>OX276379.1:53892530-55283480 GCA_946251855.1 Alsophila aescularia
ATGTATTGTTTTTTTTTTCATAAGATGTGTTATATATAATATATAAAATCTGTTTTTTTCCGGTTTACTACCAATATCATAGGATATAAAAAAAATTGAAGAGTTCGTTTTTTGGCAGGGCCGTCGTAGTTTTTCTGTTACTTGATGATGATGTACTTTTTCTCAGTTGTGGATGAAATGTACAGTGGCGATGAGGATGACAACACAGACGACCAGGGTCACAACTCCAAAAGTAAACGTAAGTGTACACTTTAAACTTTTTTTTCATGTAATTGTATTTTATTCGACTTCAAAAATGAGGTTCTATGTTCGACTGTATGTATCTTTTATGTATGTTGACCAATTTGTCCGTCTTTTTTTTTATTTATATTAGATCGGTCCCATATAAATTGTATCAAAATTGGAACAGTAGATTTTTTGTAGTTATTAGTGAATCTATTCGAAGGCGATTTTTTGTGCGACGCTACTTTGCACAGAACTTGTTTAAATAGTGTTTTCCCTTATGCCATATTTTAGTGTAGTTAAAAGTTTTCTTCTCTAACTATTATCATAAAAACTAGCTGTGGCCGCAGTTTTTTCGTGCACAGACTTCCCCTGTTGTTCACCCCCTTAGTGATGGAATTTCAAAAAGCTCTCAGTGCTTCCCTACACTCCAAAGGCAACTACCCTGAAAATTACACGTGTCTTTCACTTTTGGGGTAGGCTGGCTAAGCGTTGATTGTCAATCAGTCAATCAGCGTATGACCTTTAAGAATAGAAAGTATATACAGAAAAAACCCGCTGCTACGCCCAGAAAGCTCACGCAGGTTTTTCTTGATAGTTGGTGAAACCACAGAATAAGTACTACGCGAAAAAGCGCAATAGAGGAACAGTCTTTACGAAACCGCTAACCAAAAAACAGTTTTGGACGGCATTACATTAGTACATCGGAATTCATTTATATGCCGTATAAATAAGATGAAATAAGAAAATTTGACTTTATGGAAATAGTTTGACATTCGTGCCCTATGATTTAATAATTCTTTGAATCAAAAAATCGATTTCAAATGGATTTAAGTACTAAAAAACTACTACTATATTCTGTCAAATAAAAAGAATCAACAAAACCGGTGTCACGAGGCGGTCCCAGGGTTTGGGCTTGCTCCACCAGCCCAGCGACCAAGCCTCAGTGGACAACAGAATTACAGGAACAATTATAATTAGGAGCACAGGAACGCGGCTTATGAAGGTATTCTTATATATATTTACAAGTCTCATATATATTTTCAATAAACTTATATAAGTATTTTATAATAATAATTTGGGTTTTCCATAAAATCAATATATCGAATGACAGGTTATTTGTATTTTGAATGAATGATGACCAACTATCAAAATGAAAAGAAAATGGATTATGAAAGAATTAAGAGATCAAAAGAGTTTTATGAAAGAGGTTTTGACCTCGTCACAATACCCCGCCTCCCCGGAGAAAAAAATATTTTTTTTTTGATAGAAAACAAATTTTTTTTTTTGTAGTAAGGTTTATAAAAAAAAAGAGAAAAAGAAATATGCTAATGACAAAAGAAAAAAATAATAGTAGAAGTTAATAATAAAAATATATATATATATATAATAAGGGTAATAAAATAGTAAAATAATTAATTAAAATAATGGAAATGCTGAGAAGTCTTTTTAATTTTTTGGTGAACATGTTTATTAACAATGTCAATATACAATTGATTGGATTCCTAGATGCATTCAAATTCATAAATCACACATTCATTCATCATCATTCATAGTCTTATTCCCATTCCTTGGAAATAAAACTCATAAGAAAGAGGAACCTTAAATATTAATAAGGTCACTCGTGGAACCAATTCAGTGTAGTGTAGGCTTATTTATACAGTCACTAACCGCTGATTAGGGTGATTATGTGAGTGTATGTGTGTATGTGTATGTGTATGTGTGGTGAATGTATGGTGTGTGATGTGTACATATATGTATGTGTATATTTATTTACAATTATTTTGCCAAAATGGCTAAACGTACCTTAGGGTACGACGTGCCTGTAGCACGTGTATGTACATAATAAACGTTGTGTTAGAACGTTAAAATAATATGAGTAAGGTAGGTAGGTAATAGCATATTAACTATAAAATAATACTGGTTTTGTGACCTAGGCTTGGTTTATAGAGTAATCACATTTGCCGCTCTTTTCAGTGTTAGAAGTTTTATTTGTAGGTGTAGTAAATAATAATATATAGAACTTGTTTTCGCTTTAAACTGAATATTATGTTTGTAAAATATAAAAAATACATACCTAACAAGTAGGGTATTAGCTACTATTAGTACCAAAGAAATAAAGTATGTAGTAAGTACAATAGCACTGAATAGCAACACGTAAGGTCAATATTCATAATGAACCCGACAAGTTAATGAAGTGAATAAAAAAAAATTGGCTAAAAATGTGGACATGACTCCGTAAAGGGAAATTATATTAAAATTACATTATTTACAACTTAAATACAAGGTTATTTGTAAGTAGGGAACCTAAAATGGTCATAAGTAGGTATTTAAATATATGGTAAGGTACAGGAATATGAAAGCAATGTAACTTTCATAGTACATAATTATAATAAAGTATGTAAGTAGACAAGTGATGGTTAAGGTTAAGACGTACGTGGTATAGGTTTAATGTCTTTGACATGCCAACGGCCTAAGGGATTACCAGATAAATCACTGAGGTCGTAAATTAGTGGTGAAATTTTAGCATTTTACAAATTTAGGAGCTAATTTAGCTGAAAAATACTTGCCTGCTGAACTTATGGGATAATTACGTTTCCATATAATGTCACCTTGGTTAAATTCAAGGTGTTGATGATGTTTATTATAATATTTTGCATTAGTTTCATGAGCGCGGAATAAACGTGCTTGAACTTCAGCAAATAAAGGGCTTAACTGACCTATGTTATCAGCGTACTCATCGCGTGGAGCAAAAATCAATTCTTCAGTTAGATCCGAAGCATTATATACAGAACCACATGTTACAAGTTCGCGACCAAATACTAAGAAAGCTGGTGTGAATTTAGTAGTTTCATTAACAGCTGAATTTATGGCAAATTGGATTTGATTTAAATATAAATCTCAAGTACGATGGTCATTATCAACAAAAGAAGCAACTGCTGTTATAATTGTTTTGTTGTAACGTTCAACAGTATTGACTTGCGGACAGTAACGGGGGGTGTAATGAATTTTGGGTATGTTGTAATATTGAAATAAATCCTGGAATTCATGACTAATTAGTTGAGGGCCATTATCTAGGATTAAAGTCTCTGGAATACCATAAACCATAAAAACTAAGTTCTCAAGTATATGTTTGATTACAGAAGAGGTAGCTCGCTTCATGGGGAATATAAGACAATATTTGGAAAAACAACATGTGACTACAAAAATAAATCTATTAAGTTTACGTGTCATTGGAAGTGGACCAACAATATCAATAGATATGCATTGGAAAGGACGAGAACAGTTCTTGAGTTTACCCATCAGACCAATGGTATTTTGATTCTGATGCTTGTAAGCGAGGCATGTTTCACATTTGGAAATATGGCTGGCAATGTCTTTGTACATTCCTGGCCAGAAGTATTTTTCTTTAATACGATGGTATGTTTTGAAAGTGCCAAAATGAGCTGCTGTTGGTAACGAATGGTTTTCGTCGATAATAGCTGTACGAAATTCAGATGGGATTACTTCTTTCCAACTTAATTCTGAGTTTATGAGGGTATTAGAACGGGTGTACCTGTAGAGTTTATTGTGTCGTATCATATAATCAGGAGTTGATGTGGGATTTGTGCTACACTTGGAGTATACAGAAGTGTACCACGAATCAGAAGTCTGTATTGGATCATAATTAATCACATTAATTGGTTTAATACGCGATAATGTATCTGGGACCAAATGTTCCTTGCCACGTTTATATTTAATGTCAAAATTAAACATTGATAAGCGTATGCTCCAACGGGCAAGTCTACCTGTAGGATTATCTAAGTGTAAGAACCATTGAAGTGCAGAATGATCGGTATAGATAGTAAACTTTTGACCATTGTCTAGATAGCAACGCCAATACTCTAATGCTGTTATAACGCTTAAGAGTTCACGTTCAGTGATAGAATAGTTTCTTTGGGGACCTGTAAGTAATTTGCTCATGTAAGCTATGGGTTTTTCAACTCCATCGAAGTCTTGGGTAAGCATTGCTCCAAGTCCAAAAGCGGATGCGTCGCAATTAACAGCAAAGGGTTTAGAAAAGTCAGGACAAGTTAGAATAGGAGTTGATATTAAAGCTTGTTTGATTTTATTAAAAGCTTTATCAGCTTCAGAAGTCCACTTGAAAGCGGGAGCTTTCTTACTGGTAGACGTAAGTTTAGTGAGGGGAGCAGCTAATGTGCTAAGATTGGGTACAAAGCGTCTATACCAACTAGCTGTACCGAGAAACTTTTTCACCTCGCGAGCAGACCTGGGTGCTGGTATTTCTAAGATTGCTTTGACTTTATCAGGGTCTGTGTGGAGACCTTGATCATCAATTACGTAGCCTAGGTATTTAAGTTCATTTCGGAAAAATGCACATTTTGGAAAATTTACTGTTATACCTGCTTTTGAAAGTTTTGCGTGTAATTTGTTAAGCAAACGTACGTGTTCCTCGTACGTTTTTGTGGCTATTATTATATCATCCAAATAATAAAAAAGAGAGTCGTTATTAGACTCATCAGAAAGAAGATTATCAATGAATCTTTGTTGCGTAGCTGGTGCGTTAGTAAGACCAAAAGGCATAACCTTAAATTGAAAAGATCCACGACCTGGAACGTGAAAAGCAGTCTTAGGTCTGTCTTCTAAACGTAAAGGCACTTCCCAAAAAGCTTTAGCAATGTCAATTGAACTCAGATATTTAGAATCTTTAAGGTTATCTATAATGTCTGATATGAATGGTAATTTATAAGCATCTTTTCTAGTTATGTCGTTAAGCTTACGACTGTCGACGCAAAATCTCCAAGTACCATCTTTCTTAGGGGTAATAATTACAGGATTTAGCCATGGGCTTTCACAAGGCTCTATAACATCAAGTTCTAGCATTTTATCAACTTCTGCTCGAAGAGCTTTCTGTTTTTCAGGGGATAATCGATAGCAACGTTGACGAATAGGTGGGTGGTCACCTGTATTAATACAGTGTTCAATAAGGTTTGTTCTTCCTAAAGGAAGTACGTCAGTAGAAATATTACGAAATTGTTCTACGACTGCATTAGCAAGAATCAATTGTGTGTCTGTAAGTCTGTCATAAGACTGTAAGTAAGTATCATTATTATTGATGATAAACATGGGAGTATCTGAACTCTTGAACATACTGACCGTATTAAGTATGTCTGGAGCCAGCTTAAAAGTTTTCCAGAAGTCGATACCTAATATGAAAGGTTGAGTAACAGCAACATGGGCAGTAATTATAGCAAACTTATTTTTAAATAAAGTTGGAAGCTTAATAGTACCAATTGAATTGATTGTTTGACCATTAGCAACAGAACCTTTGATAATTTGGTCACGTTGTAGTTCCAAACCATGTTCAAGTAATAATGTATGTGAGTTATTACCTAAAATTGTAATGGCACTGCCACTATCCAGAAAACCGTTAAGGGTTAAATTCCCAACATTTACTCTAAGGTATGGACGTTCAGTGTCCGATGTATTATCAAAGAGGAGCGTAGAAACGTTGTATGTTTTGAAAAATATTGAAATAGTTTTAAGCCAATTGTTCCAATCATTTTGATCAAAGTTATTGTTAGTATTACAATTTTGTGTTTCTAGTTCCTCTTTAATTAGTTTTTTGAATTTTTTGTACATACATGGCAATTGGTAAAAAATACGTCTTTTTACCGCAACGAAAACAAACTTTATGTCTGTAGGGACATTGACATAAAGCATGACTGTCGTTTCGACAGCGAGGGCAAAATATAGGTAGTGCAGGTTTCTTAGAATCTGCAGCAATTGAATGTACAGGGTAAGGTTGAGGATAAGGGTGTGTTTGAACAAGTGGTTGTTGCAAGGTATTGTACGGATAATGTGGTATGTTAGGTGTAGCAGCGACTTTGTGTTGGGTATTAGAAGTCGAAGGCTTCGCTAAGTCTTGTAATGTAGAAGGAGTATCAGAGTTGGAAATTTCAATGCAACTTTCGTACCATTTGCACGATTTTAATAATGTTGCGACCGAGTCGATATCGTTTGGAGATAACCTTTGACCGAATTCAGGTCGTAAATTACGCCTAAGAATATCAATCTTGCCTTTTTCTGAAATAGGCTCACGTAATTTTGCAAATAATGATTCTAATTCGGTAAAATAACAAATCACACGCTCATTTGTTTTTTGTTTGCGAGCATCTATGATTTTCCGTAGTTTATAGTCGTAGTCTGTAATTTCAAATTCATTTAGTAATGTAATTTTAAAAGATTCTCAATCCGGGATTGTTTGTTTGTGAGCTCGAAACCAATCCAAAGGAGTTCCTTTCAGAATATCGTATATGTGATTGTATAGTTCAGTATGTGAAATATTTCGAGCGACTGCAAATTCCTCTACTTTTTCAATAAAATCTTTTGGGCAACTATCCCCCTTGTAAATAAACCGTTTAATTTCGTGACTTGATCTGTTGATCGAAATATTTTGTAGCTTTTGTGTCAGTAGGTCAAAATATGGTAATTGAGTTTGTTGTTCTGGAAAATGATCGTGTGTTTTTTCTGTAGAAGAGCAGCTAGGATTTTCTAATGTTTCGAAACGTTTTTGTAAATCGATGTAACTTTCTGAAACATTTTTAAATGTTTCTAGTTGTACTGTCGTAAGTTCGGTGGTAATCTCCATGTTTTTTAACCTATTTTTAACGTGCAGAATATAGGACGCATTCTTCTCCTTTCGTACCGGGTAAGCTGTTAAACGTGCAGAAATAATGGTTAGACATTTTTGAATTTCGGCTATATCCTGTTCAAATGTATACGGACTCTGAAAATCTTGTGTATTCGAGCTGTCAAGTAAGGTCAATAACCTTGAACGTAAATTTTCTGCAGTATCTGTTGTATGAACTTCAGCATTTCTACATTTTAATTCATAGATCAATTCTGGTTTATTTAGATGCGCAGGGTCCATTTTTATTTAATATGAGACCAGCTAATAAAATTATGTGTTTACTCTGTAACGGCTACGTTAAGTGCGATAGCAACGCTTTAAAAATATACAAAAAAAAAAAGCATTAATGTAACTACGCGTTAATGCGTCACGCATAATAAAACGTCAAAGTTTAGCGTAATTCGGAACTAGGTAGGCCGATAGTAAAATTCGGAACAAAGTACGTATTAATGAAAATGTCTTACTTACATGAATGACTGGGATGCAAATATAAAATACACTTGAGTATAAAAAACTGTTCTGGGTTTGCCAAATAATCCAATCCAAATTTAAATCAAGATGGCCTTAGTGCCTTTTAGAATTTTGTGGGGCGACTTAAAAATTGAACACTGATTAAAAACACACGGAGAAATCAGGAACTTGTAGGCAGGTAGAGCAGGCTGGGTACGGACACGTTGAGGGCGCCAGTGTCACGAGGCGGTCCCAGGGTTTGGGCTTGCTCCACCAGCCCAGCGACCAAGCCTCAGTGGACAACAGAATTACAGGAACAATTATAATTAGGAGCACAGGAACAGGAGGAGATGATTATAAACGGCTTATGAAGGTATTCTTATATATATTTACAAGTCTCATATATATTTTCCATAAACTTATATAAGTATTTTATAATAATAATTTGGTTTTTCCATAAAATCAATATATCGAATGACAGGTTATTTGTATTTTGAATGAATGATGACCAACTATCAAAATGAAAAGAAAATGGATTATGAAAGAATTAAGAGATCAAAAGAGTATTATTATGAAAGAGGTTTTGACCTCGTCACACCGGTTCAGATATCCCACAAATAAGAGGAAACGTGAAAACAAAAACTAAATTATTTACTTTATAAGAACTGAACCAATTTTGATTAATTTTATGCAAGACCAAACTGAAAGAAACCCTTTAAAAATAAAATCAGAAAAGGGAGTAAATCGTGTTATTCAATAATCTTCAAGTAAACAATAAAATCGGCATGTTAACATTTTTGAATGTTCAACTGTGTGCATTGCACACTTTATGCGGTCCGCGCCCGGGGAGCTGATAGCTAATCTTTCCTCTTTCAGTTAGATCTATGATGCAAGTAATAAATATGTAATTGTGTAAATTACAGGCGTGAAAATATCTACCCCTGGAGGAATCGTATGCAAGTTTGCGGAAGATGCAGAGAGTGCAAGAAATTTGGAAGAGTCAATGAATAACGACCCCCAGACTTCCTGGATCAGTGAACAATCTGTCTCGGTGCCAAATAGGTAAAACACTTCAACATTCATATTCTGGGGAACACATCCAAACGTTAGGCCCCCAAATATTGGAATCATCAAATAGCACCGAATGACTGAAGTCATATTTAGAAGATCAAAGAAATTAACCCTTACCACACCAATTCATGTCTTAAAATCTACTAAATTTGACCTCAGAGTCTTAATATTCGGTGTTTGGTGACATGGAAATATTTGGGAACCCACCCTGGGTGCCACCGTTGGGACAGTTCTCCCTATTTTCGTAAAGTATTAGTAAAATCAGACGAAAGAGTTATTATATTATACAGTGTCGAATAGCACGGCTTCGAGTGCTTTACAGTGCAGGTAAGACACCCAATAGCGGACGTTACTAATAGCTCGACAGTTGCACTTCCTCGAAAATGGATCACATCCTTTAGGAGCCTGTTCCTATATCTTAAAACGAAACGTTTTCGCTTACTGTCCGTCAGCTTTTGACATAAACGCCATACAAAATATGACAAAAAGTAACGAGGCGTTGGCAAAACGACTCGTTTTTTATCTTTATAGGAATGGGGGTAAAACATAAATGAAAAATCTTGCCTTTGTAGCTATTATATCAAAACAAGGTCATGTCCACTTTGCAAGGAGAAACGATTCACTTCAGTTTATCTCGATAAAAAGTATCCAAAGTATACACAATCACATCAAGATCGGTTCAACCGTATTATTGTGAAAAGGTAACAGACCGACAGATTTATTTTCGCTTTTATAATATTAGTGTATAGGTCAATGTTGATGTTCTATAATTTAAGGCGGATAGGCCACGACATGAGTTTCACTAGATGGCGCTAAATGACAATATGTGCATAATAATTATTTTTTGTCTTTTAATTGCAATCTGATCCGATTTAAAACTTTATTGGCGGCCATATTACCGCGTAATGATTGTATTTAATCTTAAGTTTCAATTGTAAATCTAATATTTGAACCGTATTCGTTCCTTATAATTTTGGGTTCAGATCTAGAGTCAAATCTTGAACCCACATTTTTAGGGAATGAATACGGTTAAAATATTAGTTTGACCATGAAAACTATAGATCAAAAATTAACATCGTATAGTTTTAGCCGCGAATAAAGTTTTAAATCTAATCTGACTGCAATTTAAAGCGTAAAGAAATAAATTAAGCTAATACTGTCAATAGCGCCATCTAGCGAAACTCATGTCATAAACCATCCACCTTAAGTTTTCTTAGTGCAATAAAGAGTTATCTATCTATTGTTTTGTATGTGATTCAGGACTTCAACTTCGGAATGGGACGAGACTACACTGACAGCAGCAACAGAAGCAAGCAACATGAACTTGGAGCACGATTCCCACGACTACGATGACGCCGCTGATACAATGGTCGACACGGACTACAATAACGAATACACAGTCGAGGAAACCACACAAGAAACAACACACAACGAAACAGAGAACCCGACAGAAAATACATTCGATCAATACGAATCAGTAGTACTACAAGACGAGTTCGGAAACATAATAAACTGCGGAAACGACGAACAAATTGTTATCCTTCACCAGGACGAGAACGGAATGGTTCAAGGGGAAAATGGGACCATTGGGTACTTTGATGGCGAACAAATAATATATATGACCGATCCTAACCAGCAGGCTGAGCAAAATGATCAAGTTGAACAAAATGAGAGTGACAGTGTCGCGTGCGACGCGGCCGTTCAAACCAGCAGTGACGCGAAGCCCGGCCATTCCTATGTCCCCGTGTTCGATGTTTACATGAAAAACGGGAATGTCACAGGGTTTGTTGTGAACAACGATGCAGTAAAAGAGGGGGAAGGTCAGAGCCCTGCGAAGACAGCACAAGAGCCGCAAGATCTTGATGCAAAGTAAGTACTTTTTAAAAGCTTTTATTAAGTAGCAGTGTTTGTTTGTATGTTTGAATGTTTCAAATCTTGCAAGTTGAATTAGAACCACTTCCTGTTATCCTACAGAGTGTTGGCTCAGTTCCGGTGACAATGCATTTTTATGGTAAGCATGACCTGAGTCGACATCCAGGATTAGTTCCAGATAAAGAAACTCTTTTACGGTTAACAGCACTGACATGAACTTTTGTGTACGCATTTTATTATGATCGCCCGTTTTAAGTTTTACCGTGATATGGTTACTGCACTCAGGGTTTGGTCCTGACTTGGTAACTCCTTAACGGTTAACAGCACAGACAAGAAATCTTGTATACGCATTTAATTGTGCTAACCCATTCTAAGTTTCACCATAACACGGTTACTGCATAAAAGCTTTTTCTTAAATGTTTTTAAATTATCTTATTTATTCGATCAAAATCATCCATACCGTTCCGAAACGTTGTCTGTTTGTTTGTTAGTTTATTTGGGGAGATAACGGCTGGACGGATCTTGATGAAATTTAGAATGGAGACAGCTTATACCCTAGAATAAAACATAGGATACTTTTTATCCCGGAAAATTGAAAGTTTCCGCAGGAAAACTGGACAATGTTGATTACTCACTGTAAATAACGGTTGCCATCACAGAATGGTCTGTGGTTGCCATGGAAACGAAATAACAAGTCAAAAAACATCAAGAGCATTGGTGCTATACCTACTTTTGCGTTGGTTTTTAATATCCTAGAAGAAAATAGGATACTTTTTTTCGCGATAAACAGTAGTCCGCGCGTACGCCGCGGGCGGGAATACTACTTACTAATATGTTTGTATAGCAAGCAAGATTTAACAAGGAGATTGTTTTTATTCTAATATCAATATTTAACTTTTATCAATCAATTACTGGGTGCCAACCAGTCATTGGCGGGCAATACCAGGGCAGACAAGTGAACTATAACGAAAAGCTCTATATCGTTTCGCTTATAAAACTCTGTAACTATAAGCTCCAGATATCTAATTTTGGTATATTTTTTTAGCTTATATAGTCAGCTCGGTGATGTAATATTTAATTTTTAAAAGACAGAGGGCAGCACGCACAACGCAAAGTCAGCAAAATTGATGTTTTCGTGATTCGGTGTAACTTAGATTTAGATTACGTAGCGTATTGATTCGGATGTTTTTGTAAAGATGTCGTTGAGACAATTAAATATGAAAAAATATTTAAGTTATCAACGACTAAGTAAGTTAAAAAATTACAAAAGTGTCTGCAGCGCCCGGAATAAAATAAAGATTGGGCACACTGTTGGAAAGAAGCAGTTTTAGTTCACAATGGTACCCTTAACTCCGGCACAGAGCAAACGAGACGGTCCCAGACCGGATCAAATTGTATGTGGCGTAGATGTTTGATGAAAAACAAATGGCCGTGCGCCCCGTCACAGCCCCACCTGGTTTTAAAATGATGACAGAAATGTTTGTACCTACTGTTTGATTCCTCGTAACCTTATTTTTTAAATTTGCAGCACATCACAACCATCAGAGACCACAACGGAACCGATCTGTCAAATGGACGTGGAACCGATCTGTGACATAACCACTTCGAACGCAACCCAAGAGTTTATCTGTGGCGACACCTACACCAAACACGAATACATTCACAGATACAACATAGACCACTACATGGCCAACCCGCGCTTCCCCAAATACATAGACACACTCGCGAAAAAAACACGCACAGATGTCATGCACATGCTCGCGAGAGTCTACAACGAGAAGGCGATGTTCAAAATGACGACCACGCAAAAAGGGAAAGAGGGCAACACCAAAATATGGTACTTAACTGACGTACGGCGTAAAGGGAAGTACAAAATGAGCGACGAGGAAAAAATGAAGAGGGACAAAATTGGACAGTATATGACAGATATACTGATATTGAAAGAACGAATGAAAACCTTGAGAAAGGAAAATGACGAATTAATCACAAGAAATAAATACCTAGAAGAAGTGGCCTTGCGGCTCGCTAAAATGAATGAACATAATTAAGGATTTAGATTAGCTATATGTAATTAAAGTCTGTCATAAAGCTGTTAAGTATTGGTTTTTACAGAGTATTAAGATGTTTTAAAGAAATTAATTCTGATCGTTGGAAACACGACATTCATTCAAATCGGAATCCATGATGAAGTCTGTACTGATAAGAAATAAGATGGAAACTTTTTGGCTATATCAACAAGTTCAGTTATCACAATACCTGTTGAAAATTGGCCTTCAGTTTAAATTCAGGGGACAATCATGCTGTATATAAAAAAAAACGTTTTTAAGACTTTGATTTGAGTACAAGAGAAAAGTATCGAGATAAATTTAGTTATAGCAAAGTATTTTGTTCAGATTGAGCAATGTTTTATTAATTAGGACTTGTGCTAATAAACTGTTGTATTTGTTTACTAGGTGTCTTATTAGCTACGCCTCGCGGCTCTACCTGCATTATTTTTATCGTAACCTGTATTCCAAGGAATCAAATTCAGTTATTTATCCGACCTTTTTTTATTGTAGTCGAGCTTTTATCAAGAAAATCGCATAGCTGCTAAGCTGCTATCTTTTCGTAAAAGTAGTGCTAGTGTCATGTTGTCAGGCCGCCCGAGGGCCACTGACATGGCTTAACGATCATCAAACAATTACAGGTGGGACCGACGGCTTAACGTGTCATCCGAAGCACTGTAACACAGTCGTTTGCTTTTCTTTGCTGGCCTCTGTACGCCTAGTACGAGTTTGCATAGACGAGGCAGGTTATATTCTAAGTTGATTTAATTTTGTTTTTTATATATGTGCCAGTCCAAATAAATCGCCCAGGGGATCTTACAGTGATTCTTCTTGGTCAGGGGATCCATGTGGACAAATAATCCAAATGAATCCCCCAGGGAATCAATGTTAGGGGAGCCAAGTGGACGGAGGCTTGCACATTAGTAAAACGGAAAAAGTTTTCGTGAGCTCGCTAAACTATCATTTTTGGTTGTAATGGGTAGGACGAGATCATAATTTGAAATGAAGTTTACACGATTAAAGTTTTCGAATAGTTCGATTGAACGAACAACTACTAACACACTACATATTTCTATCTCTCTTCTCCACAAGCAAAAAAAGGAGACAAAAAGTCCAACGTGTTTGACGTTTTGTTTTTCGTGTGTCGTTCTTATCTGTGGTTTTATGGGGGAAAATGATTATCGATTTACGTTTAATCGAGGTAATAAATAGAAAACGTATTTTCCTGATTCTCCCGATACCTTTGGTCTTTAATTTCGTTCAGTAATAACGAAGATACGGACAAAAGTAATCCAATAAAACCTAGGTATTTTATATCGATTTTATGCATCATTTACGACATCTAGCTTCTAAATGCTTGTTTTTTTATCATTATTAGCCGGAGATCTTAGACGTAAGTGTTTGTTCTATCAATTGATTCGTATTTAGCGAAATATAAATCTATGTGTCGTCATCACGACATTAAAATTGTAAAGTAGGTAGATTGGTACCTACCTAGTGTTTCGCACTACAATTCAAAGATTGTTTTTTTTTTTGAATTATTTTTGTAGGTACATGCTACAAAAATACAAAATACAAGTTCGAAATAAGATAAAGTACCTACATTCTTTACTATTAACTTCCCTTGGACTCTAGTGAGATTCTTTGAGTTCCTGAGATTTGTATTTTCCCGCAGATTATTGCAGAGCAACACAAACCCTTCTTTAGTGAGCCGATACTTTGCACTAAGTGCGTGTCAGGGATGCGGCTGGGTGTAAAAAATCTCCGCCTAACCTCCACGCAAGATACCGAAAAAAATACTTTAAACCCATCCTAATGATTTCAGTTCCTGCAAGTTTTCGCTAGAGGCGCTGTCAGTAAATGTAAGGGACTAAACGAAAATACATTTCGTTTTCAAAAACTATTAAAACTCGTACTACGGGTACTGGTGTAAAGAGTTTGTCAGGCCGCCCGAGGTCCTTTGTACCAAAAGAAGACGAGGACCAAACCCGGTACCGTTGGATTATAACGGGCACTAGTAAACCCCTCGGCTACCATCGCTCTCATAATACACCCATAGTAGAATTACAAATAATAACGGCATAATAATAATAATAACCCCCCTAATGGCAGATATCAGAACTTATTTTAAAATAATATTTTGAGTTCTCATGTACCCATGTCAAGCATTACATTGAAAAGTACTCCCCTATATTCAATATACTCTATGAATACTACTAAAATGCATGTCAATGCATTGAAACCGTATTTTCTCTGAGATTGAACCAGACAACTGTAGGTATAATATTCGCAACGAATCTTTGTGTTTGTGAAGTCAGGCTCTGTGAACGATTGCGCAGGTACTGCTGTGGGGATAAAACAGCATAAAGTAAGAGCGAGATAGAATATGCGAAAAATGCAAGCGAGTGGGCGAGGCAGTTATACAATGCTGTCTTCACCTTCAACATTGGGATTGTGCCTGAAATATAGCAGTTGCAACGACTAGCAGACAACTTCCGAGACACAAACTTCCGCTGTGACTACTGTACCTACATTACTTGAAACCATAAAAAAACACAAATGTCAAAAAAAACGTAGGTACCTACCAAAGAGTATATATAAATACTACCTACTAAAGCACAGCCGCGATCGTCCGCGATGGACAGATGTGCGAGCGCGACGCCGATAGGTACTTAATTATGCTCGAGCGATAGAGATAAGAAGTGAGGGGTCATTGTACGGATTTATCTTTATATCGCGGCCCTTGCGGCGGCCCTGCTACTTTTATTAGGTATTCTGCGGCCGTGCTTTACCTACCTATTCATTTATGGGGGAGCCACGAGTCTGTTGTCATATTATTTTAGAAGCAGTTCTGATATCTATCCTGGACTAGGGGAGCCACCGTGTGAAGGGGATAAAAACGGGGGAAAGATAATTTGTCCACCCACCAAAAAAAAATAAAAAATATATAATGTCTCCCCGAGGGGGGTAATAAGGGGAGCCACGAGTCCGTCTCCGATTTTGCATAGAATCACATTCGCGCTCGGTTTGACTAGGGAATGTCACTGTACACTGTGTTTCATCCGTTAAATATATGTGTGTGTAACCTACTAATCTTGGGTGTATAGACCGTTTATCATTAGGTCTGCGGCAACGAGACAGCCTAAGATTTGCTACGGACTACAAATCTATTATACCTAGATTTTGTGTTGTTTAGACTTTGCATCCACTACTTAACTAATAGGTACCTGTGTTCAAGTCAAGAGTGAATATTGAGTACTCTAAGTATGTACCATTCCAAGACCTAAAATACCAATATACGAGTACCAACTACCAACATTTGATCAAAATTCCTTCAGTCGTCAAAAAGTTTTTTTCGATTGCTCGGCTTCTCGCATTGAAATACCAAGCACACCAGTTTTTAAATCATACCCTAAGCTATACAACAGTGAAAGCCGCATTGCAATCAGTCCAGTAGTTTTTACGTGATGCGCGAACATACAAACTAACAAACAAACAAACACTAAGACACGATAAGAAAACATGTTATATTCTTGTTCAGTAGCTTATTTTAAGTACCCTAGACTATTTTTTTAAAATTATTTTCTTTGTACAGACTTTTTCGTTCTTAGTGCTTTATTATAAGTATAGATTGATTATTATTTTTCATTTAAACAGTACACGAACTTGAGAAATATGTTACGAGAAAATTTCGGTTTTTAAACATTCATTAATTCAATTTCTTTACAAATAATGATAACAATAAAGAGCTCTAAACGTAGTTTATTCGGCAAACCCTGTAGAAGCCGCGTGGGTACCCTTCAGTCTAAAGCCATGTCAGAGGCCCTCAGAGGCCAACACTACCTCATACGACAAACAAACCGACACAAACTAGCATTTATGTTAGAATGGTTACTATACCTAGCGTACCTAGGTAACTGGGGTAGGTATACTGCATTTTCACGTAAACTCGGGGAAATCGTCAAAAAACCGCCCTCCGCGTCGCCCTGCCTCCGCTAGAATTAAATTGATTATTCGTCAATTTACTAAAATAAAATACATACATGAAAACATATAAAGACCTAGTTTGGGTTAACGTGATGGAGAAGAAAGAAGAAACATGTTTTAATTGGCACAACAAATAAAATGTACAAAAATATAATTAGTAGTAATACAAAATAACATGTGCATTACAAGCGATGCGAGTGTACCAAAGGGCCAGTGCTCAGCAAAAATGTCCAGTTCTAGACAGTGATGGCGTACCGAGACTGCCGTAACGCAGTAACAAGAGTTCCCTGTTCCTTAGTTAAATCCCTGGTTTACTAAAGTAACGATTAACTTTACGCATGCTTTAGTTGCCTTTATTTTTTGGAGCTAGGTGTCATGTTATCGTGGTACTTATGTAAGTATGTCTATTGTCATGGTGTAGGTAGTGATCTTTATGAGATGTTTGACTCGTGGTCCCACCCACCAAATTTGTCCCACCGGACACTAGTGTTGGGCTCTCCCACTACTAAGTCCCACTGAGCAGCAACGTTAAAGCATCAGGATTGCGGCGGAGTGCTTGTTAGCGCCCTAAGCCCGGTTCAAGCTGTAGAGGCCGGTAAGGCCAACAACATTAATCATTCCACTTTTTTTTATCAATAACAAAAAGCCTGACTGCGAACAAAACTGAAAAGAGTCAAGCCAGCTTTAGATTTTTTAAGTTTGAAATACAAGATGCAGTCGGAGGCATCATGCATTTCATTTCTCCTTTTCGGGATCAGCTAGAACTGCGCGAGGTAACTCTTCACGCCTCCGACTGCATCTTATATTTCAAAAACAAAAATCTAAACTTTGTTTGTCTCCTTTTAGTTTTAATCGCTTTTTTTTAAATATTTATAAGAATTAGTGAGAATGGTTGCTAACCAACTTTAAATCGTTACGACCATTAAGGTGATTCGAAATGAAAAATGATAAGAAAAACCTATACCTAGATGATTTTCAAACATCTACTGGGTAATATAGGCTGATAAACACATTACCGGGCATTTGCGTTGCGCAGTCTGGTAATAAAAATAGAGTAAATCGATACCTAGGTATAAAACAGTACCTACCTACCTATTGACTGATAGACAAAGCACAGCCTGAAACGGTGGAAATTTGGAGGGAATATTCCTGAGTATCCTAGAGAAAATCTTTGCTTAGGCAACAGAGAAAGGATTTTTTGAAATTCCTTCGTTATTGGGATGAACGGGGTTGGCAAAGTTTGCATGCGGGCGAAGCCGCGGGCACAGCTAGTGATACATAAATAAGAAACAACTTAAATGGGTTCTTTTACTACCCAAAAGAACAAGTTCTAACTCGCATTACCCACTGTATCATTATCAAGTACCTACCTATTACAAACAAGCGTTAGTCATGTATGGGTGGCTGAAGCACTATAATAGTGGGTGTGGGTATGCGTGCTTGCACATTTTATTATCGTCTTAAAATGTCATTACAGCTTACGTCTGTATAAATTCGCCCGTGGCTGCGCCCGCGCGGGCAGAGGTGAAAGTTGGTATTGTCTGACAAAGCCGTATTGTCTGATGTATCACTCGATCCAACCGGTTTATTTAGGCATGCAAATGACAACTGTGATGAAATGATTTAGCCGGAATCGGTGTTGGAACACGTTTGGAATATTGGTATAACCTCAAAATAAATAATAGAACAAGGTATAAGGATAATAATTAGCAAAACTTGTACGATACTTACTTATTTATTAACTCGAGCGCTGTTACTCCGCTCTGTCCAACCACCAGGATAGGTAGTGCAGTGAAGTGTGCATTTCAGCAAGTACCAACACATTGTTGAATGGTAGCGTGGACGCACAGAATGGATTCATTCTACAAATCTCGCATGAATGCCACAACATACCGATTGACATCACATTGTAACCTGTGTACCCTAGAATTGATTATGTAGGAACCAATCAATTCCTGGTTAAACTCATCAATGATAGATTCTAATCTAAGTACTTAAATTATTCTCAGTGGCTCTCTATCTGGGAATTAACGTCTCGATCAAGTTGTATTTCGTGTTCACGAGACGCAAATAATTTCATAGTGCGATTAATTTTGAACATGATTAACTGTGTTTGAAACGCGAAAGTTTAAAAGTCTCTACCTATCCGAAATCTGTCCATAACTTTCATGTTTGTATATGTATCACACTTAATATTTATACGTATAATAAAGCAATAATTACGAAAAAGTCTGTACAAAGAAGATAATAAAAGACAAAATGGTCTAGGGTACTTACTTAAAATAAGCTACTGGGCTCTTATTCGCTATGACCACTCACGCACGTAACGCGCCGCGTTAAGATATCTGCGTGGAATCGTTCGGCAAATGTCGTAATGACGTCACGCGTTTTCGGCAAGGAATTTCATGTGCCGTATCGAATAAGCGCCCTGAACAATAATATGTTATAATAAATAAACTTGTCTGTTTGTTTGTTCGCGCATCACGTAAAAACTACTGGAGCTATCGCGATGCGGTTTTCACTGCTGGATAGCTTAGGGTTTGAATTAAAAACTGGTGTAAATATCTCAATCCGATGAGTAGAAGGCGAGCAATGGATAAAAATATTTTTGACGGCGGAAGAAATTTTGATCAAATGTTGGTATATTGGTATTTTACGAGTGGAATAGCACATAATATATATAGCACTTATTCCTGCTGGAATAGCACATATAGTAAAGTCCTAGAGAAAGGACCACGCGTGCGAAGCCGCGGTACAGCCAGTAAGTACTTATAATAAAGCAATAAATAACAAAAATACTGTACAACAAACATATTAAAAAAAAGTTCAGTAGCTTAAAAAATTACTGAGCTTCTTGTTCAGTAATAAAAAAATATATTTTTAAATGGTGTCTGTCGTCTGTTTGTCTATTTGTTTGTTTGTTCGTGCATCAAGTAAAAACTACTAAACCGATTGAAATGTGGTTTTTACTGTTGGATAGCTTAGGGTTTGACTTAAAAACTGGTATACTTGGTATCTCAATCCAATGAGTAAATGCCGAGCAATCGATAAAAAACTATTTGGCGTCTGAAGTATAATGAAATTTGGTACAAAGACTTACTTACTTGGTAGTACTTATAATTGGAATCCTTATATCTCAGGAAAGTAACCACGCGGGCACAGTTTGTCTGTGCTAATATTCTAAAGAGGTAAAGTTTGTGAGGTTCTAGGAGGTAATCTCTGAATCTACTGAACCGATTTTGAAAATTATTTTACCAATAGAAAGCCACGTTATTTGTGAGTGTCCTAGGCTATTATATTAAAATGACCACGCGTGCGAAGCCGCGGACATCAGCTAGTATTTAATATAATAGGTACGTGTATTCGCATAAGGTAATTCAGTCCCCAGTTTGTTACGTTTTCACTACTAAACGGCTGTACCGATCTAGCTGTTTGGTAAGGATATAGTTGGAACCCTGTAGAAGGACATGTTACTTTTTATAGCGATACAAGGTGGGCGAAGCACTGGGCAACAACTAGTCTATAATAAGGAGTTTTGTATAGAACTGATCTATCTATTAGTTACCTACCCTACCTAGTATCTGGAAGAAACTCTAGGATGCTCTTATGTTGTTTTTTTTCTTAATTTATGTCGATTATTTCTTCATTAGTTTCCTACTCTAGTGCAGTGGGTGGAGGGGTAAATGCGAATTACCCGTGCACCCACCAGTGGGTGAAGCCAGTGGGTGCACAGTGCATGCCCCTCAGAAACTACAGTAATGTGTCAAATTGACATCGCTGCAAGATCTATGCCATTTTAAGCGGGCTCAATCAGCTGATTCCTTTGTTTCTGATTCGGCATAATTATCGAATCGCCTACATTGTTATTTAACTTACTCTAATGACAATGTAGTAACGAGACTATGCGTCACTGCCACGTGCGATTTCCATTGTCATCTAAAATAAACCAAACGCAGATTATGTAATACCTACCTAGACGCCACAGGCTCTATTTCTAATACCGAGTCATGGTTAGGCCGAGCTAGTTCGTTCAAGAATTTATCATAAGCGGTTATTTAACAGTCTCAGGTAAGGACTTTCTCATATTGTAACTGATATGATAAAACGAGTAGTGCTGTGACGTTGTGAGCATATTCTATAAGTGGTATTTAGAACTAGCCGAAACGTGTGAGATGAGAAGCGAATTGAGACGTGTTTACCCTCCAAATGATGTCTTAAATGTCACGAACGAAGCCTTAAATCATCTCACAGATTTCGCAATGCACACAGCTCTTCAACCTGGTACGAATCGAGGGTGCAGCTCTTCCCAGCTTGTTTGTTTGACAGGCGATGTTATATGATATGGATAATCTATATTGTACAACTAGAGAAGAACTTATAGAAATAATGCAGGCCCTTATGGTATCAGCCTTTAAAGTTATTTTCAGGGAGAATGCTGTATTTCAAGAAACAGTCAAATTACTAACCTACAACCAACTATGCCTTTGCCAAGGTACAACAAGACATTCATTAAATCATTGACTGCAATGTGACCCAAAATAAGTTGAAAATCTAGGAAATGTCGGGTGTTTTTATTTCCTACTAGCTGCGTCCCGCGGCTGTGCATGCATACTTTAAATATTGACATATTTTGGCATAGAGGACATACAAACATTCATTCTTATATATATTATATAGATTGCTAAAATCAATAAATTCATTGGTTCGAACCACTTGGTGACAGATCGGATTCGAAAGAAGACTCGAATTTCGAGGCCGTAGCGAAGGAGATTGTACTCAGCCTACGTAAAGGTTTTAACGAAGGTATAAATCACAATACGGTCGGTCGTTAACCTGTACGTACCCAAACTTCTTGTTTGAGCCCTTATATCAGATGTGCACACGTAAAATATTTTCTTATTTAATATTTATACCAACATTTACGCTGCGTTTTGCATCTACCAATAAGTTGGCAACTTACCTACATCTCTGAAATCTAGCTTAGGTACTGAAGGCGTTGCAACTGCCAACATACCTGCTTACTTATTGTTGGTGGGTATACCTAAGTACCTACCTACCTAGGTATTGTACTTATATGTTGCTATCTAGTGATTGCAGGCGTCTATAGCTCTAAGGGATTTAAAATAAGCGATGAAAATATACCTTTTTTTAATGGTGTCAGTCTGTGTCTCTGTTTGTATGTATGTTTGTGCATCACGTAAAAACTACTGGATCAGTTGCATACGATTTTCATTGTCAGATAGCTTAGGTTTTGAATTAAAATTTGATGTACTTTGTATCTCAATCAGACAAGTAGAAGCCGATCAATCGATTAAATGGTAAATTTAGGATATTGTACTTTATAAGATCTTTGGTCCTGGAATAACTTATAGGTTACTTTTAATCGAGAGAATTGATCATGCGGGTAAAGCCGCGGGCACCTCTAGTAGATCAATAAACTATTACGCTTCAGCCTATCTAGATGTCTACTTACCTATTTCTAGGAATTATATTTGTACACGATTGGGCGGAAATATTTCGCACTCGGTCACAAAACTAATAAAACCTGAAGCCGCATTAGGAACAACCACAAAGAAAATGAAAAGCTTATTACAAAAACATGTGCCTATGTATGTAAGTAAGTAAGTAGGTAAGTTTTTGCCTTTGATATCAGATCCATAACAAAATAACAAGCGATGCTAATTCCTACTCGTAGTTATAGGCAATAAAAAAATAGGTAATTGCTCACTTTACAAGTAGGTACTGTTACTTGAGGTACAATATAAGCAAATTGAACCGTTTGTTACTGGCCAGTAGTTGCCAGCGAGTGCAAGTTACGTAACTTGACACCTTTAGTTTGATATGACGTTAGGTAAATAATTTTTATAACTTCCGCTTTCGAATTTATTGCAATGGCCAATTTTGTAATCTTCAGTAGATATAGTGATTTGCGATAAATGTGGCGGTCAAAATGACGAAAACTTATCTAAATTATTCTGGAGTCTAGTGTCAATAACGTTCTAGAATTTTAGATTATTGGAATGTCGTCTTATGCATTATATCAGTTATATGTTACTCTGGAGTCTAGTGTCAATAACGTTCTACAATTTTAGATTATTGGAATGTCGTCTTATGCATTATATCAGTTATATGTTACTCTGGAGTCTAGTGTCAATAAAGTTCTAGAATTTTAGATTATTGGAATGTCATCTAATGCTTTTTAACAGTTAATAAACTGGCACACCGTTGTATGGATTTGAGGTCTTAGGGGTGCCACGGGTCCGAATTCAAGTTCCCGTGGCACCCCCAGGGGTGTCCTCCAGGGGTGCCTTGGGTCCGGCATGAATAACACAATGGCTGCAAGAGGAACGTGGTTGAATTCATTCTCATAAAATATCTCTAATCAGACCCTTGCTTCCCTTTAGTTTTTGATAACTTCTATAAACTAATCCAAAATTTATTGTTCCTCAATATGGCAATATTTGCCACATAAGGATCACAAATTATATATAGATATGTCTAAAAAAGAGCATGCGTCATTCAGATAGCACTGACATGCAGTGTTAAGGATAGAGCAGAATTTGTGTAAACTTGTAAAGCATCTATGAACTGATCCTGGTTAGATTGAGAAGATGCAACGAATCTACAATTACAGTTAAAGTATAGTAAAACTAACCATAGGATTACTCCTGAAAATTCACATTAGAACATAAGTATTAAAAAATGTTCGTGATGGAATGGAAGTGTTCAAATGTAATGGTTCCAACGAGACATACCTGGCCTAGTGTGGGAATCACAAGTATATTTTGAATAATGTAATACTCTTTTTTAATGAATAAATATTTATATTTGTCCCTTTTTAATTTTTTGCCGATATCTTGGAAACCTTTGATATTAGATTTGTGATTAGGTATGACACCAAATTTTAAAAAACACGTTCATTTTACTGCAGGACTGCTGGATCTATACTTCAATTCATGTGTGAAATTCCTTAGCAGCGCAATCTTTATCTATACTTAGAATAAAACTGTAACAGACCCAATTCTGTACATTGAAGTTATTAAATATAATATATAAAATATTTTCCAGGATAAAAAAAATTGAGTTTGTACAAAGATGATGGTGACTGTGAACTGGAAGGCAACGATGAAAATACAACAAACTATGTAAAAATGCAAATAACTCGAAGGAAACCAAGACTTTGGTATCGCTGCGTAGTGAACTTTGGGCATATGCTGTGTGCTTTGGATGGATTTCTGTAGAGGGACACGCCTGCAATTTGAACACGCAAATTAATTAAAAAATACTAGAAAATGGCCCTGTCGCTGCTGTCGCTGCTAACGAGAACAGCGATGAAACAAGTTATTTTCATGTGGTAGTTCGTGTTTTTTTTCCAAGGATACCAAGCCGCTTCTGAATGATCTGTTCGTTTTTTTAGGTAGTATACTTTTCTATCCACAGTACTTTTTCGTTCGCATAAAATTGTTTCAAGACGTCGTTCTCTACGTTTTGATATTCGTCTTTTTGCTAATTTCGGGACTGACCCCGCCTTAAGGAATAAAGTAAACAAAGTTGTACACAGACGAAGTTCTTACTGATTTTGATCTAAAAAGTAAAACAATAAACAATGTTTCGACGAAACTCACCTTCTCAATTTGAGTTTTGCAAAGGACAATTTTTCCATTTTTTAAGTAGGTGTACAACCCGGGTACACATCAAACACTGGTCATTATGCAAATATGTTTATTTGAGATGAAGTGCCGGTAACATTCACACAATTTCAAATCGCGGCAAGGCTCCCGCATTCACGCGAACGTAACGCTTGCGCGATTCAGAAGTTTGCCTTGTGCCACTAGCGCCATCTATTGATTTTGCTAGTAACTAAACATATATTATATCATTATAATAATTATATGTTTCTTAGCATTGAGACATCAATAATAATTTAAAGCATGGCACTCACTAAATGGTAAGCGCCACAACCATCATGCTTCCGTAAATTCCTTCTACAGTAGGTCTATCATACCTATTTCAAATTTCCTACTCACTTAAATAGACTGTACACCGAAATGCAAAACCAAAATATTATTTTAATTATATTCGTGAGGCACAATGCCCTACCTGTGTAGTCTTTTGTCTTCACTAGGGCAACCACTGTAGCTATTGACATGCAAGCCGCTGCACACTATCACATTGTTGAATGAATTTTGGATACGGATTCGTACCGTTCTCTGAACTGGCATATTTCACTAGTTTTTTTTATATATAATGGGTACATGACGGAAATAGAATTTGTAATAATTTATATTATGAAAGGTATAAACCATCCTTACAAAGTGTGTCATTGAATACCTCTATGGGTTAGAAGAGAAGCAAAGGTCCCCCTAGGGTGTCTACCAGCTCATAGGGACTCCAAGCACACAATAATTTGTGGTACATGCAAGGAAACTTCGTGGTGCGAGCCATCATTTTGGCTATGGAAAGAAACATTTAAAAAAACGAACGTTTTGTTGTTTTCAAGTCTCTGTTTTTTTTATGATCGTTACCTCATATCTTTAAAACTTCTAAACTGATTTGGGTAATTCTTTTCCTGTTTGAAAGGTTAGGACTCCGTTTAGGTCCCATTTTATTTTTATCAGAATTGGTTCAGTATTTTTTTAGTAGCAGGATTAGGATACAGGATTTCTGAACCGATTTGAATAACTTGTGTTTGATTTAAAAGGGTAGAGTTTCATTGTAGTTTCATATCAGTTTCATCTAAAATGCTTTAGTTTTTTTTATTAGTAAATCGACTTGTTTTGCTGTTTATATTCTCTCATATTTTCGTGATATCTGAACCGAATTAGAGGCTATTTTTTTGTTGAAAGAATAAACTTTCAGTTTGGTACCGTATAAATCTCATCAAAATTAGTTTAATAGTTAATTACAAGCTTTTAATTAACTCATTGTGTTAGTATGTATGGGAACAATCTTGCAAGTGAATTTCGAACTATTTACGACATCTAATGAAGCTGAAGCAATGCACACTAGTGAAGTTCTGATGACAGTACAATATGATGGTACTATTGATATTGAGCTGGTCTGATGATGGAGCCGGAAGGCAATCACAGGAACTCAACAATCAAGTGATAGAACCCCTTCGAGTTTAGGTTTATTTGATTGGTCTTCGTACAGTTTTTGTTCCAATTGATCCACCGAGGCCGCAGGATCTAGCGCTGCCACGTCGTGTGCATACATCAAAACTTCAGCTGCGGTTACTGGCTCTGGTAGATCGTTCAACAGAATTGAGAACATGTTGTTTGAGACGGAGGACCCTTGAGCTACCCTCATTAAATACCTGAGTGGATCTGATTTTACCTTGCCTCCGTTCCTGGCAACTATCTGTGATCGGCCCTGCAATAAAATGGTCAATAGTGCAAGAGACTTGCCTTCCATACCATCATGCAGCAACTTAGCAGCCAGTACAGCAGGGTCAGCAACATCGAACGCCTTCGAAAAGCTTGTCTTAACAGCGTCACAGGGAGGGAGGCCGAGCACAGAGGACAACAACTGAAAAACGTGGAGGTGAAGGACCTAATACGACTGTATCTAGATTCTAGAAGGCACGAGCCTTGGCTAGGCCTTTCGCTAGGGCAGAGAGAGAGAGAGAGAGAGAGAGAGAGAGAGAGAGAGAGAGAGAGAGAGAGAGAGTCATGATAAGATCGGTAGAATTACAGAGGAAATGAGAGAACAAAGTTTCTACACCTCGGTCTTTATTTAAACTAAATTGTGGTTCAAACTGCAACGTTGACTTAATTCATAGATTGATTTACGAGCACACCACATTTAAATATTTCTAAAGCTTTTATGTTATTTGTAATGTTTGTATGTATGTATGTATGTCTTTATGTATGTTTATATAGGTCAAATCTTGCAAGCTGAATTAGAACCACTACTTCTTATCCTAAGGAGTTGAATTTTTGCGTGTTGGTTCAGTTCCGATGACAATGCATTTTTATGGTAAGCATGACCTGAATCAACACCCAGAAACAGCTCCAGATAGAGGAACTCTTCAACGGTCAACAGTACTGTCACGAAATTTAAAAAAAAAAAACTATTTTGATAGCCGGTTTGAAGTTTGACCATGACATGGCTGCAGTACTCCGGGTCGGCTCCTGACTTGGGAGCTCGTCAACGTTTAACAGCACAGACACGAAATTTTGTGTACGCATTATATTATGACAGCCGGTTTGAAGTTTCATCATTGGCTACTGCATAAAAGCTTTTTTTATGTTTTTATTTGACGTTAATGATTGGTGGGAGCGAATGCCAATTTTAGAAAGCGCTTCATGCTAAACCTCCATAACTTTATTCCATAACACTTTTTCATCCCAAAAATTAAGGGTTTTTACATGTGGATATACCTGCTTGAAACAGGTTATTGCTATATTTAGACATTGTATATTTTAGGAGTATTTTTCCTTGAATCATGCAGGCTTAAAATTCGCGTCGCTTCATTTGAAATTGAAAGTGGAGTAAGAATATTTTAAAGTTTAACAATTGCCCCAGAAACTGTTAGTCTTACGTGTTATTCGTATTTTGCGATTGTTTGGAATGATATTGTTATCTAGGTGGTACTTTACACAATTTTTACAAGCGTAGCTCTGTTTTTAACCTCCGAACAAAGAGACGGGTGTTATAAGTTTAGGGTGTGTATCACTGTGTTTGTGTGAGGGTGTGTGTGTGTGTGTGTGTGCGTGTGTGTGTCTGTCTGTCTGTGGCATCGTAGCTCCCAAACGAATGCTCCGATTTGGATGCGATTTTTTCTGTTCTAAAGCTAATGTGATCGAAATCGTTCTTAGATATATGGGGAGGGGGATGGGGGAGGGGGGGAGGTGCGAGGGGGGTGATAATCTTAGATTTGGGACAAATGGACTGATTTAGCTGTGGTTTTTTATATTTGAAAGCTGATGTGATTGAGATAGTTCTTAGATATATGTAAGAGGGGGGGAGGTGAGAAAAGGGGGTGAAAATCTTAGATTTCGAACAAATGGACCGATTTAGCTGCGGTTTGTTATATTTGAAAGCTGAGGTAATCGAGATGGCTCTTAGTTATAATAGGGGGAGGGGGAGAGGGAAGGGGGGTTGAAGATCGTAGCTCTCAAACGAAAGGACCAATTTTGATGCGGTTTTTTCTGTTCGAAAGGTGATGTGATCGAGATGATTCTTAGATATAATGGAGAGGGGGAAGAGGGAAGGGAGAGGTGAGAAAAAGGCTTTTGAACGAATGAACCGACTTAACTGTGGTTATTTATATATGAAAGCTGAGGTAATCGAGATGGTTCTTAGCTATAATGGGGGGTGGGGGGGGATTGGAGGTGATGATTGTAGCTCCCAAATAAATATACCTATATTGGTGAGGTTTTTTATTTTTTGAAAACGGATGTGATCAAGATGGTTTTTAGCTATATAGAGGGGAAGGGGGGGGGGAGTTAAGGGAAGGGGGGGGGGGGAGTTAAGGGAAGGGGGGGGGGAGAGTTGAGGAAAGGGGGATGAGAATCGTATCTTTCAAACGAATGGACTGATTTAGCTGCGGTTTTTATATTTGAAAGCTGAGGTTAACGACATTGTTCTTAGCTAAAATGGGGGAGGGGGGTATGGGGGTTAGGGTCGTAACTCTCAAATGAATAGACCAAATTTGATGCGGTTTTTTATGTTTGAAATCTGTTTTGATCGAGAGGGTTCTTAGCTATATGGGAGGAGGGGGGGGGGGGAGTCGAGAAACGGGGGGTTGAGAATCATATTTTCCAAACAAATGGATCAAATTCTGATAGCTATTGATGGCAATATTTTTAATCCATGACCTAATAACGAATGTATATTTATAGAAAGTTCTTGTCAGTAATCTGGTCTTACTACTCGTAATCTGAAAGTACCTTACCTAGCCACTTTTTGGGTAAATAGGTCTACAAAACTTTGCTTCCTTAGTTTCCAAAATATTTTGTGTATTCAAATGTATGTCGAATGAGGTACTACCAACTTCTGGTGCCTCAAGAGCCTTTGACGTGGCTTAATGACTGCTAACGTAACCGGCACCGATGGATAACTAAAGCACGGAGCGATGGCATTATCGCACGAAACTAATTTTAAAGTCATTTGTGCAGTTATTCAAACCAATACACAACCAATTCACGCCAATATGAATAACTAGCTGTACTTTCGCTGGCTTTTCACGCGCGGTCATTTCTTGAGGTTTAAAGAACCATAATGTGCTATTCCAGGACCTAAAATACCAATATACCAACATTTATACCACCACTGGTGCCACCTCTGGGACGGTTCTGCCAAGTATCAGCTCGAGTCATTGGATTCAATTGAAAAACATGCTATCAGGCTCATTGGGGATGACACTCTAGTAAAGAGTAAGCTTCAAAGTCTGGTGCATCGAAGTGAGGTAGCAAGCCTGTCGGTATTCTACAGATTGCACTATGGAGAGTGTGCACAAAAACTGCACAACCTGATTCCCCCATCACCTTTCCATCCCCGTACGACTAGACAATCAGCTAAGCGCCCTTTTATGGTTAAAAACGAAGCGTTACGCTTCTTCATTTATTATAAGAACTGCAAAGGAGTGGATTGCCCTGCCCTCGTCAGTGTTTCCGGTAAATTATAACCCAGGTGTGTTCAAGTCAAGAGTGAATTGGTATCTACTAGGCAAGCGTGCTACACCTTCGACCACATCATCGCTTTCCATCAGGTGAGATCGTGGTCAAACGATTGCCTAGTACGTAATAAAAAAAAGATCAAAATTTATTCAGACGGCCTCGGCAGATTGAGATACCAATTACACCAATTTTTAAGTCTAACCCTAAGCTATCAAACAATTAATACGAAATAGTAATAGTTCCAGTAGTTTTTGCGTGATGCGCGAACAAATATACAGACAAACAGACAGAAAGAAACTATTTAAAAAAATACTAGTTTTGTAGTTTATTTTAAATACGCTAGACCATTTTTTTTATTTGACTTCTTTGTACACCTTTATTTGTACCTATTGCTTTACTATAAGTATATAGATAGATGACTGTGCCAAGGTGCATCAAAATCCGTCCAGTAGATACAGATAGATAGAAAGACAAAAAAAAACACAAAACAGTTTTGGATTCAGTATAGAATACAGAGAAACATAAAAAAAAATGACTTCAATGTACAGAATTTGAATCCATATCCCGCAGGAACCCCTTATTTTTTCGGAATAAAAATTGTCCTTAATTTTCACCCATCATATAAACTATGACTATGCCAATTTGCATCAAAACCCGTCCAGTAGCTTCAGCGTGATACGTGTTCTTTTAAATAAATTTCCACCCCTATCCTGCGGGAACCCTTTAATTTTTCGGGATGAAAAGTATCCAATGTCCTACCTCGAAGCATGAACTCAAATCATACTAAGTTTCATTTGAATTCAATGAGTAGTTTCAGCGTGATGCGCTGCCAAGATACAGACAGACATAAAGATAAAAAAGAAATAAAAAAAACAGTTTTAATTTGTATCAAATATAGAACAGCCTCCAAAAAGAATTTACTAAATATATTCAATGTACACAATTGGACCTGTTACAGTTTTATTTTATGTATAGATAATAATTATTCTTATACATAACTCATAATTAAATAATTAGTTGCTAGTCTCAGGTGTTAGCTAATCTATGGTTTAAAACTAACATAGTCACAAACACTAGAATTATTCATGGTGAACATCCCGTTTCTAATGTTTATACTTCTTTCAGGGTTAGGTACTTTGCGGAAATACATATTTAATATGTCTTCTTTGTTCATTTTAAATAAATTATTATTAAACCGCATAATTGCTTGTTAAAGAGTTAAAAGAATACATAAAACAGTATTTTTTCTGCTTTTTTGCTCTATATCGTGAATAATGACAACGATAAATGATCATTAGGAATATTTTGAACAACATCATCAGCTGATCGAGGGCTATGCAAGCGCGTAATGCCACAGGCCAGTATTGTTTCACTATTAGAAGAATTTGTTAAATGACGCCTAAGTGTTACCGGTTGTGTGCGCCTGCGCTGCCCCGATAACTGAAGAAAAGGCGCGCGCGACACCTTCGCTCGTCAGTCTCGCCAGGGTCGACGGTTGGATAGGACCGCTATCTAGTCATTAAAAACAATACTTTTTCATAAATTCAATATAATCAAAAGGTCATCATGAAAGTGTTCATCGTTTTGACGGCAGTCACCGCTATTGCGAGTAAGTATTGCGTTTGAATTTATTTGATACTTAATATAATATTAATATTGGCTATTTTTTCTGGCTATCTTGTACTTGGTTTGATTATATATATATATTAATAATAATTCAACAATATTAAATATAGAAACAAAGGGTTCTTTACTTTCTTTGAGCAACTTAAACAATGCTTGCATAATACATTTTCAAAATCTTGTATTATCCCATTTTGCATGACTTTACTAAAGGTATTTGAATATCGAAGCTAAGTCCCATACAAAAGACATCAACGCGCTCTCACTTCTCAAGTTCTTTTTACACGTTTGTCTTTCTCATGTTTGTATGTGAGTTTCTTTATTCCACCATAACTTTTAAATGCCTAAACAGATTAATATCCATGAGATATCGTTAGAATCCGTATAACATCCCTAGTAACATAGGCTACATTTAAAAAAAAACTATTATGCCGGCAGCATAGCTCCATTTTCAAATGCAAAAAAAAATATCGAATTATACAATATAGGTATAAAAATTGAAGGTCTTGATTGTACTCACATTCTAAAAATATATAATTTTTTGGCATAAAACTTTTTAGTTTTTGGCAAGGTTTTCGTGTTTTTTTTTAGCTTTTAAGCTAGTTATTAGATTTGCTAAGCTGTACTCACTTATATTTCTTGTAAATATATTTATAAAATTTATCGAAACGAGGTCATCCAGCTTTAATTAAAAAAAAACAATTAAGGAGCTTTAATCACATGTATGCTCTTTTATACATGTGATAGTAAAAAATTGAACGATCGAAATTAAACATTTCACGTAACGCTCAACAACGCTGCGAAACAATTACGAAAGTGTTATACAATGTTTATTACAGAAGCCGACCCGGGTCATTACTGACGTAGTTATATACACACATAGTTATATGACAAAGTTGCCTTGTAACGCAAATCACTCTGAGACTTCTCACTATCTGCAAATTGTGCAATGAGCCTTTTTCGTTTTACTAATTTGAGTAAAGTGTAAATGCAAAAAAGTCCTTCTAGAAATAACAATAGAAAACATGTTCGGTCATGTAAGTAGTGACGGGACATGTCATCCTATCAGGGACATGAATTTGTACCGACTCCAAACTAGGAAGAGAGGGGTAGAGTCGCGATTAACCATAAACATTGCAGTGTCAAAACTTTGAATAAAACTCATATGCGGCAATGCTACCCTTGCTTTTGTGTTAAGTCTCATTGCCCATTCATTTTGAAGGTTAATGTTTTGAAAATTTGAACACAGTATAACGCCAGTTAACTTCTTCCAAATAGTAGAACTCAAGTAAAGTTAGTGTTACCTTGGTTTCTTTACATGGTAGGCCATAATTTGAGTCCTAAATAACTTGTTTTAAATTAACCCTTACCTAGTCATGCGTACGCCCATGCGTACAAATATTGGTACGTATTAACATACGGTACTTGTGGCGAGTGAGTGCGTATTAAAATTTATAGCACGAGTTCTTGAGTTCAAATCAATTCAAGGTCCGCTAAGTTACCATAAATAAGATTCTTACGTGTATAGTTAATTCATTCGCGTATATAATATCCTGTTATTCCCTTTTTTATACGGTATAATTATATTCCCTTATATTTTGGGAATTGGGGACTACAAAGATCATAAGATTGTCCCATCACACAAACAAAAAATTACGTAAAAATGTTACGTTAAATGTGAGATTTAACTCTGTTGGCACATGAAAGGGAAATTTCCTTTTCAAACTTAAAGAATACTTAGTTTATCTAAATTTGGATTGATTTGATCTTTTTATAATATTTTATGTATATCTCTTTGTTCAGGAGATGTTAATTTTGACTTGTAAAAGTGCTATTATTTTTGCCTATTTACAATAAAATACTTTGACTTTGACTTTGACGTCTGCCAACACAAATGTGGAAACAGTATTTTTTTTAAAGTTCAGTTAGTTCTCTGCTCGTGCTCCTGATTATATTAATGATGTCATAAATATGCTTAGGTAGAGAAGAAATACAATTTAAAATAAAGCAATGAAATACGAATCTTTCTACAATAAACAAATAAAACCTTTAGAAAGTTAGTTTCTCTGATATTGTATACAGTTAGCGGAAATAAAGTAACAATTCAAATAAAATGAAACAGATTAGAAAATAACTACTCTACTTAAAGAACAGGTAGACCACTGTTGTAGCAGACGCGGATCGAGAGGTGATTTATAAATTAATTTTCCTCCATTATTCTGCTATAAATCAGGCTGCGGATATATCCACACACAATGTCAGTATTTTCAGTTCCGTACAATCTATACTTGTAATAAAGCAGTAAGTACGAAAAAACTGTACAAAGAAGATAATTTAAAAAAAATGGTCTTGGGTACTTAAAATAAGCTACTGAATGAGAATAAATCATTTTTTTAAATCGTGTCTTTCTGTTTGTTCGTACATCACGTAAAAAGTACTAAACCGATTGCGATACGGATTTCTCTGTTGGATAGCTTAGGGTTTGACTTAAAAACTGGGGACTTGGTATCTCAATCCGATGAGTAGAAGCCAAGCAATCAATAAAAAACGGCTGATGGAATTATGATCAAATGTTGGAGTATTGCTAATTTTAATCTTGGAATAGCACACAGAGTACTTTTAACCTAGAGAAATGACCACGCGTGCGAAGCCGCGGGTACAGCTAGTATCTAATATTTCAAGAAACAAAAATAAAATGGTTGTGTATTGTTTTTTTTGTGTCGCCGTCGTCACCGCGTCTTTGTTTTGTCCGCACTTTTACAGTCGACTGGTTTCTCTGTAACTCGACATTGACATTCGTGCCTGTTCGCGGAATAATAATGCAGTCATACGAAATTCTATAAAATATTGCATGGGCCGTGTTGACACCGAGCTGTATTAAAATTTGCGCAAATAATTTTGCAATTTAGTACGGGAAATAAAAGCTGTCACATTTGCAATGGAACTGAAGGTCTAAACCACAGGCACAGGTCACTTATTGCAAGTTCGATATACTGACTTTAATGATGTGAGTCATCAAGATTCATTGGGCTAAATTCTGAAGAAGGTTACAGACTATATACAGTGTCTTTATAGCTTTACGTTTCATGGCGACAGACAGTACAAAAATGATATTTGCGTAGCTATTATTTCAAAGTTTTTTAACATCTGGGCAAGTTTTTTGCATAACAAATGTCACTATTACGCATGCTCATATAATTCTTGGTCACCTTGCTAAAAACTAGTTAGATGTGGCCAACCTATAAACTAGATAAAGTTTATATAAGCTGCTTAGATTCACCTTCCCATTAAATCTCTAAAAAAGTAACCAATAAAACTGTTATATTTATACAACACGTGCTTATTAGTTGTAGGTCGTAAAATGTTTGACTAATTAACTAATTTATCAGCGTGATAAATTATATTACGAGCTATTAAAAAGTTTTACATTAAATTTACCTAATTTATGTTTATTTGTACAACCGTTTGTTACAGTTTATTAAATGTAATAGTTGATCAAAACCAGGTTTATATCACTACATTTTAAAATATTTCGTACTCACTAAGTTATATGTAAGATAAAAAGCGGAACGTTTAATTGCAACTAAATAGTCTATCTCCTTCCGCACACTATTTCCTTATTAAATTTTATCAGATCGGTTCTGCAGCTGACTCGTGAAAAAGCAGACAGAATACAGGGTTTATTTATATTATAGTGTAATTTGTCAGTAATAATAGTGCGTAGCGTACTGGGCTCTTATTCGCTATGACCATTCACGCACGTAACGCGCCGCGTTAAGATATCTTCGTGGAATCGTTCGGCAATTGGCGTGATGACGACACACGTTTTCGGCAAGGAATTTCGTATGGCATAGCGAATAAGTGCCCTTAGAAAAGTAAGAGTTAACTTTAAAGGTTTTGCTCAAAATCATTATAATATATAAGTACTTACCTACATTCTAGATATATTCTACAATTTTACCCTGACCTGACTTGAAATTAAGTACATTGTGACAAGATTCCTGATGGCATGACGCTGTCTGTCAGCTGCCCAGAGGTGCTGGACGATTTTAGAAACGTTAGCTATAGCCATTCGGCTCCACTTATTTCAACCTACCTAGGGTACATACCGCATAGTGATTAAATATTTTTTCTAACAAGTATATTTTTAAATCAAATAATACGTATAATTGTCAAGTTATAAGAAGTTACTGTTGCGTATAATTGACTGGTACGATTGCACATAGTCTCTGCTGGTTATAATATTGACTCGTTTAACGTGAATTCCTTGTTGCTATTTTGTATGCCTGTCACTACCGGAGTTAAAACGTGATTTGTCGTAGCTAGCTCGTTTCTAAAGAAATAAAGTTCTTATTAAAATATTTGATTACCTACGTGACAGGGAAGATCATATTCAAACAGAGTAGTTAAGATTGTCAAATAATCATCAATTTTTTTGTTGATCGTACAGTTTTGCCAATAGTATTAGATTTTTCTTCATCACCATCATCATCATCAGCCTGTATCTTTCCACTGCTGGGCGTAGCTGGACGTAGCTTTATCTAAATGCACACCACTGAGCTCACACCAAAAAAAACAAAACCGATTTAAAAAATTCATCACATTATAGAAATCTGCATTATCAGCGAGTAACATGGGCAGGACATTATTTAAAAAAATAAATAGATATCCCTACTTAAATTGCAAAAATGTAACCCAAGTTATTAAAAATACAGAACGGATGACGGAAACGAAGTAATAAAAAGTCTGTCACGTACGTGAGCATGCACTTGTTTATGGTCAAAAAGCACTGGTGCTAATGATTTTGAATTACGTTAAAAGGGATATTTTTTTAGAAGTTACTACGTGTATTTAAAAATATATTATAAAGGCGAAAGTTTGCATGTATTGTATGTGTGTATGTGTATGTTTGTTACTCCTTCACGCTCAAACTCCTGAACAAATTTAGATGGAATTTAGAGTGGAGATAGCTAATACCCCGGAGCAACTCATAGAAAACTTTTCATCATCATCATCATCATTATCATCCCTCACGTGGGTAAAACCGCGGGGCGCAGCTAGTACTTCCATAAACTTATCTCTTAATCTCTCTTCAATGATGTTTATGCAAACACTCAGGCATGATCATTAACACCTCAAGTGCTAAGAGTATCTCGTGAACATTTGCCAACGGCATCCCAGGTCAGTCTACGACCCTTGATGCATCAGTCGATGCACCGTGTTGTAATCCGCCTACTTTCACTTGTTGCGTCAGACGTTGCGATACGGCGATCAGCCGCCTACGACGATCATGTGTTGTTGCCGTTATTTTGGTTCCACGTGTTTAAAACGATCCATAGGGTATTAGCAGTGGGACCGTTAAAACTTGCCTATTTATGCCACAAGTTTTGAGGTAGATAAAATAGATAGGTACCTACATTTTGTGTTTGAAATCAAGATTACCAAGTTTTTGTATTTACGACTGGTGGGTGATTGGTTACAGATGTATGTTCACAGAAAAAAGAGTAAAATGTAAGAAAAAAATATATGCAGGAAACTGATGCTAAGGTTTTTTCTTGTGGCTACGACTTTATCGGTCCTTAAAATCCTATATCAATTGGCCCTTACAGTAAAAACTGCGCTCTACGGCTTCACTCGCTTAGATAATGTTGAATACAATCGTGGATTCTGAGTGGTACCAGACATACATACCTTAGAATTAATGACAAACATTACTAACATTATTTTTATTAATGATAAATGACTGGAATGTTGTTTATTTAGTAATAACAGTGTACCGAAATACCGAGAAAAGCACACCACAAAAGTCTTACTACCTATTAGTCTCAGTTACTTGATTGACTAGATCTCTAGGTTATTAGATAAAATATATACAATACAATACAATAACTCTTTATTGAACACATTACAATAAAAAAACAACATAACAGTAATGATACATAAAATCTAATGTTGTACAATACCTTTGGATGGACAGGAATATAAAATAAACATTGCGGTCAGTGATGGAGACTTACTTTGGAACAAAAATGTTAATAGATAAATAAAAACAACTATATAACTTAATATTTGTATACATACTTACATATGTGTTGTTAAACACATAAATATATATACTATAATTAAATAATATAACGTATATATTGGCAAATTTATAATATAATATATAAATATACATAAATAAATAGCATTTTCACAAAGGAATAGTGTATAAATGTAATGTAATGTAGGAATAGTGTACTGTATACTTACGTCTAAAAGAAAGAAACTTTGCCATGTAATCCATATAAAAAGCAATTTGTAGGTTAATTTAACTTTCATCCTACTTAAAGTTCTCCAACATTTGAATCATAGTTAAATCACAGTTAACTCTAAAAATTTATGATAATTTCAAGTTAACAGTTAAGTCAACCATGGTTTCCATGTAGTCGAAGCCTAAGTGATAGTTTTGATGTTCAATGTAATTATTATGTCTTGGGTTTTGGTGTCACTACAATACTTCTGATCGGTCGGATATAATACTTGCAATACCTTCTTATTAACTTAAATTAAATACAAATTTAAAACACCATTTACATTTAAACAGAGCGACGCATAGCGACTGTTACTAAAACAACCTATTGATACGAGTATCATATTCACGTTCTCAAAACCTACCATTCGACATTTTAAATCAAGTCAAAGGTCATTCATATTGAGTGTATAATTATTAGAAAAAATAAAAGTTCATGCCGATGTGAGACCTTGACTAGATATTTAAATTGCAAATACCGCTAATTCAAATGTCAACTAACATCCTTATGGACTTAATAAGTATCTACAACTTGACAATTATGTGTAAAGAACTATAGACATTATCTTTTTATAATGTAACTTAAACTAAGCAGGCTAATGATTAGATATCATTAAGGTAACTTTAGAAGTTTTATGTTATACCTAAATCATAGGTTATTTTTTAGCCGACTGAGAAGGGTTATTTTTAATTTGTTGCTACACTATCGCATTAGGTGAAATCCTGTAATGGTAGTTGTAAGTTTTGTAAATAAATAAATAAGTTATAATTATGACAAATAAGAAAAGATTGTGAAAACGGATTGCAAAATTTTTAGACTCTTTTGGCAAAAATACCGTACGTACATCTGCATACCGTATTTTTTGTCAGGACTACGTCAAAATAACGTAAATAGCTACTAAATTATTTTTTTGTGTACTTTTAATTTATTTCTAGTTTATTTTTCTTTGGGATTACAAGTGGATATGAAAAGGAATTAATTTAAAAACCTCTGAACAAAAGTATTAACACCAAAAACATCTGTTTGAAAATCATTATTTTGCAAAGTGAACTTTGTATGCCGATATGTCAGTGTCTGTCCGCTTATGTAATACCTTGGTATGTAAATAACCTGATCGGTACCTATTCCGTTGACAAGAGAAGTAGCACGTAAAATGAGGGTCGCACGTTGTTGCGTAAATGCATACGCAACATTTTTTTTAAGAAGAATGGGTTTACTTCTTGTTAACAGACTATATAGATATTCTATCTTGTTAGTAGAAATCTTTGAACCTCGTAACTCTTTACCACTTTCTTTCTTCTCCGCTTTCCATAAAAAAATTAGGTATAATCATGTTGAGTTTGATATTCAAGTTTAGGTTAAAATATAAGTAAGTATATACGTGGCATGTTGCATAGCTGAGACGTGAATTTGTTCCGAATCCAAACTAGTCTCAAAGAGATCTTCAGATTTTCTAATTATTAACTACAGTGAGGAAATTAAAAGAATACGAATAATTAGCTATTTTCATCATTAAACAAACACACATTCATTAATATATATAGACTAAAAATCTAAAATGAAAAATAATAAACATCCAGTTAAATAGTTGTAGAACTTGTATATCAAGCAGCTTCCAGTGGGAAACGTTCCCAAAATGCAGGCAGCATTGCCACATATGGCAATGCTTAATCTTTGGGCAAAGTAAACCAATGACCGTGGCCAGCATTTTGGTCACGTGTTGCTTCGACCAAATTATATATAGATAGATAACACCGCGTACCTAATACGTGGCATGTTTTCTAGCTGGGACATGAATTTGTAGGTACCGACTCCAAACTAGTCTCAAAGAGATCTAAAGATTTTCTAATTATTTACTACCGTAAGGAAATCTTGTCCTATCGTCTTTTGTAACGAAAATATACCTATATACCTAGGTATACGACCTAGGTATATAGGTATTAAATTCCACAATTTAGCACAGTCTGAACAGACGATACATATTCTGATATCTTTCTTTATGAACTATTCTCTATTTTCCCCGTCCCACAGTTGAACAAATCATTAACAAGTTACCCATTGTTTTCGCAGGTGCACAATTCAAATGCCCATCCAAAGATGGCCAGTACGAAGATGAGAGGCAGTGTGACAAGTTCTACGAGTGCGTCGACGGTCAGGTCACCACCAAGCTCTGTCCCGATGGGCTGGTATTCGACCCCACCATCAGGAAGATCAACAAGTGTGACCAGCCCTTCAATGTAGACTGCGGTGACAGGACTGAACTCCGTAAGTAGATTTTTAGCCTCTTCTCTGGTCATTTAGGATGGAAATAGGAGTACAGTTCTAATGATATTCTCAAATCGGGATCAACAAGTAGCAAATCTAACAGAACTGATGTTTGTGGTAAATAAATAGTACTGAAGATAAAGAAAAAAAAACTTGTAACGTCCATTCATTTTCTTCTTTATCTTTTTCTCACGGAAAAGGGAGATTTAGTTTGCCTCATTGAAACCAACTTTACAACTTCAATATAACATAAGTACCGCGAAATTCTTAACAAATTGTGGCTCTTGATAACTAGGAAGTGTTTGGAGAAATAAATGGAACGAGTATATGAATCATCTGTCGAGAGATTTGCAACTTTACTAAAAACTCCCTTTAGCGAGGTCAATCGTTGTGTTCATGAAATATAAAATAAGTAATTGCAGGAAATGGAACAATACCAATAATAATAAAAGCAATTTTATCTGCTTTTAAAAAAACTAGTACAGACAGGCATTAAAATTAGAAGCATTTATAAAAGTAATACTAAAATCAGTAGTAACATGAAACTAACATTGAAAGTGTCAGTAAACGCGAAAGACAGTCGGTAACCTTAGAGGCCATTCGAAGTTCCTATAAAGTGAAGGTATCCTTTGACCGGCCAGGTAGACATACACCACTAGCTTTCTAGGTCGTCCACTAACAGGCTGATAGCTACCAAGCAACCGCTATTTATAGCTCACGCATTTAAATGTTTTACACCTCCTTATGTATTTACAACACCGCAAGATTTGATGTTAATTACAAATGGATTTTAGCATTAACATCTGCTTAGCGAGAACATCTACTCTATATTCTATGCTTATAATAATGCAATAAGTAACAAAAAAAACTGTATATACAATGAAGATAATATTAAATAAATGATCTAGTGGACAAATGGTGTCTGTCTGTTTATCTGTCTATTTTTTATTATTATTTTTATTACGGACTAGGCAATCGTTTGACCACGATCTCACCTGGTGGAAAGCGATGATGTGGTCGAAGGTGTAGAACGCTTGCCTAGTAGATACCTATTCACTCTTGACTTGAACACACTGGGGTTATAATTTACCGGAAACACTGACGAGGGCAGGGCATTCCACTCCTTTGCAGTTCTTATATTAAATGAAGAAGCGTAACGCTTCGTTCTTGTGCGAGGTATTTCAACCATGAAAGGGTGGCGCTTTGCTGATCGTCTAGTCGTACGGTGATGGAAAGGTGATGGGGGAATCAGGTTGTGCAGTTCTTGTGCACACTCTCCATAGTGCAATCTGTAGAATACCGCCAGGCTTGCTACCTCACGTCGATGCGCCAGACTTTGAAGCTTACTCTTTACCAGAGTGTCATCCCCAATGAGCCTGATAGCACGTCTCTCAATTGAATCCAAAGACTCGAGTTGATACTTGGCAGAACCGTCCCAGAGGTGGCAGCAGTACTCCATACAAGATCGGACCTGTGCTTGATAAAGATTCAAAAGCTGTCCCGGTGTGAAGTACCGCCTAACCTTAGACAAAATACCAAGTTTTTTTGCAGCTACCTTGGCTTTGGATTCAATATAAGACCCAAAATTCAGGTTTGATGTGAGTTCGACACCCAAAAGCTCCAAATGGTCGCCTATTGGTATTGTTACACTTTGGAAAGACAGAGATCGTTGAACAGGACTCTTTTTAGCAGAAAACTAACACGCTTGCGTTTTAGTAGCATTAAACTTAACCAGGTTAGCATCGCCCCAATCGGACACTGCTTCTAAGGCTAAATTTAAACGGTCTACCATAGCCTCTCTCTGAAATTGGACAGCGTCACAGCTGGCTTGAGCATTGGAAGTGTATCTCTCAACTACAGTACTGTCATCAGCATACCCAAAGGTGCCGGGCTTCAGAAGGTCATTAATTTGCAGTAAAAACAGTGTAGCCGAGAGAACCGATCCCTGAGGTACACCGGCATTAATAGCCATTTGATCAGACGAGCAGCCCTCTAAGACTACTCGAATAGATCGTTCCCTCAAGAAATCAACTATCCAATTGCATAAGCCAACAGGTAAACCATATGAGGGAAGCTTGTTTAAAAGGCCATCGTGCCAGACCCGATCAAATGTCTTCGATATGTCAAGGGAGACGGCAAGCGCCTCACCATGTATCTCTATGGCTTCGCTCAGTACGTGAGTGGCATACGCGAGAAGATCCCACTAGGGATCTACTAAGACCGGTTTCGGCGAAATCCGTATTGCCGGTCACTGAGAAGATAATTGTCTTCAAGGTATGCCAAGAGCCTAATGTTTATGACACGCTCCATACACTTACAGAGTAAGGAGGTAATCGAGATGGGACGATAATTGGTCGGATCAACACGACTACCCTTCTTTGGTACTGGTTGTACATTGGCAAGCTTCCAGCTCTTCGGAACTTTACCTGAGTGAAGAGATAGGGTACAAACGCGTTAAGATAGGAAACAATTCGGGCGCACAGTTTTTCAACACAATCGCTGGAATACCATTAGGACCACTGGCCTTGTTCACATCTAGAGCTCGAAGCGTTCTGAGAACCTCCTTCTGGCGAATGCGAATTTCGGGCATAAAAACCCCGCAATGAGGAAGGCAGGAAGGTATCTTGCCAGAAGCATCTAGATGCGAGGCTTCTGCAAAAAGAGAAGCAAATAAATTCGCTTTGTCTCCAGCTGTGTGAGCTAGTGATCCATCAGGTTTCAGCAATGGTAGCAGTGAGGGGCGGCAGAAGTTTACTTCGACCGACTTGGCCAGGGACCAAAAAGCTTTGCTACCCGCGGGGTATGAAGCCATTAATTTGATTGTTCGCACATGGTTTAAAAACTACTGAATCGATTGTGATGCGGTTTTCACTATTGGATAGCTTATAGTTTGACTTAAAAGTTAGTGTACTTGGTATCTCAATCCGATGAAAATAAAAAAATATGTAATGTAACGATGTAAATGTCGTGCAATCGATAAAAAACTGTTTAACGCCTAAACGAAGTTTGATGACATTGGTAATTAAATTTCTGGAAAAACACAGGATCCTTAGATCCCAGAAAAATGACCACGCGGGCAACGCTGTAGGCACAGCTAGTATCTAATATTGTTTTAAAGGAAAAGTTTGGATATTAATATTTTGCCACAGCCTGCATTTCAAAACTTCAAATAATATACTTAAACCACTTAGACAAGTCCACATACTTGCTGCTTCACCTAATAAAAATGTAAATGTCAGTAACTATATAAGCTAAGTTTGTTGTACGGAATGCATCGTCTGCCTTTACTCGTGACTTGATTTTTGATTAGGCTCAAAGCTCCACGTGTAACAATGTTGCTTAAAGTTGGTAATTTTGGTACTTCTATAAATGACCTGCCACAGTTTGCAGGAAAGATTATATGCATATTAAGTTATGTTTCCTCATGCTTGTGTAAGTTTACCTTCGCATATCTAACGCAAAGGCAGACATTCCCAGAACCGAGCTTAACTATTTTAATTGGAAACGCATTTTTTGCATGTAAATTCCTCTTAATCATGAAGACTAGTCTTATCTATTACAAATGAACAATGCATCAAGGTTTGTTGTTGCAAATCAAACTTTGTTTTTTTTAATTTATAAAACATCAAATGAAAAACTTGAATAATTCTTATAAAACTTTGACGAAATGTCTTTGAAAAAGAGATCGTTATTGTTTCAACAGTAGTTCAACAGGAGTTTTTACTGCATAGCTTTTATTAAACTCACCGTGTTAATTTGTTTCGCTCAAATTTTGCAAGCTCAAAACAAGACGTCTTCCTCTTGGACCTATCAATCTGAAATTTTGTCCATATAGAACATCAATGACAATTAAATATGAACACTTATGACTTAATATGGGAACTTCTCGTTGTTACCACTACTTGTTTTGACTTATTAATCTCTGCTAAGTGACTTCTATACAGGCGGCTTGTTATAAGCTTGCTTTAAAACGTATTTGCAATAAAAATTATGAATATCCTCATTATCATAGTCATTACCGTCATCAGACTATTGATAGTCACAAATTCAAGGCCAGCTTGAGCTGATCTATAACTTAAATTCCCTGTTTTTATAGATGTCAACTTGAAAAGCTGCTCTCGCGATTATCATAAGTGGTTAACATTGGCTTTCCAGTTATCATTTTATATATTTTAAACTTTATGAAGATGCCACACTACTTTTAAAAGGCTGACCCTGAAAACTAGATTTCATATTGGTATGAAGTCTGCATACTTAATAATAATTAAGAGTTGCCAAATGATTTCGTTAATATTATTCAAGCCGTTACTTATTGCGTAGTAATCTGTTAGTAATCAGTTGCAGCAATTATCTGCTGTTTAACCCTGAAATATAATTACGTTTGACTTAGTCAACTTGGTGAAGATTTTGTTATTAGCTAAGATATAGTACTTATAGTATAGTTATTATATATTATATTAGTTTATAGTTTAGTTAAAGTTTTTAGTTTTCAATAATGTCTGTCTTATTTTCTTAAGTTTGCGATCCCAAAAACAACAAATCAGTAGGTTGGATTATTTGAGCCTTAAGATGGTAGGCAACTCACCCAGTAGGTAAGTAATAAGGTTAGGTAAGATACCCAGTGTATTCGACGATGACCAACTTTCATAAACAGGCGGGCTTTCTAGGAATTAACATGTTTATTCGTATGCCCTTTACAAAAACCAGGTATCCCACTTCACATCGATTTAGAGCAGTGCTGAACACTGTTGCCTAAACTGTACTGACACCTCGTTTGTTCAACAGAGCCCCCTAAGCCCAGCGGCCAGTGCCCCCGCCGCAACGGTTTCTTCGCCCACCCCGACCCGGCTGTGTGCAACATCTTCATGAACTGCATCGAAGGCGAGGTTACCGAGGTCAAGTGCACCTCGGGACTTCACTTCGATGAGTACTCTGGCACCTGCGTGTGGCCTGACACTGCTGGCAGACAGGGCTGCAATGCTGTAGATAGTAAGCCTCAAGTTTTTTAGCAATAGTTTTTGCAAAGCTGAAAGATACATAAACTAAATCTTATGTTATACCAGAGAGTGAAGTCTTGAAGAGAAAAGCAAGTTAAAATTGTGGATTTTGCTACATGCTGCCAAACTTTAAGACTCTTAATAAATTTCGTCATGTAAACATGTCAGATAAGAACTCTCATTGTAAAGAATAAATAGGCAATATTAATACATGTAAATAATTCTAAATCAGAATCAGAGACAACAGGATCAGAGGACAACTACTTTGTAATTTCATACTTCCATAATAATATTCTCCTTCCCTATTTCCAGAGAAACTCAAGGACGGCTTCGAGTGCCCGGCAAACCAGCCAAAAACTGATGCCAATGGCCAAGTCCAAGATCACCCCAAGTACGCTCATCCCTCCGACTGCCAGAGGTTCTATGTCTGCCTAAACGGAGATGAGCCCAGAGACCTCGGCTGCACAGTCGGGGAGGTCTACAACGAAGAAACCCAGAAATGTGACGCCCCTGAGAACGTGCGCGGATGGTGAGTTTACAGTAGAATTGTTTATTACTGGGCCAAGACAGGACCTCGTACTTAGAACGAAAAATAGTTTGCCCGCCACGAGGCTTTGTTGTCACAAAATTGAAACAAGGTGAATTTCAAGGTGATTCAAACAATATTGTAATGTAGCCTAAATGTAGCACATACTATTGATTTAATTTGTTAGTTTTCCCTAAAAACATTTTCTATAGAGAAACTAAAACATTATTTTTTTATTTCTAAGATATTACGACTAGGGAGAGCTGTAACCAACATCGATCATATTCAATTAGATAAAAAAAAAACTTTTACTTCATTAATACGTTATTTCATTCCTTTTTTTCTTTTTTCAGCGAGGATTGGTACAAAGACTCCGAGGAAGCGGCGCCCGGACCCAAAACGAGATCTTAAGCTTTAGTGATAATGTTACTTTAGTTAAGCATTAAGACTTAATACATTATAAGTTATAACAACATGTGCATTTTCATTCAACTGTATCTGACATTGGCAAAATGATGTACGCACGCAGTACATTATATTGGACTTGTTTCAAATGAAACTTGGCACCTGGCTACCGAACATTGAAAACTGCATCGCAATCGGTTCAGTTGTTTTTACGTGATGCGTGAACAAACATACAGACAAACAAACTAAAAAACAAACAAACAGACAGACACGATAAAAAAAACTATTCTTGTTCAGTAGCTTATTTTAAGTAAACTAGACGTTTTTTTTTAAATTATCTTTCATTGTATAGACTTTTTCCTTCTTATTGCTTCATTATATAGATATTTAGATTAAAAAAAACAGTTAGTCGGTACATTAGAATTAAGTCTATATTTGTAGGAAGTAATTGAAACGTAAATAAATATAGTGGGTTTTTAAACTTAGGACCTGTCTGACACTGGGTCTAAAACTCGGCCCGTAAAGAAAAAAAAAAGAAACAATTACTTATAGCTACCTAGTATTTAATGAATCAGCCAGTAGCGGGAAAAGAATAGTCCTCATGAGCCTACCCATATATGATTTTGAAAACTAAGGCGAGTGCAATTCATATTAAAATATTTAAAAGCAGCCAAAAACCCACGAGTAAGAAGATCGGATATACGCCGACCAGGTCCCATGTACCCACTCAACCATGTACCCATGTACCATGTCACTCGTCACTCGCCCACTCGTCACCACTGGTAACGATCGGGATCTTCTTCTCATTTATAGCCAGTGGCAATGTATGGGAACTTTTTTCCCATATGTCGCCAGTGACTGACTGACTGGAGTGGTGACTGACTGACTGGAGTGGGAATATACGCTTATTCGCTATGACATTTATGATGGTGATTTAGGTAAATTTATAATGAAAGAAGTTCTAAATTTGAGGTCTAGCAGCAATGAGAAGGAAGGAAGAAGAAATCTGAAATCAAGGAAACCACAGTCCGAGTATCTTCAAATGCTGGAATAAATATGTAGCTTCTAGATATGCGAGCTCCCTTTGGCCACAACGTCTCTAACAATCAGGCAAAATGGTGTTTAAACGTGTGATAAAAAAAATGGTCTAGGGTACTTAAAATATAGCTGAACAATAATATAAAAATATTAAAAATCGTTTTTGTCTGTTTGTTTGTTTGTCTGTCTGTATGTTTGTTCACGCTTCACGTAAAATCTACTGGACCGATTACGATGCGCTTTTTACAGTTGGATAGCTTAGGTTTTGACTTAAAAACTGGGGTACTTGGTATCTCAATCCAATGACTAGAAGCCGAGCAATAGATAAAAATCTTTTTGACAGCTGAACAAATTTTGAAGAAATGTAGTTATTGTACATTGTACTTTATAGGTACTTTTGGTTCTGGAATAACACGAATGGGCTACTTTTTAATGAAAAGACCATATGGGCAAAGGCGCAGGCATAGCTAGTTATCTATAAGACACTGATTTCTAAAAAACTAAAAAACTAAAAAAGTTTTTTTAGAAAAAAAAAAAAAAAAAACTCAAAATAGTTTTACTGTTTGATAAGAGGGTCACTAGTGGACTACCCACATACAATAAAACAACTCGTTACTAGTGTTAGTTTGGTCAAAATAACTAAGTGTGCGAAGAAATTAGGTGTCTTGCGAATATTTCTTTTGGATAATGAACGAAAATATTAAAAATTGCGGAACACACATGAGGGTGATCCCGGTAGGCCTTGGCACTACTTGTCATTTTAATTTATACCATCTTACTTGGGACACACGTATTAAAGTGCTTACTACTGAGGGTAGAATGTAAGAAATAAAAAACCTGGAAGCAGTAACAAATTGAAGTTCCTTCTTAGCAGTAAAGATATGTAAAATATTCGCACAGTGGGCTACTTGTTTCTAAAAAGCCCTAAAATCTTCCATGTCATGAAGGTCTGGAGTACTGAAAGTTATCTTTAGTTAGATATCTATCGAGGTCCAAGACAAGACAAGAACCTAGTCGAGTAACGTTCATAAATCAATGCCAAGGACTCTAGCGTTCCTTGCACAACTGGACTACGTCAACGCATTGACCGGTTCAGAGCCTAACTTACAAACTGCACCAGAATTTATACAGACTCATCAAACTCGCAAGATTGAATATAAGAATTAAAAAACCTGAAAACAGTAATAAATTGAAGTTCATTCTTAGCAGTAAAGATATGAGATATATTCACACAGTAGGCTAAATGTTTCTAAAACTACCTAGAATCTTCCATGTTATAAAGGTCTGGAGAATTAAAGTTATCTTTAGTTAGATATCTATCGAGGTCCAAGACAAGACAACAACCTAGTCGAGTAACGTTCATAAATCAATGCCAAGGACTCTAGCGTTCCTTGCACAACTGGACTACGTCAACGCATTGACCGGTTCAGAGCCTAACTTACAAACTGCACCAGGGATTTATACAGACTCATCAAACTCGCAAGATTGAATATAAGAATTAAAAAAACCTGAAAACAGTAATAAATTGAAGTTCATCCTTAGCAGTAAAGATATGAGACATATTCACATAGTAGGCTAAATGTTTCTAAAACTACCTAGAATCTTCCATGTTATAAAGGTCTGGAGAATTAAAAGATATCTTTAGTTAGATATCTATTGAGGTCCAAGACAAGACAACAACCTAGTCGAGTAACGTTCATAAATCATTGCCAATGACTCTAGCGTTCCTTGTACAACTGGACTACGTCATCGCATTGACCGGTTCAGAGCCTAACTTACAAACTGCACCAGGGATTTATACAGACTCATCAAACTCGCAAGATTGAATATAAGAATTAAAAAACCTGAAAACAGTAATAAATTGAAGTTCATCCTTAGCAGTAAAGATATGAGACATATTCACAGAGTAATCTAAATGTTTCTAAAACAAACTAGAATCTTCCATGTCATAAAGGGTTGGAGTATTAAAAGATATATTTAGTTAGATATCTATTGAGGTCCAAGACAAGACAAGAACCTAGTCGAGTAACGTTCATAAGTCATTGCCAATGACTCTAACGTTCCTTGCACAACTAGACTACGTCAACTCATTGACCGGTTCAGAGCCTAACTTACAAACTGCACCTGGGATTTATACAGACTCATCAAACTCACAAGAATAATATTATGGAGCTTCAAGATTTAAATTTTTCCTTTACCTTATTTTAACAAGAATTTTAAAGCTTTCATATAATGATATCTGTTTACTTAAACATTAATTGAAAAGTTCTTCTAATGGCATATTTTTAATCAAAATGCATGGAAAGTGGAAGCCGTGTTGAAAACAATCACGGATACTACACCTATCAATAGTGAGAACTGTTGATAGGTGAAGTATTTGTGAATGTTTTTCATGACTTACTTTGATAGGTGACGTTTGATCCCACAATATAGATAAATGATTGTGTCGATAAATTACTTATTGCTAAAAAAAACGCCTAAAATGCATTCGTCCAAAGGTGAACATGTAACACGATAATAGGTACAATAATGCAGTGTGACTTCGTATAGGCAGGGTGACGAGCACTAATCTTCTAGCTTTTTTTATACCACGTTTTTATTAAGTCACTTCCATATTGGCATGACAGGGTCTCCTAGTTTGGGTGCCAATGTTTTGAAACTAGGAGTAATTTAAAAAGGTTATTTTAACTTTGAATGTACCTATTTGTTTTAACGATGTTTGTTAACATTAATAAATCATTTTCATTTACATTTTTTTTATTTATCTGTCTGTAGGTCTGGGATTCCGTCTGGAATTGCAACTCTAATTTCAAGCACTTCCCGATTAGCTATCCGTCTGAAACTGTCGGGGTAGCTTATAACTCGACGACAAAGCATTCAAAAAAAAATAAGTAAAAAAAAAAAAAAAATTGTTTAGTTTTTTTATCTAAATTTGCCGTTTTTTCTAGACCTGCATTCAACTACATAGCATTTAATTATCAAGTAGTTTCGTTAAGTTACATCACTAATAGCCGCTATTCAAATAACTACGAGCACCTTAACTGCTTGTCATAAGATCATTAATGTGAAAGCTGTAGACATAACGAGACGCCAAACAATTAAAATAATAAAACAATAGCATTGAACAAGCTTTCTCCGTGTTCAATTCTTTTGTCTTCAACGCATATTCATAGTTTTAATCATTAAAAATATGTGTAGCCTATAAGTAGACGCAGGCAAAGCTTACTCACGTACTAAACTGCGATTAAAAAAACTATACTCATTCCCCTTTCCTAGGATTAATTCCCTGTGTCGCGGTCGGCATGGAAACTCTCCAACACACGGCACCACGTCATAAGACCCTAGAACAAAAACTGGTATGTAGGGGAGCGGAGGGTATTGCCGTACACTTCACGTCACGTAATTTTCGTTGATACTGTTGAGTACAAAGCCAAGTATTATGTACCAGCCTATATTTAATAAAGTTTTATATGGGCAAAACATATAATAAAATAACCATAGAAACGACCAAATTCACAAAAAATACGGGTTCGAATCCTGCTAGGTGCAATCATTGTGTGATGAGTAGAAATGTTTGTTCCCGAGTCATGGATGTAATATTCTTATCTATGTATGTTTATCCGTTATCTAGTACCCATAGCACAGGGTATCCTAGTTTGGGGCTAGGTATATGTCGTGTCATGTAAAAAGAACGCTGGCCTAATCCGCAGCCTAACCGGCTGCGCATTAGGCGATTAATCGGTCTATTTGGTGGTATGAGGTGCGGCGCGGGGCGGGCGGGTATACGAAACTGCGAGCGAAAGGCTAATTGATAATTATTTATAACAATAGGACCAGGTCTTGTTTGCGCGAGTGTACATTAATATATATATTAATTAAGTTTCTTGAAATAGTAGATAGTACGGAATTGCCGAAGAACCCGTACGCTGTTCATCTGATTTCGTAGATTAGGCTGTATAAAAACATAATTTGATGTATCTTTAGTTAAAGAGTAGCTTTTAAGTGATTAAACATGATATTTTGCTTTTGACACAATGTCATTCCCAAACTGAACACAAATAACCTGCTTGGAAGTCTCTCCACCGCATAAATAAAGTGCCCACTTACGACATGACACACATCTGCAATTCACCGTCGCCGCATTCACCACATACTACGCAACATTCGTCAAATCCCGACACTCCTTCATCAAAAACCCGACCATCATTATCATCATCGTCACTTCATCACATACATAATACCTACATCCTGTTTGGATGAATCCTTAAAAAACTTCTCAAAAGTCTGTACCGTACAAAAATAAGGAACTAAATAAAAATAGGAAACTATTTAATATTTCATACAATGTAAAGTGAATCAAGCTCCCAAACTCCCAAGCCTAACTGGTAACCCATTTCACTAATCTTATTTTTGTACGGTACAGTCGGTACAGACAGTGTAGAGGTTCAAAAAATACTAGATTAAATCTTGAAGTAAACGAGTAAATAACATAAGTAATTTAAACTAAACTAACCTAACTTTAGTTACTACCTTTCAAATAAAAGAAGAACCATCGAAACCGGATCTAATAAGGCGGAGATATTCAGTAGCCCCTTTTTTGCCCCTTTTTGGGGGAAGTATCCCTCCAATCAAAAATCCTCGATGACTTAAAAATCTAAAACTTTGTTAAACCTGTATACCATGGTTATCATTTGTGTGATGAGCAGAAATGTTTGTTTCCGAGTCATGGATGTTGATATTCGTATTTATGTATGTTTATCCGTTATCTAGTGCCCATATTACGGGGTATCCTAGTTTGGGGCTAGGTAATTGGTGTGGAATTGTCCCGAATATATTTATTTATTTATTTTATTTATACCAAATTCCATCTAGATCAGTTGAGAAATGCGACCTGTAGAGGAGAATAGCCGGGCATTCGGATATCCGCCGGACATAAGTACGCAAGCATTTTTGCCCGAGCTGACACGGAGAAGCTTCGCGCTCGCTCGGTCAAAAACGAGTGAATCTGACGTGTAATCGGCTCCAAGAAAGAGCTATTAGCACTTTCTTAGCTGTTTATTCAAAATTTTAATGATAAATCATTAAAATTTTGCAGCTTTTTCATCAACAAAATTGCAAGATAACTTACTTCATTTTAATGAAGTTAATTTCGTATCAACTTTAATTTTATAAATTTATAATTAAAATATTAATGTAGGTATAATTTCGGTATGAAGTAATGTCAAAAATCGATGTTAAAGGAAGTCCCTTTCCAATGATATTTAGTTGACCTTTATAGAAATATAAGATGCTTTACCAATTCGCTTGCTTGCAATTATGTGGAAACCCAAGTAGAGGCAATGAGCATTGAGTTCCAAATTAGTGACGGAAACTGTGCTGAGAATAAATTCAATAATATATTTTAAGATATCCAATAATTTCCTAAAGGAAAAATTAGGATCATGGACTACTGTGACCACTGCATCATCACCCAAATCTTTCTCTTAGTTTGTGAATCCGTCTTACGGGAAAATTATTAGATATATTCTCGCTAAGCAGGCGTTACTGCTAAAATCATAAAAATATTGAAGATAAACATGAATAAATGACTGTTTCTGAACAGGTATTTTATATTATCTTCCACAGCGTCAATATATTACCCCCTTAATATTGGTAGGCTTTGCTTCTATACGTTACCACCGTTTTGTCAGTGGAATATTTAGGTACTTACTCTTTTTACACGACTGCCCAAAAAAAAGGAGTGTTTTTGTTAGGATAAATATATGTTTGTTTGTATGTATGTATGTGAGTTTCTTTAATCCACCATAACTTTTAAATGCCTGAACAGGTTTAGACGTATGGGGTATCGTTAGGATCCTTACATCCCCCCGAGTAACATAAAGTTTTTTTTTTTGAAAAAAGCATTTTTGCGGCAGTGAACTCTATTTTCAAATGCGAAAATAATTATATTTTCGTCTAACTTTAAAATATGGTTATCAAACTGAAGCACATTCCAACAGTGTATAATTTATTGGCATAAGTTATTTTTTGGCAGGGTGTGACGAGGTCCAAACCTCTTTCATAATAATACTCTTTTGATATCTTAATTCTTTCATAATCCATTTCTTTTCATTTTGATAGTTCATTATTCATTCTAAATAAAAATATCCTGTCATACACATTGATTTTTGGTCAAAATAGAAAAACATTCCACTTTAGTGTCTTCATTGATTTAATTTGCAAAATATATCTTTCGTCCTTCCTTCGCTAACACTAATATAAAAAATCTGAAAGTCTGCTGCTCTGGTTTGAGGAACATCGTTGAGTTGCAGCGCCCGATCGCGTTGCACTCGATGAACGGCTTCGCGCGGAACTCTTCTAGGCAAGAGCCGGACGATATCAGACTCTGGCCTGCCGAGTCTGCTCCCGCCGTGTGCTAGAATCGAGCGGAAGGAAGTTCCTGTAATTCTGTGTCACTGAGGTTTGTGTCCTGGAATAGTGGGAGCAACCCAAACCCGGGGACCGCCTCGTGACAAGGGCAGGCGTGTATTTTTTAGGCTTTTAGTTATTAGTATTTTTTTTATATGGACAGATCTAATAAATAATAATTGGAATTGTAGTTTTTTTTCTATGTACACAATAAATTCAGACAAATACATTTAAAAAAGGAAGTTAATTAATTACAAAATCAGTCAAAAGTATTGACAAGCTCAGATTTCGTTAGAGCCAATTTAACTGTTGATAGGTATGAAGCAATAAATTTGCTTGTTAAATTTATCCTAGGTAGTATACAATGCTTCGTTTTTTAAAAGCTTTTATATAACTTCACTTATATGTATTTATGTATCTACCTATGTATTACCTATGCATTTGTCTGTCCTGGAATCTTGCAATTCAAATGTTGAGCACTTCCCGATTAGCTATCCGGCTGAAACTTTCAAGATAGCTCACAAATCGAAGACAAAACAATAATAATAATAGTAAAAGTGACAAAAGACTTATTTTTTAAATTGTGTTTATTTATTCTATAGAAAAGAAGGTTGTTTTCTGGAAGATAAAAGTAACCAGGGAACGACAGGCAGAATCAACTTTAGCCTTAGGTATGGCCTCTATCATCGTAAATCAAATGATGATCCTTCTAAGTATAATCCCCGCAAACCGCAGGCGAAACAAAAAGTTGATAGCCTCTAAATAATAATCCAATTTGGCTTACATTTTACCGTTTCTAAAGGTCGTAGATCTCACTTGCAAATGCAATCTCATATTTAAAGTTTTTATTTTGCCTATAATAATCGTGCACTGTGTTTTTTTAATACAAAAAATGATTTAATGTTAAGTTGATGAGATTTTGACTACAGTTCTGTACTATTATTTATTCTGTGCTACAGTTTCTTGTACGCCAATTTAAATAAGCTGCAGTTAATAATGAAGATATCATCTTTCAATTACAGCTATCTAGATCAGCCTTTCTCAACGATTTTTAAACAGAGACGGACTGCTTAGGCAGTCAACGTCCTGGAAAATAAAATACAACGGGCAGGGCAAGTGCGTTTCGGACTCGCGCACCAAGGGTTCCGTAAAAGATTAACTTTGCCGTTGGAAACCAGTTGTCCCCATAGGTTGCGGTCAGTTTACCAACTACAATTTATTTTTGTGAGGTAACTTAAAATTTACAGTTTTCGGATTTTTCCATTTACTTGCGCTGTAAGACATTGTTTCTTTGCAAATTTCATGATTCTAGGTCAACGGTATAAGTTTTGATTCTCTTGCGAGCGTCAAAATATATGGCATAAACGGCAATATCTTTTGATTGCGTTGACTCAGAAGTATTTTTTTCACATCTCTAAAGGGTTGCTGACTTGAGTATTTGATATTAATTTCAACTTGATACCTCCACGCGTTCCTTAGAAAAAGGTTCTTGACAGACAGACAGGCAGACAGTCGGACTACGAAGTGATCCTATAAGGGTTCTGTTTTCCTTATGAGTAACGGAACCCTAAAAACAGTAGGTACCTACTAACGATTTTTATTTTTACGTTTTTGATCTTAAATTGGTTGCATGAAACAACTATCAAAAATTGAATCAAAACACTGAAGTTAATATTAATATTTCCCTTAAACGACAAGTCATAATGTATGTAAGGGAGCTCCAACCATTTTAATGCTCCAAGTTAACCGTCAATACCTGCCCGTGGTGCGTCCTGCTGAAAAACGAACGAGGCACTGACGACCGACAGATGGCGGTATGACCATCACGACAATGGCGTAGTTAAATCCCACAGGTCGGTGATGGGAAGCAGTGTCACGGGTGCAACAAACTACGCACTGCGGTCTCCAACCCGCATGCTCAGCGTGACGACTATGGGCAAATACCTCCAAAAGACATGTACACAAGAAAAAATGGTCTCTAGTTCCCGGCATCCCTGCTATTCCTGGCTACGGAAGGCCACTACCAATATAAACTAACTTTGGCAACTGATGACGGACGAACGCTCAAGCTTGACGACCGTATGGCACAGCTTGAAACGGAACTGGCAAGGATAAAGTGGCAAATTCTGGGTTTATGCGAAGTCCTAAGAGGTCGAGGACACCATAACTCTAGAATCGGGCCACCTTATATAGGTACTACCGGGAGAAAACAATCCCAGGGTGGCTTATGGTTTCTTGGGTTTTAAAAACGTTGTTGAGGTGTGTCGACCAGGGTAGCGTATCTCATAATTAAACTGACCGAAAGGTATAGTCTTAAGGTCGTGCAGCTATACGCACTGATGTCGGTTCACTCGGATGACGCAGTAGAAGAGATGTATGAGAATATCTCAAGACGACCACGAAGAAGCACTTCAACGTTCTTATGGGGGATTTTAACGCTAAAGTTAGAGTACAGGACAGCAGCGAATCGAGAGTTGGTCCTAACGGTTATTGAAGCAGAAGCCACAGGGGGCAAATGCTCGTCAACTTTTTAGAGAAAGAGGGGCTCTTCTTAATGAATTCGTTCTATAAAAAGCAAACTCCAAAGGAAGTTGACATGGCAGTGCCCCAATACTGTAATACGAAATACGAAAAACGAGATTGATTTTATCATGACGGATAAAAGGCAGGTCTTTGTGGTCAACAGGTTTAATACCGGTAGTGACCACAAACTACTACGAGGCTCTCTGAGTACAGGCACAAAGTCCAAACTCCAAACTCTCGACAGAGACGACTCTTCAGCTAATGGATATGAGACGGGATGATGTACAGGCCCCTTTGCCAGAGAAGCGGGCCCTCAATTGAATACACGCCGTATAAAGGCTATCGAGCAAAATCGGGGGACCAAAGTTTTCGTCCAGCAATTGAGAAGGCCCCATCTGACAAAGCTAAAAACTTCATCTGGCAATACCGTCACCTCACAGCCAGAGATTCTCTGCGAGATAGAGGACTGCTATGGCTGACTGTACGACTCGCATGCTCTGCGACCCGAACCCAGCAATGAGGATTCCCGAGTTACATTGACCTGCCACTTTACCGACGACCTGCCGGAAGTCAGTCTAGGCGATATCAAGACAGCCCTCAAGCAGCTGAAAAATGGAAAAGCCCCAGGGGAAGATGGAGTTATTTCGGAACTCCGAGAGTTCCAGAAGTTGTTTAACTCTGCTCTGAACGATGGGGGAACTCCAAAGGCGTGGAACAGAAGTATGGTGGTTTTGCTTTTCAAAAAAGGAGATAAAAAAGTAAAGCTCCTTAAAATTACAGGCCCATCTCGCTTCTGAGCCACGTCTATAAGCTGGTTTCGAGGGTAGTCTCGAATCGTCTAGCAAGAAGACTTGATGAGTTTCAGCCTCCAGAGAAGGCTGGGTTTCGAAGGGATTACGGGACCATGGACCAAATCCACATAGTGTGGAAGTTTATACAGAAGACTGAAGAGCCCCTATGTCTTGCTTTTGTGGACTATGAGAAAGCATTTGACTCTGTCGTAATTTGGGCTGTTTTCGAATCCCTGCAGCAATATTCACGTCCAGAACAGGCTGACTAAACCTATTCAGCTGCGCAGGGGCGTTGCTGGGGGATGTAACGAGCATTAATATAAATGGCGAGTACATCTCGCACCTCCATTTCGTCGATGATATTGTCCTTATGGCGGAGTCACTGCAGGATTTCGAGCAAATGCTGACCAAACTAGCTCACGCCTCTAGTCGCATCCGTCTCGGGATGACCATGGATAAAACCTAGGTTATGTTTAACGACCTCATTACCCCGTAACCGATCGTCGTCAACGGTGTCACTCTTGAAGTTGTTCAGGTTTATGTTTACCTCGGGCAGACTATGCAATTGGGTAGAAACAACTTTGACAGGGAAGCCCATAGAAGGATTCGGTTGGGATGGGCATCATTTGGTAAACTAGGTCAGGTCTCCTCGTCATCCATACCACAGTGTCTAAAGACGAAAGTCTTCAACGCGTGCGTTCTACCAGTTATGACCTACGGAGCCGAAACGTGGACACTCACGGTGAAGTTGGTCCTCAAATTTAAAGTCGCTCAGTGAGCTATAGAGAGAGCTATGCTCGGAGTTTCTCTAAAGGACAGAATCCGAAATGAGGAGATCCGTCGGAGTACAAAGATAACCTACATAGCTCAAAGAATTAACAAGCTCAAGTGGCAATGAGCCGGTCACATAACTCGAAGAACCGACTACTGTTGGGGTAAACGAGTTCTAGAGTGACCACTTTCAGGCAAACGTAGTGTAGTACGTAGCACCAGCCAGTTGGAGTGACGACTTGCGAAGGGCGGCTGGTAGCGACTGGATGAAGAGAGCCCAAGATCGGATTCAATGGCGTACACAAGGACAGGCCTACGTCCAGCAGTGGACAAATTAGCTTATACGCTTTCACCTGGTGATAATTAATTTTGATATGAAAATTCTTCGCGAACCCCCTGGGACATGTTCGGGGGCTCCTTTCCCATGTCGGGAAAGGCTGACATACAGCGGCGCAAAACATAACATGATACAAAAAGAACGAGAGACAGACACGAAGATATTCAAGTAAGAGATCAATAACCTACATTAAAATAAGTATTTATGAATGTGAAGAGGAAATGTAAAGCCAAAACCTGAATAACGGTAAAACGGTAATCAAAATATCATTCAGATGCAGGTATTATTTGAATTCTATCAAAGTTCTGTTAAGCTTGAAATTATTGACGGCCGGTTGGTCTCGTGGCTAGAGAAGGGTACCTAGGATTTCGTACCTAGGGAGGTACGAAATAGTACAGTCGCGGGTTCGAATCCTGCAAAGTGCAATCGTTTGTGTGATGAGCAGAAATGTTTGTTCCCGAGTCATGGATGTAATATTCTTATCTATGTATGTTTATCCGTTATCTAGTGCCCATAGTACAGGGTATCCTAGTTTGGGGCTAGATAATTGCTAGATATTATATTACTTCTAGTTTCTTAAAAAAAAAACACTACATTAAGTTACTACCTACTTTATACGGTAATTATGCGGTTCTGATATTATTGGAGGGTCGCACTGTGGTCTTAATTGAGTATTTTTTGATTAACTAGCCTTCAAAGTTACGTGATGAACGAAAAATAAACAAACCCTTCAGGGTTAATTTATTTTTAAACCGTAATGCTATCCTTAGAATATACCTTAGAATGCTTCATAATTTAATTTAATGTCAAATTCCATCTATACATATAATAATGCTGTAATTAGCAAAAAGTCTGTACAACGAAAATAATTTTAAAAAACGCTCTAGGGGACTTTAAATAAGCTTTTTTAATATGGTGTATGTCTGTCTGATCGTACATCACGTAAAACTACAGAATCGTAATCAATGCGGTTTTCACTATTGGATAGCTTAAGTTTTGACTTAAAATCTGATGGACTTTGTATGTCAATCCGATGAGTAGAAACCGAACAATCGATAAAAACTATTTGACGGTTGAACGAAATAATTATTGCACCTTAAAGGTATTTTTGGTCCTGGAATACCATAATATCACTTTTATCCCAGAAAAATGACCACCCGAGCAAAGCCGCGAGCCCAGCTAGTTTGTAATAACTGTACTCATGACCACGATTAATGCAACTTGATGGAAACGTCGTGGTAATTAAAAATTAGTTTTCAGCGCGATTAAGTCCCTTTCAAATATTTAACTATTTGTAATAAGCCTACAATTGTTAATCGACTGCCAAAAAGTTTAATAATTTGTAAAAAAAAAAAGTATGTGTAATCAAACCTCAGTGATTTCACAAAACACTTATTCAAAGCCAATATTTTTATTCAATGAATAATTCAAATCAGATCATAAATCCAGCAGATATGAACGATCACACAAAAAAAAATACAGTCGAATTGAGACTGAGAACCTAAAAAGGGTTCAGGTACCTAATTAATGCCTATTTATAGAGATTGCCTTTCTTGACTTCTATATCCTATCCACCAAGATATACCCTATCGTAAGAGATCACGACGTATCTAAAAGATTTAATCAATTAGACACGTAGAAACCAGTGCAAACTATTACCAGTAAGTATTATATCATGACACGTATGAAAGTATGATTGATGTGTTCACTACAGAAGAGAAAGGACTACATGACAGATGGTGTATCTACGCACGCAAATAGATAATTTAAAGATTAATTACACATTGGCTGATAGTTGGAATAGTCCTCGATGATTGTAATCTCGAGAAATTTGTTAGCTAGGCGGGGCCAAGTCAACCCAAATTTTAAAACTCTATACCTACCGTTTCAGCGATATAATTACTTACAGCTCGTATTATTTTAGAACGACAAGACACTTAAGAAAGCACATTTTCTTAATCACTACTACTGGTTTTTACCGTATATTTTTAAGTCAAAAATTACACCTGCTTTTTACACTAGTCGGGTGCCCAGCGGCCGGTAGGTAATTAGCGCGCGCAAATACATCGAGTGAACTATCTTAAAAGCTTAAAAAAACACGCCTGCCCTGCAAAAAAGAGCTTTTGTTAATAAATTATATACTGTTGGAATTTGCTTATCAAGGCCTTCAATTTGATACCATATTGTTAAATTATATTATTTGTTTTCGAATTTGAAAATGTAGCCATACTACCGCCTTAATGAATGTTTAAAAAAAAATATAGTCTATGTTTCTGAGGGGATATAAGGATTCTAACGATACCCCATGCGTCTAAATCTGTATAGGCATTTATAAGTTTTGGTGGAATAAAGAAACTCACATACATACATGAATGCTAAAAACATTACACTCCTTTTTTTTTGGCAGTAGTGTAATAATTTCACACTGACACCTTTTTATTAATATGTTGTTTGTCACAAATATAATAAAATGTATAGTTTTATTAGATTTTAGTTTTACCAATCTAATAATCTAATCACAGTCATACAATGCAAGAACAAAAGGCGCTACAACAATCACTAATCTTTTTAACAATAAGTTCCTATTGTCTTAACTTCGAGCTTTCGTCATCAACCAATACTAGATGCACTCCTCCGTACCAATATTACATGTTGTAATGATCATGAGCACGACAATGTACAGTAACTACTCACTTATCTGAACATTTTGGTACCTTATCGCTGCACAACTTTTTGTGATAGCAAAAGATTCAAAGAGTTTTCAAGCTTGTTTACTGTGACAAGGTTGTAGCATATTTTAATATGGTCTATCTCGTTGATAAGTAAGTAGGTGAGATCGCGAACTCACGCAACGCCGGGTTCTGTTCTAGTGTTGAGCCTAGACCAGTTAGCGATAGGCATTTTGTTGCCTAACATTAATTGTCACATTGCCTAATGCGACTTTATCACTTTCGTTACAAGAATGTAGGCAGCTGTTCTAATTGTAGACAACGACTGATATACGAATGTAGATACCTACCTACATTTTAAAATAATATGCACTGATTATAAATTTAAATGTTAAATATAACATACAAAATTTAAAATTTATATAAAACTTATTAATTTAAAATTTAATTGTATTTTAAATATGTAAATAATTATTATGTCCAATACAAAACATTAACAAGTATGTTAATTAAATATAAAAAATAATATATCATATATTGCAGTTATATTGCTTTATAAAATATCGTTACAATGTTTATTTACTTCTTAGTTATCAATTAAATGCTATTTTATAACAGAGAGAGAAATATAAAGTTATAAGAATACTTTATTATATACAATTTTTTTCTTCTTTTTTTTTTGCTCTTTTGTTATATATATATATATATATATATATACACATATAATAAACATAGAAGAAAAAAATTGTATATAATAAAGTATTCTTATAACTTTATATTTCTCTCTCTGTTATAAAATAGCATTTAATTGATAACTAAGAAGTAAATAAATATATATATGTGTATATATATATATATATATATATATATATATACACATATATATACATATATATATATTTATATATTTTTTACTGATAAATCTATCAGTTGCTTGTTGTAGCCTTTAATTTCACGTATAAAGAAAATTGATTTGATTTGAGGATTTGATACTTCATATTGACTAGCTGTATCTCTTGCGCATGAACATAAAAAGAGCTTCTAGAACATTATTCGCCTCCAACTTTTCCTTTTTAAATTGTACGTATTAATTAAATATACGTATTTTTCTACCTAAAACTCATCTCTCATCATTTCTGTTCTTCAAGGTATGTTCGTTAAAATGTTTGGACGTTGATGAAATGATCTTCAAGGTATGTTCGTTAAAATGTTTGGACGTTGATGAAATCCATTAATAACCCGTCTTGTATATTTTTAAATTATTTAATTTAATGTGGATTTAAGTTTACAAAAACAGGGATGTGAAAGAATGCCAGATATGCAACCGTTCGTATGACCTTCAAGTGAATATGAGTATGTTGTATGTTCATTATCACGTTATTCCAATATTTGGAATAACGTGATACACACTAATAACACACTACACACACACACTATGTACATTTTTTTTTTTTTACACTATGTAATTTTTTTTGTATTGTAGTTGTATTTATCTTATATAGGTAAGTATGCTTTATGTAGTATATTGAATATGTAGGTATAGTCATATACGAGTATATATATTTTGCATCATTTATTGTATTGTTATGCACCTCCGTCCTTTTTTAATTAGTAACTTCTGCCCATCCAAAGGTTGTCTGGAAGAGATCGCATTTAGCGATAAGACAGCCCACTGTGCTTGTTTATAAAATAAATTCTGTAAATTTTTCCCTTAATTCTGGTGCAATATAGTGTTTATTATTATTATTATTAATTTTCACAACTACACTAATATTATAAATAGGAAAGATTTGTTTTTACACGACTGCCCAAACAAACGAGTGTTATGTTTTTAAAATTCATGTATGTTTGTATGTGTTTTTCCACCATAACTTTGAAATGCCTGAACAGATTTAGACGTATGGGATTTAGTAAAAAATAGTTTTTTTTTTTAAATCTGTTTTGCAGCATTTGCAATTACAAAAAATATATTGTTTCTTCGAATTTTACAATATGGGTATCAAATTGAAGACGTTGATAAGCACATTCCAATAGTATATAATTTATTGGCATAAATTCATTTTTGGCAGGGCACGCGTGTTTGATTTAGCTTATAAGCTAGTTTATTTTATTTGTATGTTTGTTTGTAATGGATAAACTCAAAAAATACTGCACCGAATTGAAAAATTATTTAACCTATAGAAAACTACATTATCAGCGAGTAACATGGGCAGTATTTTATTTTTCAAAAAATAAGACATGGTGTTGTCTAATTTTTCATTGATTTAATTTGCAAAGGATATATTTACGCTCGTATAAACCTTTTGTCCTTCCTTCTCTAATCTAAGGTATCGAACTTTTGCAAAAATTTCGATTACTCGGTGTAAGGAACGGAAAGACATGATGCCGTGGAAACGAAATAATAACAAGTCTTTCAAGTACGTGAATAATAATGCAGTTGTCTATAGACAAAAAGCACCTCGTTCGTTGCTGCCAAAGATTCTGAATTATTATTATTATTTTGGCATATTGTTTTCTAGAAGTCACGACGGGCTCTAATAATGCTAAAAGTAAGAAAAATGCCGCGGTGTGAGCACTACCCGTGCGAAGCCGGGGCGAGTCACTAGTCTGAAATCATGCCATAAAATTGACTAAGGGCACAGATTAAATAATAGTACTACGGTATGTGTACACGAGGATTTTGGCTTTGGAGTAGATGAACTCTTTAGTTTCTGAGATATGTGTAATGAGCAAAGCAGGATTTTATATTAATTTAAGCAATGACTAGTGGCCATGAGCTATCTTGCGCTTTTTATCGTACCTGTGATAAAAGCTTCTAGAACATTAATTTTAATGCCACAAATTATTTAATTGTTTTATATCAATGTTCACTATCCTACGTTCGTTAAATATTCGTGGACGTCAATGAAATCCATAACAACCAGTCCTAAGTATTTACAAATCTAAATTATTTAAACTAAAGCGGATTATCACGTTATTCCATTATTTGGAGTGAATTAAACTGCTATAATTATTAGGTACCTACTTAGTCGTACCTACTTAGTTGTGCCTACAATCCGCAGCTTAAAGTGAACCACTTTGAGTGCCATGAAATTGACCATGAGTACACGAGGCTGTCCGGCTTTGGACCTCGACGTGTACATATATGTTGGATACGGTCATTTAAACATCGTGACTTTTTCTTGGTGACTTTACACTCACTTGTTACAGTTAAGTCGTTTAAGTAGGGTGCGATTATAACACTAGAAATCAATACAGGAAGATTTAACATTTAATGTTGCTCACTTTTGACCACTGTTTTTAAAGAAAGTAATTGGAAAATACCATTTTGCGCTTACAGCTACCTAAACTACTACAGTAAGATAATCGACCGTATCATCATTTCAGTATAAATAACCTATAATCAGCCAGCATTACAATTTTCGTGACATTTGAAATTTAAATATTTATTCGTTAATTAGGTAATAAAGCCTTTTACAGTCTTTAATAAAAATATATGTAAAAAGCACTTTATTGGGCACTTTCTCAAAATATTACCCATAGATTAACAATTTGTCTCTCTAAAACACCAATTAAACTTTCTCTTTACATAGTTTACATTTTTTAGACAATAAATAGCTATATGAGGCATATCTTTCACAATGACCATTAGACTAATGACGGCAATCATATTTGTCGTACAAGGTGTAATAAAGCTGCGCTTGCGCCGGCTACAATAGGCGCTGCTCAGCAATACGAAGCAACCTTCGGAAGGAGCCGCACGTATTTTCAGTTAATTTTACATTTCTATATTTTAATCAAATACGAAAATGAAAAGTTTACTTTTCGTCGTAGGATTGGCCGTCTGCGGATTGGGTGAGTGCAAACTCAGTTAACTAAGTTAATTTATATGTCTATTAGTTAAAATATTAATGCAATAGGTTGCATGAACATAGTTTTGTGACTCATGTTTGAAATTCAGATCAATTTAGAAGTTTTCGTAATTTCGGCGATTCTGGCAGGTTTATGCTTAGTTTAGTATTGTCAATTTGCTGTGGTAAGTATATATTTTATTTGTCGCGTAACGGTGTTTCCGGGTTTTTATGTATTCCTTCCACGAAATTGGATGGTTTCTTTTTATTTTGGCAGGTCTGTTTTTCTATAATCGTTAAATTAGTAGTCTTACCTTGATTTTTATATATACTTTGCAAACCCACGATTTTATATATTTACGTGCATTTAAATGAAATGCAGTGTCTATATTTGCTTTAAAATTGAGGGTCCGTTTACACGAATAGATTAAAAAATGGAAGCCATCTAACATGATAATTTTAATTAGATAGGTCTTTTGTGTTTTCGTTAAGACATACTCAAATCATGAATACTCAAAGATATCAATATAGCTTTGTTAAAGCAGAGAACTACCAATAATGATACTAACCCTTTAGTATCATTATTGAAAACCTACATTGATTATTATGTGCACTTTTAAAACCTATCTCCTTTATTTTTTGATGTTAAAGCGTTTAAACATCAAAAAATAAATTGGACGGCCTTTATTATGGAACTTAACTATTAATTTCTCAAATTCACGATGACACGATTTTGTTTAAAACTGTTATCGACCTACAAGACTTTCAAAATGGTTTAATGGGCCACAGTTCTCGACAGAAATAATGCCTATTAATATCACGTCATTTTCAATAGCTTTTAATCAATAGGTATATGAATAACTGTCACATAAATTTTTGAAATTATTAGATTTAGATTTTTTAACATTGCCTGGCTCCTACTAATTAGAATGAGTTTTTAAGTCAAAACTTAAGCTATCCAACAGTGAAAATTGCATCGCAATCGGCCCAGTAGTTTTAACGTGATGTCGAGCAACAGATAGACATTAAAAGTGAGGTACTAAGTTTGAAGGCCTTTGTAGTTTGTTAACGACGTTGCAATTTTTTTCTATCAATTTTGCTAAAGCTTTATCTTCACGTTTTCTTAAGAATGGTCCCCTACCATCTAAAACAATAAAACCCTCCCGTCATTATTCCAATAAGAATGGTCCCCTACCATCCAAAACATTAAAACCCTCCCGTCATTATTCCAATAAGACGATATATATCAAATTGTCGACTGCTTTGTTCCAAGAACCAATCTGTTCGAGGTATCTGTCATGCCTCTGTCCTCCTTTCACCCTCCAGTAAGGCTGCATTTTTGATGCACAAAGCGATGAGCGACAAGCGAATAATTGCAAATAATCTCAATTATTACAAGTAATTAACTTTTAAAGGATATAGCTCTAAGACACAAAAAATTAAAGGTTTTATTATAATTTATTACAATGTTTCCCTGGTCTGCTGTATCACGTATTGCTCGCGTATTGTCATTTAGTTTTGCTGCGAAGTTTTACCAGGATTATTGCTCCCTAAACCCGCAAATTCCATTCAAAAACAGGGAAAGAGTGAAGCTACTCGCTCTCGCTTATCGCTCCGCTGTACACCAAAAAGCACGTTTGGAGCTTGTGTCGCAAGGCCAGACACCTATTCAAGCCATCACGAAAATATGAACACTTTTCGCAATAGAAAATATCGTGAGACTCAACCGTAAAAGCGAGTTGGGTAAAGACATTTCATCGAATGAATGCGGTAGTTGAATTAGGGGTCAAGAACATTCACGGTTGTCTGATTTAGTGGTTTTCGGTCACGCAAAACATTGATAGTGGACAGTCATATTATTTCAAAAACGACAAGTCTGTGAAAGAAGAAGCGTTGCCTAGTATTTTGAGTAGAGCTTTTTCCAAAGTGTACTTATGGTACAGCACATTCTACTTGAAATGTCGTTGGCAAAGGGTCAGCCATTTTTTAGCAGACCAACATCATAAATGCGGAAATGAGCTAGTCTTATGTGTATGTAGGTCGCATAATCGAAAGCTGTTTAGTTAATAGAAACTGACGACATTACATAATAAAAAAGGTAAACATTACACACAAGAAGAGTGGAGATGATTTTTTAAATTAGTTATTGCTAAATGTCGAAGAATTTCTGTCAGAAATATCCTGAGTGCGGTTCGGAGACATAATGCTTGAGTTTAGTAGCAGGAAAGTTTTAACGAAGCGGTTGGTTGCTTTTGTAACCACGACCAAAGGCGTAGCGTCCGGGCTCACAACCAACTCGGCAACCATCACTTAAAAATTAAATGATTAGTTTTAGGTACGACCATTAAAACTGATTTTTACTAATATTAAGTTTAATAACACCCTAAAACCTAGCTATTACTAAAGATACTACTTAAAGTTGGTCCTGATAGTCAATCAACGTCACGATTGATACATACTCCGATTACTCCACATTGTAAAATTTTTACTTTGTGTAAATACGAGCCCAATTTGCTATTACCTAATTGCTGTGTAGGCAATGTTGGGGTTAATTTATTGATTTGCTCAGAAACTAGATTTTTAACCTTGGATACAGGTTATACCACTTTCTTACGTGTTGGTAATAGGTAGTATACCTAGGCCATTAGGTACCTGGACAGCGAGACCTACTTAAGTTGTTAATGTAACTGGATAGCATATTTCGGCTTTATATGTCGGACTAATGAAATGACTGATGTTAATTGATGAGTGATGCCATAAACTAATTACCCAAAAAAAAAAACAAATAGATACATGATTTTCATTCACGATTTCGAAATCACGAATTATGTGTACAAAGTATTGTTTTGATTGTACAAAATTAATATTTTGGAAGTCTCTTCGAGACTACTTTGGAGTTTGTACAAATTAATGTACTAGCCTTTAAAAAATATGAAGCTGGATTCTCAGACATCTTAGACAGCACCTACAATAGTGTGATTTTAGTGCTAGACTGCGTTTATTTTGAATTTGTGTTCAGCATGAATTTACAGTAGCGATGACCGGTGGACCGAATGGTTAATGACCCTGACTGCGAAGCAACCAACGGTTGAGGGTTCGAATCCCGCAAGGTGCAATCATTTGTGTGATGAGCAGAAATGTTTGTTTCCGTGTCATGGATGTAATATTAGTATCTATGTATGTTTATCCGTTGTCTTGTGCCCATAGTATGTACAGGGTATCCTAGTTTGGGGCTAGATAATTGGTGTGAAAGGGTAAGAAATTTAAAAGAATATTTAAAAAAGTATTCAAAGTCTGTATTTTTTATATGTGAATTATTTTTCCAGTTTCCGGACAAGAATTCCAGTGTCCCGAGAAAAGCGGCTTCTACCCCGACCCGTACCAGTGTGACCTTTATTACAAATGCGCCAGAGGTCAGTATCGTTCAATGGCTCACCTATAATGTACGAGTAGGTATACCCTACCCCGTATACCCTATATATTATATACTATACTAGATATCCCGCCCGCGACTTAGTCCGCGCGGACTAAAGTTTGTCGCGAAAAAAAGCATCATATGTTCTTCTAGGATATTAAAAACCTGTGCAAAAGTAGGTATCGCACCAATGCTATTGATGTTTTTTGACAGAATTGTTATTTCGTTTCCATGGCAACCTTAAAAGCTAGTTCAAAATATAGTTAGATGTGCATACCTGTATTATTAGAAAGGAAAGTGCGTCTCGTAATTTCTATGCATTCTTGGCACAGAACATAGGAAACCTAGGTCATGTCTATTAAAACCACAGTCGTTGGCAAATGGCATTCCAGGAGTGACTATAAGAGTCAATAAGGTTCTAGAACAATACAGGCGACTGCCTTTCATAATGAGAAAAATACATCATTAATTTTGGCTAACATACAAAATGAACTTATTATTATAATACTTATTAAAGTTAGTTAAAACCTGTACGCTTATACGAACGGTTAACTCCTTAGTACTTAGATTTTTATGATCGAAGGGTTTGCCGCATGCCCCATCTGCACTTAGATGAATGCTGGTGATAAAAAAATAAAAATCCTTTTGTGTCTTGCTTATTGACCAAAGAGCAACGCAAAACGCAAAGACCCCATAATATTTTTTATTTTTTATGATTTTAGCAGTTAACGTCTGCTAAGCGTTAACATATATAATAATTTTCTATAATGGAAAAAATTGGGTCAAGGACGAGATCCACAATATATTGAAAACAAAGTGTCAGCCATCCAATCTCCAACACCACCTTACCCCCGACCGTCTTGCTGTGCATCTAGCTTTAGGTACTTTGAGTTGTGTCGTTACACGTTACTCCATAAGAATTTCGTAGCCTTTGTGCCGTTAATGCGACAAATAGAGTGTGAAAATTCCCGACGTTTCAAAGTATGTAGCCGAATGTTACGTACTACCTGTGTCGTTAGTACTGGTAACACATGACTGCACAGAAGTGATACAATCACCAATGTGTAGATGAAATCTTGGATATGGTATTAAAGATAAGAACTGTTCCAAATAACGGAGTGAAAATCGAGGCTCTACAGCGAGTTTTGAGTGTTATGTAACATTCAAAGGTGTAAACTTGAATATTTGACTTGACAAACATCCAACAGTCTAGTATTTGAATCGATATAATTACAGAGATTACAGATTACACAGGTTATTATAGAATCCGTCCTTGAGCAAAGGTCATAAAGCCTTTACCTATTTTCATGATCGAAAGCTCTAAAGTAGTCGAAATCGTTTGGACAGAAATTTCAAAAAAATATTTTTCTGAAGTACTTACTCATGGTTCTCACCTTCTGATATGTCGTAGAAAAGTGCTATTATCGAAATAAAATTGAAATTCACATAATTATTTTTTCTGTTACTTACCAAAGGTCAAGCATCCCTAATTTTACAGCAGGGACAAAAGTCTGTTTATTCAATATATATTCTCTGGCAACTTTTTTTTTATTACAAGTAATTTAGACAATAACACACAGTAAATGTGAAATATTACATTGTTTGCCTTTTTAGAATTAATTAACTAATAAGTTAATGCAACCACAGGATGGCCATAATGATGGCCACACCTAATAATTTAACCTTAAACAGTAATTAAACAAAAGTTTCGTAATATTAAAAAAAAACGCAATTTTGTCCGTTTCCTTTCTTAACAGTTTTGCCTAAGTGTTGAACGGATATCTACTATTAGACTAAATCATTTGTTAACAAAGGTCAGTTGCTTTAACTCTGCTATTGTAAGAGGCATAGAGCGATGTGGCCTAACGGCTCTAGTGCAATTTAGAATCCAACGATACCGGGTTCAAAACCTAGGCTCCGCACCAATGACTTTACTACGTTATGTGCGGTTTTCCATCGCTTCGTGCTTCGGAGGGCACGTTAAGCTGTCGGTCCCGGCTGTTATTGATTAATAGCAGTCGTTAAGCCATGTCAGAGGCCCTCGGGCGGCTTGATAAACTCTGACATCAGAGGTCAGCACTACCTCATACGACAAACAAACAAACAAACAAACAAGAGGCAAAAAATAATTAAAAAAAAAACTGAGCTGTTTTTTGTGTCATAATCACTTCTTGATATCGAAATTAAATTGAACCATGTGTATTACAAATTAAATTGAACCATGTGTATTACAAATTGATTTATGAAAATCTTTTAATCAGGGATTATTTTACATACACCCAAAAATGTTTCAATGTTTTATAGTTTTGCTCTTTTGTGAACACTATGTCACCTTCGGGCAGCGCGCATGCTAGCGCACATTACGTTAATGTGCGATATCGAGTGAACGGAGCTCGAAGGGTGACGATGTGGTCGTAGGAGGTCGGGAAACAGGCTATTTCTATAATCGGGTTGGCTCTAAGGACTAAGTAAGTACTGCTGGATAAAGTAGTTTGGCGACAAACTTTGGATGGTAGCTAGCAAGACAGAACCTAAATTGCTGATGGTATTATAACAATGTTTTCCTTCACCGAAACCACAAACATGAACACAAAAAATACATCAGAAAAATTACTTAAGAAAGATGTTAAAAATTTGTGAAAATAATATTCCTAATGTGTTTCTCTTCACAGGTAAATCAGAAGCCAAACTATGCCCAGATGGTCTAGTGTTCAATGATGAGAACGCCCATAAAGAACTTTGTGACATCCCTTCTAACGTAGAGTGTGGCGACAGGAAAGAACTTCGTAAGTACCTGCCATGAACTTCTGTAAAGATAAGAAGATTTATGCTACTATCAAGAATTATTAGTTCTTGATAGTAACATTAATTATAATAGAGACATATTTCACATCATTATATTAAGGACTAGCTGTGTCCGCGACTTTTTATGCTACTATCAAGAATTATTAGTTCTTGATAGTAGCATTAATTATAATGGAGACATATTTCACATCATTATATTAAGGACTAGCTGTGTCCGCGACTTTGCCCGCGAGGTCATTTCTCTGGGTTTAAACAATTCTTTGCGTTATTCTAGTACCTACAAAGTACAAACTTCAAAGTCTTCTTCTTCCCATACTAGATTACGCTGACGCCAGCTATCTTGATCTCACTTGATCTCACAGCTATATGAGGAGCAATTAAACAAGCTTGAGCGACTTCAAAACTTTTGTATCAGGTTCATATTTGGCTTACGCAAGTATGACCATGTGTCTCAATTTCGTGTTAAGCTCAAGTGGCTCCCTGTTCGCCTGCGCCAGAATACTCATATACTTTCTCTTCTCTACAATATACTGTTTAATCCCTCTTCTCCAAGATATCTTCAGGAACGATTTGAATTTCTGCATTGCTCAAATCCCCGCTTCCTACTGTCATCAGAGAATCTTCTCCTTCCTTGTTTCCTTTTTTATAAAAGCTCTTACTATGATAAGTCTTTCACTGTACAAGCAGTACGACTGTGGAACTCTTTACCGATTCCTGTAAGAAAAGCACAATCGTTGCAAAGTTTCAAACATGAGGTTAAGAATTTTTACTTGTCATCATTGTAATTTTTCACTTTTGGCTGAGTCTATCTATACCTCATGTACGAGTATATTATTTATGTACCTACCTTAAAATATTTATTAGTTTATTATAATGTTTATATATTTACTAGTATTTGCTATTTACATATTTATTAGTATTATCTTGCTATTTATATTTTGTTCAAATTCATTTTTGTTTTATTTGTTTGTAATCTTCTTCTTCTTCAACTCAAACTCTTTGCACACCAACAACTGCCTCTATTATATAGTCATGTGTCTCAATATAGCCTACAGTTGCCTGGAAGAGATCGCTGCTTAGCGATTAGGCCGCCGATTGTACTATATTTTTAAGTTTATTTTTTTTGTAAGTGTTTCATTTGGTGCAATAAAGTGTTATCTATCTATCTATCTACAATATTCTACACTTCATGAAATTTTGTTCAGCTGTCAAATAGTTTTTTTTATCAATTGTTCGGCTTGTACTCATTGGATTGAGATACAAAGTTCACCAAATTTTAAGTCTATCCAATAGTAAAAACTACATCGCAATCGGTCCAGTAGTTTTTACGTTATGAACAGACAGACAAACAGACAGACAGAAACCATTTTTTGAATGTACCTTTTGTAATGTACAGTACCCTGTTTTTTATATATCTTCATTTTACAGACTTTTTGTTACCAACTTTATTATAATTAGGTAAAAGATCGTACTTCTCTGAGAACTCAACTGATACATTTGCCTTTTTTCATATTGTCAAAAGTCACTACCGGAAGTGTATTTCTACCTCCTGTTTCTATTCTTATACTTAAATTTTCACTATTTCTGGGAAAAATGTGTCAAAAAGAGCTATCAACGTAAATTTTGGCCGAAAAGCCCTTTAACACTACGTTGGCACGCGTGCATTGAATGCATTGTGTAGAATATGATAGAATAGATAAATCTCAAAACTACTCGTACTTATGCAGATATATTTTTTTATTCGCAGAGGAACCGAAACCCTCTACAGGCTGCCCTCGCCAGAACGGATACTTCAGGCATCCTGATCCTCAGGTAAGTTACGAAATAAACCCGTTTCGGTCATTCGATAAGCTCCCATCCTACGTCCACCGTGTTCAATCTAACATCCCAACATAACTTAGGCAAATTTCAAGGTTGCTTTGGCTTCGATTTCGTTCTTTTAACCAATTAATTAAATGGCGTTCTATTTTTTTTGTAATGAGGGTTTCAAATTATTTACCTACTCTCCTGTGTTGTGGGATATACAGTCTCCTTCGCTCTTGAATTTAGTTTGAGTAGGTTAGGTAGGTACTTAGGTAGGTACATTTTAAATTTTAAAGCAAGAAAATAAAAATAGTAACACAGAAATATAGGTATATTATTATATGTAAATATAGGTATATTATTATATGTAAATATAGTATATTATTATATGTAAATATAGGTATATTACATTTGTTATACTAATGGCATGTTTACCTTCTGTCGTTATCACAGTTCCTAATAATACATGTTTCTTGTATCTTACCTACATTTTGAAGATTTTTACTTTCTATAATTTTTCGTATAGTATGTTTAATAATTAAAAATATGTAGTTACGATTACCTAATCTACCGTTTAACAATAATGTCATTTGAATACCTACATTTACATTTCTGTATTATTATTTTTATTTCCTTGCGATAAAATTTAAAATGTTTCTAAAATACTCAAACAAAATTCAGAAGCGAAGGAGACTGTCTATTTCACAACACAGAATTTATCCTAGTGTGGGATACAGAGCACATAGATAATTTCACAAATGTGTGTACTAATTATTATTATTATTAAGCTTGGCATTTTGTGTTAATTATAATAACAGGTTCCTACTAGTATAATATCTTTAACAGACTTTGTAAAAAATTATGTAGCTATTTATTATTTTGAACATACGACTCTTAATTATTTATTTCATAACTTATTCAAAACTATAAAATAGAATGTTCTAGGGATACCTAGCACACTTGAGCTAGTCCTTGTTGCTAACCATCAGTTTAGTTTTTAGTTATTACTCTAAAATTCATAATTGAATAAATTAAAGAGTATTAACTAAAACAAAGCTTTTCTTATCGTCTTCCAGGCCTGTGACAAGTTCTACTACTGCTCCGATGGAGTCCCCAACGAGCTGCCATGCCCTCCCGGCCTGTACTTCGACGACGAAACCTCCAACTGCGACTGGAAAGAGTCCGTGAACAGGCACTGTGACCAGATCACTAAGGGTAAGGAATTTAATAAACTTAGAACCAAAACTTTCATCCTAATTTTATAACTAGCTGACTAGCTAAGTAAGTAATCTATGTGTTATTCCGAATCAAAAGCACCAAAAATAGTACGAAAAACCAAATTTCGTTCAGCTGTCAGATAGTTTTTTATCGATAGCTCGGCTTCTACTCATCAGATTGAGATACCAAGTACACCAGTTTTTAAGTCGAATTCAAGCTATGCAACAGTACATGAAAATTGCATCGTGATCGGTCCAGTTGTTTTTACTTGATGCGCGAACAGACATACAAACAGACATACACCATTTATAGCAATGTTATATTTTTAGTAGCTGTTATGTTCTTAGTTCTTGTAACTAGCTTTTTTTTTAATTATTTTCATTGTGCAGACTTTTTGTTACTTACTGCTTTATTATAAGACTAGCTGTACCCACGTCTTCGCACGCGTGGTCATTCTCTAGGTTCAAAATACTCTTCCAAGACCTAAAATACCAATACACTAACATTTGATCAAAAATCCTTCAGTCGTCAATAACATTTTTATCGATTGCTCGGATTCTACTCACCGTATTGGGATACCGACTACAACAGTTTTAAAGTCAAAGCCTAAGCTAACCAATAGTGAAAGCGGTGATGTCATGGTCACGTGGTCGGAGTGTATTTACAATTTTTTTTTTATAGCGGGGGCACTAAGCGGTTATAAGTATAGAAATATAAGAATAGATAGAAGATAGATTTATATTGAAAATGCTTCGATAACATTCAACTATTATTAGCTTCAAGTAGTCAAGTAAAATTGCTGATTGTTTGATCCGTAGGTTGACTATTAAACCTCCCCACTAATAGGTGAGTCTTTAAACTCGCATGATCACAAATAAGTAGTTTGTAACTACTAATAATAGTTGTTTTATGACTCAGGGGGTCAAGAACGGACGATAGCTTAGTTCTACTATGTTACAACTATACCTACTGTACTTTACACCTACCTACCACAGAATATATAATTTATTCTGTGGTTTGGCTGAGAACAGAATATTTATTGATTTTAACGAAGGGAAAAGAGGACTAACGACCGTACTACCGAGGACAATTTACAGTAATTATCAATCTGGTAAAAATCCGTACAAAAGTAATTATAACTTTTGATAAGTTTAATTGTGGTTTAACACTTGATTAGACTTAAATGACTCCAAAGTCAAGCAGGTACACTCAAAAGTGAATGGAAAATGTCTCTAAAGTATGTGTATTGTACCTAAGTACCTACAATAAGATTACAAGTAGCAAAAAGGCTACTGAAACAAACACCAAACCTTATTTGACATGAATCTATAGAACAACAGTGAGCTTTATCTTAAACCTTGGTTATATGACGGTTAACTAGAAAACGTTTTAGGTACATATTTTAGATAGGACAACAAGTAGAAAATCTGGAGATCTTTTTCAGACAGTTTGGAGTCGGTACAAATTCATGTTCCCGCTAAATTACCGCTAAAATATGGCGTCGTGCTACCTATGATATGGCATATTTTGAATTAACTATGGTTAAACCATTTATTATATAAAAAATATGTAGTCCTATTGCTCAAGTTAATTAAGCTCCTAGTTACCAAGGTCGAGATGAAAATCCATTCACGTATTCGTCATATTATGAGACGTAATCATCATCAGCAATCATTGAATAAATACCTTATTAGGAGGTAGGTAAAGTTCTTATTCTATTGAAACATACGTTTTTGTTTTACTTTTCCTAGAAGTGCCATTTCTGTGCCTGTCACTGAATAGAGAATCAGATATTCGATCAGAATACTAAATGATTATACGATCATGTTCAAAGAAATATTTGTAATAAATTATAGCCCGTTAGAAATTGAAGGAAATATTATGGTTAGTTTGTATTTCAATACTCTCTTCTTTGTATTCAAACGATTCGTGAGTATAGCATGATGTTGTTTATTTAGTTTATTCTAACTAAACCAAGGGTATTGACACTGTTGATTATAATTAGACTGTTGATTTTTTTTTCCTAAATTCATTTTAATTATCACTATTTTTTACTTGAGCATAACCAAGGTAAGGTGCAAGGTTAGTTAGTGATATGTGATATATACATATAATTCTAAATTTTTGTTAAATAACTCTCACCATTTGTTCTGAGATTTAATTTAACTTCAAAGAATGTTTCCTCCAAAATTTAAATCTCTAGGTCCACAGGCTTAGGCTGCGATGTCGTCAGTCGTATGTCACTGTACTGGTTCATTATTATCTATGAACAGTCACGCGTAACGCGTCTCGCTGTGGAATCGTTCGGAAAAGTACGGCAATTCTCGAACATGCACAAACAATTCCACGCAGATATCCTAACGCGGCGCGTTACGTGGCCGAGTGGCAATAGAGAATAAGGTCCCTGTTTTGTTGGAATAGAATATAGCTAAATCAACTTATCTTATTCCAGACACCCTAGAAGACGGCTTCTCATGCCCAGAAGCCGAGGTCATGGGCCCCAACGGACGCGCCCTCCCGCACCCCACCTATCCGCACCCTGAGGATTGCCAGAAGTTCTACATCTGCCGCAACGGAGTCCAGCCTCAGAAGGGCAACTGCCCTGATGGCAAAGTCTACAATGAGGAAACCTTCATGTGCGACAACCCTGAGAAAGTTCCTGGCTGGTAAGGGATCTAAGAATGACATGCATATTAAGGTCTTATTTCCTTTAGATTTTTGAGGACTAAGTACCAGAGTCTACATCAACAATTACAGTCACAAAAAGCGCCTTAGGTTTTAACCTCGCAAAAGCTCTCTACTTACAATGCAGATGACGTATTTCGCATGTGGAACACGACGTAAACGCGATTCTTTCGAATTGTACCTTTGCACTCGTGAGCGTTTGTGTCACGTTCCACACACGTTTCAAAAACGACGTCATCTGCATGGTCCCTAAAACTTAATGAAGCATTCACAACTACGAAAACATAAGACTTTAGGCCAAAAATATAATTAAATCAATATTTTGTAGCAATTGGTCAGAGACTAGGTATTTTGATATGAGATATTGAATATATTTTCAAAACCAAGCGTTAAAACAGTTGCCATAATTTAATTATTTGTATTATTTTTCGACATCGTAATTCGAAAAATAATACCAATAATTAAATTATGGCACATCTACCATGAAACTAAAAATAGTTACAGAATTAACAAAGTACCAGAACTGACTTAAAGAAGGAACTATTAACAGAAGTCTAATTACGACATGAGTGCAGCGCCCCGACGACAGGGCAAATGTATTTTGTAACACCTGTCTGCTCGCATGATTAAATTAACAAATGAGATGTAGAAAATATAACCTTAGCGTTTATAACGGGATTTATGTGTGTTTCAGTGAAAACTACTACGAAGGCCAGCCGTCAGAGAAGAACAAGCTCCCCAAGAAGGCGTGAACAGTGTCATAACTATTAGCATAGTACGTAGCGATTACATCTATTTAAGAACTAATAAATAAACTTTATTTAACTATACTTACATTTTATTCTAAGCCACACCCATCAATATTCAAACTCAAATCGTTTATTGTAAATGGCACATAAATTTAACATATCAAAAACTTAAATGTCTCCTGTACAAGGAGAAAACATATACCTATTATAAATAGACCAATTTTTTTTTGTTTGGGCCTAAAGACGCAGTTATTGAGGGTTCCGTAATACGGTAAGGATCTGGCTCAATACTCGCTTCAAACTTCGCGCGCTGTCAAGCGCCGACGAATGGTAGTACACATCATTGTCTCGGTGCTCGGTGAACCCCGGTTGAGTGGGAACGATAACGTGAGACGCGGGCAGCGGCAGCCACTGTTTTGGTTGTTATTTTCCCTCGAATTAAGTTTATTATAAAGAAACAATAACATTTTTAAGTGCTAAACTGTGAGTGTAAGTTCAACTTTGAGAAGCGAGAAGGCGAGGGAGCCCTGGCCGGGCCCGACCGCTCAGCTGCGCCATTATAGGATACATAAATCATAATTAACCTGAAGACCGATGTGAGCCTTTGATTTGCCTTTTTGGGGAGCTCCTAGGTAGCTGCGTCACTGTGCCTCAACAGCCCCAGGTGTCCGACTCCTAGTACCTAATTCAGTTAGCACCATTCTGGTGCCGGCCATAAGGCCTTCACATTTTGGTCACTTCGTAGCTACATCTCAATAATACATAACTTAATCTTTAAAAATAAATACAGTCCAAATTGGATCATTTCATGCAAGTTACCAAGTATTTATCTATTTTAGCATAGTACCTATCGAATGTATTGTTCAACTTGGTTCATATTATTATTTTCGATTCAACCGTTTGGTAGGTATTTGAACAATCGTGAGTAGCGTATTTCCAATCCAAGTGTTTTCAGTTCAACACAAAATTCTTCTATATCGTTACAATAATACTATTCACAGTAGATATTTTATTTAAAACTAATTGTAGACAAAAGTATGTACTTTGTTCCTGAGAATAACTTGTAAGTATAATAACTTATTTACTCGTACAATATATACAATACATACAACTAGAAAGAAGTTTTAAAAAATAAATGGTAGGTATGTGGGTAGGTAGGTGCATCGTTAGTGAATCTTTCCGCCTATCCCTGCGTTCAGATGATGATTTGGCGTTGTGGGCAATTTCGAAATGTACATTTTTAACAAGCCGTTTTCTTTGGACATTTTCAACACTTTTGGCATTTTTGCAACTTTTGACACTTCCAATCCTTTCCAAACTGAATGAAAAACGACCCTATCCCTCACGGTATAAAGTCGATTTTCCTATGTCAACATGTCATCAAAACGAATGGTGATCTAAAAGTCTAAAACGTTCAGAACGCTAATTTCGCCCACAAATGGCCAAAGAGAACGCCAATTGTTATCATATTTAGCGTTTTTAACAGTTATTTTCGCCAATTGTTCCAAATAAAACGCCCCATTTGAGTTCGTTTGTTGTGTTTGTTCGGATGCCGGTTGTGACGTGTGTTGTTTGGTTTAACTTCCGCGACCTCTGCGGGGTTTTGCTTGAAAGTTGTATTAAAAGTTTAGTTCATTCATCACTCAAGTCGAGCAATGATCCGTTCATTTTTAACCGACTTCACAGAAGGAGACGGTTATTAATCGGACATTTCGCTCGTATTCTGTGATTTCGTTGTTTTAGCTGTCAAACTTCAAACGAGGAATAAACAAGGGCGGATCCAGCCTTAGATTCAGGGGGGGGGGGGGGGTCACACACTTATATTCAGCCTAAGTTCCAAAATTATACAATTCTAGATGTTCCCCGCGGTTTCACTCGCGTAGCCTATACCCAAAGGTCCCTAATCCATTTATTTATAGAGATTATATTATTTTGAAATTTTATGATAAGCGCGAGAGTAGTGAGCGGGAAAATTTTGAGTTATTTCTAACAGTGTGAGTATTAAAACGAAACTCTGATTTGTACAAAGTATGTATTTGGTGTAATATCAAAAGCGCAAGCGCAGCGATCGCGAAATTTTTGCATTATCAGTGTTAATACACTATTCAATTAAAATATCATTCCAGAACGTGTAGAAATATGAACTGACGTGATTTAAACTTACGAGAGTAGAGATTAATAGAATACTGAGCTATATCTGAAAATATAGTAAATGAAAAAAAACAAATCGAAAAAATAAATATGAGAAAACTAAAATACGCAGAAATTTTGAGCTATTTCGATCGGTGTAGAAGTTAAATAATATTTTTAAGTCAAAAAAACAAACATTGAAATAATCGAACGGTTTTTTTTTTACCTGTTTCTGTACACGATTCTAATAACACAATTAAAACATACTTCTAAATCACATAGAACTTATGCATTGAAATGATCAAAAACATATGGGCGGCGAACTCTAAATTTCCGAGCTATTTATGTTAATATAGATTTGAAGAACAAAACATAATACCAAATCACATGAAAATAATGAAAAATAACCACAAAAGCGAGCGAAGTAAGCGCGTTTTTTAACACTTCTGCCAGTTAAATAGTTCTAAAACATAACTCAAAATAATATTCAACTATGCATTGATAAGAACAAAACATGCAAACGCAGCATGCATACTGTACAAAAAGTTTGCTTTCTTTCAGTGTAGATAGATAGATAGATAGATGAACTCTATATTGAAACACCACAATACAGAAATATACAATTAATAAACTTAATCTAACAAAAAACATGTTACAATTGGCAGTCTTATCGCTTAAAGCGATCTCTTCCAGACAACCGTGCATGGAGAGGATTATAACATAAATAAATTACGAACGGTGGTTTTTCTTACAACAACAACATAACAATATCTACTTTAATAGAAATGACAAATAAATACCAAAACATAACAACCATACAGATATATACATATAAATATACACATTATACATACATTATATATATAATATATATAAATATACCCATTATACATACATAATCATATATACTTGTTTATGTATATTTTTATTTTATTTTTTAAATATATATAGTGTGTTAAAAAAGTAGCTAGTGTAAAAGGTAGTAGGCTTTTACTTGACTTTTAAAAGCATCAATAGAAGGTGCACGTTTAATTTTAACTGGCAAATCATTCCACAATCTAACTGCTTCAACCGTAAAGGAATGATCATAGAATGAGGTCCTATGTATGGGAATTTTTAGCAGTAAGTTCTCTGATGACCTTAAAAAACAAGAGTTTGACATGTGAAGGAAATCAAAACGTTCGTTGAGATAATGTGGCGAAGAAGGATGAAACAAAATAGAGTAAAGTAGGGACAATATATGAGCATTCCGACGTTGACCTATGGGAAGCCACTTGAGCTTTATTCAAAATTCGGAGACATGGTCATATTTGCGTAATCCAAATATGAACCTAATACAAAAATTTTGAAGATGTTCTAGTTTATTTAGCTGGTCCTCCGTAAGGTCAAGATAGCAGACGTCACCGTAGTCAAGAATAGGGAGTAAGAGAGACTGTGCAAGCGCAATCTTAGTGGTCGTTGGTAAAAAGTTCCGAAGCCTACGTAAAGATCCTGCGGAGGCGAAAATTTTACGGCTAGTAGCTGACAATTGAGGGCCCCAAGATAAACATCTGTCAATTGTTATTCCGAGACTCTTCACCGTATCACTAAAAGGTATAACGACTCCTTCAAACAAGACTCGCGGAAGAGAGTCCCAATCGATTTTACAAATCATACGGGAACTACCTACAATAATCACTTGCGTCTTGAGAGGGTTAACTATAAGGCCGTAAGCTTTGCTCCAGTCTGATATTAATTGCAAGTCTCTATTAGTGTCTTCGATAGCATCTCCCAATTGACTGAGAGGAACTTGATAATACAGTTGAAGGTCGTCTGCATAAAGGTGGTAGGAAGAAGTAAGGTTTTTAGATATAGAATTTATAAATATAGCGAAAAGAAGAGGAGATAAGACCAGGTTGCACCAGGAAGAGAAAGACTCTTTCAGGCAAACCCGCTGCCGTCGGCCATACAGGTAACTATGAAACCAGTCAATCGCCGCTGGAGATATACTAAGTGAGCGAAATATAGAATGTCAAAGTCTACAGTGTTGAAAGCGTTACTGAAGTCTAAGAGCGTCAGCACTGTCAACCGACCATTTTCCATCCCTAGACGAATATCATCGGTGATTTTGACAAGTGCAGTAACTGTGCTGTGTCCCGGTCGAAAACCGGACTGAAAAGGATTTAGGACATTATTTCTACTGAGGTACATGCTGACCTGGTTATGAACCAGGCGTTCAAGGACTTTCGAAAGGAATGGTAGTATAGAAATGGGACGGTATTCTGAAAAGGTCTTAGGATTGTTTTTTTAGGTATAGGAATAATTTGTGCTTCCTTCCATATGGAAGGAAATTCACCATTGGATATAGACAAATTTAAAATATAAGTTAGAATTGGGAGGATATAATCAAGGATAGGGATCAGCATGTTACGACTAATGCTGTCAACTCCAACAGCATTAGAGGAAATGGAAAGCATGCTCTTCTTAACATCACCAGCGGCAAATGGACGAAAAACGAAGAGAGAAAGGTCAGGAGTAGTAATGTTAGAAAGATAGTTTAAAGTGCGCGATTTAGCGGGTTCATCAATGTTAGATGACACAGAAAAGTGTTGATTCAGCAAGTTAATATCTAAATTGTTGGGAATAGTTTCTTGGCGTAATTTTCCAACTCCTAGTGACCTGAGGAATTTCCATACTTTCGCTGGATCCTCATTTTGAACAGATTCATGAATATGGCGTCGTTGAGCATCCCTACACACCATGTTGCAGCGATTTCGAAGCTTGACGTACCTTGACTTGTTAGCGTCACTTGGACGAAACTTATATTTCGTCTTAGCAATGACCTTTTTGTGCTTAAGCGTTTTAATTTCAGAGGAAAGCCATGGTGCAGGTACATGTTTAATTTTAATAGCTCTTAAAGGTGCATGAACATTATATAAATTGGTGATCAAAGAGTTATAAATGACTACTTGGTCACCGATAGAATTGGCTTCTATTACAGGTGTCCAGTCAATATTTTTTGCATCTTTTAAAAATGCCTCTTGTTTCATACCACTAAAATTACGCTGCAGAATTATTGTAGGTTTAGATTTAGAAATAGAATAATTCTAAATCATACGTAACTAAACGATTTACGTAACTTCTATATCTGAATACAAAGAAGCGCGAGCGAAGCGAGCGCGAAAATTTTGAAGGTTTTCTTCAACATAAATTTAACATAATTAAAGGATGAAGCCCCTGGTAAGTTTATGACCACAACAAAAGCGAGCGCGAAAATTCTTGGCTATTTCTATAGATTTTTTGTTTGTCGTATGAGGTAGTGTTGGCCTCTGGTGTCAGAATTTGTCAGGCCGACCAAGGGCCTCCGACATGGCTAAACGACGGCTATCAATAACAGCCGCGACCGACAACCTAACTTACCCTCCATAAAATGTCTATAGTGTAAAACTAAAACATCATTTGAAATTGCACAAAAACGAAAACAGAGAATCAAAAGCGCGAGCGCAGCGAGCGCGTAGTTATTTTTATCAGTGTACAAAATAAACATAATAAAACATGTGAAAATAACAGATGGAACTAAAAAAAAAACTGATTGACATATGCCCATGACCCCCCCCCCCCCCCCTGGATCCGCGCTTGGGAATAATCCTACGTATCAGTAAACATGATCAGCGTCGGACTGGCCATATAGTCGAGCCGGGCCCTAGCGTGTGCGGGCCCTCCCACGGGCCTGGCAGGTACAGTAGAGGGCCCGCGCAGGCTAGGGTCCGTCAATTTTTTTCCCCCTAAAATCAAAATGTTTAAAAATTGCGCTCGCTACGCTCGCCTTTATTATATTTCTCACTTACTTATGACGGCATACGGCGGATCTATTGAGCACTCAAAAGATCCTTTGTTTTCCTTAGAAGTAGCTTTAAATTATCGCGCTTGCTACCCCCGCGCCTTGTTGTTAATATTGGCTGCTTTCTTATTGCTAATCAAGAGAATCACAATAATTACATAAATATAATTGGGACCATTCCACACTAAATTACCTAGCCCCATACTAGGATACCCTGTACTATGGGAACTAGATAACGGATGAACATTGAACATACATAGATACAAATATTACATCCATGACTCTGAAACAAACATTTCAGCTCATCACACAAATGATTGCACCTTGCAGGATTCAAACCCGCGACCGTTTGATTTCGTACCTAGGGTCACTAGTCACTAGACCAACCGGTCGTCAATTATTCCACTTCTTTCTTATAATATATCAATGGTTTGATATTTTTGCGATCTCTTCTGGTGCTTTTATAATATTATATATTTTCGCACGCTATTTTCGCCATTTTCCACTGACTTGCACTGGTAATGCAGCTCAGTGTTTTTTTTCTAAAATTTACGCGCTTGTTACGTATGTTTGCCTTCAATAAAAGGTATTTATTGTTTCCTCACTCTCATAATCTACCAGAAATAGCTCAAAAATTTCGCGCTCTCTTCGCTCGCGGTTTTTACTATTATTTATATTTTTTCACTCGCATATGATCGATAAACGCTTATTTTCCTCCCACAATATTGCCCTTTGTCTGTAATTACCTACCCTAATAAAAGTATGAGAATCTCAATTTTTTTTAAATTTGTGTTATAAATCTCACATACACTACGACCAATACGTAAAAATTCGTGGATGCGTAAGGGTTCGCGATAGATATTAAAAGCCATTTCGGGAACTGAAAAAAACGCCTAGACGTCTAAAGCCCTTATGCCCTGTAAGCAACTACTTAGCGGACCTTCTGCGAGTTCCGAATTTTGTGCGTGGTTCGCACCATGCCACAGATTATATTAAACACAGAATCGGATCTAATCAAGGATGACGAGAGTAGCAGCTTTTACGATCAAGTTATAGACAGCTTAGCTGAAAAAAAAACACTTATGAAAGAAAAAAAATGTCTGGCTTCAGATTTGTTATATATTTTTTATTTGTTCGGATCACCTAACTGGCTATACACTTGTCTTACGAATAGTAAAAACATTCATAAAGATAACGCCAAAAGTGTACAACCTTCTAGAGGCGAACACATGAAGTCATCACATCAAGTTATACATCGTAAGTATAACTATTTATAAATCTTTAATTTTGAATTTTTGTATGTTTTGCTCTTTTAAATCTTAAGAGTGTAATAAGTTGTAAACATATTTATAAATAGTTATACTTGAAATAGAATAATATGTTTGATTAGATTGATTTTGTCACCGAAAATGTCAAAATCATGGCATAATTTGTTGTAGGCTGTGGCCCAATTACAGAACTTGGCTACAATCGGATTAACACTTTTTTCATAGCAATTTCGACTCTATCGCAAGGCATTAGTGGTTGCGATACTGAGAATTCGATTGAAGCCAAGTTATGTAATCGGGCTGCTGAACACATCCGGTGCAACCAACGACAGTAAGAAATGTCGGTTACTCTATGGGTGCAACGGGGAGTGCAAACCATAATTAGTACGGCTCGAGGATGGATAGAAAGTGTTTCTGTTCTGGAGGCGGCTATTAGAACGTGGCACAGTTTTTTTTACCTTTTCAGCAAATTCGGACAATCGATGTTTCCATTTATTATCCTGTGCAGCAAAACAGTATCCGCAAAATTACGCCTGCGTTCTGTTATAGATAACTTATGAACCCTTTATTGCCAAGTCATCATTTCTTTTGCCATAAACTTACAGATAGAGTCACAGTTACACATCCATCCTTTTTCAGTCTTTATCCACTATCCAAATCAGACGGTTGTCTCGAAAATCAATTATTATTTTATTTTATTCTTAATTCCTTTTTTTTTAAAAAGACTCAACCTAAGCGTCTCATAACATTTGGTGGCAGCGTAAAGGGATTTTTGAAGTCCCTGGTACCGTCTCCATCCCGAGTACGTGATACAAATCCCGTCATATATACGGGAATTCGACGCGATTCCTGTGCTGTGTAGTGCAAGTGCTGAAATATCTAAGTGACTCCATTGTGCATACCTGGATATCGGAGTGCACCGAGTTTAAACCCAGTTCATCGTGTAAAAGGCCCATTACTGCGCACTGCTTGTGCTGCAGTCGGTCTTCTCCAAGAACAACCAAAGCCATACCCACTGTCACGCACAACTTGGTGCTGTGACAGGTATTGGCCATCCGACGTGCGAGTACCTACACATCCGACGAGCGAGCATCCATTCGACGCGACGACGTGACGCGCCTTATCTATTCCTGCTAAATCCTACATATCGTGAGCGAACTTCGAAGTAATGTTAGCTTTCGTTATCACTCTGTCCGTTCTCAAGTAAGTGATTCTTGGTCATTGCGAATCTCAAACTTTTCTTACTATTGTTTTATTAATTGTTTTTTGACACTTGTTGTTGTTTTAATAATTGTTTATTGTGTGAATTGCGATTGTAATCTATTCTAAACTCAAAATGGCTGAGAGTAGATCCCAAAGTCTAAAGCTGGAACAACCTCAAATTGCTGTAACGGACACGGAAGACGAGGCACTTTGTCCTCCGCCTTCTGGCATTCCCACAAGGTCCAGAAAAAAAAAATAACACGGCGATCAACAAATTTGAACTTGACCTTTCGACTTTATTAAAATTCATAAAACCATTTGACGGATCTAGAGAAACATTGAACTCCTTTTTGGTCAACTGCAATAACGCCTATGATTTAGCCTCGGAAGCCCAAAAAGATATTTTATTTAAATACATATTATGTCAACTGCAGGGCAAAGCACAAACCGCCTGCTCTGTTAAAGAGTTTGCCAATTGGATTCAACTCAAAGAGTTTCTCAAAACTCAGTTCAGCGAGAGGAAACACTATGCCCACTTACTCACAGACCTTCAGGAGTGTAAGCAACAAACTAACGAACCTGTGAGCCAGTACGCTTTAAGAATAGAAACTTGTCTCTCACAATTACTCACGGAAATATCCATTTCACATGGCCATAAGAGTAGGGAAATGATAGGACGCACAGCAGCCATGGAGGAATTAGCCCTCCATCATTTCCAAATGGGATTGATAACCCGTATATCAAACATCGTTAGATGCAAGTCGCCCAAAACGCTTAACGAAGCTGTGAACATTGCTATATCCGAAGAAAAAATACAACAATTTTTATTTAAACAGAATCCGTCTTTCTCACGTCAAGAAAGGCCAGGTACTTCAAGGCCAAATTTCCCAAGGCCGAATTTCCAACCTATGCGTAGAGATCAAAATCAGCGATTCCCTGCAAACGTTAACCAGCCTAGGCCCAATTTTTTATCCCAATCGGCCTAATAACAATAATGATTCTTCTATTCCCGTCTGCAGATATTGCAAAACGCCAGGACATACCCTAGAACAATGCCGCAAACGCGAATACAATAATAACCGCTTTAGACTTGATCAAAATCAGTCAAGGATACCACAGCGTGTCCATTTTGTTTCTGATACCCCTGAAGACGAATACCCAGCTGAATCAGTAGAAGGTTATGACACCGTTGATGCTGAAACAAAAAACGAGTAACTGTCTCGTCCCAGTGTCGTACGGGACTTAACAATTTAAAAATCGACACCATAAGCCTTAATAATAAACCTGAATTGACTCCGCCACATGGAGATAATTCAATAAATACGTCAAAATCCTCGCAGACATCGCTACATGATGGTCTGCCAAAATCCACTGTATCCACGCAGAATACAAGTCTGCCAAAATCCACTGTATCCAAGCAGAATGCAAATCTGCCTAAATCCACTGTATCCAAGCAGAATATGAATCTGCTAAAATCCACTGTATCCAAGCAGAATACGAATCTGCCAAAACCAACTGTATCCGCGCAGAACATGAACCTGCCAAAATCTTCTAAGTCCAATGTATTTGAGATTACCAATAACCCAGCAATAACGTTACTACCTCATGTACTGGTTGAATCTTCTGTATCTGACATTCCCTTAACCTTACTTGTAGACTCAGGATCCTCTGTAAGCCTGTTGAAACATTCCTGTATAAAAAGACAGCCTAAACTTGTGAAAGAAAAAATCCAATTAAAAGGTATTGATTCATTAGAAGAATCCATTGAAACCCGAGGTCATTTCAAAATTAAACTACAATTGCCGAAATCCAGAATATCACACCAATTCCACGTTATTGACAAAATACATTTACCTTATGATGGAATCATAGGTTCCGATATGCTCAACGCACATAGCTGCAACATCGATTACACTAATAATTTACTTCATCTTAGTAAATCATCCTTGAGATTACACTTTCATGATCCAGCATACTTAATTCCTGCAAGAACAGAAATAATTATCGAATGTTCTGTTCAAAATCCTCAAATAAAAGAAGGATTAGTCCTTGACCAGAAACTCACTGAAACCTTATTAGTCGCAAATTGTGTAGTCCGCGTTAAAGACAATAACAGAATAAACTTATCCGTGGTAAATACCTCTGAAAAACCTGTAACACTGAAATCAAATCTTAACCTAAAACTTACCCCAATTGATCATTCTAAATTCAACAAAGCTCCCCAGGCTTTACATCCTGTAAATAATGTGAATGCTATAATCCCAGACACAGATACTTTCAAACGTACTGAAGAAGTATTAAGTCAATTGCGTGTTTCCCATCTCAACAGCGAAGAGAAAGAAGCTCTATACCAAGTGTGCTCTGACTTCTCTGATATTTTTCATTTGCCTGGAGAGAAACTAAGCTGTACCAATGCCCAGAAACACGAAATAAAAACTACCACTGACATTCCTATCCACACAAAATCATATAGATTCCCTGAAATCCATAAAAAAGAAGTCAAAAAGCAAATTGATCAAATGTTAGACCAGAACATTATTGAACCTTCTGACTCTCCCTGGTCCTCTCCGATATGGGTAGTCCCTAAAAAGCTCGATGCTTCAAACATCCAAAAATGGCGAGTGGTAATTGATTACCGAAAACTGAACGACGTCACAATCGGCGATACTTACCCTATTCCTCAGATCGCAGAGATCCTAGACCAGCTGGGGAATAGTAAATACTTCACAACCCTAGATTTAGCTTCTGGGTTCCACCAGATTCCTTTAAATGAAGCCGACAAATCCAAAACTGCCTTCAATGTCCCTGAAGGACACTTCCAATTTACACGGATGCCATTCGGGCTGAAAAATGCCCCTTCAACTTTTCAGAGGCTGATGAATACAGCTCTTTCCGGACTCCAAGGCATCCGCTGCTATGTCTATTTGGATGATGTGGTCTGTTATGGTCATGATCTAAATTCCCAGATAGATAGCCTAGTAGCCATATTCAAAAAACTTCGCCAATTCAATTTGAAACTTCAGCCCGACAAGTGCGAATTTTTACGACGAGAAGTCGGATACCTTGGTCATGTTATCACAGAAAAAGGCGTAAAGCCCAATCCCGAAAAGGTTAAAGCAGTCATCCAATTCCCAATTCCAAAAACGGCAAAAGACATTAAATCCTTCCTCGGTCTTGTTTCGTATTATCGTCGTTTCATCCCTGATTTCTCAAAAACGGCTAAACCCCTCACCAACCTTTTGAAGAAAGACGTCCCCTTCAATTGGGAAAATCAACAACAGCTAGCATTTGATAACCTGAAACATAAGTTGACCACTGCTCCCCTTCTCATCTATCCTGACTTCACCCAACCATTCGTTGTTACATGCGATGCCTCAAACCACGCCATAGGCGCTGTCCTTTCCCAAGGACCCATCGGAAAAGACAAACCAATAGCATACGCATCGCGTACCCTCAATAAAAGCGAAACCAACTACAGTACAACCAAAAAAGAGTTGTTAGCTGTCTTATTCGGATGTAAAACTTTCCGTCCCTACCTATATGGGAATAAATTTCAAATTGTAACGGACCATAGACCATTAAAATGGCTTTTCAACCATAAAGATCCCAGCAGCAAACTTCAACGTTGGCGTTTAAAGCTAGAAGAATATGAATACGAAATAGTATATCGAAATGGCAAACTGAACTCCGCCGCTGATGCTCTATCCAGATATCCTGTGAACCCTGTTCTTCCTGAGAATCGAAATAATTTAAACCCAAATCCACTTGACGATACTAATCCTAGTACTGAACATTCATCGGAATCAACACCTCAGGAAATTGGTCAAGACACCCTTGACGAACTAATAAGACTGGACGAACTGATAAGCCCAGTGGAAGATAGAAACCTTGATTTCAGTCCTCTGGATCCTCCTACTCCCGTAGAACCTCCTACTGCCGTAGAACCTCCTACCCTCATGGAACCATCCCAATTTGATCCACTTTCTGTGTTGACTGAAGCACGTCTTGAAATAGAATCAGATCCTCAACCTTCAACTAGTTGGCAAAATCCTGACAACTTACCTGCGTCCACATCCTCAATCCGCAATCCAGACACTCCTCCAGTACTTGACAACATACCTTTATCTGACGAAACCTATAATACATTCTTAAAATCACCTACAAAATCATATAATACTGACATTACAGAACATAATGAAGACTTGCTGAAAGGAACACAAAAATTGATAATAATTCCTACCTCAATAGACATGGATGAATCCATGCCATATGTTCCAGAAGTACTCAACAATTGTCCAAACAACGAGCGCGATGAATTCCTGAAAAAAGAAAGAACCTTACATAACTATTTGCCCCTTACTATCGAAAATAAAACTTACCTTTTGTTATTCACGAAAGTTCACCATTTTGACGAACACTCGTATCCGGACATATTTAAATGCCTGAAATCTATTCGCGATGAAATAATCATGTCATATCCCACAGTAAATGAGATTAGCATTTCTGATTTTAGAAATCCTTTTGATAAACACTCCTTTGCAAAAATCTATAATATGTTGGCATATTTATTCGATGGCACCAATATTAAAATTCATATCTGCCACAATAATATTATATATCCTTCGCTTAGCGAAATCCCTAAGATCCTAAAGGAAAACCATGACATCCCTATTGCAGGACATTTAGGATCCACAAGAATGCTAAACCACATCAAGGAAAGATTTTCCTGGAAAAACATACGCAGTGATATCGAGAATTACGTTAAAAAATGTCCATCATGCCAAACTAACAAAGCGTTGCGTAAAATAAATAGAGCACCGATGGTAATAACATCTACTTCTACGTCTCCATTCGAAAGGCTAGCCCTTGATATCGTAGGTCCTCTGCCTGAATCTGGCACGGCCAAACTTAAGTATATTCTGACAATGCAAGACGACCTTACAAAATTCTCATTAGCATATCCTCTTCGCAGTAACACAGCAGCAGAAGCAAGCGACTGTCTCCTTCACTTTATATCACTCTTTGGTATCCCAAAACATATACTCACCGATCAAGGCACCAACTTCACAGCAGAACTCTTTAAAAAAACGTGCGAGTTCTTAAAAATTAAACAATTATTTTCATCACCCTACCACCCACAAACGCAAGGTGCTTTAGAAAGGTCACATTCCACTCTTAAAGAATACCTTAAATCATATGCTAATGAAAATCAAGATAATTGGCACCAGTATGTCTATACCTCCATGTTGGCATACAATACTGCTGTACATTCAACCACACACTATACACCACACGAGTTATTATTTGGGCATAAGCCCCATATCCCAGACTCAGTATATAACGATAACTCTAATACTACCTATCCTGAGTATGTAAAACTTCTACAACACCGTATGAAACACGCACGTGATAAAGCCTTAGAATACATTTATAAATCTAAAGAAAATTTTAAAACCTATTATGACTCACATACTCGCCCTGTCGAGTACAAAGTAGGCGATTACGTTTTACTAAAAAACCATCTTAGAATGCGCAAAGCCTTATCTCCTCTATGGAAAGGCCCATACAAAGTCGTAAAAATTCATGGCAATCATACTTTATCTTTACTAATAAATAGACGCCATGTGAAACATCACTATGATGAAGTTAAACACGTGGATGTCCACGAAGTTCCATGCACTTACATATTGTTTATTAGGATAATTAGTTAGGGTTAGTAGTTAGTAACTTCAATGTTTCTTTTCATTACAGCGTACTGGTCCAAGGTCACCATGAGTATGTTCAACCAATCAACTCGAGCTCCGGCATATACTTTGATCCAATTGGTGAACTCAAAATTAACACTGGATACCTAGATATAGTAACTCCGTTAGACATTTCTTACATCGAACCTCATATTCAAAATATTAACTCGGTATTAGGCACAACACGCTTCTTATGCAATCAAATTGAAATTGAACTTGCAAGCAAGTTAGAATGTCATAACGTATTAGAGCCGCTAACAGTTAGATATAGTGATATTGTTACCGAGTATTCCTCTATTGCTCACCTTACAAGTAATAATAGGTTCAAACGTGGAGCATGGATAGGTGGTATAGGCACCCTATCCAAAACTATCTTTGGGACCCTAGGCGAGGATGACGCTATTAAATATGACAATGCTATTCAAACTGTACAAAGTGATGAGAAAAGACTGGGTTCATTAATTAAACAAAATATTTTGGTTACAACTTTTACTTTGTCTAAATTTAATGAAACTTTAAGTAAAATAAAAATTAATGAAGCCAGACTTAGTGAAAGTATCGACAATCTCTCTTTAAAATTAAAAAACATGTCAACAATTTCTAACGATTTAAAAATAAAGGCAAATATAAATTCAATTTTAAACAGTTTGGAAGCCTCTGTCCTCACCTTATCATTTCAACTAGAGGACATAACAAATGCTATCATGTTTAGTTTTCAAAACATACTTCACCCAGCCGTGTTACCTCCCACGCAGCTATACCAAGAGCTTGTTGATAATTACAGATACCTACCTGCAGATCTTAAATTACCCGTGTCTTTAGAGTTAAGTCATATTCATATTTTAATGAATGTTTCGAATGTAATTTGTTATAGTTTAAACAACAGGATTGTTTTTATATTAAGTACCTTTAGTATCACCTAAGGATTACAGTTTGTACTATAATATAGCACTACCAACTCCACATAGCAGTGTAAAACCGAACTCATTTAGTTTTATAGTCCCTAGCAGTAAATACATCGCAATGACCAAGGATAAATCAGAATATTGTAACCTCGAATCACTGAAAGAATGCAGAGTGATAAGCTCTCGCGAGTTCATCTGTGACGTCATGACCGTGTTCCCAACTAAAGCGAACCCCAGTTGCGAAAGTGAACTACTATCAAACGTCATAAGTGCCCTACCAGTGCAGTGCCAAACCGATTTCATTTACGGACATTTAGATTTATGGAAACCGCTTTGTAACAATAACTGGATTTATGTACAATCTCAGAGCAATAAATTATACATAGAATGTCCCAATCAGAAAAGTTTAGAATTAAATATTATTGGAACGGGAATTGTAAACATCCCAAATAATTGTTGCATACTGTCAAAGCACCAAATTAATACCTAAATTTAATAATTTAAAAATCAATGTCACTTTAACCCATTCTGATTTTAATATAATAAATGATTCCTGTTGTAGTTTAAATAAGTTTGAAAAATAATTAAGTAATGAACCTCGTATGAAATTACAAAACGTCGATCTGGATATTTTCACCCCGGAAATAAAATCTAAATTAAAATCTATATCGGCAGAAACCGATAAAATTATAAATAAGCATCAAATCATTAAATACGAGACTCATTACTCGATTTTATTAATTTTAATTACTTGTACTATTATTTTACTTTGTATCGCTAAACTGTTTTTCTATATTAAATCGCACAACCGTCTTCCTTATCGCTTTCCTAAGTTTTCCCGATCGGTCCCAGTAAACTCAACTATAGAACAAACACCAAATCCCGATCTTGTCATCCCTCTTAAGATCATCAAACCTCACCAGAACCCGGAAGATATTCCGGCTCCCAGTATTAGAAGAAATATATAATTTCCTTAGTTGTTTTCCTAAACTTCGAAATTTTAACCCCGAAGTTTAGTCTACCCCAGGGAGATGTTATAGATAACTTATGAACCCTTTATTGCCAAGTCATCATTTCTTTTGCCATAAAGTTACAGATAGAGTCACAGTTACACATCCATCCTTTTTCAGTCTTTATCCACTATCCAAATCAGACGGTTGTCTCGAAAATCAATTATTATTTTATTTTATTCTTAATTCCTTTTTTTAAAAAAAGACTCAACCTAAGCGTCTCATAACAGTTCCATGAATTCATTTTAAAATAACAATTTTTTGACAAAAACGTGAACAACCGACTTCAAACGCTCGTACTTCTTGAACGCTCGAACATCGTATTGGTTATAGGTTAAAAAATTACTGAACCGATTTTGATAAAATTTCTATGGGACCAATCTGAAAGTATATCCTTGCAAACAAAAAAATATTTTTTGCAATCGGTTCACAAGTCACGGGGTTCTGAGGTAACAAACGTAAAAAACATACGGGTCGAATTGAGAACAGCCTCGTTTTTTGATGTCGGTTAATGATCTCGTCTGGAGTCATAAGAATGAAGTCTGAAGTATATTATAAGTAATTGGAACTACATTTACTCAATAATATATATCGTTGATAATTAATAATTTTATATCATTATTTTCCGATAGTATCCCATGTACCATTATCCCGTGGCTTGTGGGGAGCCACCCGGGCCCTTCCGGCTCAGTCCGACCCAGAACATGACTAAGAATTAAATATTGTGAGTCGGTTGTCAAATCGTACTTCGCACAAGTTCAAGGCATGTATGGCTTATCCTTAAATATGAATACGGAATCGGAAGAATCGAATTTTTAGTATCGACTTACAACTTAATAACACTTCGTTCGGAATTTATGGAAAGATTAAATGTGTGAAATATGGCACAGATGGAAGAGAACTCAAACTATGAACCTAGTTTTAAGAGGTGGGAAGCTTTTGAAACTTTATATAATTACGTGCAAAGTAAAGTCAGTGAAATTAAAAATAAAGCTTCATATAAGGTCAATCAAGTCAAATTGAAATCTCCTCAAATCAAACTTCCGCCCGTACAACTGCCAAAATTAGACAGTGATTCAAAGGCATGGCCAATGTTTATAAAGAGTTAATAATACAATACCCAATAATGTACAGTTAACCAATGCAGAGAAAGTGTACTATTTATGCGGTCAGTTGTCACGTTAAGGCACTAGAATCCATTGCGGTGTTAATACCTACAGGTGATAACTATGACTTGATTTATACTACTCTAGTGGATAAATATCAGAATGTGCGTACGTTAGCTACAGACTACCTAGATGAGATATTTAACTTGAAGAAAATGTAGGCCTTCTGCAGATGGCTTGAATACTTTTATTGATAAATTTTCAGTATCGGTTTCAGCTTTTAAAAATTGGATATTGCAAGTAAATTAGATTTTATTTATTTATACTTCGCGTTGAAGAAAGTGGAAAGTAAACTGCGCTTTTATTTGAAAATTTAGTGCGTAGTGAGCTAGTTCCGTCATATAGCAGTTTTGTGAAGTTTATTAAAGAACAAGCAAAGATTTTGGAAGGTCCAGTGTCCAGTGCGAGTGAGAAAAGTGCGTTTAGGTCATACTCGTATAATGCTCGAGTGCCAATGCCAATGACTTCTAAATCAGTGCCCGTTCCAAGTAGGAATCCTGCTTCGTTTATGACTGCAGGTGATGGTGCAGTGTGCCCTTTATGCAATGCTGACAGTCACGACTATTTGTCAAGGTGCACACAATTTCTGAGACTTTCCTCAAGGGAACGATACGGTCTGGCCAAAAAGCACAATGCTTGTGTGAATTGTTTGAGTCTACGACATCGTTCTTCTGCGTGCAATTCAAAGAATAGTTGTAGTGCATGTCAATCAAAAACACATCATAGATTATTACATTTTCCAAATGAGCGGCTGAGTACATTATTGCTAGTGTCAAGTGATGGTCATTTGGGCATTGTTGAGTCTGAGCAGTTGGCAAAAGACGTGTTGCTAGAGGATAATTTATCCCAGTCAGGGGTTGCGTTGTGTTTTCTGCATAGTGCTAAGACACATAACTCTGCAGGTGGTGTACGTTCCTCTACTGTGCTACTCGCCACAGCGAAGGAGCAGGTAATGGACCGGCAAGGTGTGTCTCATATGGTACGCTGTCGAATTGATATTGGTTCTCAGAATCACATTATCACATCAAATTGTTGTAAACGATTGTCTTTGACATTGCACTAGCCAGACTCCCATTTCGGTGCAGGGATTTGGAGGTAGTGTCAATCATGTTCAGGGTATAACTGATCTAGAGTTCACTTCAAGGTTTGAAAAGGGTGAAGTTTTTCACATTCAACCGTTAGTGGTAGATGGTATCGTCAATGAGTTGCCAACTTCTAGAGTCGACATGTCAGTGTTGTCTTAACTAAGGGGCAGAGAAACAATGACACTCAGAACGTGAACGGTAGCAGAGATCGTGGCAAGAGAGATAGCGGCAGTTTTATATAACTATGTATGTATGTTGTGTTTTAAATAACGTTCGAATCGCGAAGTTTGGAAGGATTATCGTCCAAAATCAAGTAGAGAAGGTGCAAGAACCGGATGCAAGCTTCACTGCTGGTGCTGGCGTGCTGGCGATTCGCTAAACATTCCCGGGCTCCAGAGCGCGTCGAAGCCAACGTGCGTCGCTGCAGCGCGTACGCAGACTGGTACTGCAGCCGCTGCCAAGTGACCCCGTACTGCACGCTGCAGTGCCAGCAACTAGATTGGATCGTACGGCACAAGGCCGTCTGCCACAACCTAATGCGCATGCAACCAGCCAGCAACAAACATGCGACTGAGCCTGCTAAAGAGAACACCGACAATGAAGTACCACCGCCACCGGAGCCGCTCCGCCGTCCACGCTCGCCGAACATGCGCCCGCAGACGCAACACTACCGCACCCAACCGCAACACGACCGCACCCATCCCGCCAACTTTAACAAGGATAACAAGATCCGTTTCGGCCCCCCTGGCTACCGCATCCAGCCAGTGCGCGCCAACCAGGGCGCCCCCTACAATCGTGACAACAAGCAAGACGGTCGCCGCGCCCAGCGACAGTACAACTACAATCGGGACGATGAGGAATGGGAAGCAGGGCGCGGTGCAGGTGGTCCACACAACCGCTGAAATCTCTATGACCGCCGTCCGCAGCCACTAAACCAGATCCAGGAGAACCAGGCTGAAAAAAACCCTTGCCAAGGCCGCAAGCAGCCGAGGCCAAGATCCCCCCACTGGACCTAAAAGTGGAGAGTCCGAAGCCTATAAAGTCTGAGTCTCACTTTTCAGGGCCCAAGGGCCAAAGTCAGCCGCCGGTGACGCCACCGAAAGAGATGTTGCCACCGAAAGCGCTCGCACTGGTGCCTGCTCTATACATGGTGGAGAAGCTCCCCATCGGCGAGACGTTCCTGGTCTCCGTGGCTTCAGCTTGCGCTGAACTGCGTCACCTTGCAGCCAGGGTTCATCTGCCTGGCCATGCACGCCGACTGCCAGGACCTGTACAATATGCTGCTGATGGACATCTTTGAAAGCGAGCGCCCCTTCAAGCCTCAGCCGGGTGACATTTTCGCGTACCTGGACCCCGCCGACGGCGGCTGGTACCGCGCGCGCTGCTCGACGCGGGTAAAGTCGCACCTCTGTCGGCCGCGGATGACTGCCAACTCCATTTCAACGTTGGCTGGCTCGTCTGGATAACGAGGTCTTCTTTCCAGTCTGCTGCTCACAAAACTGCCGCTATCTCTCTGGCCACGATCTCTGCTACCGTTCACGTTCTGAGTGTCATTGTTGCTCTGCCCCTTAGTTTTTGCGCTGCGGTCTCGTATCTGACTTGAGCCCCTGCTCGCTAAGCCCGCGTGGCAGCTACACATTCAGATTCCCCTTTGACGTTGCTTCCTGTCCTGAGAACTGTATGAATGAACTCTCCGTAATGGCTATATTGTGGGATATTTCAAGGTTTATAGCGCCGGTGATTTTGTGCGCGAAGCTGCTTATTCAGGACCTGTGGCAGATGAAATTAGATTGGGACACACCTCCTGGCAATGTCCTTTGTACCTTGTAATTTTATAAACCCCAGATTCTAGATAGTTTAAATGTTGGTTAATATTTACTATTTTAGGGGAAAAAGTATTTATTTGTATGACAGTTTTATTTGGTGAGCCAATTAAATTAAATTACATAAAAGACAGGATTCCATGAATTCTTTATCAATCTTCTAACCCTTTGTAAAACTAAAAAGTCTTTGCACTTATAACAAATCATCATGGTTTTATAACAGTCATCAACCTCATTGGCCTTTTCCATCTAGGAATGATGATAAAAGCAGCGTCTAGCGTCATCAAGTTTATTTCATTACCTTCATAGAGAGGAGTGCTAATAAGTTTAGGGTATGTATGTATCACTGCATCACTCACTGTATCCGTGTGTCATGTGTGCATGTGGCATCGTAGCTCCCAAACGAATTGACCGATTTTGTTGCGGTTTTTTCGCTTGATGGTAAGCGTCCCGCCTAACCATAAAAATTACAGTGCCACCCAGAACTATGGTTGCATAGGGGTTCCCATGTGGTCTAGGAATTAACACGTTGACAAGGATGGAAAGAACGGTTGGGATTGGGACCCGTTTAATCCCGGTCGGCTAAATTATAATATCGTGCTGGGAAGCGACAGTTGCGATATGCCAAATTGTATACTGCCACAGACGCTCATATACTGCACTGGACAACTGTAGGATATGGCCCCAAATCGAGATATGCGAACCAATAATTGTTTCACTAATAAAATATGTAAAAAGTGGTAGCACTATGATAAAAGTGTTATCTATGTTAATGCTAAGTTGCGAATTAATTACGAGATTATGAGATTTGATTATTGATTATGAGATGTGATCATGAAGAGACCTCGGTGCATGCTCTGGTCAGCAAAATGTATTTTAACTTGGGTTGTCGGAACGCACCGATCGCTTCCTGAATGCCTATACATACGCGATGTTTTTAGTTCCGCGTAGCTTGCACAATGTACGTTGTTACCCGTACATTGTGTGCTTAAAAATACAAAATTATGCTGAAGCAACTATTACGACCAGTTCAAAACGCTCTGTATTGGTAGGTATGTAGTTTGCTCACATTCAAACTATGATAATATTAGACAATGTTTTATTTAGCGCTAGTTAAGGGGCGGAGAACTGCGATCACTAAGCCGCCTGCCAAGCGTGGTGATTATGGCAAAATGTCCCCATATTATGAGGAAAATCATGTTCAACAGTGGACGGGCTGTTGATGTGCTTACATCATTGGTGCACCAACATTGGTGTGAAGGGCGGATCTGCCTTAGACTTCGTTGTTTGTTTTCAAATTTAGAATTATTTTCTGAAGAGTACTTCCGATTCTTATAATTTTGACCGGTTTCGGAAGATCTGTTATGTGTGCAAAGACCTTTTAGTGTTACAAAGGGATAGAAGATTGATAAAGAATTCATGGAATCCTGTCTTTTATGTAATTTAATTTAAAACTGTCATACAAATAAATACTTTTTCCCCTAAAATAGTAAATATTCACCAACATTTAAACTATCTAGAATCTGGGGATTATAAAATTACAAGGTACAAAGGCGGGAGTGAAGCTTTTAAGTTAAAGACAACACCGTCACCAGGACCGTGAGCAGGACCGTCAGAGCTGTTCCAAGACCACGAAACTGGGTCAAGCGAGATTTACCTCAGATTGAAAATCAGTGGTCATCACCTCCACCACGTCACTGTCACAGGAAAGTGAGCCAGGTGACATATTGTGCTACACGCAGTAAACTGGATATTGGGTATTATGTTGCACATCAACTAAAGTTGGTAAACATTTACTAAAATTTGGCACATTTTGTGTCTAGGGAATGAATATTTATTTTGGTAAGTTTTATAATTTTATCGAAATTGGCTAAAGTACGCAATCAATTTACTATTAAGGCCTCCAAAATTATATAAACCACTCCATGTATAAGTAGGAAACACTTAACTTTCTTTTTTATTAAAATTTATTTATAATATAATGAGATATAATATAATGAAAATAATTGAAGCATTATTTTGAATGGTCACTAACATTGGTATTATCTAATAAAAAAATATTGGAATAATTTGGATCACGGACGCGATTTGAACCCGCATACATCCATGCCTCTGCGCGGCACATGCTTCTAATCAATTCGGCTACCGCGACCTCTCTCCAAATTTTTTCTTAGATTCTGAATCCTTCTTACGGGGACGGTATTATAAGATTATGTTCTCGCTAAGCAGGCTGTAACCCATAAATGCCCACAAGACTAATTTAATTAAAAAAAAAAAAATACACGCTCAATTGCGATTCTAATTATAAGAAAAAGATGAATCCTTTTTTTCCGTAGACGCGAGTAACGTTTTTTTTTCATTTAACGCCATTTACATTGTATTTGAAGAAATATCTTTGACACTTGACTGATTTTAACGTCAGCCATATACCGTTTCATTTTCTTTTCAAACTTGATTGTAGCAATGAAAATAGTACACCTACTCCCAGAAATATGTATGTATTTTTTGTTTATTACGAATTTAATAATTTTGAAACGCGAATTATTGAAACAGGGGCCCGAGTCTGCTAATTTAAGAACGTTTCCATGGAATCTCGCTGGCATGTCGATGGCCTAGTTTTACACATTTGGTATTCTGCTAGCTAAATAAGATACATGATCGTTCAGTGATTTTCCATCGAATTGCAATGGTCCTTATTTAGTGTTCGGCTGTTCCATGGACAAACAATGACCTCTCAATAGTTGTTTTCTGCTCGTTATTTGACGTTACTTTGTCATTTTTTTCATATTTTTTTTACATCGAACAGCAATTGAGTATTCTTGGAACAATACGAAAACGATACGAAAACGACATACGAACGACAAAACGTCAAAATCAAAAGTTTCACCAAATTTGTCATACATGATGATGGACAGTCGCTGGAATGGCATTTCAATTACATTTTATTTAAAATTAACAGACTTGGGCCCCAGGTAAATTGTCTTGGTATACTACTAAAAAGTTATGTTACATCACCATTATGTGCTATGTAAGTCATAAAAATATTTTAGTGTGCTGTTAACGACCCACAGGGCATATAATATCATACCTATTCACGTCAATTTTTTGATAATTCAGGTCTCGACGTAGATATTCTTTCTACTAATGATATGAGATGTCTTAGAAAAGTTGGGTGGCAGTGAAGACTTCCAAAGCGTCAACGTGTTTATGGATCCACCTCAGGAAGACATGATATTTGATGGTGATTCCGGAGATGAAGATATTCAAGATATTGACCGGTTGAACAGGCTCTTTGCCCCTGCCGAGTTGGTTTTCAACAATGTATCCAATGAACCAACTGCTTTAGAAGAAAACTTCCGTAAACGGCATCAGGTAGTCGTGGCTGAAAATACTGATGAACCTAGTTCGTCTTTGGGGTTACATAGCAGGACCGTCAGAGCTGTTCCAAGACCACGAAACTGGGTCAAGCGAGATTTACCTCAGATTGAAAATCAGTGATTGAAAATTTTGTACCTCCACCACGTATAGTACTGTCACTGTCACAGGAAAGTGAGCCAGGTGAGTTTTTTGAATTATTATTCAATGAAGGAGTGGTCCAACATATTGTGAGACATTCTGTTATGTATGCAGTAAGTCGAGATCCAAACTTAAATTTCACTCCGTCTGCAGATGAATTGTACTGCTCCATAGGAATCCTAATTCTAACTGGTTACGGCCCACTACCAAGATGTAGAATGTACTGGGAATCAAATGAAGATACTCAAAATGTCCTTGTTATAACATCCATGAGACGCAATCGTTTTGAAGAGATTTTCCGGTATTTTCATGTCGCTGATAACGGAAATTTACAATCAGGCGACAAAATGATTAAATACGACCTTGATCTCACGAATGAAAAGTTTTTCCTTTACGCGCCTACTGTTTTTTTTCAGCATAGATGGTTCGATGATCTTGTATTTTAGACATCATGGATGTAAACAACATATTCATGGCAAGCCAATCAGATTTGGCTTCAGGGCGTAAGTAGCAGCTACTTGTTTGGGCTACTGTCTTCAAGCTGATTAATATCAAGGGCGTTCTGAACCACGAGATACTGGACTTGGCGAACATATTGTCACTAAACTAATGAACTCCGTGAAGAATGTAATCCCAGGATGTGAGTTTTCTGTGTTATGTGATAATTTTTTCACATCTTCCCTGTTGACCAACTTATAAGATAGGAACGTGAAAATTACGGGTACCATTACACAGAACAGAGTAGACAAATGTCCGCTCAAGGAAGTAAACTTCTTCAAAAAGGAGTCTAGAGGATTTTATAACTACAGGTTGGACAGAAATGACAATATTCGCGCCGTTCGTTGGAACGACAACAACGTCGTATTTTACTATCTAATGAGTTTGGCATCAGGCCTATTCAAAAAGCACGCCGATTTTCAGCAGCGCAAAAAGAGAAGGTTGACATTGACCAGCCTAACATAGTCTAACAATATAATAAATATATGGGTGAGGTGGACCGACTAGACGCCAACGTTGGGACTTATCGAATTGCCATTCGAGGAAAAAATGGTATACATCACTTTTGACTTGTATGATTGACCAGTCAACAATTCTGCAATGCTGGCCAGATCTCTTGGAGAAAACGAGATCAATGCGACGATCAATTTCTAGACATTTGCAGCTAAAATATGGATCTCCTCGAGCCCATACTGGGCCATCAACGGCTCCAGAGACCTATAGCATGCCGCTGAGCATAAGAAGGTATGGTGCCAAGCACATGTCGCACACCTCTCGAGTCAGATACGCAGAAGGTGCGCTGTATTCAAAAACAAAACTATAAAAAAATACTTAAAAGTGCAGCAAATGTGTAAACCTTCATGAAAAATGTTTCGCAGGATTCCATACCTAAAACCGATTGTGCTGATTTCTCATGACAAGCTACTAATACTTATAATATATATGATTGAAAGGCAAATACTATTTACAAAATGATGTATTTTATTTCATACTAGCTGATGCCCGCAGATTCGCACGCGTTGTCATATCTGTAGGTTAAAAGTACTCTTTGTACTGTTGTGTTTGTTTGTTCCAGGACCTAAAATACCAATATACCAACAATTGATCAAAATTCCTTAGCCGTAAAAAATATTTTTATCAATTGCTCGGCTTCTACTCATCGGATTGAGATATAAAGTACCCCAGTTATTAAGAACAACTATCTATTCTATCCAACAGTGAAAACAGCAACGCAATCGGTCCAGTAGTGTTTACGTGAAGCGCGAACAAACATACAGACAGACACGAATTTTTAAAATGTTATATTCTTGTTCAGTAGCATATTTAATTATATTCTTTGTACGGAATTTTTCGTTCCTATTGCTTTATTATAAGTATATATTATTCGTGTAGGAATTTCCTGTATTTTAGTCTCACATTTGCCCAAAGGGTCGATCCGACCCCTTGAAAAAAAATGACCATAAACTGATATTAAAAAAATCTTCTTTTTATACTTTTTGGGATCTATTAAGAGTAAAATATTATATTGTGAAACAAATTTCGCAAAAAAAATAAGACCTAGATTGTTCTGGGCATATATGGATTCACTGCTATTTTTTTAAAATTAATACACATTACATTAGAACACAAAACAAATAAAATGGTCCGTTTCTAATAATAATACTAATTGCAATATTCTATTTACAAATATACACTTGAACAAATTAATACTTATTATTACTTCTTTTGAGTTAACTTACAATATTATAATAAGCAGTTTACAGCACTAGCAGACTGGATTGCAGCCCATTGCGAATAATAATTGTAGCTATATTGCGCAAACGCACCTACCGCAGCCATTGATGTAAGAAGGCCGGAATTACTAGTATTTGCAATGGACATGTAGTGCACAAAGCCCAAAGAGGTGTTATACCAACTTAATTCGGTTAACACGTCAGTGAAATATCACTAGCACATACATTTTATCCAAAAATGTATTTTTAGCACATAGATTTTATATCCAACTAATATATTAAAAACACGACCGTCCGGCCAAAAAAACAATTTATGCTAAATAATTATAAAGTTTTGGGGTGTGCTCATCAAGACTCAAGATTAACCGATATTCTAAATTCGAAGTTTTTTTTGCATATCAAAATGGAACCAGAATGGCGCCAATTTGCTTCTTTTTTTTTCAAAAAAACTTATGTCCAATGTAACTCGGGATGATGAAGGATTCTAACGCTACCCCTTAGATTCAACCCTGTTCAGGCATTTAAAATTTATTGTGGAATAAAGAAACTCACATACATACATACAAACAAACGTATATACATGAACCCTTTTCAGAGTTCATGTATATAATGTATACATAACATAACATGTAACATACATACATGTTCAGGAGTGTAATGTTTTCACATTACACTCCTTTTTTGGGCAGTTGTGAAAAAAGTACTCGTTCTTACGAGCAAGATGAGTCCAAACATGGTACCTGCTATGTTAGAATGGTACTCGTATCTAGCATTCAAGTAGAGAGCTCTTATGCGAATTGCATTGTTACTTCCGAGTCTATGGTCAGGCCCTCAGAATATGTTTCAGGTACACCATTTTATTTTGGACTTATGTCTCCTCTATATGACTGTTTCTTCATGACTGTCATGTATCGGACGATTGTCGAAATTATTACTTATGACAATGCTTGATCGAGTGGAAATAATGGCGATTTGGACATGACATTTGTCACTCAACTGTCATGTTAAGTTACATAATCCATAAATATGATATTAAAAGTTTAAATACGAAGTGTCAGTTTCGTTTGAATAATTCTTTGATTGAGGATGATGGTATCTGTAATAGTAATAGCTGAACTACTGATTGACCAAATTTTCTGTGAAATGGCGAAAAAAAGAACTACAGCCGCCACGAATGAGATTCAAATTTTCTGTATTTTTCTGTTTTTTGATCGATTTGACTGGAACGCCCATGCCACCATTCAGTTCACAGATAAGTTGGTGGCACTGTACAAATATTTTGCAGAGTAAGTTGATAACTGATTTAACTAATATTCTTGAAGAGTAAGTTGATAACTGATTTAACTAATATTCTTGAAGAGTAAGTTGATAACTGATTTAACTAATATTCTTGAAGAGTAAGTTGATAACTGATTTAACTAATATTCTTGAAGAGTAAGTTGATGATTGATTTAACTAATATTCTTGAGAAGTAAGTTGATAACTGATTTAACTAATATTCTTGAAGAGTAAGTTGATAACTGATTTAACTAATATTCTTGAAGAGTAAGTTGATAACTGATTTAACTAATATTCTTGAAGAGTAAGTTGATAACTGATTTAACTAATATTCTTGAAGATTAAGTTGATGATTGATTTAACTAATATTCTTGAGAAGTAAGTTGATAACTGATTTAACTAATATTCTTGAAGAGTAAGTTGATAACTGATTTAACTAATATTCTTGAAGAGTAAGTTGATAACTGATTTAACTAATATTCTTGAAGAGTAAGTTGATAACTGATTTAACTAATATTCTTGAAGAGTAAGTTGATAACTGATTTAACTAATATTCTTGAAGAGTAAGTTGATAACTGATTTAACTAATATTCTTGAAGAGTAAGTTGATAACTGATTTAACTAATATTCTTGAAGAGTAAGTTGATAACTGATTTAACTAATATTCTTGAGAAGTAAGTTGATAACTGATTTAACTAATATTCTTGAAGAGTAAGTTGATAACTGATTTAACTAATATTCTTGAGAAGTAAGTTGATAACTGATTTAACTAATATTCTTGAAGAGTAAGTTGGTAACTGATTTAACTAATATTCTTGAAGAGTAAGTTGATAACTGATTTAACTAATATTCTTGAGAAGTAAGTTGATAACTGATTTAACTAATATTCTTGAAGAGTAAGTTGGTAACTGATTTAACTAATATTCTTGAAGAGTAAGTTGATAACTGATTTAACTAATATTCTTGAGAAGTAAGTTGATAACTGATTTAACTAATATTCTTGAAGAGTAAGTTGGTAACTGATTTAACTAATATTCTTGAGAAGTAAGTTGATAACTGATTTAACTAATATTCTTGAAGAGTAAGTTGGTAACTGATTTAACTAATATTCTTGAAGAGTAAGTTGGTAACTGATTTAACTAATATTATTCTTGAAGAGTAAGTTGATAACTGATTTAACTAATATTCTTAAAGAGTAAGTTGATAACTGATTTAACTAATATTCTTGAAGAGTAAGTTGATAACTGATTTAACTAATATTCTTGAAGAGTAAGTTGATAACTGATTTAACTAATATTCTTGAAGATTAAGTTGATGATTGATTTAACTAATATTCTTGAGAAGTAAGTTGATAACTGATTTAACTAATATTCTTGAAGAGTAAGTTGATAACTGATTTAACTAATATTCTTGAAGAGTAAGTTGATAACTGATTTAACTAATATTCTTGAAGAGTAAGTTGATAACTGATTTAACTAATATTCTTGAAGAGTAAGTTGATAACTGATTTAACTAATATTCTTGAAGATTAAGTTGATGATTGATTTAACTAATATTCTTGAGAAGTAAGTTGATAACTGATTTAACTAATATTCTTGAAGAGTAAGTTGATAACTGATTTAACTAATATTCTTGAAGAGTAAGTTGATAACTGATTTAACTAATATTCTTGAAGAGTAAGTTGATAACTGATTTAACTAATATTCTTGAAGAGTAAGTTGATAACTGATTTAACTAATATTCTTGAAGAGTAAGTTGATAACTGATTTAACTAATATTCTTGAAGAGTAAGTTGATGATTGATTTAACTAATATTCTTGAGAAGTAAGTTGATAACTGATTTAACTAATATTCTTGAAGAGTAAGTTGATAACTGATTTAACTAATATTCTTGAAGAGTAAGTTGATAACTGATTTAACTAATATTCTTGAAGAGTAAGTTGATAACTGATTTAACTAATATTCTTGAAGATTAAGTTGATGATTGATTTAACTAATATTCTTGAGAAGTAAGTTGATAACTGATTTAACTAATATTCTTGAAGAGTAAGTTGATAACTGATTTAACTAATATTCTTGAAGAGTAAGTTGGTAACTGATTTAACTAATATTCTTGAAGAGTAAGTTGGTAACTGATTTAACTAATATTATTCTTGAAGAGTAAGTTGATAACTGATTTAACTAATATTCTTAAAGAGTAAGTTGATAACTGATTTAACTAATATTCTTGAAGAGTAAGTTGATAACTGATTTAACTAATATTCTTGAAGAGTAAGTTGATAACTGATTTAACTAATATTCTTGAAGATTAAGTTGATGATTGATTTAACTAATATTCTTGAGAAGTAAGTTGATAACTGATTTAACTAATATTCTTGAAGAGTAAGTTGATAACTGATTTAACTAATATTCTTGAAGAGTGAGTTGGTAACAGATTTAACTAATATTCTTGAAGAGTAAGTTGATGATTGATTTAACTAATATTCTTGAGAAGTAAGTTGATAACTGATTTAACTAATATTCTTGAAGAGTAAGTTGATAACTGATTTAACTAATATTCTTGAGAAGTAAGTTGATAACTGATTTAACTAATATTCTTGAAGAGTAAGTTGGTAACTGATTTAACTAATATTCTTGAAGAGTAAGTTGATAACTGATTTAACTAATATTCTTGAGAAGTAAGTTGATAACTGATTTAACTAATATTCTTGAAGAGTAAGTTGGTAACTGATTTAACTAATATTCTTGAAGAGTAAGTTGATAACTGATTTAACTAATATTCTTGAAGAGTAAGTTGATAACTGATTTAACTAATATTCTTGAAGAGTAAGTTGATAACTGATTTAACTAATATTCTTGAAGAGTAAGTTGATAACTGATTTAACTAATATTCTTGAGAAGTAAGTTGATAACTGATTTAACTAATATTCTTGAAGAGTGAGTTGGTAACTGATTTAACTAATATTCTTGAAGAGTGAGTTGATAACTAATTTAACTAATATTCTTGAAGAGTAAGTTGATAACTGATTTAACTAATATTCTTGAAGAGTAAGTTGATAACTGATTTAACTAATATTCTTGAGAAGTAAGTTGATAACTGATTTAACTAATATTCTTGAAGAGTAAGTTGATAACTGATTTAACTAATATTCTTGAGAAGTAAGTTGATAACTGATTTAACTAATATTCTTGAAGAGTAAGTTGATAACTGATTTAACTAATATTCTTGAGAAGTAAGTTGATAACTGATTTAACTAATATTCTTGAAGAGTAAGTTGATAACTGATTTAACTAATATTCTTGAAGAGTAAGTTGGTAACTGATTTAACTAATATTCTTGAAGAGTAAGTTGATAACTGATTTAACTAATATTCTTGAAGAGTAAGTTGATAACTGATTTAACTAATATTCTTGAAGAGTAAGTTGATAACTGATTTAACTAATATTCTTGAAGAGTAAGTTGATAACTGATTTAACTAATATTCTTGAGAAGTAAGTTGATAACTGATTTAACTAATATTCTTGAAGAGTGAGTTGGTAACTGATTTAACTAATATTCTTGAAGAGTGAGTTGATAACTAATTTAACTAATATTCTTGAAGAGTAAGTTGATAACTGATTTAACTAATATTCTTGAAGAGTAAGTTGATAACTGATTTAACTAATATTCTTGAGAAGTAAGTTGATAACTGATTTAACTAATATTCTTGAAGAGTAAGTTGATAACTGATTTAACTAATATTCTTGAGAAGTAAGTTGATAACTGATTTAACTAATATTCTTGAAGAGTAAGTTGATAACTGATTTAACTAATATTCTTGAAGAGTAAGTTGATAACTGATTTAACTAATATTCTTGAAGAGTAAGTTGATAACTGATTTAACTAATATTCTTGAAGAGTAAGTTGATAACTGATTTAACTAATATTCTTGAAGATTAAGTTGATGATTGATTTAACTAATATTCTTGAGAAGTAAGTTGATAACTGATTTAACTAATATTCTTGAAGAGTAAGTTGATAACTGATTTAACTAATATTCTTGAAGAGTAAGTTGATAACTGATTTAACTAATATTCTTGAAGAGTAAGTTGATAACTGATTTAACTAATATTCTTGAAGAGTAAGTTGATAACTGATTTAACTAATATTCTTGAAGAGTAAGTTGATAACTGATTTAACTAATATTCTTGAAGAGTAAGTTGATAACTGATTTAACTAATATTCTTGAAGAGTAAGTTGATAACTGATTTAACTAATATTCTTGAAGAGTAAGTTGATAACTGATTTAACTAATATTCTTGAGAAGTAAGTTGATAACTGATTTAACTAATATTCTTGAAGAGTGAGTTGGTAACTGATTTAACTAATATTCTTGAAGAGTGAGTTGATAACTAATTTAACTAATATTCTTGAAGAGTAAGTTGATAACTGATTTAACTAATATTCTTGAAGAGTAAGTTGATAACTGATTTAACTAATATTCTTGAGAAGTAAGTTGATAACTGATTTAACTAATATTCTTGAAGAGTAAGTTGATAACTGATTTAACTAATATTCTTGAGAAGTAAGTTGATAACTGATTTAACTAATATTCTTGAAGAGTAAGTTGATAACTGATTTAACTAATATTCTTGAGAAGTAAGTTGATAACTGATTTAACTAATATTCTTGAAGAGTAAGTTGATAACTGATTTAACTAATATTCTTGAAGAGTAAGTTGGTAACTGATTTAACTAATATTCTTGAAGAGTAAGTTGATAACTGATTTAACTAATATTCTTGAAGAGTAAGTTGGTAACTGATTTAACTAATATTCTTGAAGAGTAAGTTGGTAACTGATTTAACTAATATTATTCTTGAAGAGTAAGTTGATAACTGATTTAACTAATATTCTTAAAGAGTAAGTTGATAACTGATTTAACTAATATTCTTGAAGAGTAAGTTGATAACTGATTTAACTAATATTCTTGAAGAGTAAGTTGATAACTGATTTAACTAATATTCTTGAAGATTAAGTTGATGATTGATTTAACTAATATTCTTGAGAAGTAAGTTGATAACTGATTTAACTAATATTCTTGAAGAGTAAGTTGATAACTGATTTAACTAATATTCTTGAAGAGTAAGTTGATAACTGATTTAACTAATATTCTTGAAGAGTAAGTTGATAACTGATTTAACTAATATTCTTGAAGAGTAAGTTGATAACTGATTTAACTAATATTCTTGAAGATTAAGTTGATGATTGATTTAACTAATATTCTTGAGAAGTAAGTTGATAACTGATTTAACTAATATTCTTGAAGAGTAAGTTGATAACTGATTTAACTAATATTCTTGAAGAGTAAGTTGATAACTGATTTAACTAATATTCTTGAAGAGTAAGTTGATAACTGATTTAACTAATATTCTTGAAGAGTAAGTTGATAACTGATTTAACTAATATTCTTGAAGAGTAAGTTGATAACTGATTTAACTAATATTCTTGAAGAGTAAGTTGATGATTGATTTAACTAATATTCTTGAGAAGTAAGTTGATAACTGATTTAACTAATATTCTTGAAGAGTAAGTTGATAACTGATTTAACTAATATTCTTGAAGAGTAAGTTGATAACTGATTTAACTAATATTCTTGAAGAGTAAGTTGATAACTGATTTAACTAATATTCTTGAAGATTAAGTTGATGATTGATTTAACTAATATTCTTGAGAAGTAAGTTGATAACTGATTTAACTAATATTCTTGAAGAGTAAGTTGATAACTGATTTAACTAATATTCTTGAAGAGTAAGTTGATAACTGATTTAACTAATATTCTTGAAGAGTAAGTTGATAACTGATTTAACTAATATTCTTGAAGAGTAAGTTGATAACTGATTTAACTAATATTCTTGAAGAGTAAGTTGATAACTGATTTAACTAATATTCTTGAAGAGTAAGTTGATAACTGATTTAACTAATATTCTTGAAGAGTAAGTTGATAACTGATTTAACTAATATTCTTGAAGAGTAAGTTGATAACTGATTTAACTAATATTCTTGAGAAGTAAGTTGATAACTGATTTAACTAATATTCTTGAAGAGTGAGTTGGTAACTGATTTAACTAATATTCTTGAAGAGTGAGTTGATAACTAATTTAACTAATATTCTTGAAGAGTAAGTTGATAACTGATTTAACTAATATTCTTGAAGAGTAAGTTGATAACTGATTTAACTAATATTCTTGAGAAGTAAGTTGATAACTGATTTAACTAATATTCTTGAAGAGTAAGTTGATAACTGATTTAACTAATATTCTTGAGAAGTAAGTTGATAACTGATTTAACTAATATTCTTGAAGAGTAAGTTGATAACTGATTTAACTAATATTCTTGAGAAGTAAGTTGATAACTGATTTAACTAATATTCTTGAAGAGTAAGTTGATAACTGATTTAACTAATATTCTTGAAGAGTAAGTTGGTAACTGATTTAACTAATATTCTTGAAGAGTAAGTTGATAACTGATTTAACTAATATTCTTGAAGAGTAAGTTGGTAACTGATTTAACTAATATTCTTGAAGAGTAAGTTGGTAACTGATTTAACTAATATTATTCTTGAAGAGTAAGTTGATAACTGATTTAACTAATATTCTTAAAGAGTAAGTTGATAACTGATTTTGTAGAGGAAGTTGCTATCTGATTTAACTGATATTTTTGGCTAATGACTTCAGTGTGAAAGTTATTTAATTTCAACGTGGCTTTCTAATTCAACCAAATGGTGCCTTTCTATGACATTAGTGCTAAATTATTTTAACTTTCCTAGTCGGTGATCGGGTCGGTGGAACACGCCTCATCGCGCGCATACTGCGCGTGCGCACGCTGCAATGTAGTAGAAGTGATAAAACACTGATTTTAAATGCCTAATGAAATTTGATTATGTTAATACGTGAAAATATATTATATCAACCTTATGTAATCTTATCTTGAGATTCTTAAAGGCCTTCAGCGAAACATCATTACGTATGTTAACAAACAGTTTAATAAAGTTGTTAAGTTAGTTGTTCTTTGTAGTAGTACCGCACTTTTCCTATATATTTTATACTAGCTGTGCCCGAAATACATCCACGTGGATAATGGTGACGGATGATGTTGATCATGAAAAAGTATCCTATGTGATATTACAGGACCTAAAGTGTCTATATACAATGTTGTTGACGAGGGACTTGTCGACGAGAAACCCGATACCGTGTTGGGACTGCTGGTCACCCTCGCGGAAATAGAGTAAGTTACCGGAATTGAGGGGTTTCAGAAGTCCGAAGATACGATAAGTATCTTCGGACTTCTGATAACCCTATAATATCTCAGCGCAACAAAGAACGCAATTGTCTGTAGTCACCACGCTTGGCAGGCGAATTGGTGACCGCAGTGTTACAAATATGTACTCGAGGACGCTGCTGCTGCTGCTTCCGGTGTTTAATCTCTTAGTCGCCTCTTCCCGCGGAGGGAGGGTTGAGAGGGGTCTTAGAACGACCCCTCTCATCCCTGAAAGAAAAGAAAGGAAAAAATTATACACTTTCAAATAAAAAAGGTTGAATAATTGCTTCAAAACAAATGTAAATCATATCAGCTCAAACGCAGTTGGCTTTACGAAATACGCAGCTGGTTGTATTTACTACAATATTAACCATTCAATGAGTTAAAAGGAAACGCAGCGCAGGCTAGTGCAGGCAACTTTCTAAAGACATTATGAATGTAAAGGACGTTAAATGCATTTGATTTACACAAAATCACCGTTAATTAACTTGGTAACAGGTAAAAGTATTGATTAGTAAACGTTTCATTTCGTTTTCAAAAATTAGAGTTAAATAAATAAGACACTTACTTGACTTATTTTTGGCTCAGATTTTAGTTAAATATGTCCGTTCCGCTTGCAATTCTCTTTTTAAGATTTGAATAGATGTGAGTTGGCGTCTTTCTTGAATGATTTAATTTTAAACTATTCTAAAAGGAGTAAAAACTACACGAGCTTAATCATAAACTGAATAAACTACATCATCATCATCAACCTTATATATGTCCACTACTGGACGTAGGCCCCTCCTAATGCACGCCACTGAACTCAGTCTTCAGCTCTCCTCATCCACTTTCTTCCAGCCGCTTTTCGCTTTTCGTTCCACCTGGCCACAGGGCGTCCTACACTAAGTTTGCGTAAACGTGGTCGTCACTCGAGAACTCGTCCACAAAACAGTGTGTTTAGAGTTCTGCATAACCTGCCTCAATATATGTGGTCTATGGTGCAACATCCTCCGCGAAACCCAGCTTGTTCAGGAGGTTGGAATTCGTCATCTTCTTGCGAGACAATTTTAGATGACCCTCAAAAACAATTTTATAGACGTAGACAACGAATACAACTACAATTTAACCTTATAGTAGGTATAAGATAAAAATGTTGTAAAGGAAAAACAGCATATGATGGCAATTCAAAATAGGTATACTCGTATAACAAATTAATATAGCTTAGCAGATTCAATTTCTGCTTCGTGTTCAGCTTTATCCTATACATGTAGATGTATAGGAAAAATATATAGAAAGGACATGTACTCCTTTCTATTTTAAAATTATGTTGCTCAATTCTTATTTTATATGACACCCAGATGCTAATAGAGATAGATGCTTTAGCATTGACGAAAAAGACAACAAATCATCTCTTTAGGGGTAAACTACCTACAAACAACTTATGACATAACAGTTCGTTGATAGGACGTTTTTCTCTGTCGATATTGCATAATATTCACACATAAATATTTTAGTGAAGATCTTGGGTTATGCTCAACCGTCCACACTCTCAACTGGCCACGGTAATTTTATTTCAACTATGAAAATATATACATATTTATATTTTGTATAAATGTTTTAGTTATTTTTGTATTTTTGTTCTATGTGGTGTACAATAAAGAGTTATCTATCTATCTATCTATCTGAAATGTACAATATGTGAAATATTATGTACGTAAATATTATTTGATACTCGTATTTCACTGTCTAGACTGAACAATTTTCACATAAAAATACTTGTTTTTTATCAAATAATAATAAAAAAACATAATGTTAAACAAGATTTTAAATAAAAATATGTAATAAATATACTACGATATAATGTATATTTATGTAGATATGTGTGTATTTTGTGAGTATGTTTGAATTTTTATGTATGTATGTTGTGTATAACTAGCATTTTATAAATTTGCGTGATATATTGTCTCACAGAGCACGCCAACGAGGTATATGGCCGTTTTCGTAATAGGTGACTTGGTCTCCATACTGACATTTGCGCCGTATTCATAGTCGTGTTTGAAATACTTGTACATCGGCATAGTCCGCCGCTGAACGTGGTTAAGCGGATCGCTGTTCATCGCACTACTCTGTAGGTATAACAATCGCGACTCACCGTTCGTACGGCAAATCGCTCGTCCGCATGAGGCGCTGCTGGCAGCAGAAGTTTCACATGGGCTGTTACACAAATTGCCGTTGTCCTGTTCGGTGCAGCTCTAGGGAAAGCTTCATCGCCATGAAAGGCTACACCGCACGAATACGTAGGCGGATTTTGTGGCGGAAATCCGCCTCATCCCGTTCGTTTGTAAACCTAAAATTCCATGATAGCCTGAAGAATCGCTGAAAATAAAACTGGGTTTTTAGGTATTTGTTGGATAAATACGATCAAAGAATTCTATACATGCCCAAGCTGCATTTATAGAAATTGAATCTTCTAAAATGCTTTTTTGAAGGTTATAGAATCGATCTATCAGAGTCTCATCTTCGGTCGAAAAACTTTGATGCATCAGGTATAAGATAACATAGAATATGTTAACATAGAATATGTATTATGAATGAATAGAATAATGTATGAATAGATTATCATATATATGTTATCTTGTCTCTGGTATCATTTGTGCATGTTTTGTCCATGCACAAATGATACCATCAAATTTGATACTATTACATATACTAATATTTTGATATTTTTACTATGCAAATATTTGATTTGTGCCTGACAATATGGAAAACGTAAAAACTAGTTTATCTCTTTTAAAATGTTTTCTTATTTATGGTACGAGTATGTCAAAACTACCTGTAAAATACTGGTCAGGTACTCATTTATGATTATTAAATTGTTGAGAAAACCCTTCCAGCATTCAACCAACTCAACATTTTGACAGGACTCAAACAGAAAATATTTGTAGTTACAAAGCAAATTCAACCTTTTGTCATAAGCAATTTTAATGTATTTTTCTATTTGCTTGTTAAAAACATGGAAATCATTAGTTAATTATATATTATATATTATTCGGGACAATTTTAACTGATGTTATTGGTTTTATGAGGCATTTTTTTAGTAAATCTAAATAGTTCGATTGTATACTTATGTCCTTTACTTTATGTCCACAAGCCCCCCTACACATTAGGCACCATCTGTTGTGGCGAGCGGCTACGACCTGCGCACGCGCACCAGTGCTACCGGCCAGAGAACGACGCGCAGACGTCGACATTCTACAGTTAAACATGAGTAGTGTACACCTCGCGATTTTTGCCGCCTGCGTTGCTTATGGTAAGAACATTTTATATAGTAATTCTTTAGTATTCTAGTTACTGACATATGATAAAAATATCTTATTAGAGCTAGACATGGTGACATTAATTTACAGAGCATATTTTGGTGATTTGTACTATGCACTAAAATAGTAATGTATAGCCTTATTTTTGGTCTTTGATTATTTAGGTATAATTAAGGTTTGGAAAACCAATGTTAAAAGGCAACGTGATCTTTGTTATGTGCGCCTAAGTTACAAAGTAGTCACACAATATGAGGGCATAATATGCCACCGCTTAGCCTACATGACGAAAATAACACTAATAATATGATACCATTCCAAAATAATATCATTAAGTGGACTAGCATTTAAAAAAAATAAAAGAGTATATGAACATACTTCAAGGATTTCATAGTATTATCCATAAGGCCTTAAAACGGCTTTCGAATATATCCAGTCAGTTTTAGATCAAAGACACACCCAAATTGACTCAATAATAATGCTCAAGCAATACAAAAACTGGTTCTAAGCCAAGCAATTTTTCACGGAAAACATAACTTAATACAAAACATTTAAAAAATATGTTCGTTACCAATAGGTTAGAATTGAATTCCGTCAGTTCCGTCTGCCCGTTCTATCATTTTTCAACAACAGCTGTATTGTTTCGAAAAGTAACTTTTAATTAAACGCATTCTCGGCCAACTAATTACACAGTTTAAGAACGTACTCGCATATGACCTTAGTTATATCTTTCAACTTTCAAATAGTCTAATCGAATTCAGTATACTTTTAATTGTTGCGGATGTTAGCGTTTTGAAACTTAATCATTATATTAGATATTCTACTTCCTTGCTTTTCATAGAGGTCCTCTGGTGTCAGAGTTTGTTAGCTTCTCAACTTCTTCGACTCAACAGTCTGTATTTTTTTGAACTTGAATGCTGAAACGAAAAGTCAACTGATCGTAAGATCGTAAGCGCTTCGCCTGCGCACAATATTATACCACCCAGAATTTTGTGTCGCAAATTTGGACCATAATGCTCTGCGCTCGTCACCTCGACACGTTTTAACCCTTTTAAATCTGCTGTCTAACAAGTTATTTAGCAAAACCCTGCGCGGAGTGGATGCGGAATATTGAACAGAAAAATTAAAGTTAAATTTCGATGGAAAAACAAGTACCATACTAGCTGAGCCCCACGGCTTACCTATATCCATCGTGGACAATGATGAACACTATCATAAGAGTTATTCCATGACCTATAAGTCCGTTAAGCCGTTACGAAGCAGAGTGGTAACAAACCATCAAGCAGTCGTACAAACCTACATTCGCCATTTTATGACATTTCTAACCTACTGTTTACATTATAAGAATAAGCGATTTGGTACCACAAAAGCTGTATTATATCTTGAAATTATCTAATCACATTATTAGTTTAAGTACCTAGTATAAAAAACGAAAATCTCTACATTTGGGACAAATAAAGATGACTCTATTTCGGTTCAATTCACAGAGTATAAAGAAACTGGATTGACTCGTTCGTTTCATAACATATATGGCAATGAGGTCAATTTATGTAACAAGATGACCTGCAGGATGTACGGCTGGTTTTGGCACATTACTTACTAATAAGAGTTTGAGCAGTTATAGCTAACAGTCAAGAAAAACTCGTGTCATAGATAGAACGGCGTACAGTAATCCTGTATCAATGATAAATATTTGAGATCAAGTATATTTGACAACTAGTTGAAGCTCGCAACTTTGTCCACGTGCATTCCAAAAAGTTTAAAAATTGTTCCTGGGCCTGCAAATTCTTAGCCTTGTCATAATCCTTCCAGTAGTTTCGGAGTTAGGCGGGTACAAACAAACAAATCTATCCGAAATTCTAAAAGCCATTTTTTGGGGTTCTGTGATATTTAAGTTGAATCTAATTATACAGTACTAGCTGATGCCTGCGGCTTCGCAAGCGTGATCTTTTTAATGTACAAATAACGTGGCTTTCTATTGGTAAAATAATTTTCTAGATCCAGTAGATCCAGAAATTACCCCCTACAATCTCACAAACTCACAAACTTTACCTCTTTACAATATTATAAGTATAGATATTAAAGAATATTTTTTCAAAAATATCTTTAAAAAAATATCTTTGAAGTGTCTTCACTTCAGTTTTTTAATAGTATTATCTAGATTACAGAAAATAGATTATTTTTTGTCATGACCTTATTATTATTATTTTTAGCCATATTCGTCCCACTGCAGGGCAAAGGCCTCTCTTCCCTCCTTCCATTCCTCACAGTTGAGAGCTTTTGTGGTCCAAATGTGACTAAGAATCAAGCTCATCTCAGCATCTCCTTTTGGGCCTGCCACGACGTCTTCTGATATTCTGTGGTATCCACAATGTTGTGGTTTTTGCGCAGAGATCGTCCGACATGCGACAGATGTGCCCGGCCCAGTTTCATTTGACCTTAGCGTACATTAATTTATATCATTCATTGATTCATGCCAAAGTTATATCATCAGTTTGTATCAATGTTACAGCTTTTAATTCACGTAAAGTTTATTCATTACAACTAGCGTTACGTAATTATTGCGAGTCATTTGTTCCGTTATGTAGGCCTGTGCTATGGGAATATAGAATTATGTGTAAACATCTTTTCAATGTGAGTTATGCAAGTTTATATTCTTGTGTTAATAGCAATTAGCATGAAAACTTAGCAATTTTGTGTATTATTTTCTATTGTGCTTCAGTATGTATCTATTCTTATAATATAGTATAGCAAGAACGAAACAAAACAGTACAATGAAGAAATTAAACATTAAAAAGCTCTAGGGTACTTAAAATAAGATAGATAATTCTTTATTGCACTAAAAACTTAAATTATGGCACATCAGCAGTGACTTAAAATAGTACAATAGGCGGCCTTATTACTAAGCTGCGATCTCTTCTAAGCTACTGAACAAGAATATAATTATTTTTTTTAAATCGTGTCTGTCTGTTTGTCTGTATATTTGTTTGTTTGTTCACGCATCACGTAAAAACTGCTGAACCGATTGCAATGAATTTTTCACTGTTAATAATACTGTTACTGCTGATACACTGCTACACTGTTAATAGCTTATGGTTTGACATAAAAATTGGTGTACTTAGTATCTCAGTCTAATGAGTAGAATTTGAACTATCGATAAAAAAACATTTAAAGTCTGAACGAAATTTAATGATTTTGGTACTTTTGGTTGTGGAATATCACAGGATCCTTATAACCCAGAAAAAATACCACTCGGGCAAAGCCGCTGGCCCAGCTAGTTAAGGAAATAAAAGTCAGCTTCACCAATAAAAATAATGTTAGTAGGAGCAAGTTTAAGTAGGAAGTAAAATGATTATATATTATATAAAAATCTAAACAAATTTCTTCAAAGTTTATTAATTAAAATGATATATATTGTTTGCAGGTGTGACATGTGTCATATTATGACTTAAAACTCGAAACTTAAATCTTAAATATTTATTATAATTAGAGAATGTTTTCAAGTTTATGAGTTTCTTTAAATTTATAAAAACTAGTTGCTATTAAAATGTCAGGAGTTTTGCTAATAAAGTGACAGAAATATGAGTCTGTAATTTTGATTAAAAGCTAAAAATTTATGTTTAACTTTTATTTCTATTTATCCAATCACCGTTATTCATTTTGTCGAAAAAACAAATGCCAATAAAAAAAAACAGTTTAACGGTTCACGATCTGACTTTGCCAGAAAATAAAATTTAAGCCGTTTGAACTGTCTAGGTATTTAAGATTAGTAGTGACAAAAAAGATGACTTTTGTAACGACAAATGATTTTATCGTTTGATTGGCTTGCTGCATACAGATACATAATATATCAATTAGAAATACAATTAACAAACGGCCTTAAGGCTTAAACCATAATTGTTATTCAGCTTCCTTCAGCGGTAGTTAGCTGTTACTCAGTTGCCCAACGATTGGAAAGGGAGCCGGAATTGAGAGCAAAACACCGAACTCAAGGCAACAGGCTAGCGACATTTAAAAAGCAAAAATATATAGATATGATATATTTAGTCCGTTGCGACCGTGATATATGTTGTAAAATGCATGAATGGCCATTGATGTTAACTGCGGTTTTTTATGTGGATACGCATTTTTAGGTGATTTTTACAAAATCCATGAGCAAACGCTAGGCTACACACTGTATTATATAAAAAGCAAATTATACCAAATTGAAACGAGTTATTGGCGATGTCAAAGGTTAAAGTGTACAGAAGTGAACATAGACGGATTGCAAATCTGTTGCGTAACGTGTGCTTTTAATACTTAATTTATATAGTTGTAGGTATAGTAATTGGCCTGAAGTTAACATTCTGCAACTTAATAAAGACCCAAAACTAATTTAATTCGTTCATTTGTGTGTCACTAACCTTAACCAGACGTTAAAAATAAATATAGTTATAAAGCGGATCACACGGCGCCAACTGCCGCTAAACAAGCGTTAAAGCAGATTTTGTGGCAGCACACCATCAATACGCGCGTTGCAATCTCGGCTAGCGTTCAGAGCATGGGCATGTATAAACACCTAAGCCTATGGGCAGGCATGACGCTTACCATCAGGCAAGCGACTTGCACAACTCGACAATCAATTGGAAAAAAAACTTTAGGGTAGTGTGCCAGAAGCGCCTTCTATCACACTACCGTCTTCTTGACCGCGACCCGCGGTGGTCCGCGCGGTGGCGGGTGATTCCGTGTGAGATACGCCTAGGCTTTTTTAAGATCTCTTCACAACAAAATAAGCAACGGGCTTATTTACGATAGTTGCACATATCATCATTTTTTTAATCCCGAGAGTCACATCATATAGTGAAGGTTGTATATATAGTATAGTGGGGTTCTTAGGGTGCATCAGCTTTTTATTTTGAAAGCGGTTGCTGCGGTGCGCAAAAACGTGCGTAATTCGAGTGACCTTTCTGCGTTGTTGAAAAGGCGGGTTTTTAAAGTGCCCATAGCTATAGTAAACTCAGACTTTGCACATCGTCATGCAAATTACCTACTTCCACGCATTTACAACAAAATACTTAAGGTATGTGACATTAAGAATGATAGAACCTCTAAAGCCTGTAATATTGTCAAAAAATGGCAAGACAGTCATATGATTCTGAATATATAATTTATTTGTGAGTAATCTACACACACACAAAAACACACACACACACACACCTCCTCCTGTATCCTCCTGTATCCTCTCACACACACAAAAACATCCTCTAATACGCACAAACACACCCTCCTACACATAAACATATATTGCCATAATTGGAAATCATTAGGATGCCTCGGACGTTTTTGTTAAATAATTATTAAGGGATTTATTTTTTTCGGTTTCCACGATACAGGCCTAGAGCCTAGTGTGGAGCCGTTGTTATATATTTTTTGGAAACTTTATTTTTATTTGTACCTAATTTGTTTAATTTTTACTTTTTGCTTCCATGTGTACTTGTTGTTTTTTTTTATAAATAAACTTTATTATTAATTCGGTCTTATGTTTTACATAGATACATATCGATCAGCAACCGTGACAAGTCAAAAGAATTCTGCACTTATAAAAATATTGCGTACCAAAACTAGTTCAGCTACTATTGTCATTTGGTTTCAAATAGAATAGAGGTGTCTGAAACACCAGTATCACTATAATCGAATACAGGTATGTCAGTACAAAAACAAGTATATGTTTCCATACAAAAGATTTCAACGCGCGCGGCACTTATTTACGTTAGGTATCATATGCTAAGTAAATGTGTGTTGGTATTTTAGTTTTATTTTTAAACGGATGACGAACACTGGAATTTATCTTTTGGATACTGGAGGTTTTGAGATTTTTATTTATTTTGTACCTACATGAGTCATTTTGAGCCATGAGTATTGATGTAGTTGTACTTAACTAACAAAGACCTAAAGTGAGTTTTAAGTGATTGCAAATATTTGTATATAAATCTATATATTAACAAATTTTTACCACGTTTTTATTAAGACACTTTTAAAAGCTTTAATTTAGTTTGCTTTGAGTGTTGTGCGGGTCAAATCTTTCAAGCTGAATTAGAATAACTTCCTCTTATCCTACAGAGATGAATTTTTATATATTGGTTTAGTTCCGATGACAATGTATTTTTATGGTAAACATGACCTAAATTGTCATCCAGGTATTCCAGGTAAAGGAACTCTTCATCAGCACAGACACTAAAATTTGTTTATGCATTCTATTACGATAGCTGGTTTTAAGTTTTACCATAACATGGTTGCTGCAATCAGGGTTGGGTCCTGACTAGGGAACTCCTCAACGGTTAACAGATGTGAAATGTTGTATTCGCATTTAATTGTGATAGACCCTTCTAGTTAGACATGGCTACTGCATTAAAGCTTCCCTTCTTCCCTTTTTTTATTAACGTGTATAATAGGTATACTTATAGAATTCAGCCTTTTTAAAGTGATTAAATGAAAATTAGCACTTATTAAAGTTATGTTGCAAATTTAAGCAGAGGTTTAATTAATAATATAAAATAATAACTGAATGTCTTACTTTAACCTTCTATTGTTTTTATTAATGACTACAATGACAATTTTATTTTTAAATATGCCCTTAAACAGGACAATTATCCGACCGGTTGGTCTAGTGGCTAGTGATCCTAACTACGAAATCAAACGGTCGCGGGTCCAAATCCCGCAAGGTGCAATCATTTTGTGATTAGCACAAATAATTGTTTCCGAGTCATGGATGTAATATTTTTATCTATGTATGTTTATCCTTTATCAAGTGCCCATAGCACAGGGTATCCTATTGGGGCTAGGTAATTGGTGTAAACGGAACTGCTCTTGAAGTTGTTCTGGAGTATTTTTATCTGGGGAAAACTTTGCAACTATGTAAAAACAATTTCAAGAGAGAGACCCGCAGAAGAATACTGCTGGGCTGGGCAGCATTTGCGAAACTTCGTCGAGTCCTCTCGTCGCCAAAAAGTTTGAAGACAAAAGTCTTCAACCAGTGTTTCCTACCTGTTATGATATACGGAGCCGCGTCGTGGACACTCACAGTACGACTAGTCCACCAATTTAAGGTCACTCAGCGGGCTATGGAAAGGGCTATGCTCGGAGAAAGATCGTATCCGGAATGAGGTGATCCGGTAGAGAGCCAAAGTTGTCGACATAGCCCTTAGGATTAATAAGCTGAAGTGGCAGTGGGCTGGTAATATCAGTCAAAGGACTGATAACCGTTGGGGTAGATGTGTCCTTAAGCGGAAACCACGATTCTGTAAACGTAGTGTAGGGCGCCCTACAGCTAGGTGTAGCGACGATATACGCAAAGTGGCAGGCAGCAGTTGGAAGAGAAGAGCCGAAGATCGGGCTCAGGGGCGTGTTTTGGGAAAGGTCTATGTCCTGCAGTGGACTGACACGGCTGATGATGATGAATTGGTGTGAATTGTCCCAAATATATTTCATTTATTAATGTTTAATACATTTTTTAAATTAAATTAACAAACTTTCATATGAAATGAAAGTTTGTTAATTATACCTTTTACTGAAAGATCATAATACAAATAACTGTATTTTTTTAAGTATCATGGCAGGCCGTAAAGATTATTTCCCTATGTTGCGTTCTCAACACTTTAAAGGAAAATGTTAAGACGTCTTTGTTTACATAATAAAATTTACATAAAGTTGCTTGCGTTATTACATTCCAGGCCATATAGTCGACTGATTTAACGCGTCATTGACTCTTACTGATGGTTTAGAAAATAAATATTGGCCTCTTTCTTTATTAAGTTACTTTCCAAAAACATGTTGCCATATATTATTATTATTTTCCTAATAGATATCAATGTTAACAAAATATTTCAAGCATCTTCGTAATCGCAGTAGTTGGTGACGCAAGAAAAAACAAACAAATGTGCATGTTTACATTTTATTAATATGGACATATCTACTGCATATAAACATACAAACTCTCTATTTAGATTTCTTTTCTTAAAATTTTTTTGTGTGTATCTAGCAAGTGTCAAGTAGGGAGATATTACAAGTTGTATATACCTACTCAGAATATCGAGTTCCAATCAGTCAGATATTCCCGAAATTTTCTAAGCAGTTTTGGAGAGAACAAGAAATGGCACGCATTCCCGAGTTTGTATCATTTAACCATAGTCTTGTACGTTATTAACAAACAACTATTGGTTAATATTCCACCACATGTTTGAAACACAAGTTTGAGAAAAAGTACATAGCAAACAACGTCTTTATTTAGTTTCCCGCCGAAAGTTATATTAACATCTTAATCACCAAACTTAGATAACTCTATGGAGTGGGTTGAGTTCTGAATGCATGATAAGCCGATTTCCTATTCTCGTCGATAGTATTGCAAAACCGCGGAAGATGCGGTGAAACCTGTTCGTGACATCTGTTACGCAACCCGCGGAAATGTTTGTCGTCTCATCTTGTTGCTTAAATGAAGAGTTGAAACCCTTTCTCAAATTATTATGCGGCTAAGGTAAATTAAGCTTGTGGTATTGTCTCATTGTAGTCACCATAGAAATTCAGATGCAACAAAATTTCCAATACATCGTTAATTACAGTTCCAAAAATTCACACTTATACACATGTACAGTAGTCGCAGCATAAGTTTATGTCGCAGAAGATGTCGGCAAGTCGCTGCGCAAACTGCTATTTTTCAGGCGTAATCCCAATGTTGAAGGTGAAGATAGCATTGTATAACTGCCTCGCCCACTCGCTTACGTTTTTCGCATACTCTATCTCGCTCTTACTTTATGCTGTTTTGTCCGCACAGCAGTACCTGCGCAATAGTTCACAGAGCCTAATTTCACAAACAAAAAGACTCACTGCGACTATTATATATGTATATCATATCCTTAGTTAGTTATTGTCTCATAAAATCAATTTATATATCTTTTTATCTAGAACTTACAAAATATTTCGCCACTGTCGAGAAGATAATATAAAATTAAAACGTAATCAATCTAAATAATTTTAGTTTGATGTGTGTATTAATAAACCGTAAGACGTAGTTACATTATAAATGTGAGCTAAATAAACTCTGCCTAGATTTCATTAACAATGGCTACAAAGTATTAAAATGTTAATTAAAACCACGTAACATTGCTTGGACATAATCATAATGATATCAAAATGTTCAAGACAATGAATACGTACCTAAGCTATTCTTGTCTAAGTATATATGATTATAAAATTTTAACGGGGTTTGTCTGTATATAATATTATTATTTTAATATTGGGTCATTGATTTGGGAGAAGCTAGCTCGTTAAACAAAAATTTTTCATATTTCATTTACATTCGTTCAGCCTTGAAATAGTATTTGTATCAATTGCTCGGCTTCTACTCAAAGGTTTGAGATACAGAGTATAGGTATCCATTAGTTTTACGTGATACGCGAACAAATATCCAGACAGACAGTATAATTATATTCTTGTTCTGTAGCTTATTTTGAGTCGACTTTTTTTTTTTATTGTCTTTGTACATATTTTTTGTGCTCTAGTAAAAGTATAGATACTGGCCTTCAAAACTTAGTACAAAACTTAGTACAAAACTTAGTACAAAACTTAGTACAAAACTTAGTACAAAACTTAGTACAAAACTTAGTACAAAACTTAGTACAAAACTTAGTACAAAACTTAGTACAAAACTTAGTACAAAACTTAGTACAAAACTTAGTACAAAACTTAGTACAAAACTTAGTACAAAACTTAGTACAAAACTTAGTACAAAACTTAGTACAAAATTTAGTACAAAACTTAGTACAAAACTTAGTACAAAACTTAGTACAAAACTTAGTACAAAACTTAGTACAAAACTTAGTACAAAACTTAGTACAAAACTTTTTTTAATTATTTTTTATTACATTGATAGGCTCCTTCTCATCGGATTGAGATACCAAGTCAAAACCTAAGCTATCCAACAGTGAAAACGTGATGCGCGAACAGACAGACATTAAAAGTATTGTACATATTTTTTTAGGCCAGTGTAGATGTAATCTTTTTGTATCAATCTGCACATGGACAGAGTGATGAATTTAAGTACTCTTTGAAGAATACGCCGAGCGCCACCCGAGCAGTGCCACCCGAGGGAACGTGTCTGATGATGTTTATATAATTAATCCAGCAGTTTGTCTTGATACTGAAATCATAACGGAGCCAGCATCACGGAAAAGAAAATTGAGGGCCTAACTTGACTTCAGTTTGTTTTGTTTTCATTTAAGATCACAAGAAAATGAAAACTGCTTCTGAGACTATCGGGTTTTACCCCTGGCTCAGGCAGAGTCACGCGCGACAGCTAGTAAAAATCATGTGAAGTTATCTTGGATCTAAACTAGAGTTGTTTTACAGCGTACAGCCACGTATCAAGGCTAGCAGGCTGTTACTTTCGCTTATTAGCTCTGGTGGCCGCTAAAATGGCTATCGATTGAGCTTTTATTGTGGCATTTTTTTTGACAATGATATGTTGTGTTTTCACTCACTCTTGTTTCCAATTCACGATTTCAAGGGTGGTCTATTATTTATCTTGGTATCTAACAATGCGTTTTGATCCTCCCTAATAAACTTTTAAACAAACGATATTGTGAGGTAGGTACGCTGGAGGCCATTGGATGACGCTAGCACAGGACCGGAAAGACTGGCGTGAAAGAGAGGAGGCCTATACTCAGCGGTGGGTGGATACGGGCTGATTATATAAATAAATAGATAATAAACTTAATAATTAATGTAAAATATCTTCTTTTTTTATGTTCTCTAAGGGGAATAGGGGGTGAAATGTCATTGGATCCTATAATCCTGTATCCCATATAGTGATCCCATTTATTCCATAGTCCAGCTTCTCCTAAGTCCACCCAAGGAAAACAGCTGCCAATATTAATATACCAGGTACGGTTTGGCTTACTGTATGCTATGTTGTAAGTGTTACCTCCCTGTTGATAGCAATAAAATAGTTCATTACAATGTAAACTAACGATTGCCTAGTCCGTAATAAAAAAAAAACTCCTTAACTCGTGGACACGCGTTAACACATACGGGCGAAAACCGAAAATTTAGGCAAATAAAGCAAAAAAATTAAATTGTGTGTAAAACCTTTTAATCATTCTTTAATCCAAAAAAAACCCTCAAAACGCCTAAAACGCATTCATCCACAGCTTAAAAATACCGTTTAGTCAGAGTACGAGCACGACTGAGTACGAGTAAGGTCATGAAAAGTATGTAACTATGTTTTTAATGAAACCTTAAACATTTTATTGGAAAGCGTATGGTTTTTATTGGCTTTACGTAATGCAACAAGTTTTCGTAACAGCGTGCTAGGGTTCAATACAATGTTTACTTGCTGTTGTTATTGTAAAGAATAGAATAAAATAAAATTATTATCTGTTAACCCTGAAAAACATATTGGGTACAGAAGTAACTTTCAACTTTTTACTAATATGTCATTTATGACACATTAATTTAAATAATTTATTACATCCTAGTGCCAATTATGTACCAATAGAATGTATAATAATTTTAATTTTCGTTGCTATTTAATAATAAGTGTAAATTTTTGTAGGAGTAACCATTTTTGCTAGTATTCAATTCCTACTTCAAAATTTACCTAATATAATTTTCTCCAAAACACAATTTAAACTATTAATAAGTTAATTATATTTTGTGTAAAAATATACGCAATCATATCCAGTACTCCCAGTTGTTAGTAATACGATAACACTGGTACTTATTACTGTTTATTTGTAAATCCAATTAGTATCATATCTCTGTATCACACTGAAGCATCTATTATCTCTACAAAAGTAAAAGTGCTTGAGGTTGTTGAATCTGTGCCCGACATCCATGTCGTGACGTTACTCTACTCACGACTCTTATAATTGTTTGGTTATTTAAACCATATGTCAAAGGAACAAGGTTCAATTTGACAGGTCGTTGGGGGAATGGAGTCAATGATTCGTATGAACTTTGTTGGATAAGAACGATGTTTTCGTTTGGTGATTTTATCACTATAACTATACAATTGAAGACTTCAAACATTTACAAATAATTATCAGAAATAATCGCAAAATTAGCATAGATAAGATTTATAACACATGATGAAAAATTATGTTAGAATGTAAGTATATCATCTGATGACAATTGATTTATTATTTATTCACTATCGCGAACATAAAATCACGTAAAACGTGCAGATATCAACGAACAGATGGCTCTGCAGGGTAAACAAGGCATTGAGTTTATTTATTTATGTATGAAAGCGTTATATTTTAGTGTGTTTATCTATAAGATCGATGGTAGCCTAACGGTTCAATAGTGCAACTTAGAACCGAATGATACTGGGTTCAGTCCTACGCTCCGCACCAATGACTTTTCTAAGTTACAATAAGTGCGGTTTTCCATCACTTAGTGCTTCGGAGGGCACGCTAAACTGTTAGTCCTAGCTGGTATTGATTAAAAGCTGTCGTTAAGCCATGTCAGAGGCCCTTGGGTATCCTGACAAACTCTGACACCAAAGGCCAGCACTACCTCATACGACAAACAATCAACACCTATATGCTATGATCAATATGAGATACAACATTATATACTAAATCATAAGTAGTTTCTCCTGGCTAATTTTCATGTATGAAGACAACACCTACTTGTCCCTATTTACTGATATCCGCTAAACAATTAGCTCAAACTGAGCTATCACTAAAACTAATGACTGTGTCCGGCCTTGTCATAGGGTTGCCCAACGTTCCGCTACAACAGTCTTACACGCGTGTTATTACTATGAAAGTGCAATCGATGAAATCGCACCGGTTAACTGACAACCCTTAATTTGTAAATGGTCAATTATCGACTCTCGAATCTAGTAATTTGAGTGCTCTAGATTTGTAATCCGTTAAAGTTCGTTTAGTTTAACTTAAACTTTTGAAACTCACGAACTTTGAAACTCTTGCAAAAACCTGTATAGTAGAGACCTGTAGAGCATGCATCAAATAGTACAGCAAGGTGAGGACCGATATATAACAGTCGAGTCATAATAGAGGTCATCGGCGTTAGTTACCTTGCTTGTTTTGTAAGTTCACTTTTCCATGTCTTGCTTAAACACTTTTGTTGCATTGTTCAAGTACATACTTGCCTAATAGTTGTAGCGAAATAGGGTACACGCACTTTAATTAGCATAATGTCTTGTCTTCGTTCTAATCAGCTGTTTTTTTTACAGTCAGCGCAGGCATTCTTCTGGAAAATGCTCCTGACTGTCCAGAGCGATATGGAGTTCAGGTAACAAACAAAAAATGAAAATAAACACTCTCTTCCTGCCAAGGCCTTCAATTTGATATCCAGATTGTAAAATTAGAATTAAATATATTTTTTCGCTTTTTAATTTGAACCCATACTGACGCCATATAGAAATTATTCGAAAAAATAAATAGTTTATGTTACTTGGGATGATGTAAGGATTCTAACTATACCCCATACATTCCAATTTGTTCAGACATTTAAAAGTTATGATGGAATAAATATACGAGTACTCACATACATACAAACATAGATGAACCCTGAAAACGATACACTCCTTTTTTTGGGCAGTCGTGTAATTAATAGAAATCTAGAACGAAACTGGTCAAATGTAAAACAAATTTTATACTTTGACACGGTTTAATAGTTAAAGGATAAATTGATTTGGTTCTCTACGGAGTGAAAACAACATTACTATGTAAAATATATTCATGTTTAAGCTTTCATGTAAAACATATTTTACAAATCATGAAACATCTACACAGTATCATTTGAAGATTTCTTCTTCTTCTTCTTATTTAGAGCACAGCTCTTGTCGGTGGAGTAATTCCCAGCGTTCCCTATCTTCGGCCAAAGCTTTGACTCCCTATACGATATGAAATTTATGTTCTCCTTTATCTGATCTGCTAATTTCCTTCTAGGTCTGCCTCTTCCTCTTTACTCTTTTCTTTTTTCTCTTTTCTTTTCTCTTTTCTCTTTTTTTTTCTATGATGTTTCTTATAAAGTTGTTATGTCGTAAAAGGTGACCAAATATCTTTCTTCTTCTCCTTTCTGAGGTCGCTATTAATTTCCGTTATTACACGACTGCCCAAAAAAAGGAGTGTAATGTTTTTAATATGAAGATTTACACTCCAAATATTAAAATTTACCGAGATTACTTACTAAAACATTTCAAAAACTTCCAAGATCACAATAAGTGCCTCAAAAGCCCTTTCCCTACATTTTCAGGCGTACGCACATCCAGAGCTCTGCGACCAGTTCTTCCTGTGCACCAACGGCACGCTGACGGTGGAAACCTGCGAGAACGGTTTGCTGTTCGACGGCAAGGGCGCGGTGCACAACCATTGCAACTACAACTGGGCGGTCGACTGCGGACATAGAAAAGCTGACTGTGAGTAAATACGATAAAATATAACTCCACCTGGGGCCTAATTCTCTAATTTTAAGACTCCAATTCCACGCCAATTCCACGCCGCCTGCGTGGAATTTGTTCGTGATTCCACGCAGGCAGCGTGGAATCGACGTGGAATTCGCGTGGAATTGGAGTGATTGGTCATACAGAATCCAGGCCCTGGACTAGTCAGTGCAAGAAAGTCGTTAAGAATTGAGGAACGTAGCCACTTTTGTATCAGATTGGTGAAGATTCAATTTGGGTTACTGTACTCTCCTAGTAATAAACTCAAATTTTCCATACCTAAATAATTCAGAACAGCAAACCCTCAGTAGGACCTCAGTCTGTAATGAATTCAAACCCATCTTGAACAAATTGATTCCACGAAGCCTAATACAATGTTTAAATTGCTACTGATTAAAGTTTTAATTTATAGCTTTGGTCCCTACCTTCAAGTTCATTATTCCGAAGCATACGATTATAAAAAAATTGTGAATAAAGTCTCAAGATTGATAACGTGTGTGATTTATCAGAAAGACAGAATACTCCAGTTACCCTGACATTGAAATCTGTGTCCACGCTTCCTGATTATTCAGTTGCAGATACATTCTGTTTCTAATCTTCCAGTAACGCCTCTCTCGACTTCTGGCTGCGAATACCAATTTGGTATCTACCCGGACAGTAACGAGTGTTCCACCAGCTACATCAAGTGCGCCTACGGCATTCCTAACCAGGAGCCATGCACTCCGGGACTTGTGTACGACGAGCGTACCCACAGCTGCAACTGGCCCGATCTGCTGCAGCCTTTCTGTAATCCTGAAGGTAAAATGATGTTCTAGTAGATATAACCACAAGATTATCAACTATTTTTAAGCTTCTAAGGCATTACTAATTAGAAGCCCTGGACGTCAGGTCTAGTCACGTCCACGACCCTACCCGCACCATAATCTTTAAACCCCTTAATTTAAAACAAAATAATAATAAGATGTAGACAGAAAAATCACAATATTTAATTCCTAATGCTCCTTAGGTTTTGTTATAGAAAATCAGACTATTTCTTTCCTGTTACCCTTTATTTTTCTGAGAGAAAAACAGTTTTTTTTTTATGGAAAGTCAGACTACATCTTTTTTGTGACACTTGATAATCATACTATTTCATTCATATGATCAATATTTTTTCTTAAGGAAAATCAGTTTTTTTAATCCAGTGACCTTTAATTTTTCTTCTTTCCTGTGATCCTTAATATTTTTTTAAAGAAAATCACACTATTTCTTTCCCTTGACCCTTGATTTTTAAAAGAACATTTGTCAACTTTTTCTGTGATCCTTAATATTTCTTTAAGAAAACTACACTATTTCTTTCAAATGACCCTTAATTTCTCTAAAAGAAATATCATTAATTTTTTTGCTGTAATTTTTCTTAATTTTTAATTTTTCTTTAATAAAATCTTACTATTTATTTCCTGATGATACTTAATTTTTCTTTAACATCTGTAAAAATAATTTTCTTTTTGATATGCTATTCTATTCTGCCCACGTGTCTAATATTTTAAGTAACGTGCACATGAATAAACATGTTGGAAATGCCACATCAAATCACTTTGTTACAGCTGTCATCGGCTTCAAATGCCCATCAAAGGTGCCAGCGCACACACAGTCAGCCAAGTTCTGGCCATTCCCCCGATTCCCAGTGCCCGGAGACTGCCACCACCTGATCACCTGTGTTGAAGGCCAGCCTCGCCTCATCGCCTGCGGAGAGGGCAAGGTCTTTGACGACGAGAACCTCACGTGTGAAGACCCCGAGCTAGTACCTCATTGCAGCCATGCGTGATTGTTCAACGAAGCGAACTAATTTGGGTCTTCATGCTAGCGGATTTTAATTTAAACTTTTTTCCATAACCTAGTCAAGGTTGGTTAAAATCAACATCTAAAGATGACGAGTGTGGTAAGATACCACTTATGACTTTCTGATCCGAACGACCGATCTTGTAAGGACCTATTCGTCTCAATTGTGTAAAAAAACAAACATCCCAACGAATTTCCCGTTTAATTTGATCGAAGAAATATCCGCTAACTTTCTTGTAGACCCAATTTTCGTTGTATCAAGTTCATACATTTTTGTATTGCAAGACGAAAACGAAATAGTTGTAAAGTAAAAATAACTAGAACATTACGACTCTCTAAAACTGACATGTATACGTAGTAGGTATCTAATGTGTTAGTTACGTTTAGGATTACAATTACGTTTTAGTTTTGTGATACTTCTAATAATTAATTCTTAACTTTCACTCAAATTACAATTGGAATATTATTTCCACCGAAACTTATTTATTGTACTAATTCTACACTACTACAATCGCAAAATAAAAAGGTTCTCTGTACTAAATTAATGTAATGTCAATAATTCATTGAAAATATGTACCTAACTGCCAAATAAATAATAGTTTGTGCGTGATATTAGTTACCATAGATAAACGTTATAATATCGTTGTCCTATACAATGTTGAATTATATGTATTTTTCATAAAGATTTATCTGTAAATACTACTGAATGTTGAAAATGTAAATAGGAAAATATGTGAAAGAAATATGTGTGAAAATAAAATTATTAATTAAAAAGCCTTCGCTTATGTTAATTAATCTTGTAGATCTTTCATTCCATTTCCCAATCATTTTCATTAAAAAAAATTATTAAAATGATTTATCACAATCAGAATAGCAATGGTATTTTCCTAAACAAAGCATTTACTGTGACCAAGGGGCAAAAATGCTATAGCAATAACCTTTAAAGTGCTTCATGATGATTGGTTAAAAGAGATTATCCTAAGACCCCACGACGGGGCGGAGGGCAGAGACTGTGTTTCACCATTCCTCTCGATCCTGGGCCGTCCACTTTAATTCATTCCAAGTCCGATGCCATTAGATTCCGCAATTACCGAACGTCACCAGTTCTGCTTCGGACGGCCACGCTTGCGCCGGCCCTGTAGATACCAATCCAGGGCTATGATCCAGGGATAGGATAGGGATGTGATCCAGGTTCCTGCTTAATGTATGACCAATCCAACTACATTTGCGACACCGAGTCTGCAGCTCAATACAATTCTCATGGTGCCATAAGAATTCTGTTGATGCTGCCAGAGGTCTACGTTGGCGATGGTGCTCGGCCAGAAGATCCTAAGAATTAGTCGCAGACATCGGTTGATAAACACCTGAAGTCTGAAATCTGCTTTGTAGACTTCCACGTCCGTGCAGCAGCACGATCTTTACGTTGTTTTTAAATGTTCTAAGCTTTACTTTGCGGGAGAGGTGGAGACAAGCGAAGGCGCCTCTTGCTTTGGCAATCCGGGAAGTAAAATCTAACTGTGTCCCTCATATCAGCATAATCCTTGCAATTAATTTATCATAGGGCTCTTATTTGCTAACCACTCGACACGTAACGCGTCGCCTTACGATATCTATGGCAAATTGTCGTTTTGAGCACACACGACACTATCACTCACACTATTCTATTACTATTTTTGAAAGGAATTTCGTGTGGCATAGCGAATTAGCGCCCTGGTCATTTTCGCTGGACGTCATGAATACGAGGTTCCCAATACCATCCTTGAATAAGGATGGTATATGTTATTAAAACGCGGTTTACTTAAAAATAAAATTTATTTAATCTAATGTCATTAAATTCTTCACTCTTCGTCGACCTCAGCCGCCTTGCCCTTTGGGGGGCGGTGGGGCTGGCGGCGTGAGGAGCCTGTGGGTTTGGGCTTAACGGTAGGCGGGTTCTCCAGAGCTTCAAGTTCGGCGTCGGTCAGCTGACCCTTGTACCAATCCACGCTGGAACATAGATTAGAATGCTATAGTACATATATTGTCACAAGTAGGTTTTATGTTTATTTTAAGACCTAAATACAAATTAATTTAATAATAATAATAAATATACATAAATATGTGACACAGAATATTAATGAATTATGTTCCTGTACAAGTAAAAACTGTTTTTCTTAAGCCGCTTCTCCCAATAGAAATAATGTTAGTACCAACTGGTAGAAAATGGTATTATAAAATTGAAATTGATATAAAAGTATACTTCTTTAATAATTTTACAATCACAATTCAGCGCCACGTCTCACATTCATATTGCCTGTACCAGAAAGTGCCTGCAAGAATGATTAGTGCAACGTATCTGATTACTAAACTTATTATACTAAAACAACAGCTTGTAAGCTGCAACTTTTAGAAATACCAACCAAAAAAAGGATTGCGTACAAACTTATTTTTATTGGGATTTACTAAAGTTTACGGTATTTGGATTTTTCCCTTTACTTGTGCTATGTGCTTCTTGGCAAACATCATGATTCTAGGTCAACGGGATACAGGTGTCGATACCTTTGCGATTTTCAAAATATGCGGTATAAACGTCCGTATCTTTTGATCGCATTGAGTTAGAAGTTTTTTTCACAGCTCCAAGGGATTGCAGACTAATTATTGTTACCTCCACACGTTCCTGAGAAAAAGGGTCTATTGACAGACAGACAGGCGGACAACGAAGTGATCCTATGAGGGTTCCTTTTTCCTTTTGAGGAACGGAACCCTAAAAACAATCTCAAGGACTATTAAATTGTATTTACGCACAACTTCTAGTAGTTACTATGCAAACCTTGGATACAATAAAAACTTACCATTCAGGCACCTTCCTGGCCCATTCGCAGCGCTTCTTGACGTCATCGAAGGCCTGCCCCAACCTGCAGCCCGACCGCCGGGGAGTGTTCCCGTTGATACACACGTAGAAGAACTGGCAGTCCTCAGGATCAGCGTACCGAGGGTGCGTCAGGCCGAAGGTCTCGTTCACAGCTGGGCAGCTGAAGTCGAACACATCTGGAAAGGAAGGAGGTGAAGATTTGAGTTTGGACTGCTCTCCTCGTCGGTCTTCAGCGATAAGACCGCTAAACTAGATACTCTAATATTTATTTATTGAATCCTAATATATTTTTAGGTCTGTAAATTTGAATTATAATTATTGTTGTTTTTAATTAAACTAATGGTTGAAGGGACCAAATGTAATACAAATACGTAATTTAACCATACTAAGCAAGTTTTTTTTAGTTCTTTCTGTATGTGTGTTTTCGCATCAAGTAAAAACTACTGAAATCCAATCAAATTTAGAATGCGAGTTTCGCTGTTATGATATAATATGGATATCTTATAATGATTTTACTTAAAATCTGATTACTTTGCATCTTAATGCAACGAGTAAAAGACGTGTAATCGAGAATAAACCTATGTGAGAGCTCAACAATGTTTAATAAACTTAGGCTCTGGATACACATAGGATACTTTTATCCAGAAAAATATCTGCGTGGGCAAAACCTTAATAAACTAGTAAAATAATGCAAACCTGCAGAGCCACAGCCTTTCTTCTTGGCCTCATCGGGCCAGGTGCAGATGCCGTTCTTGTCATTGTAGACGAGGCCGTCGGGACAGGTGATCATGTTGAATTTCCCGTCCACGCAGTAGTAGAACGTCCCGCATATTTTGGGGTCTTCGTGGGCGAAGTAGCCGTTCTGGCGCGGGCAGTTGAGCGAGGGCTTGGGCTCCTCTGTAAGAAAAAATAAATTTAAATGGGGTCCAACATTTTATAAAATTGCAGCAATTGATCGAGGATATCAGTGCCGATAAAAATCAAACTGGTATCCTAAAATGTCGCGTTTCTATAAATTAATAAAAATAATAAATATATTCGGGACAATTCACCTATTACCTGGCCCCAAACTAGGATACCCTGTGCTTAGGGGCAATAGATAGCGGATAAATATACATCGATACGAATATTACATCCATGACTCTGAAACAAAAAATTCTGCTCATCACACAAATGATTGCACCTTGCGAGATTTGAACCCGTTTGATTTCGTAGTAGAGTATAGTATCTAGCCACTACATCAACCGGTCGTGGAAATCGTATGATATTGAATTTATAGCAACTCCACAAGTGTTAGAAGGCCTGTAGTTCTAAAATTTATTACCTAAAAGAATCTAATGTTGATCAAGTGACAGAGGTATGCAAAGCTAGCGCAAAGTTGGCCTTTCTTCCTCTCTCAACTTAAAAACCCCACAACTGACGTGATTTTAGATTTATTAATTTATTATTATTAATTTATTTATTCTTTAGCACACAAATACAATGTACAAGGAGGACTTAATGCTAAGTAGCATTTTCTACCAGTCAACCTGGAAGTGCAAGAAAAATGGTAGCGGTGCAATAAAAAAATAAATAACGAAAGTGAATAGAAATAGGTACCTAGCTATAAACTAAAATTTTAAGAATAAATAAAATAATACATAAGAATATTATTAGTAATACACTAATATATAAAAAATATATAATAATATTATTATCATTTATCATTAAGTACGACAGGAGAAAAAAAAAGATATATAAAAATAATTTAAAAATAAACAGTTTATAAAGAATCCATGCTATATCTAGGAACAAAAAAAAATTATGAGAGAAAGTATGAAGGATGAACCTTTTCGACATAAAAGTTGCGCTTGAACATACCCTTAGAAGTTGCCTTTTTTATGTCTATTGGCAACGCATTCCACAGTCTTACCGCTACAACGGAGAAGGAGTTGTCCAGAAAGGAGGAAAGGTGCTTAGCAGTAGCAAGAAGTAGGTTACTGGAGGACCTACGATGATACTCGTTAGAGTGTTACTAAGGTATTGAAAAGATTCTTTGAGATACCTAGGAGTATTGGGATCATTAAGTACCGAAAAAAGAAGGCCAAGAATCTGAAAATTTCTTCGCTCACGAATAGGTAACCACCAAAGTTTCGCTCTGTATTCAGAAGTGTGGTCGTACTTACGTAGACCAAAGATAAATCTTATGCACATGTTCAAGAGACGATCTAACTTGTTGAGAAGTACAGAGTTAAGGTCGACAAGGCAAACATCAGCATAATCTATAAGAGGCAAGAGATGGGAATTAACAAGGGTGATTTTGGTAGTAATAGGAAGGAAGTTTTAAGCCGAATAATAGAGTGAAAGGAAGAAAAGAATTTTCGAGAAATTTCTTTAACGTGTTCCGACCAGCAAAGACTGGAGTCAATGATGACACCCATGTCTTTGACGGTGGAAGAGAAAGGAATTATGCAGCCATCGTAAGAAAGAGAAGGAAGATCAGATGTTTATCGTGATAAATAGATAAACTTTAGATGCTAATCTTCCGTTTCATCTTCCAGAAACTCAACATAGGGCTGATGCGGCTGAATCAGCCTCAAAAGGCGCAAATATACTAAACTTAACAGTAGCTATATATTTGAGCTTTTTAGGGTCGAAACGTTGGGGACCGTGGAGGCCGTGAGCTCATATATATTTTAAAGTCTTGTCTGAGCGTCTGGTTGTAACAACACGTGACCAAAATGCTGGCCTTCATTACCTAAGCCTTTACAACGTGGCAATGCAGCCAGTATTTTGGGCACATTACCTACTGGTAGCGTCTTGTTAGGTTTATTTAAGGTTATATATAGTTAGTTTACTACTTTTATGTTATTTATTTGTTGCAACGACTTAATATTTCGCTTGCTTGAGAGATTTCATATTACTACAACAATGTTGGGTAATTATTCGCAGTTCGTTCTGCCTTGGTCGGCGTCCCCCTCCACCTCGTTTGTCACATTATTGTCGTATATATTTGCGTTCTCAACGCCAAAATATAATCGAAACCGGCTTCTAACATTTAACATCCGTCGTACTGGCACAGAATAAGTAATAGTAGGAAGGTAACATTGACCTCAGTAGGTAAGTATAATATTATCAGCAGTTGGTAGTACAATTTACAAATACATCATGTACGTAGATACTAATTTAATAAGCATTTATAGCTGGTTGTCAGGCTTAACCAGCAAGCTTAGACCTAGGTTTCGTTAGAAAAGATATTCTGTCTATGTATATTTATTGACTGGATTGCATCAGATCCTAACAAAACCTATTTAATTTTTCTATTTTTTATTTTTCTATTTTTTTTTCATCATCAGCCGAAAGATTGCCACTGGTCGACATAAGCCTCTCATAGGCCTCCCATAAGCCCTCACATCAGCCTCCTATAAGGGAGGCTCTGGGTGGATTACCTATAATATAGAGAACGGCACAACGAGCGAACGCACGCACAGCGAGTCGGATACTCACTGTTTGCCTATTTTATGGGGGATTCTGCCATAATTTCCAAGATCCCAGGAGGACCTGGCTCATTTTTTGAGCTTATATCATTTAGATAAACTTTTACTGAGCTGTATTAGAAAGAAGATGTACATCAGTATCATCATTGGACACGGGATATTAGAGATTACAGTTTAAGATGTATATATATATATATATATATACACGTCGTTATTTCTTAGCAGCTGGCAACACCTATCAAACGCATTATGGAATTACAATAAGATCAGCCCGCTGCGTCCGCGCTGCGCAAGGCCGCGACTCCCTTGAGATTGGAAAGTTGTTCGAGCAGTCGCGGCTTGTATTCTGTATTCAGCAGATGCCACCACGCCACCATTTATTATCGAAAAAGGACTGTCGGTAAAGCTATTATTAATCCACGTACCCAGCTATTAGAGCTACAGAATTATATTCCTATTGTCGCAGGTTCTATCCGGCTTTGAGATCGAGATTTCCTTTCACAAATATAATTTTCTTTCATAAGATGTACGAATGCACAACTAGTTGATACTTTCAGTAGTAGGCGGAGAACTTGTTAAAATGATGATCGACTGGCTAGTATAGAAGTCAAAATGCTTAAAATTTCAAGGAAATTCATTTAAATGTGTTAGAAATTTGTATGGCTTCTTATTGAATGTTTTGTCTCACATAAGTATGTCTTGCGTCATACTACGTAGCATTAAAATGCAAATTGTACCAACTCCAAACTAGTTTCAAAAAGATTTCCAGAATTTGTACTTATTTGTCCTACCAAAAGGAACTTTTATACCTGTAAGGATTATGAACAATTAGCAATTTTTATAGTTTGAGTTGGTTTGTTCACGTGTATGACAACAGGATTGACAAAAAAATATGAATGAACAGAAATGAATGAAGGAGACATGAATTAAAAAATATATTATCACTCTTTGATAAAATATATTTTCCATGGTTATAGAACAAAAATATTATAGGCCTGTGACCAGTGTTTACTGATTGTCTGTTGTTAGTCGTATGAGGTAGTGCTGGCCTCTGGTGTCAGAGTATGTAAGGCCGACCGAGGGCCTCTGACATGGCTTAACGACTGCTATTAATCAATAACAGCCGGGACCGACAGCTTAACGTGCCCTCCAAAGTACGGAGCGATGGAAAACCGCACATAACTTAGAAAAGTCATTGGTGCGGAGCCTAGGATCGAACCCGGTATCGTTGGATTCTAAGTTACACTATTGAACCGTTAGGCTACCATCGCTTTGTTTTCTGATTGAGAAATAAATATTTTACATGGTCCGGTTGCCTTTTTTATGATACCTGATGATGTGTATACTCGTATGTGTGTGTGTGTGTGTGTGTCTGTGACATCGTAGCTCCCAAACGAATGAACCGATTTCGATGCATTTTTTCTGTTTGAAAGCTGATGTGATCGACATGTTTCTCAGCTATAATGAAGGGAACTGGGGGAACCAGGATCTTAGCTCCCTAACGTATGGACTGATATTGATGCGGTTTTATAGGTTTGAAAGCTGATGTGATCGAGATGTAATGGGGAGGTGGTTCGGGGGCTATATTTTGTTTTTATTTGTGATTTTTTAAGATTAATAATAAAGCAGATACTTAATAATTAATTATATAATTATCGCCACAGATTATCTAATGCAGGACCTAAAACAAGCCTAAAAACTTGTATAACTTATATTTTCTGGCTGATAGTTACTTGACAATAAGTTCAAGAAAAAGGTCAAACCAACAAAAAGCTTAAACTAGATGTTCCGTAGTCCGGTCAACTGTTATAAGGAAAATAGCTTTTCCGTAGTTCCGTGTCTGGTTCGGTACTACGGGCAAAGAGTAAAATTTATGATGATTAATTAATTACCATACATTTACTTTTGTCCTAGTGGCTAGTGACCCTAACTACGAATTCAAATGGTCGCGGGTTCGAATCCCACAAAGTGCAATCATTTGTGTGATGAGCAGAAATGCTTGTTTCCGATACGTGGATGTAATATAAGTATATATATTTATCCGTAATCTAGCACCCATAGTACAAAGTATCCTAGTTTGGGACTATGTAATTGGTGTGAATTGTCCTGAATATATAAAATTTGATATGCTATATTTAATATATAAAACGCATTAATAAATAGGTACCAACGTCAAGTTGTCTTTAAAACTTTAATTGAGAAGTTAGAGTTGAAAAAAAAAACAAACACTTCGTTAGAATGTCTAAAGCTGCTAAAGAATGGTGCAAATGGTCTTCAGAATATAAAGGTATATATCACTTACGAAGATTAGGTCTGGCCGAGCAGTCCAGGTTGAAAGGCAGGTCGCACTTCTCCTCATTCTGGCTGTAGTCATTGAAGACCATGCCGTCGGGACACAGCTTCTCGATGATCTCACCGTTTCTGCAAACATTGCCCAAGTGTTGGTTCAAGTCGACGAACTTACAAGGAAAACATCTTGATGCAAATCAAATAATAATGACATCGACGAATTTGACTTTATATTATATTGATTAAAAGCTACACCTCGACTTAGAAAAATGTCCAGGCGGGCCAAATTGCGGGCTTTGCTAGCAAAATGTCCAGGCGGGCCAAATTGCGGACATTGCTAGCAAAATTTCCAGGCGGGCCAAATCGTGGGCATTGCTAGCAAAATGTCCAGGCGGGCCAAATCGCGGACATTGCTAGCAAAATGTCCAGGCAGGCCAAATCGCGGACATTGCTAGCAAAATTATGTATCAGAATAGAGTAGACATAGATAACTGTACATCACCAAATAATACGCAATAAGTTTGTTGACATAAATATGTGGTTGCAATATGATTTTTTAAAGTGGTAAATTATTATGATTTATTTGTCGTATGAGATATTACTGGCCTCTGACATGGCTTAACAACAGCTATTAATCAATAACAGCCGGGACCGACAGCTTAACGTGCCCTCCGAAGCACGGAGCGATGGAAAACCGCACATAACTTAGAAAAGTCATTGTTGCGGAACGTATGATCGAACCCGGTATCGTTGGATTCTAAGTTGCACTATTGAACCGTTAGGCTACCATCGTTCATAAATATTTATTAATGTATTCTCAACAAACGATGATGACTCGGTTTTACCCTTAAAAATATTATATGCACGAGGCCCCAGCATGATATTCAAAATTTTATTCTTTGCAAATCGTTACTTAACAAAAAAAAGCTTATTCCCCGTACTGGCTGGATACTAAACACCAATTATTGATTCAAGGCGTTAGCAAAATAAAAGGTATAGGTGGTAGCTTAACGGTTCAATAGTGCAACTTAGAATCTAACGATACCGAGTTCGACCCTAGGCTCCGCACCAATGACTTTGCTAAGTTACATGCAGTTTTCCATCGCTCCGTACTTCAGAAAGCACGTGAAGCTGTCGGTCCCGGCTGTTATTAATTAATAGCAGACATTAAGACATGTCAAAATCGGGCGTCTGACAATCTCTAACACCAGAGGCCAGCACTACCCCAGACAAAAAACAAAAAATTCAAGGCAAGCTAAAATTTTGTCACAAGTCAACGGACTTTAAAAGGAAATGTGTGCTGGCAACAAAGCTGCTTAATTTAGCAAGATCATAAATAACCACTGATTTATTTTGGGTTTACTTTGTGAATCTTGATTTAGCAATATGACCGTCGTACGAAATTACTGTTTTTACACACACACGATTGAATATACTTATGCAAACTGCTACATATTTACAAGTTGCTAAATTGAAATGCAATAATTAGACCCGGCATTATTAGTATAACAATTAATACGTTAGTCAATTATGAACATTTGAACCAATTTGGATAAAAAAATGAAATGGTAGGACTCCGATTAGGTCCCTTCTTGTAATCAAAATTGATTTAGAAGTTTTATACTTTTATTATTACGAGCCTGCAATTTCCACTGCACCAAAGGCCTCCCCGCCTTTTTAGTCAGTTAATACAAAAAAAAAAACAAAGTTTGCAAGGTGATGCAATTTATCAATGAAAGCAGTAAGTCCTCTATTTATACTTATAACTAGCTGTGCCCGTGGCTTAGCCCGCGTGTACATTTTACTGAGACACAAATATAAGGTTCCATAAGTGTTATTCAGAACCACAAGTACAAATATCATAAAATATCGTCTAGACTAGTTTTCTATCATCATCATCAGCCCGTGTCAGTCCACTGCTGGACATCGGCCTCTCCCAAAGCACTGAGCCCGATCTTCGGCTCTTCTCTTCTAACTGCTGCCAGCCACTTTGCGTGTATCGTCGCTCCACCTAGATGGAGGGCGCTCTACACTACGTTTACCGAGTCACGGTCTCCACTCTGTTGAGTGCCTACCCCAACGGTTATGAGTCCTTCGACAGATATGACCACTGCCACTACAGCTTACTAATCCTAAGGGCTATGTCGATAACTTTGGTTTTTCATCTCATTCCGGATACGATCTTTCAGAGAAACTCCAAGCATAGCCCTTTCCATAGTCAGCTGAGCGACTTTAAATTGATGGACTAATCGTACCGTGAGTGTCCACGACTCGGCTCCGTATGTCATAACATGTAGGACACACTGGTTGAAGACTTTTGTCTTCAAACTTTGCAGTATTGGCGACGAGAAGACTCAACAAAGTTTCGCACATGCTGCCCAGCCCAGCTGTATTCTTCTGCGGGTCTCTCTCTCGAAGTTGTTTTTACCTAGTTGCAAAGTTTGCCCCTGATAAACATTCTCCTGAACAACTTCGAGAGCAGTTCCGTTAACAGCAATTGGTTCCAGAATAACATGTTCGTTGAACATAATCTTGGTTTTGGTCCAAGTTCCTCCGGAGACCAATGCGTTGAGACGAATCAGCTAGGCTGTCCAACATCTGTTGCAAGTCCTGCAACGTTTCTGCCACAATGACGATTTCATCCGTGAATCTCAAGTGTGAGATGTACTCACCGTTAATGTTAATGCCACATCCTTTCCAGTCTCAAGTCTTAAGCATATCCTCCAATGCATTTGAGAAAAGTTTCGGAGAAATAATGTCCCCTTGTCTCACTTCTAGATGCAGGGGGATTTGCTTAGTTTGCTGGTTTTGTCTTGGATGCTCATTGTTGCGGCGTCATACAGACATCTCAACACTTGGATATACCGCCAGTCGACTTGGCATCGTTGCAGGGACTCCAAAACAGACCAAGTCTCGATAGGGTCAAAGGCTTTCTCATAGTCCACAAACGCCAGACACAGGGGCTGATTATACTCTTCTGTCTTTTGTATAATCTGCCGAAGTGTATGAATGTAGTCTATGGTGCTGTATTCTCCCCGAAACCCGGCCTGCTTTGTTGGCTGGAATTCGTCGAATCTCCGCGCAAGACGATTCGTGATGACTCTCAAAAACAGCTTGTAGACATGGCTCAGGAGGGAAATGGGCCGATAGTTTTTCAAAAGGATCTTGTCACCCTTTTTGAAAAACAGGACGACCACACTCTTGCTCCATGCCTTTGAAGTTCTCCCAGAGAAGAGGACACAATTAAACATACGCTGAAGTTCTTTAAGCGTGGGAGTATCTCTTGCCTTCAGGAGCTCCGTTGTAATTCTGTCCTCGCCCGGGGTTTTTCCATTTTTGAGCTGTTTGAGAGCCATCTCGACTTCGTCAAGGCTGACTTCTGGCAGCTCTTCGGTATAGTGGTGGGTTAGAGTGCCCTGGAATCCTCTATATTGGGTTCGGGTTGCGACGCATGTGACACATATAGTTGGCCATAAAAATCTTCAACTTCCGCGAGAATCTCCGGCTTAAAAACGACAATTTTCCCGCTTGATGTGGTCAACTTCGTCAGATGGCTTCGACCAAGCTGTTGTACGAAGACATTTAACCCCCGATTTCACTCTATTACTTCTTTTATAGCGCTTGTATTGGAGCGTTGGAGGTCTCGCCTTACCAGCTTTGATATTTAATAATTCAAAGCCTGCTGGTCTGACGAAGTGACTGCTGGATCTTCAGGTCGTTTCTCAATGAGCTGCAGAGTTTCCAACGAAAGTTTTGTTTTTCTGCCTGTACGCCGCATCTCGCAGAACTTCGTTCCCTCTTCCCTCAGGATTCCAACCACTTCTCAAGTTCCTTGTCAATGTCAATGTCAATTGTACTTTCCAAGGCAGCGAATCGGTTCTCCAGTTTCAACTGGAATGTTTCGGATCCAACATTGATTGCCTTAAGGCCAGTCTCCAAGGTTACATTTTCCCACTACCCCCTCCCCTCTACACTCTGCTAGCCGCTATCCGCAACAAGCACAGAAGTGCCTTCGTAACGAGATTGAATATCGCGAGCACTGTTTGAATACACAATTTAGCTCGGACCTAAATGACGTAAGTCTCAAAAGTTATTTAATTTATTGGAAAGATAAGAATTTAAATAGGTAAATTTTGTCATGACAGTATAATAATAAACAATATTTTCTTGCTGTGAGATTTATTTTAGAGATAAAACGTAAGCCGCTTAGTAGAAAAATAAAAAATTTACTGAACATAACGTAATTTTGGATAAGAAAATGTATCGATTGAAATTCTGTTACTCACGATTTTGTCGTGACCTCGAAAAGATAAAGATCTTAAAAACATATATGTGAAGTTTCATATTTATCAGGTTTGTGGTTGACCCAGCATACTTAAGGAAAAACCCTTAATAATTGGAGCCTGGTCCTAAAAACATCTTACAATTTTTTGTATTTTTTGTATGTATTTGATTTTATTGGGAAAATCGGTTAGTATGCGATCGATTATTTATGTACAGTAGGCCAAAAAATGGCCTACAGCAGTGTTAGTGAGAATAATTTGACTCTTCCTGATATCACGGAAACAGCAACGAACATGATGAACGAGCTTTTACCAGCAAAATCAAGAAAATATTACGACAAATATGTTTTTCACTAAAAGTAAGTTCCTATTCCATGTTGCATGATTGTAGATAAAGTAGTGTATGAAACTGGTGTCAGAGTTTGTCAGGCCGCCCAAGAGCCTGACATGGCTTAACGACTGCTTTTAGTCAATAATAGCCGGGACCGACAGCCGATCCGAAGCACGGAGCGATGGAAAACCGCACATAACAATGAGAAGTCATTGATAGCCTAAGACCGAACCCGGTATCGTTAAATTCTAAGTCGCACTAGTAAACCACTAGGTTATATACACTCGCTCGTTTTACTCAACTACGGCAACGCAAGGGAAGGATAATTTGTTTACAATGTACCAGCGTTATTTAACTTCACGTGTTGTATGTCATTGTGTATGTATGTATGTATGTATGTATATATGTATAGTGCAAAATATTGTAATGTAAGTTATTAATGGCGACTTCTTCTACTCCTTCCAAGTTGTTATGTAAGCAATATACAGAGACTAAAGTTATAAACTAATGATATAGTCAGGACAGTACTGTTCCCATGTGTAATATATACACACATGTTTACATACACATGGGATCTCCTAAAAACTGTGTTTAGGCTCATTTTGTCCAGCTAACTGACTACACTTCATAGGCAGTTTTTTAAAGATTTATTTTAATAATTATTTTTTAATAGTTAGTAGACTCAGGCGTTACTTTGCGGAAATCCATATTAATTTGGTTTGGTGGAAGTAAGTTTCATATTTCCTCTTTGTTATTATTTTTACAACACGTGTTTGCCTAATGGGTGCGAAATGGTAGAACAAGATGATATACCTGCACTCATAGTATTTGTCGCACTGCTCAGCATCAGCAAAATATCCATCATCAGGGCAGGAGTTGGTGATCTCCGCGTCTTTCTCGGCGTTGGCGATATTCTGCTGGATTGTCCGTATTGGAGGGTTGGCTGGCTTCTTCCTGGCTTTTGGGGCTTGGGATGACGCTAATGCTGGAAATATATAAATGTAACATTAAATTAAAACATACAAAATGAAAACAACTTCTTAGCTGATAATTTTATCAATTGGCTGCTAAAGATTTGCTAGGCGGAAAGAAAGTAAGTAAGTAGGTTATTGCATTCGCATATTTTAGTACTATTTAGTATTTTATTAAAAAACACAAAATAATTACAGTTTATTATAATATAATAATTTAAGTCGAAAAGACATACATTTTTTATTGATGATTTTAATCTGAGAAAATATTTATACATATAATTATAGTAGGTACATGTTATAATATAATAAAAAAAATGCATTTTGTATCTATGGTGATTGGCTATGTTACTGAACTTAATCAGTAAAAATACATTAGTTTAAAAATCAAGTGAAACCATTTCCCGTTTCACTTGTGTTAGAACTAGAAGTCAATAAAGTAGTTCACATTGAATTCAGCCTCAAACTTCCTAATTCTCAGTTACGATCTTGGGAGAGGTCGTCAGATACTTGCATATTTCTGCTACTTTCTGAATATTTCTAACTCGTTAATGTGAGCGTTTCCGCATGAGTACTACTGCACGTTTGTTTACGGTCAGACTTTAAGGGACGGCGAGCAAGAAATGTTGGTTCCGCATGCCGTCAGTGAACTCTATATTAATCAGTGAACTATAGATTCTAGTATCATCAGCGAAAACCATATCATGAATTTATTTACCCAAAAGTGGAGCACATTAATATCTAATCTTATTGTGCCTGATCTGGGTTTTGTAATTTAAGCGTCCAACACTATGTTGATATAAAATTATATAATGTGGTTGTTACATAATAAAACGAATAAATATGTAATCAGACAAAATAGTTCAGTTTAGATTTATGATTTGAACTAATCAACGTCTTCTTGACAATGCTCAAAACTCAATCAAGTATGTTGAGTTTAAAATGAGCACATTTTTTATAACTATTGAGATATCGACATGCAAGCTACAGGTACATTTATAGATAGATATATAACACAAAACGCCGGGTGGAGCAACATTTCGCGCTGGTTTCTCTATTACATAACGACACGTCGTTTTTTGTCTGACAGACGAAAGCCTCTGGGGTCACCACTTAATTAGTACTTCAAATATTACTGCTACAAGTTGCATGTTTAGTCAATTTACACTTATGACTTATGAGTCCATTACTTTGATGTTGAACATCGTTAAATTGTCTCAGGTATGTGTAATATGTCGTTGCGTGACTACTATTGAGTATGACTGCAATCCCGAAACGGCTGTATTTCAGTTGAACAATTCGGCTACTGAATTGTATTCACAAATGCAGTATTTAAATCAAAGTTAGTGAGCGTATTTTATGGGGGGTTTTTGGACGTGTTTTGTTACTGTTTTGTCGTGACTTTCAAGTGATTTGAAATTAGGAAAAGTTTTGGTTTACAAATTCGGTAGTATTTTTTATCTTTTTTCTAATCATGTATTCCATTTGTATCACAACAATGTGCTCACTGTACTTACTGTGTACAGATTAGCAAAGCTGTAAAATAGAGTAGACTACAGCTGCTCTCTTATTTTGTAGCATATTATTGACTTATACCATGTTCATTGCTCCATAAGGCAGCCGATTGTACTATTTTTAAGGTCAATGTTGACGTGCTGTTTTTTAATAATGTAAGGAGTTATATATCTATCATTACACGCATACTTCATTTAACAATGTATTTACTAAAAGATATCAATGGTAGTACTGAAATTAAGGTGAAATTCCTGAAAATAAGACAGAAAAAGTTTCATTGTGTTTACCAAAGCTACACGCGCGCGTTGATGTCTTTTGTATGGAACAAGCGCAACGACGATTTGTTCATAATTGCGAGTTCCTACTTTTACTTTTGACTACTTTATTGCTAAGTATTGCCCTATTAAAACTAGTTGTTAATTAAGTTCTACAAGACTGACCAGCAATCAATGTAATAATAGTAGTTACATTAGATAGGAGCAATATTCTTGACCTCAAGGTCGGCGTGTTATTCAAATGACATAGGTATAGGATTGAATTTAGTTGGCGTGCAGATTGGTAATAAATCGCTAAAGGTCATGTTGAAATAGAACAATTACTATAGTAGAGAAAGTCTGTACCTAAAAGGTAGAGATATTGAAGTTCTTAGTAGCTTTCTAAATGATGCTTTAAGATGTTTATGGAAATTATCTCAGAAATGATATAAATAAAAACGAATACATTATATTTAAACTAATTATAGAACCTCTTTTTTCTGGTATACATGAGAAGTCAGCTAATAGAGGAACTAGATAAACTGAAGAGCTAATTTAAAATTAAGCATCTTTCACTTACCGAATAAGCACCCCAGGAAGACGAGTCCTAATGACGACCGGAACGCCATCGCGCGTTATAAAACACTATTGCACTTAGCCTAAATTAAAAGCCACTTTTCAGTGACTTAATTTACTTTTTGGATGAATGACGCCCGCGACGCTCGCCGTACAGAACTGACAGTATACAGTTTTGTCATCAACTCTTAGCTGCCGAACGATCGCAGCGAAAGGTAACGTTTACATATCTGTCTCGCTTACACTTCGCAATAATTAAGTATACCCGTCCCATTCGCTCGTCAATATCTAGTCTTTTGAGATCCTGTTATTGTTCTACGTGTTCTGCAAGGGAATTAATGTACTAGATGCGAAATGCTGTTAATCTGTTTTTATATCGACGGGCGCTTCGTTGTCATCAACAAGTGGAATTAATGCCATATTGATTTATGTTTCCCTTGCTTAAAGTTAAAGGACCCCCAGATATTGTATATTAATTTGGCTTAATTGAAATTTGATTGTTTGCCGTATGAGGTAGTGCTGACCTCTGGTGTCAGAGTTTGTCAAGCCGTCTGAGGGTCTCTGACATGGTTTATCGACTGATATTACTCAAAAAGAGCCGTGAAAGAAAGCCTAACGTGCCCTCCGAAACACAGAGCAGTGGAAAATCGCACCTAACTCAGAAAAATCATTGGTGCGGAGCCTAGGACCGAACGTCATCGCTCTTAATAAAATAGGTTATCACACTTTCAACGTATCAGATAACTTTGCCTTTGAATTTAAGTTGCATGTTTTTTATAACTTGCGTCGCCCTGCGTCTTTGCACGCGTACAAATTTCGCTCCCCTTCTTCTCACCATTTCCCTTACCTTCTCCCCTTCCCGTCTCCCTTCCCCCCTACCCGTCTCCCTCCCCTTTCCCGTCTTCCCCCCCCCCCCCCCCTTCCCCCAAAAGTCTGAACAAAAAAGATAATTAAAAAATAATAATCTAGGGTACTTCAAATAAGCTAATGAACATCAACATAACATTTTTTTAAATGTGTCTGTCTGTCTGTATGTTTGTTCGTGCATCACATAAAATCTACTGGACTTATTTTCAATCTTGGATAGCTTAGGGTTTGACTTAAAAACTGGTGTTACTTGGTATTTCAATCCGATGAGTAGAAGCCGAGCAATCGATAAAAACTTTTTTGGTCAAATGGTAACTTGGTAATAGATTTGTCCTAGGAGATGACTTCAATGCCAAAAAAACGTATTGAGGCTCCAGAATAACCACTACTAAAGGAAAATAATTATTATGTGCTGTAAAAGAGACGAAATGTGACGTACTGGAAAGCCAACTGGCCGACGGATCTCAATAAAATTCCTGACCTCATAGACTTTTTTACTACCAAGATTTTATCATCTAGCTACTTGAGAGTAGAACATAGCGATGATATGAATTCGGACTGTTAGAAACTGAACTGCGGTACTGTTAGAAATAAGTGAGAGTGTCTTGCTTAAAGAAGCTGCACTTACACTACTTAATAAGTTTACCGATTGGGAGAGCTTTAAGTTAGACTTAGATAGTCATATAGACCTCAATGTTTCACTTAAGACACCGGAAGATTTGAATTCAGATATAGAACGTTTTAATCCAACAGACAGCTTGGGAATGTTTTCGCCAGACATTAATAAAAAAACGAAAATAAATAAGTACCCCCAGAGTATTAAATAACTTATAATGGAGAAAAGAAGGCAAAGGAAAATGTGGCATCAATCTAAGTGCTTTGAAGACAAAAAAAAGCTAAATAATTTAACTAAAAAAGTCAAGAGGCTGATCCATGACTTCACCGATAAGTATCTTCAGGAGCTAATCAGTGACCGCAGTACAGACTACTCCCTATGGAAAACTAAGAATTTTAAAAGGCCAATCAACCAAATCCCACCGATTAAAATGGCAAACGGGAAATGGGCAGTTAACAACAAGTAAAACGCTAAGAGCTTTGCAGAGCACCTAGAAACTATCTTTAAACCGAATGAGGGTGTAACTAATGAAGCCCTTACTTCGGTTAACTGAAGTTGCAGAAGTGATTATGATAGCAAAACCTGGGAAACCTTCCCATGAAACAATTTCATATAGACCGATCTCCTTGCTACCCATAATGTCAAAGCTATTTGAAAAGTTGTTGCTCAACAGAGAATTAATCTTAGATAACAGGAACCTAATACTGGATTACCAGTTTGGGTTTCGAGAAAAGTACTCAACCATAGATCAAGTGCACAGAATCACATATATCATAGAGAAAACTGTTGAAGATAAAGAAGTGTGCTCTACGGTATATATAAGCTGAGAAATATGCTACCAAAACAATTTGCAAATATACTAGAATCTTATATTACAAATAGAGTATTTAGAATAAGACAAGAAAATGTATTCTCAGAACTAAAGGAAATAAAAGCTGGAGTACCACAAGGAAGTGTCTTAGCCCTGTGTCTTAGTGTTTTAGTCCTGTACCTGCTATACACCTGTGATATTCCAAAATTAGAAAAGAAGACCATTGGAACCTTTGCGGACTACACAACTATAACGGCTGTAGGAAGCACCCATACAGAAGCAACGCAAAAGGTTCAAATTGCAGTTAATAAAGTCGACAGCTGATCGGAAAAATGGAGGATTAAACTGAATGAATCCAAATCTATACACATTTACTTCAGCAACAAACAACATCAGTATTCTCCAGTAATAAATAATAATAAATAATAAACATATCCCGTATGAGAATACAGCTAAGTATCTCGGCATGACGCTTGATGCTAAGCTTCGCTGGAAAGCTCACGTCAAGAAGAAGAAAAATGAACTAGAATTAAGATATAAAAGAATGTATTGACTGCTTGGAAGACACTCTCTGAGCTATCAATCCACAACAAACTGTTGTTATAAAAGCAAGTCCTAATGCCAGTTTGGACTCATGGTATAAAGCTGTGGGGCTGCACCAAACAGAGCAATACATTAATTATACAACGATTCCAGAATAAGGTACTCAGGGAAATTGTAAATGCTCCTTGATACATACGAAATGACGATCTCGATCAGGACCTCAAAGTAGAGTTTGACGACAATTTTATTAAAAAATATGCAGAAGCTCACGACCGTAGACTTCACCAGCATGTAAATGTCGAGGCAATCCAGCTCCTCGAAAACACGAACATAGAAGACTCAAAAGAACAAAACCGTTCAAATTAGTGTAGTATTTAATGTCAGTGATGGCAGTGTAAAGTAGTGCTAGTGAAAATGTTACCGATAAAGAACAAACAACACATGAACAAAGTGTCTTCGCCTTATTAGAGACGATAAGAAAAGTGTTACTGGACACATTCTTAGTTAAAACATTTTAATAGTTTAAGTTCAAATTAAATTACTTATTAGCCTAACTCAACGCTAGATTGTAATATTATTAGGGGCCATCTTTATGTTGTACTCTAGGAAATGAAAAATAACAAATGGTACATTAGTATTTGAATTAGTTTTTGGTCTTGGAATAGCACATGAAACTTTTAACCTAGAGAAATAGACAGGCACGTGAAGCCGCGGGTACAGCTAGCAGTCAAATAAAAAAAAAACAATTTTTTCTTCCATGTTCAAAGTTTACTTTGGTTACAGTTTTATTATATGTATAGATTAACACACTACAATTTATCGCAGATATGTACGTAAATACCATTGCTTTAAGTACATTTTTGTAAGCTCTATGTTAGCTACAAAGTTTGTTTGTCGTAAGTCTTCAGTCAGCTTTTCCAGACCTAATTTTAAGCAACTAGTCAAGTCAATTGGAAAAATAAATATTGAATCATAAAATTAAATAATATACAATTTTATTATTTTATTTATAATTTTAAGAGCGCGTCTGTTCTCAGTCTACACTTCCAAAACACTGTTTATACCTTTAAATATATTTTTATCTTATTGCTCGACCGCTTGTGTGAAGTGACACAATACTCTACATTCACAAATTCACAATGATAAAGCATCCCGGACGCACGCATTGTTAATTGTACCTACAATGTCAAATTGTCAAGAATGTCAATCCTTTCAATGAATTGCTTACTTTGTTTTTTCACTAAAATTTTACCAGTTTGTTTCCGCGGACTTTTGTTTACATGAATTGGTTCAGTGACTCATCAGACTGTTTTTAACTACTGAACTCTGAGAGGGGTGCTAAAAATTTAGGGTTTGTTGTGTTTGTATCACTGTGTTTCTGTCCGAGGCATCGTAGCTCCCAAACGAATGGAGTGATTTTTTTGCAGTTTTGTGTTTGAAAGCTGATGTGGTTGACATGGTTCTAGGCTATATTGGGGGAAGGGGGTGAGGATCGTAGCACCAAAATGAATGGACTGATTTTGTTGCTGTTTTTTTATTTTTGAAAGCTGATGTGATCGAAATTCTTCTTAGCTATAATGGGGTGTTGGGGGTTATATAAAATTTTAATGTGGGCTTGTTCTCATTACAGCCCGAAGAAGTCCACAGCAGAACATGGGTTTTCCCCATAAAAGCGGGGGTATCAACCACAACGCTTGGCAGACGGCTTGGTGATCGCAGTAGATTAATTAGATATGAAAATTATTTTCATAGGCAGATTGCACTATCTACTGCCGCTGCCTCTACTGCTGGATTACTTGTCACTGCCATAGCTTTAATTATTTTGGTATTGGAAATAAAGACAGTGTTATTTTTAAAGTAAACTAGAGTTATTGAGAGCTTTGATAGAGCCAAAACTATATAGATAACTGTGTTGATATCCACACTAGTTCCTAGAGTTAGTCCCAAGAGCACTGCCTTTAATTTATTCCAAATAAATAGATCATCAGTGTCATCTTCATCGCTTCTGTAACTGCTAAGCGTTGTCAGTCCGTATTTGTACCAAATAATTTCAGTTATCCCAACTATCTCAAAGACATCACTAATGACGACAAATTGTTCGTGTGCATCGCACGGTATCACTTTCATCGCACTGGGCAACCGAGAAAGTGATCTCTATGACTGAATGGTTTCACTTTGGTATTTTGTTAATCAACATTTGGATGCAAATAACGGTACTGTTTATTTAGATATTAGGTGGCATGACAAACTCTGACACCAGAGGCCAGCACTACCTCATACGAAAAACAAACAAACAATGTACATCTTATTTTTGGTAAATATCTGAAGATTAAAACCCAAGGCCAAAAAACTAGCATGATTATGAGTGAGCTTAGTTTGTACGTTTATGTTATCTGCTGAATATATAGTTCTTGGTGAGCTAGAATTGTTGTTGTTCTACGACAGGAGTGCAAATTAGGAGCCTCCGCGAGTTTTAATAATCGGAGGTTTTTCTAATCCCTATGATTATAAAACCTCCGGCGTATAACCTTGGCTGCTATGCTGCAACGTTGCAGCTATTTCTGTTATCACAAAGTTTCAACAAAAACAGTCCATCCCACGGCACAATGAAGAAGGAATGATGAATGGTTGAAGAATGGATAACCACTACAATAGATGGACAGACAATTTGCTGTTACATGTCTCCGTATGATAGAATTTTCAAATGCTTCAAAAAACTTCCAGATAGCAGCGTGCTTAAAGGTGCACTGGTTCAATGCAACCTAGAGGCAAGGCATTTCGCATATCTCGTCTTATTACATTTTGAAATGCTCTTATTGATAAATAAAGATTTACTCTACCGTCCAAACTAAAGGTAATTGAATGTTTATGTTGAGAGATTAATATTTATTATTAATTATCTATTTCATTTATACTTTAGGAATCTACAAAATTTATATATCTTATACTCGTATCTATACTTATAATAAAACTAACAGGTCAATTTCTGCATTCGAGCGTTTATTCGATACTGAAGCCAAAACTGTTTATTTTTTCATTTTTGTTTATCTTTCTGTCTGTCTGTATCTTGGCCACGCATCACGCCGATAATACAGAATGAATTCAAATGAAACTTGGTATGATTTGAGTTTATACTACGAGATAAGACTTAGGGTACTTTTCATCCCGAAAAATTAAAGGTTTCCCGCAGCATAGGGGTTGAAAGTTATTTATAAGAACAAGTACTACCCTGAAACTACTGGACGGATTTTGATGAAACTCAGCATGGTCATAGATTATAAGATGAGTTATAATTAAGAATGCTTTTTACCCCGGAAAAAATAAAGGGTTTCTGCGGGATATGGGTCCAAAGTTATTCTAATTTTGAAGTTATAAATAATATATTTTAGAGGGTACTCTACTCGAATATTCTATACTGAAGCCAAAACTGTTTTTTTTCTTCATTTTTGTCTGTCTGTTTGTATGACTGTCTGTATCTTGACCGTGCATCACGCCGAAACTACTGAATGAATTCAACTGAAACTTGGTATGATTTGAGTTCATACTACGAAGTAGGTCATTGGATACTTTTCATCCCAAAAATTAAAGGGTTCCCGCAGGATATTGGTTGAAAATTATTTAAAAGAACACGTATCACGCTAAAACTACTGAACGGATTTTGATGCAACTTGACAAAGTCATAGATTATATGATTATATCATGTTAATTTAGAAATAATAAATATCTATACACATAATAAAGCAATATGTACGATAAAGTCTGTAGAAAAAAGATAATAGTTGGGTCTGTAGCCACTAGACCAACCTGTCGTCAAATGAACACGCGTGTAAAGCCGCGAGAACAGCTAGTACCTTCTATTTGTATAAAGGACATGTGTTTCCTTCTAGCCTACAGTTGTATAGAAGAGATCGCTGCATAGCGATAAGGCCGCTGAGTGGTCTACTTTTAAAGTTTATTATATATAGGTGTTTATTTTGGTACAATAAAGTGTTATCAAACTAAATCTATCTAAATATATACAACAAGGTCGGGTTAGTTACCATTACTCAAGAACGGTTAGACCGATTTTTATGATCTTTGATTTGTTGAATTTGTTGAATAACTATTGAAAAAAATAATTATGAAGTAAATTCATTTTTACATATCTTTTGTATGGAACGGCTTTTTAGATTGTGGCGTAGCAACGCCACTATCGACCGTACCCACAAGATGATATCTCGAAAAATGAATGGAGGGGGCTTCGTGGGGAGACGGTTGATGGTTGTTGGTAGGGTTTTAGAGGGGGGCAGGAGAGGAGTGGGGTAGTGGTGGCGAAGAAGAGGAGGGGGAAAAGTGGGGTGGGTGAGGAGCAAAATTTGTACGCGTGCAAAGCCGCGGGGCGCAGTTAGTTTAATATAAAGATTACGTCAGGCACTACCATTGTTCCCTATATAATGAATATAAAGATGACGTCAAGCACTACCGGTGTTCCCTATATAATTAATATAAAGATGACGTCAAGCACTACCGGTGTTCCCTATATAATGAATATAAAGATGACGTCAGGCACTACCAGTGTTCCCTATATAATGAATATAAAGATGACGTCAAGCACTACCGGTGTTCCCTATATAATGAATTTGAACAACCCTAAATTTTAACCAATTCATTTTTTTATTTTTAAAGACGACCAGTAATTAATCACTAGACAGATAAAAATTAATGTTAACTTCGCCACAAATGTTTAAAAATAAACTAGTAAGGTTAAACTGGATAAATTATCTCATTACATCCGATACGGGTCTCCCCATAATTAATGATAGACCGTACTGCAGGTGAAATATGCGTTCAATTTCGTTAAGTGTCATAAAAATAGCAGCTTATAAATATTTTTAAAGGTCAAACATGCAATAAAAACTGCGACATGAAAAAAAGCTCTGGGAAGAATTGGAAAGCAATTCATGAATATAAATTATTTCATTTGCTTCAATGCTACGTATTGCAATTTTTATTGATTTCTTACTCATATCTTGATGAGTTGTAATATTAATTTTTATGGGCATTTAAGTATCAATACCTTTACCAATTCTTGTTCCTGATGGAGTTGTCTCAGAGGTAAACTCTCTCTGAATCACCGAATAATAATTAAATGCATATAAACGGTGTAATTGTTTATTTATAAAATTATTTCCTTCACTTGTATAAATAACTTAAGGCATCGTAGGTTCTCAAATGTTTGCACTTTATGCATGTTGAGCAAGAGATATGATAGAGCTCGGGAATAGATTCTAGATAAATTCAAAGGTTTTAAACGACACCCAAGGGAATAAAAAAACTGTGCACAAAACAAGATGCATTTAAAAACTGTCTTACAAAGCAAGCTTTGTATCGACATTGCAATTAATTTTAAAGATATTTCGCTAAAAGGACGGTGGAAAACAAATTTAAAAAAAAAAACAAGCAAATCCCTGCACATCCCAACCCATCCCAAAATATCTAAACACAACCTCACCCCACTATATCAGGGCCTGGATTCTGTATGACCACTCACGCCAATTCCACGCTGCCTGCGTGGAATCACGAACAAATTCCACGCAGGCGGCGTGGAATTGGCGTGGAATTAGCGTCTTAAAATTAGAGAATTAGGCCCCAGTACTATGAAAATATCGACCTTTCCACCTTAGAAGTTACTTTATACTGTGTTGCCATAAGTTAAGGCCAATTAAGTGTAAGGTATTTTATTGCCAGTGAATTGAAGAAGATTTAAAGATAGGAACAAATAAAAACGCCATTTTTTATGTTAGTGACCTCTAATCTATAAAGAGCTTTTTTGCTTCGAACAAAATTTTAAGTTTTATTTTCTAGTGCTTTTAATAATTACAAATGATTTTAGTGTCTTATAAAAGGCTCACTACTGGACTATCAACAAACAAAAAATTAACTAAATACTTTTGTTAGTTTGGTCAAAAATACTACGTTTGTGTCGAAATCTGGAGATTTGTAAAAAAACAAAACTGGAATAACTCCGAAAATATCAAAAATCGCAGAACATACATGGGAGTTATTCGGGTGCCCCTGAGAGTGCTCTTCCTTGAGACCTCCGCTTATCACTTAGTACTTAGTATTTTCCTGTAAAAAAGCTTGTTAAACAAAACTACAAAAAAAAACAAAGCTGTAAGTTCTTTCAATGTATCAAATTTATTATTCTAATAAAATATATTCTTATCAACTCACATTTTTAATTTCTGAAATATATATTTTTCTAATTTCCGATTGCACCTATATTCATTGTATACCCTTGTTTTACTGGCGTTGTGATGTTAAACGTAAAAAGTAAATTTTAATCTAAGCTTGTTTTTACTCAAAATAAAAACAAGCAAAGCTCAAAATAAAAAATAGGGCAGTTTGCAAGTAAATACAAACAGACTGATTCAAATGATTATACGACAATTTTCTTGTACATAACAAACTAGTATTTAATTCAAAAATTAGTGGTTTTGTTTTTTGTATCCACTGGACATGTTAAGTGGACAATCCTGAAAAAAACATGTTCATGAAAAAAATAAGTCGATTTAAGGACCTCCTCCTTAAGAAGTAAATTAAAAAAAATACTTAACTGGCTATTTAAATAGCGTACGTTGTGTTAACGTGTTGTAAGACATACTCGTATGTCAACTGATTGTACCTATTTTTAAATAAAATCAGGAACTGTATTTTAAAATTTGACATTACCTTTTACAGCTCAAATATCAATAAAAATCAAGTAAACTAAGTAAATAAAGTTGTACCACATGAAATATCATATACATAGTCTTGTGTGTATAAGTATAAATATTATTTATTGCGCTTGTAGAAAACCGAACTAGGCCTGAAAACCGAGCTCAGTGGCGTGGATTAGGCCTACGTCCAGCAGTAGTCAAATATAGACTGATGATGCTAGTAATTCATAATCTATGTTCCAACAAACTAATAGACGGACCTTATTGACCGAACGAGTGCTAAGCGCGAGCGAAGCGTCTCCGTTTCCGCATTTTTTCCGTTAGGCAAAAATGCTTTCTTATGCAGATGTCCGGCCGTTCTCTACTGGTTGCAATTCTCAACCAAATTTTGTGAGCACGTTCGATAATTATCGTGTTTTTTCCGATTCAGTTTTTCTTTTTTTTTTAATGGCGGAGTTATGGGGGTTGAAAACGTAAAAATAACATAATTCAGCCATTTCAAAAAATTATCAAAAATGTCATAATATCGTGAATGTTTATTCAGTTTTAAGCTATTGTATAGCTTAAAACTGAACATATATACAGGTGTACTATAGAGAGGTGTACAGCTCATAGAGCCACTAGTTTTAACTTTTGTGCATATATTTAGACAAAACTCAGTTTTTTTTTGTGATTTGGCATACACGCTTGCTTAGCGAAAACGTATGAAACCCTACAGTTTGTTTTAAGAAAATAACTCAATCTAGCCGGAAGGAGTCCAATTTCTAGCTAAAGTAGACGGCCGGTTGGTCTAGTGGCTAGAGACCCTAGGAACGAAACCAAACGGTCGCGGGTTCGAATCCTGCAAGGTGCAATCATTTGTGTGATGAGCAGAAATGTTTGTTTCCGAGTCATGGATGTTGATATTCGTATTTATGTATGTTTATCTAGTGCCCATATTACAGGGTATCCTAGTTTGGGGCTAGGTAATTGGTGTGGAATTGTCCCAAATATTTTTTTTTTTTTTTATTTTAAAGTACGTTTTTCACTCGCCTATCGTGAAACTGAATGGCTATGGACTAAGCAATACCTTCATTATCAGCCCGAAAACATCCACTGGACATCAGACTCCCCATAGAAGGCCAAAGCGAGAGTTTGCTCGCTATTTTGGTTATCATAAATTTAGTCATAATCACCGCGCTTGGCGATTGGTGATTGCAGTAATTGATCATTGTTTTTATTTTTCCTTTCTCTCACTGCACTTGCGGCATAAGAAGGGGTGGTAGCATTATTATGCGGGACATTACACGGCATACCAATAGGCAATACCATAATCTATGTCAGTAACAAGACATAATCTTATCTGCTAAAAAACCCGACTACGAACAAAACTAAAATGAAGTAAAAATGTAGGTGAATGGCCTACGTCCAGCAGTGGACAGATATAGGCTGATGATGATGATGTACTTTTCATCATCATACACGCGGGTAAAACCGAGAGGCGCAGCTAGTAGGTTATAAGATGGTTTAATAGCTATTAAATATGTATTGGCCAACGATCCCATACCTCCTAGACACACGCGTCTTTTTTATACGAAACGAAAGAAGAAAAAATAAAGTTTTTGTCGTCGGTTCATTCATTAGCTCGCCGTGTACCTAAAACGCAAAACGCGAAATGTCATTTCAATTAAACGTTCGGTCTATTTACCGTCTTCAATTGCAGATTGTGTCTGTGGTAAACTTTTTAATCATTCTATATGGATATGGTCTAAATGGATAAGATTACTTCAGTAAAATGTTAATTTAATCTCTTCTAAATGAATGTATAGAGTAGTTTCTTTGCCCTATTTAAGGTCCTTGACTCTTACTGGCTGCAGTAGGCGTTGATGACTGGTATCTCGTAATTAAGTGCACTAGTAAATGGGCACGCGAGGATCCTACGCATCGTGGTCAAGGTAGGATTATGTAGGAAATGTCTATGTCGTGAAATTTGATTCTGGGACCCAAATGTTCAGTCTGTACTATTGTGTTTATTTTCGAATTAAATCTGTCTCATACTGGGTATCCTAGTCTACTCGACGTTTCCATTCCACTTTCATGTTCATTATTATAGATGTTTCCACGTTTGCAGATTCTAAGGGTAATGACTTTTATATAAATATATATATATATAGTAAATGTAATTATATTTTTTTATTATAATGTATATACTATATATAGGTCTCGTTTGATGAGATCTAATCTTCGCCCAAGTCCTGCCCAAATCCAAAACCCCGAGAGCTTTCAGTTGGAGCTCCAAAATCGCTTCCAAATCCTTACCGAATGCGATACAGTGGACGAACTAAACAACGGGCTGGTGGAAATTGTCCACGCGGTTGGGTCAGAGTTCTGACCCCCCGCAAAAAAAGAACACATAAACTCTCTGAGCAAACACTCAAACTTATGGCAGAAGGAGGCGAGATGAAGCTGCAGTCTTCAGTGGATATGTCGAGTTACAGCTTGCTTAATAAACATATCTCCAAGTCAATGCGACATGATTTGCGTTCCTATAATACTCCTTGTATTAAGAACGCAATAGAGCGGAACAAAGGCTCCAAAGTGTTCGCAAGAGATCTGTCTATTGGGCAAAGCCTGTTGACAAAGCTGAAAACCGACAGTGGCTAAAATAAACTATATATTTACATATTTATGTGTAGGTATATTGAAATATGTGTGTATATATTTTTTATTAATATATTTATTCATTGTATTCAGTTTTTATTATTTATTTATTATATTGTAATGCACCACCGTCTTTGCCGTATATTAATTCCTTTCCATCCAAAGGTTGTCTGGAAGAGATCGCTTTTTAGCGATAAGACCTCCCATTGTCCCATATATTTTGTATAAATGATTTAGCTATTTTAGTTCTATGGGTGTACAATAAAGAGTTATCTATCTATCTATCTATAGCAGCTTGTAAGTAAAATTTCAAAAACTTCCTGAAAAATATATGAAATTATATATCGCTGCATGTCAAGAAATTTTAATACCATTAAAAAACTTGTTAATTGTCTCGAAGAAATAATTATCTAGAAACCTGCTGCTTCCAATTCAACTGACTTTAATAAATCCACTTCACTTTCGAAAAATGTCAATAAAATTCAAAAACTTCTAGAATTAAACTTATTTTCACTATCGAATAAATGATTATCATAAACAGCACTTGTCATCCGATTTAATGGTGCTAATTAAAACTTTAATGACTACTTTGTGTCAAACTTAATTTAATTTACTTTTAAATCAAATCCTTGCAATTGGAATGAGCAAATGGGTATTTATAGGAGTTGGGGATGTAAAAAGTAAAGATTGATGATTTCTCATAAAATTAACTTCAATATCCTTTTTTATGTCTTTGAAAACGCTCATTAACGAGTTGTGAAAATCTTATGTGGATCAGACTACTGCATATTTTTTTCCAATAATCCAATTTTCTATCAAAATTTAAATAAGGAATACTAAACCTCTTCAATATTTTACTGCATTCTACACTGTTTTAAACAAAGAGGTTGAATTACGCTTACTATAAGGCTTCGAACCGATGCATTAAAAAAAATACCTGCTCAAATAATAATTACAATAATAAAGGATGATCATAGTTTAAATAATATTAATAATGATATAATCATAGATAAATACATAAAGAAACAGTCAAGTTTGACAGTCTCTTTCTGGATGTAGATTAAAAATAGTTTCTCATCTCTGCTGTACTTGTAAATTCAGTTAGAGCTTGTGGTTTCATTAAATATTAAAATGAAATCCTTGACATTTGGCAATGAATATCAACAATGGATTAAATGTAACTGAAAGGGATTACGACAAAAAGAAAAAGTCATGAGTTTGACTACTTGTTTGATACGTACATTTTCCAATAGCCGTAAAACGAACAAACATACCTACTGATGCCAACGATTTTTTTATTATGTATTTGAATCTAATCTTTGTATCCATACAAATTGAAGAAAACAACAAGTGAGATTGTAGTTTGTTTAAAACCACGTTGGTGTTTTTGTGCAGGAGTTTTTATTTAATTGCAGAGTTTATTCATTTTCATTGGTTTATTATTAAGACGGGACTTAATCGAGCTAAAAAAATATATTTATATATACCTCGACGCCACGTTTCGATCAAGTTGCATTGATCGTGGCCTAGAGAAGACTGAAGTAGCAACATCGAGAAGGGTAAACATTGTCTCCTACCCGCATTTTGTACAGTTTTTGAATTTTTAAATTTTCATTATTTAAATATACTCGCATTTTCTAATAAAAGTATCCTACTTTCAATATTATAAATAGCAAAGTTTGTGTGTGTGTGTATGTTTGTTACCGCTCAGCGCTAAAACGTCTGAATTTGGTAAATAGATTCATTAGGTCCTGGAATAATACATAGGATACTTAGAATCATCATCATAATCCTCCACGCGGGTGAAACCGCGGGGCGCAGCTAGTTACGAATAAAATCCAACTTGTGTTACAGGTTGTTGTGTTTTTTTTAAACAGTGGCTAGTCATAGCAGTGGTTAGTCCACTGTTTTATTTTATTTGTAAATGATGTAAATATCCGCATGTAAAAGGTATGCATGTGACACATCAAGCACTTCAAATAATGGCCTATCTCGAATACATCCCTCTCCTTAATCTATTATCAACAGACCACAAACGCAAGCTCTGCGAAATTCGCTTCCGCATTTTCCGTACAACTCCTATAAAATAGCATACAACCTGGCATGAAATACAAGAATCGAATCGAGATGCAAGCCTTGATTAATGCGTTCCGGGATGTAACAAGGGAACTGCGGCTACGAACGGTCTATGATTAAAGGATGCGCTGCGCTGTCGGGAAGGTTCTGGAGATTGTGGACAGGAACATATTGAATTGTAGAGGCATATAACTGCAAGTAAGTAATCATAATCACTGGCCTCTTACGTTTATAAAAAACTGGCTGCAGCCTGCGGTATCACACGCGAGATTTTTCTGATTTCCTATTCTCACTTATCTTTTTCTGTGATGAATGTATTTTATGTTTATCTCTGTATCTATATCTAATAATTTCCTAATACATATGTTCAAAATTTCATCAACATATGTTAAGCCGTTTTAGACTTAGGATTTCCTCGCGGGATTTCCCTCTTTTTTCCGGGATATGAAGTAGTATATTTTTAATCGGCTTAGCCGTTTTGATGTGAAACAAAATTTCCCCGATTTCCCATGTGAACTTTAAATTTTCCGTGATAAAAGTATCTTCTATAGATATCTGTAATGTACAATATATTCCCGTCATTTTCCCGTTATCCCATCTCAATTTTCCTTTTTTCGAGATAAAAGGTATCCTAACCGTATTATAAAGTATCCTCTGTTGTATACAGTATCTACATAAATAAATATCAGTCCAGCCGCTCACGCGTGGAAACGCCATAAACTAACAGACCACGTTTCACGTATATATATTAGTGGGGATAGGGATTGCAGTCGTATTACTTGAAACTGCTGACATACGGCTACAATACTATCCCACCAAGGACTTCTTTACGCAAAAACAACTGCCATTTAAATTATGTGCTATTATTACATCTCAATAATGTGAACAATCGTACAGCCTCGTAAAATAAATTGTAACATTTATTAAACGGAAAGTCATATCCTTTTAGTCTTTCGTCGGATCCCGACTAAAACTAGAAGCTACGTAAGTACCTACGACTGGGTACTTGTTTTCGATGTCAGAGTATATAAGCCAGTATCTGGTTGAAGCCCTGACATTGTCCTGCAGTCCTGCTGCCGTACCGCCCAGTTTTAGAAAGTCCTAAGGGCCTGCTCCCTTTACTAAAGATGAACAAGGCAGTGACTTTAGTATTGGTGCTGGCAGCTTGCACGCATGCAGATGATGTTAACAGTGAATTAAGCAGTGAAGGTGGAAGACAAAAGAGGCTTTTATGTAAGTACCTAGTTTATTAATTATTATTTATGCCTGGATCCTTTTATTCAATTATATGTAATTATATGTAATCAAATCAATGTTTATTGGAGTCGAAGAAATGATTGCGAGGATTGTTTGAAAAACTATCAGACATTAAAATGAAATTGCTTAGATTAGTTAAATCTAAGCAAATATCATGATTCAGTTGGTTTTTATTTTCTCGTAATATGGGATGGCCTTTACTTTGAGAAATGCAACTTGTGTTACATCTCATCTTCCAGAGCCAAATTTCTGGCAGACAATCTCAAAATATGGGATCCTCGATAGCGGTAACATGTTTGTGCCGTTTAGGGTTGAAACTTTGGGTCCGTGTGGGCGGGCGGCCACGACATTTACAGGGACTTGGCAAAAAGTTAGGTGGAGGCGACCTGTGAACAGAATGCTGGCTCCTATTTAGGCCAAAAAAAAACCTTCTTCCACTACACGCCGCCAGCATTCTGAGCTGTTAGATTAATAGTTTTGTTGTAGTTTAGTAATTTTTATTATTCTTTATAAAATAACTTTTCTTTATACTCTTTTTCCTGAAAATTAAAACATGTTTAGGTATTTAACACATGTCATATATAAATGTTTCTTTGTGCTTTTATTTTTAACTAAATACTAATAATAATTAATAGGTATAACGTTAATGAATCACTCAAACTCTACAAATAAGGTACCCGTACGTTTTTTCCACAGAAAAAACTTGAACGCATGAGTTTATATGCAGATTTTCGTTATTTATTTAAATAAAGCATTTATCTACATTATACCGAGTGTCTCGAAGAAAATTACGTATTATAATACCTGTATCCAGGAATCTGTCGTTCACATTTTATTTGTAGGCACTTTATATCAGGTTCACATCAAGGACGAGGGAACTGTGGGGTTTCAGTAAGAAAGTGTTTTTTTGTTATATTAGCTTATTCTGTATGTTTTATTAATTTTTACACGACTGCCCAAAAAAAGGAGTGTAATGTTTTTAGGATTCATGTATGTTTGTTTGTTTGTATGTTTTATTGTATGTGAGTTTCTTTATTCCACCATAACTTGCCTGAAAATATTTACAAAAGGGAAAAACTTCGAATTTTATACTATAGGTATCAAATTGAAGGTCTTGATGAACACATTCCAACAATATATAATTTATTGGCATAATTTCATTTTTTAGCGTGTTTTTTCAGCTTTTAAGCTAGTTATTATGTTCTTTGTATTTAGGTGTATTTAACTCGGTGCAGTTACTTGGTATTGGTACTATCTTGCTATATATAAAGTACCTACTGAACTTGTAATAAAGTTAAATAAATAATAGTGAAATATATTTATTCTTTTAGGTTAATTCCAATGTAACATACTTTTGCACGTTTGCCACCAATTATAAAAATACTAGTTTCTTTTGCAACTCCTTATCTAGGAGTGTTTTTTCAAGCAGCCATGCTTAAAGAAAAATCAAACTTCCCTCAATACCTGAACTCCCCCTTCAAAATCTCTTTTTAACCATTCGTCTACTCTTGTTGAAAGATAGATGCTATTGTACCCCTCATAGTAGGTCCTGGATCCGTCCTCCCCACATCCAAATGCCGTGTTGAGATGTGCGTCATTATTGCAATGGCCAGCCTGTCATTGCCCTGTGATGTGCACTCTAGTTAGTAGGCAATAGTGCGAGCGCGACTCAACGACGTTTATTATCTGTTGCCGGCTTTATTTGTATAGGAGGCCGGTGGAAACAAATTACGTGTATTTGCATCATTATCTTGCTCCGGTTTTTGCAAAGCTGGAAGTTTAATGTCTTTGAACTTAATATTGCGGCAAAATAGGGCTGTTTGTGAGCATATACAGTAGTACCATAAACGAATGAAAATCGTTCTTAGTCATGTTCTGTTTTATAACAAGAGCTTGCGACGCGTGTTCCGTCACGACATGAAACGCCAACGCAACGAAACGAGAACACGGCAAACTTATCTGTTTTAGAATAGGTGCGGTCTTTTAGTTCAGAGTAATCTCTTCCAGATAACAGCACGGTAGTTCCGTGTACACGGTAGTATTTTGTAGTTAGCCGATTATAAATTCTGATGTCACGGGATCGATTCCCGGCCCGTGCGGGACATCTTTTGTGTTGTGCGTGCCAGGTCTCTCAGTGAGTGTTTATGGGACTTTATTCATCGTAGTTTCTAATTCGCTTAAATGGGTTTGTTTGATTGTCATATGAGGTATTAGTGACAGAGTTTGTCAAGCTCCCGATCCACGCGCACTAGTATACCGTCCGGCTATAATAGACCCGTGGATAAGGGAAAAGAAAACGAAACTAGTTTTTTATTTATCTCTTCGGAGTTTAATTCTCTCATTTGAAAAAATCTTTTTGCCTTTATTTCCATACATACCAACACCCACTACATAAATGTGGTCGTATGACCACACAAATAGACAATTATTAGAGTCCTTGCATTTACTAAATGCCAAGTGTGAAGTTTAATGTAATGACTTTGTGTAAATAAATTGTGGTTCACCAACGTAAATTGTAAAAGGTTCGGGGCACTTTAGGTCCTAGAATAACACTTATCTTTTATCTGATCCTTTTATCTAAAAAAATACCAAGCGGATAAAACCGTGGTCTGCAGCTAGTATAATATGCTTTGTCATCGAGTTGTAAGCTACCATGAAAGCTTCAGTAGGATAGCTGGATAGGAACTAAACGAAATTTTAGTTGCAAGATTACACCTGGAACGATAGACAGACAGACAGAGAAACAAGAATGTGACTTCATAAACACGTGGTAATAAAATATAGTTCTGTGAATCAAAATATTGAAGTTCGTCTATAGGTTAAGTCACAGAGTTATTTTTTCAAATATTTTATTAATACGAGTATGTATAACCCCCCCAACCCCCCCCCCCCCCCCCCCCCTCATAGACCCTCCTCCATTATTTTTTATCTATACTTATAATAAAACTGTAACAGGTCCAATTCTGTACATTGAAGATATTTAGTAAAATTTTTTAAGGCTGTTCGTATGTGATAGTGAAGCCAAAACTGTTTTTTTTTTTCATTTTTGTCTGTCTTTCTTTCTGTACTTTGGCTAGGCATCACGCCGAAACTACTGAATGAGTTTAAATGAAACTTGGTATGATGTGAGTTCATACTACGAGGTAGGACATAGGATACTTTGCATCCCGAAAAATTAAACGGTTTCCGCAGGATAGGGGTTGAAAGTTATTTAAAAAAACACTTACCACTCTGAAACTACTGGACGGATTTTGATGCACCTTTGCACATTGAGGATACTTTTAATCTCGAAAAAATAAAGGGTTCCTGTGGGATAGGGGTCTAAACTCTGTACATTGAAGGTATATAGTAAAAAAAATTGCGTCTGTTCTACATTCGTACTGAAGCCAAAACTGTTTTTTTTCTGTTGTCTGTCTGTCTGTATTTTGGACGCGTATCACGCTGAAACTACTGAATGAATTCAAATGAAACTTGGCATGATTTGAGTTCATACTACGAGGTAGGACATTGGTCACTTTTCATACCAGTATAACAAAGGGTCCCCGCAGCATATGGGTATTTTATTTGGAGTTGGTAGTCGTGTTTTACGGCGTAGTTCACCTCTAGGATATTCAAGGAATATTCCTTCAAATTTCAAATACCTAGGTCCACCGGTTTAGGCTGGGCGTTGTCTGTCAGTCAGTCTGTCAGTAGGTATGTCACGGTACTGTTTTATAGGCATGATTAAAATAATGTAAAAAAACACATATTTTTATTATTCTGCCCAAAAGTGAAGGGCATCTATATATATACTATAATCTATATATCTATACTTATAATAAAACTGTAACGGGTCCAATTCTGTACATTGAAGATATTTAGTTTTTTTTTTGCTCTAGATTCGATACTGAAGCCAAAACTGTATTTTTTTTTCATTTTTGTCTGTCTGTCTGTCTGTCTGTCTGTATCTTGGCTAGGCATCACGCCGAAACTACTGAATGAATTTAAATGAAACTTGGTAGGATTTGATTTCATACTCTGAGGTAGGACATAGGCTACTTTTCATCCCGAAAAATGAAAGGGTTCCCGCAGGATTGGGGTTGAAAGTTGTTTCAAAAAACACTTACCACTCTGAAACTACTGGACGGATTTTGATGCAACTTGGCACAGTCATAGTTTATATGTTTAGTTAAAATTGAGGATACTTTTTAACCCGAAAAAATAAAGAGTTCCTGCGGGATAATGTCCCAAATTCTGTAAATTAAAGATATTTTGTAATTTTTTTTTGGGGGCCGTTCTATATTCAATACTAAAGTCAAAACTGTTTTTTTTTAATTTTTGTCTTTCTATCTGTCTGTCCGTCTGTCAGTCTGTACCTTGGAAGTGCATCACGCCGAAAATACTCAATGAATTCAAATGAAATTTGGTATTATTTGAGTTCACACTTCGAGGTAGGACATTGGATACATTTCATCCCGAAAAAATTAAGTGTTCCTGCAGAATAGGGGTGGAAAATTATTTAAAAGAACACTTAGCACGCTGAAACTATTGGACGGATGTTGATGCAACTTAGCACAGACATAGATTATAAGATAGGTGAAAATTATGGATACATTTTGTCCCGAAAAAACAAAGGGTTCCTGTGGGATATGGGTCCAAATTCTGTACATTAAAGATATCGTAATATATTTTTTTTGAAGTTACTCTGTATTCAATTATGAAGCCTAAACTGTATGTTTTTTCTTTTTTTGTCTGTATGTCTGTCAGTCTGTATCTTAGCCGCGCATCACGCCACCGGAACTACGGGATGAATTCAAAAGAAACTTGGTATGATTTGAGTTCGTACTACGAGGTAGGACATAGGATACTTTACATATTGAAAAATTTATGGGTTATTATTTAGGGGTTGAAACTTATTTAAAAGAACACGTACCACGCTGAAACTAATGGATGGGTTTTGATGCAACTTGGCACTGTCTTAAGTTATATGATGGGTTAAAATTGAGGATACGTTTTATCACGAAAAAGTAAAGGGTTTCTGCGGGATATGGGTCCAAAGTTATGTTAATATTTAAGTAATATAAAATATTTTTTGGATGGTTCTCTATATTCGATACTGAAGCCAAACTGGTTAATTTTTAAATTTTGTCTGTCTAAAACTAAAACTATTAATTGAATACAAATGAAAAAAAATGCTCTTCGGTGCTTAAAAAAGGTATTGAACAATTATTTTTTTGTTAATCGTGTATTTCTTTCTGTTTGTCTGTATGTTTGTTTGTTCACGCACCACGTAAAAACTACTGGACCGATTGTAATGCGGTTTTCATTGTTAGATAGCTTAGGGTTTGATTTAAATCTAATGTAATTTGTATCTCAATCCGGTGAGTTAGAAGCCGAGCAATTGATAAAGTATTTTTGACGGCTGAAGAAATTTTGTTCAAATGTAATGTGGTATATTGGTCCTGGAACAGCATATTATGGTACTTTGAACCTAAAGAAAAGAACACGCGTGCGAAGCCGCGGGTACAGCTAGTACTATAATAAAACTGTAACTGGGCTAAATCTGTACATTAAATATTTTTTGAAAATTATAATTGAGATAATAATATAATCTTCAAAATCGATATGGAAAAAGGATATGTTTTTATTTTTTGTCTGTCTGTCTGTATGTCTGTCTGTCTGTCTGTTTATCTATCTCTTTGAACATTCATCATGCTGAAGCTACCAGACGGATTTTGATGCAACTTTGGCACAATCATAGCTTATGTTATGGATTAACATTTAGAATACTTTTTATCCCGAAAAAAACAATGGTTCCCACAGGATAGGGGTTGAAAGTTATTTAAAAAAACACATATCACGGCGAAACTACCGGGCGGATTTAGATGTAACTTGGCACAGTCAAAGTTTATATTATGTGTTAAAATTAATGATACTTTTAATCACGAAAAAATACGGGATTCTTGCGGGATATGAGTGTAAACTTATGATAATTTGAAAGGAATAATAATAGCACATCCGTTTCTAAAAGCCAACTATATATATATATATATATATATATATATATATATATATATATTATTCTGAATATACGTAACTTATACGAACTACGTACGTTTCTTCGCTTCATCTGCTTCGTCATTCGTTACCTTATTCGCCCGTCGCTATAGGGTAATAAAAATAAGCTATGTACTGAAAAATAATAAATCATTCAAAAAATCCGTGTCTGTCTGTTTGTATGTTAGTCTGTTCCACACATCACGTAAAAACTACTGAACCCGATTGCGATGCGGTTCACTGTTGGATAGCTTATGTTTTGACTTAAAAACTGGGTTACTTATTATCTCAATCCGATGAGAAGAAGCCGAGCAATCGATAAAAACTTTTTGACGGCTGAAGGAATTTTGTTAAAATGTTGGTATATTGGTGTGTTAGGTCTTGGAATAGTAATAGAGTTCTTTTAACCTAGAGAAATGACCAGGATTGCGACGCCGCGGGTACAGCTAGTACAAAATATGTCTGGACACAAGACTCGAACACTTTAACAGCGTATTATGCACAAAAATTGATCAAAATTCCTTCACCCTTCAAAAATATTTTACTGATTGCTCGGCTTCTACTCGTCGGATTGAGATACTAAGTACAAGTACTCCAGATTTCTAAGCTATCCAGCAGTGAAAACCGCATCACCAGCAGTGCAATAGTTTTTACGTGATGTGCGAACAAACAGATACTAAACTAAACAGATACTTGCAGATAAACAGAAAAACAGACACGATTTAAAAAATGTTATGTAGGTGTGAAACACTGTATAAATATAAAATTTAAAAATGTGGTGTCATTTTAATAACATGAAAATAGATAACTGTGCAGTATTAATAACAATTTAGATATCTTAAAAAAAAACGATTTCCTTAATTTTTCGTTTTATCCAGATTACTGAGGAAATTTAGGTCCTACAAAGTTTCTCTTATGCTTATATTAAAGTTGAATAACTGTTCTAAAACTTTTTTCGATGAATTTCCTCGTAGAATAAGTATTATAGCCGATATTCTAATCGGAAGACGGCTAAAACTACAAATTCGAACTTTTTAGGGAAAATGGACAATGTTTGAAGTACTGCAAACATTGCCCAGTAAATCATTGCCATTATTATTATTATTTTCGAAGTTTTTTCATCTCGTAATTTGAAGAATTTCGGTATCATTATTATATCTACGGGCTTCATCCTAGTGGACATCATTATCGGGACTTTAATCAGTAGTTGTTTCGTCCTGCAAAAACTTACGTACAATTCGGCAGGTATTTAATATTGCGGCTTTCTGCATTGTGATAAATATGTTATTAGGTAAGTCTAAAAGTTTAAAGCTGGAGAGCACCAACGATACAATATACATTTTATTCATCTTCCAAATTCTGATTATTTCTTCTTTTAGCTCAGTATATTTATGTATTTTTTCTGTTATTGTTTTTGTAAATTGTGGGTGCTGTGGACTGCAATGTCTATCAGATATACATACCTTGCTACGCGTGCGAACGCGCAGTATGCGCGTGGTAGCTTTTTCACGCGCGAGCAAGGTAGTAGTTAGATTATTAAGATTATTATATAATTTTTGCCATTATTTGGCATCACAGGTATTTGAAAAAATAGCAGAGCTGCGGTTGGGCTCAAATTATATAAAATTTTGTCTTCTTTATATTTGTATTAGATAACTTTTCCGTGGGAAGCACCTTTGGGAAGATATAAGAAAAAATAAAAAACTTTCTATGTTCTCGAGCACTACGAAGTTCACAAAAAAACAAAGTTTCATATTACTGGTACCTTGAAATATACACATGACAATCTTTAAAGTACATACTTTCTAACAAAAAAACTTATGAAGTCGGACTACGCATTAATGAATAACTACTTAGTACACATTTTGCCTTTCATCCCCTCTCCCAAGGAAACCATGCTAAATATCGGGATAAAAATTATCCAATGTCCTACGTCGTATTGTGACGATGTCAAACCTCTTTGATCATAATCATATCTATTTGATAGTTTGTCTATATTATTTCTAAAATCAAATAACCTGTCATTTATACATTGTCATGGATTGTCTCATCTCGATGGGGACGAGAAAAAGTTTGCAAGAGTTGTAATCATATATTTACTTGTTTCCTCTATCCTTGGCGATTTATAAGTTTATTATGCATCTCACTAAGTATTACAACGTGTTAGCTACTAAGATTTAGTAGCGAGTTATGTAGATACCAGTAAAAATGTGAGTTGAAATAAACCTAACTAAGTATAGAGATAATCTGTGACTTTTTTCTTTACTTCTTCAAAAATAGCAAGATCTTCAAGCCAATTCAGCTGCGAGCCTATTATCCATACCAATATATAAAAGTGAAACGTTGTCTGTTTGTTTATTTGTTTGTTTGTTTGTGGAGCTTTCACGCGATAACCGCTGGACGGATTTCGATGAAATTTGGAATAGAGATAGCTTATACCCTAGAATAAAACATTGAATACTTTTTATCCCGGAAAATTCCACGAATTCCGTGGAAGTTTCCACGGGAAAACTAGAACCACAGATTGAGTCAACAAGCCACGAAGGCCATAACTAAGAAGTCTTAGTCTACTTTTGCATTGGTCTTATATATCCTAGAAGAACGTAAGTAGGATGCTTTTTTCGCGATAAACTGTAGTCCGCGCGGACGAAGTCGCGGGCGGGTAAGCTAGTCTTCTATAAGAGGGAATATACTATCCAACAGTTCTATCCAAAGCTAAAAGGATGGCTCGCACTCAGAAGTTTCCTCTGCACCTACTATAAATTATTATGAGCAAGGAGTCCCTTTGAGCTGATAGACATCCTCGGGGGGCTCCGGCCACAGTAGTATTAACTCAAATCTTACCAAGTTTCATTTGAATTCATTCAGTAGTTTTGACGTTATGCACGGTCAAGATACCGACAGACACACAGAAAAACATGAAAAAAAAAACATTATTGGATTCAGTATCGAACAGAAAGTACCCTCCAAAAAAAAAACAGAATATCTTCAATGTACAGAATTGGACCCGTTACAGTTTTATTATAAGTATAGATAGTACAGACAGTCTAATATCACTTTAACAAAGTAACTGTCACTTCTCCCGACATTCAATTGTTTTTAGGACATTCATTTGTTTTTGTGATGTTCCTTTTATTTCTAGAGTTAAAAATAATTATTTTGGATATATTCCCTTTTTTTTCTAAATTCGGATGATTTTTTGGCTGATATAAACAAATGAATGATTATGAATGTAAACTGATAAATGAAATGATGATTTTCTCGTGGGCGTCATCAGAAGACCCTACCAATGTTTGTTTTTGTTTGTCACAATCTGATCAATGGTTTAGGAACGCATAGAGCACAGACAAACATACATTCACTTTTATTTATATATGGATTAGTAATTTACCCACTACAAATGCAGTTTGGGCTTATAACAAACCCTTCGATCATATGTATCCAACTAGCGCCGTGGCGGTCTCGGCTTAGAATAAGACCCCTCCCAGTCCTCCCGTGGATGTCGTAAGAGGCGACTAAGGGAATACATACCGGAACATGGGCAGCAGTGTCCTCCGAGTACACATGGTGACTATGGCAAATGAATAAAGGTTATCGAATGGCGACCTCGAACAAGCAAGCGAAGTGTAGGGAGACCCCCCACACGATGGGGGGCGATACGACGGCGACGACATTGTAGCCATAGCAGGAAGTCGGTGGATGGAGCTGGCACAAGATCGCTCGTCATGGCGATCTTTGGAGGAGGCCTATGTTTTGACCAAAACCATTGAAAAAAATGCCCTTATATTTGAGAAGTTATAACAGCTTAAACAAGATCGCAATGTGTGTTATTTGTACCAAAAATGTCTAGCAAAATATTTATTTAGATAGTTATATATTTATTTCATAAGAAGAAAAATTATCACGTTAGTTCACAAGTACAACAAACATCTATATACTTATAATAAAACTGTAACAGGTCCAATTCTGTACATTGAAGTTATTTTGTAATTTTTTTTGGAGGCCCTTCTTTTTATTTCGTACTGAAGCCAAAACGTTTTTTTTTTTATCTGTCTTTCTGTCTGTCTGTCTGTCTGTCTGTCTGTATCTTGGCTAAGCATCACGTCGAAACTACTGAATGAATTTAAAGGAAACTTGGTATGATTTGAGTTCATACTACGAGGTAGGACATAGAATACTTTTCATCCCGAAAAATTAAACGGTTCCCGCAGGATAGAGGTTGTAAGTTATTTATAAGAACACGTATCACGCTGAAACTACTGCACGGATTTTGATGCAACTTGGCACAGTCATAGTTAGTTTTAGTTAGATAGTGTTCATAGATGAGTGCAAATTGAGGATACTTTTTATACCGAAAAAATAAAGATGAGAAAAATGTGGGATATGGGTCCAAATTCTGTAGTTGAAGATAATTAGTAACTTTTTTTGGTGGCTGTTTTACTATTCGTACTGGAGCCAAAACTGATGTTTTATTCATTTTTAAATGTTGTCTGTCTGTCTGTCTCTCTATCTTTGTCTTGGACGCGCATCACGCGAAACTACTGAATGAGTTCAAATGAAACTTGGCATGATTTGAGTTCATATTATGACGTAGGACAGTATAACTACTATATAAAACTACTGGACCAATGCGATGTGGTTTTCACTGTTGGATAGCTTAGGTTTGAATTAGAAACCGATATACTTATTATCTTATTTCGATGAGTAGAAGCCGAGCCATCGGTAAAAAGTTTTTCACGGCTGAAGGATTTTTGTTTAAGTGTTGATATATTGGTTGGTTATTTTAACTTTTTTTTTTTGCGAAGTCACGCGTACAGCTAGTAAAGCAATAAAAACGAAAAAGTCTGTGCAAATAAGATAATATTTAAAAATGATCTGGGGTACTTAAAATAAGCTACTGAACAAGAATATAACATTTTTTAAATTCGTGTCTGTCTGTTTGTTGGTCTGTTTGTTTGTCTGTTAGTCTTTTTAACTGTTTATCTGTTAAACTGTTTGTCTGTTTATCTGTTTGTCTGTATGTTTGTTCGCGCATCATGTAAAACCTACTGGACCGATTGCGATGCGGTTTTGACTGTTGGATAGCTTAAGGGTTGATTTTAAAACTTTTGAACTTGGTATCTGAATCCGATGAGTAGAAGTCGAGCAATCGATAAAAACTTTTTGATGGAAGCAATTTTGTTCAAATGATTTGATACTGGTATTTTAGGTCTTGGAATAGTACGTATGAGTACTTTTAACCTATAGAAATGGCCTCGCGTGCAAAGCCGCGGGTACAGCAAGTATTAAATAAAACAAAACTATTAACAGTAATAGTAATGAGGGCATAGACAACTGCATATTACTCCGTACTTTGAGGGACATTAGCTCCTACAATAGCGTAGGTAATAAAATTAAATCAGTACGTAGAGAAACAAACGTCCGTATAAAATAATACACCGTAAACAATACGCATCTCATAAAATGATTTATAACAGTCATGCCGTTTAAGCGGGTACTTTACATCTTGTGCCAGGAAATGTTCACGTGACTGTCGTTTTGGTTTGTTTTGTTTACAAGCGGCAACTTTGATACCGAGCTTGCTCCACGTGAGGTTTACTTATTAATGGACATGAATGCGTATCATGTAATAATATTTAAAAGAAGTGCGAGTGGTTTAATTGAAAAACAGTACTGGCCGCGCCTCTAGTGGAAACTTGCAGGAACTAAAGAAAATGTATGGAACTAAACGAAACTACAATCGAAAAGTATAAAACTCGTACTAGGGATACAGCTTATGTGCCGCGCATATATTATGAGGCATAGGCATGGATGATGCGAGTTCAAGTTCCCTCCGATAACCAAATTATTCCTTTAGAAAAATTATGAGATATAGTTCCGCTAACTCTGCTAAAAATCGAGTAACATTAACGTGGTTGAATACCCAACAAAAAAAATACAAAGGTGTGGTAGGTACTTCGGTCCCCATATGCGGACTGCTGTTGCAGAAGTACACAATAAGACTAACACAATAAATAATTATAATGATGATGTATTCATCATCATCATCATCATCATCATCATCATCATCATCAACATTATTTTATTCCAGTCTTCGACGAAGAAGGGAGCCTGGTTAAAACATACTCTAACCCGTATATGAACCAGCTGTCCGAGTATGGCCAGAATCTGCCAATTTATGGAAATTACTTGAATCCTTTCTTCAACTTTATCCGTGTGAGTAATCAATTGAATACTTATAGCTAGATATAAAATCAAAAAGCTTCGTGAAAAAATCGGTCAAACCAGATGGGGCGGGGCTACTGAACAAGAATATAACATTTTTTAAATTCGTGTCTGTCTGTTTGTTAAGCGTTGTATATAAACAGCGCTTAATTTTGTCGAAAGCTTCACTGAGACAACGCTACGCTCTTCGTAAGCTTTCGTTGAGAATGTTTAACAACCAAAACTAGATGGCGCTATTGGCAAATGTACAAAACTATAATGCAGACATGAATGTTAATTGAGGACCCTGTGCCGACCTCTGGTGTAAGAATTTGTCTGGTCACTCATGGGTCTCTGACGTGGCTTCACAACTGAGCCCTCAGAAGCAAAAAAGGCAAAAAAAATATGGCAAATCTGCAAGAACCTAATTAAAAGGCATCCATGTAGGCCAGGGATTAAATCGCGCGGACACCATACCTCATAATTTATTATCATTTTTATTATCTTGTAGTTCGGAACTATGTCTTCCAAAACCGGACCGTATGGAACCGTATAGGTATGGAGAGGAAAAACATAAAATTATATAGACAGCGAGACGTTCAGTTTAGGCAAAATCTGGCTCCTTTTTCAGCCTTTATTCACATCTAATTTATTTCGTTTCCAGCATTTCGGCAACTCTCTAATATCTTACACAATCCCAGTCTCCAAATCCATCATCCAGAACATCAAAAACAATCCCGAATTCCAGAACACCCTTGTAGTCATCCCCAAGCAGGGCCTTATTGTTGCGCCCAACCCCCTTTGCGAGGGAAAGAGAACGCAGATCCCTGCTCCAAACTTGTGCAATAACTTCTTGAACTGCTGGGATGGGTGGGCGTTTGAGCAGGAGTGTCCTGCTGGTTTGATGTTCTCGACCCAAGGATACTGTGACTATGCCGGCAACGTGGACTGTCGTAATAGAAAACTAGATGGTAAGCGCTCTAAACTATTTATCTTTCTAAAATAAGACCTGTGTGAATGAGAACACAGATCCTTGCTTCAAAATTGAGCAATAACTTATTGAATTGCTGGGATGGGTGGGAGTTTGAGCAGGAATGTCTTTCTCGAGTCATAGATTAAAATTTTACTATGCAGGCACGTGGACTGCCATATTAGTAGAAAACTAGATGGTAAGCGCTCAAAACAAACTCTTTCTAAAATAAGACATGCGTGAAAGAGAACGCAGATCCCTGCTCTGGACTTGAGCAATACCCACCCTCAAGCAAAAAGTCTGTCGCTAAGCCTCTTTTGTTTTTTTTTCTCAAAGGACAATTTTTCTCATTTTTTACCATAATATCATCATTTAACAAGTGAGATAATGGCATATCCGATGTTTTTTTTTTATTTTCTATGGCTTGTTGTATGCATAACGAAGGTTATCGAAAGCATTGTAACATCTAAGTAACTTTTTGTATGCATAACGAACGGTTATCGAAAGCATTGTAACATTCAGGTAACTTTTTGTATGCATAACGAACGGTTATCGAAAGCATTGTAACATTTAGGTAACTTTTTGTTCTTATTTTTCTCATTTTTTACTGTTTTGTATGTGTATTAGTTTTTATGTGTTGTCACTCTCCTTTCGTGATGTCACAAATAGGTTCCGACAGAAAATCAGTGCCAAGGCTTTATAGCCTTAGCGTTTGCTGAGTCGGGACCTGTTTGTGACAACACTCAGCATTAATTTCGCTCCTTTTTTGTAATTTTTGTTCTTGGTCATCCTTATTGTTGTCATAAATAAATGTATTTTCTTTGTTTCTTTCTTTAGTTAGTGTTCTAACTCTGGCGATAGCGATAGCTTTTATCGAAGACTTTACACAAAAGTAAGCGTAATTCAACCTCTTTGACACAACATAACAAGCTCGATGTGAAGCACGAGCACGAAGCACTTTAAAACACGAGTCCCAAGACCGGGAATATATAGTAGTGTATGAAGTACTTCGAACCTTAGATGGCGTTGGCAAAAGTTTTGGTATCAGTACTGTAGTTTGGTATGTCCAAGGAAGTTCTATAAGTACATAAAACTTCCTTAGATATAACCAAAGATTTTGAATTACGCTTACTGGCGGGTATGACATACTTCTTTCCCTTGTTTATGGCAAGTTGTGCGTCAGTTTTATAACAAATTCTAGTATTTATTGGTAGTATTTTCTACCTTCTTGATATTCTTTATTATACATTACAGCTAATGATACAAATAAAATGGACCGTTTCATTTAGTTTTAATTTATCTGCTTTAATAAAGGGCTAAATAAAATATAAATATGTCAAAGCTGCCAATATCATAATAAAAAAAACAAATAATAAATTTTACTACAAAAAAACTTGTCTTTCGTTTGATTCGCTCCTGGTTTGTGCATTTTTACGGTAAAACGCTGTTTTTACCTGCTTTCGATTATTACGTTCAGTTGAGTAAATACCAAAAGTTACGCGAGCGTCATCTCTTGACGATGAAAGAACTAAACTGACGATGCTTAATGAAAAACTGCTCATTGTATATCGCAGTGTGAGCAACGCCATCTAGTAAAAGGAGCGGGCAACCAATCGCAACTAATTTTACGGTATCGAAATGTCAAGCTAGGCTTGGGTAAAGACTATCCGTGCCTTTATTTGGAACTAGCTTTCACCCGTGACTACGTCCGCGCGGACTACAGTTTATCACGAAAAAAGCAACATATGTTCCTCTAGGATATTAAAAACCAATGCAAAAGTATAGCACCAACGCTTTTGATGTTTTTTGTCAGACTTTTTATTGTTTCGTTTCCATGGCAGCCATTCCTTACAGCGAGTAATCAACATTTTCCAGTTTTCCCGTGGAAACACACGTTTTTGGGATACAAAGTATCCTATGTTTTATTCCAGAGTATAAGCTCGCGGCATTGGCAGCAGTGTTTTTTGACCACCACTGCTTTATTACCTACCTTGAATAAAACTCACCTACTTGACAGACTTGTTATTATTTCGTTTCCATGGCAACGTCATTCCATTCTTTATTTTTGATACCTTGGGTTACATTATTGCAATTTTCGAATGGATCTCTAATGTTTTGACAAATAAAATACAGCCCATGTTACTCGCTGATAGTGTAGCTATCTATAGGTGAAAGAGTTTATTAATTTTTTATTTTTTTTTAGTTTATCCATTACAAACCAACAAACATACAAACAATCAAATCTTTCCTCTTTATAATATTAGTGTAGAAAAATAATGGATCACAAGAGACATCCTGGTCCGATATGTGTATAACTAACTGTGCATGGACACAGAAACACGTAATGAATCCCCACTAATATATAAAAGTGAAATGTTTACTGTTTGTTTGTTAGGGGCGTTTTCACGCTAAACATATATCGTAGAAAACGCGGGCATAGCCGCGGGGCACAGTTAGTAGGACATAAAGAGGTTTAATTATCGGTTAAATTCTTTCAATATCTATAGAATGAAAAGTCATGAAAAAGTTCGACAGATATAAAAGACCGGACGAGTGCCATAAACCCGGACATTAACCGGAATAATTGAAATGAATGGCAACCCTGTCTGCAGCTAGGCATATAAAATACTCGTATTCTCAGAACATGTAATTATGTAAATCTTAATGTGTTATCTTTGAGGAGATGTCGACAGATAACTGGAAATGTCAAGTGGGTTATATAAAATTATATTGGTATACATAGACTAGTTTCTTACACAATACCTATGTGACCTTTGTTACGAGCATTAAAGTTTAAATACTTGCTTCATATTGGCCGATATTGAACATATTCAAAATTATCTACCAATTTTAGCGTATTGTTCGCATGAATGATGATAATGATGATGATGATGATAAATATCCTATGTGTTATTCCAGGACCTTAAGTAGGTATCATCAGGGCTATTGGTAACTTGACGTATTCCCAAACGGATGCGTTACGGGAATGGGCTACTTTAAGCCCCCAATATATGGCCGATAATTAATAGTGTTTTAAATACATTTGAAATTTTGCAATTTTTTGAAAGATACCCAATTTTGGGCATTTGTGACAAAATAAAAAAAAAGCAAATTGAATGTCATTGAAATATATTTTTATTTAGAGGTGACTATGTAACAAAGCTTAATAAGCAATTAAATATCTTAAAACATTTAAAATGTGACCACCATATGACTAATAAAGATTTTATTTTCGTTGATAATTTTTAAGTTACTTTATAGATTTAGTTGAAAAAATACTATGACATTAAGTGTACAATTTACTAGTAAAACTTTATCGTTTCTGAAACTATCCATAAAGGTATAAAAGTTGATATTTTTACTATTTATTTTAACTACCACAGGATGTGCGCACACCTATTGTAAATAATATGGACCGACCGATTTTTTTGAGTGAGCCTTGCTTGCGGCGGCAAGCTCCCTGATTGGTCGCTATTGTTCAATACATGTATGTTTAGAGTGATGTGGGTTAGTTAGTTACTTAGTAAGTTTAGACTCTACATCACGCTAGCACGTATTGTTTTGATATCTGATTATTTCTTACCCTTTTCTTGGATCATTTCATTATCTTCAAGGACACCCAGTATAAATCTTAACCTTTGAACAGCACCAGCTTTACGTATGTGGTCAGGAAAAATTGTGCCATGAAAACACAGTAACATGTGGAAGGCTCCAACCGCGAAAATGTCTCTGAACTTTAGCAGCTTTGCTGTTACAAATTCCGTAACCATCCATTATGTCAGCATATGCATTATTTCGAGTAGGTACATGGCCATAGTAATCAATGAATGCACACAGTGACAGCTTGCTTGACGTAAGAGGTAGTGCTGGCCTCTACTGTAGGAGTTTGTAGGCCACCAGATTTTGTGAAGCCCTGACACGGTATCACGACTGCTATTAATCAATAACAGCCGATATTCAGTCGACAGTCTAACGTGCCTTCCGAAGCATGGAGCTATGGAAATCCACGTATAACTTATAAAAGTCATTGGTGACTAGAGAAACGAATCCAGTATCGTTGGATTCCAACGCACTAGTATACCGCTCCGCCACTATCGATCTACAACAACGACCTTAGAGATACACAGCTAATGAAACCATCCGAGGAAAGGGTAATAAAAAGCAAGATGTCAAACAATACGTGCTAGCGCGGCGTAGAGTCTAAACAAAGTAACTAATTAACCAACATCATTTTTATTATTGACCTGTATAGAACAATAGCAACCAATCAGGAAGCTTGCCGTCATCGTCAAGGCTCAAATCAGGTAAAAATCCGGTCAGCCTAGTAGTAATTAATAAATAGTGTATCCTGTGGTAGTTAATAATTAATATTAAAAAAAACAGTATAAATCGATTTTATACCTGTTTAGAAAGCCTATGAAGCGAGCACGTTTTATTATTAATTTGTACATACAAGTGTCATAGTGATTTTTTAAACTAAATGATATTTTTTAACAAGTAACTTAACAATTATCAACGAAAATATAAAACTGTATTAGTCATAGTGGTCGCATTTTAAATGCTTTTTTGATATTTTATTGCTTAATAAGCTTCGTTACTAAGTCACCATTTTGTTTGCCTTATCTTTTTTTATTTTGTCAAAAATGCCAAAATTAGGGCATTTTTCTAAAAATAGCAAAATTTCGAATATTTAATAATCTATTAACTTTCATACAATCATTGAGGTGTGATGTGATGATTTACGTGACATCCCTGCGTTTTCCAGGACTGATGGATGTTTTGTTTCTTTTCCAGCTAATAAACCCCAGGCGCACCCAATCTGCAGCAAAGATTTCGAATCGTTCAGAAACCAGCAGAACTGCAATGAGTTCTTCATCTGCGTGAACAGGCAGCCTATCCCATTCAAGTGCCCAGCTGACCTCGCTTACAGCCAGGTAAAACAAAATAGCATACGAAATCTTACGCATCGCCCATCCGCGCAGAGATCATAGAGCTACCTTTTATACCTTTCAGCTTGTCCCCTTGGACGTACTTCTATGCCCTTGGTACTGAACAACGGCTTTTCCCCCTCATATTTCTACCAGGGTGGATAAAAGGAAATACTCTGATATAAGTACGAAGTTTCTAAACTTTCTATTTACTATTCTACACAAAATGTTTTGTATATTGCGTGCGTAAAGCTAGATTCACATTTATTAAGTCATGTTCGGCGGCTTTTGTTTCCAACTGTACTCTAATTATAAGAAAAACTTTTTATTTTACCACCTTATTATTAAGTCACTTTCTTGTTTGTCTGTCTTTCAATCCGGGTGAAATTTTCCACCTCAAATTTCGAGCATTTCCCGATTAGCTATCCGGCTGAAACTTTCATGGTAGCTCACCACTCGATGACAATAGATAACAAAAAAGAAAAGAAAAACCACGTGGTTTTAAGATTAGTTTTTTTAATCTACACTTTCTGCTTGTTTATGAATTTGTAATTACTTGCTTGCTTGTTGTACGAGGTAGTCCTGGCCCTTGGTGTCAGATATTTTCAAGCCGCCGCCCGAGGGCCTCTGATATAGCTTAACGTCTCAATAACAGCCAGGACCGAAAGATTAAATATGAATACATAACTGTTATAAAAAAACTAAAGAAAATGAGAGGGGTCTATGGGTTTTATAAGAGCGACCGAACTGTTCGTCTATTGTTTGTCGTTAATGACACCGTTATCACTGTTTATAATGTCAGTTCGAATTTGATTCGTATGTCGACACAATAAAAACTAACAGTGTTCGCTAACGAATCTTATCGGCTCTTTACCTACAATTTAATAACAAGTATTACAATTAATTTGGCCAAAACACACCAGCACGTGGGATGTTTTTTTTTTGTTTAGGCGGTTCTTTAATTAAATATTTAATTATCATCATCAACGGCCTGTTTTCATCCACTGCAGAGCATAGGCCTCTCCCAATTTTCCCAATGGCATTTATGATCAAATTGATATTGAAAGGGAGCGCAGGGCATTGGCGATTAAAAGTAATATGCTTGCACGCAGGCTTTATAGAGATAAAGTGTTATTAAAGTGTTAAAAAAAGTGTTATTTTTAAGTGTTAGTTTACACTTTTAAGTCATATTGTAGGCGATGGAAGCCTAACGGTTCAATATTGCAACTTGGAATCCAACGATACCTGGTCCTTTATTAGGGTTCGCACCAATTACTTTTCTAAGTTAAGTGCGGTTTTCATCTCTCCGTGCTTCGAAGGGCACTTTAAGCTGACGGTCTCAGCTGATAATGAATAATAGCAGTCGTTAAGCCTTGTCAGAGGCCCTTGAGTGGCCTGACAAACTCTGACACCTGAGGCCAGCAATACCTTATAAGAAAAAAATTTTACAAACTTTCTACATGAGCAGTCTGTGGACCCCTGGAGATCATTCATTGCCTTGCGTGTCCAGTAAATAATGGATTTAGGACGCTCCTGGCGCTGCGCGCTGCCCCCGTTTCTGTATACCTATATATGTTTGAAGAGGCGCATGTTGATGGCTATCATGACCTTACATCATGCGTAAGAGAATCGCCTCCCTGCTAAGCAGAATGCCATTGGTAGAAGATACGATTCCGCCAATGTGAATAGTGTTGTTGTGGGCTGTCTTACAGGGACTCGAACTATCTCAAAATTGTATTTGTTTTTATTTCCTTATCCCAGACTGCATTAGACTTGTCACGAGGCGGTCCCAGGGTTTGGGTTTGTCCCACTAGCCCAGGACCCAAACCTCAGTGACACAGAATTACAGGTACAGGAACAATAGGGTGTGAACTTGGACAATTTCGTGTTGATACAATACGGATGAAAATAATCTCTTATGTAGGTATTATCATATATATATATATATTTAAAAGAGTAATTCAATTTTATAATATTATTTCGGTTTTTCCAAAAATTAATATTCGAATGACAGGTTATTTGTATTTAGAATGAATCAATGATGACCAACTATCAAAAATTAAAAGAAATGGATTATGAAAGAATTACGAGATCAAATGAGTATTATTATGAAAGAGGTTTGGACCTCGTCACAGACTTACATATTTGAATAAGACCATATAAAGGTATAGGTATTAACAATTTTATGAACACTGTCAAAAATAACATTATATATAAAAAAACATACAAGTTTTCATGTTTCATATGGTAATGAAATTCGAAAACCATTTCGAGATATTGCGATGCTGATCATTATTCTTATTTTTCCAAAAAATTTAGTGCAATACCTAACTACAAAGATATTAAGTAACTAGCTGTACCCGCGGCTTCGCACGCGTGGTCATTTCTTTAGGTTCAAAGTACCATAATGTGCTATTCAAGGAACTTGTTGGTATATTGGTCCTGAAATGAACAAAATTTCTTCAGCCGTCAATTATTTTTTTATCAATTACTCGGCTTCTAACTCATCGGATTGAGATACCAATACACTAGATTTAAATCAAACCCTAAGCTATCTGATAATGAAAACTGCATTGATATCGGTGCAGTAGTTTTTATGTGATGCGTGAACAAACAAACATACAGACAAACAGAAAGAAAGACATGAAAACTAAAAAAAAAGTTGTTCAATACCTTTTTTAAGCACACAAAAGCATTTTTTCATTTGAATTCATCCAGTAATTCCGGCGGCGTGATGCGCGGCTAAGATACAGACTGACAGACATACAGACAAAAATTAAAAAACATACAGTTTAGGCTTCATTATCGAATATAGAGTAACTTCCAAAAAAAAGCATTATATCTTTCATGTACAGAATTTGGACCCATATCCCACAGGAAACCTGTTTTTTTTCGGAACATAATGTATCCATAATTTTCCCCCACCTTATAAACTATGTCTGTGCCAAGTTGCATCAACATCCGTCCAATAGTTTCAGCGTGCTACGTGTTCTTTTAAATAATGTTTCACTCCTATCCTGCAGGAACACTTATTTTATTCGGGATGAAAGTATCCAGTGTCCTACCTTGAAGTATGAACTCAATTCATTGATTGATTGATTGAGCTCATTCGAATTCATTGATTCTTTTCGGCGTGGTTCGACAGACAAGGTACAGACAGACATACGGACAGACAGACAGACAAAAATTAAAACATACAGTGTTGGCTTTAGTATTGAATAAAGAACGGCCTCCAAAACAAATTACTTAATATCTTCAATTTACAGAATTTTTCACATTATCCCGGAGGAACACTTTATTTTTCGGGATAAAAAGTATCCTTAATTTTTACCCATTATATAAACTATGACTGTGCCAAGTTTCAACAAAATCCGTCCAGTAGGTTCAACGTGATACGTGTTCTTTTAAATAACTTTCAACGCCTATCCTGCAGGAACCCTTTAATTTTTCGGGATGAAAAGTATCCAATGTCCTACCTTGAAGTATGAACTCAAATCACACCAAATTTCATTTGAATTCATTGAGTATTTTCGGCGTGATGCACTTCCAAAGTACAGACAGACAGACGGACTGACGGACAGACAGACAGATAGACAGACAAAAAAAACAGTTTTGGCTTTAGAATTGAACATAGAACGGCCCCCCACAATATCTTTAATTTACAGAATTTGGGACATTATCCCGCAGGAAATCTTTATTTTTTCGGGATGAAAAGTATCCTCAATTTTAATTCATCATATAAACTATGACTGTGCCAAGTTGCATCAAAACCCGTCCAGTAGTTTCAGAGTGGTAAGTGTTTTTTAAAATAACTTTCAACCCCTATCCCTTTCATTATTCGGGATGAAAAGTAGCCTATATCCTACCTCGTAGTATGAACTCAAATCATACCAAGTTTCATTTAAATTCATTCCGTAGTTTCGGCTTGATGCCTAGCCAAGATAAAGACAGACAAAAAAGAAAAAAATACAGTTTTGGCTTCAGCATTGAATCTAGAGTACGGTCTAAATTATTTTTTTCAAAATATCTTCAATGTACAGAATTGGACCCGTTACAGTTTTATTATAAGTATAGATAACTCTCAACCAAGCAGAGTTCGGTGGAATAATAAAATACAGGTGCCTGTAAAGAAAAAAAAAACTACTCTAGAGCCTGACTTTGACAGATATATAAATGTTTTTTTTTTCGAATGTGGCTTCGGTAATCTTTTTTATTCCACCGAACTCTGGCAGTTAGAATAAGCTACTTTATAATAATTAATTTCTCGGAAAATATAGCTTAGATTGGAAAAAGAAAAAATACGTGTATCTTATTTTTCAATATTCTTTCAGAGAAAATAAATAAATAGTAATGTTAAAAATTTGAAATGTTGTCAATTGCGGCTATTCTCCCTATTACCCGAGTACGGGAAGCAAGGGAAGAGAAATGTGTTCCAACTAAAAACTTGGTCCGATTTTGACAAGCGAGGTAAAAATGTATTCGTCTTCATCTCAAGAGTCTCATAGGCTTTTTATACCCGACCGTTTTAGTTTTCGAACTTATGTCTTGTAATTAATCTAGTATTCATTCAGCATTTGAGAAAATTGTCGTTTAATTACAAGCGGCTGGATGACCTCGCATTATGGACAAGTATGAATAAACATTGCATGTCTGACATCCGCATACCACCTGCAATACACCTTTCACTGAGGACCCAAGTTTATTAACTTGTAGACAATACAAAATTCATTCGCCATGTCGTTTTTCCAAAGGCTCTATGTTGGAGCAATACAGATACGCCGCTTACAAGGAAAAGGTTTTAGCTTTACATATAGAAGAACCAATCAACATTGTCCATACGATGAGCAAGCTGAAGTAGCAGTGGACTGGTCATATTTGCCGATGAATCGACAAAAGTTAGGTCAAATCACGATTAGGCAAACTAGTGTAGCGCGCCCTCTGGCTAGATGGAACGACGATATATGCTAGGTGGACAAAAAGAGCTGAAGATCGGGCCCAGTAGCGTAGTTTAGAAGAGGCCCATATCCAGCAGTGGACTGACATGGGCTGATGATGATGATGATGTCACATAAATTAAAAAAAATATATGTGTAAAGTACTTGAAGTCGTATAAAATAAAAAATTGAGGTCTGTGCCAGTACTAACTTACTTTAGTTCTTTTAAGTTTTAATACATTCGAAGACTTTTTTTTTTCATTTTAGTTTTATTATTACTTTTTAGCAGAAAATGAAGTACTTATTCCGTTCGCTAAGATAAGCCTTACTGGAAATAGTTAATTAGAACTAAGTATTCCATAAGTTGAAAGATACAAAAACTATTACAAAAAGAATTATTGCAATCGGTTTTATAGTTTCCGAGAAAAACGTGGACAAACATACATACATTCGCGAAATTTGGTATATTTGTTCAGATTGATACTCACATAGACTAACATATATGAATATTACGCACGTTCAACAATATTACATACATAAACATAAACTTGAGGACCTAATTTTTTTGAAGTCGGTTATGAAGAAGCGGTTTTTCTCATAATAGGCCAGTCATTGGAGGAAAATGTGAAGCTTTGCTCTGCAACTGGTGGAGTAGAAGATGTTTAATGGTTTATTTATATTACTTAGGTATGAGCTCTTTACGAAAAAAACAAATTTTCGACCTCGAGCGTTGGGAGCGTTAGCCGCCATTTTGAATTGTAGGGGCCAAAATTAGTTTATTCTAAATAGTTGTTTAACAGTTAGTTGTATGGCAAAAATATATATGAAAAGTATAAAGAAGACAGTATTTGCAATATTTTTTGTATTCACAGTTGTTCTGAAAGTGTCATAGGTAAAAAGTCACAATAAGCGAAAAACAAATATTTGCAGGAACAACGTAACTAAACCGTTGAATGTAGATACTTGATAGTGATGGTGGCCTAACGGTTCTATAGTGCAATTTAGAATCCAACGATACCGGGTTTAAAATCTAGGCTCCGCACCAATGACTTTTCTGAGTTATTTGCGGTTTTCGATCGCTCCGTGCTTCGGAAGGCACGTTAAGCAGTCGGTCCCGGCTGTTATTGATTAATAGCAGTCGTTACGCCATGTCAGAGGCCCTCGAGCGGCCTGGCAAACTCTGACATCAGATGCCAGCACTACCTCATACGACAAACAAGATACTTGATATTTGGAGAGTATGTTTATAAAGAGGCAACAACGTACACCAAAAGATGAATTTTGATAAAATCGCATTTTAAGGGGTTTAAAAGGGGGGGTCAAAGTTTTAACAAAATACCTCTATTTTGAAGACATTGTTGACCAAAACTAATTTTGAGCTTTTCAATTCAACGCTAACACCTAACGCCTAACGCTAACGCTCCCACCGCACGAGGACGAACATTTGTTTTATTTCGTAAAGACCTTATAACTAAGCAATACAAATCAAAACATCTTTGTAGAGCAAAACTACCTAGTTACTGGGCTATAATGTACGAGTAAGTTTAATATTACTTTGGAACATGGCGCTTGCAACAGCAACATATCGATTACCGTGAACTAGTCTCACAAGCACTACTATTACCAATTCGAAGAAAGATTTACTACTTGAGAATATTTGCTATAATTAAGGCAATACTAAAGTTGCAAGGACCTATTCAACAGAGAGTACTTTTACCTGTGGCAGTAAAATTGCCCCCAAATAGACATAATGCATTATAATATCCTCAATTACGACTCGGATCCCAATTCAATGCAAACGCCTTTCTAAAGGAAATCCTTATTTCTACAATAAACATTATTAAGAAATCTTAAATACATTTATATGTTCATACAAGTTTTATTTAATATCTATTTGTTCCTTAAATGGTCATCTGCCTACGTCGTCGTCTTGAATTTTAATGAGGCTGTGCAGCTTATAAGTTATCTGTTGATATCGGCTATATTAACACCTGATATTAAAGACAGATAGGATTTAAAAATAAAAAAAACTAAAGGGAAAATTTGAATCACGGTAGGGTAATACTCATATTATCTTAATTTCCAAAGTGTAGCATCATAACATTATAAGTAGGATGCGTTGTGAGTCCGACTAATTGTCTTTTGGGGCTGGTTGGGTGTTCATGGAAAATTTGATCCGGTTTCTGGGATCCGATGTGAGATACTTACTCATTTAGTACACCTATCTAAGAAATAAAAATCGAAGTAAAGAACTTTTACCTACATCCTTATTCCGTTTTTGTTTCCTTTAATTTTAGATGGGTTTCTTTACGCTTGTATGATACTAGCTGCGTCCTACAGCTTTACCCGCATGTGTATCTTTACGCAAAAGAACAGTCGTGAAAAAGTAACAGACATACAAGAGATACGGCACAGAATAAATTATAGTGCTGGTATGGCGAAAGCTTCGTAAAACCCTTCAATTTAGTCGTATAAATATTCGATGTTTTTTTCTAGCAAGAAATAATTACAGTAATAGAGCGATGGTAGCCTAACGGTTCAATAGTGCAACTTATAATCCAAAGATACCGGGTTCAGTCCTAGACCAGTGACTTTTCTAAGTTATGTGCGGTTTTCTACCGCTCCGTGCTTCCGAGGGCACATTAAGCTATCGATCCTGGATATTATTGATTTATAGCAGGCGTTAAGCCATTTCAGAGGCCCTCGGGCAGTCTAACGAACTCTTACACCACAAGTCAGCACTACCTCATTCGACAAACAAACATTAAAATAATTTGTATTTTTTTCAGGTCCTTGGTGTATGCGACTACCCTGATAATGTGGATTGCAAATCCACAGGCTTTTCAATCGCTCCAGTACAGCAGCCATCTTATCCTAGCCCTACACCTTCTCCAGCTGGACCCGTTATTCCTCCTTCTCACCCAGGATTCACTCCTATCATACCAGAGATACCAGTGATACCCCCATTACCAGCGCTACCTCCCGCATCACCTGCGACTCCTATTTTACCTCCCGCGTCACCTGCGACACCTATTTTACCACCCGCGTCACCTGCGTTACCTCCCGCGTCACCTGCGTTACCTCCCGCGTCACCTGCGTTACCTCCCGCGTCACCTGCTTTACCTCCTGCGTTACCTGCGATACCTGAGATACCTCCCTTAGCACCTGTAGTTCCTCCCGCGTCACCTACGATACCTCCTGCTCCTGCAGCTATTCCTCCGCTGCCTTCCTTGCTGCCTCCTGGGACCTTCCCTCAGCCTATTTTTCCACCTGTGCCGCCAATAAGCGTTTTACCGGCTCCTGTGCCAGAAGGACCACCTAGTGAGAATCAGCCACCGTACCCTGATAATATTTTCTTAAATCCAGGTTTGTTGATTCTAGTTTTTGATAAAGCTCATTCTGGTAGTTGAATTACTGACGTTGTCACTGTAGTTAGTCCGTCATTGCACAATGCTGGGATTGCTGTGTACAGTGTTCGTTTGGTTATAAAATTATAGGAATGCTTACTTTGGTTCTATCATTGTATCCGTCCTTGTTTTTTTCTACGGCGAAGCAAGGGAAGGGTAATGAGTTTAACAGTCTATATATGTATGTGTATGTTCTACTATAGCGTTGCCTCTATTGGTCCGATTTTGACAAGCGAGTTATCAATCGATTCGTCTTCATTTCATTTATAGAGTCTCATATGCTATAATGTATTCTTTTACCCGATTACGGCGAAGCATTGAAAGGTTGATGTAATCAAACTTAAACTTGTTCCGATTTCCACAAGCGAGGTATCAGTCGATTGGTCTTTATCGCAAGATTGTCGTAGGCTATTTTTTACCCAACCGTAGTCGGATTTTGGTTTTTGAACTTATGTTTTGTTTATTCTTTTAGTACATCCTGGATCGTATTGACACCAACCTGGATCGTATTGTGTTTTGGCATTTAAAAATTATGGTGGAATAAAGAAACTCACTTACAAACATACATACAAATTACAAACATACATGAATCCTAAAAACTTACCAGTAGTGTAAAAATCATTTATACCTGTGATCACTTTTAGGTTGTGGGACTGTGATATTAGTTGCTTTCAAGGTTCTGGACATCTATCCAAACTACCATTTGGTTGGCTCTTATTCGCTATGACCATTCGATTGCATAAAGCGTCGTGTTACGATAATATATCGTCCTGGAATCGTTCGTGAATTACGACAATTGCCGAACGATTCCACTTAGATATCGTAATTCGACTCGTTACGCGTGTGAATGTTCATAGCGAATGAGGGCCCAGGATGCAAATACGCGCCGGAACTATAGCTACATTGATTGCTTTATTTGTTTCTGGTACTTATTTACAGCTGACCACAGTATCTATTCCTTCCAGGGTGCTCGCCTGCTATCAACATTGCCATGTCTCGCCAGCACGCCATCCGTCTGCTCCAGGAAACCATCATGAGCAAGCCTTCTTACTGATACATATTTTATTGTCCTAGCCCAAGTTTCACCACCTCCTGACAAAGTACGCACTAGGCAAGCTGGATTTTGCTTAAACTGGACATTAAATTGTGTTCTTAGCTTGTTTTGAAATATTTAGGCACTTATACTTCCATGTCAGGCTAAGTTAAATCTTATATATAACCAACTTTAGAGATTGCTGTTTTAATGTTGAAGGACATCAATGTCAATGGCTTATAATGTCTAATTTAAATACACACTACAGTAGAATAGTGAATAAATACAAGGAAAGAATCTAGGAAAATAACTGTCAGTTAGTGCTATCAATCTTCGTAGTGATATCAATCTGACAGTATCAGGAGATGGTGAAATAGTCCCTTTGTCTCACTAGCTTTATCACTCTCGCCTAAGACACTGTCTTTGAATAATTTATAGCATTATTGAATAAATTGAATCACGCTTGTGGTGTGGAATCTCAATCGTTTTCTTATTTTCCTCATTTCCGTTATCTGGCCTTTGAGGTATTTAGTTTCAGGTGCAGGTTATAGGAAATTTTGATGTCTCAGGGCAATTTCTGTCCAAGGGAAGAGGGTAATGTATACGGTATGTCTTCCAAATCAAAGTTCTGAGAAGCCAAGAAAATATGGATAGCCGTTTGCATTACAATCTTGTAAATAACCTGCTCGCCTTATTCAAGGACAACATTAAGAGAAAAAAACAGCTATAGAAGCCTCAAAATAAGACAAATTAAATCGGTTTATAAATTTATTTACATATCGTTATAAAAAATTAACCTAACTTACATTAACACATATGACTAAAGCAATAGTTTATTTCGACAGAGCACCGACACAACGTGTTGGTGCCATGTCAAGGTCATCAGATACATTTTAAAACGTTTTGGCAACCATCTCACAATAAAGATTTTCAGAAGAGCATACCAAAAATAAAATTCAATTAATTGAAAGCAACTCTGAGTTGGCATTACTCTAATCTGTGTGTATTTGTTCTTTTATTGTAATGTATTTCCTTAATTTCTTCGAGTAGTAGTTTTTGTGCAAAGTTTTTATTACGAACTTGCTTTTGGGTTTCTATTCTAGAAAAAAGTTTTACCTACTACCAATGCTCTACATTGGTTGTCTTTCAAAAGTAGGTAATACTTTACTTAGCTAAAACGTAATCCTTTGGCCACAACCTCATCGCTCGCGCCACCTGCGTCTTGCAATGATGTTATATTTTAATATATTTGCAATGACGTTTTTATTATATTTTAATATAACATCGTTGGCGTCTTGCGTCTGCGACCGTGGAGTGAACAAATTTGTGTAAAAAGTTTAGACTCTTGTCAGTACGCGACTATTAAATTACTATTGAGTCTATCAATTTACTATTGAGAAGATATTATAATAATCAAAAAGAAGTCCATGATTTTTTGCAATGAGCGCCTCTTAAGGACCCAAACACAAGTTTATAGCACTCATTTGACTTAATCACTTCACACATAGAATTTTATTGAAGAGGAATAATGACTGTGGCAGAAAGAAACTGACCCTAGCCAAAAAAACAATAAAAAGTAACGAATGTCACTGGCAGGTTGCGTTTTTTTTAACTGTGCCTTGATACCAAAGAGGTTTTATTACGCTTACTGTTTATGCAAGCGTAATAAAACCTTTTCGATAGATACGTTTTTAAATTGGCTCTGGGTCAATCAAATTCAGCTCCTAGAGTAAGTCGAAGGGATTGAGTTTAAGCTTGTCCTTAGAGCCGCTCCGTGTCATTCAAAATCCTAGTTTTTTCAAAGCCTTGAGGTCAACGTCACCGTAGTAGTCCTCGCTGAAATCATTAAAAATGTTCTGAGTTCAAACTGAGGAAGTGTGCTTATATTTTTTTATATTTTTTTAGCTTGATTCAATTTCAAATTTAAAAAAAAACAGCAGTCTATGTAATAGCATGCTGTTTTTAAAGCAGAAATAACAAACATTTAGTTTTTAATAGTTTTGAAATGGAAATTCACTCACCAGTTTCGTTATCAATGTGTTACACAAATACATATTATGTAGATCAGAAGGTATAGATAAGAAAATACCTAGAGCCCCAGAAAAGGTCTGTGCTGTTGAACCAGAATATGTTATGAGACGCAAAGTATTAAGGATTATGTTCTTAAATAATGTTAAGACTAAAAGTATCAAGAATCGTGTTAACACGTGCGAGGTTGCAGTGGAAAGTGTAAAGGTTGAACGAAAGAGTATGTTATGGAAAGGGTGCAGTGCAACAAAAAATACGACACAAGTTATTTTTTATAATTTTTTGTTTATTTTATCACTAAAAATAAAACTTAAGTATTACAGTTTCTATCGAACAACAACACTCAGTCGCAGCGAAACAATTCAGTACAAAATATATTTACAAGATTATTGCGTTCAAAATCAGTTACAGAATGGAAACAATTTATAATTTTGTGCTAAACAGAAAGACGTTGTGCCTAAATGCAAACCAACTCTGCAGACGTGCTGCAACGCTATCAGTTACACTACTCTATACCTACCGTGGCAAAAGATACGGTCTAGATTTTAGAAACAAGTTGGTATAAAAAAACTAATTTACAGTATAAAAAATAAATATCTCTATAGCTGTATTATGTCTTCTACTATCGCCTTACCTGCTTTATGAAACTGTTTTCAAAGGAAGCTACAACGAGGAAACTATTTGGCAACTAGAAGAGAATACAAAATTAATCGCGGCTCACTAACTCTCGAAATTTTAATTTGAACCTAGAACACGATCGTCGCACACCATCAACATTTTCTTTCCTGATTTGTATTCATCCAGTATTTAGGCATTGGTAGCCGGATTGTGATCATTTGTGGTGTGCGAGGAAGGAGTTTCTAATTGAGTATTAGAAGGTTAAGGTGGAGAAGGGTGTTTTATTCCTTCTGGGGGCGGGGTTTTAGCTGCTTGGGCGGGGCGTTGCGGCTACTGCCGTCCGGCCGGAGTCCATCAAGGAGCTCGCTCTTGCGGATGGCTTTCAGGTCCAGATCTCCGTAGTAGTCCTCGCTGAAAATGGACGGGAACCTTACTTCCTGCCGCTTCTACCGAACTTAACTCTACTCGCACTTACTTGCTTCAAACTAGACATAAGTGGCTGTCTCAATTTCTAGCAACTTTTACTAAACACGCGCAAGCCGCGTGTATTGTGTAATAAAATCTTGATGGAGCGAAATCAAGTGAACTGCCTTGAAACGGAAACAAGAATGATATCCGTTCGCTTTTCCAAGTAGCGTTATCTAACTTTTGTTTTTCTCGCTAACAACTAATCGCTGCGGTTAGAGCCTTCGCAAAAATTTTAATGGAACTTGTTTTATTTGACCTTCGTTTGATCTTTTAGATAGGTACATCTTGTTCGATAATTCCTTTTTTAAATAATTTATTTCTGCGATATTAACAGATGTATCTAAAAATACAGTATAAAAAAAAGGTTCATCACTTTTCGTTTGATTTTAAATTGCTCTATTGACATAGGACTTTGACTGATTGTTTCAGAATTGACAAGTTACCAAGTCAGCCAGAATAGCAAAGAATTATGATCTCGCTATCAACGTAAGCAGTGAGTTTTAAATATTTCCTAATTAATGAGGAGCATTTATAGTTGAACCTTTGGGAGTACAGTTAGCCTGCAAAAGTGCACACTGCTAGCGGGTAGACGAAACAAACGGTCATTACCATAATGTACGCCGATACCAGGTGGCATTGACCACGGCCGTCCGCGCATGAAACTCGTATGTAAAGCACTTAACTTATTTGCCTTAAGTCATGTTAATTTCAAAGGCTGGCCTAAATATGTTGCAACGTAAGGCTCCGGACCGCATAGTTGCGCACGAGAATTGAGGTTGGTGAGCTTCTATCTACCTACGTCATATAGTATTATATAGCTTAAACGAAGTACAACTGAGCTGTGTCGGTGTGGGTGCAGAAGAATGGTTAGTCACAGATACGACATTAGTTGCGTGGAAGTGGACAGGGTCTAGGTTTAACGCACTGCGAAGCCACGCCATTAGGAGCGTTAGACATCAACCAAGATTACTGTGGCATCGCACTGCGCTCGCATAACATCCTGTGGTAGGTAGTTGTACAGACATGTTAGTGACACCATGAGACGCTGATTGTCACCAGAGATTCAGTGATATCCAAACAGTGAGTTTAGAACAGACTTGTTCGATATGCATTCAAGTTGCACCGTCATATTAGAACTTGAACGGAATAGGATATCCGGACTCGATTGGTACACTCTATAATACGGGCATCGACAGTTAGAAGAAAGCTGCCTTTACTGAGTTGAATAATCGAGTGCGGATGTCCGGGAAGTAGTGAGTAATTGAATGGGCAACTCACCATCCGGGAACATCTTCGGGGTCTTCGCAGTTGCCGGTGCCGTCGGAGTCTCCAATCTTGAAGACTGTGCCGATAGGGCAGCCATATTCACGGGCGACTCCCTCGAGACAGATGTAGTACTTGCGGCAGTCCTCGGGGTGGGCGTGACGGCTGAAGGAGCCGGCATTGGACACTTCACCGGGAGCGGGGCAGTTGAAACCGTTCGCTACTTCTGGGAAACACCAAAAAGGTTACGTGAGCAAAGAGAGAGGAAGATGAAACCGAAACGTAGAGCAGACAAAGTCACAGCTGTGCGCCAAGTTGGAAAATTGCTGAAAGACAGAGATACAGTACAAAGTTGTTGTGTTTTAAGTAGGTGCCACAGAACAGGTGCTTAGTAAAACGCAGGTTACGTTATGAGTTTATTATCGACACTTCAAAGTTCCTTCACGACAAAAATACGTATGGTAACTGTATCCATTAAGGTTTTAGCTTCGATTGGAATCGATTTGGTAGATGTGATAATGGCCCAGTCAATAATTATTGCCTGAACGTTTAAACTTCAAGGCTGCCAAATTGTCGCAACAAATTAAATTTCAAATTTGATTTTATATTTTTATTAAATAAGTAATTTTCTTGAAACTGACTCTAATAATAACGAGATAATATAACGGGTAACCACTACATTACACTAACTAACTCACTAACTCTACAGTGATTTAACAAACTTTCACTGATCGACAATTTCTAAAAGTACTTCTAAGCATACAGGTAGTAAAATCTTTCAGTAATACATATTACACATGTACTACATTGATTTTTTTATGCCAAAGACGGCGAATAGTTGCCCAGTATTTCTTAATATAAAAACTTCTTTAAAAAGTACTCAATAAAAAAAAATGGTACGCACCCTCGTTTCTGCACTCAGGAACCTGGTCAGCCCACATGCACACACGGGATTCCCTGTCGTAGGCAAGTCCGGGGCTGCACTGGTAGCGGGAAGCCTCTCCGTTCCAGCAGTTCCAGAACACGTCGCATTTGGCCTCATCGGGGAAGATGCCGTACAGCCTCGAGCAGTGAGGGGTTGTGACCGGAGGCTCTGTAGAGAACGAATTAATACAGTTAGAAGTGTATTAATTTACATCATTACAATTGTGCACTTGAGAAAGTACCAATGTCTTACTGTGGGGTACCTATAAGCTGTAAAACCGAGCAGCCATGTCTCAATTAGCACTATGAGATTCAATGAGCACTAACAATTTGATTCGTATTCTAGACCTTAAACATAATCGCAAGTCTTTGAATATTTGACAAATTCACAAACTGTTTGTTAAGTACAGATCCATAAGAACTTTTCCGTGACTCTATGTCTGCACTTGAATAGCATGAACTAGTTGATTAGACAGGAAGCTCTATAGAATTCTGATCATATTTATTATAGTTAGGTAGGTATCTAAGTATTAATGGCATAAACGTGAGCTTACAACACAGGTGCAAAAAATTGACAAACCTGCCAGACCAATCTGTTGAAAGTATAAAACCAGTCATCAAACGTGAACACTTAAACGTGTTTCAATAAGTCTCACTAACGAGTCTCAAGATACGTCTCTTCCTCATAATAAATTACCTCCATAAAATTCATCAGCCAAAAGTGAGTTCATAACTTTATAGTTGTTCTAGTTCAAGGTGAACAGCTATGATATCCTATTGACATATCTATGCTATATGCAAAATAGATCTTCGAAATAGCGATTGTAATTTCACGCTCGTCCACTTGACCTTCTGGCGACATCCTGGTTGTATTCAGAATAATATTATCCTTACATTATACATTGTATATGTAAATGATGACCTTGACCATCACTTTACTGTTACTAGGTGTATAATGACCAGCCGGACACGAAGCGAACCATAATTGAATAACTTCGTACGATTATGAACTTAACGATGCTCCATTAGGTTGGCAAAGTAAATAAATTTAAGATTTGAATTTAATTGGCATCCAATTTATTGGTTCGCCATTATTAAAAACATTCATATCGAAAAAGCAAAGGTGTGATTATTTGAGATGTCGTTATATGTAAGGAATTCATAGTTTCTGTGATTTTATAGCAAAAATAGCTTAAATATCTCAAAGGCCTTTGAATTTTTAACAATAAGTACCTACTATTTTTTTCGTAACTCACCAAGCTGTGTCCTATCTCCGCACTCGACGTTGTGGAGGTAGTCGCAGTTCTCAGTAAGGTATTTGGAGTCCGTGGCGTCGAAAGCCAATCCATTTCCACAAGTCTTCAATTCGGCCACGCCATTGTCGCACTTCCAGTACTTGTCGCACGAGATGTGGTGGGGGTAGAAGCCGAAATCATCCGGGCATTTGAAGGACTCCTGGCCGACGGCTGTAAACAAGAAAAAAACAAAATGAAATCAAATTGCAACATCATTAAAAAAAACACATTTGAATGCATGACATGGATCGATAAAACAATAACGCCCTCTGTGTTCTAGATTATACTAATGGATCGATCGATTGAGATCACCTTACGAAACCTAACGCAACAGCTTTAAATATTTGTCCAACTACCAATATTGCAATATGAAGATGAGGAAACGACGTATTCAAAACACGAGTCGTCTTGAATTTTAATTGAAATTTCAAAAGCCACGAGGGGTTTGGTAAACGGTAGTTATGCGTTTTGCAACGCACCGGTCCTGGGGCAGGGCCGCTCTTTCTCCGAAGAATGCGGCGTGGCAACAGTTGCCCAACGCCATGCGACAAATGTTGACACTGTTGGCAAAATGTAGCCGTCTATTGTTTGTTGTGGTTTTGCTCAATTAGTGAGAGCACGTGTTCAAAAAGTCATTGTTATACTCTGAGGTTATTCAGACGCTGTAGTCTGAGGCAAATTCAATTAATACAATACCTAACATTAAAATATGACTTCACTACTAAGGTAAGAGGGAAACATAAAAACAAAGAATTTACGAAAGATTACATTGCGGTTTTGCACTTTTGTAATGGCATAATGCTAATGGACGTAAAATCTGACGCAGCGAGCTTTACTACCAGTAAACTAAATACCTACCTATGGTGATAACCTTAAAATCACTAGCAAATACATTTGCATTTCGATATAGGAAGACGATTAGTCTTACGTTTAAATCTCCCAGAGCTTACTATATAATTCCAGTCTGCAAAGATGCTTAGAAAACATTACATAGAGGCAAGAAACTCATTTCCCTGTAAGTTGTGTCACGTTACGTCACTGAGTGTATGCCACCGGTACTGGTTGACATTTTGCCAAAGAGAACTGCTCGTCCGTGCTCTTTAGCAAAACGTAAGTACATTCTCTACGTTAGTAAATATATTCCAAAATTAAGTTTCTATGTAAGCTATTTGGATAGCGTTTGAGTATTTGACTTATAAGTTCCTCGCTAGATTCTAGAAAAGCATGAAATGAGCAGACTCGTTCTTTTTAAAAAAAATACCAAAGCTCATCGTCCGAACTCAATATATGTAGGTACCAGCTATTAAGTTTCAACCAGGGATAAAATAAGTAGATTTGCTATATATTTTTAACCAAAACCTATCGAGTCACATTACAAAACATTTAAACAAACGAAAACTAATTTATGTAATCATTGTGAACACTTCGATTCTTTAGCATGTATTGCTCCAGTAAGTTGCAAAATCACGCGTATAGCTCATCTGATCTAACAGAACTATTTCATACGTTAATGAGCATGAGAATTAGGGCTTCCAGCCTTGATATATTCGGTTTGCCAACAAAATTCATGTGAAAGAAACTTAAGTGTATTTTAACTCGTAGCTGCATCATTAAAAACAAAACAATGTCTAGAAATACGCGAATCTATGGTGCCACCTCTACAACTAGACAGTTTCTCATGGAATTGCATTGAATTTACTAGATATTATTACTATGTTAGGAGTGCATTGCTGAATTTAGTAGCACAGCGTGATTATTGCTTTTAAAGACCAGCTTCAGATAGCGCAGCATGAAGTTAAATCAATATAGAAAACGTCCAAAAGCTTTCATGTGAGGCATTTGTCCCGTGGCGTGCATCACATCTGTGTTACCTTGATAACTTGATATGTCATGCCAAAGCGATAGTCGTCTAAACTCGTTACGGTCTTCTGAATAAACATTCAGTGCAGACAACCTTTCTTATTAAAGTCAAATAGGTAATCGAGGTGAACTACAGTCGGATGCCTAACATTCTTATCGAGGCCGGGAGGGCAATAAATTTGTATGCTACGGATAGGTACGTTCTGAATGATTTTGGTACGAAGTTACGAAGAGGTGTCACTTATGCCATGTTAGTTTACTTTCAACCCTACCTATGAAGGAATTTATACACATGTTAAGGTTGTCTGGAGGATATCGCTCTTTAGAGATAAGACGGCCAATTGTGCGTTTTAATTCATAATTTGTATCCTTGTTTTTTGGAGTGCAATAAAATGTATTTGTATTGTATTGTTCACGTGTGAAACAATGTAGAGAACATATAAACATGTTTTACGATCGACTAATTTCATCATTATAAATTCCTAGTTTAATAGTTGAAATCAAATTGAGGTTAAATTATTTCATAGTATACCATTACTATTTTGTGAAGTGAAGTTTGCCTACAGTTATTAGTGTTAGCTTGATTACGTTTGTGCCTCACTTCCTTCCTTTTTCCGAAGTGACCTGTTGAAAACCAAACCAGTTGTCTTCCGGGTTCGTATTTTGGGCTTCCACAGCCCTCGAACGGTCTTTCTCATGGTCAGCCTTTTATAAGAAAAAATATTGTCGTGTGTTTCATTGACAACTTGTCTATTTCCGTTGTTGATCTACTTGTAGTCGTTATTAAACATGATTTTAATTTGATAATTATGATATTAGATATAACGACCAAAAGTTACTGATTTTACTTGATCTATTTGCTATTTTCGTCGACAGAAACCTTGCTGCTGTTAAGTTCTGCTGCCGTAACGTTGACGATAAGGCTACTTACCATTTTGATTTTTCTATTTAATTTTGTTTATTACAAGACTGATTTTCAATAAATTGAAGTACCATGTTAAACCTTCATTTTTCAAGTATGCAACGCCCATAGGTTGTATAGTGTCACACGTGTGAACCAGGGCGGGCTGATTGCCCTGGCGTGACACAAGTTCGTTACACAACCGCCTGGGCGCTGGGGCGACACTTGAGCCCTGCGCGCGCGCATTAGTGGCGTAATTATTGATTAGCTCAGGTGTCATAACATGTTATATAACATATGTTTGCATTGACTAGACTTATGTGTGCTTGTGGTCGTTATTTTGTTGTTATATAGTTTTTTAGAATGATTAGCTCTCGCTTTACATGCTACTAAGTAATGCTCATGTGTATTCAGCACTACTGAAACGAGGCCGTTATAATTATCAGCCCTTTAAACTTTAATAAGCAAATATGTAGGGTTTTTTACAGCCCTCAAAAGCAAGTTCTGCTGTCAAAATATTTTATCTCCTGATTTTTAAGTTTTCTCTGACTACAGATTTTCGGCAGAGCAAATTGGGAAACACATAAAGCATGGTGCTGTTACAAATACATCCAAAAACTATCAGTTTACACAAAGAATACAAACAAAATGTATTAAGTCATCTGTAAGTGGCATGGCAAACACTTATGCAAATCAACTTATTCGTAAGTTGTGACCCAGTAACTTAGCTATTCAGCAAACAGACATAATAGCCGTCTATAGAAAAGTATATATCCGGGGCAAGCAAACAAAATAAATCACACATCGCTGATGAGTATTACATAAAGCATTACAATTTAAAGGTCGCCAGCCATTAAGTAACACGGTGAAAGCCTCCGGTGACCCACAACATCTCGAGATTAATCAGGGTTGCTACTTTTTAACTTTTAAAGAAAATAAGTAATACATATATTTTTATGTATGTCAATATATATATGAATAATATTGGTTTGTTATAATAACAAAAACATACTGTGTAGTATTGGCAAAAAAAATGGTTGTCGATGAAATAGTAATAGCTTTATAAAATTAATTTTCTCCAATATGTGAAGAGTGCACAATTTATAAATTATGGTTCCTTTGTCATTACGACGTATGATGATAATTTAAAACAATATGACAACCCTAATCTCAAATGTAGGTGAAGCTTTCGGTTTCGATGCGCCCGCGCATCTCATTGAGTAACCTCTCGCACGTTTGACCTTATCATCTGCATGTAACACTTGAATCAAATAAATTAGCCCATATTATTTGCATCAAATCTTCATTCGAATACCCTCATTTAAATATAATTATTAGAAGATTTATTTTAAGATCTTTATGAATGTTACGAAATGTAAAATTGGTTTAATTGCACTTAAAATACAAAGAGATGTTATAAAAACAGTTTTGAGAAAAGAAAGTGTCTGATTACCGTTAATGCAGTGCAGTGCACTTAAAATAATGAAGCGCAGTTTTATGCGCGATTTCTAATTTAAACTGTAAAAAATAGGATCGTACATACCTATTATAGCAAAGATGTTTCACTTAAGAAATTTGTGATGTCGAAATAAATGATATAACCACAACATTTACGAATTATTGAAGTATAAGTGGATAAGGTACAAACGCATTCGAAGTATAAACATTAGAAAAGGGATATTTACCATGGATGCTATTTTTAATGAGTTCCCGATATTTCGGCACTGTTGCAAGCACCATGTTCACGGATAACTGATGTAACTGCGGGTGGATAAGATTTACGTTCTCTGTTTACTTTTCTGTATTTATACTTCTAATGTGTCACCATGTTGGTTATAAACCATATATAACGCATTCGTCCACAGGTTAAATATTCGAAAATAAATCAAATCCTAAAAAAAATATGTGTGTTTGTTTGTTAACAACTCATCGCTGAAAAAGGCTGATTCAGATAAAATTTGGTATATTATACTTTAATCCCTCGAATTAGACACAGGATACTTTTAAACATCAACATTGTTGCGTGTGAAACCTCAGGCAGCAACTAGTTATAACAGAATTGGACTCACACTTACTATCAGACGGTGAGAACTAACAGTATAGGTAAGTAGAATAAATATAGAGAAAAAGATAGAACTAGCACCACATAATAAATAATAGTACCACAGCAAATAGTAAGAATTACGATGACTGTTCCTAAAATGACGTCAGAAACTTAAAGCTAGTTAGTTAGGTTCAATCGTTGCTGAATCACAAAAAATCATACATGGCCCTTTCAAGAACTTGGTGTCGCAACTACTAAATTTTCTTTGTTGCACTCACTCACTGATTACTGGCCACAGACCACAGAACGGTTCCTACCACAACTCAAATCTGGCACTCCTCACAACCTTTTGACTTGAATTTAAGAGCAATAATAATTACGGTCACTGACGTGAGTGGATTAATCTGACGTAACCATTAGATAAGTGGCCATTGTTACAAATTACACCTCTGTACGTGCCTCGGTGAAAGTTCGTAGGCTGCGCTCGTACATTGTTGAAGCTTAAAGAGCTTGAATTGGAGGCATTTATAAGGTTAATGTGTAGTTGAATGTGTGGGTAGAAATTAAGCTTCTAATGTTAGCGAGCACGGGTCAATTCCATGTCAATGTTTGCTACGGAAGTTTAAGACAACTTTCCTTGTATTTTCTGTAAGTGTTTTTGTAATGGTATTTTCTTAGTATGAACTAATCATGCAAATTTGGTTACAGCACGTGTCAAATAAACTTATATTTTTACATGTAAATTGAACAACTGCAAGTCAATTCTCTACATTGTGATAAGTAATATTATTTTTGTAGCAGCCTTTGTCATATCCAGTAAAACAGTGGCCATAAGTTGTCTTATATACTGACCCAACATTGTAACTAGGTCATAATAGCACAAACAGTGGCCATAAGTTGTCTTATATACTGACCCAACATTGTAACTAGGTCATAATAGCACAAACAGTGGCCATAAGTTGTCTTATATACTGACCCAACATTGTAACTAGGTCATAATAGCACAAACAAAGCACCATTTCACAATGTAGAGTCTATTGACTGATTGTCACATACTATCGATCGGCGTTCTGTCCAGACGTGACATAACAAGTTAAACAGCAATAAGAATTCTTCTCATTGACGAGCCGGCGGCGCAGGTTCAGCCGTGCCCGCATAATCGTTGTGCAATTGCAAATTTTACTTTACATTTGACAGACGCAATTCTGGTGTGGACGGTAACAATGTAAAAATTGTAAAAGATGATCTGTTTTGGGGAAAATCAAAGGAAATAGCAATCTTCTTACGAATAAATTAAAAAAAAAAAAAGAGTGTAAATACTGATATTACGAGTATCTACACTAAAAATATCGTGAAGAATTTGTTGTTACAAATTTGCTTGTAGCATCTATAACATCAATAACATAATATTAATATAATCCGATTCTGAAAATATTTCACTAATAAGAAACTACTCTATTTCAGATGGACATAGGCTCCTTTTTTTCTCAGTAAAATTAAGTTTTCGTGGAATAACGGAAAAATACGGATGGAGATGAGGGCAAAGCAGTAAGTTAATATATTAGTATTCTGTATGTCTCAGTGTATATATACTTTATTTATTCCTACCCAGTAAACACACTGTCATCCATTCCAAGCCATGGCTACCAACAGCCTCGACACGTGAGCGGTGGATCTTAGAGGAACAAAAACCAGCTATACAATGCATAGGGCCAACGAGAGGTTATTTATATCACGTCGAAGGACAGACAATCACCGCATTGCTGATCGACCATCGTACTAAACTATAGACCCATACAAGCTGTGTCTCTTTTGTAAAGAACTATACATGAATGAGTCTTTAGATTTGTGTCTCTATGTCGTTTGTGTCATATGTGTATAGTCTGTGATATATGCTAGATTTATGTCTTTCTGACTATCGTTTAAACTAGCGAACTTCCTATTGTGCTGTTATCTAATAGATTTGCTGTCTTCTCATTCATTATAACATTAGAATCACATTTAACTTGAAATTGTCATACATTTATTGTGTTCACTAATGGTTTAACTATTAGTGATAACAGCGGTTTAAAGTTTAATAGAATTGGCTAACTTTAAAGGTAAAGTTTCGGATATAATACCTGTTTGGTACAAGAAGTTTTAGAATAAGATGACAATTAAATAGTTGAAATCATATTGAAAGATTCTGACATCAAACCTCATTTCAGAAACTTAATGATAATGTATATGTAAATGAGCTAACATAGTACATACTTCAATTGTCTTGTTTGTAATATATTTATCATCATCAAGTTATGAACTTGTAAAGTTCTTCGAAGCTCACTAAAGCTATGAGAATTTTTTATTTGACTGATATGTCTCGACTTTAATTAGAAACTTAAGGTTTGAAACCAAACACTGGTTGAAACCCCAGTAAAACCCATCTCGACTGTTTGCCAAACTGTTACCAAACGCATTTCCTGAAATTTATGTCACCATCAAAGATAATGGATTCAGTTCAAATGCATCTTAAGGTATAAGATTATTATATTGTATAAGCGACCTCCTATGCTGCCAGAATAATATATTCTCATGACATGACGGGATCTCTACTCATTGTTAAATAACACTCTGGGCTGTGATATCATTGTTAATAGGTTTTCAAGAATGCAGTTTCCGGTGCATTGTTGTTTAGAAGATCGTTAATTACAAGTTTACTTCCGGTAAGTGGCTGACCTCTCATTGTTGACTTCGCGTTATATTTCGTCAACCTTTGGATATTGTGTTGTGACTGTTTTTAAAGAAGGTGTGAAATATTGCTTTGTGTGTTTAAAATCTTGTAAGGAAGTAAGATAAGGAAACTTTTAGATTGAAGCTCTAATTGCTTTATAACAAAGGGGAAATTAAATTAAACTCTATCTAAGAGCTTATTAAAATACCAGTTCGTCCACGTGGACAGTGATAAAAAGTACTATGTGTTGTTCTAGGACCTAAAGTTAGATATATATGAAATTTCATCCAAATCTGTTCAGTTGCCACGAAGCTAAATGGTAACAAAGACACACAACTTTCGCCTTATAATATTAGCATGAAAAATTTAAAATTACAGTTCATCTCTTTTGGTAGTCTTTAGTCGTTAACGGGCTCATCTTGCATACGTTTTGTTACTTTAAGGATGTTCTTGTAGTTACTCGTACCATTATTTTTTTGTGTAATATTGCTTAATTACAAATTGTAATGTTAATTAGAAAGTAAATCAATTATGTCAATAAATAGAATGCGATAATTTGCATTGCGTTACGCTTAACTACTCCTCATGGAGAGTGTTTAATTATATCATTGGACTTCAAGTACAAGAATTTTACATATAACATCGAATTATTTTTCGGCCAGTGCTTTTTTCTTTAATTATTTAAATACTTATAACCCGTGGTACTACTTGATAAGGGCAGGGACTTTTACTCACTAGATTTTTTGAGGCCATTGTCAGTTTAATATCAGAAGGGACTATGTGTAAGCATTATAAAGACGACATAAAATGTAAATAAATAAAACGATATGCCTGTAATTTTTTCCGTACTGATTTGACTCTAGTATCATTTATCTTAGGAGCTAAATTGTGTAAATACTATGAATGGTATGCCAAGAAACTAAGGATAATAAATATTTTAAAGCATTACTGATGATCTATGGTAAATAATAAAAATTCGCCGATGCAATCGCCTTAAGAGCTCCTCTTCATGCGCAATCAAGCAACTGTAACATTTTCACCGTGTTTTCGTTACTCTCGTGAAATTCACACACGCACACTTAATAGAGATAATTGAATACCTTCACGCTTGCTATAAAAACATTATGGAATATTTGAACGCGCGTAATTACCGTTCTAAAATCGCTAATAAGAAAATAACAATAATAGGGCTATTAAATAGTTAGGTATGCTAACTAGACTACCCGTTAGATGATGAAGAAATAGCGGGGACGTACAAGTTTCGAAAGTTATTTAAATTATTATGACTAAACACGTTAAAGTTATTGCAAATAGTGTTGGTAACGAATTTACGAAATAGTCTATTTGTATAACGAAGTAAGTAAGGATGTATCTGCCCTTCAAATGTATTTGAACGTATCTTCATTTACAATTTTTGAAGGTAAAAAAACGTTGTAAATTTTTTGAGGTACATGAATGAGTTGCTTGGTTTGCATAACAATCGAGAATTCAGTGAAACTTACAATGTTGATGTATTATTACGACTTTGAATCGAATAGTACCAAGTTTTTCGTTAGAAGAAACTATAGAAAATGTTACCTTGCACAAGGCATATTCGCCGTCCGTGAGAATTGGGTACGTGATAGAAATCCTGAACAATAGGAATTCCACATCACTCTTAACTAACAGTGAAATGGATCATCCTGTGATGTGGCTTATTTATAGATTATTTACTTTGAATTGTTTGAAATTTGTTCGATCAAATGGTACTCTACAGATGGGAAGATCATAATCATTGACTAGGAAAACTAACAGCCCATCCGCGATCTATTCTCGAAAATCCTTCTTTTTTTTATTATAGTAAAGTATATTTTTATCTGCTGTTCATTTACCCTCTATAAATGCAGATCTGACAGTATAAATGCTGTTTATATGAAGAAAACAAAAATATCTGAAAAGCTCCTCTATAGAGCTAATTTGTGACTTGGTTTTATAATTATGTAAGTGATAAGATATAAGAAAACTTTTAGTGCTTTTACATGAAGAAGACATACACGTAGTATGCAATACAAGTGTAATTGTAAAGATATTTGATGTTTGGAAAGATTTTCAAATATGCCTTTATACGTATGAAAGTCCAAAAGGCAAGCAGCTAAATATGTATCGATTGGCTTAATAAGCTGTAAGTTTCTAAGATATAGGAAAGTAAGTGCAAGTTAGCTTTAAGCTGTGGAATAGCGTGTCCACTTTCTAAGCACTGTTTCCTAACACCATTGGCTAGTTTCTAGATGTTTTCTAGTCTAGAAATCTACTGTATATTGAGTGCTTAAAATTGCCCAGACGATGCATCTATGGAATGCATACAGAAATCAGAATACATACATACACCGACACAGTAAATGGCTTGCTTTAGTGAATTTTATTGTTTCTTTTTTTAAATCAATAGGTTTGCGTCAGGCTATTTCATTGTTGTTAATTTCATGTAGTTTGTGGTCTGTCTGTCAGTACGTCTATAATACAATAATGTTAAAGTGATGTGATGTACATATTTTGGCTAAGACCAGTCAGCTAAGGCATGCTGTTACGAAAAGATTAGATTAACAAATTCTGTAATGAGTATCAGTGAGAACTTTAATGAGGCTGCGTGTTCACACGATTTGCAATATGTATTACAACATAAGGGCAGCCACATACCTACGCAACCAAAATTTGCAGTAGAGTACATTTTGGTTTTGAAGGAGTTTTGTTTTTGTTTGGTGTCTAAAATAAAATGATTCAAGAAAAGGTAAATAGCTGAGAGATATAAGTGAAAGCAATCTTTATAGTCAGTCAAGTCATTGACTCTGGATGTTTAAGTTCTAAGACTTGATGAGTCCAATTATGAAGTTATTAGTAGAAAAACAATTAAAGGGCATAATGAATGATGAATGTTCGACCACTTCGAAAGCTTGCGAAGAGCTTTATTTATTATGTAGAATTTTATTTTTAACCTCTATACAAATGCAAATGAGGCGTGTGGCAAACCCTTTGGCAATCTATATCCAACCCATACCAAAAATCCTTGAAGAAGCACAAATTTTATAAGGAGTTAAAACTTGTTTGATGTTTTTATTATGTTTGAAAATGCAATGGTATGTAAAAAAAGCTCAGGTCGAGCACGGATGCTGAATCACGTGCACTTTGCAGTTATCCTTAATCTGTAATGTATCATATTTTTCATTTTAAAAGATTCATCTTAAACTGCTTTCGGAAATCAACGTCCGCAAGTCACCAAGCAATTTTTGTTACACCACATCATCATCGGCGATTTCTGTCATTGTTGCAGCGCAGCTGCAGTCGCAATGCTGTGAGGAAACGGTGATATTGATCACACTGCGACTTTCACGATGACAATAATTGATCCATGCCACACATCGTCACTGGGCGGGTCGCGGGCGCGCCCTAAATATTTCAAATGCTACGTACCCACGCCGAGGGCGGCTGCTAGCACTATTAAACACCGTGAATTCATAATTAAACTGTAAGTCCTTGCACGAGTAGTGGACACTGTAACGTTCTAGCACACACTGCGAGCGGGTGAATGGGCGGCTGAGGTTTATATATCGGGTGGGCGTGCGCGCGGTGTCGACGGTGAAAAGCGGCGTCGGCGCGCGCTGCGCCTGCGCACCCCGCGCTTGTCGCCGGCGCCGTGCCATCACCCCGTGACGACATAAACAAACCATTTTACATCAACTATATTAAAAAAAACTTACCTTCATTGAACATTTTTGGTTTTACGTGAGTGTTAACCTTGACGTTCCAGTTCCAGTCATGTTCGTTTGTAGCCAGAGACAATATTTTTCGTCTTTGTGTGCATTGAGATGAACTCCTCGGTCCATTCATGAAAATACCTCAGCAATGCCATCTTGGCTAGTGATATTTTTATTTTCCCATTCAAACCAATGCATCATATTTTTTTTAAATATTACATTATTGTAATGATGTGATAACATTTCTGAGTCTGATGAGTTTAATGTATCAAAATCAGATTATTTCGGATTATTGTTATGATGGAGTAAGGTAATTTTGATGCTATTTACCCTGGTACTTGCAAACTGTTTGTCAACCTATTTCCTAGGTAATGGACTCACCGTCTTTAAAGTTGGTAATGACTAGGTGAATTTTAGACCTGTCATTGTAAGTTAGTCCTCGTATCTACGAGTACTTACAACCGTTTGACAGCCTAGTTCTTACAACCGCTGTTACGTAGCCCTTTAGGTACTTAATAATTACTGTTTTTTGTTGTCTTTTATGCTTTTTATGTTTTTTTTTTTTTATTTCTAGCTAAATTTGCTCTAATTGTTTATAGTTAATTTTATTTCATAGTTTATGCTAGATATAAATAATGTAACGAAGTCGAGAGCTCCGTAATTTTATATCTTTGTAAATAAATTGAAATTGATATAAAATATTTTTATAATACATTCAACCACCTCGGAGATACAACAATGCAAGGACAGAATCATAATCCATGAATTAACCAAAAACGCTATTTTAGGTATCTACTACCATAAAAATACTGCAACAGATTATTTCGCTAATAGTGGTGATTTAACTTTGATTCACAAATTATAATCCTTATTAAGCGTTTGTCGCGTTACGCGTTTATCGTTTATCGTTAACAAGCTAAATACATATTCATTCATCTAAGAAGACTCAAATATATTTACTTATATGACTTGCAAACCAATATTAATTTAGTATTTTCATAGTGCTTAAGAGGATTGTTTGAGTATTTTCCACACTATAATGATATTATTGTTGATTAATCATTTATGATGATTATTATTCATGGTATTTATTATTCATGTTAATTGTGAAAACACTGCTCAAGGAATCATCGTAAAGAAACTGGCATGCCCAAGAAGCTATATATTTCCATAATGATTTATTATTTATTTACAGTAACAGGGCCATGTGTTTTTTGGAAGGCTGTAATTACGTATCAATAATGCTTTCAACATTGAATTCAACAATGATGCCTTGCCAGCGTCTTATTTCTCAGAAAGTACAAACGGATGGTCTTCAATTTTAGACAACAGATCCTTCTAGGCAGGCATGCTCCATCACTTGCCATAAGGTGAGATTGTAGTCGAAAAAAATGCACCATCTAATCTAAACGGTCCAGATGAACATTAAACAACTGCAGATCTGAAGGAAAAAGTCTCACATTCTCGCAAGTTGTTATCACCTGCCAAGAAACAGCGAAAGCGTTTCTGAAATGATTCATCCGTTATGTGATCGTCGACCCCTTTACGCGAAAGCCTTGAATTACTCGTACTCGCACTCCACATAAAGGAAGTAGGCGGAGGTTAAACGAGGTAAATTAGGTATTATGAATACCTGAGAAGCTTGTCAACTTCTCATGCAGTAATTTACGGTGAGTAGTTAAGATAAAAAAGATAATGGCAGAATGGTCCTCCTCCTTCCTCTTGGTTCACAGTTTTTTTTTTGGGTGCTAATCAATCAATCAATCTTCTATTAAATAGCATTTTTCTCCTTTATAAAAATAAGTTGTCCTCAAAATTAAAAGGTTGGCGACCGAATAAGAAAATACGCGGTTGAATCAGAAAAATAAGTAGTAGGTTAATTAGGTTGACATGAAAAATGTTAGGTACAATGGCCATTTAAATCATTAATGTCAAACAAAGTAACTGTTTTTTGAAGGCGCTATTCTATCTCTTCGAAAAATAATAATTCATTAGCCATTCTACCGCTAATAAGAAAGAAGCACCGGTAGAGTCAAAATGGTATATCCTTTTCCCGAGAGAGACTTAGCTCTGTCGGCACATGAATGGGAAATTTCCTTTACAAACTCAAAGCATACTTGATTTACCTAATTTTATTGATATGATATATTAATAATATTTTATGTTTTCTCCCTGTTCAAGGGATGTTAATTTTGCCTTGTGATAGCGCCATTATTTTGCCTATTTACAATGAAATAGTTTGAATTCGATGCTCTTGAGTAGCTAATAGTTTTGAGGACAACTTAGTTATACAATGAACAAAAATGCAATTTGTAAGTGGTGTAAGTTTTCCGTTGCTCAGTAATTAATTACACGGTTGGTCTTGTCAACCAATAAACATCTTGTTGCTTGTCTTATGTTTCCCAATCTTTTGTATATAACAAGGAGCATGTTGTTCAAGTAATGGTAAGCCTGATAATTACACCCAACTGCCAGAGCTAATTACATGTAGGCTAATTTGGCCTTTATCATAAGGACAATGACCCGCTCTTCTCAATATTCTATTATTGACTAAGCGAGCGCGAAACGCGAGCAAAGCGTCTCCGTTTCAGCTTGGGCAAAAATGCTTTCGTATGTCCGACCGGCGGATGTCCGGCTGTTCTCCTCTACAGGTCGCATTTCTCAACCGATTCTCGTGAAATTTTATGAGCAGGTTCGATATATATATGTTTTTTTTTGTCGATTCAGTTTTTCGAAATATTTCAAAATGGCGTTGAAATGGGGGCTGAAAACGTAAAAAAAACATATTTCAGCCATTTCGAAATATTATCAAAAATGTCACAACACGTTTTGTTACCCTTATTAGGACGCATCAACTTCAGGGGTGTGAAGAGGAGGAAAATAATGAAAAAAAGTGCGCGGTGAACATTTATTTAGTTTTAAGCTAAGAAAAGACAGACTCGCGAGGTCTACAGCTCACAGAGCAACTGTGAACTGTGTAACTGGAATTGTTGAATCCCGCACTGGGTTTAGTAGTTTCACCTTTAGGAACGACCAAGACTGTTCTGAAAACAGGGCAAGTTAAATAAAACCGTTTAAAAAAGATAAGTTTGCAATACCGTTGATGTTCTGTTAGTATTGCTATATACAAAAACAAAATGGCACATGTGTTGGCTATAAAATATAAAACTAGAGTTAAGGAGGCATCAAAATATCATAATTTTATCTGCTTAGTGTTAGCACAGGTGTTAGATAGAAAGAAGGCTAATCATCATCAAAATATCATAATCTCATCTGCTTGGTGTTAATAGATAGAATTTAATAGATTTTAATACATGCAATTGGGAAGCCAAAACCCATTGTACTTATTGAATACGAGCTGTGCCTGCGGCTTTGCCCGCATGGTCATTTCTCTGGGTTAAAAGTACCAGTCGTTTTTGAAAATATTCGGTTATTTACACTAATAAAAATTTTCTTCAATTTGGAAGTTGATAAAAACTGCATTTGTTGTAGTATTATTGTGTTCTCGCCAGCTTTCAGTCTGCCCCATAGACTACAGAGAGATGCTAGTCTCTGCCCTGTAACTAGAGATAACAGATAAGATTGAGGTGACATTAACATCTCAATATTCAGGACACGGGACATGGTTACTTGCATATTTTTTCTGTGTGTTAAATAAACTCGTCTCACAAAAGGAATCAAACTCTCAATCTCAGTGTTATGAACCACCTTTTTCCTACACCAAATGAAATATTGAGGATGATCTTAAAGCCGAAAAAAGACAAGGTTATTAGCAATTTAATTCAGCCGTCTAGCTTTAAGAATTCCGCATCCATTCATTATCCAAACGCAGTGTGGGAATAGCTTAAGCCAAGTCGACAGCCGATGTATTGTTAGAAAATGCATTTATTAGTCAACAACAGGTGGGAGCCACTTCTGCAGAGGCTAGGTGGGAGCAGGGCGGTCGCACTCCGCGACAAGTACAAATATTATACCTAAACTTCGGGGCCGTAATATTGCGGTTCATTCAGTAGAGTGTCAAGCGTGCGCTCGATGAGTCACGCGCCGTGTGCTTACGATAAAGTACCTACTTACGTAAAGTTTTTGTCAAATTTTATTCTTTTCTTAATTATGAATACCAAGGAGAAACCTAGAATGTACTGCATAGCATTTGGTCTGACAAATCTCGTAAAATACCTACATATTGACATTTTATTACGTACGTAGCCATTTCTTTTTCAATAATTATTAAGCATCGAAGTCAGACAGGAACCTTTTATTCCTCAAAATGTAACCTATTTTGATATAATCAAATAATGAGGTACTAGGTCTATTCTGATAAGAATGTCATTACATGTAGTTAATAGAACTATCAACATTTATAACAATAAGTAATAAAATAATCATTATTACATAATTGTTTATTCTGTTACAATATCTCAGTTATATTATATCACAGAATAATTACTAGTGCAATGACTAGTCATATCTTGATACAACCCTACCGAGCGTAAAAGTGACAGAGCGATTCTGAAACGATTAGAGCAAAGGAAGATCTCGCGCGTTGTGATACGGTACATTTTAGCCTACACTCAATGGGTGAGCGCCTTCTAGGTAAATATAATTGAAAGCTCGCAGCGCTGTGCGAGTTAAATTGCACTTTATTGCGTTGTAGCGAGAGTTGCTATGTATTTAAATTACTTTACTCAGGTATCCTTCTGTACTTGTACCATTATTTATTCTGTGGTGGGAGCGCAACAGTTACTAAAAACCTACATAATAAAGTTAATTATGCTACTTCATTATTTATACAAATTATACAACACGTGTACCTACAAATTCAGAAAACTTAAACATTTTCTATGTACGTTTCACATTGACTCTTTTTGTATATTTTCTTAGGGGCTCCACATTTATGCTTTACTAGCTGTTCCCGCGGCTTCGCACGCATGGTCATTTCTCTAGGTTAGAAGTACTCTATCTGCTATTTATTTCAAGACCTAAGATATTAATATATGTACTTACCAACATTTAAAAAAAAACTTTCAGCCATCAAAAACTTTTTTATCGATTGCTCGGCTTCTACTCATCGGATTAAGATACCCCAGTTTTTAAGTCAAACCCTAAGCAACCCAACAGTGAAAACCGCATCGCGATCAGTCCAGTAGTTTTTACGCGATTCGTGAACAAACATACAGACAAACAGACAGACACGATTTTTTAAAATGTTACATTCTCGTTACCTATTTTAAGTACAATAGACCATATTTTTTTTATTATCTTTTTTATTCGGATTTTTTTGGTACTTACTGCTTTATTATAAGTATAGATATCAGATGTTCTATACTATAGAACATCTTTACCAAACTAATTCAATTAAAATTAAAATCAATGTTTAACTTAATTCCATACAAATATGCACACAATTATTATGTGAGATGCATTCTCCAACGACTATTTTTGAATGCCGGTTACAAAGCATTTCGTCACTGCAACTCAGCGCTATTGTCGTGAAGATAATTCCTATTCAGACACGTTTAGAAACATTGACAGCGTGTAATTGAAAAAAATGTGGTAATGAGCCATAGAATTCGCATGACTTAATAGTAATGAGTGCCTTGGCGCTAATTTGGCGCATTATCTTCCGCATACTGCCGAGGAATGTTCCTACGCTGCAAGTGATTTTATATGTACGTTTTATTTTTACCGTTTGAAATGTGGCACTTCTCCCTATTTTTAACGTTTGAGATGCGGCACTTCTCCCTAATTTTACCGTTTGAGATGCGGCACTTCTCCCTATTTTTACCGTTTGAGATGCGGCACTTCTCCCTATTTTTACCGTTTGAGATGCGGCACTTCTCCCTATTTTTACCGTTTGAACTGCGGCACTTCTCCCTATAATAAGGTATACCTAATGCTGGGAGTTTTTTTTTTTTGTATAAGTACAAGTGTTATATATTCCCAGCATTTCGGGAAAGTTGCCTACTGGTTGGGACTTGTTAGACTAGGTTTTGTTGTAGCTAGATTTAGTTTAGCATGATTTCTTTTATTTCTGTTTTTTTGTGTGATAAAATTTGAATAAATAGTGATAGATAATACGTTACACTGATTAAATTATATTCATGAGACGAGAAATTAAGATGTAAACATTGAGACAATTATAAGGATACATTTAAACCAGGGCCACAGAATAAATAAGTCCAGCAAACGTGATGCAAAATGTATACGTTGACACATTACATTATAATTGCTCGTGACTGTACTATTTTTAATCGACTTCAGAAAAGGAGACGATTATATGTTCGGCTGTATGTATGTATGTTTTTTTTTTCAATGTTATGTTATTAATAATGCACCCCGTCCCTCACAACTATAACAAATCCTCTCCATCCAAAGGTTGCCTGGAAGAGATCGCTTTTAGCGATAAGGCCGCCCATTGTACACTTCTTCTGCTATTGTTCCTTTATTTTTTGTTTATTTTGTTTGTGGTGTGTGCAATAAAGAATTTATCTATCTATCTATCTATTAATCAGGCGAATAAAAAATGACTGGCGTCTGTTAATGGGATACTTAAATACTAAACCTATGTGATGACTATGACTTAAATACTAAACCAATATGTGATCATAAAGAGCATAAACTATGTTAGCAAAAAATTTACTTAACTGGCGATAATTATGAACCACTAAAATAAGTAAAATAAGCAGCTTAAAGTGGGAAATAATTAAATTAAGTTAGCAGTTGAAATTCCAAGTGACAAATTAAATACTGAGTGCAAAAACATTCATCTATGTTTAATAGAATTGCGCCTAAAAATCTAGGTAGTTTAGTTTGGATTTACTGAAAACTGTTTATAAACACTCGTCTGTTTGCAAACTATTATATTAGATAGAAAAACTAGGTGGCGCTTAAAAAACTAGGTAGACTAGACAGGTTGAACATGATTCGCTCGTTAAATACTATCTTTTCTTTATGGTTACAAAACCAATGAATGATGAGTGATTGTTCATTATAAATCATTGTCGAAACTCACCGGTATCAAATTCCGTAAACCATATTTCAAGTCTAAAAGAAGCAAAGTCCTCGCATGCACCGCCCGCGCAATAACTCTTGCGCATCCCAATAAGTTGAAATAAAACGGTACTGTGTCGTTTAATATGCGCAGGCGCTCGTGCTCGGACGAAATTGCACTTCGGCGCGACGTGCTTCGTTATGGACTTGTACTACCGTGCGGATTCCCCTTGATTTATTGGGGTATTAAAAATATGAATTGTTTATGTACATTATTTGCTTAATTTATAGGGAGACTAAGTAGTTACTTTGTGAATATTCAAAATAAAAGATATAGAGAATGACATGAATTTTTACAAACTATAGCAAGACCAGATTATTTTATTGTCTTCCTCCTGTGCTTCCCTTTTTACAGTGTGGACTAAAGAAGAATATTGTAATACATATAATGTTAAAATATACAAAACATCTCAGGTATTTAATTCTGGTCATCGAAAATAAAATGTAGAGTGCAGTTCATACAAATGTGCACCAAGTATAAAATTGATAAAAAAACAGTTAAGAAATTATATCGTCTACAAAGAAGATAATAAAAAAATGCTCTAGATACATTTTTTGTCTCTAGAAGACTTAAAATAAGCCATTGATTGAACAAGAATATAACATATTTTTAAATGGTATCTGTCTGTCTGTGTTTTGTTCGCGCATCACGTAAAAACATGACAGATTGCGATACGGTTTTAACTGTTGCTTAAAAAGAGTAGAAGTGGAGCAATCGATAGAAAACATTTGACGTCTGAACGAAGTTTGATGATATTGGTAGTTTTGTTTCTTGGATCTACGACAACGCGAGAAAAAACGCGGACATATCTAGTATAATATAAAGTGTAATTGTTTTAGATGAACACTCAGAATAAATAGGGGAGTGAGTCAGGTTTTCAAAAGGGTTAACACGAGCTAATTAAGCAATATTAACCCTTATCAAATTTAATGATAGACAATGATTACATTTGAGTTAGAAATTAAATTGCTTCCATGAACTTCAGTCAAATCTCTTACAAATATGAATATTTATGATAAACTATTCAAATGCTTTATTCACGGTCATTAAATTAAGTCATTGATCGTTCGTATTGGTTAATTCTACTCAAATTGTTTGTCTACAGTAGATATTACTGTAATAAATGTACATAACACGCGAAATGTACATAACATTAAATTAATAGCGCTAAGGTACTTTAATAAATTTAATACTCTGTTAGGTTAAGGTGGAACTCCATTTCATATGTATAACGAGTTGATGCGATGCAACGAAAAGTATATTTTAGTATCGCATGATCTTTTCTCTTGAATTTCTTATTGAAGTCTATAGGATGGAGGTATACAAACAGAATAATCTGTATCTTACTTTTGTTTCTTCAAACTAATAATCATTATAGATAAGTACCTATATTGCCACTGCTGGCACTCAGGTCTTTATTGTGAGAAGTGTAGACAGTTATCCAGGCTGGCAAAGAGCATTTTCGATGGTCTTGTTTTTTTATTTCTTATAATTAGTTAGGAAAGAATTGATAAGACAAAAATAGCTCTCTCTCTCTCCCTCTCTCTATCTCTCCCTCTCTCTATCTCTCCCTCTCTCTCTCTCCCTCTCTCTCTCTCTCTCTCTTGCTAGTAATCACACTTCACACTAATATTATAAATCAGAGAAGTGTAGCGACTGTCGTAAACAGGCCAATCAGAGATTTGAGTTTTAAAACTGAATACTCTCTTATCGAGCAGAAAACTTCTTATGCGTGATGCAGAATTCTATACATATGAACTGTCAGTCCATAAAATCGTCTTAACATACGAGTAAAATGCATAAAAACTATTAGCGCCATCTAGCTTTTATCTTTACCATCTATTTAATTATAATGGTTTAATTACTTTGATCAAAACTTACATATTCATACTCCAATAATTTCATAGCAGTTTTGGTGATTTCTGCATATGCACAAAGGAGTCCGTCCGGTGGAAATTGTATCAAGTTCTCTAATTAGTATTCTGAGTGAGACGATCAGGTCATTTGCTTAAAAGTAAGAGTCACGCCTGCGATTGCATTTATTATTATCACGCGGAATTGTTTTTTTTTTTCTTTTTTTTTTATTACGGACTAGGCAATCGTTGGACCACGATCTCACCTGATGGCAAGCGATGATGTGGTCGAAGGTGTAGCACGCTTGCCTAGTAGATACCTATTCATTCTTGACTTGAACACACCGGGGTTATAATTTACCGGAAACACTGACGAGGGCAGGGCATTCCACTCCTTTGCAGTTCTTATAATAAATGAAGAAGCGTAACGCTTCGTTCTTGTGCGAGGTATTTCAACCATGAAAGGGTGGCGCTTTGCTGATCGTCTAGTCGTACGGTGATGGAAAGGTGATGGGGGAATCAGGTTGTGCAGTGTTGAATTGTATCGCTTAGCTGTCTTCGCTGGAATACCACTCTAATGCTCAGATACTGTAACATACAATTCATTTGTCATGGCAATAGAACTTTTTCTAAGTGTAATTATGCAAACCATAGCTATTTTAACAAGCTAATTGTCAAATTATACTCGATGGAAAGTGGATTCATAAAAATAATTTGAGGTAGAGTATAACCGTTCGCCAAGGTCATACTGATTAAGCTTTAAACATATAATTATTGAAGTTTTTAAAGTACCTGTAGGTATCTAGCCTAATGTACAGTAAAAGGGTTATATCCAACGCACTCCATAAATTTATTTTGTAAGTGCGGTTTTAAATAGCCCCGCCATATCAGAGGCCCTTGGGTGGCCTGACAAACTTTGACATCAGAGGCCTGCACTACCTCATACGTCTGCAAGGGCTATTAGGAAAAAACCATAGTTGGCAACGTTCCTAGCCGAAATAATATTGAGTAAGTATTCATCATATATTAGACATTTAATTACATAAAATATAAATGGAATAAAAAAGATATAGAATTTTGTTATTTGTGTTGAATTTTCACGTATTCATTAAGGGTTTCTCAAAATTAGCTTGAATTATGAACATTTTTATACTTATTTTTATACACGAGCTGTATAAAATAATAAAAATTCAACGATTACAAATTAAAGATGGACAGACCTGTTAACCTTGAAGTGTTAGACACTGTTTAAATGCTAAACTCTGTTCTGTAGAGTGTAGTTTATCATAATTACTAGGTATGACTTTTAAAACCTAAAATTGGTAGGTATTGCATAAATCTAGATTTTTTAATGAAGCAGTATGTTAAAAAAAGTCTGTACAATGAAGATACATTAAAAAAAACATTGCTCTAGGGGACTTCAAATAAGCTACAGTCCAAAAATAATTCATTTTTTAGAATGATGTCTGTCTGTTTGTTTGTTTGTACATCTCGTAAAATCTACTAAACCTATTGCGATGCGGGTTTTTTTCAGTTTGATAGGTCAGAATTTGAATTTAAAACTGGTGTATACTTAATTTCTCAATCGATGAGTAGAAACCTCGATAAAAACATTTTGGCGGCCTTACGAAATTTGGTATATTATACCCTAAAGGTACTTTGGTCCTAGAATAACATACATGTAGGATACTTTTATCCCAGAAAAAATAACTTATGGGCACAGCTAGTTTTATATAAAGGCCGTTGGCTAAACCGTTACTGTAAAATAAGTCATAGTAAGTATCTACGATAGCCTGACCCTCTAAAAATACAAGTTACACAAGTGTAGCAAAATACCTCGTACGCCACCAAAAGAGTGTTACGATATGATTACATTTAACTTTATACTCGGTAAGTAAAAGTAAATATTGAAACGCCTTCTATTTGAAAATAGCAAGCATCGTATTTATACGAAAAACCCCGGTCCAGTGCGTGTGCTCTACGATTTTACTTATTATTAGTTATTAGTAATAGTAAATCTATTGTTGGAGATTTCTGAGCCGATCTATATGAATATTTTTTACTAGAAAGAGAAGAGCTCAATTGCGGTCCAGTAAAAACTTTATTTATGTAAACACCATATTTTCACCTTGTACGGATTACAACATTACTCTGTGAACAAATACTTAACATGATACATTCAAGATTCAGGTTTTATATCTATCAAAACGCGTGTTGAAGTTTGCTTCCATATTTATCATTAGAACTGTCAGAGAGTTCTTCAAAACGAAAGAGAGAGTGAGTGGTGTTGGCCACCCCGGTGGCAAAATAGTGGGTGGAAAACAGGAATAAAGGTGAACAAGTATCTTCTAGGGAGCTTCTATGCAAGTATGTCACATCCAGCCATGTCATCGCTTACTGTCAGACGAGGTAGTGCCCTGAACTAGATAAGTAGTCGTCAACCGCGAGATTTTACTCGTATCTAGCAAGAAAACAAGCCAAATTAAAAATGTATATAGCCCCCGACCCTTCATTATAGCTAAAAAGCATCTCGATCACATCAGCTTTCAAGCATAAAAACCGCATCAAAATCAGTCCATTCGTTAAGGAGAACGATAGAGTTACACAGGCATAAAACACTTAAGGTTGAATGAATGGAACGAATTTATCAAATGTGACCATATCAATAAAATAATCTCTTGTTAACAATCAATTTTCAAATGTTTAGCTGAATTTTATTTCAGAAACCCATAGGGACTGTTAGGGGGGATAGGGGATTGACTGTAAAATGTGAACAAACAGACACATAACATTGAACAGACTGTAAAATGTGATAGTCTGTTGGCTGATATTTGATACTCGTATTACACGCGTTTCAGAAATCAGGTATAATCAGGGTGGAATTCAGGTATTAGACTTGTCAGCTCAACATCGGAGCCCGCAAGATAAATTCTCAAATGAGTTCTAAGTATCTGCTGTGGTCACGGGGCAGTTATATAAATTCACTTTTATCGAGACGCGCGCTTTGTATAATTACTCAACAGCTGACATTTGGCGAAGATGCGCCTGCGCACGAAAGGTCATTGGTATCGTGCAGGCTCGGTGACTGACCCACAAGTGCGCGGTTCGACGGCCGGATGTGTTCCGCGTTAGAAAAATGGTTTTGAGCTTCGTGGTGATGTAAGTGCCTTTTGTCCTTTAAGGTTTATTGTGTGGAGGTCGATGCCAGTGAATCAGCCGCAGGTACATCTATAAAATGAGCTATTAAGTTATATAAATAACGTAAATTGAAAACGGCAATTGGCTTTTGCTTTCAATTTAATTCCCGCAAGCCTTTACCATCATCGAAGTACGGCGATGGCGACACCTTTACGTGGTGGAGATTCGACCTATACGCACTGTTATACCCTTGCTTTTGTATGTATAGATGAAAGGTGCTTCATTAGCATCTTTGCTTATGTAAGTCATCAGTTCATTATTAGAAACAGACAGACGATCTAAAACCTTGTCACGGAGTACTCGTCCTTTACTAAATCCAGTTTCATCTGTATTTTATTCGAAATAATATAATTAATATTAAGTGATTTAAAGATTTATTTTTTAAATATAAAATCCCAGATCCCGGATAACAGCACGAAGCTTTTTCTTTCTACATTTCTATCATGCGTACCGCAAATAATTAAACTATATACACGAAAAATAAACACTTTAACAAGTTAGTGCTCTTCGTTTGTTCACAATTACTGTAATTCTTATGAAATCTGGAGTTGGGCTAAACAACTATAATATCACGTAACTTCTAAACTATTCCAAATCGCTGAACTTACATGGGGCTCGATTGGGGTATCCCTGTCGAAAAACACTTATTACGTTATTTATTTATTTTTTATGGTTAGCTTTAATATCAAATTTCATGCCTCTAACAGCAAAAACATAGAACTTTTATATAAAATTTAGACCCCCTTAATTCGGCCCTGTCGCAAAATCCTTTCTTGGTTGACGTCTACTCCCCATAAACTTCCTACTTAGTACCCTGATTTAAGTTTCATAGGTCAAGTAGTGTTGAGTCAGTGCGTAGCATTTCACTTTTATATTATTCAAGCTGTGCCCGCGGCTTTGCCCGCGTGGTCATTTCTAGTAACCTTTGTGTTATTCCAGGACCAAAAGTACCTATAATGTAGGTACAACATTCCAAGTATCGTTCAGCCGTTCCATAGTTTACTTTCGATTGCTCGGTTCCTAATCGTCGGATTAAGATACCAAGTATACCAGTTTATAATTGAAACTCTAAGCTATCTAACAGTGAAAACCGCATCGCATCATACAGTAGTTTTCACGTAATACGTGAACAGACAGACAGACATGAGTTTAAAAAATGTTATACTTTTGTTCAGTAGCGTATTTTAAGTAACCTTATAGAGACTTACTGCTTTATTATAAGTTTACATAGATATAAAGATAGATTGATAGTTTACATAGATATAAAGATAAATTGATAGATACATAGAATAAGATTTTGATGAGACTTTCCACTGGAAGATAGCTGATGTTAGAAGGAGTAACATAGGGTTCCTCGCTAAAAATATAAAACCCATGAATTTTGAACACGCGGGCAATGCCGCGGGCACAGCTAGTTAATTAATTAATGGAATTAAACGTTACTCTGTAGAAATCTATGTAATGAAACTCTTTTATCAACCCTCATTTATGCGTTGTTTTAAAGATAAGTGTAAATATCACTATGTAATTCCATGACCTTGGCAAACGCCAAACAACTGAAAAGGAGCCAAAAAAAATGCACAATCAAATTGAATACTTATCTAGGAAATGTGCTGTTCGTGCACTTTTATTTTTTAACCAACGAACTCCAAAAGAGGGGTGTTATAAGTTTAGAGTGTGTAACATTGGGATCACTCAATCAGTGTGGTTTAAATTGCACTCACAGTGCTGAGACTGCAAACACTGCTAACGATCGGTTTATATTGTTGGTCAGCATATGCACGCTAGCAAATTAAACCGACGATTGCATGCTTGAGTCAGCTGTTCTGTGAATCTACCTACTGTTGTTTTGGTTTGTTTTTAGTTTTTTCATTTCTCTCTTAGTTCTGTTGAATTCGTTTGATTATGCTAAAGGAATATAATCATTATTATATGTACTGGCAGTCTGGCGGGAGTTCCAACAACATATCAACACAGAATGACATATGTCAATTGAATTTGACGTTACCGCATACGCTGCTCTACCTCTTTTATGTGAGCGTTGTGTGCACACCAAAATGACGTCACTCCTGACGTCATGTGTCTTGAGTTGTCGTTGAGAATAAATGCGCATTTTAATCTGACTTTGTGCGCGCTGACAGTACACACAGCGCACATTGGTGCAATTTAAACCACAGCAAATGTAACTCCATGTGTCTGTCTGTGGCATCTTAGCTCCCAAACGAATGGACCTATTTTGATGTGTTTTTTTAGTTTGAAATCTGATGTGATCGTGATACTTCTCATCTGCAATGGGGAGGGTCAGTAGTTATATTTTTATGTTATTTGTGCTTGTTTGTAGTGTAATTTCACAGCACAAACAGTGTCCATCCATACCAATATACAAAAGTGAAACGTCGGTTTGTTTGTTTGCTTGGGGAGCTTTCACGCGATAACGACTGGACGGATTTTGATGAAATTTAGAATGGAGATAGCTTATACCCTGGAATAAAACATAGAATACTTTTTATCCCGGAAAGTTACAAGCTTCCACGGGAAAACTGGAAAATGTTGATTACTCAGTGTAAAGAGCGGTTGCCACCACAGAATGGTCTGTGGTTGCCATGGAAACAAAATAACAAGTCTGTCAAAAAACATCAAGAGCATTGGTGCTATCTTTGACTTATATATTTACTTCGGGTGCTATACCTACTTTTCCTTTTTTAATATCCTAGAAGAAAAAAGGATGCTATTTTCGGGACGTTCTTTCGCATGCCAAAGGCAAAGGCAACATACAATAAAATTTGCCCTTTTTGACCCATTAAGTAACCAGTAAGTAGTGTCAACCGCTGGGATTTAATTACGGACGGGGCGAAAAATATTTTGTTTTTGATTTTGAGAACTACGTAATAATTACATACGTATTATATATACCTACATCAGAGACAAACATTTTGCTACAGGGCTTTTGATCGACATGACTAATAATAATTACATCCGTATTATATATACCTACATCAGAGACAGACATTTTGCTACAGGGCTTTTGATCGACATGACTAAAGCCTACGATAAGGTGTCACATGCTATCCTGCTCTCTAAACTATACGGAGTAGGTATCCGAGGAGACGCTCACGAATAGCTGAGATCGTATCTCGCTGATAGGAAACAATGTGTACAAATTGGAACACTAGATGAGAACACTAGTGAGCTACAAAATGTGAGATCAGAAACCTTAACCACCAATTCGCCCATACCTCAAGGCAGCGTGTTAGGATGCATTCTTTTTCTCGTCTACATAAACGATCTGCCGAAAATATGTCACACGCTTTGTATTCTGTTTGCCGACGATATATCCCTTATCTTTAAAAGTCTCATGAACAACTCGTGTCCCATAAACAATTCTCAAATAATTCAAACCTTTAGCACCGTGAAACTCTCGCTTCAGAACCACCACCTGGAAATTAATAATAATAAAACCAAAATTATACAATTTAAACCCTATTAACAGCAAAAAAACAATCTAAGAACAATAACGAAAACTATAAATGTTCAGGAAGTAGATGAATTTAACCTAATACAATTGACAATTGACACTTAAATTACAAAAAAACACGTTGAAAAAAATGAATTAAAATGACTCAGTTCACTTACGGGCTTAGAGTCCTAAAAACAAACACGAGAAAAGAATGCGCCCTCCTGACCGTCTACTACGTGTACGCCTACGCATGCCTCCGCTACGGCATCATCATGTGGGGCCACAGTACCGACGCGAAAGACTTATTTATCGCCCAAAAGAAATGCCTGCGCATCATTACTAATATACGCCAGCGAACTAGCTGCAAACCTCATTTTATCAAAGAAAAAGTCCTCACCTTACCTTCCATATACATCTTAGAAATAGCAAAATTCGTTAGAAAACACATACATCTATTCAAATTAGATACAAATAAACGCCGCAATATCAAATTAGTTCTACCTACACCTAGATTAGAGATGTTTAGAAATAGTCATCATTGTATCCAAATCTATAATAATCTGCCAGACAGCCTCAAAAGTATACATAAGGATAATATATTCCAAAAAACCCTGAAATCTATCCTCATAAAAAAGGCCTGTTATAATATCAACGAATTTATCCAAGACAAATGGAAAATATATTTATTGGTACACTAGAGAATTTAAATCCATATTATTATTTAGTGCTATTTGAAGAAAGTTTATTAAATTAAGATAGATAATTTATTTAAAATAACAGCTGTGATACCTACTGAGATAACTAACTACCTAGTTAAATAATTAGTACCTACGTACCTTTATATAATTTAGTGTAAGTACTTACCAAGTATCTAAGTAATAAGAATTGTTCCTTCTCTATATATTTGCGACACCCTAGCAGGGTCTTTGTACTTACAAATAGTTTGTGTCTTATTCATAAGTATAGCTACGAATGTTTGTACATTGAGCAATTTAAATGAATAAATAAATATAAATATACTCGGAGCAATTATCTATTATGAAAATGATCATATTTGTTAGCGAAGAGAGTATCAAGTAGAAAGAAAGCTTTATTCCTGGATTGTATTGATAAACAAGGAGAGCTGTTTTTTTTAAAAACGTATTTCAAATATTCAAAACGTACTGAATGAAAATTAATGAAATTATTCAGTCTGGAAAATGTTTTCAAAAAAGTTATCCTCAGAAATTATATTATGTAAGAGTAATTGTGTAGGCTGCATATCACCTGCATATATATATAATACTAGCTGTACCCGCGGCTTCGCACGCGAGGTCATTTCTTTAGATTAAAAGTACCATAATGTACTTCCGGACCTAAAATACCAATATACCAACATTTGATCAAAATTTCTTTAGACGTCAAAAATATTTTTATCGGTTGCTCGGCTTCTAATCGCCAAATTGAGATACCAATTATACCAGTTTTTAAGTCAAACCCTAAGCTATCCTACATTGAAAACCGCATAGCAATCGGTCCAGTTGTTTTTACGTGATGCACAAAAATACAGACAAACAGACAGAAAGACACGAACAATAACAAAAAAGTCCATATTTTTTATTTGACTTCTGTGGCCTTTTTCGTACCTATTGCTTTATTATAAGTATATAGACGACTGTGCCAAATTGCATCAAAATCCGTCCAGTAGTTACAGCGTGATACGTGTTCTTTCAAATAACTTTCAACCTCTATCCTGCGGGAACACTTTAATTTTTCGTGATGAAAAGCATCCAATGTAGTATGAACTCATATCATACCAAGTTTCATTTGAATTCATCCAGTAGTTTCGACGTGATGCGCGGTCAAGATACAGACAGACCGACAGACAAAAATGAAAAAAAAATAGTTATGGCTTCACTATCGAATATGGAGTACCCTACAAAAATGTATCATTTATTACTTCAAAATTAACATAACTTTGTTCCCAATCCCGCAGGAACCCATTATTTTTCGGGATAAAAGATATCCTCAATATTAACCCATCATTTATACTATGACTGTGCATCAAAATCAATCCAGTATTTTCAGCATGGTACGTGTTCTTTTAAATAACTTTCAACCCATATCCTGCGAGAACTTATTATTTTTTCGGGATGAAAAGTATTCTATGTCCTACTTCGTAGTATCAACTCAATTCATATCAAGTTTCATTTAAATTAATTCAATAGTTTCAGCGGCTTGATGCGCGGCCAAGATACAGAAAGACAGAAAGATAAAAATGAAAAAAAAAACAGTTTTGCTTCAGTATAGAATACAGCGAAACATAAAAAAAAAACAAAATGTCTCCCATGTACAGAATTTGAACCCATATCCCGAAGAAAACCCTTTTTTTTAAATTAAATGTAGGTATCCTAAATTTTCACCCATCATTTAAACTATGACTGTGCCAAATTGCATCAAAATCCATGCTGTAGTTTCAGCGGGATACGTGTTCTTTTAAATAACTTACAAACCCTATCCTTCGGGAACCCTTTATGAAAAGTATCCAATGTCCTACCTCAAAGTATGAACTCAAATCATACCAAGTTTTATTTGAATTCATTGAGTAGTTTCGGCATGATAATATGCTGCCAAAATACAGGCAGACAGACGGACACACAGACAGACCGACAAAAAAAAACAGTTTTGGCTTCAGTATCAAATATAGTACATCCTCCAAAAAAAAAACAAAATATATTCAATGTACAGAATTGGACCGGTTACAGTTTTATTATAAGTATAGATGTATTACTTTAAATTACATAAATGAATGATTTTTCTTACCTTGCCTTGCCTTAGGTCGAGTACACGTTAGTAATTATACGCTTGACCTAGAAGTAAGATAATTTACCTGTTTTATTTATCACTAGCTGTGGCCGCGGGTTTTTCCGCGCGGTCATTTCTCTGGTTTAATAGTAACTCTCGTTACCTACGTGTTATTCCAGGATCAAAGTACCAAGAGTAGGTACAATACAGTAATACTACATTTCATCCAAACTATTTCAGCCGTCAAATAGTTTTTAATCGATTGCTCAGCTCCTACTCATCGGATTGAGATACCAAGTACACCTGTTTTTAAATCAAACCCTAAACTATCCAACAGTGAAAATTGCATTGCAATCGGTTCAGTCGTTTTTACGTCATGCGCGACTGTTCGCGCACAGACATGATTATAAAAATGATACATTCTTGGGCAGTACCTACCTAGCTTATTTTAAGTCCCCTAGATCTATTATTTTAAATTAGCTTCTTTATACAGACTTTTTGTTACTTAAGGCTTTATTATAAGTATAGATAGATAAAAATCTTCCATTGACTGAGCCTTAGTGAGTAGTTGAATTAAGTGTCTAAACATAAACGTCCATCCTATTTTATCACCTAACAATCTGCAGGCATTGCTTACGGCACATAATGCGAGTAAAAATAATTGTGACTTACGTGTTACGTTCAAGACGTGTTCAACTTACAAACTTCGTATAATTACTGATTAATTTGTACGAAATATTTTTGTTGTTTTTGACTACAGCCAAAAACACTATGTTCAACGTTAGGTACACGTAATTCGTTATTTTTACATTTAGCAACTATTAATATTCTGTGCATTTAGCGAATCGCGAAACTTCCGTGTCAATCTTGTATTAATATCCTTGATCGACTCATTATCAGTTTTTTTTGTAAGCCTATACCTGTATCGACTAGTGATTTGCCGTTGGTTTTACTCGTTAACACTAATTGATATAATTGATAGATTCAGGCGTTACTTTGCGGAAATCCATATTTAAAATAAACAAAATAAAAATATGTAGCTTACTTCCGCCAAAACTGTAAGTCAGACAAATGATAAATGGTAAAATTAACACACCAAAAATAAATTCAACAAATATTCATGATTGGATTTGAGGTGATACATTGAAAATTAAGTTTATTTTATTCCAATTATAAATATGTGTATGTAATATGTTTTTAAATATGTCTTATATTCATATTAATATGTAGCTCAAATTAATTCTAACATTGTATTGTTAAATCTCATTAACTTTACAAACTAAACCTGTTGAAAAAGGAGTGTATTGATGTGACAGCAGAATAAGCTGTCCAAAGTTTTTGTTAAGATATGCCAGAGTCAGGTTACAAGATTTATCAAACTTAGCCTAGTGGTGAATTCCATCAGAATTGATCCTCAATTACTTCATATACGGTATGTAACAGGCTACACGAAGTCATCTTGTTAACCTTCCTCCTATTTTGCAATGAAAGGCAGTGCAGTATCGACTATCATAAATGTTTGCAGATATCTTTATCACGATTGTTTGTATGTATCTTTATCATTTACTTTCGTTTGAGCATCAGGCTTTAGCCCACGACTTAGTCTATCTATTTACATGTACTTATATGAGTTGTTTACAAACTTTTTAAAACCATCGATTTGCCTAAATGCGTCTTTCGACAAAGTGTAGGTACTCAGTATCCTTACGAGAAATGTCTAAATTTTACTAGGTATGTTTGTCTTTAAATATTTCTCTAGTTTTTATGAATGCGTAATTGGAATATTTTGTTATTGATGTTACTCGTATCCTAACAATTTATAGTTATTGCGCAAAACCACCAATTATTATTTTTGAGATATCTCATCATAGTCTTCCGCGCAATTTAATTTTTAATAAAAAAATTTTTGTTCAACTCACAGATTGATCTGATAACTTTTTGTATGTACGAGATCCTGGTTCACACTTTGCTCGACTCCATGAACCAACCAAGAACATAAGTTAAGGTCAAACGAATATTATAAAACTGTACACTGGTTCACAATGAATACACAAGTTTATATACTTTCCGTGATATCAGAATAAACGTCATGAATTCATATTTGCGCGCGAACCTTCTGAATGTTTTAGTTCTGGCGCTGCATGCCACTTGTGTGAATTCTTACACAACAATTAAGCCAAGACTAGTGCCCTATTCCATTCCCGATAATCGAGAACTTAAGAAGCTCTTGGGTTACAAAGAAGATACTTATTTAAATTTTACTGAATTGGCCACTAAATATGGTTATCCTTTCGAAGAACATACAGTGACTACTGAAGATGGATACATTCTGACTTTGTTTAGAATCGTTCCAAAGTGCAGTGATGTGAGAGTAAGGAGACAACATCCGGTGCTGTTGGTGCATGGATTGATGGACAGCTCCGATCTCTGGATTCTCACTGGACCGAAGACGGGATTGGGATATGTTTTAGCTAATAACTGCTACGACGTTTGGGCTGCCAACCTCAGAGGCAATCGATACTCCAGAAAACATGTTAGCTTAGATCCTAACACGGATGTAGAGTACTGGAACTTTTCCTTTGACGAAAACGGGAACTACGACCTTCCAGCTATAGTAAATTATATCCTCAAAGCCACCAACCGACCACGGATCAACTACATTGGACATTCGCAGGGTACTACCGTCTTTTTCGTGATGAACTCTTTGAGACCAGAATACAACGACAAAATAGGGCTGTCCATTCATCTAGCTCCGGTCGCCTGGCTAGATAATCTCAAGAGCCCGTTACCACAGATTGCAGTACTAGGCCTAGAACCCATAAGGGTTATCTTAGAAAGAGGTGGATACGTCGAATTCTTGGCGTACGATCAAATCCTACATTCTGTAGTAGAGTTTTTGTGTCAGATATTCCCAGAGAAAATTTGCGGCCAGATATTCACTATAACCACGGGTTACAAGCCAGGAACGATTCGCTCGGGTACATTGGCAGTATCATTTGGACATTTAATAGTTGGGACTTCAACCAAGAACTTGGTTCATTTCGGGCAGTTGGTACGGTCGAAGAAATTCCAACGTTTCGATGAAGGTAGAGATGTCAATTTCAAGCGGTATGGGGTTCTGAAGCCTCCAAATTATAATGTGTCAAGAATTACTTCCCCTGTTGTATTAATAAATGCAAATAATGATTTGATATCATCATTAGAGGACAATAAGAAGCTTAGTTCTCAGTTGCCGAACGTCATAGAGGACTACATTGTCCCGAAACAATATTGGAGCCATCACAACCACGTGTGGGGAATCAAGGCACCAATATTTGTCTTCCCAAAGATATTGTACTATTTTAATAGATTTGACTCTTACTTGTAACACAAAACCAAAGATTTTATTTTGTTGGTATTGCATTGATATGAAACTCGAGGTGGTGACTCTAATGTTTTTTTAGATAAAGATACGACTTCGACGCATTGTATCAAAATGATACTATTTTTTTAAAGGACAAGTGCCTAACTAACAACTACAAAAATACAGGGTGTTCGGCACAACGTATGCCAAAGGGTAACGGGGTGTATAGGTAGGGGCACGTGCAACATTATGAGTGCTCTTTATAACACTCAACAACCTTACGGCAATTTTTCAGATATTTGTACTTTTTTAGACGATATTCTGAAATTTGATTTATCATGTGATGTTGCACGTGTTCCTACCTAAACCCCCGTACCCTATGGCATACGTTGTGCCAAAAACTCTGTATAACAATTACATAAAACAGTTAGGCAAACTATAGGCTTTTACTGGTTAAAAGGTAATCCACTACGTACCAGTTAACATCGTAGAAGCTATATACGCAACATGCAGTTGGCGTTGCTCCGCCGAAGTTAGATGCTAATTCGGTAAGCCAAATAAGTACCAGACTTATTTATGGTCACGTATACACAGGAGCATATATTACCGATACGTTTTTGAAAATACGAGGAGCTGTTGATTGTTTTTAACCTCATCAGTATCATGATCTCACTGTTGGAGCCCGCCTGAGACTGAGGTCACAACCATCCACCTTGTTATGTAAGTGAGAGCGTCCTTCTTTTATGTTCGATTAAGATTGTTGATGCAAGAACTAAATGCCTAGGCTACAAGCTGTAAAGACGAGTGTCACTTAAGCTCAAGGCGGTTCAGTATAAATATCTATCAAAACCCAGTATCAGAATCAGAATAATTTATTGAATATCAGTTAAATTAATAGCATGCTATATTATTGTTATACCCATTAAATTAACGTCCATGTCAGTACGCGCTGCAACGTAACAAAAAGAGACGACCAACTTGGAGGCAGCTTCATTGCGAGCAACTTCATTACGAGCTGCTGGGCTACTGGCTGGATTCTTCAACAGCGGCGTTTGAGAAGTGAGTAGTCATCATCATCATGAAAACCTATAATCGTCCACTCTTTTACCGAGGCCTCTCCCAGTGAACGGCACTGAACCCGATCTTCGGCTCTTCTCTTCCAGTTCCCGCCAGACGTTTTTTGCTATTCTTCACTCGTCCTACGTTTGCTGATTAGAGGAGTGAGTTATCGGTCACGTTTTTTTTTAATCTTGTCTTCTGTAATATCTTAATCCACACCCTCAGTGCAGAGCAGATAAACTTTTAAAATGAACTCCAGCTACTAAACCTATTGACACTTGATTACTGCTGCAACTTCAAGGTGAATGTGTGAATTAATTAATGTTGTCTTTATTATTTTATTTCTTATTAATCTACTACCACTACTACTACTTACCTTGGGTCTACTTATGATAAAACTGTAACAGGTCCAATTCTGCACATTGAAGTTATTTTGTCATTTTTTTGGAGTGTACTCTATATTCTATACTGAGGCCAAAACCGTTTTTTTTTCTTTCTTTCTGCCTGTCTGTATCTTGGCCGTACTACTAACTAACTACTGAATAAATTCAAATGAAACTTGGTATGATTTGAGTTCATATTACGAGGTAGGACATAGGATACTTTCATCCCGAAAAAGGAAAGGGTTCCCGCAGCATAGGGGTTGTAAGTTATTTAAAAGAACACCTGAAACTACTGGATGGATTTTGATGCAAGTTCCATCAAAATCCACAACCTTAGTTTATATGATGGGTTAAAATTGAGGATACTTTTAATCCTGAAAAAATAGAGGGTTCCTACGGTATCGGGGTCCAAATTTATGTTAATTTTTAAGTAATAAATAATATTTTTTGGAGGGTAGGTACTCTATGTTCTATACTGAAGCCAAATTTTTTTTTTCTGTCTGTCTGTCTGTATCTTGACCGCGCATCACGCCGCAACTACTTAATGAATTCAACTGAAACTTGAACCAATTTGAATTCATGCTACGAAGTAGGACTTTGGTACATTTCATCCCGAATAATTAAAAGGTTCCCGCAGGACATTGGTTGAAAGTTATTTTAAAGAACACGTATCACGCTGAAACTATGGAACGGATTTTGATGCAACTTGGCACAGTCGTAGTTTATATGATGGGTTAATATTGAGGATACTTTTTATCCCGAAAAAATAAAAGATTCCTGCAGGATGTTAAGTTAATTTTGAAGTAATAAATAATATTTTTGGAGGGTACTGTATATTCGATTCTGAAGCAAAAACTGTTATTTTTTCATTTTTTTCCGTATATCTGTCTGTATGTTGACCGCGCATCACGTCGTAACTACTGAATGAAATCAACTGAAACTTGGTATGATTGAAGTTCATACAACGAGGTAGGATATTGGATACTTTTCATCCCGAAAAATTAAAGTTTCCTGCAGGATATTGGTTAAAAGTTTTTTAAAAGAATCACGTTGAAACCACTGGACGGATTTTGATGCAACTTGACACAGTCATAGTTCATATGATGGGTTAAAATTGAGGATAAGTTTCCTGCGAGATCCAAAGTTATATTAATTTTAAAGTAATAAATATCTATACAAAATAATAAAGCAATAAGTCCGAAAAAGTCTGTACAAAGAAGATAATAAAAAAATTGGTCTTGGGTACTTAAAATTAGATACAGTTTTATTTATTTTTAATTCATGTATGTCTGTCTGTATGTTTGTTTGTTTGTTCGCGCATCAATTAAAAACTAATGTACCGATTGCAATGCCGTTTTCATTGTTGGATAGCGTTGGATAGTTTTTGTTGAGTTTAACTTAAAAACTAGTGTCTTTGGTATCCCAATCAGATGAGTAGAAGCCGAGCAATCGATAAAAATTTTTTTGACGGCTGAAGAAATTTTGATTTAATGGTGGTATATTGGTATTTTAGGTCTTACACACCTACAATAAATAGTACACAGAGCACTTTTAACCTAGAGAAATGACCACGCGTGTAAATCCGCAGGTGCAGCTAGTCAACAATAAAGAAGGAACCAATGTACGAATGAATGAATGAACTATGTCCCTATTTTTTTTTTTTTAATTCTTTAGCACAAAAAGTGTGGAGGACATAATGCTAGGAATATTAGAAGCCGATGATTAGGATGAGTAGAAGCCGAGCAATCAATAAAAATCTTAGTCGGCTGAAGAAATTTTGATCACATGTTGGTATATTGGTATTTTAGGTCTTGGAATAGCACAAAGAGTACTTTTAACCTGGAGAAATGTGCGCGTGCGAAGCCGCGGGCACAGCTAGTAAAAAATAAAATAATAATGAAAACATTTACAGACATTTAAAAAAAAGGGTTTAAACCTACTTTTTTTTTTAACGGTCCCTCATATATTTTATTCTTACCTCTTCATACACTTGTAAAATTAATTCATCGTACAATAAACCACCCAGGACGTTGGTTGAAAGCTATTATATATTAATCCATCGTACCATCGTTGACCATCGTACTGTTAGCCAGTTCTTTAAAAATATTTAAAATAATAAAAACAAATTTAAAAAAGTATAAAACTTCTAAGAATGAAATAATTAAAATTTATTAGGTCAGTTCCAGGTAAGTGCCTACTTACTTTAGTCGGTTTGGGCGTAGCACAGACCTCATATCTATTAGGTCAGTTCCAGGTGAGTGCCTACTTACTTTAGTCGGTTTGGGCGTAGCACAGACCTCATATCTATTAGGTCAGTTCCAGGTAAGTGCCTACTTACTTTAGTCGGTTTGGGCGTAGCACAGACCTCATATTTATTAGGCAGTTCCAGGTAAGTGCCTACTTACTTTAGTCGGTTTGGGCGTAGCACAGACCTCATATTTATCAGGCAGTTCCAGGTAAGTGCCTACTTACTTTAGTCGGTTTGGGCGTAGCACAGACCTCATATTTATTAGGCAGTTCCAGGTAAGTGCCTACTTACTTTAGTCGGTTTGGGCGTAACACAGACCTCATATTTATTAGGCAGTTCCAGGTAAGTGCCTACTTACTTTAGTCGGTTTGGGCGTAGCACAGACCTCATATTTATTAGGCAGTTCCAGGTAAGTGCCTACTTACTTTAGTCGGTTTGGGCGTAGCACAGACCTCATATTTATTAGGCAGTTCCAGGTAAGTGCCTACTTACTTTAGTCGGTTTGGGCGTAGCACAGACCTCATATTTATTAGGCAGTTCCAGGTAAGTGCCTACTTACTTTAGTCGGTTTGGGGGTAGCACAGACCTCATATTTATTAGGTCAGTTCCAGGTAAGTGCCTACTTACTTTAGTCGGTTTGGGCGTAGCACAGACCTCATATTTATTAGGCAGTTCCAGGTAAGTGCCTACTTACTTTAGTCGGTTTGGGCGTAGCACAGACCTCATATTTATTAGGCAGTTCCAGGTAAGTGCCTACTTACTTTAGTCGGTTTGGGCGTAGCACAGACCTCATATTTATTAGGTCAGTTCCAGGTAAGTGCCTACTTACTTTAGTCGGTTTGGGCGTAGCACAGACCTCATATTTATTAGGCAGTTCCAGGTAAGTGCCTACTTACTTTAGTCGGTTTGGGCGTAGCACAGACCTCATATTTTTTAATTATTTCTTTCTTGTAAATTTTATACGATTAATGATTATTAATTAGTTTTTATTTCTTACTTATTAGTTTCGTTAAAATAAGAAATAAAGTACTTAATTCGGTTCGCTAAGAAGAAAGCCTTACTGGAAACAGGTACGAGTAACAAGTCCATATCTTTTAAACTACGAAACCGATGTTGAATTGAAAGACACTGAAACAATTACAAAAAGATTATTGCAATCAAACTTGTAGTTTCCGAGAAATACGTGTACATAAATTCGCGAAATTTGCTATATTATTGTTCAGATAGTCATATAGACTAACATATAAGAATATTAAGCATTTTTGACAATATTACATATATACATCCATGAAATTTGGGAAATTTGTTTAGATGCACTACATAGACTAACATTATGAATATTATTAATTTTCAACAATATTACATACATACACATCTGCTTGATAGCGATAACTTTACCGATTTAAAAAAAAAATTGAACTGGTCTGTAGATTAATTTATAAAAACTAGCTGCCTGCGCAGGCTCATATACCTACATCAAATAAATGTTAATTTTAATCTTCTGCTTTTTAATTATCCGCTTAACAGGTTTTTCGCCTTGACCTTATATATTGGCTATTTTGATGGCACTGTGTCTCATATTTTTGGCTCGTCTTAAACTTGGTCAAGGAATACTTCAGGTCAGTTCTTATAAATTACAGTTTATGGTAGGTAATTAAATTAACAAAAAAACTTAAAACTCCTTAATTTTGCAATCGAAGATACAGTTTGGTTTGGATAATATTTGAAGCAGTGTTAGCAAGTGAAATAAAAATAATTGTACTTAACTTGCGCATATATACAAAGAGTAGTATTTTGACAGAGCGCTGGAATAAGATTGATCCAGAAATTAAAAGTTTTGACTTGTTTTAAAATCTATTGTCTTTTTATCCTAAAATCTATATGTAGAGCCTCGGCGTAGAGAGAACGCGACGAGCTGTAAGAAACAGGCTCGAAATGTCAAGACTCGCGATATAAGCGGCGACAGGACAAGGAGAAAGAGGTCTCCGTCGTGGTCCCACAAATGGGACAAAATCCTTTAACCACCAAAAAACACCCGGTGCGACAGAGATTCGACATAAAGAGGCGCGACTTGGACGTAGAGAGATTCGACGTTTCCGGGACTCGGCATGCTGTTATCAATTCGTAATTATTACCAACATTTAATATTATAAAGTATTTTTAACCCACGAATGCGAAAAGAGTTATAAGTTTAGAGTGTGTATTTGTGTGTATGTCTGTCTGTGGCATCGTAGTTCCCAATGAATAGACCGATTTTTTAATGTGTGATAGAGATGGTTATTAGCTATAAAGGGGGTTAAATAAATTTTTCATTTGTGCTTGTTTGAAGAAAATCATTGAAGGACTTCTTTTATGAACACTTTCTTCCATTTATTAAGTGTCAGATTTGGTTCTAAAAACGCAAACTGTATTTAAAGATGTTGACTTGTATTGTAGTACAGTATGTACAGTATTGTACAGCCTTACAGAACATGACACGTTCACCTTGAGAGTGCATCTTCACCCACACTCGTCTATCAGTCTTTATCGACTTTCACTGAGCTTAGGTTGCATAACCAACCATTGAGCATTTATTTTCTCACTTTTACAACAGTAGGTTTTATATCTTAATTGTTTTGCTGTTTTATGAGACAAGTGCGTGAGTGAAGAAAGTGTTTAATCACTGCTTTTTCAATAGTTTAATATTTAAACTTTCGCGATTCCGAGATTTAATTGTAAACGGGACGTAAGTACTTAAACACTGAACAGGCACGTAAAAGTGCCATTAGCGAAAGTAATTTTTCTTCTCCTTTTCTTTTTATCAGACTACGCAACGCAAAGGCCCGGTAATGTGTTTATCAGTCTATGTATGTATGTTTGTTCCTTTGAGGAACTTTATAGAATATACAGCGCGTGGACTGATATAAAATGATTTTTACTTCAATCGTTTTGTCTTAATCTTGCGAGTGCTAATATAGACATGACATTAATCAATATTCAATATGGCAACAACCGGATGCCATACTGAGAAAAAAAAATGTCGACGAACTATGTCAAGTAGGGTATTTATAGAATACCAATTAGCATTTAGGATCTATAACGATTTAAAGGTAAGTATGTATGTCTTTTCATTTGTGGCTTTATATAGACCAAAGCGTGGACCAATATTGATGATTCTTACGTCAATTGATTTGTCTTAATATTGCAAGTGCTACTAAAGACATGACATGGCGACCAGATGCCATAAAGTGAAAAAGAAAAAAAAGTCGACGAACTATGTCAAGTAGGGTATTATTGAATAGGTATTTTTAAACCAAAAAAACGCGCGCGAAAAGCTACCACGCGCATATTGCGCGTGCGCACGCGTAGCAATGAGTAAATTTTAAAATTAATTATTAAAAAAAAACATAAAACCCGACTGCGAACAAAACTAAAAAGAGGCATATTTCAAAATCAAAAATTTATTTAAAAATTTATTTAAAATGTTTGCTTCATTTTAGTTTTGTTCGAAGTCAGGTTTTTGTTTATTATAATAATTTATTTTATTTTATGTAGCTGTTAAATCTGAGTTCAACGCACTTGGAAAATAACAAAAATCTCATCTAAACTAGGCCTCACAAAAGTTGAACCAACATTCTGGTGTTCATAAAAAACGCAGAAAAAATCCTTCTAGGCCTCTACGGAATGAAACTCTTCAATGACCATCACATCTGAATTGCGCTGTACTAAAAATCCTTAGAGCTCATTTACAACATTTATCTACTTCTAAAGATTTAAAGAAGTTCATAGTTCATTAAATGTCATTCAATTTTTTCGATTAGCTAACGGTGACAGGCAGCACTCAGTGAATCAAATTACTGGACGCTTTTGTGAAATCCGGAGCGTGTTTTTGAATATTTATGTACCGTTCAAGGTCCCATAAATAACGCTAAATTTAAGGAGAACAATAAGCTGTTTGAATGCATTCGACTTGCTGTGCGACGAGGAATATTAAGTATTATTTCTGGAAATCGTATAATTTAAAGACATGACTTATGGCGGTGAAACTTAAAACGATCCAGGGTTAAGGTTTACTAGTTTTTTTCTTCTATGAAAATACTCTTAAGCAATTTTGAGAAAACAATGAAGGCTATGGTTTAAACGACCAGTTGGCTGAATGGTTAGTGTCCCTGACTTTGAAGTCAACCAACGGTCGCGGGACGGAATCCCGCTAGTCATTGTCATTTGTGTAATGAGCAGAAATTTTTGTTTCCGAGTCATAGATGTAATTTATCGTATCTATGTATGTTTATCCGTTGTCTAGTACATGGTAGCCTAGTTTGGGGCTAGGTTATTGGTGTTAATTGTCCCGTTTTTATTTTATTTTAAAGCTGATGTGACCGAAAACTTTGTATCCGGCTCTGAAGAGATCGGCAGACAATGAATTGACCTACAGACCTAATTACAAAATAATACAGCTGAACATGGGCCTCCCCTGTAATAGAGGAAGGGGTTGATATATTAGAGGAAGGGGTTGCCATAATAGAGGAAGCGATTGCCATTATAGAGGAAGGGTTTGCCATAATCACCACACTTGGCAGGCGGCTTGGTGTTCGCAATAGCTAGTAATTGGTGAATAATTGAATATGCAGCTGCCCATTTCCTAAATTCCCTTTGCTGGTTTACACATCACCACGGGAAGAGAAAGAGTGAAAATATACAAAATGCGTTATTCGCTTACATTTCATTTTAGGTATTTTGAATATAAGTGTGACAAAATATATATGCTTTTATGTGCGTTTTAACAATTACTTTTTAAAACTCTTTGTCGTCGATTTGTGAGCTACCCTGAAAGTTTCAGCCAGATAGCTAATCGGGAATGGTAGCCTAAAGTTTCAATAGTGCACTTAGAATCCAACGATACCAGGGTCGATCCTGGGCTCCGCACCAAAGACTTTTCGAAGTTAGGTGCGGTTTTCCATCGCTCCATGCATCAGAGGGCACGTTAAGCTGTCAGTCCCGGCTGTTATAGATTAATAGCAGTCGTTAAGCCATGTCAGAGGCCCTCGGGCGGCCTGACAAACTCTGACACCAGAGGCCAGCACTACCTAATACGACAAACAAACAAACATCGCAAAGTGCTCGAACTTTGATTTGCTAGATTCCAGGACAGACAGAAATACATAAATACATTAGATAGACAGATACATACATACAATATTAGTGAAGTTAAATAAAAGCTTTTAAAAATAAACATTTAGGAACCTAGATAATAACTATCCGAATCCAAATAAAAGCTTATTATGGTTGAAATATGCTTTAATTACAAATGATTTTGGTATGACGTTTGTATGGACAATTCATCCTCCACCGCCCCTCCCCGTAAGGGCGGACAACTGTGATAAAAAATATTTTCTGCCATTACAGTATAGGAATCAAATTAATAAGTGGATTTCTAAGACGTACTCGTATTACAGAGTATTCGACACAGTGTTGTACATCTAAACACCAATATGCACTACAGTTAAAAATATGTCATCCAGTGTACCACACCCATATACAGCGTGTCCGTGTTACGGCGCAGACGGCGGCGTCCCACAAACAGTGCCCATGGGCAAAAAGTCATAGTTATATCAGACTAGTGTAACGGAAGTGCGGTGTGAGGAGCTTGATAATGTGCGCTTTGATCTACTAGCCTATGCAGGATTGACGATTGACCTCGTTGCCCGAACCTGGCTGTCATTGACCTCGCCCTAAATGGTAATGAAAAATAATAATATTAAATGCTATTTATTAAGGAATTGGGTACTACTAATATGGGTACTTTTTAATTAAAGGCTTTCGAGTAGTTCTTAAATTATAAAATAAAACTTGATTGTCTATTTAAATAGCAGCTCTACATGCACTTGACCCTGTGCAACGATGGCGGTTAGCCGAATTCCATCAATTCCATAGAAGCCGCGGCTGCCGTTATAGACACAATATTATGGGAAACAACAGCTTAGGCTTAACTAGAATGGCTGGTATGCTAATCAGATTGCATCATTAATCAATCAAAACAAAGAAAAAACCAAATAAAAGTGCCATAGTAAATTGAGTTATCCGAAATGCTGTCGCACAAGAGACACCATTAATTAATGACTCACACCATTAATTTGTAGTCTCAAAAAAGTGTGATTGTTTATTTAATTGTTCCTAAGAATTGGATACAAGCTTTTATTGTGGCCGGCTATATATACAGTAGTTAAGGATTGAATTATTGGGCATCTAACGCATCAGTCTTAAAGCTAATTAGTTAGGTATATGTAATCAGAGTGACCAATTCAGGACAATTCAATAGAAAGTTAGATAACTTCTCATATACACTAATAAAAACTATTTATACTTATAATAAAGCAAGCAAACAGTAAATAACAAAAAGTCTGTAAAAAAAAAAAAATTATAAAAAAAATGCTCAAGGGTACTAAAATTAAGCTACTAAACAATGTTCTTTTTTTAGACTAGTTAATCTGTTTTTTGTTTGTTTGCGCATAAAGTAAAAATTACTGGTGTATTTGGTATCTCAGACCGATGAGTAGAAGCCAAGCAATCGATAAATAGTAGATTGTTAAGCTCGGGAGTAAATAGAAGCCGAGCTATAATGGGTTTTTAGCTGAGGTTCTTAGCGCCGAAATTTACAATCCTATTTTTCACAACGATTGCGAGAAAATAAAATAACCCAAAGAAATATTAAATAGGTACTTAGTTTATTTTATTATTTTCATTGCCTTATTTACGAAATTCTCTATAAAATATACTTCCTCATGAAGACTTTAGATTTCTTGGCCTTGTAGCCGGTGGATCATTTCTTGAGAAAAGCCGTCAAATTTACATATTTATTTATATTCACATTATGTCTTCTGAATATGTGCTCCAAAGGGTTGAACTTTGATATTATTTGGAAAGTTCATCAAAATACGTAAGAAAATCTCCTTCCACTCGTTTTTCTGCCCTCCACTCGTTTTTCTGCCCTCCACACGTTTTTCTGCCCTCCACTTTTTTCGTAAGTATTAAAATAAATTCTTTGTGACTGACGGCACCAGATTGAAAATTATTTATTTACGTTTCTCTTACATCTGCAAATTAGTCTCTATTCTCACTAGATGACTACATTTTCACTGTTCTCTGGTACGCTACAATGACTGTCTTTTTGAGCAAGATGAGTGAAAAGTTTGATGGTATTGGTACTTTTTGTTCTGGAATAACCCAGGTTCCTTATATCCCAGAACAATCATGCGGGCAAAGCCGCGGGCACAGCTAGTATAATAATCTTATCGCTTTAGATCATCTCAACCATCCAACCTTTTGATGGCCAATATTGATAGAAGGAATAGGGTCAATATTGATAGAAGGAATAGGGTCATTATTTTTTTATTTTACTTTGTTTATGTTTCAAAAAACCACATGTTTTAAAAACTAAAAATATTGTCATATACTACATTAATCTTATAGCCAAATAAGGATTTACATTTTATATATACAATATGTAGACAGTCAACATATTAAATATTATAGGTACGTATATTTTGATTAATGGCTGGTTGTGCCCGCGGCTTCGCAGGCGTGGTCATTTCTCTACGTGAATAGTAAGAACTATATTGTGCTATTCCAAGACTAAAAAATACCAATATACCAACATGTAATCAAAGTTGCTTCAGCCGTCAAAGTTGCTTCGGCCGTCAAAGTTGCTTCGGCCGTCAAAGTTGTTTCGTCCGTCAAAGAGTTTTTATTGATTGCTCGGCTTCCTCGTCGGATTGAGATACCAAGTACCCTAGTTTTTAAGTCAAACCCTAGGCTATCCAACAGTGAAAACCGCATCGCGATCGTTCGAGTATCTTTTACGTGATGCGCGAACAAACATATGCTTAGTAGTAGTTTCAAACAGACAATCAGACAGACACGATTTAAAAATATGTTATGTGTGTAGCTTATTTTAAGTACCCTAGACTACTTTCTTTCAAATTATCTGCTTTGTACAGACTTTTTCGAACTTATTTCTTTATTATAATTACTATCTGTACCCGCGGCTACGCCCGCGTGCTCTAATCATTTAAAAGTAGCCCATACGTGTTATTCCAAAAGTACATATAAAGTACAATAATACATTGAGGTATTATTAGTAATGCAATTCAGTAGCTTATTTTAAGTACCCTAGACATTTTTTTTTATTATCTTTATTGTACAGACTTTTCGTTCTTATTGCTTTATTATAATTATAGATAGATTATAAGTATAGATATAGATAGAATATGCTTCTTATTTGTATCCATCGATTTGATATTGTACTTACCATGTACTATTATTTATTTCGTGATGATACGTATAAGAAAGAAAAAATATTGATACATGTGTCAAGGACTGAAATTAACTGGCTATTTCAGTACCAAAGAGGTTGAATAACGCTTTTTGTTTCTCCAAGTTCAGTATCCAAGTTATAATAATATAAGTTTTTGTAGTGGTAGGCCTCTTACGCAAGAGTCCGCCTGGGGAAGTACCACACCTTTGTCAGATATTCAACCGCCAAGCAGTAGTGTGTAAACATTTCTGTGTTTCGGTTTGAAGGGCAATGTTTCCAGCGAAATTACTTGGCAATGAGACTTAACAACCAATGTCTCAGGGTGACGAGCGCAGAGCAGTGACGCGCAAGACTTTGCAACCTAAGTTCTGGGTGGCACTGCAACTGTTATGGACAGGCGTGACGCTTTCCATCAGGCGAGCGACCTGCTCGTCTTATCAATAAACGTAATAAAAAAAAAGAAATAAAAAAAAGGAATACATACATAGGTAAAAGGCAAGATAGACAATGCGAATGCGAAATCGATGAAAAAGCAGCACCATAAGTGTAGGTAATTGGTTTTCACCGTTCTTATCATACTTAAATATTTAAACACAAATACCAAATTTTGAATGGAACAGCAACTGTTATATCTATTATACAGTTATACAGACTGAGGTTTTCTTTGTAACAAGTAACAACCTTCGTGTTAGAAATTAAAACGGCTTTCATAACCACAGCCATAAGGCCATTTTATGCCCATCGTTGTACCATATTATGGCTTTGTCCTTCTTTTTATTTGATTGGGTGACGAGGCGAGCAGGTCACTTGCCTCATGATATGCGTCTCGCCTGCCCATAACAGTTGTCTTGCGCGTCACGTGCACAGCACATCCTGAGACGTTGTTTTTTAAGTATCATTGCTCAGTAGTTTCGCTTACACAAGATATTATAAAATCGATAGTGGCTAAAAATATCTGTGTGGATTTACTCGATAGGTATTATGTTGCAATAGTTATACTAATTTGGCAATTAACATTAGATTTCCTTTAATAAAGTTTAATTAAGTAGGTATGTATCGAAAACGAGTTTGACAACTTAACATAGGTATGTTACAACGTAACTCTTCATATACTAATCCTAAAAAACAGTTTTCCACTTGATCTAGTGATTGGCAGGATTGACATACACATAAACATAAATAGCTTATGTATAATGTGTTTACTGTATAAAGTCAACTACAAAGTACGGCCCTAAGGACGACCGGTTGGCCTAGTGGCACGCTAATAATATAATACGCTTACTCATATTTATATTTATAAGCTTTCTAGAAGCAAGTTTTGGTGGGTCTTAACCATATTTTAAAAACTCATTGTACCTGAAACTTTCATGAAAAAATATTTGATTGATTGATTGAATGATCCTGCGAAATCAACGGTCGCGGTTTAGAACATATTATAGAACGGCTTAAAGAACGGAAAACTGAAATATGTCATAAACTAAGCGTCTCCGCGGGGGGAGGGGTACTAGGTAGCTCCCCGCCCTCCCCTCCCCCCAACCCTGCCGCCGCAACCGCTCAACTCCTGCTCCTCGATTATATATATTTCCTGTTTACCCAAGGTACTTGTTCCGTCCCGCACATAGGTACCTAAAATAGAGCAAACAGCTAAACATACGAGTAGTACCTAAATTCAGACCCTTCCTTCTATAACCAAAAATCGCAAGTAAAGTGCCTATACTTAGTTATTTGCTGAGGTATTGGACAACGAGCCGGCAGAATCTGGAGAGACTCCAAACTGACATGAGATTGATGTCAGCTCTTTGCAGAACATCACGTTTTGTATTACGTGCAAAATGCTTACCTTCTTGATCTTGTACTATTATTTATTCTGTGACTTGATGTGAGAATCCACAGTTGAACACCCTTTTGTGTGTAGTAAACGTTTACTACGACAAAAGATGAAACGTACAGCAGGGGAAAATCAGAAACTAATGGGAATAATGGTTTGTTATTTGGGATAAACTCTAATATCTAGTATCTAATATCTAACTCTAATAATTATATATCTAATATAAAGTCAACTACAAAGTACGGCCCTAAGGACGACCGGTTGGCCTAGTGGCTAATATAATACGCTTACTCATATTTATATTTATAAGCTTTCTAGAGGCAAGTTTTGGTGGGTCTTAATCATATTTTAAAACTCATTGTACCTGAAACTTTCATGAATAAATATTTGATTGATTGATTGAATGATCCTGCGAAATCAACGGTCGCGGTTTAGAACATTAACTAATTATTTGACTAAATCTGTGATTTGTGCAATGAAGAGCAGATAATTAAATGCTAAGATTTGAATTCTAATGACAAACTTAATGTGAAGGTTGTATCTATATCTAAAGCATTGACAGCATTCAATTATAAGCAATACAATAAACTATGCTACAACTAAAGCATAGGTACAACACAAACTTGGAAAAGATTTGATACATCTAGAAAATATACGTAGGTATGCCATCCGCGTCTTTTCAAAAAAATTCTATGAAAAATACCGAATTCATCCGATGCGGTAACCAACGATACGTTACATTACACTTCCTGCGTAATACACTCATGGCCCATGTAATTCACTTTCTAGTGTTTCTTAAATTTAAATAAGATACTCGTTGCCATTCTACGGGCGTCGATACGAACAAAGATTCGGACTGGATGTCATCGGGAGAAAGGTATCAACTATATATGTGAGTCGAGCAGGTCGGACTAGATACGCGTCTTTGAAAGGTGCCATCCATCTTAGACTTCTTTAAGTATACGTCTTCACGGGCTTTCGGATGCATTCGCAGTTTTATTAAATAATGACTATAGTTATTTTGAGAAAGTTTTTTACTGCGTTGTTTATTGAATAAATCCTCGCTTATGTACAACGTTATTTGAGTAGGTGAAAGGAAATAGTGATGTATGGAAAACTGGTATCGTCATCAAGAAAGTTTTTTGAAATCCTTAGTGATATTTATCACCGACTATCATCATTTGATGATAGTCGGTGCCCAATTTTCTTAAATCTAATCAAATCAACGGCACTGCGAAGTCAGTTTTTACTTATTTTTTAATGTTTATTTTATTTCTCTATTTTGAGTGGCGTGAACAATACATGAACATGCGATTACAGCAATCGCAAGTGACTTGCTGTTATCCATTGAGCAGTTCCTTTGTATCTCCGAAGATCTTCATCAGATTTTCACTAAATTATATATATGGGACCATACCTAAAGCGTATCCTATTCAATAAAAAAAACAAAATCGACCCACATTTTACGGGGATATCTTTGCATAAAGTGGGTGAAAGTTAATAAAATTAAATCACCCCTAATTTTCCACCCTTAAAGGTGGAATATTTTCATTGAATTTAAATGGGACTACATACTCCTGAGGCATAACCTATCCATTAAAAAAATTCAGTAATTCTAATGAATTACTTCAAATATTTTTCTAAAGGAAAAATTTGGATCACAGAGGAAACGCTACCCTATTATGGATTTATAATAGACACCAAGGTTTTTCGTGACAACCACTGTATCTACTCTCCCACCGGTACATTTTCCCTTTTTTTCTGTACTTCTGTCGATAACGTTCACTTCGCCAAGAGCGATGGTAGGATAACGGTTCAATAGTGCAACTTAAAATCCAACCCGGGTTCAATACTAGGCTCCGCACCAATGACTTCTCTAAGTTACGTGTGGTTTTCCATCGCTCTGTGCTTCGGAGGGCACGTTAAGCTGTCGATCCCGGCAGTTATTGATTAATAGCAGTCTTTAAGCCATGTCAGAGGCCCTCGGGCAGCCTGAAATACTCTGACACCAGAGGCCCTACCTCATACGACAAACAAGCAAACCTCACCTCTTTTATATTAGGTATGCTTCTCTTTTCTCTTATACTAATATTTATTTTGTGGTCATAAATAATAATTCATACATTGACATCGGAAATCAAAATCTGTTGGCCACATGTATCGAATCCATTAAAATTTTGTAATTTAATAATGTCTATACCGATCCAATCCCACGTTATGATTCTCTTAATTATGTAGAGTAGGCTGTGACGCAAACCAGAAAGCAGAATAACCGCCAAAGTTGCCAAAGCGAGACTAGCATTAATTACTAAGTCAAATGTCAACTTAAATCCACGAAGGTAAGTATTAAATATTCTGCAAATGTTAATTTACAAAATAAGTACCAGAATGTGTTTACAACTATGCAAATAAAGACAGTAATCTTTATTTGCATAGTTGTAAACACCGTTGATGTCTGGGTCAGAGAAATATTTATATATAAATTCCCTAGTTCAGGGACTCTACATTATGAACGAAATATAAACTAAAAAACAATATTGAATGCTATGCGTATACAGCGTGGGAGAATAATAGTTTTGAGTATTTTCTATGAGTAATATAATATTAAATTTTCAAAATCTTCATAAAATCATTAACTTTTTAATACGGATTTATTTTGTGTCGAGTGGTGGAAAAGAAGCAAATTACAGGTCGAGTAGAGTTAGAAGTTTGAGCTCGCCGTAGAATAGAGACGATTAAAGATATCAATTTCGAAAACCAAAATCATTCTTCGCCTAGTCCGGGCTTTCATTGCTTATTTATATTGCAACAAGATTGTATACATGTCAGATAGTTAAGATTTTCATTCACATGACTTCACTATTTGACTTGCATTTAGTTTTCATCATACTTGGATAAATGACATCTTCCAAATATAGGAACAATGACGAGCAGATACTTATTACTTCGTTTTTATCTCCGTTGCAACAAATAAGGATCACAAAACTTTCCAAATAGAACATTGTCAATGAACCTTTTTTAATAGCGAAAATTCGAGAGGTCATTGACCTCATTTGTAATATGTGATTAGCATGTCAGTGAAGTACTGTGTGCCTAAATTTGTGCGTGTGTGTGTATTTATACATACGTATTTCCTTGTAGTGTAACAAACATTTCTTTACATAACATTGCGGACAGCGATCGAAAGAGTGTTGAGAAGAGATCAACAGCTGATAAATACTAAATAAAAGCCAATTTGTACATTCCGTAGCTAGAATTTAAAGTACCTTACATAAATGACCATTGTAAAGTGTTACCTGCCAGCCACAATTAAACAGCGTAACTATAATTTTAATCTTTTGATCTCAGCCTTAAATTACTGTAGGCATCTAATTGCCTATAAATCAAAATAGTTATACTCACAATGCACTATCTAAACACCTACACATAAGCCGTAATAGGTGAATAGAAAATTTGTAATTATGCAAATCTTTTATAATTACTTTCTGAGACATTCACTGTTTCTTTGAGTATAGCCGCGGAAGGCGGGAGGTCCCTGGAAGAGCAGGCGCATTGGCATAAATTATGACAGACCTGTATCCAGCAGGAGGCAAACATGGGCTGATGATGAATAATATAGTCTATTATATAGTCATGTGTCTCAATATAGCCTATGGTTGCCTGGAAGAGATCGCTGCTTAGCGATAAGGCCGCCGATTGTACTGTATTTTTAAGTTTATTTTTGTTTGCGTTTCATTTGGTGCAATAAAGTGTTATCTATCTATCTACGGCATAGGTAATTAATATCTTATTTCTCAAATAGATATTGTCTATGCTCCGTGAGTAGATTATCTATTTTTATACGTGCCTCGGAACGTGGGATGTACAGGAAAGTCGTTTAAAGTAGTTGTAACTCCATATAGGTTTTCTCACTCAACCAATGTCACTGTCTTGTCAAGAGCTGGATCTCGTGGCAGGCCAAAGCGATGATGGAACAACCGTGCAAGTGACACTAGTAAACCTGACCCTGACACTATAGCCAAGAGCGGAACGAAATGCTAGGCAAAATATAGGTAAACAAATACAATTAGGTCGCATATACAAAAATAACAGCAACGGTACCACTGAACTCGGTTACGTCGCTTACGATTCGTCACCCTAAATGTGACAATAGCGTACATGTGTCGATTTCACGGCCTCCGCTACCTACGTCGAATCTCACAAAAGCCTCGGGTGCTTTGCCAAGCGATGTTTGGCGAGAAAGCTCCGCAGACGGCATGCTAAAAAGGCTTTTACGCAACGCATGCCTGCGCCGGAGTTGCGTCATCGAGGAGGGAGCATCGCGGATTTATGTCACTTCGCACTGTATAAATACAGTATGAGCTGTTTGACATTTATATCGTACTCTATTAACACACAGCAGCTTCGACATTATAACATAGTCTTTAACTTTGGCACGGTCAAGTCATTTTTTGTATTGAATTAGGCATTTTTTATCCGTCTTAGGCATAGATCTAGTTAAATGGGGGAAGATATTGCAAGCCTTAATATCACATAAATAAAAACAGGACTGGATACAACTACAAACAAACACATCGCCGGTTGCGGGCGTGCATTTACAAGGGGGCGACAAAAACAGATTTAGAAACGAAATCAAAATATTCTCGTAATTTGCATGTATAATATATTTTTATAACCAAGGTGCTCCATCAATCCCTGCCTAGTAGGTAAAGGAGAGTCCACTGGTAGAAACCTAAAAGTGAGCAATTTAGTGCATTTTGAGGAGCTATTCCGCTCATCACGCCGAAGATACTCATCACATCTTCACCAAATTTATATGAGACCAATTTAAAGTTAGTACTTTTCAAATAAAAAAAGAACCATGGAAATCTGATATCGGATCAATAGTGAAAACCACGTTCACGTGATGCGCGAACAAACATATAGACAAACAATCAGATACACATACAAACAGAAAGACAGAAAACTTGCTCAGTAGCTTATTATAAGTACCTAGACCATTTTTTTTAAATTATCTTCTTTGTACAGACTTTTTATTATTGCTTTATTATAAGTATATAGATATAGGTAGATAGAAATAGATAGATGACAAATTTCCTTTGCAATCAATGACAATAATTTTAATCTGCACAATATGCACATGATCCTCTACAAAATGTCCTTACTGTCTGTTGTCAGTTGTAAGTATTGAGTTGGAGATGTAGACACGACATTTAAATATACCTAAAGGTCTCGTGCTACGATGAGAATTTGAGCATAAAAATGTTATAGGTAGTCGGCGTCTGAATATCTAGTCCTAAGTTTTACAATAAATCTACCTACTAAGACGAATACGTTGCGAATAAACGTAAGTTAATTATCGTTCTTTACCGTAGGCTTGTCCGTACTTTAGTATTAATGAAAATTAAAAGGAAAGCACCGCGTTCAAAAAAGAGTTGCTACAGGATCCAGAACAGCGTGTTCAAGAGAATCTCAAAAATTAAAATACCTTGGTACATGTGACATCCACATGTGTGTGTGTGGTCCACGCTGAGCCAGCGTCGGGGATGACCTTGTCCCCGAAATATAAATAGTCAAAGGGGATGACGGCCCTTACACTATTTCTCTCTCTCTCTTTCTCTCTCTTTCTCAATCAGTTGACTGATCATGCTACCATTCTATGTTTAGGTGTTTGGGCTACCTTACTTATATAAACAGCTTACTGTAGAGTTTAAAAATTATATGATATGTTCCCGAGTTATGTTCACAAAATTATCATACTGGCCTCCGTGGCGTTTGTGATGAGCCGCCGCAAGTTTGAGGTTACGGATTCGATTCCCGCAGCGGCCAAATATTTTTGTGATTCCCACATTGTATTGACGTTGGCGTGGCATATCTTGCAAATAAAAATATGTCCTGAACTAACAATTTTTAAGACTTATTCAACGACACATCACAAAAAAAACATCTTAAATGTACATGCATGGAGCCTCCACATTGAAGATCTTCCAGTGAAGATTGAGATCCCGAAATTGTGATCTACATTATTTTATTAAATCCTGTAATTCTAAAATTAACATTATAAACGGGATATTTATATATCAATCTTAGAGCAAATGCGGGTAGGTGTTAAATTGTACAGACAAAATGGTCTACCCTCTTGCGTGCTCATTTTTTGTTATTGTCAATGTGACCACTGTTCACAATATCACTTCCAACTGGGTTCATATCTCGACAAATGAAACTCACAGTATCTGGCTTGCACTTACTTCTCTGCTGTTCTTCTGTTCTTATTACTTACCAAAATACAACACAAAAGATATCATACATGGTAAATATACGTTTTATAATGTTAACATACCATGTCAGTTTAAAAACTACTTGAAATCGTTTTAAAAATATCTAGATTATTCTTGTAGGTAAATCAAATTTCATGCAGTTTGGTTTACGCTGTGATGCTGTGATAAACGACTGACCAAGAGATGACCAGACGTACTGATCGATCTTTTAAGACTTTCTTAATTGCTTTCGGAACCTTAAATACGAGGAATTTCTTAAGTGCATTTCATAAGCATTCACTACAAGGTGAATGCCAAAATGTTTTACAATCTAGATTTACGCATGAGACAACAAAATGAGAGACCGAAGCCTCGTCGTGACCGATCTGGTCAAATGTCTTCCTCATGACGTCACTCAAGGCCAACTGCATTGCGGACCAGTTCGTGTCATAGCCTAGTTAAGCCAATGAGCTGGAAGTCAATATTAATGTAGGTAGGTACAGTTACACAAAAATGCCTGCAGCTATTTGTGAATAACATTCTTGTAATAGCTATGACATGATACGAAAATGAAGTCATTTAATGGGTGAGCTGATTTAGAAGAGTTATTATGTCCGTTTATTTAGACTGATTCAGTTGGTGTTGCTACATCAGATTTTGCGTAAAGATTTCTTTAGTGGTTATGTTTTTCTCTTCTATTTAAAATACTAGCTGTGCCCGCGGCTTTGCCCACATGATCATATCTCTGGGTTAAAAGTAGCCGAAAGTAGGTTTCATATACCAAAAGTAAAATATTTCTTCAAACTTCTTTCAGACGTCAAATAGTTGTTTATCTATTGCTCGGATTCTACTCATTGGATTGAGATGCCGAGTAGGTAGGTACACCAGTTTTTAAGTCAAACCCTAAGCTATCTAACAGCGAAAACCACATGGCAATCGGTCCAGTAGTTTTTACAAGATGCGCGAACAACAAAAAGAAAGGCAGAAAGCAACCATGTAACGGTTCAATAATTCAACTTAGAATCCAACGATACCGGGTTCGGTCTAATGCTCCGCGCCAATGACTTTTCTAAGTTATTTGTGGTTTTCCTTCGCTCCGTGCTTCGGAGGGCACGTTAAGCTGTCGTTCCCGACTGTTATTGATTAATAGCAGTTTTTAAGCCATGTCAGAGAACCTCGACCGGCCTGAAAAACTCTGACACCAGAGCCCAGCACTACCTCATACGACAAACAAACAATGAGACCATCGTTGCTAAATGATAGCGTGGATTCGGATGCATGTTTTATTTAAACAAAGGCCTATCACATGAGGATGAATTAAGCATTCCATTATCTATACGGGCTTAATTCGACATAGATCAAAGGCATCGCCGCCCTCGATAAAACGTCATTAGCTCTCAACGCGTGTACTTGCGTAGGTGTCCTAACTCATTGTTCGACAACACTACAATGGCTTCTGCAATATTGAGGTAAGCTAATGTATGCAGGAGTTGCAGCGATTCAAGGTGCAAAGTGAACTGACGTGACGCATCTGTGCTGAATGGTGCCGATCGAAATTATAGGTCGTCTGAATTTATAGATAGTCTATTTGTACAGGTTGTAGTTTAAGAGATATATATTCATAACTCTCTGTGTCCGCGACTTTCCGGTCATTCCACACCAATCCAATCATCATCGCTTCCAACAACACTACGTTTACCGAGCTGCGGTCTCCACTCAAGAACACGTCTACCCCAACGGTTATCAGTCCTTCGACAGATATGACCGAATAACATGTTCGTTGAACATAACCTTGGTTTTGTCCAAGTTCATCCTGAGACCAATGCTTCGAGAAGAATCAGCTAGGCTGTCCAACATATGTTGCAAGTCCTGCAACGTTTCTGCCACAATGACGATGTCATCCGCGAATCTCAAGTGTGAGATGTACTCACCGTTAATGTTACATCCTTTCCAGTCCAAAGTCTTCAACATATCCTCCAATCATATAAATCAGAATATATTATATTCCGGAATTTATTTGTATAAATCCGGAATATATTGTATTCCAATTTCTTCGGCTCCCAATGCATTTCAGAACAATTTCGGAGAAATAACGTCCTTTGTCTCACTTGGACGGTTATTATTGTTGGCTGGAATTCGTCGAATCTCCGCACAAGACGATTTGCGATGACTCTCAAAATCAGCTTGCACACATGGCTCAGGTCGGAAATGGGCCGATAGTTTTTCAAAAGGGTCTTGTCACCCTTTTTGTAAAACAGGATGACCACACTTTTGTTCCATGCCTTTGGATTTCTCCCAAAGAAGAGGACAGAATTAAACAAATGCTGAAGCTCTTTAAGCGTGGGAGTACCTCCTGCTTTCAGGAGCTCCGTAGTAATTCCGTTCTCATTCGGGGCTTCTCCATTTTTGAGCTGTTTCTGAGCCATCGCGATTTCGTCAAGGCTGACTTCTGGCTGCTCTTTGGTATTGTGGCGGGTCAGAGTGGCCCTGGAATCCTCGATATCCGGTTCGGGTTGCGATTCGTATGACACGTACAGTCGGCCATAGAAATCTTCAACTTCCGCTAGAATCTCCGGCTCAAAATCGACAACTTTCCTGCTTGACGTGGTCAACTGCCTGGACCTGAATGTTGGCCCTTTTTGCGTCATGGATGGTGCTAGTCAGTGCAGCCACCCTATGACCTCCAGGAAGGCTAGCAGCTCCTGTATTCTGGTATTTCTGGTGAAGGCCTCCTGTAGTTTTTCCGGTGCTCCCAGGAAATGCGCTCTCTGATTCGCCACGCTACTGCACTCTAAGAGCACATCGTTATCTAAGCCTCCAGGCATCCTCTGCACAGGGGCTGTCTGTAATGCCTATGGTAAATAGGTGTTTATGAAGGGCACAAGACCGGTGAATATTCCGACGACTTGTTGGAGCTTGTCCCTTTTAAGGTTTAAAAGTCTACGGGAGAATCTTGGATTTAATTCCGGGAATGCCTCCCTCGACTGCCTGCAGTGCTTAATACTTGCCCAGATTGTTTTGATGCAGATTGTTTGTTCCCTGTCGGATCCATGTGTTATTCCAAGACCTTTTATTTACAAAGTACAATACGAGTATATTAAGTACTACATTTCATCAACATTTGTTCAGCCATCAAACAGATTTTTATCGATTGCTTGGTTTCTACTTGTCGGAATGAGATACCAAGATAACCAGACGCGCGATGGGAATCGAATGTCCCATGTCGAATTAATGTCGAGCGCGCGGTGTGCATTACCGTCAAAGACTCAATCAAAAGTATATAATCATATGCGACCTACCTGTAGGGCCTAAGAAGCAGAGACGTGGATACTGTGGTATGCATACGACTGGTTCACATCACAACAAGTAATGAACACCAAAAAATTAATACCCTAGAAACTCTAGCCTATGACACTCTAAAAATGAAGAGGCATCAATTGACACCACGCTTGTCAAAATCGGACCAATTGGGGCGACGCTATGGTGGAACATCCACGTAGCCTCATACATAGACGGTTAAACTCATTACCCTTTCCTTGCTTCGCCGTAGTCGGGTAAAAATTGAGTGTGACACTAGATATGTATGAGTGCGCTTAGATACGTGTAAGCAACTATCCGTGTACACTCGTATGAAGCCGACTAGTACGAGTCTACTCGGACCGAGCAGACTGATCGTGTCAACGACGCTTTAAGATTTTATTTATGCCGTGGGACATTGGAGCCATAATTTATTCAATGACATTTATGAAAATCTATTTTATTATTTAAATGCAAAACTGATTTAAAATATCACTTGACTTTAATGGCACGGATTCTAAAACGAAACTTATTTATACATCTGTTTATTTCGTTTTTAACCCCCGGCGCATAAAGTGGAATGCAGAAGCATTTGCAGCCTGTCTGACCGTCAGTCTATGGCTCCGGACCACCTGGCGAGATGGTGGATGGGGTTTGGAAGTAATCGGTGCATCTGTTATCAAGATATCCAGCTCATCACTCTGTGTTGGGATCTCCGGCAGTATTGCAGCTACAAACTTTCGAGTTTGTGCACAAATGTTCAGAGCCGAGGCCATTCTTCGTATCTGTATATTATGAGGGTCTGATGATGAATGGCATCCATATAAAGATTAATCGAGGGGATCAGTATCACCAAGAAAATTTGAACTGTAGTTTTGTCATTACAAGACAGTTATAAACTATATCCACAAACTACAAAGGATATACGGGTATACTATATCTTACATTTAAAATGTTAGAAATGTCAAAAATGGGAAAAAAATACCCGTAAAGTTTGTTTTTTCTACGGACGTATTTCTTAGTATTGGATGCTCTGTTTGGAGAGCTTTCACGCGATAACGGCTGGACGGATTTTGATGAAATTTGGAATGGAGATAGTTTATACCCGGGAATATAACAAAGTATACTTTTTATCCCGGAAATTTTTAAGTTTTCACGGGAAAAACTGATTTTTATGAAATTGGGAATGGAGATAGCCCCCTGGATTACACCCTGGAATAAAACATAGGATACTTTTCATCCCGGAAATGGTAAGTGAGGTATTTCTGAAGCAAAAGTTGATTCAGAAGGATAAGTATTTCCTTTTTCTGTGCGGGATTCAACTTTGAGTCGGCACTTGAAAAGGAAATTTCCTTTTTAAGCTCAAACTTAGTTAACATAATTTATTGATTTTATCTATTTATTATATTATGGATGTTAATTTTTGACTTGTTCTATTTTTATACCTATTTACAATAATACCTATCTATCTATCTATCTATACTTATAATAAAACTGTTACGGGTCCAATTATGTATATTGAAGATATTTGTATATTTTTTTGGTGGGTATTCGATACTGAAGCCAAAACTGTTTTATTTTTTAATTTTTGCCTGTCTGTCTGTCTGTCTGTCTATCTGTATCTTGGCTACGCATAACGCCCAAATTACTGAATGAATTTATATGAAACTTGGTATGATTTGAGTTTATACTTCGAGGTAGGACATAAGATACTTTTTATCCCGATAAATTAAAGGGTTCCCACAGGATAGGGGTAGAAATTTATTTTAAAGACACATATCACGCTGGAACTACTGGACGGATTTTGTATGTAATGGATGTAGCTTGGCACAGTCATAGTTTATATTATGGGTTACTAAAAAAAGGATACTTTTAAAATTAAGGATACTTTTATCCCGAAAAAATAAAGGGTTCCTGCGGGATAGGGATTCAAAGCTATGTTAATTTGAAAGTAATAAAAATAATATATCCGTTTAGAAAACGATACCGTAATTACCACGAAGCAGAGAGAGCAGTAGAAGCATGTTAGGCCCGCAACCCAGAGGTCCGTGGATCGAAATCACGCGCTTCTAGAAATGTTTTGCTCCATATTTATAAGCATTTACATATTTTATGCGTTATTTTTAAATTTTCCTTGATATTTTTAAGGCTCTTGCAATTTCCTGAAGTGAATCTATACAGGCGCGTTTGTTATATTGCGTTTGTTATATTTGAATATTGACAATTTATAACACGTGCTCAACGATGCCAATGTTTTATAAAATCATAGAAATCGTTACAACAAAGGTCACAATAATTTCAGTTCAGATTATTTAGAAAAAAACTCAAAAACAGAAAACGATCCTGCTAATTTACTTTGTATTTTTTTTTGCTCTGTAAATTTGTTAGTTTTACTTAAAGTGCATGTTTTCAAAGAAATGTATTATCATTAATCATTTATAATCCCTCATAAAAAAGCGCCCTCTTGTGGCTGTTTGTATTGGTAACCAAACTTCTTACTGTTATATTTTGTCTTCTACTGTTATTTATTCTGTCATTTTGTACTAACAGAACTTTCACAGCCGTGCGTCACAGAGGACGAGCAACGCGGTCCCACGGTCGCACGCGCAACCACGGGTTCCTCTGTGATGCTCTAAAGTGAGGGCAGACGTTGTTGCGTATTTTGAAAATATACAACTACACAACGCTCATGACGTCAGAGAACGTGTGGGCGTCGGGTACTTTTTCAAATCCAGATAACGAAAATGTATTCTTCGAAAGTAGACCTTTACCCAACATTTATGACGTCACTGGCCGAGCTGAGATCGGGTATACTTTCTAATTAAAGTTTGCGCGCGGCGTATTTTGAAAATATACCCCCATACAATGCTACCGCAACACAGATTTCTGTCAACAACATTCAGTGGTGACACAGATAGGTTCTCAAGGTATCACGCTTAGAAGGCCTAAACAGGTATATATTAGAGTATAGCACAATGGAGTATAAGCTAAACACATCTTTTTATTATTCTGCCCAATAGGTGAAGGGAATTATTCAGAAATCCCGGTCATTCTAAATTTTTCAATAGTTTTTATCATACTGTCCTTTCTTATTGGGCATTTTTCAAACATTCCGGGCAGATATTTATCCATATATTTCTTATAATAAAGCAATATATGTATACCAAAAAGTCGGCAAAAAGAAGAAAATATAAAAAATACTAGGGTTCTTTAAATAACCTACTGATCAAGAAAAAGACATTTAAAAAAATATGTTTGTATGTATGTTTGTTCGCGCATCACGTAAAAACTACTAAACCGATTGCGATGCGGTTTGACTTAAAAACTGGGGTACTTGGTATCTTAATCCGATGATTAGATGTCGAGAAATAGATAAAAAACTATTTGACGGCTGAACGAATTTTGAAGAAATGTAGTATTATTGTACTTTGTAGGTACTGTTGGTCCTGGAATAACACGAATGAATTACTTTTAAATGAAATACAACGCGGGCGACGTGGGTACGGCTAGTTTACAATAAAATACTCTGATTTTGTAGGCAGGTACCTTCTTAGAAGTTCGAATTCGTAGAACGTATTTATTATTTAACTTCTTACATAATAAAACATATTTAATATGTGTAAATATAATATTTGTTCCTTTTAATATCAATCTATCTATCTTTATAATCATATTAAAACTAGCTGTGGCCGCGTGGTTATTTCATCATACGCGTTATTCAAGAACAAAAACCTACATTTCTTTAAAATTTGTTCAGCCGACAAATAGTTTTTTATTGATTGCTCGGCATCTAATCATCGGATTAAGATATCAAGTAACCCAGTTTTTAAGTCAAACCCTAAGCTATTCAAAAGTGAAAACCGCATCGCAATCAGTCCAGTAGTTTTTACGTGATGCACGAACAAACAAACAGACAGACAGTGTTTTAAAATGTTATTTTCTTGTTCAAGTCGCTTATTTTATGTTACATCGACCTTTTCTTTTTTAATTATCTTCTTTGTACAGACTTTTTCGTTCGTAATGCTAGTCGTTATAGTCTCGCAAAAATTTAAAATTGGCTCGACCGATTTGAATAAGTATCAACCTATTTTATTTTTGTATTGTTCGCGTCAATACTAGGATGGTTTAGGGAAAAAAATAGGAAAAATCTAAAAAAAAAAAAACATTGTCCACGCGGATGTAGTGTGGATGTGTCGCGGGACGCAGCAAGTAATATTATAAAGAGGTAAAGTTTGTTTGTTACTGGTAATCATGGCAATTAGGTAATTCACTGATAGAAAGCTGTACTATACCAGATACACATAGACTACTATATTTCCCGGGAACACGCAGTTTCCCTGTGACAACGGGAAAACTACGCACGCAGCCGCAGGGCAGAGCAGCTATGTGACTATAATTGCAGAATGCAGAATTCCAGCGATATAAACTTTTGAACCCGATGATGATTACAACACGCAACAAATATGTCTTCGATGTAAATCAACTTATTTTAAGCAGGCTTTGAAGCCTATTATGTAGTTTAGTTATGTTACCTAATGATTGTATTTTTCCGCGACAGATGAAACAGATCATAAATAAATACACGTTTTTGAAGCGTGACAAGAAACCCATCGATTGAAGCTGGTCCATAATTGGCTCATCGTCCTTATGAGGCAATGCCGCTAGCCTTTGAATAAAGTATTACCATCTATTACATATTGGTTTCTCTGTCTACGATTACATAGTATGTGATCGAGCGAGCGCGAAGTGCGAGCGATGCGATTCCGTTTCAGCTTGGGCTTGTACTATTATTTATTCTGTGGCTTGGGCAAAAATGCTTTCGTATGTCCGGCCAGCGTCCGCCTGTCCTCTAAGGTCGCATTTCTCAACCTATTCTCTTAAAATTTTGTGAGCAGCACTGCAAGCATGGATCTTATCGAACGATAAACTTACCGAATTTACCGAATTTCAATGTCAAATTTGACGAATGTTACCGAATCGATAAAATTTTACTGAAGCTAGAAGATCCATGCTACCGAATTTCGATAAAATCGATAAATTTAGTTACTTAAGTAAGTAAACGCAAAGTAAAAAAAACAAAAAAAAACAAAGTGTAAGTTAAGTTTATGCGTCTTCAAAAAATAGTCATTTTTGAACATTTTTCGAAGTGGCTGTTTTTTTTTTTATTCTTTTCCACCCCCATATCTCTGCCACTGAAATTGTTCAGATTTGGAAATTTTTCAAAATGGCATCTGTATGGCATCTGTAATGGCATATAAAACGTAAAGACGTGTGAGGGGGTGAAAAATAATGAAAAAGAACGCAAACAGACAAGCGAAGTCACAGAGCCACTAGTCAGTAATCCGCTAGCATAATTATTGGATCTTCGATCAAAGAAATATTGGATACAGTGCCAGCTGGTTGAAGGGGAACCGTTTAGAAACATACTATAAAAACAGAAAATCTATTTTCAAAAGCAATTACGCTCAACGGCTAGGGTTGGTAAATGAAGGCCCCATTCTCATTCAATAGTACTTATCTATCTAGTAGTAAATAAGAACTTACTAGGAAGTCATTCTTCGATGACCGAATTTAAGCGTAGGGTCATTTACAGTAAAATTTAATATTAAAATGCAAGAACGTATGCTCCGTCTACCGTTAGGTCGAACAATACGACGGCGGTCCCAGGGGAACTCGCACCGAATTTTAATTCGAAAACGAGTGAATTAGGCCATACATGAACACTTTAGTATGCTGATGAATGACTCGGTTCGACACGTATTTATATCAATGACTGCCAAATTCATATCACGGTCTTTTGGTAGTAGTATTTTATTTATTTCCAATGGGCCTATAAATGGAATAATACCTACCTACTATGTTATGAATCTAGTTTTCTAATTTAAATTCTATTAGTGCCTTTAAGTAGGTATAGCTGTAGGTACCTAGTAGAATAACTAGAACTACGTAGGTTCGGCTGACTTTAAGTAAGTGTTAATAACTTTGTAATCGCTAATCGCAATTATACTTGCCTAAAATTACTCAGTGACTGAAACAGAACAGGGGTGCAGGCTTTCGGGGTTGCTAAGCTATACATACATTATTTTATATAAATATTATGTGGATATAACTAAAGTGATGCCTCCTTCCGAACTCTAATGGCCTGAAAGATTCGACGTAAAGCCACTACTAGAAATATCAATGAATAGTATCGAACTCCTTCAAATTTATGATGCCCTGGTAGATTTCGATAAAAATAAGCATGATTTTAACGAATATTGTGTTTTTCTGTCTACTGTACTAACGTAAAGTTAAATTAGCATAACAACAGGCTTCATAAAGTCGACACAGAGAGACTCGACGCTGCAGTAATAGCCCGATAGTATTGGTAATGTAGGAGTTGATGTCGATGATTTCTAACAATACTAAATACTTAGGTACACCCGTCCCGCTCCAAATTATTATTTCCCAGAAACTAAGCATACTTATCCGCGGTGGAAGGGATACCAGGGGAGAGGGCTCTTCCCTTCCCTCTCCTCCGAAAGCCTGATGCGGCTAGATTCTTAAGTTTGCTCGAAACCGTAACAAAAATATAACAAATAAAAAATTATGCTTAGAAAATAATTTTGGTAGCCAAGAAGGTTTAAAAAGATAGAATCCACACCGCCAACCAAACGAAAGCAGTGAGTGAAAATTTGTGGTGCTTTGTGGTTGATACACAATTTTAACACAAAACACTACATTGTTTTTGGTTTTTCGTGAGAACTTGACAGAATTCGCTTTGTGGTTGATACACAATTTTAACACAAAACACTACATTGTTTTTGGTTTTTCGTGAGAACTTGACAGAATTCACAACTAACAAGCTCGAGATCTTACTGCGATGTGGCGGCCGATCATCATAACATGGTGTAGCGTGAGTCCTGTGCGTACGATCAGATTGACATATCTTGGGTGCTTCACTCTCGCTTTGGCGGTGTGGACTTCTTGGTAGCTACGTTTTTCAATTGATTTACTTAGAAAAACAATACATGCATGTTCGTGAAGTCGTGGCTGGATGACGCAATACCTAAATCTACAGGTACCTACTGGAATACACCAGTGGCGCGTAGGTACCTACGAGAAATTTCTGGAGCGAACATCAAAGGCGTCGCGGCGCCGTCGTGTCACCCGCCTGATGGTAGGTAAGCGTCACGCCTGCCGCTAACTGCAGCCAGGACACTATTATTGAATCTGTACCAGAACTTAAGTTTGCAACTCTTGCGCGTTACTTCACTGCGCAAGTGCGCACTATGCGCACGCTCTGAGAGTGTTTTTTACTCGAGTACGCCGAAGCAAGATAAGGGTAATGAGTTTAACAGTCTAAGTATGTATGTAGGTATTTCGATGTTCCACCATAGCGTGTCACCCCTTTTGGTCCGATTTTGACAAGCGAGGTATCAATCGATTCTTCTTCAGATATGGAGTATAATAGGCTATTTACCCGTCTACGTCGAAGCAAAGGACTGGGTATGTGTTCAAACTAAAAACTTGGTCCGATTTTGACAAGCGAGGTATCAATCGATTCTTCTTCAGATATGGAGTATAATAGGCTATTTACCCGTCTAAGTCGAAGCAAAGGACTGGTTATGTGTTCAAACTAAAAACTTGGTCCGATTTTGACAAGCGAGGTATCAATCGATTCTTCTTCAGATATGGAGTATAATAGGCTATTTACCCGTCTACGTCGAAGCAAAGGACTGGTTATGTGTTCAAACTAAAAACTTGGTCCGATTTTGACAAGCGAGGTATCAATCGATTCTTCTTCAGATATGGAGTATAATAGGCTATTTACCCGTCTACGTCGAAGCAAAGGACTGGTTATGTGTTCAAACTAAAAACTTGGTCCGATTTTGACAAGCGAGGTATCAATCGAGTCTTCTTCAGATATGGAGTATAATAGGCTATTTACCCGTCTACGTCGAAGCAAAGGACTGGTTATGTGTTCAAACTAAAAACTTGGTCCGATTTTGACAAGCGAGGTATCAATCGAGTCTTCTTCAGATATGGAGTATAATAGGCTATTTACCCGTCTACGTCGAAGCAAAGGACTGGTTATGTGTTCAAACTAAAAACTTGGTCCGATTTTGACAAGCGAGGTATCAATCGAGTCTTCTTCAGATATGGAGTATAATAGGCTATTTACCCGTCTACGTCGAAGCAAAGGACTGGTTATGTGTTCAAACTAAAAACTTGGTCCGATTTTGACAAGCGAGGTATCAATCGTAACATTTAAACTTGCGCGATTCGAACACATAGTTAAATATTTAAACGGGACTTAATCGCGCTGAAAACTTAATATTTATTTACCTCGACGTTTCGATCAAGTTGCATTGATCGTGGTCACAATCACAATCGATTTGTCTTCACCGCAAGAGTGTCATAGGCTTTTTTTACCCGACCGTAGTCGGGTTTATTTATTGATCTTTTATCTTGTAAGTCACTTATTTCAGTAATTTAGCTGGAAATATTGCTCTACAAACTAGATTACAGAAATTAATGTAGATGCTCGTTTGGACCGTGTATAGTATCTAGTTTATTTATTGTATGCTGTTTATTTATTTGATTTTATAAAAAACATAAAAGTTACTTACATATTTCAAAAACGGTAGGTATCTAATGAGTACGTATAGTATAGGGCGCCTTGCTTTTGGATCGGAGCAACAAATTAGCATAAGCAACAGTTAGGCCACGAGGAAAAAATATTCCTCGTAGCCTAATCAGTTAGGCAAGCTAGTTAGGCCATTAGGAAACGCCCTAATTACCGAACTCCAAGCTATCTGTAACTGATTGAAAATCACCTGTCCAGAGGCTTAGTAGGTAATATAACCTCTTAACACCTAATTGAGACATTAGTATTCCCAGTTTCTAATCTCTTTGTTAATGTTATTGAACCTAAAGGAGCGTGTTTCACACATACAAACTAGGTAATGTTGTTGCGTGATTACGCTGTTGATCGCCGAATTACGTCCGTCACGTAATGAGATTTCGATCGCCACTGTCCAACGGAAATATGCATAGTACCTACCAAAGAGTATATAAATACTTGGTACCTACCTACCAACTCAATGGAACCTTATCATAATTAATATATTGAAACATAATCCCTCGCTTAAAGACCAAAGACAAACGATCAAATTATGACAAAGTAGGTAGGTACCTGAGTGTTTAGACCTGATATAGATACATAGTGACTTTTTAGAATAAGTGTGTGTAATTCTAAATAGGTTTAACATTAATACTAATTACTGATAACAACCTCACTTATGGGATGACATGAGAAGAATACTTATTACTGTTTAGTAACTTAGTAATAGCAAAATATTTAATGTCATCATTCGGAGCTTAAGCTTAAGCTTAAGTTAGCTTTTCATAATTATTGCCTTTAGAGTATTGACTTTAGACTATTGACTTTAGACTATTGACTTTATACTATTGACTTTAGACTATTGACTTTAGACTATTGACTTTAGACTATTGACTTTAGACTATTGACTTTAGACTATTGACTTTAGACTATTGACTTTAGACTATTGACTTTAGACTATTGACTTTAGACTATCGACTTTAGACTATCGACTTTAGACTATCGACTTTAGACTATTGACTTTAGACTATTGACTTTAGACTATTGACTTTAGACTATTGACTTTAGACTATTGACTTTAGACTATTGACTTTAGACTATTGACTTTAGACTATTGACTTTAGACTATTGACTTTAGACTATTGACTTTAGACTATTGACTTTAGACTATTGACTTTAGACTATTGACTTTAGACTATTGACTTTAGACTATTGACTTTAGACTATTGACTTTAGACTATTGACTTTAGACTATTGACTTTAGACTATTGACTTTAGACTATTGACTTTAGACTATTGACTTTAGACTATTGACTTTAGACTATTGACTTTAGACTATTGACTTTAGACTATTGACTTTAGACTATTGATAGACTATTGACTCTAGACTATTGACTCTAGACTATTGACTCTAGACTATTGACTCTAGACTATTGACTTTAGACTATTGACTTTAGACTATTGACTTTAGACTATTGACTTTAGACTATTGCCTTTAGACTATTGACTATAGACTATTGACTTTAGACTATTGACTTTAGACTATTGACTTTAGACTATTGACTTTAGACTATTGACTTTAGACTATTGACTATAGACTATTGACATTAGACTATTGACTTTAGACTATTGACTTTAGACTATTGACTTTAGACTATTGACTTTAGACTATTGACTTTAGACTATTGACTTTAGACTATTGACTTTAGACTATTGACTTTAGACTATTGACTTTAGACTATTGACTTTAGACTATTGACTTTAGACTATTGACTTTAGACTATTGACTTTAGACTATTGACTTTAGACTATTGACTTTAGACTATTGACTTTAGACTATTGACTTTAGACTATTGACTTTAGACTATTGACTTTAGACTATTGACTTTAGACTATTGACTTTAGACTATTGACTTTAGACTATTGACTTTAGACTATTGACTTTAGACTATTGACTTTAGACTATTGTCTAAAGGCAATAATTATAGCTCCGAATAATTACATTAAATATTTTGCTAAAAGTATGTTAGTTAAACAATAATAGGTATTCATATATATATAGGTCAAAGATCATAGAAAGTAGGTATAGGTATATATAGGTGTAACGCAGTTATTATATTCTCTTTGGGTGTACCTATGTACCTCATCCTCTTAACACAGACAAATTCTCGTAAGGAGATAATTAATCGACCTGGAAAATTAAAATGTGTTAAAATTACTCAAATTAAAACACCTGAATTAACACAACATTTGCAACTTTTACATCTCTCTTGCTTTGCTTGGAGCGTAAAAGTAATGAAATAAGAAATAAATCACACACAGATTGCCATCAGGTAGGTACGACAATGTGGTGCCTTTCTGATGTGTGTCAGTCAACCTATCCAAGACTTCCTCTACCGGAAGTGGAGGGTGGTAGACACTCGCGTCCGGGCGACATTGATTTATTGGTACTTATAGTAACTACCTTAATATGTAGCGAGGCCAACGAGATTGTCACTCTCATTGACTTGGAGGGCCTTAATATTGAGGAAGGGATATTTAATTAATCATTTTTAAAAGCATTTTTTGTCCCCATGTCTTAACTTACCTAGTCATTAGATTGGCCACTATGATGTTAAGCGATGATGTAGTCTAGAAATATATATACACTCGAAAGCATTGAATCCGGGTCACTTAAAGAAACCAAAAAAAAACACTAAGCTAGCATTCTTAGTTTCCGAGATTTATAGGTTTCTTTAAGTGTCCCGAATTCATTGCTCTCGAGTGTATAAATACATATATTATAAGTTTTCATAGAGTTGACTCAGTCTATCAACCACCACACCAGTAAACTTGGAACTTTTAGGGTTTCAGTCACATACCTTAGATTTAGGTGAATTAGTTCAAAGTATTTTTTTCATGCTTGTTCACTTTCATAATGATGTACTTAAATAAAGCTTTATTTTTACCGAGGCCAAAAACTGAGTCGTCACGTCGTCGCTCCCGATATTTGCAGTGCCTGCTGAGCTCTTCTCGGCCATCTCAGCGGAGCCATATTTTCATTCGCAAAACTGGGTACGGCGGTAAGGTGTGGTGTCTGATCTGATGACAAAGCGACGTTAACAGATTACCAACAGGAAAGTGTTTTTTCATTTGACGACCGGTTGGTCTCGTGGCTAGTGATCCTAGGTACGTAATCAAACGGTTCGAATCCTGCAAGGTGCAATCATTTGTGTGATGAGCAGAAATGTTTGTTTCCGAGTCATGGATGTTATAATATTTGTATCTATGTATGTTTATCCGTTATCTAGTGCCCATAGTAGTATCCTAGTTTGGGGCTAGGTAATTAATTGGAGTGGAATTGTCCCGAATATATTATTATTATATTATTATTATTTAATAAAAACTTAAGTTTTTTTTCCATAGCGCGCCCAACAACACTCCCCAACTAAATACTATAATCGTGCAGGTCGTATAATACATAATATACAGATTAGAGGTGATTAGATCGCACAAAATTTTTAAAACGTAAGCTCTGCTGAGAAACAAATGTCGTAATGTCACTTGGTCTTGGAGAATTATACTAATATTGCTTTGAAAATTGAGCTTTGAGGCTGACTGAAGATGAAATTTCTGATTATCTAGTTTATGCTATTCTAGAGAGTTAATTTTAATTAGAACCGATTTTCTATAACTCGTCATAAGATGTTTAATTGGTAATTTGAATGTGTAAAAATTTTTTGCAAACTTGTAGACTTATTTTATCCGTTTTTACGAAATAATACCTAGAAACATGAACTACCAACATCGTCGGTAAAAACGGGTCAACGGGTCGTTGGTGAAAATGGGCATTAAAATGATTTGAGCAGTAAGCTTGGTAGAAAGTTTATATATTTTTTGTAATTTTTAAGAAAATATGTACTAAAGTTTGTATAGGCAGTAAATTTTGAATTACGTCTGACTGATTAGGAACGTCGTTCAGGGTAGTACACCATACCACAGTACATATATTCTGTAAAGACTAATATATTATGTACTGTGACTATAAGCATCTTGTTAACTAAATTGCTTAACTATTGTAAACGGAACGATCATGGGACGATGTTGGTAATTAAGCAGTTCTGAATTCAAAATATACGCCTATACCTACACTTGAGTGCTTCACGGCTCGAAAGTTTTGTTAATAATTTATTAATTTCCATTAAAAAAATGGCTTTGTAATCTGACTGGTGTTGAAATTTTTATTACTTTGAATTTGGATCAGTACCTTTGCCTTCATCATCAGCCTATATCTGTCCATTGCTGGACGTAGGCCTCTCCTAATGCACGCCACTGAGCTTTATCTTCAGCTCCCCTCGTCTATTCTCTACCGGCCGCCTTTCGCAGGTTACCACTCCGCCTGGCCACAGGCCGTTACACTACGTTTGCCTAAAAATAATCTCCACTCGAGAATTCGTCTACCCCAACGGTTATCGGTTCTTCGGAAAATGTGACCAGCTCACTGCCACTTCAGCTTGCTTATCCTTTGAGCTGCGTCGTTTACCTTGATTCTCCGTCGGATATCTTCATTACGAATCTTGTCCTTCAGAGAAACTACAAGTATAGATCTCTCCATAGCTCGCCGAGCGACCTCAAATTTGTGGACTAGTTTGACCGTGAGTGTCCACGTTTCGGCTCCGTAGGTCATGACTGTTAGGACTCACTGATTATAGTCTTTAGGCACTGTAGTATGGACGACGTGAAGTCTTGACGAAGCTTGCCGAGTGCTGCCCAACCCGGCTAAATTCTTTTGTTGGCTTCCTTCTCAAAATTGTTCTATAATTGCAATATTTGTCCAAGGTAAATATATTTTTGGACAACTTCAAGAGGTGCATCATTGACTAAAATCGGTTCCGAAAGATCGTTAAAAATGATCTTGGTCTTATCTATGTTCATTCCTATACCAATGTGTCGAGAAGCATCATCTAAGTTGGTCAGCAAACTATGCAAGTGTGGCAAATCGTGTGTGAGATATTCTCGCCATTGATGTTAATGTCCATTCCATTCCAATCCAGCGTCTTAAACGTAACTTCCAGTGTATTATTGAACAGTTTCGGGACATCCCCCTGTCTCAATCCCTTGCGCAGTTGGATATGTTTAAACTGCTGGTTTTGAACTTGGAAACTCATAGTAGCAGCGTCATACAGAAACCTCAGCACGTTGATGTATCACCGGTCCACTTGAAAACGCTGTAAAGACTCCAGAACCGCCCAGGTTTCAACGGAGTCAAAAGCCTTCTCATAGTACACAAAAGCAAGACACAGGGACAGGTTATACTCTTCAGAAGTCTGTATAATCTGCCTCACCGTGTGTATGTGGTCTATGGTGCTAAATCATCCGCGAAACCAAACATGTTTAGGAGGCTGGAATTAGTAAAATCTTCTTACGAGACGATTTGAGATGACTCTCGAAAACACTTTATAGAGAGGTCTCAATAGTGAAATAGGTGGTTAAATAAGAGTACTACCACACTCCTGCTCCATGCCTCTGGAGTTCTCCCACTGTAAGGACGGTGCTAAATAACCCCTGAAGCTCCCGAAGTACGGGTTTCCCCCCTGCTTTCAAGAGCTCCGAAGTTATACCATCCTCGCCGGGGGTCTTTCGATTCTTAAGTTGTTTGAGCGCCATCTCAATCTCGTCTAGGCTGACGCCGGACAGTTCATCAGTGTAGTGGCGGATCAGTATTGCGCGGGATTATTTTGTGCTGCGTTCGGGTGTAGAAGCATGCGAGTCGTACAATCGGCTACAGAAATCTTCGATCTCAGAGAGGATCCCCGGCTTAGAGACGATGGTTGTGCTATTATTGGTCTTGAGCGTCGTCAGATGGGACCTACTCAAATGCTGCGGGAAGACTTTTGACCCCCGATTTTGCTCAATTGCTTTTTCTATTCGGCGAGTATTTGAGCATCGTAGGTCTCTACGCACCCTACGCACTTTTTTGATTGAGCTCTTTTTATTCTGACTTGTGCTTGGCTGGCTGTTGCTCCTGTCGCTCGTCCATAAGCCGAAGAGCCTCATCCGAGATTTAAGACTTCGTGCCCGTGCGCTGCAGCTGATAAAATCTACACCGCAACTTTTTGGAGTTCCTCGTCCACTTGATTTGTGGTTTCCAGCGAATCGATTTTCCAAATTGAGTTGTAACTCTTCTGATCTAACAGTGGCCTGGAGCAGGTTGAGCCGGAGCGTAGACTTCACCAGACGGCATCTTTCAAGCTTGTGGTCAGTATTCAAGGAGCCTCGAACAAGTCGGTGATCACTACCAATATTGAACCTTGCGATCACTGAGACATCCCTGAATATGTACTTATTTTCCGTCATTATGCAGTCAATCTCATTTTTTGTCACAGTGTCGGGGCTTTGCCAAGTCCACTTCCTCTGGGGCTGCTTTTTTGAAGAAAGAGTTCATCATAAAGAACCCCTCTTTTTCCAAAAAGTTAACTAGCATTTTCTCCTGTGATTCCGGTCTCCATAGCCGTGTAGCCGCTCGAATTTGGCATTAAAGTCTCGCATGATAACGTTGTAGTGGGCCCTTGTGTGTGTATAGGGCTGAAGATATGTCAACAAACAATTGTGTATTTTACCTCATCATTCGAGTGTACCGAGGTCGGAGCCTAAACCGGTAAGACTTTAAGGCTACATCTTTCGTGCTAAGTCTACACTAGATTCTGTTATTCTTCCAAGGAATGCGTAGAAAACTACCTAAATACCGAATAGGTACCGAAAGGTACTATAGGTAGGTACTTTCAGGTACGCTACCCTGGTCGACACACTGGATATCTCTACAACATTATCAATGAGCACCTTATTGCCGAGAAACCCCACGTCACATTGAGTCAAACCCTAAGCTATCCAACAGTGAAACCCGCATCGCAACCAGCCCTGATTCAGAACCATTCGATAACGAAATTAACGAACTGAATCAATTCGATTCGATATAGTGAATGAAAAATGTATTGAATTGAACAATTTCAAACCGAATCCACAGAATAAATAGTACCTAATCGATCGATAACTCAGTTATCGAAGGGTTCAGTGGCCGGCAGTGCGATTACGTAATGTTGATCATGACGGTTTCGAGCCATTAAATTCAATAATGCTTTGCGATAGAGTCGATTTTGATATGAAAAAAGTGACAATCTGATTGAAGCCAAGTTCTGTAATCGGGCTGCCGATTACAGAACTTGGTTACAATCGGATTATCACTTTTTTCATAGCAATTTCGACTCTATCGCAAGGCATTAGTGATATTGATACTGACAATCCGATTGAAGCTAAGTTATGTGGTCGGGCCCCTGAATCAGGGGACTAGTCCAGCCCTGCGAGCATGGATCTTATCGATCGGTAAAGATCGATAAATTTATCGATTTTATCGAAATTCGGTAGCATGGATCTTCTAGCTTCAGTAAAATCTTATCGATACGGTAACATTCGTCAAATTTGACATTGAAATTCAGTAAATTCGGTAAGTTTATCGTTCGATAAGATCCATGCTCGCGTTCGTTTTGAAGCTAACTGCGAAAATAACCGTTAAAAATGCGAAATAAGGGGGCCGTTCGTTTTGTAGCAAATGGCGAAAATAACTGTTAAAACGCTAAATATGATCACATTTAGCGTTCGCTTTAGACATTTGTGGGTGAAATTGGCGTTCTGAACATTTTCGATCACCGTTTGTTTTGCATGTTTCGATGACATGTTGACATAGGAAAACCGTCAATGATAGGGACGTTTTTCATTTGGTTTGGAAAGGATCGGTAGTGTCAAAAGTTACATATTTAAGACAAAAGTTTTGAAAATGTTCAAAGAGAATGGCTTGTTATAAATGTACATTTTGAAACTGCCCACAACGCTATCTCATCATCACAAACGCAGGGAAGATCACATTTGCCGTTCACTTTGGACATTTGGGGGCTACATTAGCGTTTAAATGATTTGGGTCACCGCTCGTTTTGCATATTTAGATGACATGACATTTAAATTTGACATAGGTAAAGTGACTTTATTCCCTACGATATAGGGTCGTAATTCATTGTTTGGGAAGGATAGTTGGTGGCGCAAAAATAGCAAATGTGTTGATAATTTTCAAAGCGAACGGCTTGTTAAGATGTTCATTTTGAAACTGCCCAAACCGCCATCTTTTCATCTCGAACGAAAGACTACTCTTACTCTTTGGATTTGAGTTGATGTTATCTTGATCTGTCAAATACTGTCAATCATCCATTTTGAAGTATCATTCTTCCCGATTGTTGTCAAATCAAATTTGATTTTTCTAAAAGTTGAAAATTAAATATTCACTGCAAGATGGGTTTAGCTACTATTATAGAAAGTGAGGCGCATTTCCAAACAGAAATGGCCAGCGCCGGCACAAAGCTTGTCGTTGTAGACTTTACAGCAACATGGTAAGTTTAAGCTACTGCCAATCAAAATTTCAAGTCATCGTGCATCAGTTGGGATTTAAGGACTGTGTTCTTGGTGTCTGCAGGTGTCCACCTTGCCAAAGGATCGCACCCTTCTTCGAGCAGCTGCCGGCGAAGTATCCCAGGGCTGTTTTCCTAAAGGTTGACGTGGACAGATGTGCGGAGACTGCTGGTGCTCAAGGCGTCAGTGCGATGCCTACATTTATCTTTTACAGAAACCGAGTAAGTTGTTTAGTGACCAAATTGTAAGAAATAAAATTATACTTCCTTGTGATCATGCAATAAGGCAACATGTGCTTGTTCCAGACAAAGATTGATCGGTTACAAGGTGCTGATCCAACATCACTTGAGAGCAAAGTAAGACAACACTATGGCACTGAATCTGAGGGTGATGATGACAATTCTGTTGCGGGTCATGTAAGTGCAAGTCATTTACATTTGAGTCATCGCTATCAGACTGATATTACTGACTCACATCAAAACTTCCCAAGCCAAGCTACAGTTATATTAAATAGTAGAATTTAACTTGAATTTATCTACACTAATAATATAAGGAGGAAAGATTTGATTGTCTGTTTGTAATGGATAAACAAAAAATACAGAACTGATTTAAAAAAAAAAAATAACCTATAGAAAGCTATATTATCAGCACAAAACATGGGCTATATTATTTCTTCCGGGTTGGCGGTAGACACAAGGGGCAGGAGTTAGAGGGTGGGTGGGGAAGGTAGAGGGGAAAACTTCACAAATGTAGCAACACAGACAGTCCTCTGCTCTAAGGATGTATGCAGAAATAGGAGACTGGTGCTTGTGCACATTTCTAATTCAAACAGCAAAAGGAATGGAACACCCTACCAGGTTACCGATTACTATAATCTGGGAGTCCAAGAGTGAATAGGTATCTTCTAGGCAAGAATGTTCCAGTGTCAACTGCATTTTCAGATTAATTATCAACAGGACAGTTTACTGTAAAAACATTTACCTACTGTAGCAGCATGCAGCCACAGAAGAGACGCAAAAACTAAACTACAACAGGGAAAAGCGTATTTACAGGCTACTAAACATAAACTCAGGTTGGCTTTAGAATCCAGTCACACAAATTTGGGGGGGAGACATTTGACTCTTTTATTTTACGGTAGAAGTCATCTCCATTGTAAATCATCATCATGTCAGCCTTTAGAAGTCCACTGCTGAACATAGGCCTTCTCCAAAGAGCGCCATGACGAGCAATATTGTGCCACCTCCATCCACCGACTTCCTGCAGTGGCTACAATGTCATGAGTTTTGGATTTAGGCAGGACTTGGGCGAAGAGTAGATCTCATCAAACGAGGCCTCTCCAGCTTTACGTTGATATTCAATGAGCCTCTTACCATGTGGTGATCACTGCCGGTCTTAACCCTGTTGATCACAAAGACATAATTGACTATATCCTTATTGGTTGTCAAAATGAAATCTATCTCATGCTTATGAATGCCGGGGTGCAGCCACGTCCATTTAATGGACGGGCACTTCTTGAAAAAGGAATTCATCATAAAGAGTCCCTCCTTCTCCATGAAGTCGACCAATCGCTGACCCCTTTGGTTCCGCTGTCCAAATCCACACTGCCCCACTCTCAGTTTATCGCCATTCCTCATGCACAGCCATGCGTTGAAGTCCCCCATCACCACTGTGAAGTGTGTTTTCGGGGCATGTATAGCATTAGAAATGTCATCATACATAGCCTCCACTTCATCGTCCAGGCGTTTCGAGTACGCCCCACACCTGTATGACCTTCAACAAATACCATTCGGTAATTCTGAGTATGAGGTATCCCACCCTGCTCGAAACGCTTTCGATCTTCACAATGTTGTTAATGAGGGATTTGTGGTTGAGAAAGTCGATACCATGTTGGGACTGCTGGTCTCCCTCCTGGTAATAGAGTAACTTGCTGGAATTGAGGGTCATCGGACTTCTGATAACCCTATAATACCCCAGCGACTTCGTGATCGGTACTTTAGAGATAGCATTCTAACCATATCACCATTACACCCACAACAACACGCATATAGTTTGGGTAAATCAACAGAATCAGCCTTACACAAAGTGATAAGCACAATAGAACAAGATTTAAAAAACAAAACGTTGTGCCTGGGCGCTTTCATCAATATTGAAGGTGCTTTTGACAGAACTAACTTTAGAAGCATAAACACAGCGCTAAGGAAGCATGGTGTTGAGTCGACATTGGTTGATTGGGTCATAAACATGTTAAAGCTAAGGGCGGTTAGAGTTGACCTAGGAACCATTAGAGGGGTGGTGGCAAGAGGGTGCCCTCAAGGGGGAGTACTGTCACCCCTACTATGGAACATGGTGGTAAATGACCTAATTACAGAGCTTAACAACAGACGCTTCTTCACAGTTGGGTATGCGGACGATCTGACTATCCTTGTATCAGGACATTTTGCTAGCGTATCATGTGACATCATGAATAACGCCTTAAAGATCGTAGAAACCTGGTGCTTAGACTATGGATTAACTGTGAATCCAACAAAAACAACTGGTTATGTTTACTAACAAAAGAAACTTAGGACGATACACACTACCCCACGTTTTCGACACACAGTTAACCTTAACTGATGAGGTAAAGTAAAAACAAAATCAAGAAAGCAACCATATCTTTCTGGCAATGTCGGAAAATGATAGGTAAAACATGGGGCCTGAGTCCAAAAATAACACTATGGTTATACAATACTGTGATTAGGCCTTCTTTAACATATGGTTCACTTGATTGGTGGCCAAGGACTAAACAGGTATCTACCATAAATAAACTACAGTCCTTCCAGAGGTTGGCTTGTGTAGCGGTGACTGGTTGCATGAGAACAGCACCCACTGCTGCACTAGAGGCACTGCTGGGTATGCCAACGTTGCAGTTGCACATCCTGCAGGAGGCTGCTGCGTCTGTTTACAGACTCAAAGCACTCAATCTCTGGGATCAAAATAGTCAAACATTCCACACTAACATAATACGGGATTATGCGGAGGGTAACCCGGACATACTCTCTATTTATGATAGGGCACCAAAACAACATCTTTTCAATAAACACTACAAGATACAACTACATGAGGAACCAAGTGATAGGTCAAATACTCACGAAGTTAGAATCTACACATATGGTTCCAAAATGGAAGCTGGGACGGGAGTGGGTACATTCTCGGACGATTTGAACATGCATATAGCAGCAGCACTGGGTACTCACAACTCTATTTTCCAAGCGGAATGTGTGGGTATAATCCAGGCAGCAACAGCGATACTGCGCAGGAAGGTAACTGACTCTAAAATCAGAATACTCTCCGACAGCGCTGCAGTCCTTATAGCACTTCAAAGGTATGAACATTCCTCGGTGCTAACTATCTAGTGTCACCATCTTCTGGAGGAGGTCAGTAGACATCATTACCTTACTCTCCAATGGATAAAGGGATACAGCGGATCCAGAGGGAACGATGCAGCTGATGAACTGGCAAGGAGAGGCTCGGGCATGCGCCCTGTAGGGCCAGAGCCAATGATCCCTTTGCCTTTCTGTCAAATTCGAGCCTGGATCCGTCAAAGGACACATAAACTACATCAAGAACTATGGGCAAGTATAAAGGATTGTAGACAGTCAAGGGAAGTTTTCCCGGAGTTAAATCCGAGATACCCCCGAAAACATCTGAACCTTAAACGGGACAGTCTCCGACAAGTGGTGGGAATTGTATCTGGTCATTGCCATCTCAACAAACACCTTCACAGATTAGGTGTCACAGACAGCCCCTTGTGCAGAGGATGCATGGGGGCAGAAAAAACGGCCACGTATGTACTCCTTGAGTGCGAAAGCGTGGCGATACAAAGGGAACAGTTCCTGGGAACAATTTCCACCCTGAGGGAAGCCTGCGCCGGAATTCTGCTGCTGCTGGCTTTCCTGAGGGACATTAGGTGGCTGAACTAGCTGTCGCCGCCCATTTCACGCAAAAGGGGCTGATGATCGGCCTAGTTGCGGAAAAGAAGCCCGCCCACCAAGAACCAAGAAGAACCCCAGCGCAACTTACTACTTCTTCCAGCTTTATCAACTTCTCATCGGTCCTCAAGGTGCATGCGTTATAAGTTGCAGGTCCAGAGATCGTGGGGGTTGGTAGCTGGGTCTCTGCCGGGGATTCTTAGCGATTCGGGACCCCCTGCTCCGCCGTTACCATGGATGCTACCGGTGCCAGGAATAACGGGGACTGGGGACCGTCTTTGTGTGTATCATATTGGAGGGGTTTTGCCATAGTCACCACACTTGGCAGGCGGATTGGTGACTGCAGTGTTACAATAGTGTCCAACTTACGGTTTGTATCAAAATTGTACCTATACCTAAGCCAAATACTGATCCTAACTCGATACATAAATTTAGACCTGTCTCGTTGATGTCCTGTTTGTGCAAGATTTTTCATGTAATGCTCGCCAAGGGACTGGAATGGTTTGTTGAGCAAAAGGGCATGCTTGCGCCGACAGTTTCGGGTTTCTGTAGAAGTCAATCATGTTTAGATTGTGTCGCCAGACTAACGTCAAAAGTACAAATCGTGTTCTCGAAAAACATCCCTACTTTAGCCTGTTTCCTGGATATAGAAAGTGCTTATAATAATGTGGTACTAGATCAGCTAGCTTTGACACTAGATAAGCTAAATGTAGGCACTCAATTTTGCAAATATATAATGACCATATCTATGCGATACTTGAAAATACAGGATATCAATGACGATAACACCCTTGAGAGATGGACAAACAGAGGATTGGCTCAAGGAGACCCGATCTCTCCACTCCTTTTTAATATTGCGACATCCAAGATCTGCACTACATTTAACAACATTGATATTTTGCAATATGCGGATGATTTTGTTCACTCAAAGTGAAAATCTGACAGTCAGTACTAAAATCTTGCAGAATACTATAGACTTAGTCGAAGAAATCCTACTACAAAAATTTGGCTTGGAAATTTCACTAGAAAAGACACAGTTTCTGTATTTTCAGTAGGGGGAGAAAGAGAGATGAAATCACATTGAGGGGCCAATGTTACTCCTGTCAATTTCATTAGATATTTAGGAATTTGGTTGGACAAGTCCCTATTGTGGAATAGGCATATTAACGAGACTCGCATAAAAACTATGAAGATGATAAATTTACTTAAAGTTTTAGCAGGCTCCAATTGGGGTTTACACCCCAAACATCTCCGGAGTTTATACATCTCACTAATTGGGGTTTACACCCCAAACATCTCCGGAGTTTATACATCTCACTAATTGGGGTTTACACCCCAAACATCTCCGGAGTTTATACATCTCACTAATTCGAAGTAGAATTGACTTTGGAAGCTTTTTGTATAACAATGCAGCAAAAACACATGTGATAAAATTAGATAGGATCCAGAAAATAGCCTTAAGAATTATAGGAGGATTCCTAAAAACCACACCCATTCATGTGATGGAGTGCGAATTGTGCATCCCTCCTCTTGAGTTAAGACGACAATATTTGGCAACAAAATATTGTCTGAAAGCTATATTGTGGTCTAATAATTTGACGGTTAATTTACTGAAACAACTAGCAAAACTTTGTAATCGGAATTATTGGCAACATAAAAAGATACCTCTTTTGGTATCTGTGTATGCAGATGTCCAGTTGGAATGTATTCAATCTAGTAATCCACTTAAGATGTTCACCTTACCCACATGGGTATCTAACATAAATACCAATTTTATCGAAACTGAGGTAGACCAGATAATTCATGCTAAAAGCCACTATGACACAAGAGTACTAAAATATAATACATTACACATGATACACAATTAATATGCAAGATGCCTTAAAGTATACACAGATGGATCTAAAGCCTGTGACGGTATTGGTGCAGCCTACTACAATCCCAGTCACAATGTGAAGGAATGTTACCAAATTATTTCTGTTGTAAATTGTATTCTAATGATTAAATTGTTTGAAATCTCAGAAGCAGTGTCGCATATTGAAACAATTGGTTATAAGAATGTGGTCAATCTGACTGACAGTAAAAGTGCTTTGCAGCATATAGCTCGGTGCGCCTCTGGAATCAGAGGTGTTTCGATAGCTTATGCGTTTTTAGAGAAAATTCTAAAATACAATGCTAAGGACATGTCTCTGAGATTGCAATGGATCCCTTCTCATGTATATATCTCAGGGTATCCACGGTAATGAGGAGGTTGACATGTTGGCCAGAGATGCAATTACCATGGGATCAGATACATATGTAGTTCCAGAATATACAGAAGTACTGACAAAGCATAAAATTCAAATATGTAACAAATAGAAAAATAATTTTGAAAGAGTTTCACTAGACAAAGGGATCTGGTATAGGACCATACAACATGAACCCCCTCATTTGCAATGGTTCCTTATGACAAAATAAAAAAGACAGATGATTTTAATGGCGTGTAGGCTTCGCTCCGGGCATATTCCACTCAATCGCTTTAAACATCTAATGAGGAGAGCTGATTCACCAAATTGTGAAATTTGCGGCACTGTAGAAGATACTCAACAGTTTTTGATGGAATGTGCCCGTAGTGAATCAATTAGATGTAAGTTAAAAGATTTGGGCCTAAATTATGAAGATGTAGGTATATTGCAGTGTCTTAGCAGAGCCAACATCTGGCATTGCTAAAACATTCTACAATTTATGTCATAAAGTCCTTAACCCAAGTGATGTATAGTTAGTAAATTTACCAATGGGACTGGCATAGCTGCGAATAATGCGGCAAAAAGTCCTTTATAATTTACCAATGGGACTGGCATAGCTGCGAATAATGCGGCTAAAAGTCCTTTATAATTTACCAATGGGACTGGCATAGCTGCGAATAATGCGGCAAAAAGTCCTTTATAATTTACCAATGGGACTGGCATAGCTGCGAATAATGCGGCTAAAAGTCCTTTATAATTTACCAATGGGACTGGCATAGCTGCGAATAATGCGGCTAAAAGTCCTTTATAATTTACCAATGGGACTGGCATAGCTGCGAATAATGCGGCTAAAAGTCCTTTAAAATAAACTAACTAACTATTAAAAAAAATATGTAGGAATGTGCCGCGGCAGCGGCCTGCTAGCGCCAATTTTAATTTACGGCTATTGAAGTCCTTCCCATTTCATTTCGTACGTTTTAAATACATATGATCATTTATTTTTTTCTCTTATTTGCCATGCATTTTCAAGGGGGGAGTGTTACCGCGGAGCTCTTCTCTTCCCCCTCCCTCCGCCACACCTGATCCCCCCAAATTCGAGCATTTTGGATTCTAAAGCAACCCCCTCTCAGAAACTAGATATTTCCTAGGGTGGAAGTGCTACCGTGGGGTAGCCTTCCCTCACCCCCTCCCTCCCCCTTACTCTTGTGACTGGATTCTAAAGCAACCCCATCAACTCAAACATAATATCAACACTACCTACAAGCAAGGGGAAAGGCACAATACACCCCAAGTGGAATTTCATTGTAGACGTTTTCCCACAGACTAAGCATTAGAGGTTTTTTCAGATGGACATGACCACATTTATAACTAAGAGTGAATGTGAATGCCTTAATGAAGCCGATGACCACCCGATGGCGCACTGCCTGACTGGCGCCGGAGGATATCTAGCCAGTGACTGTGATGAACAACTCATTATTAATATTTCATTCAATCAGGTATGCATCTTATCATTTATCTAAGTCTAAGCAATTGCACCTGCCAAAACCACAAAAACCCTGATGGTGTTTGTAACTCCAATTTAAAACTCTACTATTACTAGGAGGGTACTCTATATTCGAAACTGAAGCCAAAACTGTTTTTTTTAATCATTTTTGTTTGTCTGTCTGTATCTTGGCTAGGCATCACGCCGACTTATAATAAAACTGTAACGGGTCCAATTCTTTACATTGAAGATATTTTGAAATTTTCTTTTGGAGGGTACTCTATATTCGATACTGAAGCCAAACTGTTTTTTTTTTAATTTTGTATGTATCTCGGCTAGGCATCACGCCGAAACTACTGAATGAATTTAAATGAAACTTGGTATGATTTGAGCTCAAACTACGAGGTAGGACATAGGATACTTTTAATCCCGAATAATTAGAGGCTTCCCGCAGGATAGGCGTTGATAGTTATTTAAAAGAACACGTATCATGCTGAAACTACTGGACGGATTTCGTTGCAACTTGGTATAGTCATAATTTATATAATGGGTAAAAATTGAGGGTAATTTTTATCCCGAAAAAATAAAGAGTTCCTGCGGGATAATGTCCCAAATTCTGTAAATTGAAGATATTGTGTAAATTTTTTTGGAGGCCTTTCTATTCAATACTAAAGCCAAAACTGTATTTTTGTAATTTATGTCTGTCTGTCTGTCCGTCTATTTGTCTTTACCTCGGCAGCGCAACACGCCGAAAATACTCACTGAATTCAAATGAAATTTGGTATGATTTGAGTTCATACTTAGAGGTAGGACATTGGATACTTTCATCTCGAAAAATTAATGAGTAGGTATGGATAGGGTTGGAAAATTATTTAAAAGAATTATTATTTATGCTTAAACTATTGGACGGATGTTGATGAAACTTGGCACAGACATAAATTATAAGATGGGTGAAAATTATGGATATTTTTTGTCCCGACAAAATTAAGTTTTCCTGCGGGATATGGATCCAAGTTCTGTACATTAAAGATATTGTGATATTTTTTTTTTTGAGGTTTTTCTATTTTCGATGATGAAGCCTAAACTGTATGTTTTTTAATTTCTGTCTGTAAGTCTGTCTGTCTGTATCTTGGCCGTGCATCGCCGCTGAAACAACTGGATGAATTGAAATGAAACCTGGTATGATTTGGGCTCATACTACGAGGTAGGACATAGGATACTTTACATCCCGAAAAATGAATGGGTTCTCGCAGGATAGGGGTTGAAAATTATTTAAAAGAACACGTACTATTCTGAAACTAATGGACAAGTTTTGATGCAACTTGGCACCGTTTTAAGTTATATGATGGGTTAAAATTGAGGATACGTTTCGTCCCGAAAAATTAATGGGTTCTCGCAAGATAGGGGTTGAAACTTATTTAAAAGAACACGTAGCACTCTGAAACTAATGGACAGTTGTTTTGATGCAAATTGACACAGTCATATATCTATACTTATAATAAAGCAATAGGTACAAAAAAGGCTGTAAAAAGGAGATAAATAAAATAATGCAACACAAATACACAATTTTTTTTAATCGTGTTGCTATGTCTTGTTGTTTGTTCACGCATCACGTAAAAAACTATTGGACCGATTGCAATGCTGTTTTCATTGTTAAATAGCTTAGAGTTTGATTTAAAAATTGGTGTAATTGGTATCTCAATCCGGTGAGTTAGAAGCCGAGCAATTGATAAAAGTATTTTTGATGGCTAAAGAAAGTTTGATCAAATGTTGTTATATTGGTCCTGGAATAGCACATTATGGTACTTTGAACCTAAAGAACAGACCACGCGTGCGAAGCCGCGGGTACAGCTAGTATAATAATAATAAAGTGTCAAGAAACAACTCAGTAGCTGTTTTATCCAGTGTTTTGAAATTATATTCAGAATTTTGATATCCATTCGTTTTATATCAAGCAATTTTGATACTATAGCATCATCTTTTTTTTTTTATTTATGTTTATTTATTTGCAAAAGAATTCTCTTTTTCCCTTATGGGATGCCGATAGCCGAGTGGTTGATATTTTCGACATCAATCATAATAATTGCGGCCTGCTTAGCTTTATTTTGACACTGTGTGGCCCTTGTCTTTTAAAAGGTCGCCGACTGCTGATCTAAGCTATAGGTAGATTAATGCTTCAAATGCGGCATGCATTAATATCGCCGGTTTTTCTGTACTTAACACGTAACACCGAAGCTGAGAGATAAAATTGTATCTAAAAATGTTTGTCATTCCTTCCTGAGAAATTTACTTCATGAAGATGTTTTCTTTCAGATTGTGAAGCTGCACTCGTTGAAGCTAAAAGGGCCGGCTGACAAGGGACCTAAGACTGTGAAGCTGTTCATCAACCAGCCACGAACACTTGACTTTGACCAGGCTGCTGGCAATGTTCCTGTGCAGGAGTTGGAGTAAGTATACCATTGGAATTTTTGTTTAATACAACTAAGAGATTGGATGAGTTAGTAAGTGATTAGGTGAGTTATTGCATGGTGAGCAGTACACCTGCGAAAAGTAACTGGCAAAAAATGGATGACGAGAGCTGAAGACCGAGCTCAGTGGTGTGCATTAGGGGAGACCTATGTCCAGCATTGGACAAATATAGGCTGATGATGAGCAGTACACATACCTGTTGTAGCATCACATAATATATACTTATAATAATAAGAAACAAAAAGTCTACAATGAAGCTAATAAAAAAATGAATGGTCTAGTTCTAGATGAAGAAGTCTTTTTTATTTATGTTTGTTGCATCACTTAGAAACTACTAAACCGACTGCGATGCGGTTTTAACTGTTGGATAGCTTAGGTTTTGACTTAAAATCTGGAGTACTTGGTATCTCAATCCAATGAGTAGAAGCTGAGCAATCGCTATAAACTATTTGAAGGCTGAACAAATTTTGATAAAATGTAGTATATTGTACTCTGGAGGTACTTTTGGTCTGGCATTTATGTATAATTATTCTAAGACCCACTTCCATATAAATACTTAGACCAGACTAGTAGCTATCATTGGCTAAATAAAGCACTGTCATTACATCTTGTGACAGTAAGATAGAATCCAACGATAATGGGTTGTCCTCGGCTCACCAATAACTTTTGTAAGTTGGGTGTGGATTTCCATGCTTCAGAGGAAACAGTAAGGCCGCACCGTTCGCTTAACGGTGTGGTCGCACTGGCCGTACTGGCCGCACATTGTTGCCCGCCACGCGTCGACACTTTAGGTCAACTTACGCTTGTCAGTTCCTATGTTTGTAGACATCACCAGTTTACAGTGAGCTCCTCCGTCGCGGGAGCCCGTTTAACGGTGCGGGTGCATAAGCTTTCGGTTGGTGCTGTCATTGAGCAATAGCAGAATTAAGCCATGTCAGACGCCCAAGGGCGGCCTGACAAACTGACATCAGAGGCCAGCACTATCTAAAACTACAAGCAAGCAAGCACTATTACAATATGGAAACATTGTTATTTTTTGGGCCGAGTTTAAGTTAGTTGCACAAGTAGACAACAGTTTTACTCATATGCACAGATGTAGTTAATGTTCCATGTCGCAGTAAACTAAAGTAACTTTTCCATTTCAGGTTTTCTCAAAACGACGTGACAGAAGGCAATCCTGTCCCGCTCAAGTTTGTCAAGTTCCAGAATGTGCAAAATGTGCAGCTGTTCATTAAAGACAACCAATCGGGTGATGAAGTCACACAGATTGACCATCTCGCTTTCTACGGCTCTCCAATCTCAACCACAAACATGGGCGAGTTCAAGAGGGTAGCTGGCAAGAAAGGTGAAAGCCATTGACCTTTTAAAGAGTTTTAGATGGTTCAGGCAAATGCTATAGGACAATGTAATAAATATTTATTTATATTTGTTAGGACAGCTTATATTCAATGCCTCCCAGCAGCTTGGTATTACCTTTCATTCCATACCTTTTGTGATGTTTATATGTAGATCATCTCTCCAATGGTCTGTATGTATCTTAACTCATATAAATATTGTTCTATAGTATTTGATGCAGATCAAATGTCATCAAATTAGCTATTTGGATAGTCCCTGAACTTATCTAAACTTTTTATACAAGACCCTGGAAACAGAAGGATCAATAGTCAAACTGTGTCAAATAGGAAATGTGATTACCTATAATTTATTAAATACACATAATTATACTATTAAGAGAAACGGTCATTCCACGGGCCTGTCGGATGGGATTCTTATTAGAAATTTGTATCTAATGTATTCAGTAAATAAACGGACAGTGTAAAACTTATGTTTTATTTATATTAGGTACTATCTACACTTGCATTGGTGTCAGTCCTGCTTTAGTTCGTATATTTGAATGTATGCTTCTGTGAGAGTGATCATTTGTGGAAGGATACTGGTGACATGAAGATCTTGCATTTCATACCTGAAAATATGAGAAGAATGTCATAGGATAGAATATTCGCATTAGTCGAGATATATCTCGCAGCTACCTAGCTTAATTAGCAGTTTATTTAACAGCCTAGACTTTTTAAAAAACTGCTCCGTTCCTGTCGCAGTCAACTATAGCTTAATTGGCCGTACAATTAACAGCCTAGCCTTTTTATTAAACGGCGACCTAGCGGCGTGAATGATATTCATTGTTTTCATGATCAACCTAGCTAACTTACCTAGTTTTTTAGACCCAATTCTATCAAACATAGTAGTTTACAAACAGACTAATGTTAATAAACAGTTCATATTCAACTTAACTAACCATTCTAGATTTTAGGCGCGATTCTATCAAACATATAGTAGTTTACAAACAGACTAATGTTAATAAACAGTTCATATTCAACTTAACTAACCTCTCTAGATTTTAGGCGCGATTCTATCAAACATAGTAGTTTACAAACAGACTAATGTTAATAAACAGTTCATATTCAACTTAACTAACCTTTCTAGATTTTAGGCGCGATTCTATCAAACATAGTAGTTTACAAACAGACTAATGTTAATAAACAGTTCATATTCAACTTAACTAACCTTTCTAGATTTTAGGCTCGATTCTATCAAACATAGTAGTTTACAAACAGACTAATGTTAATAAACAGTTCATATTCAACTTCACTAACCTTTCTAGATTTTAGGCGCGATTCTATCAAACATAGTAGTTTACAAACAGACTAATGTTAATAAACAGTTCATATTCAACTTAACTAACCATTCTAGATTTTAGGCGCGATTCTATCAAACATAGTAGTTTACAAACAGACTAATGTTAATAAACAGTTCATATTCAACTTAACTAACCATTCTAGATTTTAGGCGCGATTCTATCAAACATAGTAGTTTACAAACAGACTAATGTTAATAAACAGTTCATATTCAACTTAACTAACCTTTCTAGATTTTAGGCGCGATTCTATCAAACATAGTAGTTTACAAACAGACTAATGTTAATAAACAGTTCATATTCAACTTAACTAACCTTTCTAGATTTTAGGCGCGATTCTATCAAACATAGTAGTTTACAAACAGACTAATGTTAATAAACAGTTCATATTCAACTTAACTAACCTTTCTAGATTTTAGGCGCGATTCTATCAAACATAGTAGTTTACAAACAGACTAATGTTAATAAACAGTTCATATTCAACTTAACTAACCTTTCTAGATTTTAGGCGCGATTCTATCAAACATAGTAGTTTACAAACAGACTAATGTTAATAAACAGTTCATATTCAACTTCACTAACCTTTCTAGATTTTAGGCGCGATTCTATCAAACATAGTAGTTTACAAACAGACTAATGTTAATAAACAGTTCATATTCAACTTAACTAACCTTTCTAGATTTTAGGCGCGATTCTATCAAACATAGTAGTTTACAAACAGACTAATGTTAATAAACAGTTCATATTCAACTTAACTAACCTTTCTAGATTTTAGGCGCGATTCTATCAAACTTATTGGAATATGCGCCGTTTAGTAAAAAGGCTAGGCTGTTAATTGTACTTCTAATTAAACTAGTTTGTTGCAATAAGGTTAGGCTGTTAATATAATGGCTAATAGCTAACGCTAACGGTAACGGCTAGTTGGCTATAGCGACATTTAAATATAGGACTAGGTATGTCCCGCGTATTCAATGATAAAAGGTATCCTATTTGTTTTGGTTTGTAGAGAGTACAACCAAACTACAAAATTTTCCTGATTTTTCGCTTTCACTTACCTTTTTCAGGGATGTACTTATTTTATATTTAGCTCTATATTTTACAGTTACTTATTAGTACTTATGTTCAAAATTTCAGTAACATCTGTTAAGCCGTTTTGGATTAACGATTTTCCGGGATCAGTTAGTATTATAATTTGGTTTTTATATCGTATCTATTTGTATTTTTTTTAAATTGTTTGTCCGTTTCCATGTGAAAGTCGAAAACCAATCTACCAACATGTTCCTGATTTCACGTTTTCACTTAACTTTTTCCGTGATAAATGTCATCAACAGCCCGTATTCGTCCACGGCTGGACGTAACCTTGTGAACGCCACTGAACCCGATCTTCGGCTCTCCACATCGAGCCGCCTTTCGCAAGTCGCCTGGCCGGCGGGAGCCTCACCCCCGTTTGCCTAAACGCGGTCTCCTCTCTAGAACTCGTTTACTCCAACAGTTGTCGGTTCTTCGAGTTATGTGACCGGCCCATTGCCACTTCAGCTTGCTAATTCTTTAGGCTATGTCGGTTACCTTTGTTCTCGGGCGGATCTCCTCATTTCGGATACTGTTCTTTAGAGAAACTCCGAGCATAGCTCTCTCCATAGCTCGCTGAGCGATTTTAAATTTGTGGACCAGCCTCACTGTGAGTGTCCACGATTCGGCCTCGTAAGTCATGGTAGAACGAACAGTAGAACGACTGGTAGAACGCACGCGTTGAATACTTTCGTCTTTAGGCACTGTGGTATGGACGACGAGAAGACCTGACGTAGTTTACCAAATGCTGCCCATCCCAACCGAATCCTCCTATCGGCTACCCTGTGAAATTGTTCCTACCCGATTGCATAGTCTGTCCGAGGTAAACATATTCCTAAACAACAACTACAAGGGGGACACCGTCGCCGACGATCGGTTGCGGGGTAATGAGGTCGTTAAACATAACTTTGGTTTTATCCATGTTCATCCCGAGACCGATACGACTAGAGGTATGAGCTAGGTTGGTCAGCATTTGCTCGAGATTCTGCAGCGACTCCGCCATAAGGACAATATCACCGGCGAAACGGAGGTGCGAGATGTACTCGAATTTTATATTAATGCCCGTTCCTCTCCAGTCCAGTCTTAAACATATCTTCCAGGGCGTTAGTGAACAATTTCGGGGATATGACATTCCCCTGCGCAGCTGGATAGGTTTAGTCTGTCTGTTCTGGCCGTGAACGGACATTCTCGCGGCATCATACAAAAGCATCTCATCACCTCGATATATCGCCAGTCCACTTGGCATGGCTGCAGGGATTCGAGAACAGCCCAGGTTTCGACAGAGTCAAAGGTTTACTCATGTTCCTTCACTACTCTTCAGTCTTCTGTATAACCTGCCGCCCTGTGTGGGTGTGGTCCATGGTCCCGTAACCCCATCGAAACCCAGCCTGCTCTGGAAGGCTGAAACTCATCAAGTCTTTTCACTAGACGATTCGAGACTACCCTCGAAAACAGCTTACACACATGGCTTAGAAGCGAGATGGGCCTGTAGTTTTTAAGAAGCGTTTCATCTCTTTTTTTGAAAAACAATACTACTATACTTCTGTTCTATGGCCGACTGTACGACTCGCATGCTCTGCGATCCGAACCCAGCAATGAGAATTCCCGAGCCATATTGACCCGCCACTACACCGACGACCTGTCGGAAGTCAGCCTAGACAAGATCGAGATAGCCCTCAAGTAGCTTAAAAATGGAAAAGCCCCAGGGGAAGACGGAGTTACTTCGGAAATTTTGAAAGCGGCAGGAAGACCTGTACTTTGAGAGTTCTAGAAGTTGTTTAACTCTGCTCTGAACGATAGGAGAAATGAAACACCGACGAGAGGACGGAGACGTGAAACAGAAGTATGGTAGTATTGTTGTCGTGATAAATATATAATGTTTATTTTTTCCGGGATAAAAAGTATTCTATGTTTAAACTGTATAAAATTTCATATTATTCGGTTTAGCCGTTTTTATGTGAAAACGAGTAAAACTAATTTACAGTGTGACCAACTTATCTGTGAAGTGGCAAAAAAAGGAACTACAGCCACCACCACCAAAGCAACACTCACGCCACCCTTCAGTTCAAAGATAAGTTGGTCGCACTATACCAAAAAAAAACGATTTTCCGTATGAACTTTCAATTTTCCGGGAAAAATTTATCCTAAGTTATATATATCTCTGTATTGTTCATTACCTAGAGTACCTACCTACCCATATTGAAAACTTCATCATAGCTGTTTTGGTGTGAAAGCAAGTAAGCGACGTTTTCCCGTGGCTGTTTTCCTTTTTCCGGGATAAAAGTACCCTATTTTGGACTCTGTTGTACACAGTATCTGCATACAAATTTTCATCACAATCGTCCAGCCGTTTTACAATCGTCAAGACAACTCACTCACTTTTATGTATTAGTAGGGATTAGGATATCATACATACCATTGTTGGGAAGGTTTGTGCAAAACGTGAGCCCTGTAGGTCCCCTTTTCTGGCGTGCCGTCGTGAATGATGTTGCCAACCAACTCGTAAGTAGTCTTGTTGTTATGTTTCGCCTTCACTTCGGGCGTCAGAATGTCACCGAAATCTACATTTCTGAAAGATAAAGATATAATGGTTCGGACCGGACTGAAGTTTGATATTAATTTAGGAACTACATAGAAGTTTACCGAACATTGAGCAACTACACTCATGGACTAATTTAGAGGAACGCAAACAAGATTTAATTTCTCCTGTTGTAATTATCGAGCGTATACTGGCCACAAATATTTCCGTTTTAAAAAAATGAAATTATTAATATTATATTATATTAATTATTGCGTAATATGGCATTCTTTCATACTGCATTTTCTTTGCCAACTTTAGAATTTGAGTTTTTAGATTTTGTTTAAATTTTAGCCGTAAGAGCGGCCAACCCGTTATTCTTTTCATACAGACGCTCATACAGTAGTCGCAGCGGAAGTATGTGTCTCGGAAATTGCTAGTCGCTGCGCAAACTGCTATTTTTCAGGCGCAATCCCATTAATGAAGGTGACGACAGCTTTGTATAGCTGCCTCGCTCACTCGCTTACGTTTTTCGCATATTCTATCTCATTCTTACTGTATGCTGTTTTATCCCCACAGCAGTACCTGCTCAATCAGCCTAACTTCAGAAACATATAGATTGGCTGCGACTACTGTACGTTATTATGGAGGTGTTCGAATTTTTCGACTTCTTTCTCATCATGTGATGAAGTTGGGGGCATAAACCTGGATGACTTTTATAGAGTAACGTTTATTAAGAGATATTACTGCAAAACAGACGCGGGTGAAAATACTCTTGAATTCTGTGATAGCTGGAATCAACTTTTTATCCACAAGCAGACCGACTCCACCATACGACGATTCATCGTGACGACGCTGGTAAAATAGGTTGCCAGAAGGCAGTCTCAGCAAATCTTCACCTCTTCTATTCTATCTTCAATCTATCAGGTCCCATTTGATATTGTTTGATTCTAATTCGAGTTCGAAAATTCTCTCATCCGTACGCTACGTTCTGGCGTTGTAACACGACAGGGTCAAGGTCGTCGTGTAGTGGCGGCCAGATCGCTTTCAGGGATTCTTAGCACCCTCTGCCCCAACGTTTCCCTGGCCGCCACCTTGACCAGGACTAGAGGGGCTGCTGGGGACTGAAGGCCTTGTCTTATTGGATTGACGTAATTCATCAAGGGGTGGGTTGATGGCCGTAAATCTCCACGCTGGCACGTCTTGGCGAGTCTTCCTGACACGTTTGTCTTCGATGTACAAAAACGAAATTGTTTTGAATTGAGACCACTGTTCACTAACAGACTACATACGAATACTGTACAGTATTAATCCAATACATCCAACTCTGTTAAGCCATTTAAAAGTTATGGTGGAATAAAGAAACTCACATACATACATGAATCCTAAAACATTACGCCCTTTTTGGGTAGGCGTGTTAAAAGTACAAAAATGTTTCTTTACTCAAACCATACTAGTAATGTGGTCATTATTTCGACAACCTTCTTTGGGCAAAGTCGACCTTGCCGCGCTGCTTGAATAGGCGCCAGCAAAGTTCTATGGAATTTCATTATTGTCGTGTTTTGCGGCCAGCAATTTCCTTTGAAAATCCATTATTGTCGTCTTTTGTCGTAGCACTATTATTTATTCCGTGGGTTCGTTAACCCCGAACGCGAAAAGAGAGGCGTTGTAGCTCCCAGACGAATGGACCGATTTTGATGTTTTTTTTCTGTTTGAAAGCTACATGATCGTGATTTTTGTTGTTGTTGTTTATGTTTCTGTTTCTGTTGTTTTTGTCGTTGTCGTTGTGTGCTTAGTTAGTTCTCGGGCTTCAAGCTTGGCCATCATTGCAGCCCTTGCTGTCCGCGCTATAAAGGCCACCTTCGGCCTCGGCCTTCATTCCGGCTTGGCCATCAAGGGCTGCAATGCTGACCGCGCTGTGATGGCGTCGAACTTAACTTGCTACGCTCTCGACCATCATCATCGCTGCCAGCAACGCAGTCATTACAGACCGCGGCAGTAATGTACTATTCCTGTAATTCTTTTCCTTAATTTGGTTTAGTTTTATCATTTGGTTGTTTGTTTTGTCGACGTTTGCAAATTGAAATTAACGAATAATAAGCAAAATGCCACAAACATCCATGATATAATTTGGTTTTATACACACTTTTTTTTCTTTCCTCTATTTTTGTCCATGAGTGTATTATACTGAGGCAGTAGATCACATTTGGTTGATAACAAATGCATGTGTGAGGTCTGTGGCCTGTGAGACATCACACTACAAGTAATCCCTCAATTATACTACTAACTCTACTCATGATCCATAGACAACTGCAATTAATGTGTCATGATCACATCACACTAATATTTTAAGTGCGAAAGTTTGTGAATTTTGATGTAATTTGATATACCTATGTATAGATACTTTAGGTCCTGGACTAATTAACACGGGATACTTTTCATCATCACTGTCCAAGCGGGTAAATCCGCGGGGCGTAGCTAGCTATTATAAATACGAATGTTTGTGAGTAAGTTACTTATTTATGCTGAAACGGCTGAATGGATTTTGACGAAATTTTGTATGTTAGATACTTTAGGTCCTGGAAGAGCACAGGCTACTTTCATCCACCCCAATAATAATAATGAACACTTTATACATCGTAATTATGGAACAAATACAATAATCTAGTATAAAAACAGGCACAATGGGCGGCCTTATCGCTAAAATCGATTTCTTCCAGACAACCTAACCTTCACTATCATTGTCCATATTGTCACAAACACATAGATAAATTTATTTTTTGGAGCTGCGTATCGTGCTATATTGAACGATCTATAACTAGTTGTGCCCGCGGCTTTGCCTGTATGGTATTTTTTCTCCAATAAAAGTATCCTATAATGTTATATATACCAGGACCAAAAGTACCTAAAAGTACAATATACTAAATTTCGTTCAGTTATAAAATAGTTTTTCTTTCGATTGCTCATCGGATTGAGATACCAAGTAAGTACATAAGTTTTAAAGTAAAACCTGAAGCTAGCCAAAAGTGAAAACCGCATCACAATCGGTCTAGTATATTTTACGTGATGTGCGTACAGACAGACACCATTTCAAAAAATGTTGTATTCTTGTTCAGTAGCCTAGACCTAGACCATTTTTTGACACTTTAACTGCTGACATTAAAAAGAGTCTGGCTCCGTGTACTGACGATGATGCCACTGTGTTAAAATTACGTCTTAAAACACGCTGGGCGAGTTTTGCCGCACTGTCTTCGCGCTTTTAAAACACAACGTATGTGTTTTCAGCAGTGAAAGTGTTAAATTATCTTCATTCTACAGATTTTTTGTTACTTGTTACTTTATTATAAGTATAGATAGATTAGAACATTTATATTTAGTAATCTCTACAATGTCAATGGGAACTGTGACGAGAATTAAAGGACTTACTTTACAGGAAAGTTGACGACAGTGGGATTCTTCTCGACGAAAAACGTGTTTTTGGTGAACCTCTTGATGTACAGTATCAAATACGGCGGCAATTGAGTGATTTCGAACCTCTTCAGGAAGTTCTCTTTGTATGTTTTGTATTCTTTGGACGCTTGTCCGTTAAACTTCGAAAGCAGCTGGTACAGGTTTACCTGGAACGTCATGAAGTAACTGCTTGAGTTTGATAATAAGAAGATAGGGGTAGGGGTTAAGAATACACGAGTACAGCGAAATTACTGGGCAATGAGACTTAAGAACCAATGTCTCAGGGTGACGAGCGCAGTGCAGTGACGCGCAAAATTTTGCAACCAAGGTTCTGGGTGGCACTGCAACTGTTATGGACAGGCGTGACGCTTACCATCAGGCGAGCGACCTGCCAGTCTCGTCACACAAAGTATTAAAAAAAAAGAAAACCTGTCTATTAATAAATGTGTACCTATAATACATATGGTTTATTCACTATTCATCTCTTCTAGCCCGGGGAGCTGTAATGGACTACATAAAGACTAGTATCCACTAAGCAACGCAACCATTATTCTCAATATTTGTTAAGCATCGTTTTCTGCGCCATATCTGATCAGTCGTCAAAGTCGTCGTCGTTTTTTATACAACATTTCAAGTAACAATAATCTTTGAAGGGTAGGAAATTAATTTATTTGCGAGTCGAGTATACGCACTCAAATATTGTACAGCCGAGGCCCGAAAATGTTTACCACCACCTATACTATGTTTGTCTATCATACATACCACATAAGTGCTACGCATCGATAATTGACTTATGGCCGGTTTCTATACCTTAAAACGAACCGTTTTCGCTTACTGTCCGTCAGTTTTTGACATAAACGCCATATAAAAAACGTCAAAGTAACGAGACCTTGGAAAACGATTCGGTTCTTTTTTATATGAATGGGGGTTTAATAGGTAGTACATGTTTAACGGGGTCAATAACAGGACGTGTGTCAAAGCAATTTCGGACGTCAAATGTTGCCAAGCTAGTGGATACTAGGCTTAATCTTTCCGCGCCATTGTTTACGAGTTTAATTAAATTACGTGATATCGAGTCAGCGCCGGGCTCGAGAGATCACTACTTCTGTGATAATACCTGTAGTGGACGTATGGCTGTGACCATGCTGACAACACAAATAATAGCGTCCATGGCGTCTACCTGTGGAATGATGTTTTCTCTGAATTCATCAGTGAAGAGCGGCGTCGGCGGCAGGTCGCAAGTGAGATACAGAAACGGCGACTCGGTGATCATTTCTCTGTATTCTTCGCTTTTAAGGTCCACCTTCGCAGCTTCTTCTGCGTCTGGAGGTGGTAGCTTCCTAAATAATATAGATAATGATGTAGGTCTCATTGTCACTTTTATCTTTTATATTTAATTATATAAAATATATACATATGTTTTATTATATCTGCCATTTGAAAAAAATATACAGAATTAACAAATATGGTAAAAATTACATCCCCATAGAGTTTCTTGGTGCTCTCTTCTCTAACGGGCGTATTTCCGAAGTAGAGTCAGAAGGGTGTTTCCTTTTCCAGTGTGAGATTTAACTCTGTTGGCACATGAAAGGGAATTTTCCTTTTCAAACTCAAAGCATATTAGTTTACCTTAATTTTATAGATTTTGATCTTTTTATAACATTTTATGTATTTCTACTTGTTCATGAGATGTTAATTTTGACTTGTAAAAGTGCTATTATTTTGTCTATTTACAATAAAATACTTTGACTTTGATTAATGACACCCAAGAATTAGATAATTACATGGAAATCCTAGGGTCAGGATTCCTATGTATGTGGAGTCTTGGGTGTTCAGACTCTAGGATTTCACGTATCTAGGAAATCTAACCACATCGCTCGGACCTTCGAAGGGTACGCCATCGGTCAGCTAACAGTAGTCAAGCCACATCACATACCACTTTCTTGCTGTGGCTGAAAGATAGTAACTTACGATACGCAAGCAATTTCGACTGGAGTCTGCTATCAATTAATTTTAATAGCACTTTTACACACGCGCGAGTGTCAAAGCGAGCGACGAGGTGCGAGTGTAAACGTACCATAACAACAATCAATATCAATAGCCCTTTTATCCTGAAACTCCTCTCTTGTGCTAACTAAATTGTTGTTTTTATCTTTCGTTGAGTTATAGTAGGGTCAATGTGGGGAAGGTGGATCATGTGGCTACAGTGAATCTTAGCGATATCTGGCCGACGGATAGGTAGGTAAGTCTGTCTATTTCACCTAAGCATTGCGCTCGAATGCGAACAGATATGAATTATTCATTGGACCACTCGAGCGCCATTAGTTTGTGTGAAGTGAATATTTGTGTTTTTGGTGGTCAAAAGTTAATTATCAGATAAGTTTTGTTGATATAAATTTTCTAAAGTATTCAATATTTGCTGGAAGTTATTAATTCATCCTAATAATCACGTATCTTACTTTATTAGAAGGTAACTTCAATCATCTATAGACAATCGAAAAACATAACTCTACATAATGGATTTCGGACACGGGACTGTAAGGGCAGGTAACTTAACCGTTATAGTTACAGGAAAACGTTCCTAGGAGACCATCCATAACTTTTTTAGATATTCTGAACTGCATTCACAGATTTTGGAGAAAAAAATACAGTCAGCGTGAAAATTGTAAATTTACACATAAACTATGTATCAAGCAAAGTTTGATCCTGTTTCTTATAAGGATCAAAGGATTTTATCAGACCGACTGAGGTTAGAGTACTAGAAATATAAGAAATTGCGAAATACTTTTCCCATACATTTTGTACGAAATTACCCAAACCGTTGTAGCTACAGGAAAACGTTCTTAGGAATCAGTCCTTAACTTTTGGAGATATTTTGACCTGCATTCACCTGGTCTCCTAGCAACGTTTTCCTATAATTATAACGGTTAAGGTACCTACCCTTACTATCCCGTCTCAAAAATCATTCCTGTATGTTCCAAAGTAAATGTATCTCCATGGTACAAAGTGGATCAATTACTTGGGATATAAAGGGGACTATCATTATAGTACAAAAATAGTGCATTTATAAATAAGAGAACATTGTGCATTTTTATGTTTGATATTATTGAAAAAAATATATGAGAAAAAGCTAGAAGTATGGCACTATGGTTTGATTAAAAAAATGCATTATCAAATAATAAACAGCGAAAGTTATTATAATTATTTTTTATGTTAAAAAGAAACATTTCGCTATGGTTTCCTCATGCAAGTGATTTAAATAAATGCTCAAATACGAGTATGATAACATTTAATGTATCTTGCTTTTGTATTCATTAAACTCTATCCGAACCACTGTGTACCTAAATCTGATTCACTCAGTACCCCACAAAGTGCACATTGGATCATTTCCCTTCTTTTTTAAGCTGGTAATTTACGGAAAACCTACAATACAAGGTATACAAAGTTAATCTCTATGAACAAAATGTAGTTACTTCAACTCTCTATTGTGTGGTAAAAAAATACATTCGTGTTAATAGTTGAGTAGCTATCGGCTCTTGAAAAAAAGTGATCCACTGTTGCCACATTAACCCAATACCTCGGAGATCAGTGTGCCTCTTGGCAAAGGCCTCCTCTAATAATTTCCTTTGCTTTCTGTCCTTAGCAACTCTTCTCCAGTTGATTCAGCTGTCCTAAACGTTCTAATACTAAGAGTTACAATAAATAGTATTTGCTTCGTTGTTAGAGGATGGTGATCTGATCTTCTCGCCGTGGCCAAACGTTCTAGTACTAAGAGTTACAATAAATAGTATTTGCTTCGTTGTTAGAGGATGGTGATCTGATCTTCTCGCCGTGGCCAAACGTTCTAGTACTAAGAGTTACAATAAATAGTATTTGCTTCGTTGTTAGAGGATGGTGATCTGATCTTCTCGCCGTGGCCAAACGTTCTAGTACTAAGAGTTACAATAAATAGTATTTGCTTCGTTGTTAGAGGATGGTGATCTGATCTTCTCGCCGTGGCCAAACGTTCTAGTACTAAGAGTTACAATAAATAGTATTTGCTTCGTTGTTAGAGGATGGTGATCTGATCTTCTCGCCGTGGCCAAACGTTCTAGTACTAAGAGTTACAATAAATAGTATTTGCTTCGTTGTTAGAGGATGGTGATCTGATCTTCTCGCCGTGGCCAAACGTTCTAGTACTAAGAGTTACAATAAATAGTATTTGCTTCGTTGTTAGAGGATGGTGATCTGATCTTCTCGCCGTGGCCAAACGTTCTAGTACTAAGAGTTACAATAAATAGTATTTGCTTCGTTGTTAGAGGATGGTGATCTGATCTTCTCGCCGTGGCCAAACGTTCTAGTACTAAGAGTTACAATAAATAGTATTTGCTTCGTTGTTAGAGGATGGTGATCTGATCTTCTCGCCGTGGCCAAACGTTCTAGTACTAAGAGTTACAATAAATAGTATTTGCTTCGTTGTTAGAGGATGGTGATCTGATCTTCTCGCCGTGGCCAAACGTTCTAGTACTAAGAGTTACAATAAATAGTATTTGCTTCGTTGTTAGAGGATGGTGATCTGATCTTCTCGCCGTGGCCAAACGTTCTAATACTAAGAGTTACAATAAATAGTATTTGCTTCGTTGTTAGAGGATGGTGATCTGATCTTCCCGCCGTGGCCAAACGTTCTAATACTAAGAGTTACAATAAATAGTATTTGCTTCGTTGTTAGAGGATGGTGATCTGATCTTCTCGCCGTGGCCAAACGTTCTAGTACTAAGAGTTACAATAAATAGTATTTGCTTCGTTGTTAGAGGATGGTGATCTGATCTTCCCGCCGTGGCCAAACGTTCTAATACTAAGAGTTACAATAAATAGTATTTGCTTCGTTGTTAGAGGATGGTGATCTGATCTTCCCGCCGTGGCCAAACGTTCTAGTACTAAGAGTTACAATAAATAGTATTTGCTTCGTTGTTAGAGGATGGTGATCTGATCTTCTCGCCGTGGCCAAACGTTCTAGTACTAAGAGTTACAATAAATAGTATTTGCTTCGTTGTTAGAGGATGGTGATCTGATCTTCCCGCCGTGGCCAAACGTTCTAATACTAAGAGTTACAATAAATAGTATTTGCTTCGTTGTTAGAGGATGGTGATCTGATCTTCTCGCCGTGGCCAAACGTTCTAGTACTAAGAGTTACAATAAATAGTATTTGCTTCGTTGTTAGAGGATGGTGATCTGATCTTCCCGCCGTGGCCAAACGTTCTAGTACTAAGAGTTACAATAAATAGTATTTGCTTCGTTGTTAGAGGATGGTGATCTGATCTTCTCGCCGTGGCCAAACGTTCTAGTACTAAGAGTTACAATAAATAGTATTTGCTTCGTTGTTAGAGGATGGTGATCTGATCTTCCCGCCGTGGCCAAACGTTCTAGTACTAAGAGTTACAATAAATAGTATTTGCTTCGTTGTTAGAGGATGGTGATCTGATCTTCCCGCCGTGGCCAAACGTTCTAGTACTAAGAGTTACAATAAATAGTATTTGCTTCGTTGTTAGAGGATGGTGATCTGATCTTCCCGCCGTGGCCAAACATTCTAGTACTAAGAGTTACAATAAATAGTATTTGCTTCGTTGTTAGAGGATGGTGATCTGATCTTCTCGCCGTGGCCAAACGTTCTAGTACTAAGAGTTACAATAAATAGTATTTGCTTCGTTGTTAGAGGATGGTGATCTGATCTTCCCGCCGTGGCCAAACGTTCTAGTACTAAGAGTTACAATAAATAGTATTTGCTTCGTTGTTAGAGGATGGTGATCTGATCTTCCCGCCGTGGCCAAACGTTCTAGTACTAAGAGTTACAATAAATAGTATTTGCTTCGTTGTTAGAGGATGGTGATCTGATCTTCTCGCCGTGGCCAAACGTTCTAGTACTAAGAGTTACAATAAATAGTATTTGCTTCGTTGTTAGAGGATGGTGATCTGATCTTCCCGCCGTGGCCAAACGTGGTGGGAAGTTTCTTGATTAGGTTGTTTTATTTTGTTTGTTTTCTGTATTTGTTTTGTTTTAGTTATTTTTTGTTGTTAAATAATATTCTAAAGCCATAACAACAATCGGGGTCTTAAGTTTTTAGCTACTATAAAAGCAAGAAGTGATAGAAGTACCAGACCTTGTGTATATTCTCATGTGTCCAAGGAATGACTTGTAGATTATAGAGCTGTTATCCTTCTTGGTGCCGTTGAGAGCCATGTGTAGTGAGTTCAGGAACCATGACATGAAGTCGATTGGATCACCTGTAGGACAAAACATACTGGGCTTAGATATCATTGACCAAGAAGATACTGAAATGAAGCAAGGCATTCTAACAAGGCAGTCTGCTTTATGTAATAATTTCTAATTGCTAGAACCATGTATATTTTCTTTGCTAGAACTAAGAGCAAAGAGTTGATATTAGTGATGCATTCGAAAGTGATCTGACCGCATATTCGGCGATAAAATTGGCCGGACGTGCAGCCTATCGCTGGGGTAGTAAAAAACGTTCAAGTCAAGTACTAATAATATGTATCGTGCGGGTACTCCGCGCAGGGCCAAAATAATCTAATATAAGTTTTATACCTTCTTAAGTGAAAAAACTTGATTATATAAATCAAAATGTGTCTTCATTTTGTTTGCGAGTAGTGAATTAAATTTATTTACATTTAATGTAAATAAATTTACTTAGTTTTACTAATTTTCTAAATATCTAGTATCTGACTATCCGGCCGGATACCGAACAGTAACTAAAGTGGCCGGATAGGCTGGATACGGTTATTTTGTTCATCTCTAATTACAATCCAACCAACGCTGTTAACCCATTCATTAATTACGCTATAGCTAAAGCTATGTCGCGCTCAAGAATAAGACCATGCTCTATAGAAGGATGGTTGGAACGTAGATAAACTATTTTCCGACCCGTTCCGTCCCAATCAGCTACACTAAGCATCCTGTCGGAAGACAACAGTCATTTCGCAGTTGTCTTTCAGGATGTAGACGCGAACCGTCGTCCGAAGTCTAACACCTACTCTACTCTTTGTCTAACTAACTACACACGAAGATTTATTCAATAGTTATCTTTGTAGGTAGAATATAAGTGGCATTGTCACTTGAGATATCCATAGGAATTCCAACTTAAAATTAGGTTTAAAAGTTAAATTCTTGATGCATTCAACTCACTCTGCTTGATAAACTGGAACTGCTTCTTAGACCACAGTACAACGGCTTGCAGCATCTCATGCGGCGACACGTGCGCCTTGAACGCGCGCGGGTTCCACAGCTTGCGCAGCAGCTCTCCGAAACGCTGCACCAGGAGGAACGACGAGTCGCCCGGAGGACGCTTCACGGTCGCATAGTTTTCTTCGCGGAGGAAGTAGTTACGGAGTGGTGTTACTTGGGATATACACTAGAAGATTGAAGCATTTGATCAAGTTTTATTATATGCTTGGCAAGGTTGTATGTACATAAAATGTACATAAATTGCGAATATTCCGCCCAGCAAGGATAACACTGGCAGAGAGTAGAGAGTAGTATCTTGGGCAGCAATATTCGAGAGACTTATCTCCATCGATATCTTTAGACCAATGAAAATGCAAGAAAGCTTTATCACGTGACCAACACAGTTTTCATTGGTCAAATGTTATATCCTTGCAAACAAAAATTTACGACTTCCTGATGACCTTGACCTATCAATTGGTCATTTTGTGCAAATATACTAGATACCTATTGAAACTATATATTTTGGTATGATGAACTGATGATGCAGTATGACACGAAAACTAGTTGACTGAGAGAGCGCGAAGCGTCTCCGTTTCAGCTTGGGCAAAAATGTTTTCGTATGTTCAGCGAACGTTCGGCGATGTCCAGCTGTTCTCTACAGGTCACTTTTCTCAACCGATTCTCGTGAAATTGTGTTAGCAGAAATTTCGTTGATATTGGGCCCATATTAACAAATGTCTCTCAGCTTTTTGTTTTAAGGCGCGGTGAACATTTATACAGTTAGAGGTTTAAAAAAATTTATTTTCAAAAAAACATAGTAGTCATTTACTTGAGAACAATAATAGCATAAGATTAATATTATTAAGTCATTCGGCATATGAAGTAACATTAGTAGTTAGCACTCATAAAGTTTTTTTTTGTATTTGTTTAGGTTAAACGCACAAATGGGGAATGACAGAGATTTTTTAAGCTATTCAAAGACAGCCTCGCGAGGTCTACAGCTCGCAGAGACACTAGTAGTATTATTATAAGCTATTCAAAGACAGCCTCGCGAGGTCTACAGCTCGCAGAGACACTAGTAGTATTATTTTAAGCTATTCAAAGACAGCCTCGCGAGGTCTACAGCTCGCAGAGACACTAGTAGTATTATTTTAAGCTATTCAAAGACAGCCTCGCGAGGTCTACAGCTCGCAGAGACACTAGTAGTATTATTTTAAGCTATTCAAAGACAGCCTCGCGAGGTCTACAGATCGCAGAGACACTAGTAGTATTATTTTAAGCTATTCAAAGACAGCCTCGCGAGGTCTATAGCTGGCAGAGACACTAGTAGTATTATTTTAAGCTATTCAAAGACAGCCTCGCGAGGTCTACAGCTCGCAGAGACACTAGTAGTATTATTTTAAGCTATTCAAAGACAGCCTCGCGAGGTCTACAGATCGCAGAGACACTAGTAGTATTATTTTAAGCTATTCAAAGACAGCCTCTCGAGGTCTACAGCTCGCAGAGACACTAGTAGTATTATTTTAAGCTATTCAAAGACAGCCTCGCGAGGTCTACAGATCGCAGAGACACTAGTAGTATTATTTTAAGCTATTCAAAAACAGCCTCGCGAGGTCTACAGATCGCAGAGACACTAGTAGTATTATTTTAAGCTATTCAAAGACAGCCTCGCGAGGTCTATAGCTGGCAGAGACACTAGTAGTATTATTTTAAGCTATTCAAAGACAGCCTCGCGAGGTCTACAGCTCGCAGAGACACTAGTAGAATTATTTTAAGCTATTCAAAGACAGCCTCGCGAGGTCTACAGATCGCAGAGACACTAGTAGTATTATTTTAAGCTATTCAAAGACAGCCTCGCGAGGTCTACAGATCGCAGAGACACTAGTAGTATTATTTTAAGCTATTCAAAAACAGCCTCGCGAGGTCTACAGCTCGCAGAGACACTAGTAGTATTATTTGGGCTCTTTTTTGCTCAGTTAAGTGACTATTTTCTTTCTTTACATGATATTTGTTCCTATAATACAGGTTCACACATAAATTAAAAATTATTGATTATATCTCATTTAAATGAATGAGAAGTCCCTTAGAGACTGTAATAATAAATAATCAATATTGGTGCTATGGCAGGCGGGTCGCACTCCGCAACAAGTACAAATATTATACCTACATTTCGATGCCGCAATATTGGGGTTAAATCAGTAGGGTCCCAGAATAAATAATAGTACAAGTACAGAAGGATAACTGAGTATAATCATTTAAATACATAGCAACTCACGCTACAACTCAATAAAGTGCAATGTAACTCGCACAGCGCTGCGATCTTTCAATTATATTTACCTAGAAGGCGTTCACCCATCGCGTGCAGGCTAGAATGTATCGTATCACTACGCGCGATAGCTTCCATTGCTCTAACCGTTTCAGAATCGCTGTCACTTTTTCGCTCGGTAGGGTTGTAATTAAGATATGACTAGGTACTTGTACTAGTAATTATTCTGTGATATGATATGACTTAGATGTTGTAACATAATGCATTATTTTATTACATACTAGTATTCCCGCCCGCGACTTCGTACGCGCGGACTACTATTCATCGCCAAAAAAGAATCCTATTTTCTTCTAGGATATTAAAAACCAATGCAAAAGTAGGTACCTATAGCACCTCTTGATGTTTTTTTGACAGACTTGTTATTTCGTTTCCATGGCAACCACAGACCATTCTGTAATGGCAACCGTTCCTTACCGTGAGTAATCAACATTTTCCAGTTTTCCCGTGGAAACTTACAATTTTCCGGGATAAAATTATCCTATGTTTTATTCCAGGGTATAAGCTATCTCCATTCTAAATTTCATCAATCCGTCCAGCCGTTATCGCGTGAAAGCTCCCCAAACAAACAAACAGACAACGTTTCATTTTTATATATTGGTATGGATTATTATAAATGTTGATAGTTCTTTAACTACATATAATGACATTCTTATCAGAATAGAACTAATACCTCATTATTTGATTATATCATAATAGGTATTGCACTTTGATGAATAAAAGGTGCCTATCTGAATTCCATGCTTAATAATGAATGAAAAAGAAATGGCCACCTATGTAATAAAACGTCGGAATGTAGGTATTTTACGAGAGTTGTCAAACCGAATGCTATGCAGTACCTTCTAGGTTTCTTCTTGGTACTCATAATTAAGAAAAGAATAAAATTTGACAAAAACTTTACGTAAGTAAAGCGTAGCGCACGCTTGACACCCTACTGATTTAACCCTAATATTGCGGCCTCGAAATGTAGGTATAATATTTGTACTTATTGCGGAGTGCGACCGGCCTGGTAGTCTGGCAAGCGTGCGCTCGATGAGTCGCGCGCCGTCTGCTTAACGATAAAGTACCTGCTTACGTAAAGTTTTTGTCAAATTTAATTATTTTTTAATTATGAGTACCAAGAAGAAACCTATAAGGTACTGCATAGCATTCGGTCTGACAAGTCTCGTAAAATACCTACATACCGACATCTTATTACGTAGGTAGCCATTTTTTTTTCATTCATTATTAAGCATGGAATTCAGACAGGCACCTTTTATTCATCAAAGTGCAATACCTATTATGATATAACCAAACAATGAAGTATTAGGTCTATTCTATAAGAATGACATTATATGTAGTTAATAGAACTATCAACATTTATAATAATATCTAATGAAATAATACATTATTACATAATTGTTTATTCTGTTACAATATCTAACTCATATCATATCACAGAATAATTACTAGTACAAGTACCTAGTCATATCTTGATACAACCCTACCGAGCGAAAAAGTGACTCAGCGATTCTGAAACGGTTAGAGCAATGGAAGCTCTCGCGCGTAGCGATACGATACATTCTAGCCTGCACACAATGGGTGAGCGCCTTCTAGGTAAATATAATTGAAAGATTGCAGCGCTGTGCGAGTTAAATTGCACTTTATTGCGTTGTAGCGAGAGTTGCTATGTATTTAAATTACTTTACTCAGTTATCCTTCTGTACTTGTACTATTATTTATTGTGTCTATGGTTAGATCTTACCTGCAGAATAACGTTGCAGTAATCATTGGCCTTTATGTTGTTGAGGCCTACAATCCCTGGCATGTACATTGTGCCATCTATAGCTCTTGACATTTTAGTATTGGTGTCCAACTGATGGATCTGTTCTGACGTGAAGATGGGATTCAAAACGTATTTGATGTCATTTAAGGAAGAGTCTGAAAAGAAGTAGATTTGTAATTTATTGTAAAACTGATTGTTTTTTATCTCTCCTGCACTATTATGTAAAATGTATATTTATTTCAGGCAGTTTTTGTATAAAAATATACCTTTTGGTATATTTTTATACATAAGCAGGATAAGCAGGTTTTTGTTTTTGTTACAGGGTACTTTTTATAGACTCAATTTTTATAATCTATTTTGAATTAAACATTCATTTTAAGAAAAATATAGCTGTCTAGATTGGTCAGTAATATTTAATTTTAGTGATAGATCATACCATTATTACATACCATGATATAACATACCATTTAAAAGTAAAAAGTACAAAAATCGGTAATACAACTGGTAGTCTTATCGCTTTTAGCAATCTTCTTAGGAAGCTTAATGCTTACAGGTTTGTTTCAGTATTTTAGTATGATCATTGTACACAGGATATTTAAAATGTAAAATCCAATGTTTCAGAATGTAGCTATTAAAGTATGACATCATCTATCACATAAATTATGTGGATGTTAAAACTATTGGTTATGTTACATAATCATTGTTGTTGGTTCGTTGTTACATAATCATTTGTTTGTATTTATCAGTAGTAAGTTACTTGAACAGCAAGCTGGAAAATCTCTTCATCAGAGGCAACGCCACATGCCTCATTCATATGTTCCATTTCTGCTTGACAGCAGTCAAACATCTTATCCAACAAATACATTTTTACTTGCCGCTATCCCTGCGTTCAAGATGATGAGATGGCTTTGTGGGCAGTTTTAAAATGTACTTTTTTAATAAGCCGTTTGCTTTTAACATTTTCAACACTTTTGCCCTTTTTGCAACTTTTGACACTACCAATTCTTTCCAAACCGAATGATAAACAATCCTATGCTTGACGTAATAAAGTCTATTTTCCTATGTCAACATTTCATCTAAACATGCAAATGAACGGTGATCGAAAACGGTTCAGAATGCTATATATATATATATGCCATATTCCCACAAATATGTGATCATATTTAGTGTTTTTAACAATTATTTTCGAAATTTGCTTCAAAACAAATGACCTCTAGGTCTGCCTAATAATCTGTAATCTGATGGTTAGTCTTTTAATTATTGTTAGTGTTTAACTAACAGATTAGTTACCAATAGCTTATTTGGAACTTTACTTAGACATTCTGAAACAAACTAGGTGACAAAGGTCCCGCAACATGTGTCGCTAGACATGTTAGATAATTGATGTCTGGTGATGTTGTTCAACATCACCAGACTTCACCCGACATGTCTAGCTATACATGTTGTGGGACATTTGTCATCTAGTGAATACAAGGGACACACACCGGCCAGGTTGAGAGATGCCTTGCGAAAGATAACTGGCATCAACTGAATGATGAGAGCCGAAGATTGGGCTCAGTGGCATTCATTAGGAGGCCTATGTCCAGCGTGGCCTATATAGGCTGATGATAACAATGATGTAAGCCTTTTAGGCTCTAAGTCTAGAAAACCTCAAAGGAGGCTTGCTATAATAGTAAATAGCAGTATTTAGTAGTGAAATATTGTTACTTTGTACCTATAACTTCATAATTATCTGGTAGGCAATAAAACTTCAGGGTATGAAGGTTCAAGAAGACATGATGCCCTTCTGCTACTGAATGTGTGTATGCATGAGTGTTGGTCCCTCGGCCCTGTAAAAATTAACAAACTAAATTAATAACTCAAAGTTTATAAGCAAATTGTGACTCTTCTTCGTGTCTATGTTTAATCTGATGTGTTGTGTTTTCAAATATTTTAGGATGCAAAATAGAAGCCAACCTGATTGGCAATTTAATCAATGAATCCCTAAAGCCCCATTTATACATTGATTAGTGATGTGCCAATGACCAGTGAAAGTGGCTTAGCCCATATGGACTGACAGTGATAAGTGCGAGGGATACCTACTAAACCACTGAGTATCTTGCAGTTGCCATGTACTTCTAAATACTTGACAGCATCTACTTGACCCTACTCACTCGCACTAGCACTTATCAATGTGTAAATCCCACAACAGAGGGTATCCTAGTTGACGGAATCTGGCTAATTTAATCAGTGGGAGACCAAGGGAAATAATAAAGAACCCTTATCAAAACTTTACGATATATTTCGTATTAAGTACAAAATTTGTTAATATGACAATCGGTCATAGGCTCCAAAGCTATATAAATACTATTTTCATCACTAGTGTGGAAACTAGAAAGCTCAAATGTCAAAATATAAAGCAGAAATGGGGCTTCATTCTAAAACAATCAGCAAATCATGGGCAACTACAATTCAATAACCACATTGCAGCCTATCTGGCCGATACTGTTGTTATATCGGACGAATTTTGGAAGAAGCAATTTTTTGGAGTTGGAGATAGTAAAATACGATGATAGATTCTCAACTATATTGAGTGCTCACTTATGGCCGGTTCCTAAATCTTAAAACGAACCGTTTTCGCATACTGTTCGTAAAGCTACTACTCTGTTCTGTTGTAGCTTTTGATATAAACGCCATACAAAAAACGTCGAAAAGTAACGAATGTTTTTATAGGAATGGGGGTTAGTGAATAAACTTTTCGATCTTGAAATAATTGAGAAGTTTACCTGGAAATATTTCCCGCAGACTAGACAGGCATATACATTGATCCTTGTCAAAGAAACCGAACATAACTTCTCGAAATCGAAGTCCAGCACATGCCTGTTGATAGTGTCCAAGTAAGGGCACTGGATATGCTTGGCTTTAGGTGCAGGTTCTAGAAAGAAAATAGAATGTTATGAAGTCGTGTAAACTGTGTATGTAAACCATTGTAGGGCCCATTTATAGGTTATGACATAAAATTATTACCGGACGACTCATGCCCATTTTCTTGTGATAGTTTTCTCTTTTTGGATTGAGTTTTGCTCATTTTTCTTCAAGTTTAGTAGGTAAACAAAGTAGAAAATCAAATTACTCAGTCCGACTCGGACAACAAAACTAAATACCTAATAAATATATATTTTTTGACTTGACTTGACATTTGACAATGACAATTGACAATGATTACCAACAAATTTAGACTTTTTTGTAATTGCAGTATTTTTTATCTATAACAAATTTTGCCCTATTTCACTAATCGACGAAAGATGGCGCTGAAGTAAATAACGTGCTTGATAAACAATTTCTGCTTTTTTTCTCTTAATATTGCCATTAATGAAGATTTGCCAATACAATTATTAATTTTCAAGTTGATCTTCGGAACCGGGAAGTCAAACGTTACGTGTCAATAGACCTTTTCATCAGCTGCATTCCGCATGCGTAAACCGAGCGGGCGCTTTGTTAAATTTAATTGTTTCGAAACAGTAGTCACAACGAGTTTATGTGGTTATGAAGTAAGGCTCTCTGAACGATTGCGCAGGTACAGGTATAACAGCATAAAGCAAGAGCGAGAAAGATGATGCGAAAAACGTAAGTTAGTGAGTGAGACAGTTATACAATATACAATGCTCAGTCGTGAGGATAAAGCAGCCTAAAGTAAGTGAGATAGATAATGCGAATAACGTAACCGAGTGAGTGAGGCAGTAATACAATGCTGTCTTCACCTTCAACATTGAGATTGCGCCTGAAAAATAGCGCCATTCTATTTTTATAAATAATATTGTAAATAATAGGGAATACAATCTACGTATACGTATCGTGGTTTCTTTAGCTACGCTAGCACCGCACCCCATAGTTCTATTTGCTGTGTACTATAATAGTATGTACTTCAATTTTTTTTTGTCACGTCACAGTCAATAAATTGACAAAGTCACGAATCAGTAAAATGGTTGACATTTACTGAAACTTCCGAGGGAGATTTGGAAAAATCACAAAATGCCATTTATTTCTGCGTTTGATTCTTTTGCCCGCATTTATGCACGTTTACGAACACCTGGTTCATATTCCACCAATATTACACATTACCACTTGAAGAAACCCAAGGTTGAGAATAAAAACAACACATTGAAAAACAATATAGAACCAAACATTGAAATTTTTCACAAAATACGTTTTTTCTCAGGTATTGTTTTGCTTATATCTGGCAGCTCCAAATCTTGCTGTCAAAATCAAATAGTCAAGTCAACGAAATTTGAGTTGAATTGACTCATTCCTTCCCGAAAAATGGCCGCTTCAGGAGGAAATATTGAATGGTCAACAACTGTTAAACCGATTCTAACAGCACTTTACGGTCCCTTTTTCGACAAAAATGACGCTGTGGAGATTATACAGGCTATACTCAAAAGGTAAGACCATCAAATCAATAATTACATATCAAAAATATATATCGCGTACAGTTGACCCATAATTTAAGTATTGAAAACAGTATTTTTATTTATTTATATATAGCTAACCGAAGGCCAAACCATTGTTTATATTTATTTACTTATTATTATCAGTTTATGCCGGTTCATGGGTTCAGATTATTCCAGAAGTTTCTTTTGTGTTACTAAAAAACACAGGGTAGGAGAAAATATTCAGCAAACTGCTTCTGATACTTATATATTTTATTTGAATACATAAAATATAAAACAGATTATTCCACAAGTTTCCTTTGTGTAACCAACAAAGGGTAGGAGAAAAGGTTCTGCAAACTCGTGTTGATACTCGTAATGTAGTTGCTATACCTTCGATTTTAGGAGGGTAGGAGGGATGTAGCAAACCCCCTTTGAAGGAAAAGTTGCGCAGCCCCCCCTTTCAGAGGTTTTTTTTCTTTTTTTTCCATCCTTTCTTTCAAATTTACTTCTGATGCCATTGATTAAAGGTGGGGGGGTAGAGGGGGGAGGTGGAGGGCTACCCCCTGGTACCTCTTTCCTCCCACGGAGATGCTTAATTTATGAGAAATTTCACATTTAAGTTTATTAAAAATCGGTTTATCAAACACGCGTAAATTAACTTTGGCGCTTGTCTACGACGAATGCAAAATTGACGGTATAGCAACTACAGTTTAGCCTAAGTTACCTTAATCGCAGCCAATTTATATGTTTGTGATGTTAGGCTCTGTGAACGATTGTGCAGGTACTGCTAGTGTAGGTGGGCATAAAACAGCATAAAGTAAGAGCGAGATAGAATATGCAATGAACGTAAGCGAGCGAGCGAGGCAGTCATACAATAATGTCTTCACCTTCAACATGGGGATTGCGCCTGAAAAATAGCAGTTTGCGCAGCAACTAGCAGACTACTTCCACTGCAACTACTGTACATTCAATAAAATCTATCAATAAAATAACAATACGTAGTTGACACCAGTTTAATACAGCATAATTTATAAAAACTTGGGTAATAATATAATTTATTTTTCAGTGAAAGTGAATTCCAAAACCATGAAGATATCTACGACTTATTCTACACATGCTTTGCATGCCTATCTGCACATTTCATAAGTGTCAATGCAAACAACTGTAAGTATAAAAACAATTTGTTAAGTTAAGGATGATTTTGTATTGCAAATACAATTTTATATTGTAGTATTTCTTTGATCACGAAATAACAAAAAAATAAAAATATTGTAATAGAAATGTTATTCATAATTATCTAAGTACTTAGTTATTGAAAATAAGAAAAATACTAGGACAATATTATTGATCAAATAAAAAATAAAACCCAGGCTATTTTACTAACCACAATGTGGATTATTCACAATGTGGATTATTCACAATGTGGATTATTCACAATGTGGATTATTCACAATGTGGATTATTCACAATGTGGATTATTCACAATGTGGATTATTCACAATGTGGATTATTCACAATGTGGATTATTCACAATGTGGATTATTCACAATGTGGATTATTCACAATGTGGATTATTCACAATGTGGATTATTCACAATGTGGATTATTCACAATGTGGATTATTCACAATGTGGATTATTCACAATGTGGATTATTCACAGTGTGGATTTGAGACATAGGGGCTGTTATGTCAAAATGTTGTGCAAGAAGAACAATAGCCTTGCTTGACATTACTGGCATCCCAAATTCTTATAATAAATGAGCTTCTGAGCTAATGTTTATTAACATTCGCTCACCACGTTGATCAAACCTGTATTAACAGCCCTTTATCAAACCCCAACTCGGAAAAATATATGAGATATGAGGGCATTGTTATGTAGTTTGTATGTCCATGATTTAATGTGTGTTTGTTTATGGACAACTGGCTTGTAAATGTGTCTTGTATGCTGATTTAGACACATTTTTGTGTATGAATCAATTTTCCTGAAATTTTAATTAGTTGACAATTCCATACCATTATATAAAATTGAAACATTGTCTGTTTGACGGGAAAACTGGAAAATGTTGATTACTCGCTGTAACAAACAGTTGCCATGGAAACGAAATAACAAGTCTGTCAAAAAACATCAAGAGCATTTGTGATATACCTACTATTGCATTGGTTTTGAATATGCTAGAGGAACATAGAATGCTTTTTTTGCGATAAACAGTAATCCCCTTGGACGAAGTCGCAGGCGGAAAAGCTAGTTTTAAATTAAATCTCTAGAACTTGTTCATTATGAATCTTAACTGACTTTTGGGGACTTGTTACAGTACCCAATGACCAGCTGAATACAGCACAAGATGCGTTCAGAGTAATTCTTCGACAAATACTGAAAAAGCTCTCGGAAGCTGGACTGAGCTGCGATGACACATCTACGACTGCTGCACCCAATGTCTCTGTTAAGCAGGTTTGTACATTATCATCATTTTACATCAACTAACAACATGTTTGTAGGTACATCAAGTGTTCTAGTCTAGTAGTACACTACTAGTTGGCACAGTGCCAATGAAATGCTGTCTGGATAAGCCAAAGAAGTACCTGAATTTTAGTCGATGGCCGACCTCATGCCGAAGAAGACAAGGCACACATTCCCATTTAAAGAAATTTAAAAAAGGCCAGCCTGTATGTATGTTGTACCTAAATGTGTACATGCGGCCCTACCTACCCCCTTACCCTTGACAAGGTTGTACAAACACTGTATCTATAGGTTAATAATATATTCTTATCTATTATATGTATTTCAGCTACTTTTGCCCATTGTGGGTCTCTGTGGAATGGAAGGAGGTGGCTACCCCCAGTCTGACCTGGTCATCTTGACAGCCTTGCTGAAAAATGCAAAATTACCAGCGCATGTTACTGTCCAAGGTATGATAATGGATATTATGTATTTTGTAAAGCATATCTTTTCTTAACTAATATTATAAAGTTTTTTTAGGGTTATATACACAAAGAGTCCAAATGGAGGCCTATTACTAAGCCTACACCATCCTTCTGTCCTAACTTAGAGCTATCTTTTGTGAAAAATTCAAACAAAAGACGGTTGACGGTTTTTTTACCACTTCCATAATTCTGATTGGATTTTTATGAAATTGGTATAAAGATCATTTTAGTTTAGATACTTTTTATCACTGGTACCCGCGGCTTTGCACGCGTGGTCATTTCTCTAGGTTAAAGTACTCATATGTACGAGTGCTATTCCAAGACCTAAAATACCAATATCAAAACATTTGATCAATATCTCTTCAGCCGTCAAGAAGTTTTTATCCGTTGCTCGGCTTCTACTAATCGAATTCAGTTACGAAGTATACCAGTTTTTAAGTCATACTCTGTGCTATCCAACAGTGAAAACCACATCGCAATCGGTCTAGTAGTTTTTACGTGAAGTGCGAACAAACATACAGACAAACAAACAGACGAATTCCAAAAATGTTATATTCTTGTTCAGTAGCTTATTTTAGGTTCTCTAGACCATTTTTTTTTAAATTATCTTTTTTGTACAGACTTTTAAATTCTTATTGCTTTGTTATAAGTATAGATGTTGTTTTCGCTACTTGTAACTTTGTACCTATGAGACTTACAGAACAACTGTGAATGGAAAAAATGTTGCAAATATTGTCTTCTTTATGCTTTTCATAGACACTTTTGCCATAAAGCTAACTGTTAAAGAACTATTTAGAAATAAATCAATTTTTGGCCCTTCAATTCAAGATGGCGGCTAACGCTCCCATCACCAAGGTCGATAATTTGGATTTTCAGAGTCTAGACCTAAACAACATTTGTGAAAATCATTAATACACATTTTGCAAGGCAAATTTCTCTACTTACTGGCGTAGTAGTGACAAAACAACATGCATAACTTTCTTGTTACCTTGAAACTCTTGACTGTTCTGTAAACCACGGTATGAAGACATATCTAATTACTGTAATACTTAAAACTTCTTCTAATTCAACTTCTTACAGAGACTCAAACTACAAAATCGTCAGTGATACCAAGTCCTATCACATCCCTCGCGTCCGCGACGACATCATCTGACAAGCAGCTTCCGTCGAACGCCCAGCGACGTTCGGACGCGTTATTGGAACAGCTGACGACTCCGCTGAAGAACCAAATGGCCTCAGTGACGTCATCGCAGGCCCAGCCCGCCGCAGCGGTCATGACTCCCCAAAGCAAGGATAGTTTGGAGACTAGCAAGGATTTGAACGCTTCGCAACAGGCTGCCGTTGATATGAAGGTAAGATTCATGCTAAATTCTTGAAAGTAGTTGGCAAAATTCTGTTGTATTAGTTCGTAAGACTACAAAGCTGACCCAACAGCTTCTTGAGATGAAATTAAACATCATCATATGTATTATTCAGATTAATTTACATCATCAAATCATATTTAGTTGCATAGATATTAAGGCAGCATTTTTTTTTATTGATCCCTCCCATTTTTAATACCGGAACTCCATAAAAGAGAGGGGGGAAGTTTAGGGTGCGTATTATTTTATGTATCACGTTATATATCACTGCATTCATGTTTATGTCTATGGCATCGAAGCTCCCACACAAATGAAAAAATCTTCATGCATTTTGTAAGTTTGAAATAACGCATCAAATTATTATGCTGATGTGATCGAGATGCTTCTTAGCTATAATGGGGGGTTGGGGGTTATATAAATGTTTAATTTGTGCTTGTTGTTGCGTATGTCAGAATTGAGTCATATTTGGTTCTTTTGGTTCTCAGACCAAATATTACTAAAGTATAGACCGCGGCTATAGCCCCTCCGCCTCGGTGCGAATCGTAGGCAGATGTGTTATAGCTTCGTACATCGATGTATCGATCACGAGAAGGGATGCCTGCAAGCGCTCGCGCGCATGTCAATAAAGAGGGCGACACGTCACGACGGATACGACGGGCATTACTGGCTCATAGAAATACAAAAACCTTATAGTTTCCTTTAGTAAATAATATTATAAATTCGAAAGTTACTCTCTCTGTACAACCAGTTACCTTTTCACGACCAAATGACTGAGCCGATCTTGATGAACTTGGGTATAATCTTGATGATCTGAAAACATGAGGAAGAGCATAAGCTTCTTTTCTCCACCGCCATTATATTTTTCCATTGCGGTTGATACAGCGGGATGCAGCTAGTAATACAGCAAAATAGTGAATGAAAAAAAAACGAACTAAATAATAAATATAGTAATTTGATTTCTATTTTTAAATTGAAAAAAACAAAAAATGAAACAAATAAAAAACCGAACACTTTTTTTATTGCCCTTTAAAAAGAGTCAGCTTATTGTACAGCTGCCTTTTAGTTTCCTTTACATTAGATTTGCGCACTATATATTTAACCCGTATCTCTACATATTTTTGTATGACTGCCCTCAACAGATGTACAGTACCTGGCGATAAATAATGTACATCGGTCTTTGGAAAGAGACTCCGCTAATTTCGGCTTCGTAGAGCGTTGTCACACCCTACCTGTGTGACGTTTGTCAGTTATATCCTTTGTTTGTCAGTCGTTATACAGGTGCAATAGAGTATGGTCGCATTTATCTGAAAATATATATTATAGAGTTGAAAATGAACAAAATAAAAATATGTAGCTTACTTCCGCCAAAACTGTAAGTCAGACAAATGATAAATGGTAAAATTAACACAAGTAAAACCCCACGCTAAACAAAACCCTACCCCAGATTGAACTAATGAAAAATATAAATGAAAGAAAAGCTAAGGCCTGGAGGCCAGAAAAAACACTTATATACAAATAATATATATAAATATATATACACAATAAAAAACCCCCAAGCTAAACAAACCCTACCCAAATACAAGTATCGAAACACTTATATATTCATATACATATAATATAAAAACACAATAAAAAACATATACCTCGATCCAAATACCAAACGTCTGACATCAATACGACACGTGTTTCGCCTCTGCACGAGGCATCTTCGGGTGATGTTGACTCGTCGAATGCTGGACTGAGAGCATTCGCACCAGCATTCAGCTCATTCAGTGTTTCGATACTTGTATTTGGGTATGGTTTGTTTAGCTTGGGGTTTTTTTATTGTGTATATATATTTATATATATTATTTGTATATAAGTGTTTTTTCTGGCCTCCAGGCCTTAGCTTTTCTTTCATTTATATTTTTCATTAGTTCAATCTGGGGTAGGGTTTTGTTTAGCGTGGGGTTTTACTTGTGTTAATTTTACCATTTATCATTTGTCTGACTTACAGTTTTGGCGGAAGTAAGCTACATATTTTTATTTTGTTCATTTTAAATATGGATTTCCGCAAAGTAACGCCTGAATCTATCAATTATATTATAGAGTTGTTTAAACCCCCGAACATTAAGTCTATTAATTTACAAAATAATAAATAATTGTTTTTTCATCCTATCTTATCGAAAAACGCTGCTTGGTTCCTCCTAAAAGAGGGAACAAAGTAGATCTTTTCTGTTCAATACTTTCCAAGAGGGCAGTAAAGAGATTTGAATTTGAAACGTGAATTTTTGATGTAGGCGATCGATTGGTTCCGCGACACGAGCGCCTGTGGCTCGTCGCCTCTTTCCGCCTCAACTCGGCCATATTCAAGTTATATGCCATCATATAATAATATTTTTAATTGCAAAATGTAAACACTCCATTTGTGAATTGAACTCCGCTACTAAAGACCGGGAGTCGAACGATGTTACGTCGAGCCATGCAGACTTATGGTATTAGGCCAAAAATTTAGTATAGATCAAATGAAGGGTTGCTGATTCACAGTTCACCAATGAGCTAATTTTTTTTTGTTCTTTTGGTCGCGTGGCAAGGTTTTTTTTATTTTATTTATTTTTCTCATACAGGGGGATGAAAAGTAGAGTGTATCTCCCGGACGCAAAATTATTTTTCCTCGGGCGAAGTATATTGAATCCCTCTCTACGTTCAAGATTTCTTTTCGTACCTAAGAATCTTTCAATCCGCTCTGGATTTTAAATAGCGCTCTCGCCGTCAAAATATTATTTTGCTCCCTAGTAATACAATTTACTATACTATGCTTTTTCTAGTAGTTGCAACAGCTCTCTATAGATATTTAAAGTTTACATGTTGTCGATTTGATTTAAACTAATAAACTCCAAAAAGTGCAGTATTTATTAGATATGAACGGACCTAGAAATGACACATAATGCATTCGGTGATTAATGGACGGTCGTCAGTGTTCGGATATCGTCTTAAACAGCCAATTGTCTCTTTCCAAAGTCCGATGAGCATTATTTATCGCCGGGTACTGTACTAGGTGATTATTGCACGGTACTTATTTAAAAAGATGTGTGATCAGATCTGTGAGAATGTTTGAAAAATTAATCTCAAGATACTTTATGTTCGTTATATTATTCCTAAGTACTCGTATAACACACATCTTGAATGCGCGAGCGAGATAGTTTCAAGGTACTATCCTCTTAAGATCACTTAAAGGAATATTATTGGTCTGATGTTATAATATTAGTGTGATATGTAGTTAAAACAAGATCAAATTAAAACATTATTTTAATATAATCAGAGAAAAAAATGTATATTTACATAACATGCCGTTTTTTTACTCTATTTGTATAACATAATTAACATTAAGCTACTCACACAAAAATGTAACTTTACTCATGTACTCACTTGAAAGTAAAAATGCCACGCTATAATTATAGACAGCGCGCTTATCACTACTCGATGCGCCACGGGTGAAGCGGCGAGCGGGGCAGTGAGACGCGACTCGCAACTGAACGTCTCGCGCGATTCTCAGCCCCGCTATAACTTAATATTAAATCGGTCTAAAAGTATGTAAAACTGTCGAATCTGTGAAATGTAACGTTACATTTTTATTTCTTATGATTTCTAGTGTCGCTTAGACAAGTTTTCACCGTTCATTTCACCATCTTTTCGGCAAAAAACGAATATATTTCGAACTGACACACTCCGCTCGCACGCAGATCGAGGACTGTTCGCGCTTGCCGGTTGATGCCGACGTTGTTCTGACCTGTGCCTACTGTTCGTACCCGAGTAAACGCGCTCCATAGTAATGTATCTGTGAAATGTAACATTCTATACCCTCGCAGAATTGGGTGGCATCGACATGTTCGTCCCTGCTGATGGAGCTGCGTGCCGGCTCCGTGGTGCTGAAGGTTTGCTCGGGGCTGCCGTGCCTGCAGCGCTACCTCAGCCGCTGGCAGACTGCCAAGGAGAGCGGCGTCGCACCGCAGTTCAACTCTGACAGCTCACTGTGAGTAGCCCTGTGAGGGTGAGAAGGTGAAGATCGTAGCTCCCAAACGAATGGCCTGATCTGTATTTTTTTCTGTTTGAATGCTGATGTGATCTAGATGCTATAATGGGGGGTGGGGTTATACCTATAAATGTTTAATTTAATATTATCAGGGACTCATTCCGCTTCTCAGTTGCGGACATTTAATCCAAACTTTATCCCATTTTAACCTTCCAGCCTTTCGTCAAAGAATATATAAATAGTATTACGTACATACAGAAGACTGACTCCCTTAGAAAATGTACTGATTTCCGGTGACCAGAAACTTCAACTGCATACATAAACAAGTAAAGACTAGCCTGTCCCTTCCTTTACGAGTATAATAGTTATTATTTAGAAGACCAAACTCGTGCATACAGAGAAACTTCAAAAATTAACAAATTTCCTATATAAATCTTTGTTGAAATTGAAGTAATGTTTGTTCCAGTCTCCACTTCCTGGTGAACGAGGTGCACGTCTGCCGCCTGGCTCTGTCGCTACCTTGCTTGGAGCCCTTCACTCCGGAGCGCATCCTGACGCTCAGTGACGTCAGCATTGCTGCGCTGTTGTGTGCTACGGCGCAGGTATGTGTGGAAGTGATACAACAGAGGTCTGCCACTGATCAATGTAAATTGGTCTGAAGCCATTTCGTTATGGGGAATACGGGTGATGATTATCATCGCATTTGGGGCAGTGCTGATTATGGCGGGCACTTTCATGTCATCATAGTCAGGCTGTGTGTATTGATTTTAACTAAACTTATACCTATAACACGTAGATTTAAACTAAACCGAAGGTAAACAAGGTTAAGTATATAACAAAAGAAGCATTTCTTGTAGGTATTTAAAAGTGTAAACTTAACTAAGTTAGGACTAGCGTGCACCGCGAACCACCGCACAGCACCGCTATTCGTCCTAGCCCTTATACGACGGTCACTTATGTCGCGTTAGGCCGCAAAAAATTGAACTGCAAACTTGATTCAACACTATTGGTAACTATCAAAACTAAGTCCTGGCAATTCTTAGCGACCTACATTTTTTAAATTACTGGTCTATTGCACATCATTAGTATTGTTACGCCGGTCGATTCTTAGAAAAACAGTAGGTACTAAAATGACGCAATACCTACATTTAAAGGAACATTCTGGAACACACTAGTAGAGCGTAGGTACCTACAGAAGTTTCCAGAGCGCGCGGTAGGTGACAGGTGGCCTACGGGCGCGGCGACATCAAAGGTGCCGCCGGCCTTAAGTATCTACAGGCGCGGCGCGGCAACTCAAAGGCGCCGCCGACCCTGAAAGTTCAAAGACCTACCGACTACCACTAGTACATACGAGTAGTTATGAGTACATTCTGGAAACTTACGTCGCGGTATAAATAGGGCGCACATCGACTGCCTGGGACATTACTGATTTGGCTGACGTAACGAAACGATCAAAGTGATTCGAAGCGAGTATTCAGTGATAATTGATAAGAGTGTACAGTCAAGTTAAAGAGTGTTTGAGCATTATTTGTTGGATTAATTTCTTTTTGTGGTTTTTCGAATAAAGGTGTTAATTTTTGGTGTAATTAGCGTACAATTATTTTATCCGAACCCCAGCTCGTAACAGTATGAACGTCAGAAACACCAGAACTATTATCCATATCGTATACAGACCTGTTTATTATAAGAAAAAAGAAAAGAAAAATAACTTAAGCATAGATATGTACGTAAAACAAAAAATCTAACAGCCCTTTGGTGGAAGGGAAAGTGTCAGAGTGCTGGCAGTATTGCCACGCTGTATAGCAATACTAACTGTTAATTTTATTTCGGATATTCTGAAGGTTCAGATACAAATAGTTATGTCATATGTCATGTCATCCGTAGCTTCCCTTCTACAGATGTTTAGACTCCCCTCATATTTTAGGCATGTTACTCAAACGGATGATACTTTCTTTGTTTACTGCAGGCTTCCTTGCATCCAAAAGACGAAGAGTATGAGCAGCAGACCGCCACTTTGGTCGAGAGCGCCCTCGGCCTCTACAATACTGTTGGCGAAACGTTCAAGCAGTCAACGCGCGCTGGTGGTTATGTAAGTACCTACGCTTTAGAGATCAGACACTGGAAATTAGGGATCAGACACTGGAAATTATAGATCAGACACTGGAAATCAGGGATCGGACATTGGAAATTATGGATCAGACTGTGGAAATTAGGGATCGGACATTGGAAATTATGGATCAGACGCTGGAAATTAGGGATCGGACATTGGAAATTATGGATCAGACGCTGGAAATTAGGGATCGGACATTGGAAATTATGGATCAGACGCTGGAAATTAGGGATCGGACATTGGAAATTATGGATCAGACTGTGGAAATTAGGGATCGGACATTGGAAATTATGGATCAGACGCTGGAAATTAGGGATCGGACACTGGAAATTATAGATCAGACACTGGAAATCAGGGATCGGACATTGGAAATTATGGATCAGACTGTGGAAATTAGGGATCGGACATTGGAAATTATGGATCAGACGCTGGAAATTAGGGATCGGACACTGGAATGGATCAGCTGCTGGAAATTAGGGATCAAACGCTGGAAATTAGGGATATTAGTTGCTGGTTGATGGCGTTATTCCACGATTCGGTAGAGCTAGCGAGTTCGAGTCCTGCATTTATTCATTACTAGCTTTCCCGCCCGCGATTTTGTCCGCGCGGACTACAGTTTATCGGGAAAAAAACATCCTTATTCTTCTAGGTTAATAAAAACCAATGCAAAAGTAGAACACTAATAGCTCTTGATGTTATTTGACAAACTTGTTATTTCGTTTCCATGGCAACCGTTCCTTACAAATATAAAACAAAATTTTCCAGTTTTCCCGTGGATACTTGCCATATTCCGGGATAAAAAGTATCCTATGTTTTATTCCAGGGTATAAGCTTTCTCCATTCCGAATTTTATCAAAATGGACCAATTTTGATTCGGTTTTTGTGTTTGAAAACTGATGTGATCGAGATGCTTCTTGAGACCCCCAACCCCATCCTCTATTATAGCGATGGATGGTGGGGGTCGGGGATTATATATTTTTTTAATTTGGGCTTGTTTATGATAAGTACTGGTTTGTTTCATATTTTATGCTGAAATAAAGTATACAGAGGAGTAGTTGATGCTATTGACAGCAGACATTCTGTCGGTCATGCTGGACGTGTAATAATGGTGTGATAAATAGGAGTATAGTTTAGGCAATGAGAAAGGTCTGAACGCGTAACTTACGCGATATTTGGTGAAAAAAAAGCTGGTTCATTCTTGTAACCGACAAATTTTGCGTTGCATTGCTATCTGCTCTCCTCTGTACATTGGCGACGGCAGATTTTAACTTCACTTAATAATATAGTTGACCAAAACACTGGGCAAGCATGCTACATAATCGGCCGCATATTAATCATCAATTAGTTTGCGGTCAAATGATTAATTATCATGCATAAAAGAAAAAATAACTTATAACTCGGTCATAAAATACATTAAATGCTTTAATTGAATGTTATCTAATTATTATTGTTGGTATTGACTTGTTCACTAATATAACCTAAAGTCCTATGCCCATTCGAATGCTGACATTGAACATTCTTTCCCAGGTATACCAAAACCACCTCATGATAGGCGGTTGGGTGCTTCTGTGCGGGCTCCACCACGCGCTTGCCGGCGCCCCGTGCCCAACCATTACGCCTGGCAAGAGCCCTGCCAAAGTGCCTTCGAGGCCTTACAACCTGCAGAAAATGTAAGTAATGAGGGAAAGCTTCTTCCAAAACTAACCATTTCTTTGTAGTATATCAGTATTTTCTAGCATTGCAGCTGTGATATCAATAAGTCAAATGCATTTGATGTAATGTGTTTTGTTTTTCCAAGGCAACAAGGTCTAGGCGTGGTGTGGGTCGCTCTAGGCGGACGATGCCTCGCGTGGGTGGGCGCCCTGCTAGCGGACGCACGCCTGGAGGCGCTGAGCTGCGGTGAGGTCAGCAACGTTGCGCCCCGCGCCACTGAACATCCTGGCGCAGCACTCCGCGCACCAGAGGGAGCTGCGGCTAGCCTCCGCTGCGCCGTTGCACCAGGTGAGATATACTGTGTCCAAGGTAAAAGGTGTGGTGTTGGTCGCGTGGGTGTGCGCGCTAGCAGGGTGCCCAATGGCGGACGCGTGAGGTCAGCAACGTGGCGCCTGCGCCGCACTTGAGTGCTATTGTTACAAAATGAGAATTACAGTAATCAGCACAATATGGTGAGCCGCTCGGTTCTCGCTCCGTGTGCTCCACCTGGTTGTCGGGAGGAGCATGTGGAGCGTATTAAATAGTCAATCTGTGGAGTACGGCCGCGCCTAGCACACGAAGTGCACGAATATGTTAGGCAGATTTTCGCTCCTAAATAAATGTTTCCTGTCTTGTAATTTGCCAAACATGATGATTTCTCCGTCATGACTTACGCGTCTGTAGTGCCCTTTTATCATATGAACGCCGACCTGCATTGTGATCTCGAGCTTCCCTCGATCCATCAATTCGTGAAAAGGTCCCTTTTGCCGCTACCCTGACGCGGCGCCTCATCACCCCAACCCGTGTTGTTGTCCAAGCCGCGAAATACTTGACAGACACGACAGGCATCCGTAGACGCCCTCGTGATATATTGAGCGATCCGGTCAACGCTATCGCAGCCAAAGTATTGGCGGCGATGGCCTCGTCCAATCCTACCTTCTCTGACAGCGTCAGTGGATAACAACACACTGAGACACAAACACCGACCACGCACGAAGGTCCTCGTAATTAATCAGTTATTAATTCGCTTTCGACTTTCTTGCCGATTCTTCTCGAAGGTGTATTTTGTATCGGTGTCAGTTATTTAAATCAATGAAAGGGCTTCTAGCCATTTTGTCAAGGCCTCCTAGATCACTACTAACACTAGCAATCCAGTGGTGTTTAGTTCAATAATCCCAGGGGATTACGGGGATCGAACTAAACTAGATCTCTTGGCGACCGTCTTAGCCATGCGTCACGCATTGCGGGCGGTGCGCTCTAGCGGTGCGGTTTACTACGAAAATATATGGCTTAAAGTGCCTTAAAATAATAATCGGCTACTCAGACTTCGGCTAGTTAGAACATTTTCATCGCACCACCACTCTCTATATTGCTCAGTAGAGTGCGCCGTATCAACAAATTGCCGTAGTAGTTCTAACGGCCGGTTGGCCGAATGGTTATTGTCCCTGACTGCGAAGTCAACCAACGGGTTCGAATCCTTCTAGGTGCAATCTTGTGTGATGAGCAGAAATGTTTGTTTACGAGTCATAGATGTAATATTCGTATCTATATATGTTTATCCGTTGTCTAGTACAAGGCTATGTAATTGGTGTGAATTGTCCCGAAAATGTAAAAAAAAAACCTTATTGTTCCAGTTGTTGGTAGCCCTGGGCGTAGTGTGCTACCGCAAGGCAACAAACCTGAAGCGCGCGCAGAAGAATGAAGCCGAGCACGACCGCTCCGACTCCACCGTCTACTTCCAGGACATGATACTCTGCTCCGAGGACTCGGAGACTGATGACGGTAGGGTATATTATACTGTTATAGCCCTGGGCGTAGTGTGCTAGCGACAGGCGACGAACCTGAAACGCGTGCAGAAGAACGACGCCGAGTACATCCGCTCCGACTCCACCGTCTACTACCAGGACATGATACTCTGCTCCGAGGACTCGGAGACTGATGACGGTAGGGTATATTGTACTGTTATAGCCCTGGGCGTAGTGAGCTAGCGCCAGGCGACGAACCTGAAACGCGTGCAGAAGAACGACGCTGAGTACATCCGCTCCGACTCCACCGTCTACTACCAGGACATGATACTCTGCTCCGAGGACTCGGAGACTGATGACGGTAGGGTATATTGTACTGTTATAGCCCTGGGCGTAGTGAGCTAGCGCCAGGCGACGAACCTGAAACGCGTGCAGAAGAACGACGCTGAGTACATCCGCTCCGACTCCACCGTCTACTACCAGGACATGATACTCTGCTCCGAGGACTCGGAGACTGATGACGGTAGAGTATATTGATCGGCGCTTATACTCTGTTAGCTTCTTTATCCCGTGCAAATCGGCAAACAAGGTTTTTCGTATTTATGATTAACTAGTGACTGGCCCCGGCTTCGCACGGGTAGCGCTCACACCGCGGTATTTTTCTTACTTTTAGCATTTTTATACCCGTCGTGAGTTCTAAATGAAAGGTCCGATTCAAATAGTTTAAAGAGGAATTTACATGTACCAGGCCGGTCGCAATCCGCAACAAGTACAAATATTATACCTACACTTCGAGGGCGCAATATTCGGGTCAGTTCAGTAGAGTGTCAAGCGTGCGCTCGATGAGTCGTGCGCCATCTGCTTAGCGATAACCTACCTACTTACGTAAAGTTATTGACAAATTTTATTCGTGTTTTAATTATGAGTACCAAGAAGTAACTTATAAGGTACTGCATAGCATTCAGCTGTTTGAATAGTGATAGAAATGACGACTTTCACTCATTATATAAAGCAAGGAATTCAGACACCTTTATTCATCAAAGTGCTATACCTATAGGATATAATCATAATCAACCAACGACACTTATACGTAGGTAGGTATCTCACTAAACTTATCGGCGTTCTGAAAGCGGGATAGGTAGGTAGTAAAAATGAGGTAGTAGGTCTATTCTGATAAGAATGTCATTGTATGTAATAGAACTATTATAATTCATAGTAATAAGTAATAACATAATACATTATTACTTATTTATTCTATTACAATATTTAAGTCATAACATATCACAGAATAATTAGTAGTACAGTACCTAGTCATATTTGAATACAACCCTACAGAGCAAAAAAGGGACAGAGCGATTCTGAAACGGTTAGAGCAATGGAAGTTCTCGCGCGTTGTGTTACGGTGCATTCAAGCCTGCACGCGATGGGCGTGGCTTTTTTAAAATAAAGTATTTACCAAATTATGTTTACAATTATATCAAACATCGCGATATATATCTATTTTTTTTTCATATTATTAGGACCCATGAGCGAGAGCAGTTTACAACCAAGTTTGCAACAAAGAAAATCCTATGCAACGGCCTTGCCGAGAGTCGCTATGTATTTATATGACTTCACTCAGTTATCCTTCTGTACTTGTACTATTATTTATTCTGTGCATGTACATAATTAAATTATTTAGTTAGATAAGGATTAATATCAATAAATTAATGTCATCATCGCTCAATCCTGCCTGAGTGTTGATTGTCAATATGTACAAAAAACGGTTATTGTGATTTATTAGCCTCGCGGACTTTTTTGTGAGTAATAATAAGTACTTCAAATATGTAGTACAGTACCCGGCGATAAATAATGCTCATCGGCCTTAGGAAAGAAACAATTGTCTGATTACGACGATTTCCGAACACTGACGACCGTCCATTAATCACTGAATTTATTATTGATAAGTACTTCAGATATGTAGTACAGTCACAGTACATATATTAGTCTTCTGGAAAGACTAATATATGTACTGTGGTACAGTACCCGGCGATAAATAATGTTCATCGGCCTTAGGAAAGAGACAATTGGCTGATTACGACGATTTCCGAACACTGACGACCGTCCATTAATCACTGAATTTATTATTGATAAGTACTTCAGATATGTAGTACAGTCACAGTACATATATTAGTCTTCTGGAAAGACTAATATATGTACTGTGGTACAGTACCCGGCGATAAATAATGCTCATCGGCCTTAGGAAAGAGACAATTGGCTGATTACGAAGATTTCCGAACACTGACGACCGTCCATAAATCACTGAATTAATTATGTGTCATTTCTAGGTCATTTCATATCAAATAAATATTGCACATTATCGATTTTATTAGTTAACGTCAAATCGATGACATGTAAACTTTAAATATCTATAGAGGGCTGTTGCAACTACTAGAAAAAGGATAGTATAGTAGATTGTATTATACGGAGCAAAATAATATTTTGACGGCGACGGCGCTATTTTGAATCCAGAGCGGAGTGATTGTTATGTAGAATCCTGAACGTAGCGTATTCAATATACTTCGCCCGAGGAATAATTATTTTGCGTCCGAGTGATACACACTACTTTTCATCCCCCTCTATGAGAAAAATAAATAAAAAGTGCTTTTAGATACTTTACAACTCATATAAGTTATTTTAAAGGATTTTAAATAAACTAGGTAATCACTAACACTTGAACTAAAAATTTATATTCACTTTGTACTCGTAGTTCTTTGATTTATACGTCCTTCAGACTGTCTCTTCAGATATTGTGTCCTAAATTTTCTGTTGATCTCGATTTGAAAGTCATCATTGGTACTGGCCGCCAACGTGTGAAGGTTGCTTACATTTGGTTAAGTCTTGAAAATAGGTACAAGTTTCCGAAAAATAATTCGCTTCTTTTGCATTTTCTCTTTCAAATATTTTTCTAGGGATTTAGTTGGTCGTAGATTCTGTATCACATGTATTGCGTAGTATTTTCAGGTTTAAGTAGGTAGTATTATACTTTCGCTACACTTGCATCTTCGTGATATTATTTAATTTTTGCACTGTCAATATTCCTTGTTTCCGATGATATCGTAATTCACGCGCTTTTCATTTTTTCCTCTTCTTCATACATTTATATGATTCCTTTTTTAAATACAGAAAGCGCGCCATGCGACCCAATGAACAAAAAAATATGAGCTCATTGGTCAACTGTGATTCGACAATCCTTCATCTGATCTATACTACATTTTCGGCCTAAGACCATAAGTCTGCAAGCCTTGATGGAACATCTTTCGACTGTTCAGATATTGAACAGGAAGAAATTGAAATTCTCTTTAGTAGCAGAGTTCAATTTACAATTTGCACATTAAAAAAAATGAGATGGCTGATAACTTGAATATGGCCGAGACGGAAAGAGCCGACGGGTCACGAGCGCTCGCGTCGCGGAACCGATCGATCGCCATCATCAAAAATTCACATTCCAAATTTAAAACTCGTTACTGCCGTCTCCGAAAGTCTTGAACAGAAAAGACCTACTTTGCTCCCTCTTTTCGAGAAACTAATCAGCGTTTTTCGAATAAATGGGATGAAAAAACAATTATGTATTATTTTGTAAAAGAATAGATTTAATGTTGGGGGGTTTAAACAACTCTATATTATATATTTTCGGCTAAATGCGAACGTACTCTATTATATTCTTTGTTTGTCAGCCGTTATACAGGTGCACCTGTATAACGGCTGACAAACAAAGAATATAACTGACAAACGTCACACAGGTAGGGTGTGACAACGCTCTACGAAGCCGAAATTTGCCGAGTCTCTTTCCAAAGACCGATGTGCATTATTTACTACGGGTACTGTACATTATTTTATTTATCATCAATAGTTTTCGCAGCGTACGTCAAATTATGACTTTTATAGGCAAATTCTTGAAATCTTGGGTTACTTTTTTGGGGGTTTGTTGGGTTTGTCTACCTATTTTCAAGTCTAATTTTATTTATTTCTACCTACCTTCTTATACTTCTACCTTCTTCATCTGCTACTCGCGAACATCATTGGGTACTCGTGTGTTTACTTACCTAATTTCCATTTACCTAATCCAGAACATTTGTAGTTTTTGTGACAAATCAATCTATGTACTACCAAGACCTAAAATACCAATCCACCCCTTTTTTTTTTGGAGGTAATATGTGAATATAAAATACAGCCCATGTCACTCGCTGATAATGTAGCTTTCAATCGGTTTAGTATATTTTTACGTTTATCCATCACAAACAAACATACAAAAAATCAAATCTTTTTAGTGTAGAAAAGTGCCCGCGTAACTACCATAGACTTTTAAGCGATATCCTTGCTGTGGAACCGATTAGAACTGAAAAAGGAGTATAATAAGTATAGCTTACGCACTAGGTGAATTATGAACTACAGGGAAGAGGCGCGGCACTCCAAAGTTTTTGACTTGGACGTGATACGCGTGTCAAGGTTTCGGTCAACCAAATTGCTAGGAGAAAATGTCGTGACGATACCATGTTCATATCTTGCAGCAGAATTGTCACTGGTTCGAGTCGACGCTGATTATCGCTTTATCATTCACATACACTGAAAAAACTTTTTTGTGATTATGAACTACAGGGAAGAGGCGCGGCACTCCAAAGTTTTTGACTTGGACGTGATACGCGTGTCAAGGTTTCGGTCAACCAAATTGCTAGGAGAAAATGTCGTGACGATACCATGTTCATATCTTGCAGCAGAATTGTCACTGGTTCGAGTCGACGCTGATTATCGCTTTATCATTCACATACACTGAAAAAACTTTTTTGTGATTAGTAACATAACATTTGGCAACTTGCTACACAAAAATGGTGACTACACAACTAGTTACTACTAGTAGCCAAACTTCGTTTTGTAAATTTGGGTTATGTTACTAATACTTGAAATAGTTACGTATAATTGGCTTAACTAATTTTGTCAGCTATGGATACAGTATTGCTAAAGTTAGTCTTCCTATTTTGTTAATAGTAGCTCAACTGTTTCGTTATTTCCATGTGTATCTTATCACACTGAGTGTTATTGGTAGCAAAACTATTTATTATTTCCATTTATATCTTACCTCATTAAGTGTTGTTGGTAGCGAAAGTATTTGGTTATTTCCACGTGTATGCTGCTGTTGTTAGTAGCTAAACTTTTTAGTTACTTCCACGTGTATGCTGCTGTTGTTAGGAGGTAAACTATTTAGTTACTTCCACGTGTATGCTGCTGTTGTTAGGAGGTAAAATATTTAGTTACTTCCACGTGTATGCTGCTGTTGTTAGGAGGTAAACTATTTAGTTACTTCCACGTGTATGCTGCTGTTGTTAGTAGCTAAACTATTTAGTTACCTCCTTCTAATGTATGTCGTCACTACCCTGTTATTATTAGCTAAACTATTGTTACTAGCACCTATACCCTTAGTTTAGAAACAAAAACGACACATTAATTTGTAGAATCATATATTCAGCACAGCACAATACAGGTTATAAACTTAAGTCTAAGAGACGTGGATATAGATCTAATAAGTACAGTGACAGGCTAGTTGTAGAATAATTATGAATCTAGTTAATTTAAATTTCGACATATACATAATGGAAATCAATAATTTTTCTTCGTCGTATTGAAAAACGTTATTGAAAATGAAAAAAGTTACATCATCATAATTTTCAAAAACGTCTTGGCAAAAGTTACAACAAGAGTTTATAATCTTCCATAATATAGTTCTTAAATTCAAAGTTTTAGGTTTCCTTCGCGGGCGTTGCTGCCGCCGCCAGTTCATCCATTGTTTTATGTAGCTGTTGTACACTTTTACTATTAAAATATAATAACTACACCACACTCACTTCGAGTCCACATACTAATTCACTATAATATCACTTAACACAGGCTCAAGATAAGTTTATTTATTTGTTTCATCCACGTGCGTGCGCGAGTGAAGCGCGCGAAGAAAAGAACGCACAAACGTGTCGCCGCCGCCGCGCCGGCTGGCGCCACCGGTCTACAAAAGACTCTTTCATTTATTCGATTTACACTAACTACTATTCCAATAATTACATTAATATTCTACTTATGTTATACACCTACTTACCCAAATAACAGTTTCACCACGTGTATCACCGCCTTTTTGACTAGCGCACACTTGCATACTGCCACCTCTGTTGAATGCGATTGCGCTTATGTTGTAGGTACACGCGATCACACACACTCCTTTAGTCAAGCTCTGCACGTTATCGCGCATGCGACTTGCCGCGCGCCTGTCAAACCTTTTTGTTGACGATTGTGTCGTTCATTATGATCCTACCTACATATTTATTTATTTTTAATTTTTATTTTATATTTTTTTTTTGACTATATTGATTGCTACTATGGTGATTTGTAACTTTTGAATGCCATATTAGTGATGCGTGGATGTTGTAATACTGTTTAGCTTGATAACTTTAGTTAATGTAAACTTTATCCAGCAAACTGGAATTTTATATAGATGCAATTAAATGCCCTACCTTATTTTATAATAACTATTTTTTTATTTTTTTTGCTTTGTTTTGTCATTCTCTTTTGTTTGAGGTATATTTGGCTGGCATTACACGAACTATTGTTCGCATAATGCCAACTCAACCTATTGTGTGCACAATTAACCAAAAAATATATACTTTTGTGTGGTGTGCACCTAGTAGGTGCAATTATATAGAAGGTTTTATATATATTGGAAACTTATTTTAATATAATAGTATGTATAATTTTTTGAATTTTGTAACCCCAGGAAGAGACTAGTTTCCCAAAACACAGGGAATCCTAGTGTGGGAACTAGTATACCCACAATTAACATAATTACAAAATATCGTTTACTTTAAGGTGTCCGATTGTTTTGTAAGTTTTTTGGCAACGAAATAAAAATTATTATTATTATTATTATTTTGTTACAAGCAGCAAACTTTTGATAGAATTAAATGAAATAGTTTTGTAAATAATAGCTAAATCGAGGTTACAAATAGCATTGTAAAAATTGTAAAGTATTAACAAATCCTGTGAATGTATTAATAACATTTGATTGGTAATTAGTTAAATAACTAGAATGACTATTTACAACCAGTATTTGCGGTAATCTATGTTTGCTAGTAATAAACCAACAGTACATTAGGGTAATAACCAAATGGTTTGTTACGTTTTAATACATTCAGTATTGCATCTGTAACTAAAGTCAGGTTATGTTAACAGGTACATCACAATATACGATACGAAATACTTTATTGTATTAGTACGTCTCAATTGAAGCAGACGTGGGGATTTAAACAAAGTTTGTTTGCTGGCAGCTTTTTTCCATTTTACCTAACTAGTTCAGTTAATTAGTTTTTTCAGTGTAGTGACGACTAACACCATCTCGCAACAGAATACTAACAGTCCGCCCGTGCTAACATGTTTGACCGTTGATTCTGTCAGTAGACAGCGAGCCGCTGTTGGGGCACTGGTTCGAGTCTACGCTGGTGGCGCCCGACGCGCTGGACTCGGGGCTGCTGATGCGCGCCGGCGCCGAGCCAGCCGCCACGCCAGACGCGCCGCGACCGCAGCATGCCATCGTGCCCGACAAGGCCGAACCCTACTCGGTGAGTCTGCGAGCGATATTGAAACGCCCGCGCTACTAGCACTAAGTTCTCAATTCAACCTTCCTATATGTCCCTTGCAGTACATAGCCATGGCGACGGAAGTGTTCACACTGCTGTCGCAGGAGATAATCAGTGAGGGCTCGGCGCGGCTCGGCGCAGCGGCGCTGCAGCTGCACGAGGCGCACCAGCAGCGCCTCGCCGAACTCGCCAAGGACCTAGATCGGGAGACGGCGCGCACCGACACCGGTAACTAAAGCACGGCCAATGACCGCTCACTACTAATCTCTATCGCTCGCGTATAAATGTGTACTGCTGTCGCGCTCGCACATATCTCGCACATAATTATGTTAGAGGTTATTGTACGGAATTATCTCTCTATCGCGGCCGAGCTTCTATGTACACAGGACACTGCAGTGCACAGCCATGGCGAAGTGTTCGTACTACAGTCTCAGGACATGTTGAAATGGCTTTAACGATAAGCCGGTTCAGATCGACACAGATCACACCGTTCTGCACAGGCCTTGACAGACTGGCTTGGCCTGACCTGAAATAAGACGCGCTGTGAGGCCCTAGCTCCATACTTTTTAGCTCATCTGGTGTTCACGAGCGCGCCTTTTGACGTGTGCATTATTACAGCTGTGCCCCGTTTAGAAGTAAGAATCACCACCAGTCAGTTTTTAAAACTGCTATTATCTCGTCAGGTACTATCTCGTCCTGCTTCGGTCCCCGGCTGGGCGCGCTGTACGCTGCATTCAGCGCGGCGCTCGTTCGCTACCTGCACAACCTCAGCGGCGCGCCGGCCTTCGCGTCTCTGCAGCCGGCGTTGCAGCAGCAACTGGCGCCTGCCAGCTCCCACCAAACACCGCTACAAGTACGGTTGCCGACGTTTGGCGGACTTATCTGTCACTAACACCTAATAGCTTTATCAACTGCACGTTGCGTTTACGCAGTTCTTGTGACAACTTAATATTATGTAGAAAATATCCTGTCGTCAATCAATAGATTAGGCGTGATCATACGCCGTCCTATCCTAGAGATTTAATGAGTACAAACTACTATGGTCCTCCCTTTAGGTTTAGACAACACTTGTACGCACGCATCATATTTTTCCGAAGCTCTATCCCTTTCTGTCGCTAGAGCGGGAACCGTACCCTCGATTCGTACGAGTGTGTTTACTTGCATCCATCCAGTCCCGCTCTAACCAACGTGACTTCTAAGCGAAAGAAAGGGTTAGAGCTACTGATAAATGCGGTTCCGTGCGAACATGTGAGGTCAAACCCTAAGACGACAATGGTGACGGTAATATGCTCAACTAAGTGTCCAACAGGTCGGGCCGCGCGTGGTGAAGCTCATCGGTGGCATGGTGCTGAGCAAGGCGGCCGCTGAGCGAGAGAACAGCATCCTCGCGATGTGGCACAAGATCGTGAACACGCTGCAAGAGTGCGCGCTGCAGGCTCAACCATCTCAGGACCACGATTATGAAGGTTCTTCTCTCTAATACCACACAAATCTGAAAATGATTATTTGCCATATTGATCTAACTATTGTCTGCTCGTAAGTGCTAGATATCGCTTAAGGAATAGAAGCGGCGGCCACTATCCTATTTTTGGGTATAAATCTTAGTATATATTGCTGTCATTTTTTTATTGCAGATTTGAATGTGGAGCATGCCCAGTTGTTGGTCTACCTGTTCCATTCTTTGACGCTCATGCAGAAGAAGTCTGTACTTCTTATGACTTCCAACGCCATCATCAAGGTAAGAAAAAAAGAAGATCTAAACAGACTGTTGTCACTTTAAATTGAAGCGTTGACTATAATGTTGTTGTCTTCGTCTAATAGGTGGTAGAAACCTTGGCGATCAGCGACAGGAAGCGGGCGATGAATCTCGCTCCTCATCAGCTCATGCTGACCACTAGACTGATGTTGCTGCTGGAATATCTGATGAGGCATCTGTATGACGCACCGCAGAGCTTGTTGCAACAGGTAACCATTGGAGAAGTTTGTCATTGATCCGCAAAAACTTATTTTTTCTTCAATACTTACTCATATTTTCCACTGCAGATCGAATGGAATCTAGTGGTGGCGCCAGGGCTGGCCCAGCCCCCGCCAGATGTGAACGAGAATGGTAACAAGCCCCCCAGCCAGATCAAGTCGCGCATCTACTGCGAAGTGCCGAACATCGAGCAGGCGTACCGGCGACTCTCGCAGGATGAGTCCTCCATGAGGCCCAAGTTCTACGCTCTGACCTGTGCTGAGATCAACAACCAGGTAAATCAACAGTACTAACACATCAAGTCTCGCATCTATTGCGAAGTGCCGAAGTTCGAGCAGGCGTACCGGCGACTCTCGCAAGATGAGTCCTCCACGAAGCCCAAGTTCTACGTTCTGACCTATCTGAGATCAACAACAAGGTAAATCAACAGTACATGTCCCTACCAGATCAAGTCTCGCATCTACTGCGAAGTGCCGAAGTTCGAGCAGGCGTACCGGCGACTCTCGCAAGATGAGTCCTCCACGAAGCTCAAGTTCTACGTTCTGACCTATCTGAGATCAACAACAAGGTAAATCAACAGTACATGTTCCTACCAGATCAAGTCTCGCATCTACTGCGAAGTGCCGAACATCGAGCAGGCGTACCGGCGGCTCTCGCAGGACGAGTCCTCCATGAGGCCCAAGTTCTACGCTATGACCTGTGCTGAGATCTACAACCAGGTAATTCAACAGTACAATGTTCCTACCAGATCAAGTCTCGCATCTAATGCGAAGTGCCGAACATCGAGCAGGCGTACCGGCGACTCTCGCAAGATGAGTCCTCCACGAGGGCCAAGTTCTACGCTCTGACCTGTGCTAAGATCAACAACCAGGTAAATCAACAGTACATGTCCCTACCAGATCAAGTCTCGCATATATTGCGAAGTGGCGAATATCGAGCAGGCGTACCGGCGGCTCTCGCAGGACGAGTCCTCCACGTGGCCCAAGTTCTACGCTCTGACCTGTGCTGAGATCTACAACCAGGTAAATCAACAGTACTATGTCCCTACCAGATCAAGTCTCGCATATATTGCGAAGTGGCGAATATCGAGCAGGCGTACCGGCGGTTCTCGCAGGACGAGTCCTCCACGAGGCCCAAGTTCTACGCTCTGACCTGTGCTGAGATCAACAACCAGGTAAATCAACAGTACTATGTCCCTACCAGATCAAGTCTCGCATCTACTGCGAAGTGCCGAACATCGAGCAGGATAGACGTACCGACGGCATTCTATATCGCTTAATTTAACACTGAGTTTATCAGCGTATTTACCACCAACTAGATTATTAGTGTACATACAAATTTCATTATTTCACAGGAGAATCCCAAATTCGACGGGCTAGCGTGCAACTTCGTGCTCGGAACACCGCACAAGCTCAAATACCCGTTGCTTTTGGACGCGTTGCTAGCGCTACTGAACTCTGCGTGCGTTTGCGACAACTCGCAGTACCAGTCTTCGCCGGCAGCGCTTTCCGCCGCGCACTACTGCTTCCAGACTGCGTGGAGGTGAGTTGTTAGTAGAACCGTTAGTCAAGCAGTAACTTGGCAAGTGACTGAGTACAGTGGTAGACGCTGCATCAGGTTTAGCATGTGTCGTTTTAGCGCGCCATAGTCAGCTGACCAGAATAGCCCGAGCGCCGGAGCGGCTCAATTCTAACAAACTGCTTTTAATAGTTACGATTACGTTTTTTCTCGCTTCATAAATGTCATTTTCTCCACTAATCTAAGATTGCTTAAGTATAATTTAAAAAAAAAATGTGGAGTATTTCCTTTTATTTGAAATGGCTGTCTATTTTTTTATTTTTTTCTTCGATTTGTGAGCTACCCTGAAAGTTTCACTCATTGCCTGTAGTACGGTTCAGTTGTCCGGTCAACCGGACTGCGTGACCGGACTACGGAAAAAATATATTTTCCAGTGTTATACAACCAAAAAATTACAGATCAGAGTTTCTGTTTGAAAAATAAATATTTTGCATAGTCACCGGACTATGGATACATGTATATTTTTAAATTGTATGGAACTCATAAGTGACTCAAAATTACAGTGTTAGGTTTTTTTCTAATTGAAATATAAAATCGAGATACTCCATAAATAATTATTAATTTTTTGCCACAGTTACTCCATTGCATGAACTAAAACTAGCCTAAAAAACAAATAAATGCCGGAAAAACAAATGTTTAACGAAAAATCAAACTTGTAACATTACCAAACGTATAAGTATTACTTTTTACTAATATTTTCTGGATGATAGATAGATAACTCTTTATTGTTCTCCTTACATTAGCAAATGAACTAAATCTAAAACTTTGTGATGATAGTTACCTGACAATAAGTTGAACAAAAAGGTCAAACCTACGAAAAGTTTAAACTTGATCTTCCATGGTCCGGTCAACCGGACTGTGGAAGGATAAAAAAAACCGTAGTCCGGTCAACTGTACTGTGAAATATTGTAAATATTTTTTTTCAGTTGTTTGACCGGACAACTGAACCAAACTATGGGCAAAGAGTGGAAATTATTAGCTGGATAACTAATCGGGAAGAGCTCGAAATTTGAATTGCAAGATTCTAGGACAGACAGAAATACATAGATACATACAAGTGAAGTTAAATAAAAGGTTTTGAAAAGCTTTTAAATTTTAATATTGCACGTAATGCAAAGTTATTAAGTTATTTTTTGTTAACGAATTTACGCAAAGTAACGCCTGAATGTATAACCTTCAGACTAGTGATATCAATGCCGCCGGCAACTCCACACATGGACAAGCTGGCAGAAGGCACGAGCGCTGCGCTGCCGTCGCCGCTGCCGCTGCACGCCGTGGTGTGGGCGCCGCGCGCCGACAACAAGAAGGTGTTCAACCCGTGGCTGAAGGACGCGCTCGTCAAGCAGGGCATGTACACACAGGTACGTGCCACACACTTGAGGTGCCCTAGATATTAATGCCGTCGGAAACTCCACACATGGACAAGCTAGCAGAGGCCACAAGCGTTGCGCTGCCGGCGCCGCTGCCGCTGCACGCCGTGGAGTGGGCGCCGTGCGCCGATAACAAGGTGTTCAACCCGTGGCTGAAAGACGCGCTTTTCAAGCAGGGCATGTAAACACAGGTACGTGCCACACACGTGAGGTGCCCTGGATATTAATGCAGTCGGCAACTCCACACATGGAAAAGCTAGCAGAGGCCACAAGCGCTGCGCTGCCGGCGCCGCTACCGTTCCACGCCGTGGTGTGGGTGCCGCTGACGTCACACGAACTGCCGCAGGCATGTACATACAGGTATGTGACACACACGTGAGGTGCCCTAGGACGGTGACATCACATGAGCTTCCGCAGGCAAGTATGTACAGGTATGTGACATACACGTGAGGTGCCCTAGAACGGTGACATCACACTAGCATGTACATACAGGTATGTGACAACGGTGATGTTACTCGAGCGTTTGCAGGGCATGTACCTTGTACACAATACGTGCCACGCACGTGTACTCTACAACGGTGACGTCACACAAGCATCCGCAGGGCTTGTACACAGGGGCATAGAATAAATATAGATACATTCTAATGAAAGGCCCCTCACTTACAGACTGCGAGTAAACGCCTTTCAATTAAAATTAAAAACTTGCAATCTATTTGTGACTTCATGATAGCGGAGACGGGCAGTGTTTGTTCACTAGGAAGTTATCATATTATTTGATCGTAGATGTGTGTGTGTTACACGACCAAACTAGACGTGGCGCGCAACGCAACCATGCGGGCTCATGGCTGACATAAATGTAGGACATGAATCTTTGGAACATGCGCTTTAAAAAAGACACAAGAAATAGGTTAATACTATTTCTTGCGTCTTCTTGTGTTTATGAAAGTAAGCTCCATCCTCATTTTACAGTACGCTGAAACCCTACTGGCGGGCGTGAGCGAGTCCTGCGATAACATCAAATATACGGCGTGGCTCGCCTCTGAAACCATCAAGCACTTGAAACAGAATATTGCTGGTGAGTTCACATTTTTTATCAAAATAATTGTTGTAAATAACTCCTTTTTACCCGACTGCGGAAGGTTATGTTTTTTGGCTCTTTGAATGTTCCTTTGGCGCGACCTACAGCTTAAATGTCTTAATGGATTTTGATAAATGAGGTACCATTGGATTCGTCTTAATCACGAGAGTGCTATAGGCATAGACAACTGCATTATTCCTCAAGTACGCTATAGAATATATGAAGTGTCAAGAAAACTAGTATGGCGCCTTGCAGCTGCCATATTGTATTTCAACCGGAACAAATATAACCAAAACCTATTAAGTGAGGTATTTAAAATTAAAAACCATTCCAATAAATATAGATAAATAAAATATATCTTTAAGCTGCATTGACCATGGAAATAAAAAAAAAATACAAAAAAAAAATGCAAACACAACTAAAACTTCTTCATTTTGAAATATAAGGGTTAAGAAATGAAATGCATGATTCCTCCGACTGCATCTTATATTTGAAAATCATTGTGAAATATAAGGCGTAAGAAATGAAATGCATGATTCCTCCGACTGCATCTTATATTTGAAAATCAAGAATTTACCGATTGTTTGCCTCTTTTGTTCGCAGTTTTTTTTTATAATTCTTTTTTCTATATTTGAATGAATTTTGCAGAAGGTGGTCTTCCATCACTTTTGGATGTGATCTCGTGCGATTGCGCGCTGGTGCGGCTCCGAGTGTGTCTCGCTGACAGCGCCGAGCCCACGGATGCCCAGAAGTTCATGCCCGACTTGCTGGACCTCATGGAGACTATCCTGGAATGCTGTCGGTTAGTATTACACATTAGTTGCGATCAGCATCTAGCAGCTACGCGTTTTTATCAGCGCTGACGTTTGCAAAAATGAGCTTGTTTGAAAACTCTTTGTAAGTGTTACTCTTATTGATATATACCATGCTATAATTAACGGGACTATTTAAGTCAAGTTCTATTTAGCAAGTACTTTCTTTGGGAATTTTATGCCAACGAAACGACGTAACGTTACAACGAACAGAGCCAAGCGCCACCGTCGCCGCAAGTGGTGCTATTTGTTTGCTGACTGTCGTAGTCCTCGTCGCGGTTTTGCGTAAATTATCGCCGTTTTACATATCGATGCTTCCGGCAACAAAGCTCGTAAATGAGTATGGTAGAGTCAGAAGGGAATTTCCTTTTCCAGTGTAAGATTTAACGATGAAAATGAAATTTCCTGTAAAGTAAGTTTATTGATTTGATCTCTTTATAATATTTTATGTATTTCTCCTTGTTCAGGAGATGTTAATTTTGACTTGTAAAAGTGCTATTATTTTGCCTATTTGCAATAAAATTCTTCGAATTAGAATTTTGGCGAAATTTAGCTTTGAATGCAACCCTACTTAATTTTTGACATTGGGTCAATATAAAAATATGTGAAATTAGATTTCGCCTGAAAAAAAACTTTTACACCCAAATTTTTCAGTAGTTTAATCAAGTTTTTTTTAGAAAAGACGGTATGTATAACTCATATTGCTTAGAACACTAATCGTTCAGGTCGTATAGTACAACGTATACAGATTAGTTGTGATTACACCCCACAATCATTTTTAAAATGTAAGCTCTGCTGAGAAACATGTCGTAATGCCACTTGGTCTTGGAGAATTATACTGATATTGCTTTGAATACTGAGCTTTGAGACTGACGAGGAAATGAAATTTCTAATTAATTATCTAGTTTATGCTATTCTAAAGAGTTAATTTTAATTAAAACCGATTTAACTAGATCGATAACTCTTGTTATGATGTTTAATTGGTAATTTGAATGTGTATCTTCTTTTTTGTTAACTTGTCTCTATTAAAAAGATTTGAGCAGTAAGCTTGCTAGAATGTTTAAATATATTTTGTATTATGTCTGACTGGTTAGGTACGTCGTTCAGGGTAATATATACATTATAGGCTACTTGTTAACTAAAATGCGAGGATAGGGCACACACGCGGCTTCTACAGGTTTTGCCATACATTTGCGTTTTGGGAGAAAACGTTTCTACCATACTAAACTATAACCAAATCAATAATTCTGGTCTCTTTTTATTAATCACATAATAAACTTTTTATTTTTATCATATTTTGTAAACCATTTGAATTAATTAGTGATTTAATACCGATATTTTCTCTCAAGTTCGTGTACTGTTTAAATGAAAAATAATAATAAATTAAGAAAAAACCAAATCTACAAACATAGTTTAATCTGTGATTAATAAAAAGAGACCTGAATTATTGGATTTGGTTATGGTTTAATATGGTAGAAACGTTTTCTCCCATAACGCAAATTTCACGGAAATGTAAGACAAAACCTGTAGAAGCTGCGTGGGTGCCCTTCGGTCTTAACTATGCTATACGGGAAGAAGTAATTAGTCAGATGTATATTCAAAATATACGCTTTACACTTTAGTGCGACGCGGCTCGAAAAAATGGCTTTGTAATCTGATTGGTGTCGACATTTTTTAACTTTGAATTTGTATCAGTCAAAATAAAGATACCTTTATTTTTATTGAGTCAATTTAAAATGGACCGAACGACGACTGACTGACTATTTTAACATAAATCATCTTATGACAACATTACCGCGAGCTCAAAGACTTGGATAGAGAGTATTTGAGCCCTATGAGATTACAGACACAGATTTTAGTTTCCTTTAATTAGTCAATATGCAATTATTATTAATTTTGAAATGATCCACGACATCTTCACAGAGTAAGCGCGGGCGATGAGCTGGAAGCGCTGATGGAAGTGCCGAACAACCCGAACGAGAAGGCCGTGTGGTCTGCCCGCATGCGCGTGTGCAGCACATGCGGGCCCCTTGGCAACGCCGCGGGCAGCACGCCGCCGCCCGCCATCGGCGCCTGGCTGCGCGCGCACCTGCCCACCAACGTGGCCGCCGCCTTGGACCGACTCGCCACGCCGCCGCCTCTGGCTTGTATCAACCTGGTGAGTTTTACACGTGTGCAGCACGTGCGGCCCGTTGGGCAATGCTATCAACCTGGAGAGTGTTACACCGGTAGAGATAACTCAATCTTAAAATGAACGTCTCTCCAATAAACTTGATTGACACAATACTTATTGCAACAGAGTGAGACAGAGTGAACGTAAAAACATTGGAGGGAGGGGTGAACGCGAACGTTTTAGACTAGACGAACTTTACTAAAGTATCACTGGTAATAGTGGTAATAGAGAAGTCACCATTAAGTTCTTTTATTATAATTCTACAAATTAATATGTATGTATTTGGTTACATTTTTTTTATCTCGTTATTGGATTTTATTGACTTTCCCGCAACTTTTTCCGCGCGAAGTACAGATTATCACGAAAAAAAGTAATTAATTACTTTTTTTCGTGTCGTACTTTTTTTTCAGGCTATTTCCATATCAAACTTTATCATGATCAATTCAGCTATTTATTCGTGAAAAGGTAACAAACAGAGAGATACAATTACTTTTGGTTATATAATGTTATTGTGTGGAAGTAAATGTTGTACGGACAACCATTTCTAAACTTTTAGGCATTCTACACGTCCCAAATCATCCCATCTGAGAGCGCGGTCCTCAACCTGGTCTCCTCCCACTGCGAGATGATCAGCGCGCACCAGAAGTACTCCATCGGCATGTCGCTGATGATGCTGGCCTACTCCGCCGCTAAGCTGCTGGAGATCGGTGCCTTGAGCCTGGTAGAAGACACGGCGCTAATGAAGAAGACTATTGACTTGGTGGTACCGGCGCTGGTAAGTTGCTGTGTGTTTTTTTCGTCAGAAAAACGGTCTAAATTAGCGAAAAAACAACTTGATTTTAGGCAGAATTAACATCAACTTTATAAAAATAATTAAATTCAGTTTTAGTACGTTTGGTAAACTAGATAGAACAAAGCTTCTTATTTTACCAATATCAGTAATTATAATAGAGATCCCTGTGAAGAAAAAAACCGTGAGTTGGACTCGCACACCAAAGGATCCGTACCATCAAGCGTTTTTTTTTGTTTATACGAGTACGTCTACCGACCTATCACCTACAAAGGATTCAATGGATACAGCTCTTTAAAGGTAGAACATACAGACAGACGGCCGCGGGCCGGCTGTCTAAATGCTTATTAAAGGGGTTCCGTTTGGGCCTGCGATGAAAGAAACAAATAAAGATAAAACACTTAATACTTACTACTATTCAAATGCGATCACGCGACTATTTGTGGTGTGTCGCGTGGTACAAAACCGTTCGTCACAGTTTGTCATCAAAAGATCGAAAGCTATATTGTGCCATCCTTTTTCCACACGCATTGCTTGCCTGTTCGCTCCACGCAACATTTACATGTTACGCACATAAGCGTGTGTCAGCGCGCGTAGTCGATTAGTTGTGTGCTGCCCCGGCTCAAAACTATGGATAGCGGCTTTTTACTTTTTATGATGATGAAGTTTAGTTACATATTTGCCAATTAAAAAAGGCTGCTCCGCGCTCATAATTCACAAGTGCGCGATGCGCGGAGTTTTTGAATTGCGCGGAGTTTTGGTGGAATACGAATCGGACGAACTTAGTGAATCCTTATTTGTTTCTTTTATCGAAGGTTTGGGCCTTTTAGGTAAAGAATAGTGATGCAACGAATAGTACTTTTACGAATACGAATACGGCTACTATTCGGCGAATACGAATACGAATATGTGCTCGCCATGGTAATAAAAGACTAATTTATTTGATAAATTTCTATTCTTCTAATAATTAAAATTTACAACAGGCAAATTTTTATTTAAAAAACATAAAATTTGTAGATTTTCTGGTTTAAGGCGATTTCTTTTTTCAGTCTGAATGTTCCCAGCCGTTGAAAAAAGTCTTTCTGAGGCGACTGTACATGGCTTCAGTGAAAAATATTTTTGGGCAAGTTTTTTCAGACTTGGAAAATGGACATCTTCTCGCCAAAAGGCCAGTGGATCAGCAGTCGGCGATAAATTTGGGAGCTTTAGATAAGCATCTATTTCGTTTTTAGTTTGCGAATCCCCTGTAAAATAACATTTTGAAATTAAATTTAACTTTTAGTATACTATGTAGATGACAAAGAGTACCTATTACCTATTAATAACTTTTCTAACTTTTTTCATACTCACCAGAAAATATTGAAATTGGCTCTTCCTTTTCAGCCTCTTCAATTATTTCTTGCCAAATTCCTCTACTTGTCGACGGTTGAGGTTCTTCTGGAGGTCTTATCGGTCTTACGGCCTCTCTGCCATCAAAAGCAGCGTTAAGAACTGATCGAGCGGTTTCAGCGACCACTGTTGAGCTGAAAATCGTTGTTTTGAACCGTGGGTCAAGGATCGTTGCTAATAGATAAGTTACATCACTTTCCATAAAGGCAAATCTATTCGAAAGTCCACTGAATAGGGAGTTTGCCAGATCATTTACATCAGGATGAGAAGAAGGATCATTTGAAATTTTATTGAGGCAAGATTTTAGACTTTTTATTATTGGGATTGCTTGAGATAACGTCGTTGATTCTTTGCTTAGCTCTTTAGTAGCTTCTTCAAAATTGGCCAGAATATCAATGATTTGGCTCATAAGAGCCCATTGCCTTGCTGTGATTTCATGACGACAATTTGGTAGAGATGGTAAAACATCTTGAATCGCTATGCGTTGTTCATGTAATCTCTTCAACATCTGATATGTTGAGTCCCATCTAGTTTCAACATCTTGAAACAAAACATGTTTCGGTATATTGTTAGCTTGTTGAGAATCTTTCAGTTGTTTGAGTGCGGAGGTTGAGTGATTAAAATGAGTAATAACTCCCCTGCATGTGGTTAACATTTCGGTCAAGCGTTCTTGACCAAATAAACTTTTTTTCAGCGCTAATTGGATGCTGTGTACCAAACAAGAAATATGTTTAATACTAAGATCAAGCTCATCATTTGCTTTAACCATATTCCGTGCGTTGTCCGTTACAACTGCTGCAACTTTACCCAATAGCTGCCATTTCAGAAACATCATATGCATATTGTGGGCAATATTTTTTCCTGAATGTGAGTCACCTTCAAAGGGAAACACTTCCAGACAATAAGATTTGAGCTGGAAATCTTCATTGACACCATGTCCAGTAAGACTTATAAAATCATTGACTTGTGAGGAAGCGTCACTGGTCCACATGTCTGTTGTGACAGAGAGATATGGGGTCTTTGTTAACTGCTCCTTCAATTTTATTTTAACACGTTCATTAATATCCGGCAGTATTTTTTCTGTAAGGTGGGTTCTAGATATAATATTATATATGTAAAAAAAAATAGCAGTCAGGAATTAAAAAGGGTTTTGTGAAAGTTGAAAGAAAATCCCACTGATATGTATGAATGAACAAATGTATAGCATTTTAATAAAAGCAAACAAACCTTGGAGCTAGTTCACTGAGCAAACGACGGTATCCCTGTTTATTTACCAAATTCAGGGGCTCCATGTCTAGACAAACTTGTTCAGCAATCAAATATGTGATTTTGACAGCCCGAGGATCACCCGTTTCATACGTAGTTCGCTTTTCCCATATTTCCTTTAAGGACGCTTGTTTCTTCGCTGGAGTTACTTCAACTTCAGTGCTTGTTTCGTCTACAGTACTTATACTGGCAGCAAGCTCATTTTCGTGAAATCTCTTCACATGAGTCCACAGTGCGGTCGTAGTAAAACCTTTAATATATGCATTTTTCCCTCCCCGAGACAATTCACAAGCACAATATCTGCATCTAGCTTTGCTTTCATTGTCTAAAATAAAAACAACACAATTTAAAATCCTATCCCACTATAATATTACATGTGAAAGTAAAACCGATGTCTGCGCGGACGAAGTCGCGGGCAAAGTCTAGTACTACATTGACGCAGCCATTAACTACCAACGTTCGTCTAAGTTACTTACTTAATATCTTACCTTTTGTTGATACCAAAGAAATACAGACCATATAACTACTTACTCGGTAATTTATTGAAGTGTTTCCATATGTCACTTTGATCTCGTTTACGAGAAAACATTTTCAATTCAACTTTAACTTCTTTTACTTCGCAGCAACCTCAGAAAATAAATAAATCAATTCTCTCTTGCTTGACTTTTGCTTTCGACTAACAAATGAAGTGAAAGAAATGAATCAATCAATCAATGGTGCGTAATTGTAATGATACGGAAACTCCCGGAGCTGCGGTACTGTACAAACTATGGCCGGGGAGTCCCCCGTTGCGTCGTCGTTGCGGTTAAGGCCCTCTGCACACGTGCGTATTTTTACACGCGCGTTTTTCAAGTCTGCCAGTAATTAGAGTTGCGTTTGTACGTAAAATATTAGTTTTTAAATATTCGTATTAGTATTCGCCGAATACGAATATTCGGTAAATGTCTACTATTCGGCGAATACGAATATTCGTATTCGTATTCGTTGCATCACTAGTAAGGAACCTTAAAAACTTACATGTATTTAATTACAAATTAAATCGATTTAATGTAATGTTTCAAAACATTTCTAAACTATCTACTAATATTTATTACTAATACCCAACGTTTTGTTCCGCTTCCACAGACTGACGGCCGCCTAGAGTTCATAGCGGAGCCTCTAGGAGGCACCCTCAACGAGTTGGTGCCGCAAGTGAACAGAGCGGAGCAGCTGATCCACGAGCACATCCTCAGGACCACGTACCCAGTCCTCGTGGAACACCTCCAACCTTCCACTGAGAAGACCTTGCGGCATATGGTAAGTGTCTGTGCCAAAACGTACCACGCGGCTAGGGCACGGAGTTTACTAGTGCGCGTTAGAATGCAACAATACTGGGTTCGGTACTTGGCTCCGCACCAATGACTTTTCCAAGTTATTTGCGGATTTCCATCACTCCATGCTTCGGAGGGCACGGTCTCGACTGTTTTTGGTTGATGGCAATTGTTAAGCCATGTTAGTGGCTTTCAAACTGACACCAGAGGCTAGCACTACCTCATATGACAAGCAAGCACATAGCGGCCATAGTTAGACATGTATTCAATGAACCTCCATCTTGATCAAATGCAATAAATTAGAGCAAGACAAAAGACCATCAATGTGTCATTTAACAGTAAACACCTGTCGTCATCTACATATTTATGTTTTTAGCCGACTGCGGAGGGTTATGTTTTTAGGCTGTATGTATGTTCCTTTGGCGTGTCCTACGGCCTAAACGGCTTGATGGATGTTGATTAATTCATGAGGTATCATTGGATTCGTCTTAATCAGGATAGTGACTATGATATATGAAGTGTCAAGAAAACTAATATGGCGGCCTACAGCTGCCATATTTTATTTCCAACGGAACAAAAAATGAGGTATAAAAATGTTGGTATATAAACACCATTCAAAAATTTTGTAATTCTTTAGGCTGTTTGACCTTCAAAAAATGGGAAAATAAAGCTTTTAAATAAAAATATAAAAAATAACGACTGCGAAGAAAACTGAAAAGAGGCCAACAAGCTTTAGATTCTTGATTTGAAATATAAGGTGCAGTCGGAGGCATGAGGAGTAAAAGTAGTTTCCGCCAGGTTCTAGCTGATCCCGTCAAAGGAGAAAAGAAGTGCTAGATGCCTCCAACTGCATCTTATATTTCAAAATCAATCATTTGAAGCTTGATTGCCTCTTTTTGCACGGCTGGCCAAAAAAGGAGTGTAATGTTTTTAGGGGTATTTATGGGGTATTGTAGAATCCTTACATCGTCCCGAGTAAAATAGGGTTTCTTTTTAAAATGTTCTTTTTTAAACTAGACAGAAGTGTTTTTTCTGTTACTTTGATGATGTACTTGTTAGTTTTTTTTTAAACTAGACAGTAGTGTTTTTTCTGTTACTTTGATGATGTACTTGTTAGTTTCATTTTTAAACTAGACAGTAGTGTTTTTTCTGTTACTTTGATGATGTACTTGTTAGTTTTATTTTTAAACTAGACAGTAGTGTTTTTTCTGTTACTTTGATGATGTACTTGTTAGTTTTATTTTTAAACTAGACAGTAGTGTTTTTTCTGTTACTTTGATGATGTACTTGTTAGTTTCATTTTTAAACTAGACACTAGTGATTTTTCTTGTTACTTTGATGATGTACTTGTTAGTTTTATTTTTAAACTAGACAGTAGTGTTTTTTCTATTACTTTGATGATGTACTTGTTAGTTTTATTTTTAAACTAGACAGTAGTGTTTTTTCTGTTACTTCGATGATGTACTTGTTAGTTTTATTTTTAAACTAGACAGTAGTGTTTTTTCTGTTACTTTGATGATGTACTTGTTAGTTTTATTCGCAGTCGTTTTTTTTTTATAATCATTTAATTTTATTCATATTGTCGTTGTAGGTCAAATACTGGGAGAAGATATTGGACCGCGCTCCCGGCAAGAAGGCTTACGAAAGCGTTTTTACGGACAACTCCGAGTACACGCTTGGTTTGATTCTCCTGTCCATAACTAACGCCAGGTCTTGGTATTCGGAGAGAGTTGTCAAGTAAGTCGGAATTTTATGTGCATTGAGTCTGGTCTAATAAAGACCTCATTATCTATACTTATAATAAAGCAGTAAGTACCAAAAAGTTTGTACAAAGAAGATATTTGAAAAAAAATATGGTCAAGGGTACTTAAAATAAGCTACTGAACAAGAATAAAACATTTTTAAAATTCGTGTCTGTCTGTTAGTCTGTTTGTCTGTATGTTTGTACGCGCATCACGTAAAAACTACTGGACCTATTGCGATGCGGTTTTCATTATTGGATAGCTTAGGGTTTGACTTAAAAACTGGTGTATTTGGTATCTCAATCTGATGAGTAGAATTCGAGCAAGAAGACAACCATTTGACATCTGAAAATGATGATTTTGTCACTTTTGGTTCTGGAATATCACAGGATCCTTACATCCCAGAAAGAAAGACCCGCGGGCACAGCTAGCACAAATAAGTTGTTCTAATCTAATTGTTTTTAGCAAAAATTATGATTCGTGCGTGTACTAAAAGCACAGTACTAAAATGGTGATCATACGAGTCTGAATATTCATACAAACATGTTTTTCTCTCCCCAGGCTATTTGTCAAGATCTTCCTGTCATGCGAAGAGGGAGACAGCGCACTGTGCATTTCCGTGTGCAAATTCATGGGCATCGCCGACCAGCGGCGGCTGGCTAGCCTCATGCACCAGATATGCTTCGGCCCTCCAGGTGAGTCACAGGAAAATGGTACTTCCATTTCAGGTTTCACAGGATTTACTTGTTTGTGAAGCAACTAAAGTAGTAGCATACAACCAAACTCTTAATACCATAAACGTTTTATTTTATTTGTGCTTTAAAAACATTTTAGTCTATTAAGTTTTGCCATAACCCTACACTACAAGGGATTACAATAATGATTTTAAAAAAGTTCTTCTATTTAAATTAACATATTCAATAAAACTTGAAATATGGTCATACCTAGTGATCACTAAACAAATAATATTTATGCACATAAAAAAAAAGGTTTTAGTAGGTATAGGTACTTCCACAGAAACGGTCACTGAATAGCCTTATAAGTACGCAGCAGGTTTGTTTCGATTAAGCATGTAAATTCGTTTACGGTGTAGTGGTTGAATACATCGTATTTGAAACTCCCATACAAAAGTAAAAATTAGAAATTTGCAACAACCCTAGATGTTTGTTTACTATTCTATCACGTCAACAAAAAAGTAGGTACATACTGCTCCATCTGCGGGTTCAGGTTGCTAGGCCTTCCTCGCTTGCGCGCTGGTGGAAAGAACCCCGTTGAGTGTAGATTAATCACGTCCGAGCAAATGTGGGACGGACCAGATTTTTGTCTCTCTGCACACACTTAGTTCGAGTAAGCAGTGTTACTTATAGCATATACTTATGAAGAAAACACTTAGGAGGCTTAGAAAGCTTAGTAAACGACAATGTTATGTAAGACTTGAAGCTGATCACAAATTTTACCCTTTTTTTTATTTATTTCTGACTCTATAATAAAGAAAATTCAGATTTTCATTGTGACGTTCTACTGACATGCGACTGACCACTGCGCAGTATGCTTCGATGCGCGAGGTCTTTTGACAAGCACAAATTCAAGGCAAAGATGATTATTGTTTTTTTCCCTGCTGATTATTAAGCAGTACTATTAATTATCATGTGCTACTAGAGTTTGGGGTTCTAGGTTTGGTTTGTTCTTATAGGAATTTTTATAAGTAAATTCATGAATGAAATACTTCGAAATCTCAAAAGTCGTAAAACTAACGTTGTCCGCCATGACCTGTAGAATATCCCACCCCGATACTTAATAGGTAATTATGTTACTCATTGTATATCAAGTAGAAGTCGCATAGCCGGAGCTTACTAGGAAAACCTCCGTAACAGTTTCGTCATATTTTGAACCATTGAAACAATGCCAGTGATTGGTCCTACCTATCCTGTATCTAAGCTCTTTCTTTCCCAGCAATGCAGATTAGCACTACCAACGGATCACCGACGGAGACTGAGCTGCCCACGCCCACGTCGTCGGCGCCCGAGCCCGTGGCCGGCAACCCGGCGTCCGTGGCGCTGCGGAACGCGCTGCGCAGCGTGTTCCGCTCGGAGGCCGAGCGGCAGGGCGAAGCCGCCGCCGCCGCCGCACAGCAGCAACAGAGGAATGACGCGGATCTACCCGTGTTTGACACTCCGTAAGTAATGGGTGCTTACACAAGCCTAGCTGTCTTGCGCCCTTGTTTAATAACAGAGTCTATACCGCCCTTACCCATACATAAAGAAAAAAGCACTTATTTACCCCTAAATAATAACCGTTTTTTTTTTTTTTGCATAAACTTATTTCATTAATTAACTACGCCTATATTCTTTTCATTTTTCAAATACTTACTTCAAAGTTATAAGCAGTTTAACTGTTTTTTTGCACTGAAACTATTACAAATTGAAAATGCTCTTTTTCAAAAACAAAAAAACTTGCATAAACAAAATGATACGTATAAGCGTAGATTATATTCTATTGAAGTGATTGACACTAATAACAAAAGATTTCACCATAATTTAGGGGGTGGAAAGTGCTAAAACACCAATTCTAACAGAAACTGTAACTGTTGTGTCACAACCAGAACTCTAACTATTCCTAATTGCCTATACAGTCGGGGGAGTGAAAAATATAGGAATACATTTACTAAATACCTACTTTGCAAAGATCTCGTCAAGCAACTATTCTCTTAATGACCGAAACCCGGCGTTGCCGCGCCTCTCTTCCGGCGCGGCGGTGTTTAGGCAAATTGTCCTTGCATACTGCCCTTTGCGCGTTAGGCAAGGATCGTTGTATCCGACCGATACTCATAGAGTTGACTCTGACTATATAAATGTGCGTGTTTTTACAGATCTCCAGCGCCAAGAGTGCAATCTGAAAACGGACAACAATCTGCCGCCTCAGGTACGTTAACATAACTTGTTTTAGACACTCGATCGGTAATAAAACAAGTATATCATCATCATCATCATCGTATGTAATCAGTATGTAATATATATTTAATGCAAATAAATTGCTATATTATTTACCCCCTAGCAGAAATAAGCTGGTCCGAAGGCGGCAAGGAGAGTGGCGCCGGCAGCGGAGGCAGCGGCGGCGCTACCGAGCCACCGGTAGCGCTCGCCGAGTCCTCGAACGAACACGCGGCATTGCTAAATCTACTTTGCAAACATATTGTACAACATTGGTAAGTGATTAATAATAAATAATAAAAAAACGGAATGAACTAAGTATACAATAAACTCGAAAAATAAGGTATAAAACTATAAATGATTATTAACATAACATATATAAATGAATTTGACACGCATCATCATAATCATCATCAACCCAGTCCAGTGCAGGACATAGGCCTCTCCCAAAGCACCGTGAGTGTCCACGTTTCGGGCGAGAAGACTTGACGAAGCTTGCCGAATGCTGCCCAGCTCAGCTGATTTCTTCTATGGGCTTCCCTCTTAAAGTTGTTCTTACCCTATTGCAAAATTTGCCCCAGGTTAAAATATTCTTAGATATCCTCAAGAGGTACACAATATTGACTCCAATCAGTTCCGGCTCAATAAGATCGAGAACCAAATAAAAATACTAGTTCATGAACGTATACGTATACGTATACGTAACGTACGACTCACAGTCGTATGTTTTCGTTTGTAAAGTTCAATTGTTTGTTTGCAGTCCGTTCGAAGTGAGCGAGCGCATGATATCGACGCTGATCGGCATATGCGGCGACAACCCTCCCTCGCCGCTCATTCTGCGCGAGATGTGCCGCCTGGCGGACGCGCACTCCGGACAAGATCACAAACAACTGTTCCCGGCCTCTATCAATTGGTTGTCTGTATGGTGAGTAAAGCTTGATTCACATCTACCAGCACTCAGCGTGTCTAGCTACAGACGCTAGCTTTCATATAAAACAAAAACGCGTGTGTCTTTTCTTCACGCTCCTACGCTAGATGTGAGTACGCCTAAAGAGGATATATGTAATATTATTTTTTTACGTCTGTGTGTGCTGTTACGTGTTCGCAGATATGAATCGAGCTTAAAACGTTAACCGTCCGTGCTTCAGCAAAGTATTTGACTTTTAATCACTGTCCTGGCAGTTTAGTTTTAGAAATAATAGAATAATTAAGATGCCTACCTACTCGTGAAGTGGCGGTAGGTATTAAAAAAAAGAAGGAATAAAATAGTAAACTACCAGTGTAATCAGAAAGAAAAAAACTCAGGGAGTGAGTTACAGGAGGTGGCGTGGGTATGATATTGTCCTTCGGCTTGGGACTTAGCTTTGAGGCGCGCGTGGGAAGACGTTCCGCGATGAGATGGTGCAGAAGTAATGCAGCAGTGCGCAGAGCAGCTCCCGGGGGTCAGGTGTCCACAGACCCATGACAGCGTTCAGGTAGAGGTTATACCTCTAGGTATCAAGAAAAAACCCTGGAATGGTAGAATAAGACGTCTTAGTCCAGGTTCAGTAGGTCTGGCTGCCGTACATCACCAGGTCTTCGTTCCTTGGGGTCCACCATGCCGGAAGAGGCCTCTTTCAGTTAAGCCCCAAGAAAGTAGATGTGGCAGCCAGTATGGTACATAAGGTTGACAATAAAGTAATAAATAAAAAGTTAAAAGTAAAGTACAAGTGTGAAAGACCAGAAGGGTCGGAAATAAGTTCATAATTATAGAAATACAGCACGTAACAAGCATAGTTTTAAAAGAATTTCACCAGTTGGGGGTAAATTATCACGAAATGCAGGGAATACAAAAGCGGTATAAAACCGGTACATACTAAAAAGTCAAGTCATTGCGAAAGCGTTTGCTGGTATGACTAAATGCAAACAACAGGCATAGTTTGATTGTATTAACGTTCGTAATGACTTGCTAACTGAATAAACTAAAAGGAAAGTAAAAAAAAGATGAACAAAATCAGTAATATTTTCGTTACTAAATTTAAAATTTGTACCGGGCGATATTGCAATCCAGGTCTGCAATATCAAAAGCCTGGCACGTAAGATGCACAGTAAAGTTATACACAAGATTATAGATAAACATAAAACAATCAGTTCGTGGATTCACAAGCGTTACTTATAATTTTTTAACCAAAATGTTACGGCCTGATAGCCAGTAGTTTAGAGCAAGAAGCACTTTAGAGGTCACACTATATATAAAACACTTACCCAATATTGGGTTTTTTTCACTAGGTAAACAGGTAAATAATAAAGGTTTGTCCAAAATTATTTACAAAATGATTTAGAAAACTTTTTCCAAGCCAGCACGAAATGACGAGGCTAAAAAATAACTATTGGTCATCATCATCATCATCATGTCAGCCTTTAGAAGTCCACTGCTGAACATAGGCCTCCCCCAAAGAGCGCCATGACGAGCGATCCTGTGCTACCTCCATCCACCGACTTCCTGCGATGGCTACAATGTCGTCGGTCCATCGTGTGTACTATTGGTCACCACAGGTTAATTAGTCGCTTTAATTTGTATCTGTGATGGTCGCGTTCGAAATTTTAGCGTATCAACCACCCATTCTGTTTAATCAGAACCTGTATTACAGTCATTCAATACGGTGCGTTGTAGTAGATATTGCGATGAAAGTTTGTTTGCAACAACTCATATTGGCTTAGTAAAATTTCTGTTTACGATTGTAGATTACATAACGTGTGTCTAATTCAAAGACAAGAAATACTTAAAATCTTGACAACACCAGACATTTTAAGGTTACGTATTTCTTTGTTTATTATCGACTGTTTATTTTATTGTGAAAGTGGACATATTTTGTTGATAGTACGTGAAAACACGACTAAACGGAATAAAAACAACGTGAGATGAAGTGAGACGTTACATCACCCTATAGAAATTTGTTTGTTTTGTCGAAAATTATCGTAAAGGTCTATATTTATGTTCTAATAAGTATTAAATTATAATATATTGAACCTGTCTAATGCAAGATTAATCTTGCTCGCAGCGATTCAAATTAATCTCAAAAAAAGAGAGAAAATTTAAATAATATAATTTATTTGGCAACAGTGTGGACAATCTCAGCAGTCCTGAAGTGCTGGAGAAGCTGGACGAGGGCCAGGTGGATGGTACCTTAGCGCCACTGATCGAGTCCGCGTGCGTGCTACTCTCGTACCTGGCCGACTCACTGCACGCCATCAACACGAGCCAGCCTCACAGTAAGTCCATACAACACAAGCCAGCCTCACAGTAAGTCCATACAACACGAGCCAGCCTCACAGTAAGTCCATACAACACGAGCCAGTCTCACAGTAAACATTTGAAATGGGATATTTACTATGGATATAATGTTTCTTGAGTTCCCGATATTTTGGCACTGATGCAAGCGCCATGATCACGAATATTTGCTAAAGTAACTATACACGTTTGTTACGAGCATACATAATGGTCTACCTTCTTTCTCACACGTTTATTACGCACGATACTAGTACCACTGTATGGTATGATTGTTTGTTTTGACTATGATAGTTTTAAACCATATATTACCACATTAAGTTGTACTCATCAGTCAACCTCACAGTGAGTCGTACATAATGAGCTAGCACCATAGTAAGTTGTATGTCAGGAGCCACTAACACAGTAAGCTATATATAACACAAACCAGCGCACTAGTAAGTGTTCCTTGATTGTCTACGACTATTAAAAAACAAGCACGAATTAAACCTATATATATAACCCCCGACTCCCCACACCCCATTATAGCTAAGGAGCATCTAGATCACATCAGTTTTCAAACATAAAAATCGTTCCATCCGTTTGGGAGCTACAATCGTCAACCCCATCCACCCCTCCCCCCATTATAGCTAAGAACCATCTCGTTTACCTCAGCTTTGAAACATTCAAAACCGCAACTAGATTAGTCCATTCGTTTGAAATATACGATTCTCACCCCCCTTTTTTCAAACCAAAGTATAGCTATGAACCATCTCGTTTACCCCAGCTTAAAGCACAGCCAAATCGTTTGGAAGCCATTAGTTTGGAAGCTACGATTTTCACCCCCCTTTTCTCACCTCCCCCCTCTTCCCTCCCCCTCCCCATATCATAGAATCATCTCGATCACATCAGGTTTCAAACAGAAAAAAACACAACAAAATCGGTCCATCCGTTAGGGAGCTACAATGCCACACACAGTCACACACACACACACACACACACACACACACACACACACACACACGCACACACACACACACACACACCCAGTGATACACACCCTAAACTTATAACACCTTATAGTACAGGGTATCCTAGTTTGGGGCTAGGTAAAATTGGTGTGGAATTGTCCCGAATATATTATATTACGTCTTGTTTGTTGTTTGTTATCTTGTTTATTATATTACTTATAACACCCGTCTCTTTGTTCGGGGGTTAATAAATTTAAATGGACCTGTCAAAAGTGCCTTCCTATTTGGAACGATCTCTAGTTTGGGAAATCTCCTGATAAACTGAGTTTTGCAGCTAACATTATTTTCGTTTTCCGTGTAGCGTGGCGCTCGGTGAGCCCGACCTGGGAATCGCCTTCGGACCTCGGGTTCGACCTCGAATATACCGACGAACAACAGGACGATGACGATACGAGTGCCGATGATTCCGTAAGTTTCTTTACATACCCACTTCACTATTACTCGTTTGACATATATATTTTTTCTCATATATTTTATGAGCTTATCAAGGACAGTGCTAGTCAGTGGTCTAACTGCTCTGACCACAACCCCTAGTGAAGGCCCGTAGTCCAACTGGGTTGGACAGAGCAGTTGGACCACTACCCCGCACCAATCAAGGAAATTAGTCGTCTTATGTTCCGTTTGAATTGAAGTTCGTACATTACTATCGCATATGTTAAATGTGAGAAGACCGAAACTTACCTATGAGGTGAAGAATACCTACAAAAAATGGAAAAAAGTAAATTAAAAATATGTAAATGTTGTTGGAGCGGCAGAGTTATGTGAATTCAGGAGGTCTTACTACAAGACTCAATAAACGATATTATCGGTGTCATTACCGTAGCAGTTTTGATATACTTAGGAATGAAGCATAGACGGAGCATTCGGTCCACTTTTCTTTTCGGAGCTATAAGCCGAAAATCAAATGTTACAAATTTACAATGCCCCAATAGAGTCTGACGACGCGATTATTATTCAATTAATTTTATATGAAAAGAGGGCTGAAGTCTCCGTCTATTCTCTATTCCTTCGTATTTCAGGAAGTCCTGCGATAATTACACCAATATTTCGTTTAAAAATTGTGCTAAAGTTTAGGGCAAATAAAGACTTCTTTAAGACTGCATATTTCTTCACAGGACGAAGACACCATGCTGCAATATAAACTATGCACGTTCACTGTGACACAACGCGAGTTTATGAACCAGCATTGGTACCACTGCCACACATGCAAGATGGTGGACGGTGTCGGTGTGTGCACAGTGTGCGCGAGAGTGTGTCACAGGGGGCACGACGTCTCCTACGCCAAGTTTGGAAACTTCTTCTGCGACTGTGGCGCCAAACCCGACTCTAGGTAAGTGTTGGTACCACTGCCACACATGCAAGATAGTGGATGGTGTCGGTGTGTGCACAGTGTGCGCGAGAGTGTGTCACAGGGGGCACGACGTCTCCTATGTTCATTTTGGAACTCATTTACACAAATACGGAATTATACATCGCCAAACAAACGAGCATAGCAAATGCAGCTGTGTATGTGTGTGATAATTTGTGTTGTTGCGTGTTTGATACACAATTTCATCACAAAAGACAAAGGGCAATAGATCACAAAATATAGTATTTGTTTTTTCGTGACAACTTCACAGAATTAACACAACTATTAAGGACGAGATCTTGCTGCGATGTAGCGGCCGATTGGCATAACATGGGTGCTTCACTCCCGATTTGGCGGTATGGAATCCGTATTTTTTTAAACATTCTCGATATCTTATTTAAGTTATGTTGTCTCCTGACATATATGAAATGAAAAAATGAAAAAAAAATAGTTTATTTACCAGAGTGTTACTTCCAATTACTTGATTACTACACACTATATATGTATATGTTGCGTTGTACAGTTTGTTTGTCGTATGAGGTAGTGCTGGCCTCTGATGTCAGAGTTTTTCAAGCCGCCCGAGGGCCTCTGATATGGCATTGATTACTAGCAGTCGTTAACTGCTAGTAATCAATAACAGCCACACCAACAGCTTAACGTGCTCTCCGAAGCACGGAGCGATGGAAAACCGCAGAATACATAACTTAGATAAATCATTGGTGCGGAGGTTTTGAACCCGGTAGCGTTGGATTCTAAATTGCACTATAGAACCGTTAGGCCACCATCGCTCTTATCGCTTTGTACAGTGAGTCTGTGTTAGTGGTTTATCTGATATTGAACTTGTTGCAGCTGCCAAGCGCTAGTGAAACGCTCAGTAACGCTGGGCGGGGCTCGCAGCTCCGGCGCGGAGGAAACCCCGCCCGCGCCGTCGCTGCGTCGCCGCCCCTCCAGCCCCATTCCTCCGGCGCTGGTGGCGCCACCGAGGCGCCCCGTGCTCGCTAACAATATACAAGGTAAAGTATATATCATGTTTTCGGGGAACTCAGCCTTAAAAGTCTTTATTTATGACAAACGTCAGCCCGGTGTGACATTGGATTAACTTTAATTAGTGGGAATGTTTCCATTTTATTTTTACAGCCACTTTTGTCTTATAATCATTAGCATTTTTTAGAAATTAGGTATTGCTTTTTTTTTTGTTCTAGTTGCTTTCCTGACAAAATACTGTAGGAAGTTAGTCGTAAAGGATTTACAAGTAAACACACACTTTGGTAATCCAGTCCTGGTACTATTATAAACGAGGAAGTTTTTTTTTTCTTTATTTTGCATGGGAGTTTTTTCAGCATTCTGATAATGTCACCCCCGTAGGGCAGATCATATAATATTATGCTATGAATGTATACTATAATCCATAATTAGGTATTTATCTACCACCAAAAAGGAACAAGTACAATTTGAGCAGTATCCCGGCCCCCTCCGATGAAGGAGAAGCCAAGATACTGTTACAAATTCCCATCCCATTACTTAATACCAATAAGCTCTGACGCAACGCCGCCTGGTTTCGAACTCACGCCATCAGAACATGTTGGACGTCTTCAACAATACCGCAATCTGAACAGTTAGGCGAGTCTGACTTCTTCATCAGGAATTTAAAGTTATTAGATGGAATGTGTCCGGAACGGAGTCTCAACATTGCCACCACGTTTTTACGACTAATCGGTATCATATCGAACTATGGGTAGCGAGGAAGTTCACATTGTATTGTTTTATATCATATTCCCTTAGATAACGACCGCTCATCAAAATATTCACGCCAACTGAGTCTACACATATCCTTAACTTTACCCAACAGTTCACTGTGTAACGGTGAGCATCTGTAGTGAATTCCATCATTAACGGCCTGTTGCGCCGCCCTGTCCGCCTCCTCGTTACCCATAATGCCAATATGCGAAGGTATCCACTGAACAACTATTATTTTATTTAAGTCGCGAAGTTTGCAAATGGAACCTAGGATGCTATAGGCTATCGGATGACCTCGAATGTTCGAGGTTAACGAAGCCAAGTGTAAAAGTGCACTTTTTGAATCAGATAGGATGACAAATTTACTACTGCCAATAGTAATAGTACATTACTGCCGCGGTCTGTAATGACTGCGTTGCTGGCAGCGATGATGACGGTCGAGAGCGTAGCTAAGTTAAGTTCGAGGCCATCACAGCGCGGTCAGCATTGCAGCCCTTGATGGCCAAGCTGGAATGAAGGCCGAGACCGAAGGTCGAGACTTTTATAACGCGGACAGCAAGGGCTGCAATGATGGCCAAGCTTGAAGGCTGAGAACTTAACTAAGCAAAGCTCGAGGCCATCATAGCGTGGCCAGCAGGGCAGTCATTGCGGACCAAGGCTTGTATAGTGCTTTACTCAAACAATGCGAGGTATTTAAATAAAACCAGCTTAGTATAATAAGAATTTACTCAAACAATGCAACAACAATGAAAACAACAACGACAACGACAAAGACAACAGTAACGACAACAACAGCAGAAACAGAAACAGTAACAGAAACAGACAGAGAAACAGAAACAGAAACAAAAACAGTACACAACAGCAACAATCACGATCACATCAGCTTTCAAACAGAAAAAAAATTTCAATATCGGTCAATTCGTCTGGGAGCTACAACGCCTCTCTTTTCGCGTTCGGGGTTAACGAACCCACGGAATAAATAATAGTGCTACGACAAAAGACGACAATAATGGATTTTTAAAGGAAATTGCTGGCCGCAAAACACGACAATAATGAAATTCCATACAACTTTGCTGGCGCCTATTCAAGCAGCGCGGCAAGGTCGACTTTGCCCAAACAAGGTTGTCGAAATAATGACCACATTACTAGTATTGTTTGAGTAAAAGCTATTAGCTCACTATTATTTTCCGAGATAGCTATTAGCTCATAGTTAAATATTTAAACGGGACTTAATCGCGCTGAAACCAAATGCGGGTAGTTGGAGACAACGCTCGCCCTTCTCGACGCTGACACCCGCTACTTCAGTCTTCTCGTGACCACGATCAATGCAACTTGATCGAAACGTCGAGGTAAATAAATATTAAGTTTTCAGCGCGATTAAGTCCCGTTTAAATATTTAACTATGTGTTCGAATCGCGAAAGTTTAAAAGTTACAATAGCTATTAGAATTTAGCATATGTTCCTATTTGAGGGTCAAAGAATGCCGCACCTGATCCAGTTTCATCCTTAGATCCATCGGTATACAGTTGGTTATATATTGAATATATAATATATTTGGTATTGATCAAATTGGTACAAGAACTTCGAAGTTCCGATATATTACTCCTTCTTTTAGATGTATTCATTGCATCTATACCTACTACAATATTTTCCGACAAATCGAAGCTACTTATCCAGGTATCTAAGGAATGTATTTGTAGTTTACTAACTGAATGAATGTGATTGTATTTGTAGGTTGTACTTATTGTAAACTAATAAAGGTTTTTTTTTCTTGCCCAGTAGTTACAGTGGATAACATCGCTAAGTTGTTCTATTACATATATATTTATATTATCATTAAAAGACTTAGACCTCAAACAAAATTTGCCAGCTAAGTACTTCGTACGGATAAACAACGGTTGAAGGCATAGCTCACTTTCCATAACGTGGATTGGTGTACTCTTAATGAAACCTCCTATGACCCTCATTGCTTGATGTTAAGTTTATTCAGATGGGTTTTAGCAGTAGTGTCGTATAGAAAACTACAATAGTCAAGTCTGCTACGAATAATTGCAATGTAAAGTCGTCTGAGGTGTCTAGGATGTATTCCCCACTTCGCTGCAGCAAGCACTTTGAATACATTAAAAAATTTAAGGGTTTTGTCCCGAATTTCATTAATATGTCTACCCCACCTCAAACTCCTATCTAACCACATACCTAAATATTTTACACTATCAACTTGTTCAATTATATTGTTATCTATATTTATATTATGCTTTGATCTACCTCTACTAAACACACATATTCTAGTATTTCTATGTGAAATGCTAAGGCCTAGTCCATCAATGATATTGCAGAAAATATCTAAAGCGTTTTGTATATCTACTACTGCAAGGGATATGTTTTTGTTGGAGCTATAAATAACAAAATCGTCCGCAAACTGGGTTATAAATACTTGTTGGATGTCATGGCAAATGTTGATTGTGGCAACGTTAAACAGTATTGGGGATAAGGGGTCGCCCTGTGCTATACCTATTCCTGTTGTTCTACAAAGGGTTTCATTATCACTTAATTGTATTTCTAGATTGCGCTCATGGACAACCAACATGTGTAACCATGCATGTATATTACCACTCAGCTAGGCATAAACGAGGAAGTCTGTGTGTAAGCAAGTATGTATATTACCACTCAGCTAAGCATAAACGAGGAAGTCTGTGTGTAAGCAAGTATGTATATTACCACTCTGCTAAGCATAAACGAGGAAGTCTGTGTGTAAGCAAGTATGTATATTACCACTCAGCTAAGCATAAACGAGGAAGTCTGTGTGTAAGCAAGTATGTATATTACCACTCAGCTAAGCATAAACGAGGAAGTCTGTGTGTATGCAAGTATGTATATACCACTCAGCTAGGCATAAAGATACTTTAGGTCCTAGAATCTCAAATAATTAAGATACTCCTAATCCCGGAAAAATACACGCATTCAAAGCGGTGAGGCACACCTAGCATTACAATTCCCCTCACAATTGTACCAATTTATTTCACAGGCTGTCGCCAATGGCTGACAACATACCCCGAGTGGTCGGAGTGCATGGAGCGTGTGCGACACCTACTGGACGCGCTGAGCACGCCGGTCCGCGCCGCGTGCGAGCGGAACGCGCCCACTGGCGCGCACGGACGCGCGCAGCGTGCGCTCGCGCAACTGCACTTAGGGGAAAAGAAGTTCACGCATACTGACAACTTGATGCTCGCTACATTGGGTAACTTTTTTTAATAATATTGTAAAAAAAACAAGGTTGTTTGCCTGTTGGTTTCAATTCACTTACTCGCAAAATGTTGAATAATATTTGTTATCTACAAGTTAAACGAGAACTTGGAACAGTTAAAATTTTTCAATTTCACATGCCTATTTAGGATATTTGAATGGCGCAGTCGGTAGGATTATCATTAAACTTCTGACTAAAATTACTAAAATAACTAACGAGCGAATCCATTATTATTATTTTTTATTACCCAGGGTCCCAAGAAGGCGCGTTCGAGAACGTCCGCATGTCGTACACGGGCGAGAACGGCCAGATCATCCGCCAGCTCATGTCGGCGCACAAGCTGCGGCGCGTCGCGATGTGCTGCCTCGCCTCGCCGCAGGGCCGCCGACAGCATCTCGCCGTGTCGCACGAGAAAGGTAATACAAGAAGGCGCGTTCGAGAACGTCCCCATGTCGTACACGGCGAAAACGGCCAGATCATCCGCCAGCTGATTTCGGCGCACAAGATGCGGTGCGTCGCGGTGTGCTGCCATGCCTCGCCGCAGGGCTGCCGGCAGCATTTCGCCTTGTCGCACCAGAAAGTGAATACAAGAAGGCGCGTTCGAGAACGTCCGCATGTCGTACACGGGCGAGAATGGCCTGATCATCCGCCAGCAGATGTCGGCGCACAAGCTGCGGCGCGTGGCTATGTACATCCTCGCATCGCCGCAGGGCCGCCTTCAGCATCTCGCCGTGTCGCACGAGAATGGTAATACATCATCATCATCATCATCAGAAGCCCGCATCAGTCCACTACTGGTCATAGGCCTCTCCCAAAGCAAGCCAATGAGCCCGATCTTCGGCTCCTCTTTTCCAACCGCCGCCAGCCATCTTGCGTATGTCGTCGCTCCACCTAGCCGGAGGGAGTCCTACATTACGTTTGCCCAGGTGCCAGACTCAAAAACACGTCTACCCCAACGGTTATCGGTCCTTGGGCAAATATGACCAGCCCACTGCCGCTTCAGCCTATGTGGGCTATGCCTATAACTTTGGTTCTCTGTCAGATCACCTCGTTCCAGATTCGAAAGTTTAGATTTTCTACATGTACGTCGCATCTCGCAGCACTTTGTACCTTCTTCACAGAGGATTCCTACCACGTAGTTAAGTTCCTGGTCAACGTCAAAGTCTATTGTGCTTTCCAAAGCGGCGAATCGGCTCACCAGTTTTAACTAGAACGTTTCGGATCCAACTACGTTTTGTAGCAGATTTGGTCGGAGCGTGGACTTCATCAAACAAACACGTTCGAGCTTGCAATCAATATCCAGAGTGCCTCGGACAAGTCGGTGGTCACTTCCAGTTTTAAACCTAGTGAACCCAGACAACTGAGACATTTCTGAATATGAGCCTTTTGTCCGCTATGATGAAGTAGATCTCATTTATCGTCATACTATTGGGGCTTTGCTACGTCCAATTCCGTTGGGGCTGCTTCTTAAAGAATGAGTTCATTAAGAACAGCCGTTCTATCTCTAGGAAGTTGACGAGCATTTGCCCCCTAGGATTTCTGCTGCCAAAAACATGTGGCCCTACTATCGATTCGCTGCAAGCCTGTACTCCCTTTAGAATTTACCAGGTTTTTCACCAGGTCCAGGCTTGGCTTGGACATGATCTTTCCCCTGAACTATGGGTGTGGACACGGATTGAAAGCAATTCCTTGGGTCCTGTCCAAACCAAAGATCCAGCTGCACCTTTGGGGCACTTTTTCTCAGAGGAACTGTTTTAAAGTTATAGAGTAATGTGTGACAAAAAACGTAAGAATAAACATTTCTGAAAATCGATCGTTTTTCAGAGCTCATATCTAGACAACGATTGGGAATAAGTAAAAATCGATCGTTTTTCTGAGCTCATGTCTAGACAACGATTGGGAATAAGTAAAAATCGATCGTTTTTCTGAGCTCATATCTAGACAACGATTGGGAATAAGTAAAAAGTGTATAGAAACACAGTTGTAGTTTTTTTTATCAGCTTTGATTAAGTAGAATAACAAAATTTCCTATGACGCATTGTTTTGCGAGATGTAAGCAAAATACGGGACCTTCTTTATGGCCCCTTCTCCTAGGACTTACTTCAGAGGAGTAGGGGGGCATTATAGTCTCCTAGTCTAGTCCAAAAAAAGTTCCGAAGTAAACTTTCTGCTTTCGACCTTTATACCTTTATATAGCGATGGTGGCCTAATAGTTTTGTAGTGCAATTTAGAATCCAACGATACCGGGTTCAAAAAAAACCTAGGCTACGCACCAATGTCTTTTCTAAGTTATGTGCGGTTTTCCATCGCTCCGTGCTTCGGAGGGCACGTTAAGCTGTCGGTCCCGGCTGTTATTGATTAATAGCAGTCGTTAAGCCATGTCAGAGGCCTTCGGGCGGCTTGATAAACTCTGACATCAGAGGCCAGCACTACCTCATACGACAAACAAACAAACAAACACTCCACACCACCCTTTTGAGCACTCATTTACTAAGCTAGTGAGTGGGTAACTCCCGTTTTTGTCTTTTAAAATGATATGTTGAGTTGACTTGTAAGTAGTCCTGGAGCCCTTTGCGAGCTAGGCTCTAATCTGGAACTTTACAGATAGATTTTCGGTAACCTACTGTCAACTCACATCTGCGCACCTATCATAATATTATTAACCCCTGACCCCTCCACTCCTCCCTCCCATTATAGCTAAGAACCATCTCGGTCACATCAGCTTTCCAACAGAAAAAACCGCATCTAAATCGGTCCATATGTTTGGGAGCTACTATGCCGCAGTCAGACATTCACACGCATACCCTAAACTTATAACATCCTCTCTTCGCGTTCTGGGGTTAAAAATCTTTATTGCAACTGTACTTTGTATCCCCAGGCAAAATCACGGTGCTCCAGCTATCAGCGCTACTTAAGCAAGCCGACTCTTCGAAGCACAAGCTTACATTGACGCGGCTGTCGTCCGCGCCCATTCCCTTCACCGTGCTGAGCTTGAGTGGGAATCCGTGGAACGAAGACCTGCTGGCTGTCTGCGGGCTGAAGGAGTGTCATGTGCTCACCTTCAACAGCGGAGGTAAGTCAACTACAAATACCACTTCCATTATGAGCTGTCTTCTATGGACGCAGATTCATTAGGGGTCAAGGATGAGCAGCGAGTACATACTGTGGCTTTTTCAGAGCAGATTGAACATGGCGCTATCGCTAATCCTTCGCTAACACTTCACGTGAACACATGATGCTTTCTTTGACCCGTTTTGTCGCACTGCAACATGACACGCAAACTGTCCCGCAACATTGTTTCAAATGTACGGACGCCACCCACACTTTCTGCTTGCAGGAACGCTATGAAAGTTTTGAATTTGTGTCGCAACTAACGAGTCATGTTCGGGAATCTCGTTCATATACAGGGTGTCCCGTAATGAGTGGATAATCCTGCAGGTACATGTAGAGGGGGGAAAGACAGACTAGAAAATAATAATGAAAAAGAAAACTTAAGAAAATAATGTACCAGTTTTGAATCTTCTTGAAGTAGACACGTTTTTAAAGTAGTTGGCCAGGGTCTCGTACATTTTTTACACCACAGATGCTCAAACTTAACATTCAATAAGAAAAACCCAAAACTGTGAACAAGGGTACGAATTTTCCCAAGTCCTCTACAAGTACTTGCAGGATTATTCACTCATTACGGGACACCCTGTATATTTTTTGCTTTGTATCTGTAGCTGGCATTTATGGATTGGCAAGCCAGTTCCCATTGTCATCTCGTAAGTTTATTTTCCTATCTATTACCAGGAGACAAATCTAGTAATGACATCAGTCAATACGAAACGAAGAAGAATTGTTTCTTTTCATGTGACACGAGTTACAAGCATCGCGAGAGAACGCGCGATACTAGATACTAGATCGCGCGATACTAGATCATACACATTCGATACGCTTGCTATTCTTCGTTATTATACTTTGATTCGCGGGGTGCTGTGGTCCTGTAACAAACTATTTCGAACTTCCTGTCGACTTCAAGTAACCGATGTATGTGTCTGTAGGCGCAGTGGCGGACCACCTCGTCCTGAGCACGGGTCTGGAGGCCAACAACTACGTGATCAAGGCGATATGGCTGCCCGGCTCGCAGACGCAGCTCGCGCTCGTCACGGCGGACTTCGTCAAGATATTTGACCTTAGCAAGGACTTGAGCAACCCTATGCACCACTTCTTGGTGCCTAGTGGGAAGGTAAACCAACATTTTAGTATTGAGATAACTTAACGTTTCCTTATTTAAAATTTTTTTATTTTACTTCAATTGTATGTATGTATGTATCTATCTATGTATTGCTGTCTGTCCTGGAATCTTGCAATTCAAATTTCGAGCACTTCCCGATTAGCTATTCTGCTGAAACTTTCAGGGTAGCTCACAAACCGATGACAGAGAAAACTTATAAATGTTAAAGGTACAAAGACACAAAAAAATGTGACGTTCATTAAAACTAAACCGTAAAAGCTTCTGTTTTTTTTTATTAATTACATATCAATGATAATGAATAATGCAAAAAAAAGGAAAAATAACAAATAAAAAAAGGAAAAAAAAATAAAATTCAATAAAAAAGTGTTAAAAAAATAAACGTGAAAAGTGACAATTCAATAAAAAAACATAAAAGTGACCTTCATAAAAAAAAGATCGTAATAGTGTTATAAGTTTAATGTGTGTGTCACTGTGTATCAGGGTGTGTATCCGCGTGTCTGTCTGTGGCATCGTAGCATCCAAACGAATAGACCGATTTGGATGCGGTTTTTAATATTTCAAAGCTGAGGTAATCGAGATGGTTCTTAGATGGTTCTATAATGGGGGGTGGGGGGATCGGAGTTATGTATTTTTTGTATTTGTTCTTGTTGGAAAGATAACTTGGGCTACTATCTTCTTGCAGTGCGTCTCCACTACTGGAGGTTGGCCGACAGCTCAGCGGAATTTTCTCTGTCTTGCGCCAAATTAAACAGTTTTTCTACATCTATACTTATAATAAAGCAATACGAACGAAAAAGTCTGTACAATGAAGATAATGTAAAAAAACTACCTTATAGGTACTTAAAATAAGCTACTGATCAAAAATAGAACATTTTTTTAAATCGTATCTGTCTGTTTGTTTATAATCACTTTCCCGAAACTCGACTATCCGGTTCGTCGTATTTGTTCGCTTTGGATAACTTCGATCTCATTCGTATCGTTGCCGAAGCGAGACTAACTCGTTCAGCCGACGCCTGCAATTTTTATACTCCGAGCCGCCCGACGCGTACGTCCCGTGCCGTCTGGAAATCTCCCGTAGGCACGCGCCAAATTGCGTCATTTGGACCGGGTTCTAGAACATTCTGGTACCAAATGGAGACGTCCAGTACCTTCCACTACGTCCCAGTACCACCTAGTATCTGTTGGACAATTCTAGAGCGATCTTACTAGAACCTTCCAGAGATTTTTTTCGAACAATCGACCGGCGTAACAATATTATTCGGGTTCGAATAGTATTTATATAGGTTCATGGACAATTCATCCTCCGCCCGCCACTCAAGAGCTTCAAACTAACAATGGGTTTTATCGTTATCCACAGGTTCGCGACGTGACCTTCGTAAACCAAGACGGAGTCATGCACATGCTGTGCATGAGCTCAGCCGGCCACATCTACTGGCAGCCGATGAGCGACGAGTCGCGCGCCACGCTCGGCACCTTCTACGTCACCAACACGCTGGAAGTGCTGCACCCGGAGATACAGGTACGTGGTGACTACATCTACTGGCAGCCGATGAGCGACGAGTCGCACGCCACGCTGGGCACCTTCTACGTCACCAAAACGTTTGAAGTGCTGCACCCTGAGATACAGACAGGTATGTGGTGACAACATCTAGTGGCAGCCGATGAGCGACGAGTCACGCGCCACGCTGGGCACGTTCTACGTCACCAAAACGTTTGAAGTGCTGCACCCTGAGGTACAAACAGGTACGTGGTGACAACATCTACTGGCAGCCGATGAGCGACGAGTCGCGCGCCACGCTTGGTATCTTTTACGTCACCAACACGTTCAGTTGTCACGTACCTGAGATTACAGGTACGTGACAACTTGTACTCTTGGAAGTGTAGGCAAGGAAAGCAGAGGGTGCCCGATGACACTTCTATCAAATCCATCAAAGGAAAACATCGACGGAATGACGATGTTATATGCTGAGATTCAGAATCTTGTTTGAGTTTGAATTCATTCATATTTCACCATGTCAAATAGGAACATATTTTGATCTAGAAAAAGCATAAGTTCAAACTTTAGTCAGTATCTAATTATAAGTTTTAATAACAACAATGTGGCTGAATGTGGCACTCTAGTGTAAGTGTGTATGTGCGTGCACGTATGTGGGTTTCCCTATTTGTGTTGTAGTTCCATCAGTACAGAACTTTTTACACGACTGCGGAGGGTTATGTGTTTGGGTTGTATGTAAGTTTGTACGTTTCTTTGGTGCGTCATACAGCCTAAACGGCTTGACGGATTGATAACTGAAGTATCATTTCGATTCGTCTAGTACCACGCATTTTTATAACAATAGAAAAACAATTTAAGATCTGACGATCATCAGTCGCGGTACGGGACAGGTTAATCACGAGAGTGCTATAGAATATATGTAGTGTCTGGAAAACGAATATGGCGGCTAACAGCTGCCGTATTGTATTTCCGACGGAACATAAAATTACCAAAACCTATCGAGTGAGATATCAAAATAAGGTCGTTAAAATACTATTCCAAAAATATATAATGGTAACTAAAAAGTTTAAAATAACAATAAATTATTTTAAAAAAAGCAATATACTCTACTGCGAACAAAACAAAAAAGAGGCTAACAAGCTTTAGATTCTTGATTCTGAAACATAAGATGCAGTCGAAGGCATATTGCATTTCAAGGCTCCTTTTTTTTAACCCAGTGTTTACGTGTGCTAACAGGATGTGGCCGGGCTCGTGGGTGGCGGCGGCGTGTCCATCTACTACTCGCACACGCTCAAGATGCTGTTCTTCTCGTACGCACAAGGCAAGAGCTTCCTGGCGCCGCTCAGCACGGTCGAGGAGAGCGTCAAAGGTGAGGCTGGTCACGTAACGGCACCACGTGGCCTGCAAACTGAACAATGCTTACAGTTTATTATGGAGCGCTCTGGTATACCTACGAGTTTTAAATACGACCGCCATTTTGATTAAATAGCGAAACCGCGTCTTCATAGCGAGCCTTGATAAAAACCAATATCGTGAATTGCCGCGCTTCTGAGATATTGGAGCCCAATAACATATAACGTGCGTCAACCTAGATCTCTCAGTAATGGGTATTTTTCTCGATATGAGTAAAGCTTTTGATTTTGTTCATCACAAATTACTTCTACATAAATTGGAAAAGTATGGCATTAGGGGAGTAGCAAATGATTGGATTAAAAGTTACTTAACTGATCGTTCTCAATGCGTAGAAATAGACAAAGTACAAAAAGATATGAAAGTTACGAGCAGGTCGAACTTTAAACTAAATAAATTTGCAGTTCCACAAGGAAGTGTGCTAGGACCATTTCTACTTGTTGGTACTTGTTGGTATGCCACAAAGGTACAAATGCCTTTGGGTTAAACTTTGAAAATACCAAGTCTGTGGCGTTAACCACTCACTCGTCACTCGTTTTAACCGTGATCGTCGCGCTTGAAATAATGCTGTTATATCTGGAAACTCAAAAAGACGATAAATATCCCGTTTCTTATGTTAAAGTGTTTATTGACCACGTCAGTTTAAAAACTTTTGACAATAATAATATTTTGTTCAGGAACGGCAATGATCACTTTGTCGGGCGGTGCCGCAGCGAAGGAAGGCGGGCGCGGCGGCAAGCAGGCGGCGCAGTCGCTGTGCCAGTGGGCGGAGGTCGCGGGCCACCCTGGCCTCGTCACCGCCGTCATGCAGGCCTCCAACAACCCCGTCGTGCTCATGCTCACGCCCACGCACATCTACGTGCAGGAGATCAAGGTCAGGAGAAAAACACTACATACATATGTGTTAGGGTCACTAATATCCATGAAACAAGTACTCTGGTCTTGCCATTCTGGAACCATCAACATGACTGTTATTATCTATGTCAACATGATGCTCTGCATACTGACTGCTGCACTCAGAGAGGTCTATTAACATCAAACTCTGTCAAAATCCATTCAAAAAGAGCAATTTAATGCTTGATTACGGTTAACTGAAGTTTATGAGTGCGGCACTTAGAGCTATTGGAAACTAATTGATGTTTTTCAACTACCAATAGGAGCGATGACATCATCAAAAATAATCAATTACACACAGAAATCTCACCCGCCACCCAGTCCATATATATGTTATGAAGGTTTGGTTGAGTGATAATAACTGGACAGATTTCGCAGCCAGAAAAAATGCTTCGATGCCTATATTAAACGTTTTGCAAGTACTTTTTTTACGTCTATGATTGATTTTACAAACTTATGATTTGTACAGAGGGCTGAAGTTTCCCAAGTGTCCTGAAAGTTACTTATGACCTTTTCCCAGGTGATTCCCGCCAAAGCGAAGATCACAGACATGGTCGCGGTCCGGCACTGGTGCGGCGCGGGCGGCGAGCAGAAGAGCACCCTCATACTGCTCTGTGAAGACGGCAGCCTCAGGATGTACGCCGCCAGTCCGGAGTGTACCGGCTACTGGCTCTCGCCGGCGATACAACCCATACACGCGCCGCGCCGCAAGCCGAGGATCGTCTCGCATCACGCCAAGGGGAAATCACAGCAGGTAGGAATAGATACCTTATTGCAACTAGTAGAAGAGTAACTGTTCTGTAAAGACGGCAGTCTGAGGATGTAAGCCGCTAGCCTCGAGAGCACCAGTCACCTGGCTCTCACTCACTCCCTACACAACCTTTACGCGAGGATATTTTGTCATCACGCGAAGGGGCATAACGATCTTATTGTAATGTGTGGAAGAGTCATAGTAGCTCTTCAAAGACAGCAGCCTCAGGATTTAATACTAAACAATAACTCTTTATAGACACCAGGATTTATACTGCTAGACCTGAGAGCACCACTTACTGGTTCGCACTCATCATACTACCCGTGTACGCGCCGCATCGCAAGCCGATGTTCGTCTCCCATCACGCGAAATAATCTTTGCAAAGTAGGTATTTAGTAAATGTATTGCTATCTCACCTCCTCCCCCGATCGCATGTACGAGCGATAGAGAGAGTTTCTGGTTGTGATTTTTAGTAATACAGCTTTTGATAGAATTGATGTTATGGGGGAAAGCTTTCCACCCCCTAAATTGTGGTGAAATCTTTCGTTATTCATGTCAATCGCTTGAATAGAATATAATCTACGCTTATACGTTTATTTGTTCAAAGAAAGCTTTTTGTTTCTTTAAAAGAGCATTTACCAATTATCATAGTTTCAACAGAAAAAAAACCGCCAGTTAAGATGCTTATAACTTGGAAATTATTAAAATAATTAGAAAACGATCACGTTTAAGCTTAGTTAATTAATGAAACAATTCAAAAAAAACGGATAATATTTAGGGGTAGATAAGAGTTTTTTCTTTTTGTATGGACAAGGGCATTCTACATCGTTCCATCTTCGTTTTCTAAACGTTCTAAGTGCAGATCGGAGCCAAACTGTAGTTATTGTCCTGGGCACAGAATAAATAATAAAATTGTAGTACAATCTGGGCCAGGAAAACATCCTAACTTACCTGGGTACCTTATTCGGCAGGCGGTCTCGAAGTCCGGTCCGAGCGGCGCGCCCCAGTTCCCGATCGACTTCTTCGAGCACTGCGTCGCAATGTCTGACATCGAGTTTGGCGGAAACGACCTGCTGCAGGTGTACAACACGGCGCTGATCAAACACCGGCTCAACACCAACGGTAACTAGTTACTCGATTCTGTAGTCATCTCACCAGAAGAGTACCAGAAACTCGCTAATTACGCAACTTGCGGGTCGTGACAATTATCGAACGAATTCTCATTAAAAAATATCCTTACCAGCGTCTGCAACGACAATCGCTCCATCCAAATAGCACGACAAACACAAATTACAAATGTACATAACCCCACCCCGACCACCCTCCATTATAGCTAAGAAGCATCTCAACCACATCAGTTTTCAAACATAAAAATCGGTCCATTCGTATAGGAGCTACGATCCCCCCCCCCTCCCTCCCCCCATCCCCCCACCCTCACAATTACATGTATTACAATACATTTAAGCAACAGGCTCTCCACTAGGATTCCCTGTCTCGGGGGGTCTATTTCTCTTCCAAATGTACCAAGAGTTTTTTTTATTATTTGATTCACAAAACTGGTTATTACACATTTCATAATTAGAAGTACAATTTTCTAGCTTAGTGTATAACCTACTGGAAGTGAACACAACATGCACAGAATAAAAACACTTAGTATATTTTAACAAAAGAAAAACAAGTAACATAATATTATGAAAAATTGAAGAAAATGAGATCTGCAACAGTGCGTCGCTTCACCAAAGAAATTACTTTATAGTGATTGGCTCTTGCATCGTAGGACGTGAGTTCGCGGCATCGGTTATCAATAAAACAGAGATGATAGAGGTACCGTTTCTGTAGTCTTTCCAACCTACCAATATGAACTATGAATTTGATAGCACTTTGTGGAATTTAATAACATTGCATTGACACCAGTAAAATCAAACTTAACAATGTCGTTTTGTAAAATCTGTGTATCAATAGACAATCTTATAACTCTATAAAGTTTCAGGTCATCGGCAAATAACAGAACCTCAGATTCAAAAGTGCTACATAGGTCATTAACAAAAAGTTTAAAAAAGAGGGGACCAAGGTGAGAGCCTGTGGTACGCCGGAAGGCACTCCCCCTGCCTCGAAACAAAACCGCGGATCTTTCAATTTGTGACCGATTATGTAGATAAGACTCGTACCACCTGAGCAGAGAACCGCATAAACCCGCATGACCAAGTTTTTGGACTAATAGGCAGTGATCAACCATATCAAATGCTTTAGTCAAAAGTGTTTGTTTTTTATCGAACTTTACATAGTCAGTAAGGTTCGATGTAGTTGATCGTCTTGGCAGGAACCCATACTGATTTACGGTTTCAGATACGGCAGCAATCTTTTCTGTACTAAAGACTCAAAAAGTTTTCCAAAAGCTGATAAAATTGATATAGGTCTGTAATTGGCTACGTTACATTGATCTCCTTTCTTCAATATGGGAGACAAGTGTGCTATTTTCCATTTAGTTGGGAAAGTACCTCAATCTAGGTATTGATTATAAATAATATGCATAGTAGTTATGTAGTTTTTTAGTATAATTTTTAATATATTTAAATACATTAGTGTGCGTGTGTGAGGATGTGTATATATTATATTATATTATATGTGTTTATCACACAGGACTGTATGTGGTGTCGACCAAGATGTGCGGGTTCACCATGGAAGTCGTCAACTCGGATCCCAACATGGTCATCTGCGGCATTCGCGTGCTGCTGGGCACGCAAGATGTCGCTAGAACGCCTTTGTTCATCGATGTAAGTTAACTCCACACAACTAATTATTAATTGTTTGATCCAAAAAAACTATTACATATACAGGAGTATTTATTATGTTATTCTATGGATATACTAAAACAAATTGGACCACAATACCCTTTCAAATGAAAAACATACATACAAATCCAACATCCTTAGATGTGTTGACGCTGTGAATATACAAAAGTAAGTTAAAAATGACGTTAAAATAATAGATTGTAAAAAAGGGCATAAAACAAACCATTATTTCCAACATTATTACAAACGTTTATCCTTCCGAGCGAGGGTAGATATTGAAGTCGAGGTGTAGTAGATTGTATGACAAGGGAGCAAAATAATATTTTGACAGCGAGGGCGCTATTTTGAATCCAGAGCGGAGTGAAGGATTCCTAAGTACAATCCTGAACCTAAGTTCAAGTCAAGGGATTCAATATATGTTGCCCGAGGAAAAATAATTTTGCGTCCGACTAATACACCCTGGTTTTTCATCCATCATAGAGGGCTATGAGAAAAATAAATAAAAGGCGCTTTTAGATACTTTACAACTTATACCTTTATTTAAAAGGGTATTAAAAACATATAATAAAAATAAACAACTTAAAATAAACTAGTTACTTTTCCTCCTCTCCTTACATAATCCACATGATTCTATTTTTAAATACAGAGAGCGAGAATGTTCCAAATTCAAAACTCATTATTGCCCTCTTTGAAAGTTTTCCAGAGAAAATACCTACTTTGCTCCCACTTTTCGAGGAACCATTCAGTGTTTTTCGAATAGATGTGATGAAAAATGACTTGTTTTATAAACGATTTATACACTCTGCTTTTCACTTCGATTGTGAGGAAATCAAACAGTGATAAGTTATCTTTTTACTGCTAAGAAAAGACGAGAGCTTCTTTTCAGACACATTTTTTAAACTCTTTACATTAAAAATTAGGTTCGGGTCGGAGACCATAGGGAATTAGAGAAGTAAAACGCTTTTACTGTCTAGAACATAAAATTAAGTTTTATGTCGCCTAAACCTAGCATAAATAATAGTTTTACGAGCATGAGAAGTGAGAAAATACTTTATTGTTACGTGTGGCTTTCAGATTTACGGCAGATCGATTCAGACGAACGTGGTGCGTAACCGTTGGTTCGACATACCTCTGACCAGAGAGGAATCTCTGCAGGCGGATAAGAAGCTTCGCATCAACTTCGGACCGTCTCAAGACCCCGACGGGGTCACTATGGTTGATTCTGTGAAGGTATGATTTCTAATTTGATTGACAAAATATGCGTATTTTAAACCCCCAACTTCATAAGAGAGGGGTGTCATAAGATTAGGATCGTTGTATGTATAAATCACTGTATCCGTGTCCATCACTGTAACGAACAGACCGATTTTATGCTTGTATGCTTATGTGATCGAGATGCTTCTTAGCTTATGGGGGCACCACCCCCATAAGCTAAGAAGGCTAACATTATATAATTTGTGCATGCTTAAATTTGCATATAAGTTTACGTATTTTCGTCTCTTTTAGGTGTACGGCAAAAACAAAGAGCAATTCGGATGGCCAGAAGAGAACGAAGATCCATCGGCGTGTCCGTCGACCAGCAAGGTTGCCCAAGTATGTTATTCTTAGAGATACTTTACTTAGCATTTATGGCTTGCTACAGTTTATCGCGAAAAAAACATACTATATTCTAGATCTAGGATATTAAAAACCAATACAAAAGTATAGTACTCGCAGATTACTTCCGAGACACGCACTTCCGCTGCGACTACTGTATAGCACATCGCTTTTAATGCTTTTTGACAGACTTGTTATTATTTTGTTTCCATGGCAAGCGCACCTTACAGCGAGTAATCGATATTTTCCAGTTTTCCTGTGGAAACTTACCATTTTCCGGGATAAAAAGTATCCTATGTTGGTGTCTGTATCGTACAGTACCTATTTTCATCAAAATCAGATCAGCCGTTTTGGCGTGAAAGCTCCCCAAATAAACAAAGAAACACAACGTTTCACTTTTATATATTGGTGTGGATTCTCACTACATAGTCAGTGCCATATCTTTAAACTTTATCACCTACACATTGACATTTTGTAATTTTTTTCACGTTCACGTATGTGATTTGTTGCAGGAATCGGATGCGGCCGGTGGCGCTGCGAAGCCGAGTTCACTGGAACGCTTAGCTTGCGCCGCGCTGGAGGCGCTAGAGCTAGGCGCCGGCGCCCCCAGCGCTACGGCGGCGGCGGCCGGTGCGGAGGGGGGCGCGGAGGCGGCGCGCAAGCTGCTGTGCGCTCCCGCCAGCGCCTTCCTGCATGCACGCGCGCAGTGTCTCCTACGCGCGCTACACAACACCAACTACCATCAGTACAAGGTAACTCCTCTGACAACGAACTATATCAACATTGTTTTATTTCCGCATTCATTATACTACGAGGGGAGTTCAATGTATTCTCGGTATAGGCATGAAAGAATAAGCAGAAAATTCTGAATAAAAATTATTTTTCAATGTAGTCCACTAGGATCTGAACACACTTATTTGTCCTGGAAAATAACTTTTCAATTCCCTCCAAAAAAATATTTTTCTTCCTGGTCTGAAAAATTATGCCTTTAACTCTTCATCGTCGGAAAAATGCTTGCCTCGAAGTTCTTTTTTGAGATTTGGGAACAGAAAGTAATCACTAGGGGCCAGGTCCGGGCTGTAGGGTGGATGATTGATTTCTTCAAATCCGCAATCCCGCACAGCAGCATTGGCAATGCGCGCCTTCTGAACAGGCGCGTTGTCGTGCAGAAGCAATACACCTGCGGTCAATTTTCCCCGTCTTTTTTCTTTTATTGCCTCCTTTAAATTGCGCAGGGTGTTAGCGTAAGTTGCGCCAGTAATACTCTCACCTTTTTTTTGTATACTCAATTAATAAGATTCCCTTGGATTCCCAAAACACTGTGGCCATGAGCTTTCCGGCGGATGGGCAGACTTTGAACTTCTTCGGTGGGGCTGTTCCTTTTTTATGCCACTGCATAGACTCCTGCTTGCTCTCAGGATCATAGTGATGAACCCACGTTTCATCACCAGTAACAATCCGATCATAAATACTTTGCGGATTTTCACCACAGGGCTCCAAAAACTCCTTGCAACAATCAACTCGCGCTTGTTTCTGAAGCGCTGTGAGCATTCGCGGCATCCATCATGCACTGACCTTTGACAAATTCAGATGGTCATGAAGGATAGTGTGAATGGTACCCACGGATAGCTTGGTTCTTTCTGCTAATATTTTCACTCTTACACGGGCATCTTCGAGTACAAGTTTCTCAACAATTTTTACGTTTTCATCAGTAGCGGCACTAACCGGCTCATCGGCACAAGGGTCGTCTTCAATACTCTCTCTACCCCGTTTAAATTCACTTGACCACTTCTGAATTGTAGATAATGAAGGGGCAGAATCTTGGTAAACAGCCATCATTTCTTCGTGAATTACTTTTTGAGTCTTTCCTTGTTTTGTGAGGAATTTTATCACAGCGCGATGCTCGATTTTTTCAACATTGTCGTATCAGTCATCGTAGTTGCCTTTCCGAATTGATATTTTGAATACAAATGGCGACAATCAAATAAAATTTTGTATTTATACCCTCAATGAGTGTCATAAACTAATGAGATAATTTAATTACCCTCATCATTAGTATATTACCCCAATACCGAGAATACATTGAACGCCCCTCGTATATATATACATAAACTTTATGACCAGTTGAACTCTGATCGGTCATAAAGTTTTGAGCGGTTTTTATCCAAACCGCTCAAAACTTTAAGGCCAATCTTTTATAATGCTATTTGCCTCGATCCTGTGCTGCCGATGTGCTGTGATCTGTCTATTGGGCAAGGCCTGTTGACGAAGCTGAAGACCGACAATGGCAGCATCGTTTCGTCAAAGCCAGAGATTTTGAGTGAGCTCGAGAAGTTCTATGGGCAATTATACACCTCATCGCATAGTCCTCCTAGCACGACTAGCGATGTAAGAGCCCGTTTGACCCGACATTATACCGAAGATATCCCGGACGTCAGCCTATACCAGATCAGAATGGCTCTCAAACAGCTTATGAGCAACAAGGCACCAGGGGAGGATGGTATAACGACAGAGCTACTGAAAGCGGGTGGTACACCGGTACTTAAAGTCCTTCAGAGGCTGTTTAACTCGGTCATCCTCGAGGGTACTACGCTAGAGGCGTGGCGCAGGAGCGTAGTGGTGTTGTTCTTTAAGAAAGGTGATAACACCCTCTTGAAGAATTATAAGCCCATTTCGCTCCTGAGTCACTTTCTACTACTTTGTTTGCGCGCGAAAAAGCTACCACGCGCATACTGCGCGTGCGCACGCGTAACAAGCGACTGGATAAGCTGTTTTCGAGAGTAGTTTGACGACTTTCAGCCTTTCGAATAAGCTGGATTCCGGAAAGGCTTTATCACCGTAGACAACATCCATACGCTCCGGCAGATTATACAGAAGACCGAAGAGTATAATCGGCCACTATGTCTAGCGTTTGTGGATTACGAGAAAGCTTTTGATTCATTCGAGACCTGGGCAGTGCTATAGTCATTACAGCGGTGCAAAATTGGCTACCGGTACATCGAAGTGTTGAAGTGTTTTTACAGCAAGACCACCATGACTGTCTGAATCTAAGATCGGATTATGAATTCTATCGAATTGCATAATGGGGTGAGACAGGGAGACGTTATTTCTACGAAAGTGATCACCTCTGCACTGAAAGATATATTCAAGCTTCAGAACTGGAACGTGTTAACATCAATGGCGAGTGCATCACTCATCTTCGATATGCTGATGATATAGTCACCTTGGCAGAAACCCCGGAAGACCTAAGCACAATGCTCAGTGACTTCAATATTGAACATGGGTAAAGACGAACATCATGTCAAATGCCTATGTCGCACCCATGCTGGTTTATGTTGGGAACGATACTATCGAAGCTGTTGATCACTATGTCTACATAAATCAGACGATCCAACTGGTTAGATCCAACTTCGACGAAGAGGTCAACCGACGAGTCCAACTCGGATGGGCAGCGTTCGGGAAATTACGCCATATCTGCTCGTCGCAGATACCGCAGAGTCTCAAGACGAAAGTTTATAATCAGTGCGTGCTGCCAATGATGAAATAAGGCACTGAGACTTGGTCGCTAACTATTGGTCTCATACACAAGCTCGGTGTTTCACTACGTGATAGAATACGAAACGAGGAAATCCGTAGAAAAACCAAGGTTACCGACATAGCTCTCACAGTTTGCAAGTTGAAGCAGGCAGCAGGCAGGTTGGTTATGGGCAGGCCATATAGTTCGCAAAACCGACAACCGCTCGGGAATTAAGGTTCTCGAATGGCGACCACGAACAAGCAAGCGAAGTGTAGGGAGGAAACCCCCTACACCGACGACATTGTAGCCATCGCAGGAAGTCGGTGGATGGAGGTGGCACAAGATCGCTCGTCATGGCGCTCTTTGGAGGAGGCCTACATTCAGCAGTGGACTTGCAAAGGCTGTCATGATGATGATGATGATGATAACGATGATAATAACGATGATAATACATGAACAATCAAAAATTTAAAGTTTTCTAAGAAATTTAAAAGACGATTGCTAGTGTTTAGTTATTAGAATTATATAGTTTTGAAATAGTCTTTGAAAGACCTTCATTTTGATACTATAGGTTTTGTCATTTTCGTTGGAAATACAAGATGGTAGCTGTAAGCCGCCATATTAGTTTTCTTGACATTCATATATCCTGTAGCACTCTCGTGATCAAGGCGAATCCAATGATACCTCATTTACCAAAATCCATTAAGCCGTTTAGGCTGTAGGAAGCGCCTATGGAACGTACAAACAAACAAACATACGAGAACATACAACCCATTCGCATAACCCTCCGTGCAGTCGGGTATAAACTGAAACAAGAGCCCCCATGCTTACTTAAACTTAAGGTACATAAACCATTTTACGTGTTAAAATGATTAATGTAATCTTGTTTAGGATCAAGCGATCCTGAAGTACGTGTGCACATCTCTCCGCGAGCTGCGCGACACTGCGGACGCACGCAACATCGACCCCGAGGCGTATTTCCGCCTCGTGCTGCTCGCACGCGGCGTGGCCGTGCCGCGCGCGCAGCACCTCGTCAAGTACACTGCCCCCGCGCCGCCACGACCGGAATCAGGTAACATACTGCGGACGCACACAACATCGACCCCGAGGCGTATTTCCGCCTCGTGCTGCTCGCACGTGGCGTGGCCGTGCCGCGCGCGTAGCACCTCGTCAAGTACACTGCGCCTGCGCCGCCACGACCGTAATCAGGTAATACACTCTTGTTTATGACTAGCTGCGCCCCGCGGCTTTGCCCGCGTGTACAATTTTCCAGGATAAAAATTATCCCATGCTGGTCTCTATGGTATATACAGCATCTACATACAAAATTTCATTAATTTAGTTCCATATCGCGTGATAGCGCCCCAAACAAACAAACCAACAAACAAACAGACATCTTTTCACTTGTATATATTAGTGGGAATTCTTATTGTATGTGTCGAATACAATGCCTGCTCCTTTTTACAGTTGGCTATAGAGACTACTAGCTGATGCCCGCGGCTTCGCACGCGTGTTCATTTTAATATATAGCCAATGACAAATTTTTTTCAAAATCGTTTCTTTAGATCCAGAGATTACCCCCTACAACCTCACAAACTCACAAACTTTACCTCATTATAATATTAGTATAGATAAAAAAAAACGTTTTCCTGCGTTTCTTACAATTTTCTGGGATAAAAGTAGTAAAAGTACAGTACTTACGTTTAAAATGTCAAGTTTAATCCGTCAGTTCACATTTAAAAAAACGGTTTTCCGCGGCATCTTATGGATGGAAGCATCCTATTGTGGTCTCTATATTATACAATACCTATTCACAAAGTTTCATGAAAATCGGGTTTTTGACGTGAAAGCTCCCCAAACAAACAACCAGACGTTTCACTTTTATATATTAGTGTACGTGGGGATTTATGATGAATGAATCATGATCATCATCATGAGACGAAAGACGTCCACTGCTAAACATAGGCCTCCCTCACAGGACGCTTCAACGATTTGCATCCCGCGACTCTTAACACTGGTCGTCGTCCACAAAATCACGATGGTTATTCCATCAACTACTACAAGTCGGGGTGAAAAAACAAAGACGGGTTTTTCTGCAATTATATCTAAAGAAATTATCATTCTGTGCAGGTGACTGGTCAATATACTGGAAGGAAGGACCGCAAGAGGAGAAAGAGAAGGAGTCGCACCTGTGCGCTCTCTTGATCAGCGTCCTGTGGCGCCTGGCCAAGTGCAAGAGCCCGCCCGGCGGGCCGCCCGCCGTGCTATCCTACGGACTGCGCCACACGGACCACACGCTGCACGCGCTCGCGGACACCGTGCACGCGTTCCAGCTGCACGGAGACGCCGACTGTGTGAGTACACTATATCCAAGTGCAAGAGCTCGCCCGGCGGGCCGCCCGCCGTGCTAGAGTAAGTTAGTGTTGCTTATTACCAAGGTGAGATGTCAAATGTTACACATCAATTATGCGACTACTGTACATAAGGCTCGCTTGTTTTTTTTATTAACGATGCTCTCTTGTAGGTTGAATTCGGCAATCAAATCTACCTGTCTCTACTCCTGGCTGAGGACCAAACCATTAGCTTCGGCGCGAAAGCGGCTCTCATGAGGGTGCTTCGTCCCCGTGTGAAGAGGCGCCGCGTTTACATTCCATCACCCCCTAATACGCCAGGTAAGATTTTCAGCCTTTGTATCTTTAGCAACTGAGCGTTAGATGGCTTATATAATACAAAAGGTATTTTCATAATGTAACTGATTGTACTGTATCTCACAGGAGCTGCATCGTCAGTGACAACCGCGCAGCCAACCAGCTCGATCACAGAGGCGGCGGTGTCGGAGACGGACACGGGCGCTTCCCGCGACGAACAGCAAGCCAACGAGTTCATGGACGTTGACGACCCGCTCGAGCCCATGGTCATGCTGCCGCCTGAAGGTAGGGAGAAATAGATACATCTATGTTACCGCCTGAAGGTAGGGAGCAATAGTTACAGCTATGTTAACGCCTGAAGGTAGGGAGCAATAGATACATCTATGTAGCCGACTGAAGATAGGGAGAGCTAGTTACAGCTATGTTAATACCTGAAGGTAGGGAACAATAGTTACAGCTATTTTGCCGCCTGAAGCTAGGGAGCAATAGTTACAGCTATGTTAACGCCTGAAGGTAGGGAGCAATAGATACATCTATGTTACCGCCTGAAGATGGGGAGCAATTGTTACAGATATGTTGAATCCTGAAGGGAGCAGTTGCTACAGCTGTTTCTCAGATGCTGCATCATCAGTTCAATAGTTCATTTCTAGAAAATACTTGAGTACAGCAGTAATATGTTTGGCCTCTCAGACCAATCACAATCAGATCCGGTTGATAACTTTAATTAACCAACTATATATACCACTAGCTTTTCCGCGTGCGTCTTCGTACGCGCGGACTACTGTTTATCGCGACAAAAAGCATCCTATTTTCTTCTAGGATATTAAAAACCAATGCAAAAGAAGGTATAGCAGGTTTTTCTTGAAGTTTTTTGACAGACTTGTTATTTCGTTTCCATGGCAACCGTTCCGTACAGCGAGTAGTCAACATTTTCCAGCATTCCCGCGGAAACTTACAATTTTCCAGGATAAAAAGTATCCTATGTTTTATTCTAGGGTATAACAGGGTATAAGCTATCTCCATTCCAAATTTCATCAAAATCCGTCTAGCCGTTATCGCGTGAAAGCTCCCCAAACAAACAAACTACGTTTCATTCTTTTATGTTGGTATGGATTTACTACATAATCATTTTATCCTGGTAACGCTCTTTACTGTCGTTATGCAAATTAACTGTACCATAATATGTGAATAATTCCCGTATTGTGACATAATCCTAATTTTACAGGTCTGGAAGCCCTTCTCGATATACCGCCTGATGCAGACGATGAAACAATGGTAGAGCTCGCTATAGCGCTGTCTCTCCAAGACCAGCCGCGTCGCGCGCCGCCTGCGCCTTCTGCGCCGCCGCCACCGGCGCCCGGCTTCAGTGATGCCACCGGCTCGCCACCTGGGTTAGTTTTACTTCGGTTTTGCACACATTCGTAGCAATTGCTTCATAAGCACGATGTGTGGTGACAGTATGTTGATTTTACTGCTTTATCTATAACTTTTGTAATATGTTCGTTCTGTTAGCTCTGACGACGAGGGCAGCACGGCGGCGACGGACGGCAGCACGCTGCGCACGTCGCCGGCGGAGGCGGCGGGCTCGGCCGGCTCCGAGAGCGGCGGATCCGGCGCCGACAGCATCGGCGGCGTCTCCGGCCGCAGTAGCGCTTATGGTAACTGTGCGCCGTACTACATTGTACTGATAGTTCGACGAGGCACCACGGCGGGCACTCGGGCAGGCTGTCTATTAGCGCATATTGGAGCGTCGCACAAATGGTTACACGAGTGACATTGGGTATCAACCTATATCTGATGATCTTATAGATCAACTTCATAACTTTATATATTTTTTAAGGATTATGTACGCACTTGACGTAAGAGCGTCCACCTTTCTACAAAGCCACTATTTTTGTTATAAATAAGTAGACATTAATTTGATATGATTTGGTTTTAGTAAGGTTATATCGTCACTCGCGTGTATGTATGTGCATGTGTTGTGGTTCTAGACGAGATGTCGGCTCCGTCAGACGGGGCCATGTCTGCTCCAAATGTCGCCGAGAATGTTGCCACAGCAGGCTAGTAATGTTTGCAATAGAAATTCGTTTTGTAGTACATGCATAATTTACATTACTAATCTTTTAAATTAAGGCCGGCTGAGATATGGCTATCCGGCCGTGCTCTTCGCTTGATATTCGGTGTCCGGCCAAATAACTATATTAACGTTGTACGTCTATTTAAGCTCATTAGGTATTTCTAACCAAACACCAAAATTGGTAAACTAAACCATATAACCACAGAACTTTAAGGGTAGGTAAGTGTCATTAAGCTGCAGCCTTAAGCTTTATATTGTTATTTATTGTTTTCTTTCTTGTTTTACTGTTTATTTTTTTCACTACGTAACGTGTAGTGTGAATTTTCAAGTCATCGTAACATATCGTAATCACAGTTAATCAAACTCATCATAATCTGAAAATCATTGAGACATTGTAATCATTGAGACATTGTAATCATATCAGTCAGGCTACAATCGTCTATCTGCACTTATAAGAACACAATAAGAAATGCAAATAAACATCCGTGTTAATATGAATGTTTCCCCCAGCAGGCCCGTCGACGTCATCCCAGCCCGCGGTCACGGCTGCGCGTACGCACGAGGCGGAGACGGAAACGCGCAAACTACACGCGCTGAGGCTGTCCCTCCTCTCTGCCGCTCTGGACGCGCTGCCCACCCTGAGGACGCTGCCTGGCGTCAGGGCCATACCTTTCTTACAGGTGAGTGAGTGAGCGAGCATGCTGACAGTTGTTTCAGCAATCACTTGTGCGGCGGATACTGAAACGCGCATTTTCGAAAACTTCAATAAATATAAATGTAATTTTTAACTGACTTAAAAAAAATGTGGTTCTCATGTTTGTGTATGTAAGTATTATTGTTGAAAATGCATAATATTCAAATAAATATGTTAGTCTATATAAGTATTTGAACAAATATACCAAATCCGCGAATATATGTATGTATACCGGAAACTACAAGTCCGACTGCTAGTTTCAGTATCTTTCGACTTAGAGAATAGTTCAAGTTTAATAAACTAAAAGAAGAAGAAATGAAAACTAATTTAAAAAAAAACTAAATCTTAAGAAATAAATAATTTTAAAAAAATATGACTGTGCCAGGTTAATACTCACTTACTTGAGTCGGTATTGGCGTAGCACATACCTCGAATATTTTTGAATTATTTATCTACTCTAAGTATTATACGTTTTGAAGCCGGTTTAATATTTTTTTATTAGTTTTATTGGTCATAATAAAGAATCCACGCAACCAACCATAGTTTATAATCATCTTGTTATGTTAAACTCCATTTCAAAGTTACTTGATGCCACAGATTCTCTTGAATCAGATCTGCTATTTCTACTGATCATCAGACCCTCATATATAGGTACAGGTACGAAGAATGCCGAAAATGCGCTTTTGAGCATAAACTCGCAAGTTTCTAGCTGCGATTGTACCCAAGATACCAGAGAGTGTTCAGAACTTAATAACATGGAATATCTTGGGAACGGCTGCACCAATCTCTTTAAAACGAAGCTAAAAATAGCCAACTCGCGACATTCAAATTTAAAAAAACCACATTAGCCCCATCTGTTTGGGAGCTACGATGCCACAGACAAGACCTATCAGTACGCTTTCCTTCAGATGCGATTGTGGTCAAAAATTTGCCTAGTCCACATCTACAATAATATTATAAAGAGAAAATATTTGTTTTGTTTGTAATGGATAAACTCAAAAAATTATAAGTCGTTTTTAAAAATTCTTCCACCTAAAGAAAGCTACATTATCAGCGAAAAACATGGGCAGTATTTTAATTTTAAAAAATATTAGAGATACCTGCGAAAATTGCAATATTGTTACCCAAGGTATCAAAAATTTGCAAAAATGACGATCAGTCGCTGTAGGAACGGAATAACATGTTGCCACGGTAACGAAATAATAACAAGTCTGTCAAGTACAGAGTAATAATGCAGTTGTCTATGGTCAAAAGAACCACGATTGTTGCTGCCAAAGATTATTGTTTGTTTGTTTGTCGTATGAGGTAGTGCTGTCCTCTGATGTCAGAGTCTGTCAAGCCGCCCGAGGGCCTCTGACATGGCTTAACGACTGCTATTAGTCAATAACAGCCGGGACCGACAGCTTAACGTGCCATCCGAAGTACAGAGCGATGGAAAACCGCACATAACTTAGAAAAATCATTGGTGCGGAGCCTAGGATTTGAACCCGGTATCGTTGATTCTAAATTGAACTATAGAACCATTAGTCCTCCATCGCATCGCCAAAGATTATGAATTACGCTTACCGTTTTTTTTCTTAGTAGTTACGGCGGGTTAATAATGCAAAAAATTAGAAAAATGCCGCGGTGTGAGCGCTACCCGTGCTAAGCCGTGTCGAGTCGCTAGTCTGTTATAAAATGCATCGTGTTTAACAATGTGACGTGATCGATTCATTTCACCTGTCAGGTGGTGCTAATGCTAGCCGGCGACCTGGACTCCAGCGTGGAAGGCGACCGCGCCGTGCTTGACCGCCTGCTAGAGCTGCTGGTCGGCGAGCTGGACATCACGCCGGAGGAGAAGGAGCAGGATGCCGACAAGAAGGAGCTGCAGCTCGCCATCATGCGGCTCGAGCTGCTCGTGTCAGAGTTCGAGGGCGACGCGGAGTGGACCGAAGACGTCACCACCGCCGTCAACGAGCGCACCAACAGGCGGGAGCTGCAGCTGGTCATCATGCGGTTCCTCAGTGAGTACAGAGAACTACCTTGTGACAGTTGTCATTAATATTAGGCAGGTGGCAGCGGCGACTCGCGATCATGCGGCTCGAGTTGCTCGCGTCGGTGCTTAGGAAAACTAGAACTAGAAAATAAATTAAATTAACCCTTATTCCAGGGTTATACATAGCTTATACCCTGGAATAAAACATAGGATACCTTTTATCCAGGAAAATAGTAAGTTTCCACGGGGAAACTGGAAAATGTTGCTATAGAGATGAATGGTGAGGCGCTTGCCGTCTCCCTTGACATATCGAAGGCATTTGATCGGGTCTGGCACGATGGCCTTTTGAACAAGCTTCCCTCTTACGGTTTACCTGTTGGCTTATGCAATTGGATAGTCGATTTCTTGAGGGAACAATCTATTCGAGTAGTCCTAGGGGGCTGCTCGTCTGTTCAAATGGCTATCAATGCCGGTGTATCTCAGGGATCGGTTCTCTCTGCTACACTGTTTTTACTGCACATTAATGACCTTCTTTGGGTATGCTGATGACAGTACTGTAGTTGAGAGGTACACTTCCAATGCTCAAGCCAGCTGTGACGCTGTCCAGTTTCAGAGAGCGGCTATGGTAGACCGTTTAAATTTAGCCTTAGAAGTCGTGTCCGATTGGGGCGATGCTAACCTGGTTAAGTTTAATGCTACTAAAACGCAGGCGTGTTTGTTTTCTACTAAAAAGAGTCCTCTAAACCGATCTCCGTCTTTCCAAAGTGTAACAATACCAATAGGCGACCATCTGGAGCTTTTGGGTGTCGAACTCACATCAAACCTGAATTTTGGGTCTTATGTTGAATCCAAAGCCAAGGTAGCTAAAAAAGCTTGGTATTTTGTCTATGTTTAGGTGGTACTTAACACCGGGACAGCTTTTAAAACTTTATCAAGCACAGGTCCGATCTTGTATGGAGTACTGCTGCCACCTCTGGGACGGTTTTGCCAAGTATCAGCTCGAATCTTTGGATTCAATTGAGGGACGTGCAATCAGGCTCATTGGAGATGACACTCTGGTAAAGAGTAAGCTTCAAAGTCTGGCGCATCGACGTGAGGTGGCAAGCCTGTCGGTATTCTACAGATTGCACTATGGAGAGTGTGCACAAGAACTGCACAATCTGGTTCCCCCATCACCTTTTCATCACCGTACGACTAGACGATCAGCAAAGCGCCACCCTTTTATGGTTGAAATACCTCGCACAAGAACGAAGCGTTACTCTTCTTCATTTATTATAAGATCTGCAAAGGAGTGGAATGCTCTGCCCTCGTCAGTGTTTCCGGTCAATTATAACCCAGGTGTGTTCAAGTCAAGAGTGAATAGGTATCTACTAGGCAAGCGTGCTACACCTTCGACCACATCATCGCTTTCCATCAGGTGAGATCGTAGTCAAACGACGACGGTTAGTCTAGTGGCTATTAACCCTGGGAACGAAATCAACGGTCGCGGGTTGAATCCTGCAAGGTGCAATAATTTGTGTGATGAGCAGAAATGTTTGTTCCCGAGTCATGGATGTTGATATTCGTATGTTTATCCGTTATCTAGTGCCCATATTACAGGGTATCCTAGTTTGGGGCTAGGTAATTGGTGTGGAATTGCCCGAATAAAAAAAAAAAATGGGGGGTAGGTCGGGGGTTATATAATTTTTTTATTTGGGCTTGTATTCTCTTGCCTTGATGATTTAATTGTTATGTACTTGTATTTTCTTGTGCAATAGTTTATGTGTATGTATGATGTTGTACAGGCGTCCTGATGGCCCGCTGGAAGACGTCTGCGTCGGGCGGCGCGCCCGCACGCTCGGAGGTGACGGGCGGCGCGTGCGCGGCGCACGTGTCGCGCCTCACCGCGGCGGCGCTGGTGCGCGCCGGCGTGCCCGCGCACTGCTACCGCGTGCTGGCCGCTCTGCTGCCCTACTGGAAGGACAGGATTACGAGTAAGATATATGGATAAACTCTTTATATAATACCAAAATAAAAACAAACTAAGAAAAAAAGTTGAAGTCCGTTTAGCCGAGTGGCTAGTGACTCTGACTGCTAAGTCAACAGTCGTAGGTTCGGGTCCCGCAAGGTGCAAAGTTTTGTTAGATGAGCAGAAATGTTTGTTTCCATATTATGGATGTAATATTTGTATCTAGGTATCCTAGTTTGTTTGTTTCCATATCATGGATGTAATATTCGTATCTAGGTATCCTAGTTTGTTTGTTTCCATAACATGGATGTAATATTCTTATCTAGGTATCCTAGTTTGAGGCTAGGTAATTGATGTGATTTTTCCCTAACATAATTATCTATTTTCAAGAAGCTACCGTGCAGGAAATAGACGTGGCTGCACCCCGGCGGTCATAAGCGCGAGATAGATTTCATTTTGCCGACCAATAGGCATATATTCAATGATGTCTCTGTGATCAACATGGTTAAGACCGGCAGTGATCACCGCATTGTAAGAGGCTCATTGAATATCAACGCAAAGCTGGAGAGGTCTCGTTTGAAGAGATCTACTCTTCGCCCAAGTCCTGCCCAAATCCAAAATCTCGAGAGTTTTCAGTTGGAACTCCAAAATCGCTACCAAATGCTTACCGAATGCGATACAGTGGACAAACTAAACAATGGCTCGTGGAAATTGTTCACGTGGTTGGGTTGGAGTTCTTTAAGACCCACCTCAAAAATAGAACACAGAAACTCTCTGAGCATACATTCAAACTTATGGCAGAACGAGGAGAGATGAGGCTTCAGTGCATATGTCAAGTTACAGCTTGCTTATTAAACAGATCTCCAAGTCGATGCGACACGATTTGCGTTCCTATAATACTAATTGTACAGGATGTCCAGTGCCAGATTTCAAAGTTCGAAAAATTGTAAAAATAAATTACACATCTAATACAAAGTATGTTTATAGTAATTTAAAAACAACAAATGCGGTTTTTTTTAAAACCACGTTCTCCAAATGGCGGCCATCGAACCTGACACACTCTTCAAGTCGGTTACGCATGTTTTCAAAAACGCGTTTACAGAGCGACTGCTGATTTCGGCTCGAATATTTTCTTTAAGTTATGTCACAGTGCTCGGATTTGTTTTGTAAACAACAGATTTTAAGTATCCCCATAAGAAAAAGTCACATGGGCTTACATCTGGTGACCTGGGTGGCCACGGTATGGTGTCGTTTCGGGATATGTTTTTTTCTGGAAATAACTGCCGCACTGCATTCATGGACACATTAGCAGTATGATCTGTGGCCCCGTCCTGCTGGAACCACGTGTTTTGCTTGAAGTTTGGACTATTCTGTAGTTCCAGTCTAAAAAAGTCATTTATCATCTCCGTATATCTCTCCGAATTCACAGTTACAGTTTGGCCACGTTGGTTTTCAAAGAAATAAGGCCCTATGATTGCAGATGCAGACAATGTACACCAGACTGTAACTTAAGGTTTATGTAAAGGCTCTTGATGCATTTGTCTTGGGTTGCAGACATCCCAGTAACGGAAATTTTGCTTATTCACATATCCTCCGAGGTGAAAGTGGGCTTGTCACTAAAGAATATGTTACCCATCCGAGTAGCAGTACGAAATCTCAACAACATCACCTCCGCGTAAGTTTTTCTTAATGCAAAGTCAGAATCATGTAAATCTTGAACGATTTGAATTTTATACGGATGGAACTTTTGTTTTTTTCGCATTATAACCTGTAAAGTTGATTTCGTAATTCCCAATATCGATGAACGTGCACGAAGTGATAAACGGAGATTTTCAGTGACAGAAACCATAACACGTTCAACATTTTCGTCCGTTGGTACTGTTGGTTCAGGTCCTGGTCTGGGTATATTTAATGTTGATTTTGTTGCTCTGAACTTTGTTGCCCATGACTGAATGAGGTTGATCGATGGTCCATCACGTAATCGACGAATACCGTAACGATTATTAAATCGACGGCGTGCTTCAGACAGCGAAAAACCACTCGAAATGTACGCTTCGACGGCAAAAGTGAGGTGCTCTCCACTCCACTGCTCCATGGCTACTAAAAAATCCGCAGTGCTTGCGCTTTCAACGACGCCCCCCGCGCCCCTCTCACGAATTGCGTTCAGAAACTATGTTTGTTCAAACTTTGAAATCTGCCACTGGACACCCTGTATTAAGAACGCAATAGAGCGAAGCAAGGGTGAACTCTAAAGTGTTCGCAAGAGATCTGTCTATTGAGCAAAGCCTGTTGACGAAGCTGAAGACCGACAGTGGCAGCATCGTTTCGTTGAAGCCAGAGATTTTGAGTGAGCTCGACTAGCGATGCAAGAGCCCGTTTTACCCGACATTATACCGAAAATATCCCGGACGTCAGCCTTTACGAGATCAGCGAGATCAGAATGGCTCTCAAACAGCTTAAGAGTGTCGGGGCTGGTTGTTATTTGGAATAATGTTCAGTCTATGTCTTCAAAATAATTGATCTAGCCCAATTAAATAAAAACACTTGAGTTAAATCGCATAGTAGTTTTAATCACGTTTGTATACAAAGACTTGGCGGAGACGACTGCCGACGGAGGGGGGCGCTCGGACAGCCGCTCTACAGTTTTGCTTACTGTGCTAAATATAATATGTCACTACACATTCCCCCTCTTTAATTAAAAAAAAATAATTAAGGGTAAACTCCAAAAACTTCCAAAATTACATTTTCATAACAATAAAATATATATTTTTGATTGAGGCTTAAAACATTCAACTTAACTTAAAACAATACGTATGCATCTGAAATATGGGTGGCATCAGTTGTATATCATGTATTATACGGGATTTGCTGACGGTGTCGTTGCGTACGGCGGAGCGGTCGCGGTGGGTGGCGGTGGCGCGCCGGCGCCGGCTATCTGCCCTCGCAACCACGCTGCTATCTGCCCTTTCAGCTTTCTCCAAATCAGTAGTAAAATAATAGTCGCGAACAAACTCAAAATCACTAGTAACATGATGTTTTGATTTGATAAATGCGATTCCATATTTACTGTTCCGTTTTGTGCGATAACGACCTCGCCTTTCTTCTCTTCTTTACTCTGCTCCTTTCCCATATTATCACGACGAAAAACAAACGTTCGTATGGAATGCGACTGCACAAAATAATGAGTGGAAACGCGGTAACATGAATATGAATATAACCCATATTTCTGCACATACAACCATTTACTTAACATTAAATACGAGTAGTTACATGCTAGAATTACTAATTGCAAAAATGCTAACTAAAGGAGTTTATAAGTATGCGGCTTTGCAAAGATGCCGATTATACTTATAAATACTATGTAGTGTTCGTGCATCTTTTTACAACTAAACTAAATTACGATACATTTGCGATACATTTATACGTTATTCAATATACTACTCGAATTATACATCATTTTGAAAACGGATCGGCGTTCGTACGGCTCGTCCAGATCTAGTTTTCCTGCTGGCTGCACCGGAGGCATCTGTGTTGGTACCGCCGGTAGTGTGGCTCTGTGGTACAGGGCTCGACGAGTCTCTCTCTGCATTCGTTGATGCATTAGATCGTTCCTCCGTGCCTGGGATCTTTAGCGGCACGGGGCTCTGTGAGCCTCTCTGCGAAACGATCTGTTCGCCGTCGTCAGCTAGCAATAGATACGCTGGTTTTAATCTATCTATTGATATACGCGTGGTTTTGCCGTTGATGTTCAGTACGAAAACCTTTTCCCCTCTATTTATTACGGGATATGGGCCGTCATAAGTGGGTTGAAGAGGTTTCCTTACCGCATCATGCCTAACGAATACATAATTTGCCGTTCTTAAATCAGGATGCACGAAAACTGCACGAGAATTGCTATGACTTGACCTTGGAACCGGTTTGTATTTTCTAATCGAATCTCTAATGCGGTCGACTAAAGTCGCGGGATCGCTTACTTGTTTGGTGACGTCAAAAAATTCGCAGGGAATTCTTATTGATTGACCATATACCATTTCTGCTGCGCTTACCCCGCTGTCACGTCTGATAGCTGTTCGCAAACCTAGTAAAACCGTTGGTAACTCGTCTACCCACGACGTACAGTCTAGGCGTGCAGTAAGGGCAACTTTGAGAGAGCGATGCCACCGTTCTATCATTCCATTACTTTGTGGGTGGTACGCGGTGGTGCGAAACTTCTCTACCCCCATGTACTGCATCAGACGAGTAAAAAGCGTACTTTCAAATTGACGACCTTGGTCGCTAGTGATGCGATGACATATACCAAACCGTGCTATCCAGCCGTCATATACTACCTTTGCGACTGTGTTAGCAGTTATATCCTTGACCGGGAAAATCTCGGGCCATCTAGTACATCGGTCTATTATAGTGACTAAGTACTTGTAACCTTCCTTTGTTTCGGGTAATGGGCCTACTATGTCTAAATTGAGGTGTTCAAACCTGGCAGACGGTAGAAACTGTTGTAGGTCGGAAACCGTGTGCCGTTGCACCTTCGAACGTTGACATTGTACACAAGCTTTAGCCCATAAACCTATATTTCGATTCATTCCTGGCCAAAAGAATTTTTGAGTGATCATACTGCGTGTCGTCCGTATACCTGGGTGACTTAGATTATGTATAGCATTAAAGACAATCTTGCGAAATGACTCGGGTACATAAGGTCTGACGTTGCAAGTAGATACCTCGCAATATACCTGTAAATTGCATCCGGGCAAACTGACACGTTTCAACTGAATGTTACCTGATATGTTATTCGAAGTAACATACTCGTCGTGGGACTGTGCTTCTGCCAATGCTGCATAATCGATGGCTGACGGGCAATATACTGTCTCTACCCTAGATAAGGCATCTGCACATTGGTTATCTGAACCGACTATGAACCTTATGTCCGTGGTAAACTCACTTATAAACATCAGCTGCCGTGTTCGCCGTGGCGTCTCTTTGTCTGTACCTATCTTTTTGAATGCATGTACTAGTGCTTGATGGTTGGTATACACAGTAAGAGTACGACCTTCATGCATGTTCCTAAAAAATTGAATGGCCATGTAAATAGCCAGCAACTCACGATCGTAAGCAGAGTACTTACGTTGAGCTGCTGATAGCGCTTTGGAAAAGTATCCCAACGGCTTCCAAGTACCTTGATGCAGCTGCTGCAGTACTGCTCCCACACAGGTGTCAGATGCGTCGGTCATGAGCGCTAATGGGACCCCTGGTAAAGGATGGAACAACATACAAGCATTTTTCAAGCTCTCTTTACATTGTTGGAAAGCATTCTCCGCTAATTCAGTCCATTCAATTTTAGTACTATCATTTTTTTTAACTCCATGCAAATACGCATTTAATACCGACTGATAAGACGCGGCCTGTGGAAGATGAGCGCGGTAAAAATTTAACATTCCCAAAAAACGACGTAGTTGAGCTACTGTCTGTGGTTTCGGGTAATCTTCTATCGCCTGCACCTTATCTTCCAAAGGGCGTATCCCCTCAGTTGATACTTCGTAACCCAAAAAATCTAGTTTATTTTGGCCAAAACAACATTTAGATAGATTGATAGAGATTCCATACTGGGTAAATCGTTCTAAAACTTGAGCTAAGTGTCGTTCGTGGCTGATGACGTCAGAACTGGCTACTAACACATCGTCGATATAACAGTATATAAAATCTAACCCTTGCAGCACCGTGTCGTTCATAAAGCGTTGGAATGTTTGAGCCGCGTTCCTTAGACCAAAAGTCATGCGTGGGAACTCAAACAAACCAAACGGCGTTATGATAGCGGTTTTTTCTACATCATCAGGCCAGATCTCAATAAAATGATATGCACGATTTATGTCTAGACGCGAGTATATAGTCTTATTAGCAAGTACATAGGTAAAATCTTGCAGTCGCGGTATAGGGTAACGATCCGGTTTTGTGATCGCGTTGAGTCGCCGATAATCGCCGCAGGGTCTCAACTCACCATTCTTCTTGGGAACTACATGCAATGGACTGGCCCATGGACTTTTGGAGGGCCTGCAGATTCCCATCTCTTGCATGACGCGGAACTCTTCCTTCACCTTGGCATACCTGTCCGGGTGCAGTGGTCTCGCTCGAGCGTACACTGGTGGGCCGGTGGTCTCTATGTGGTGATATACAGAGTGCTTAGATGGTTCCCTGAAAGAAACTGGTTTGGTTACATCCGGATATTTTTGCAAAAGTTTGGCATACGGATGCGTAATGTCCACTGCGTATATCGGTGAATCACTGTAAGGTACTATTGGTGCGATAACACACAAATTAGTCGTTTTGTCCACTAACTTTTGTTCACTTATGTCTACCAATAGTTTATAGTGTTTTAGAAAATCAGCACCAAGAATAGGCTGTTTCACGTCCGCGATAATGAATGTCCAACGATAAGGTCGTCTCAGCTTGAAATTTAATACCAAAGTCCGAGTACCGTAAGTCCTTATCTCTGAGCCATTCGCTGCATATAGTTTATAGTCCGAAACTGCACTACTTGTAAAAAGTTTTTTTGTTACCGGAATTACCGAAACTTCCGCACCTGTGTCCACTAAAAATTTATGTCCACTAGTTAAGTCTGTTACACAAAGACGGTGACTCTCCGCTATTGTACAGATTACCGCCTCTATCTGTACACGTCCTAGTTTTCCTGGTTTTTCCAGGCGCAGGGCTGAATGCACTTCCTAGCGCGTGTCTTGAAACGGTAATGATAGAAACATAACCAATCCGGGCTCCTTGGATTGCGTGAGTTGCTGCGGGTTCTTGGAGACACACGTGAGGTCCCGCTGCTGTCCCTTTGTCTGGCTCGCCCTCGCTCCAAGTTATTTAGTCTTAGGTTGATTTTTGCAATCTCCGCTAAAACTTTATCTAGGCCATTATTGGAGGTATGCACAACCTCGGCAATTTGCACAGGCCGAGTTGTCTCCACGATCTTGTCGGCTATGACACTTAAATTCTCTAACTCCAAATTGTCCGTGACCGCCAGCACCGCTCTGGCTGCTTGAGGCATATGACCTTGCCACAATATGCGCAGGGTATCATCGGGTATTTTGCCTCGCGCGAGATCTCTCATCCGGCGTAGCAGTTGGGATGGTTTCTGGTCTCCCAACTCCATTTCTCCGATAAGCTTTTGTATTTGTCTATTCTCGCTCTCTTCATAAATCTGCAACAAGCGGTTTTTCAAAGCTTCGTACTTCCGATCGGGCGGGTTAACGATCAAATCTGTCACTTGAGTTATCGCGTCTTTTGTTAATTTGGATAGTATCACGTTGAATTTTGAGTCGTCCCCAATTTTTTGTGGTGCTAAAATCGCTTCGGTCCGTATAAACCACACTCTGGGCTGATCCTCCCAAAAATCTGGTATTTTCTGAGTAAGCGACAAAGCTGAACAGGTAGTCCCCGGCTGATCCATTTCGTCTACCTTCGGTTGCTGTGGGTCGACCGGTGATTCGAGTGCTGGATTCAATTTGTAACAATAAAATATGAGTCACTGATTTCACAACAAAAATGTTCACTAAAATAGTATTCACTATAGTCTGGGGTCACCAATGTCGGGGCTGGTTGTTCTTTGGAATAATGTTCAGTCTATGTCTTCAAAATAATTGATCTAGCCCAATTAAATAAAAACACTTGAGTTAAATCGCATAGTAGTTTTAATCACGTTTGTATACAAAGACTTGGCGGAGACGACTGCCGACGGAGGGGGGCGCTCGGACAGCCGCTCTACAGTTTTGCTTACTGTGCTAAATATAATATGTCACTACAAGAGGAACAAGGACCCACGGGAGGACGGAATAACGACAGAGCTACTGAAAGCGGGTGGAACGCCGGTACTTTAAAGTCCTTCAGAAGCTGTTTAACTCCGTCATCTTCGAGGGTACTACGCCAGAGGCGTGGCACAGGAGAGTAGTGGTGTTGTTCTTTAAGAAAAGTGATAACACCCTCTTGAAGAATTATAGGCCCATTTCGCTGCTGAGCCACGTCTATATCGGTCGTAAGTTTAACGATTTTCAGCCTCCCGAGCAAGCTGGATTCCGGAAAGGCTTAAGCACCGTAGACCACATGTATACGCTCCGGCAGATTATACGGAAGACCGAAGAGTATAATCGGCCACTATGTCTAGCGTTTGTAGACTACGAGAAAGCTTTTGATTCAGTCGAGACCTGGGCAGTGCTATAGTCATTATAGCGGTCCCAGATTCACTACCGGTACATCGAAGTGTTGAAGTGTTTGTATAGCAAGGCCATCATGACTGTCAGTCTCTAAGATCGGAGCACGAATTCTATCAAATTGCAATAAGGGGTGAGACAGGGAGACGTTATTTCTCCGAAACTGTTTACCTCTGCACTGGAAGATATATTAAAGCTTCTGAACTGGAACGAAAATGGTGTTAACATCAATGGCGAATGCATTTGCACCTTCGATTTGCTGATGATATAGTCGTCATGGCATAAATCCTGGAAGACCTAAGCACAATGCTCCGTGACTTCAATATTGTTTTCCAACAGGTGGGTTTTAAAATGAACATGGGTAAGACGAACATCATGTCAAATGCCCGTGGTCGCGCCCATGCCGGTTTATGTTGGGAACGATATAATCGAAGCTGTTGATCAATATGTCTATTCAGGTCAGATGATCCAACTGGGTAGATCGAACTTCGACAAAGAAGTCTATCGACGAATCCAACTCGGATGGGCAGCATTAGGGAAATTATGCCATATCTTCTCGTCGCAGATAACGCAGAGCCTCAAGTCAAACATTTATAATCAGTGCGTGTTGCCAGTGATGACATACGGCACTGAGACTACTCACTAACTGGTCTGACTGGTCGCTAACTATTGGTCTGATATACAAGCTCTAAGTCGCGCAGCGTGCAATGGAGAGAAATATGATCCGTGTTTCACTACGTGATAGAATCCGAAACGAGGAAATCCGTAGAAGAACCAAGGTTACCGACATAGCTCTCAGAGTTTGCAAGTTGCAATGGGCAGGTCATATAGTTCGCAGAACCGAACACCGCTGGGGAATAAAGGGCGAATGGCGACCACGAACAAGCAGGCGAAGTGTAGGGAGACCCCATACACGATGGACCGACGACACTGTAGCCATCGCAGGAAGTCTTTGGATGGAGGTGGCACAAGATCGCTCGTCATGGCGCTCTTTCGAGGAGGCTTATGTTCAGCAGTGGATTTCTAAAGGCTGAAATGATGATGATGATGATGATGATGATATCTATTTATTTATTATGTAACTAGATTGGCCCCGCGGCTTTGCCGTTTAAAATCCCCCCTTAGTGCGCCTCTAGGATACTCAAGGAATATTTCCTCTAAAATTCTTATTTCTACGTCCACTGGTTTAGGCGGTGCGTTGTCTGTCAGTCAGTATGTCACGGTGCTGTTTTATAGGTTTAGATTTCAGTTGTATTATCTCCTCGTGCCCAATATTTATAGGTAGCAGTTGCAGGGCATTAATTTATTGAGTTTATGATTTCTCGTTTTGAATGCATTTGAGAGAAAGTATAGATTGAAAAGGATGACTTAATTCACAGTAGAAGGAGGTAGTAGGTACCGACCTCTGGTGTCAGAGTTTCTCAGGTCGTCTAAAGGTCTCCGATCTGTCTTTACAACTACTAGCTACTCATTTTTTTTTCTGACCAAGTTTAAACAAATTAAAAAGAGAATTTATAAATAGGTAACTAAAATAAAAAAAAAACAACAGTAATTAAGATGAACTTAAAGGCTGAAACATAAAACACTTCTTTTGAAAGCAAATCTTGAATACGGCGGGAACTCTGAGTTTTGCTCAGCTCACTCTCACTGACAGGGTTGCCAGGTGTTCGGGTTTTTACCGAACTGTTCGGTATATAAGCCAAAAGTATTTTTAGGTTGATATTTTTAAGAAAAACTTACTGAAGTACAAGTGGTTCAGTATTTTTTAGTTACGTCACATGAACGTCACGTCATATGAAAAATATTTACAAGCCTCAAAGTTGCTAGGAATTAAAAGAATAAATTGACAAAGATAGTTTATTTATACAAAGAGATTCGCTTACCTTCTGAAATTCTACGCAATGTTCGTCCATTTTGTCAATTTGATCTGGCAAACCCTGCTTACTGAAACAATGTATTTATTGTGTCAGCATCAACGTAAGTGACATAATATGCCAAAAAATATCGTCCTTATATCCTATGATGTAATCATTATAATTTGTAATTTTGCTTATCTGATCAAGATGCTGGAACTACACCGACGGCTCATCAGCTCCTGAAACCGCAACCTCCTCAGCCGCTGCCAGATATGCAACCGTTCTTCGTCAAGGAATACGTCAAGAGTAAGTTGAAGGTTGAGCTATTCCGCTCCCGTATTTGGTCCCTTCTGAATGTAATACATTACAAGAAGAGGCTCAAATCAAGCGTCTGCAAAGTATTCTATCTGAGCAAACATGTAACGCAGCTAGTACTAATCAATTCTCTGTGTGTGATGTTAAGAAGAGCGTATTGTCAATAACATCCAATGCGGTGGGAGGTGATGGTATTAGCCGAAACATGTTGATACCTATCCTGGATTCGGTTATTCCTATACTTTGCCACATTTTAAACACTTGTATATCAAATAGTGTGTATCCTTCTCAATGGAAGGAAGCCCAAGTTATTCCGTTACCTAAGAAATCCAATCCTAAATCCTATTCTGAGTATCGTCCTATTTCTATACTTCCTTTCCTATCCAAAGTACTTGAGCGCCTCGTCCTTAATCAGCTTTGTAGTTTCCTAAATAGAAATAGTTTACTTAATCCTATGCAATCCGGTTTCCGGGCTGGTCACAGTACGGTAACTGCACTCCTTAAAATTACAGATGACATACGTTTCGGCTTGGAAAAGGGTCAGCTGACTGTGCTGACATTATTAGATTTCAGCAATGCTTTTAATACTGTCAACTTCGATATTCTTGTCGCCATTCTACGCTCTATTAACTTATCTCCTGCAGTGGTTGATTGGTTTCGCAATTATTTGCATGGTCGCCGGCAGCGAGTACGCCTCGATGAACATTTTTCTTCGTGGTGTGATACAACTTCTGGTGTACCGCAAGGTGGCGTTCTTTCTCCTCTCTTGTTTGGAATTTTTATTAATTCTATATCAGAACATATAACCTCTCCTTATCACTTGTATGCTGATGATCTCCAAGTCTATTGCCAAGCCCCACTTAGCTCTCTCTCTTTTGCCATAGAAACTACTAATTCCAATTTACGCCATATTTCTGACTGGAGTAAAGCTTATGGGCTAAAAATAAATCCTACTAAAACACAGGTAATAATTCTTGGCAGCTCCAGAATGATATCAAAAGTTGATTGGTCTGTTCTACCCAAAGTTGTGTTTGGAGGGTCCACTATTCCATATAGTCAGAGTATCAAAAATTTAGGTCTAATTATAGACCAGAGCCTTACTTGGATTCCTCAGATGGAAACCGTCAGTCGAAAGCTATTTGCTTCTGCAGGTTCCCTCAGAAGACTCCGAAATTTTTTGCCCACTGCCACTAAAATTGCTCTTGCGCAGTCACTTCTGCTCCCAATCTTAGACTATGCCGATGCCTGCTATCTAGATCTTACTGAGGACCAGCTAAACAAACTTGAGCGTCTTCAAAACTTCTGCATTCGATTTATATTTGGTTTGCGCAAATATGATCATGTCTCTGAATTTCGCACTAAGCTCAAGTGGCTTCCAATACGCCTCCGCCGGAATGCTCATATACTCTCTATTCTTTATACAGTTTTGTTTAATCCCTCCTCCCCGCGATATCTTATGGAACGTTTTAATTTCCTGTCTGATTCTAATAAGTTATCACTCAGGTCATCAGAAAATTTAGCTTTGTTGATCCCTCTACATAGAAGCTCTTTTTATGGCAGTTCATTTACCATCCAAGCAGTTCGCCTATGGAACGCTCTGCCAGTTACTATAAGGCGAGCCCAGTCACTCCCTGTTTTTAAACTTCAAGTAAAGAAGTTTTATCTCTCTAATTAATATCACTTCTTGCTATTTTGTTGTTATTCTGTTGTGGTTTCACTGTATATTATTTTTATTATGTTTGTATATATTTTGTAAATGTATATGTAGTAAATGTAATTTATTATAATGTATATACTATGTATATGGATATATATTTATATATGTATATATATATATATATATATACTGTACTATATATTTACATATTTATGTGTAGGTATATTGGAATATATGTGTATATATGTTTATTCATTGTATTCAGTTTTTATTATTTATTTGTTAGATTATAATGCACCACCGTCTTTGCCGTATATTAATTCCTTTCCATCCAAAGGTTGTCTGGAAGAGATCGCTTTTTAGCGATAAGACCGCCCATTGTCCCATTTATTTTGTATAAATGTTTTAGTTATTATTGTATTTTTTGTTCTATGTGGTGTACAATAAAGAGTTATCTAGTACCTACGCTTCGTCAGTTAGTACCAAAATGGTTAGACACGACTAAATTGCTGCGTTATATGTTATATAAGTGGGCACTATCGGACTAATATAGTGGTAAAATACCCCAACTATTGAGTTGGGGTAATAACATTTTACAGTAAAACCGTTTTTTTGGCAACTGGCGGGGGTAGCAAGCATACAGCCATTAAATTGAAGTACGACTATATTCATACTCCAATAAAGCTTACAAGTATTTTTTTCTGACTTCAGCAATATTTCGCTGCGATAGTAGAAGGTGCTGAATGATATACAGCCAACCTGTAGAATAGTTAACGATGATAACGTTATATGCAAAGCTTAAAAGAATATGCAACTGCCAAAATTTAAAAAGCGCCATCATGTCTAAGCATGCATGTGGGTGCAGAGATTGACGAACGCACAGAACCCCACCTATTGTTAGTTCGACTGACTGTCGCGTCGCGTCGCGTGTCATGTCACGTGGTTTATTTCTATTCAGCATTGTATGCTTCTTACCTGTTGTTATGTTGCAGGCCAAGCGCTGGAAGTGTTCGACAACTACCCGCAGCTCCTCATGGAGATGGCACTGCGACTGCCGTGCCAAATACACAAGCACTGCGACCCAGCCAACTTCGACGCGCGCTGGCGCACGCTGCTGTGCGAATATATGATGAACCAACAGACTCCGCTGAGGTGAGTCCACTCATAAGTGTTTGATGACAACTACCCGCAGCTCCTCATGGAGGTGGCACTACCGCTACCGTGCCAGATACACAAGCGCTACGACCCAGCCAACTTCGACGCGCGCTTGCGCACGCTGCTGTGCGAGTATATGATGAACCAACAGACTCCGCTGAGGTGAGTCCACTCATAAGTGTTCCACAACTACCCGCAGCTCCTCATGGAGATGGCACTACCGCGGCCGTGCCAGATACACAAGCACTGCGACCCAGCCAACTTCGACGCGCGCTTGCGCACGCTGCTGTGCGAGTATATGATGAACCAACAGACTCCGCTCAGGTGAGTCCACTCATAAGTGTTCGACAACTACCCGCAGCTCCTCATGGAGTTGGCACTACCACTGCCGTGCCAGATACACAAGCACTGCGACCCAGCCACAATCGACGCGCGCTGGCGCACGCTGCTGAGCGAGTATATGATGAACCAACAGACTCCGCTGAGGTGAGTACACTCATAAGAAGATTTTATATAATTTTGGGCGCCCATTTCGTTCCTTGTACTGTATACGGCTAAAATTAGAAAGCCTGCCGCCAAAGTGTGAATCCGTAAGAGTACCTGATTGTGTCAAATCTCAGAAGAGACTTTTTATCGTCTGTTTTCTAATGTAATGATGTCGATGATGATGATGAATGATGACACGTCTTCAAAGTGTTTCGCTGAGGGTATTTCACATGGTACCTACTTTATTTTGTTTGGGACAGACACTAGTTTTTTAAGATAGTGGGTTATTAGGTGCGTGCTAGCGCGCCAGTTTTTTCAGAACTATAAAACTCGTTCGTGTGGTCAGCCGAGTTTCATTTCGGAGGACACGTAAAACTGGCTGTTATTGACCAGTGCTATTTAAAGCTAGAGGTCCTCGGGCGGCCTGAAAAACTGACACCAGAGGCCACCACTGCCTCATACATACGACAACGACGATTAGTGGTATACAAAATAATTCGTAGTGTATCTTTACCTCTTCATACTCTACTCAAATATCCGTAAAAGCCCTATTTTTGTTTGTAGGCCAGAGAAGTTTGCATCATCCCGAGTTGCAACGCTTTCCATCAGGTGAGATAACTTAGACCAACGTATATCCCTGATGTAATATTCTAGTCTAGTGTATGAGGTTCATCATCATCATCATCATCATCATCATCATCATCGTCATCATTATATACCTTAGATTGTCGAAATAGAATGGCATTAGATTTAGTATATTTATGCCTTTAACACCACAACGATCTCATGAGTTAACAAGTAAGGTACGACCCAGGTGGCTGGCTGGGTCGTAGCTCGGTTTAACAAGTAAGGTACCAAAGAAGGCGAACTGTTTTTTCAAGCGCAAGCGCAATGAATAAGCTGCTGGAAGTTTGGGAACCCGACATACGCGTCGCTCGTCACACAGCTGCGTACATCGAGGAGTTGTCTAAGATATATACAGAAGTGGCGTTTCGTCTCGGGAAAAAGATCCGCATCGGATTCAGTTTAACATTTGATTCCAGGAAACAAGTTCGCAAGCTGTTGCTGTTGTTGTGCGGCACGCGCGAGCGCTACCGACAGCTGCGCGACGTGCACGCGCTCGACACGCACCTGAGCGCGGCGCGTGCGCTTCTCGCCACCGACCTCGCGTACGACAAGCTGGTGCAGCTCATGGACCATCTCAAGGTGAGTGTACTGTTGCTGTGTGGCACTCGTTACGTGCATGCGTACTTCGTTTTGAAGATCTCCAGCCAGTACGAACATGTAAAAAGCAAACGTGCTTTTAGACAATCTGACTAAGAATGTGACATGTGTGTTGGCCCGGCTAATAATAGCTCCACTCTTTCTGCTCCCGCGGTTGCTGTGAGAATCAGCATAGGGAATTCAGGAAGTAGGCATCAGCATTTTTCTGTGTAGAACTTCTTCAAAGACCACCAAGTTGGCCGCTATTCGTGGTGATTAAGGCAAAGCCTTCCCGTGACATGGGGGAGGCATGTGTCTTCCGACGGATGATAAGACCAACAATGTTTATGTTCCTAGGCTTGCGCGGAGATAGTGAGCGCGCGCACGGGCAACTGGCAGCACACGTGCGCGAACGAGCGCCGCGAAGCGCTCGCGTGGTTGGTGACGGTGGCACGCCGCGTGCACCCGCACGTGGCGCCCACCGTGCTGCAGCTGGTGCAGTGTGCGCTGTGTGCGCCCGCGCAGCCGAAGCAAGATGCCAAGGTGACGTCATAGACCTATTCATTGCGTAAATAGTTTTAAAAAACTAGAGCTTTTTTAACGTATTTACAATTTCAATTATTATATTACAAATAAGCGATTACCTTGGTATACCTTGTGGGTACCACAATGATAATTGATTCGCATTTGCCTCGCAAAGTTATTTGACTACTATCTGGTCATCGTATTTTTATTTTCTTGCGCTGGTAAATTGTGGCGGTGCCTTTGTGCCCGCCCCCCAACCTGGTGTCCCTGTAAAAAAAGCATTTTTTTTCTCTGTTCTGAATGAAAATTTTAAAGAGTATGTTTCTACTTGAATGTTGGCAACAGTAATGTTAACACAATGCAAAAGTAAATAATGCTCCCTACTGTGTTACAGTCGACGACATCAGAACTCGCCGACCGCGAGAAGAGCGCAGAGAACGAGAGCTTCGTCTCCGACGGATCCAAGTTCCAGGAACAGAGAGTGCCCGCTTTGGTGCAACAGATACTGAAACAGGTTACTGTTTTTTTATTCAACTTAGTGACGAGACGACCAGGTCGTCCCCTTTATGTTAAGCGCTGCGCCTGCCCATAAATGAAAATAATTCCACAATTTATGTAGAAGTCGACAAGACTTCAAAATAGTAAAAAAAAAAATGTTTTTTTTAGAAAATAACACTGTACAAAGTTTTTGTTACAAGTACATCGAATGTGCAAAAAAGAGAAAAAAGAATGTATCGTGAAAGTAAAGATACAGTTCTTATATAAATTTTCTAATATTTTATTATTCGTAAGTCTGGTATTTGAAAACTCACTGTCACACTATTTGTTATCACTCTCTAATCTTATAAAATTGAATGGGACATCAACAAGGGTTGTCAGATATAGTTTCAGTTTAGATTGTGACAACTGAATAGTTGTTTATGAAACTCTGTTCACAGGTATCGGAAGAAGAGTTGAAGATGTTTGTGAAAGCGTTCCTGCTGGAAACTAACACGACAGCCGTTCGTTGGCAAGCGCACGCGCTGCTGTTAGCAATCTACAAGTAAGACATCATTATCACTTACGACATAAAAAGCGATGGTAGCCTAACGGTACAATAGTGCAACTTAGAATCCAACTATACAGGGTTCGGTCCTGGGATCCACTCCAATGACTTTTCTAAGTTATGTGCGGTTTTCCATCACTCCGTGCTTCAGAGGGCATGTTAAGCTGTCGGTCCCGGCTGTTATTGATTAATACCAGTCGTTAAACCATGTCAGAGGTCCTCGGGCGGCCTGACAAACTCTGACACCAGAACCCAGCACTACCTCATAAGGCAAGCAAACACAAAATTTCGACAATTATATATTATCAACTGCTTTGCCCGCGACTTCGTCCGCGCGGACTGTAGTTTATCGCCATAAACATCCTACATACTTCCCCAGGGTTCACACTGTCTCCATACCAAATTTTATCAAGATTGATTCAGTCGTGAAAAGGTAACAGACTGAGAGACAAAATAACTTTCGCTTGCATAATATAAGCATGGATATGGATTGTTAGTTATGTGTTTTTAGAATTATACGAACGCGATTGCGCCCTTTTAGTCGTGTCTTTTTTTATACGACAAACAAAAAGAAAAATTACTCGTCAGTGTAATTTTACCATTTTTAAAAACTATTGATCTCAAAATCAAGAAAAGTAATATGATCAAAAACAAATGGAAGCGATGCGCTGGCTTGTCAACCAAACATTCAAATCAAATGGAAGAGATGCGCTGGCTTGTAAACCAAACATTCAAATCAAATGGAAGCGATGCGCTGGCTTGTCAACCAAACATTCAAATCAAATGGAAGCTATGCGCTGGCTTGTCAACCAAACATTCAAATCAAATGGAAGCGATGCGCTGGCTTGTAAACCAAACATTCAAATCAAATGGAAGCGATGCGCTGGCTTGTCAACCAAACATTCAAATCAAATGGAAGCTATGCGCTGTCTTATCAACCAAACATTCAAATCAAATGGAAGCGATGCGCTGGCTTGTAAACCAAACATTCAAATTAAATGGAAGCGATGCGCTGGCTTGTTAACCAAACATTCAAATCAAATGGAAGCTATGCGCTGGCTTATCAACCAAACATTCAAATCAAATGGAAGCGATGCGCTGGCTTGTAAACCAAACATTCAAATTAAATGGAAGCGATGCGCTGGCTTGTTAACCAAACATTCAAATCAAATGGAAGCTATGCGCTGGCTTATCAACCAAACATTCAAATCAAATGGAAGCGATGCGCTGGCTTGTCAACCAAACATTCAAATCAAATGGAAGCGATGCGCTGGCTTGTCAACCAAACATTCTACTCAAGACGAATTTGCTAATTGTATATTTATAATTCATTTTAATATTATTCTTATTAAATTTCATTTTTACACTGCTCATGACAATTTTGATTTATTTTCAATAAATACCTATTCAATATTACTTCGTACTCAATGTACTTATCATGTGTTTTTTTATGGCCTGTAATTTCTTATGAATAAATGAGTATTGACTACCATCTACTATTTTAGCAACTCCACGTCCACGGACCAAGCGTCGCTAGTGTCGCTGTTGTGGGGCATCTGGCCCACTCTGCCGCAGTACGGGCGCAAGGCGGCGCAGTTCGTCGACCTGCTGGGGTACTTTACCCTGAAAACACCTGACATTGACACCGAGGTAAGTGATGCACGCAGTCTGGAAATATTCAGGACGAGCGTGGATCTTGCATGTCGCGTTGTCGCTTATACCTTGCGGTACTTAAGTCTAGCGGTGAACGAAACGTGGCGGGGATCTTGGCACAGTCTAAGTTTATATAATGTGTTAAAATGTTGAATACTTTTTATCCCGAAAACTGACTGTGCCAAGATCCCCACCACGTTTCGTTCACCGCTAGACTTACGTGCCGCTAGCTATAACAACTGGTGAGATTGCGATCGAGCGTAAGCCTGGCTCATCATCATCAGCCTATAGTATCCTAACAATTCAATAGTGCAACTTAAGAATCCAACAATACCGGGTTCAGTCCTAGGCAACAAATACTTTTCTAAGTTATGGGCGGTTTTTTATCACTGTGTGCTTCAGAGGGCACGTTAAGCTGTCGGTCCTGGCTGGTATTGATGAATAACAGTCGTTAAGCCAAGTCAGAGGCCATTGGTTGGTTTGACAAACTCTGACAATAGAGGCCAATACTACCTCATACGACAAACAAACAATCAGCCTGTATTCTTCCACTGCTGGAAATCGGTCTCTCCCTAAGAACGTTACTCTAGCGCTTACGCTTGTGTTGGAAGTCGACAACCCTGTTTACCAACACAAAATATCTTGGATGCTTTACACTTCAGCTCAGCGTGTTCAATGCAAAGAAAAAAACTATTTAAATTTAGCACATTACCCATACCAATATATAGAAGTGAAACATTGTCTGTTTGTTTGTTTGTTTGGGGAGCTTTCACGCGATAACGGCTGGACGGATTTTGATGAAATTTGGAATGGAGATTGCTTATACCCTAGAATAAAACATAGGACTTTTTATCCCGGAAAATTGTAAGTTTTCACGGGAAAACCGGAAAATGTTGATTACTCGCTGTAAGGAACGGTTGCCATGGAAACGAAATAACAAGTCTGTCAAAAATAATCAAGAGCTTTGTTACTATACCTACTTTTGCATTGGTTTTTAATATCCTAGAAGAACATAGGATGTCTTTTCCGCGATAAACAGTAGTCCGCGCGGACGAAGTCGTGGGCGGGAACACTAGTACAACATAAATAATAATTACATAATCGCAATTTCTTGAAGTTATGTTATGTTCGGAGGCGTTTGCCCAACAATGGGACATTACAGGCTAATATCTATTAGTAATAAAAATATATGACAAGTTATGCGAGTGTGCCAAAGTTGCTTGTGTTCAGCAACAACTATATAGGTAGGTACTCAACATTTTACTCCATGTAAACTAAACAAAATATACTACTTTTGTGACTGAGAATCAAGTTCATTGGTTTGGTAGTTCGGCTGACCCGTCGATTGTCACTCGAGCTCCCATATGCACATCTAATTTTTAGGTGCCACTCCGTTCTGTGTGTACTCGACTGATCACAAAAACTGCTTTGTATATTGTAAATTTCTTCGAATTTTAGAATATGGTTATCAAAATGAAGGCCGATGAGCACATTAAAACAATAAATAACTTATTGGCATAACTCAAAACTTGTTACTAAAACTATGAAATATAAAAAAATGCCATGCCTAAAACGACCTAAAAAGTCAAAAACAAGAGATATGTATAAAATTGACATTACTATCGGTGGACCGTTCTGTGGAACAATTTTAATCTTACAGCCTTACTAATAAAAATTTGCTTACACATCTGTTAAACCATTGTACAGTTTCACAATGAATAGCAATTGAATAGCGCTAAACACGTGTCAATCCATTGTTTGACTAATAAACGTTGAAAAGGCGGTGGGCATTTACACAGATGTTTAACACGTTTTTCCTTTTCGTCTGGCAACTTTTGGTCAATTCGTTTAGAAACTGTTTCCTTCCAAAATAGTTACCGTACAGTATTTTTTAATGAAGCTCAGTAATTATTAATATTACTCATACAATTTCGTTTTAGGAATGCAATATTAATCAAACTATGTTGTTTTATTGAAATTCCTGTCCTACATATGTTGATCTAATTGAATATATATTTTTCGGTTAGAATAGGAGACTAAAAACACATTTCAGAACGGAACAATCTATGTCATATTACCAAATTGGCAGACGAGACGCGTTCTTAGCCTAACCTGAAACGTTTGTTTGTAATCAATTAAATTCTTTCAAAAAGTTACGCACAGTTTCATCAGTGAGGTTTATAAAAAAATATAACAATGGAAGATGTAGGTTGCAAGAACCGAAAACGTAATCCTAATTGGGATGATGCAGAGAAGGTAAAATCAGTATTATTTTGTTACTTTTTTCATACTTACCGTATATTTCTTCAGATTTTGAGTTTTTTGTTCATTTTTGTTTCAGGCTCTTCTCAGGGATTGTTTGAAAGATAAGCTGAATACCATAGAAAATAAGTGTGGCGACACAAACACAAACAATAGTAAAAAAATTGCATGGCAAAAAGTGTACGAAAGGTAAAAATGTTTATAACCTCGGATGAACAAACAACATTATTGTAGATAATTTTATATACGAAATTGTTGATGGATCATAAATGCTTAAGTTTATTTTTTTATATTTCAGCTTTAATGAATTGAATACAAAGCAGAGAACTTTGGCTGAAATGAAACAACAGTGGCGCACTCTCAAAATAGTTACTAAGAAGAGCTATTCAAGTTTTAAAAAGTCACTTAAGCAAACGGGAGGAGGTGAACCAGCACCAAGTCAGGACCAAAATACTATTGACATTTTAGAAACTTTGCCATTGGAATTTGAAGAAGGTGTCAACGAATTTGACTGTGATACTATTAATTATGTAAGTAAGCATTGTCATCATCTGATTATAAGAACTGTTTAAAAATGTATATATAAATGGACATCCCTGTTTTATTAAATATTCAACAATATTTCATTGCAGAGTGCAAATGTAACCAAAATAGATGATACAGATGACATTATCAATTTAGAGGAAATGCAAGATGAAGATTTTATCAAAGATCAGGTAAGATCATGCATGCTATTGTTTCATTACATCCATGCAATACTTCTGATTTGTAGTGCATTAATATTATTACAAATTAATCGCTATTGCAGCAATCTGTGCAGGCTTAATTAATTTCATAGTAATTACTGTTTTTTTTTGTTTATGTTGATTTCTTCTTCGCTAATGACTTCTTGAAGTGATGACACCTTAGAAGTACTGGGGGTGGGAGGCCAACATGGGGGGCTATCGACAGTACGAATCCGTTTAGTAACAAAACTTAAGTTCAATAAATAAAACCTAACTACGGTTGGGTCAAAAATAGCGACAGTTCTTGCGATGAAGGCGAATCGATTGATACCTCGCTTGTCAAAACCGGACCAAGTTCACACCAACAATTCCACACCAATTATCTAGCCCCAAACTAGGATACCCTGTACTATGGGCACTAGATAACGGATAAACATACATAAATACAAATATTACATCCATGACTCGGAAACAAACATTTCTGCTCATCACACAAATGATTGCACCTTGCAGGATTCGAACCCGCGACTGTTCGATTTCTGACCTAGGGTCTCTAGCCACTAGACCAACCGCTCGTCTATGGTGGAACATCCACATACATAGAAACATAGACTGTTAAATTCATTACCCTTCCCTTGCTTTGCTGTAGTCCGGTAAATATATTTAAAATAGAGATAGCCTCATACTATGGAACCAATGATAGAATAGGGCACAACTAATTGCTTTTTTCTGCTTTCCATGGTCTTTTGGAGGTCATCCTGTAGGTGGTTGTGGTTTCAAATCCCACTCTGAGCTTAAGCTTTTTTCACATCGATAAGGTCAAATGCTAGCCAACCAATTGAATAAAACGAATTAATTCCAAAGGATTCAGTGTATAATTTATTATTACATGTACCCATGTTCTAGTAGTACTTTCAATTATGAAGCAATATGGAGATCATTAATTGTAATTTGTTATAAATTAATTGTAACCCTTATTTTTCTGCATTTCAGATACCAAAACATTTTACACCAACAAAAAAATCTGTCAGTAGGGTTTTAATCGAATCTCGTTTAAAAACAAATGGAAGAAAAATGAAAAAAAGCAATGAGGTAAGTTTAGTTAATTATTATACTTGAATAAATTAATAATTAACAACTAAATCATCGTGCATTTATTTAAATCCCCAAAAGGGTCGCCAGAGGTGTCTCCCATGTTTCGCTAGCTATGTTATGGTTACATGTAATAGAAGGAGAGCCAATTGCCATCTACCGGGCACAGTGACAACTGCTACTGAGAATTTCTTTGTCAGAAAAACCCATTATCTATCTGACCTGGGGATCAAATCCTGTCTTCGAGATTCCTAAGCAAAACTTTTGCCACTCCAAGTATGAACTTTATAGATTTGAATATAATTAACTGACTCTCTCTCTACACATTAAATACATTTAATAGAACCTAGTTTGTATGTTTCAAATGTTAATTATATAAATTTAAATTAATTATTTTTTCCATTTCAGGAGCTAAAAGTGACATTAGACAATAGAAAAGAGAGAGATACGGCACTCATAACATTTCTACGAGAGGAACATATACTAAAAATGGAACACATGATTAACACTGATGCACGGGCGCAAGAAGAACATGTCTTACGAATAAAAAATATAAAATTACAGAATAAGCTGCTTGAAAAACAGCTATCAAAATATAATGAATAAAAACTACATGAATTTTATGTATAACTTATTTTATTTTAGAAATATATTTGTATAAACATGCTCAGAGCTACTTGGCCTTGCCTGTTTTCTTGGTGATGCAATGGTGGAAGTAGATTTTGGGAATTTTCATCATTCAAGTTAGATACTCCAATTTCTTCAACCTCTTCACCCATATCAATGGCGATATTATGCAACACGGTAAGTGCTACTATATACAATTTTAAATTTTCTAAGGTCACTGTGAACCCAGTTAACAAGCATCGGAATCTTTGTTTCCAAAGGCCAAAACATATTTCAACAGTGTTTCTGTTAAGAATATGGGTCCTGTTGTATGCATCTTCCCCTGGCGACCTTGGGTTAAGCACAGGTGTGAAGAGATATGGTGTTAGTGCATACCCAGAATCTCCAATAAGATGTCTCTCCCTGAAGATTCTAGAATCGTGAGTGCTGACCGTCCATCGCGCTACTATGTTCCTTATTTTCAACGATGCATCGCATATACCTTGCACATTCATGGAATAATAACCTTTTCTATTAACATAATACTGTCCTGATTGGCCGCCAACTTTTTTTTTTACATGAGTGCAATATATTGCGCCGATGGTGTTTTGAAAGCCACATATTTTTCGAAATCCTGCCACGACTTCCTCTTGTTCATCCAAGCCATTGGGCATGAAAATGAAAAGATTAGCCTTGCTGGCTAAGGCCAACGCTACCCGACGGCAGATATTTGTGATAGATTTCTGGCTTATACCATGGAGGTCTGCAGCGTCATCTTGGACTTCTTGGCGCGCCCAAATCCGTAGCGCTGCTAACAGCTGCAGAGCTAACTGCAACTGCGCTGCTAACTTGTAGCTCTGCAGGAATTCCTCCTACTCTTGTATTCTGAATTATATCATCTTTGATTAAATTGACAATATTTTTTACATAACTTTTCGAAAACCTGTATTTATATTTTCTATTTTCCTCTATGTCCCATTGGTCAAATATGTCGAAATAATTTATGTAATCCATTTAAATCGAGAAAAACACAATTTAACAAAAATATGGCACACTACAATACAAAACGTTTTTCACAGAATAAGACAGATTTAATAATAGTTACTACGCGCCGATCAGCTGACAATAGTGAAGTCCGCCATCTTGACCCCGTATACACCCGCTAGACAAGGGACCCTGGCTATGTAAAAAATGGATAGCCTCATTTGATATTGTAACATCTGTATACCAAATGTATACAATGTTTATGCCACAAATATTTTTATTGGTCAGCTTTTCTGTTATACAATGTGTATACACAGTGAATAAAACTTTATTAGTAAGGCTGTAAGAGTGAAGTAGAGTTTTTTTAATTGTTACCTTCAAAATGAATGTATTTCATTGGAAGTGTGTGCGTGAGTCAGAATGACTTTAATTTGTTGATAGTTGGGAGTTGGAAGTCGTTCCAAAAGCCAACCTGTTTGAAGCATCGTATTTTAGAGGGTAAACTTGTTCCTCAGAAATACGTGGGCAGCGCTGTGGATCTCCTGCGCAACCAGAACTCGCTCCTGTCCTCCCATGGCAACGCAGCGCTGTATGCCGCGCTGGGAGCTTTCGTGGAACTCGACGGGTACTACCTGGAGTCGGAGCCGTGCCTCGTCTGCAACAACCCGGAGGTGGCGATGGCCACTATCAAACTACCCACCATCAAGGTAACTTCATTATTTATTCAGCTTTATTAAAACACTAGCTTTGCTCGTGTAGTATTTTTTCTGAGATATAAGTATCCTATGTGTTATTCCAGAACCAAAAGTACCAATATAATCAAACTTCGTACAGACACAAATGGTTTTTATCGATTGCTCGGCTTCTACTCGTCGGATTGAGATACCAAGAACACCAAAAGGTTCTTAAGCCGAAATGGTATCCAAATTTGACGATTCGTCCTCACGAATATTTAAAACTAGACCTTTAAAATCTGTTAATTGACTTTATTTTTTTAGGTGTAATAAATGTGAATTAATTTATCCGTCTGTGGTCACCGAAACACCGTTTCCTAAAGACCACCCGTTTTGAAGTTCCCGTCGATGGAGTTGATCAACTTCATTCAGTTTCTATCGAATATATTTTTACTAAAACCAAATTTGTGTAATCCCAACAAACATTCAAATACTTCTGTGGAATTTTAATATTTTCATGTTAAATTAAATTGAAAATATTAACTAAAATCGGCTCCCGAGATGCATCATCTTTCCTGCTTACCCCACACCATGACGAGCAGGACAAAAATTTGGAGCCCATAGCACCTTAAGTCAAGTCCCAACAGTAATAACGGCAAAGCTATTGGTCCAATAGTTTTTACATGATGCGCAAACAAACAGACAGACACCATTTTAAAAATGTTATATTATTGATCAGTAGCTTATTTTATGTCTCTTAAAGCATTTTTGAAAATTATCTTTGTACAGACTTTTTGTTACTTACTGCTTTCGTATAAGCACAGAATAAATAAGTATAAGTATGTAAGTAGATTTCAAAAGAGCACTAAAAATCAAACAGAAATTATTATAAATAAGTTATAAGTTCCTATATGTCACATGGCAACTATTACAGTAAAATCCTAAAAACAAAAGAATACTGAATTGAATCTGTGTTGAGTGTATTCTTAATAAATTAAGTTCTGCCAATGGGTCTAACGTATTATGAAGAGTCAAGATTTACTAGAAAGTGCTACAAAACACGAAGAAATGTCAAGAATATCGTACTATAAGCTTGATGAGCCACGTGTTGAAACTGTTATATCTTGAATAGCATTAATTTAGACACTAAAGACATATGCATAATTCAGAACTTATACTGGCGACAGACTGCTATGGTAAGAGTTGATGGAGATGAAACCGATGTAGTTGAAATACAACGAGGAGTACGTCAAGGATGCATTCTATCCCCAATGTTGTTCAATCTCTACTCGGAAAGTGTAATAAATGTAGCCTTGGAGGGTGTTGAGGAAGGAGTCGTTATCAACGGGCGCCTTATCAACAATCTACGCTACGCTGATGAAACTGTCTTGATCGCCTCGACAGAAGAGTGTCTTCAAAAGTTATTTAACCGGGTATTTGAGTACAGCGGGAAAGTGGGACTTAACATGATACATCTAAGACCAAATTTACGAAAGTGCCAAAGCAGTGCAGCATGCAAGTAGGGCATGTCAATCTGGAAAAACTACAGAAGTACCATGGATCATGGGTGCTGACTCTTGGGAGAGCGACACTAAGATACGAGTTTGGATAGAGATTTCAAGGGCTTTGTACATGGGAATGAGCAAAGTGCTCACTACAAGATATTCGCTAAATAAAATGTTTCCAACCAAATGTAACCTACCTCGTTGGTGATTCACGAGTGACGACCGGCATATATATTATTTGTTTTCCTATTGCTTCAAAAATTATTGGTACATGAAGGCAATGATTTCAAAGGCACCAATGATCTTGAAGGCAAGGTGTGTATTCTTTGATCGACTTCACAAAAGGAAGGTTCTATGTTTGACAGTATGTTTTTTTTAAATATATTGTTTAGGTATGTTCACCGATTTCTCCGTCAACTGAGGAACAATTTTAAAATATATATTTTTATTTGAATGTGTAGTCCTCCAGATTGGTCCCATATAAATTGTATCAAAATTGGATCAGTAGTTGTTTTTTTTTAGTTGTTATTCTGTCACTTGATTATTAGAGTGGGCCTCAGCTCTATTCTCGTGAGGTTCTATTCTGTCGTGCTACATAGTCACATCTCGTCTAATCTCCACAGATCGACTCTAAATTCACGACGACGACGCAAATAGTGAAGCTTGTGAACAGCCACATGATCAGCCGCATCAGCCTGCGCATCGGAGACATCAAGCGCAGCAAGATGGTGCGCACCATCAACTTCTACTACAACAACCGGACCGTGCAGGCCGTGCAAGAGCTCAGGAACAGGCCGGGTAAGGGAACATTAACTTGTTCGTAAGTGCTTCATAATAAATAGACTGCGCGGGAGTTGACAAAACGTCGGAATGTGTAGCTTATTTCTTGAAGAATAGATGAACTGCATGCTGTGTTCTTTTAGAACTGTTTTCCATATCAAGCAACAAACGATGCTATATTAACTAATTAGTTTGCTGACCAACTCACAGCTACGTATCCGCTAATAGAGTACTTGACTAATTTTCGTGAATTAATCAATAGGGATCAGAAGCGTCTTCAATACCAACAAAAAAAACATAATTTATGAAGAAATCAAACGATAATCATTATATTTTCATACCACCTGCTCGACAATTTCCAATTACATATCACGCAATCTCAACGTAAAGCAAGTATCCCTTGGGATATAATGACTTGCGAACATGTGAACATTACCACAGAATAAAGAATAGTTCAAGTAAAGAAGGTGCACTACTTTGATCTTGAAGAAAGCCGCTGATTAAATAGCCTAGAAACGTAGGTACGTATTACGTAGGTATCATACATCGGGCGTGCATGCTAAATTGCACTTAATAGAGTTGATATTACTATGTTCCGATTCTCGTCCATGACCTACCTACGCCGATCGCTCGAGTGATAGGGATGTCTGCATAGAAAAATTAACTTTGTGTAAGTACTCTTGGTTTCCCATTTGACTTTAGGTACAAGGTTCTAAACTAGATGGCGTTAGTATCGAGTTAGCTCGCGGTGGCATCTCATTTGCGCGTTTGTAACACATGCTATATTTAAATAGCACGAATGATATACTGGGACTCCCCAAAAAATTTTAAAAGGGCATTTTATTCATCGCAACTATCAGCGATGATGCCTAATCAAAATAGATCGGCCTATCGGGAAAGCAGAAAGCCAAAGAGATAACAATACAATACTACAGTAAGGCCCAAAGAGTATATAAATACTAAGGCCGATAAGTAGTGGCCACTTTGAATGGCGGCGCAGTGAACATTTTTAGGAACCGAATGGCGGAATGAGGTGCATCTCTAGCCTGGACCACATCCTCGTGCACGTCGCCTCACTCCGTATTTTATCCGTAACAGTTCCGTATTTTATAATTTTCAAGCTGACACAAATATATCTTCGAGCGATAGTGATTTGACTCCGGAGTTTAAATCAGATGCTTTAAGGATTATTAAAATTCTACTACCAGAAAAATCAAAAGATAATACGAATAGTCCTACTATAACGACTTTATTCAATGGAGAACAACAAGAGGAGTCAAGGCTGTATCCGAATCCGTCCTTTTAGTTTATTTCCAACACGTATGAAAAGTAGGGTATTCACCTTGGGGATAAAGCCTGTCTTTTTTCACGGGCGGCATATTGGACCCCTCGCTTCAATCGGGACTATAAATAACTTTAAACCTCCTCGCTACGCTCGGGAGTTAACTCTGAGTCCCTCGTTGCTCTCAGGATCCAATATGCCGCCCGTGACGTAAGTCATTGCTATATCCCCTTGGTGCATAATCTACTATTTTGCACTTTTGAGAGTTTGTAGATTAATCCGCCCCAAACGTCCATAGCTGTCATGACGTCATTGTTGCGCAAGGGGGGGGAAAACGCTAGCCACATAGGAACAAAACAACCGCGAATTAGTAAGCAGTGACGTCACGCGCACTGCGCAGTGTTTTTAGTCAAATGATGAAAAGTTATATTTATGTTTTTTGTAAATAAAATGTTGAGTAGGGGCTCATTGTAAACGCTCTAAAATAGTATTGAGTTCTACCATACTGTAAACAGTTACTTGCCTAAGATCTAACGTACAAATGATGTTACAGGCATGTGGCATAAGGCCAAGCGCGTGCAGCTGCAGTCGGGGCAGTCGGAAGTGCGCGTCGACTTCCCGCTGCCCATCGTCGCCTGCAACCTGATGATGGAGTATGCCGACTTCTACGAGAACCAACAGGCTACGGGTATGTTCTATAAGTATAACTATGGAGAAACTGTATTGTTTAGCGATGACGTATGGTTGGAGTTTCTGTGAAGGACAAGGTTCATAATGAAGATATCCGACGGAGAACCAACGTAACCGACATAGCTCGAAGGATAAACAAGCTAAAATGGCAGTGGGCTGGTCACATTTCTCGAGTGGAGACCACGTTTAGGCAAACGTAGTGAAGGATGCCCCGTGGCCAGGTGGAGTGATGACCTGCGAAAAGCGGCTGGCAGAAAATGGATGAGGAGAGTTGAAGACCGAGCTCAGTGGCGTGCATTAGGAGAGGCCTACTTTGTGATGTTGATGTAATTTCCAGTGATGAACATCATCATCATGTCAGCGGAAAGACAACCACTGTCGAACATATGCCTCGCTCTTAGAACGCCACAACGTCATTCATTCATATCTTCTAAACGGGGACATCCGGGGTCAAGGTCAAAGGTCATACGGCTTCGTCCACACTCGGTAACAATTAGATATGTGAACCCATTACAATTTTCAGTATCGGTTTAAAATCGATTACGTTTGAAAAAAAAAGTGGTTTTGTTAGGTTTTTTTTTTTTTTTAAATAAGAACTATTCAATAATCATACTATATAAATGACAGACAAAGGCCTCCGACAGCGGCGTTTAGGAAACAGAAACGAAAAACACGCATTTTTCAAAAGATTTATACAAGGTGTAACAGTTTTCAGGACGTTTAATGTAATTAAACTGCTCATTATATGAGACTGGTTTAATCAATTAAGGTACAATTTTGATTCATACATTTGAAGTGTACATACTCATATTATGAGGGGGTTACACAAAAAAAAAACGTAACTATGACATTGTTTAATGTCTTGCTGTTTTCAACAATACTGTATAGTTCAAACTGTCATAAAACACAAAAAATAAAACGGAAATTCTATGAAAATCATGTTTGGTTTTTCACCCACTGCAACGTCTGGTTGCTCACTTTTTGCACCCATTGGTCCCCGCGATTCTCAGCAGGTTGTCGGTCCATCTTCATCTTCGGGCTGAGAATAATGATAGTTCTAAAGTGTATTAACTATTAAAAAAAAAAAAAAAAAAAACAATGCGGCGACTTTTATTTTTATGGTAATCTCTTCTGACATGCACCTAGCTATACTCTGTTCTAAATACAGAGAAAAAAAGTAATGTTCCTATTAGCAATCTTAAAATCTTTAACACAGAGTGCAATTTCTATTACAACTAGTTATACAGTTAACACATTTTTGCAAAGATTTTTAATCGATTATGAATTTTATTCTATGTAGAGTTAGGTTGTTTTTTTTATAATACACATCTATTATAATCTAGATCGAAGGAGAACACCTTTTCTTGAGTTTCAATAATCACTTTAATAGCATTTCACTTTTACATGTAGCACTAGTAACTATGTCTTCATCTTTGCACAGTCCAACATCAACACCCGTCTCTTGCACGCCGCTGCTTCCCGCCAAATCATTTTACCGGCACCCACAAAAATAAAAGTATAGAAACCAAAAGGATTTGACTTGGTACGGCGTGCACTTTTACAAATAAGTATTGAATATTAAAGAAAACATTTACGAAATTAAGTTTACTTATTTAAACACATATTTACATTAAAATACATGTTACAACATAAAGTATTAAAATCATACATCCGGAAATACCAAGTAATGACAGATCGTGGTATTTCCGGATGTAGCCACAATCTTAAATCAAATTACTATGTATCAGGACAGTATTAAATAATAATAGGGTACATTTACATAAAATATTACAAGTTTAATTATATAGATTCTTACACAATACGATGAAATTCACTCTGCATTTGGAACATAGTATAATTATACTCCTACACGGCGGTTGATTATTTTGACACAATAAAAACTTAATTTTGACCCTTTATCCATTAGCAGACATGAAATAATGTCTAAAAATTGTTTTTATTTTGTCAAAATAATTTGCAATAGTGTAATAAAGATGGTATGTACGAGGGCTGTTTGATAAGTCCTTTTAAAAACAATTTATAAAACCTTTTTTCTGGTAAATGGCATTAACACTGGCAGGCACAATCTTTCAAATGAAGACTGTCTAAAATTCAGCAAAAAAAAAAGAAAGAAGTTTTTGTCAGTTTAACCATTGTTTAACTGTAATCACTCGTAAATTTTCAACAACTATGGAAAAATCTTAATTTTGTGCCGATATAAAGCATTTTTTTTATGAAGGGTTGCAGTGCTGCCACAATAAAAACTGAACTTTATTCTGTTCATGGCACTAACGCACCAACGTTGCAGACTGTTTATAAGTACATGATCATCGGGTGGCATATCTGGACAAATGATTTTAAACGTGGTCGGTCAAGCACATCTGATGCTCCACGCTCTGGTCGCCCAATCGAAGTCACTACTGAGGATGTTGTTGAAGAAGTCCATAATATTGTACTCGACGACCGCCGAGTGAAGGTGCGTGAAATAGCTGAGAACACAGGCATCTCCACTGAGCGAGTACATAAAATCCTGCATGAAGATTTGGGTATGACAAAGCTGTCTGCACGATGGGTGCCACGTTTGTTGACAATCGAACAAAAACGCGAACGAAAGCGAATTTCAAAACTGTGTTTGGATATGATGAAGCGTAATCCTCGGAATTTTTTGAGTCGATTTGTCACTGTGGACGAAACTTGGATCCATCATTATACACCTGAATCAAAACAGCAATCAAAACAATTGATGGCGACTGGTGAACGTGCCCCAAAGAAGGCCATGTCTGTTTTGTCGGCTGGGAAGGTGATGTCGACAGTCTTCTGGGATGGCGAAGGAATCATTATGATTGATTACTTCGAAAAGGGAAAGACTATCACTGGCCGTTATTACGCAGAATTATTGGACCGTTTTAATGCCGAATTGTTAGAAAAACGACCAAAATTGTCCCCCAAGAAAGTCCTCTTTCATCAAGACAATGCCCCAATGCACACGTCAGCTATTGCAATGGCCAAAATCCACGAGTTGGGCTTCGAGCTGGTTCCGCATGCTCCGTTTTCGCCGGACCTAGCTCCGTGCTATTATTACCTATTCCCAAATCTGAAAAGATGGTTTGGAGGGCAAAAAAATTTGACAAATGAGGACTGCATCGCAGGTGTAAACGGCTATTTTGAAGACCTCGACAAAACGTTTTTTTTGTAGGGGATAAAAGAATTAGAAACTCGCTGGAACAAGTGTTTGGCCCTCAAAGGAGACTATGTTGAGAAATAAATGTAAATTGTTTAAAAAATATAATATTTTTTACTTTTTAAAACGACTTATCAAACAGCCCTCGTATCTGTTTGCTGATACAATTTATAATGTTGTTTGGAATTTCTTTGCTTTGGATTCTCACTGAAACTTATTCTCACCTTGCGTTGTTTAGGAGAATCGCTCCAATGTCCCCGCTGCTCCCAGTCGGTGCCAGCCAATCCTGGCGTGTGCGCGAACTGTGGAGAAAACGTCTTCCAGTGCCACAAGTGCCGGTAAGTTATGCAAATTAACGTTTTTTCTCGTGCATATATGTTGAAAACAAAACCAGGAAAATTTTGCTATTAAAATTTCTTTTTTTTTTTCTCATTTCTGTGTTGAAAAACCCTAGGAAAAACTTGCTATTATAATTTCGAATAACATTTATTATAAACCTCTGCATGAATCTAGGATGAAATTCGAGTAATTGCGTACGAGCAAACTTATTTTCCTAATTTTATAGTAGAACTGTAATTTACACTGCAAAATAGTATAAAATGCTGGAAGATAATAATTCTAATAAATTCTCCCTAGTGCCATTAACTATGACGAGAAAGACCCGTTCCTTTGCCACGCGTGCGGATTCTGCAAGTACGCGAAGTTCGACTACACTCTCACCGCTCGGCCGTGCTGCGCCGTCGACACCATAGAAAACGACGAGGAGAGGAAGAAAATGGTGCAGGGCATTGGTGCACTGTTGGACAAAGCCGACCGCGTGTATAGACAGCTCACCGCTAACAAGCCTGTGCTTGAGGTAAGAGCGACGTCTTTAATGCTACTTGATTTGATACTTTTAGAGTAAGCACACTAGAGATACATCGCGCATCTCTCTTACATCATCGAATAATTTCTTTGAAGTAACAGAGATGCAGAACCAATAAGTGTGTTTAATCTTGGCGAGAACGCGAGGTGAGACAATGAAAATAGAGTAGCTAGCGCACATTAGTGGATACGATATTAGACGGGGTTTTTTTTATGAGAAGGAGTGCGATGATTTTGTTTTCAATATTCTATTCAGTATTCAGTGTATACAATCGCGTTTGGTCGCGTTTGATAGTCAGTTTTGTATTTCTGGTTTTTACCCTTAAAGGACTGTTTCCCTGCATTAATTTGTTACTCAAATGTTACCTTTCCACAGTCCCTCCTTCACAAGATTAGCGAACACCGTCTGGAAGGGCGCTCGGGCGACGAGAACAGCAACTCGAGCACAACCTCATTCGGCGGCGCACAGATCAACCGCGTCATACAGACGCTGGCGCACAAGTACTGCGTCGACAGCAAGACGCACTTCGAGGACCTGTCCAAGATCATACAGAAGGTGTTAGCTTGCAGGTGAGATCTTAGAAGCCAGGAACTAGTTATAAAGCTCGATGGCTAACCCATCTGGTGAAACGTAAGAATTTTCAATGTAGAAAAATATTTGTGGGACAACTATCGGTAAAATCGTGCAGACTGATCGAAAATTTTAGACCTTCCACGTTTTAACATAATGTTTTGGATTTCAGGAAAGAATTGGTGTCCTACGACAGGTCACAGAGTGAGCAGCTCAAGGGTGACACTTTGCCTGTCTACGCTGGATTGGTCCAGAATTATGATGGAGAATTCTCTAAAGGTATGAAGAATATTATTATTTGTATTTTATTGATAGAAATCAATAAAAATACTGAAATTAGCGTAAAAAAGTCAGACTTAAGTTTTTACCAAAGTTAACGACACGTCGATTACTTTCACTGAATAAAACTATAAAATGTGAATCCTTATTTGGCGTAGAATGAATATACCTAATATGTTACACTATTTTAAGTTCCTGAGAGCAGTGGATTTTGAAAAAATAAATAAAATAAAACAAAAAGCTGTTTTAAATAAGTTTTATTTTGCTACGCTTTATTTTTCTTTACTTACAGCCAATTGAAAAAGATCGATAATTTATATCCTTATTTGTATTATTTTTTGGTGCGCAATAAAATGTATTTAAATTGTATTGAAAGTATGAGGTATAATTTTTTAGCAAAATCATTAACTTGTTTTTTTCTGCTTAAATTCAAATACGTCCTTAACCAAATACCATTTTTTCCTCGTCATGGTCCTTTCACGTTACCTTAGCCCCACAAATAAAATGAACTTCACGCACATTTAATCAGGAGCATTTAATTCAGTAAATTCTGAGCCTATGAAATGTGTACCATTGTCGATGAGTATATTGTTTGGGAGACCCAACCTTCAAAACAATCCATCGTTATCCCATAATGCGAACGATAATAAACAAACGAGGAATGAGTAACACGTACGTAATTGTTAGGCAATAGTGTTGTGTTGTGTACATTCGTCAGTGTTTTTAAAGACTACGTCTCTCCACTGTTTGCTTCTTGCACGCTGCAATAAGTTCTTCTTCATTATTCAGTGCTATCGATATCCCAGTAATACGAACGAGTATAGACTAATAAGTAAAACGTACATCAGTGTCAGGTGGCGGGTGCTACGGCTGCTCGCTGGCGTGCGCGGAGCAGTGCCTGACGCTGCTGCGCGCGCTGGCGTGGCGCGGCGAGCACCGCGCGCGCCTCTGCCGCTTCGGGCTCGTGCAGGAGCTGGTGCAGCACAACCTGCACCGCGGGACGCCACAGGTAAACCTAGTAAGATGATACGCCTTTCATATTTCGTTGCTGTCGTTTTTGTTTGTTTCTATTTAAGCGCTCGTTGACATCGGGCTCCTTCAACACGACCTGCACCGCGGCACGCCACAGTTCAATTTAGTAAGATTATAATATGCCTTTCATATTTGTTTGTTTTCTTTTTGGTTGTGTTCTCATTCTCTCGCCGAAAATACGTGGACGTAGCCGAGTCACGTTATCTGTTGTGTTGATTATTTTACTAATTAATTGCGTTTCAAATGTGTGGTGTAAAGTACTAACGTGAATATGCTCGAACAAACCTATAAGACGAAAACATGACAGTGCAGTGTGATTGTGCGGCGTCGAAACTATGATTCGAAAGTCATGATATAAGCCGCATTTGCTTAAAAAATATCTGGCATTGAGCTTGTGATTAGTGTTATCCTTGAAAATTGAAATAAAAAGTATAAAGGTAAAACTCTAATCTTCATGCTCATTAAAATCATGACCATTAAAAATTCGGACAAAGTTCGGACAAAAAGTCGGGACAAAAGTCCAGATAGGGCTATAAAGCCAGACATGTCCAGACAAATCCGGACGTTTGGTAACCAGCCACAATGCCAAAGCAACGTCATAAAACAACCCAACTGGAACAACATTTTCGTGTGCGTTTGGCGCGACGCAGACTTGAGCATTGCGGCACTGCGCTGTTGTGTTTTGGTCTACAATGTTATCTGACAAACCATAAAGCATAAATGATTTCCCCAGTGCCAGGAAGAAGTGCGCGCCCTCATCTGCCTAGTGACGCGCGACAACTTACCGGCCACCGAGCAACTGTGCAACATGCTCTCGCAACGCATCACTTTGTCGCTAATGGGACACGCCGCCTCGCAGGATCACAACAACTCTGTGAGTGACATACAGTCAACTTCACAAATACTTTGTCTCTAGAAAAAATATGTAAGTTCCACCAAAGATTGTAGTCGGAGCGTAGTGACTGCGGCGCCAGACAAAGATCACGAGATATAAAGACGCATTATTTCTGCTATCAAATTATTGGTTCGTTATGATGCTATGATTGTATGTGACTTGACGAGGGCACACTAAAATGTCTTGACATGCGGCGGCTCTGTGTACCACTCAGGCTCTGTGGTCACTCCCTTCCATCTAAAATGGTTGAGGGGGCTGTCGGCTGGTGTACAAGTACTACTTGTGAATGGGTGCTGCTTGTATTCTGGTCCATACTGGTTAGACATTTGTATTTTAATTATTTTATCCCAGTTGATGATTGTGCGTCATCTCATTGGCACTTTCATATTTACATAACATGTGTAATATTATAATATCTGACTTTTGTGTAAAGAGTTGACAAAATGGAATCAATGACATTCTCGCAGAGTTTTCTTGGTGCTCTCTTCTCTGACGGGCGTATTTCTGAAGCACCGGTAGTGTCAGAAAAGTATTTCCTTTTCCTGTGCGTGATTCAACTCTGAGTGTGCACAAGAAAATATGATTTAATGTGCCGATTGGAATAGGAAGTCAATGATCTATCAAAACGAGCTCAGTAACATATTCCATTGATTAATTTCAGGTGCGTCCACTAGTGTTGTTGTTGGGCTCGCTGGTCAAAGTGCAAGATTCCGTCGAATGCTGGGAGGCGAGACTGCGCTGTATCGTCAAACTTTGGGTCTGGTAAGTGTTTAAGACTGTACTATCACAGTCTAGCAGTGACCAGAGTAATTTAACTAAAGCCCGTTAGAGATTTCTTCTACACTAATGTAATAAAGAGTATTTTTTTTATTATTTTTTTATTTCAAATTAACATATTAATAAAAAAAATTAAGCCTATAGAAAGCTACACATTACAACATTATCATTATATTAGAACATTATCATCGAGTAACATTGGCTGTATCTTACATTTCAAACAAATTAGAGATCCATACGAAAAATCCAATAATGTAACCCAAGGTATCAAACATTTGCCTATAGAAGTCAATATTTGGCGTGCGCAGCGAAAACTATTGATGATACGTAAAATAATGTACTACATAATTCATAATTCATAATTTAATAATTCATAATTTTTATTGACACAAAGAAATATACAGTGTAACCTATGAAGCTTCTGGTCCCCGAACTAGTTAAAAACTGTGTCTCAGGAACCAGATTCTTCTCCCATATTAATGTGCAGCTAATGTCAATCAAAATATTGAACAGATAAATTAATAGCACAACTAAAATTAAAAGGATATAAACTAAAAAAAAAAATATTAATAATTTTGAAATAACTATTTTTATAACACGGTTGCAAGTAGATATGCAAGCTGTTAATATTAATGTGTACATATGAGGGTGTGTGTGTGTGTGTGTGTGTGTGTGTGTGTGTGTGTCAGGGTGTTTTTTGTGTGTGAGGGTGTGTGCGTGTGTGTGTGTGTGCACGCACGTGAAAGGATAAAAAAAAATGGATTGGGTGCGTGTTCTAGATTTTTTTTCTAGACTACTTGTTTATAGTACTCATTATTAGCCACAAAAAAGTCCACGAGGCTATATGTCGTATCTAATTAGTCAAAACACTGGTAGAATTGAAATGTTGTAAAACGAAATATTTAAAGAAACCCTTAGCTACACGTGCGAACCCGGGGCGAGTTGCTAGTGTTTAATATGCTGTTTGTTTGGCAGGTGCTGTCCACAACTGACCGAGGTGGCCGGCATAGCCCCCGCTGCCAACGCTATTCTAAAGGCGGAGGCTTTAGCGGGTATCCCCGGCATCAACACATCCTCGCCTAATTGTAAGTTGAGTGATATATATATATACTACTAGTTTTCCCGCCCGCGTCTTCGTCCCGCTGTCTACTGTTTATCGCGAATAAAAAACATCCTGTGTTCTTCTGAGATATTAAAAACCATTGCATTGCATTTTGACGACCGGTTGGTCTCGTGGCTAGAGATCCTAGGTACGAAATCGAACGGTCGCGGGTTCGAATACTGCAAGGTGCAATCATTTGTGTGATGAGCAGAAATGTTTGTTTCCGAGTCATGGATGTAATATTCTTATCTATGTATGGTTATCCGTTATCTAGTGCCCATAGCACAGGGTATCCTAGTTTGGGGCTAGATAATTGGTGTGGAAATGTCCCGAATATATTTAAAAAAATAAAATTGCAAAAGTAGGTAATGATCTTGATGTTTTTTGACATACTTGTTATTTCGTTTCCATGACAACCGTTGCATACAGCGAGTAATCAACATTTTCCCAGTTTTCCCTTGGAAACTTGTAATTTTCCGGAATAAAAACTATCCTAACTATCTCCATTCCAAATTTCATCAAAATACATCCAGCCGTTATCGTGTGAAAGCTCCCCAAACGAACAAACAGACAACGTTTCACATTTATATATTGGTATGGATTTAGATATACCATTTTCATTTTTCTTGTAGAGCGGTTTAGAAGTAATTTAAGCTAGGGTAAATGCAAATTCTAAATAATAGTAATTGCAGTTCAAAATGTGTTTAAGGATATTATCGTCATCGTGTATACTTGAAGTCACACCAAGTAGCTTAAGGACGGCTTTAAATGTTGTGTCCATGCGACATACAAAATAAATCATTAGTATGGGAAACTTCCAATCCATCGACTGTTCTTAAGTGAAAGACAAAACTGAAGACTTACTCTAGTCACGATTGACACGTAATATGTTTGAACCATGGAGTTTGTTTCTACAAAAAAAATAGGGGTTTAATTCTGTTGCCTTTAGAAAAGTGTTTGATCAAGTGTGTCGTGTTTGTTGGGACGTTATGGAGTGACGTTCGCATCTGTTTCAGCGCATCAGTTCGCGCTGCAACAAGTGGCTCTGCCGTGCCTGCGGTACATGCAACAGATCATGGCGCCGCCGGCCGCGACCACTTCCACTACGTCTGCTGATTCTGACCAGTCGAGGGTATGTGTGGTTTATTTTTTGAAAGTGTTTAGAAGCAGTACTGTTATTCATATCCGTGATATCCTATAGTTTCAGATACGGATATAAATTCTCCATAACATTCCATTTAATAAGACGCAAAAAATGTTTTTTTTTATGTTACCGATATAGAACCGTCCATAGCAAGTTGGAAACGATGACAACTCATCGTCATTGATGATGAGATCGTTTCTGGTCATTAGGTTTAAACTTAGCCGAGTTGAATAGTTATAATAATATGTATCATATACCTTTATATTTTCTCATCTTATTGTGACGAGTGACAAAAAAACGAAGAGTTAAACCACTTGTGTGAAATTCACCGCACCAGTACTTAATAAATTTAGTAGTATAAATTCACGTCGCTTTTTATCTCTTACCAGTCCAGTCTTCTTCTTCGTTATTTCGATGGTAACATTTAAATGTGTCCCTGTGGGCATGACCAGCAGGTGAGACATGGTTTGCTCGGGTGCCCCGCAGTCACATTGCATCCCTGATGGGCCAATCATGCTCCGCTTGCGTAAGTTGTTGTTACAGCGACTCGGTACGGAGCCTGTTTTAGGTATTCCATACTGGCCTTGCGCTCAGTTATTTCAATAGTGATGAGTTTAGTCTGTGATGTGATGTTTAACGTCAACCTAACAGACTGACAAACTAGGTCTCGTTATGTGATTGCACAAACTTCTCGTGCTGATTAGACGATTGTTTATCCAGGAGGCTGCCCCGTCTGGCACGCCGGCTACGAACGCAGTGCCGTCGTCGACCGGCAACGTGGTGGTGGACCTGGCGGCGTGGCTGGCCGGCAAGGTGCCGCACGAGCGCTGGCGCCGCCTGGTGCCCGCGCGCGGCGCAACGCCGCCCGCCGACGCCGCGCTGCCGCCGCGGGACAACCACCTCGCGAACAAGTACCTCGCCAAGTGGCGGGAGAGGGTTAGTACTCGGCAACAACAAATGTTCTTCTGTACTAAAATGTTACTATTAGTGCATTACTGTAGAGGCCGAGAAGTGAGCATTAGCCGGACGAACTCGTGAACAGATTTTTTTAAATGTTTTTATAATGTGATATTTTGATATTGTAGACGCTGTTGTCGCACGGCATGCGGCCGCTGTCGCTGGAGGCTGGTGGCTGGCTGCGGCCCGTCATGTTCGACCCAAGCTCGCGCATCGCACGCGACGCCGCCTGCCAGATGGTGCGCTCACTCTGCGACTCCTACGAACGGACCAAAGCGGTATGTTGTGTTGTATTCTGTCGCACGGCATTAGCGGCATGCGGTTGCTGTCGCTTGGGGCTGGCTGCGGGCCATCATATTGAACCCCACCTCGCCATCATGACGAAGATCATAATCATGTTCGCATCACGCTGTTACATAGAAGCGCATAAATTACCTAACTTATGCATATCTTTCTCTCTCCGTCAGATACTGATTTTACTGACAAGCTTCTTACCCGAAGTCGGAGCCGCCGGAGAAGCGAGTGAACAATTCCTACAACTGTACCAAAGTAAGTTTCACAATATTCCATATCTATAAATTGTAGAATATAATGTTGATTATAATTCACGGTTTGATGTAAATAGTTTGTTAAACGAATAGTTGCCACCTTTGCAAATGTGTCCCGCATGACGTATGTTTACATTGTTTCGCGCAGCGCTCGCCTCGGAAGCTCCGTGGAAGCAGTTCCTGGCGCTGCGCGGAGTGCTGCAGCAGATCGCCGACCTGATGACGAAGGAGATCGAGCAGTTGCACCGCCTTGAAGAGACCACTCTGACGTCGAACCTCGCACAGGGTAAGCTACCAGCCTTGGAGAAAGCCCTACAATTTAAGATAGTTCCGCGACGCGACGTGTGCTAGCATGCCTTGACTAGTATGAAAATTGTTATTAAGGTTATTAATCAGAACATTCTTGTAAACTATCCGGCGGTACAGACAACAGTCTTCAAATAACTAGCTGAAAAGCTAAAAAAAAAAAACACGCCTGCCCTGCCAGAAAAGTAGTTTTGTCAATAAATTATATATTGTTGGAATGTGCTTATCAAGGCCTTCAATTTGATACCCATTATGTAAAATACGAAGAAAGAATATTTTTTACGCATTTGATAATGGAGCTATACTGCCGCCATATTGTATTTTTTCAAAAAATAATGTAGCCGATGTTACTCGGGGGGATGTAAGGATTCTAACGATACCCCATACGTCTAAATCTGTTGAGGCATTTAAAAGTTATGGTGGAATAAAGAAACTCGCATACATACAAACATACATGAATCCCAATAACATTACACTCCGTTTTTTGGGCAGTCGTGTAAAAAGTAGAGACTAAAAAAAAAATGTGGTGGACTGTTTTCTTTAATGCTTGTTACTATCTCCGGGGTTATTGAACCGATTCGGTTATTTTTATTTGAAAAGTTTGTTCCTCTACCCATATAAATGTAATGAAAAATGGTTCAATAATCTTTAAATCAATTCAAATTCGGTAGTTTGGTTCAAAATAATATTCAACTTTAAGTAAGGAGTGGCCTTGTAGCGACGCTACTATACCTCGATGAAACGACTTGTTTACTTGCTCGGAGATTTACTCACACGATTTTTATTATGAAATCTGGTCATGGGAGAGAGCGAAAGATCACTTCTGTTTGTTTTTAGAATTTAACAAACAACTAAGACGCGTTTTTAATTTTGACATTATCAACCTAATTGCCGTACTAATAACCAGCTAACGCTAATTAAGCATTAAGTTGTCAAAATCCAAACAAAACAAATGATTTAATGCTTAGTGTTAATTGACGATTAAGAGTACGGAAGTAATTATCGATCTTCTTCGGGAGTAACGCTGCGAGATCGCAGTATGCACTGACTGTGCCCGCGCCGCGATCTTGTATCAAACACACGAAGTTTAATTCCTATGTTTAACGTCCCTTGTATGTGTGTATCTATTTATTTCTGTCTGTCCTGGAATCTTGCGACTTAAATTTCGAGCCCTTCCCGATTAGCTATCCTGCTGAAACTTTCAGGGTAGCTCACAAATCAATGACAAAAAAAAATATACATATGGCAATAAAAAAAAACTGAAACCAAAAGTGAAAATGCAATAACAAACATTAAAAAAAACGTAAAAAAATAATTGTCATTCATAAAAAAAACTCGTAAAAGCTTTTTTATTTCTAGTATTAAAATTAAAACGTTGCCAGCGAAGTTAAACTGTTCATTTACCAACAGGTTACGCCCTAAAACGTTTGACGGAACTACTGTCAATGTTCCTCGAAGAGGGCGGCGCCCGGCGTGCGTACAAGACACGGCTGGTGGGCGCCGTGCTGGGCGGGTACCTGTCGCTGCGGCGGCTGGTGGTGCAGCGCACGCGCCTCACTGATGACACGCAGGAGAAACTGCTAGAGCTATTGGAGGAGATGACTACGGGTAGGCAATTTGTGGTCACACAGCTTAAACCTCGCATAAACTGAAATCATAATAATCGTATCATAATTGTATAGCCAGTTCAATAGGTTGTCCAGAGCGTACCCCAACATTGTTTCAGTAGCTTTTTGGCGAGATGTACCATTGTGGCATATTGTCTAGCCCTTTTCTGAGGACTACACGAGAGTGTTAGAAAATGTATTGTGCTGAAAAACCGGTATGTTGGCCACTATCTGGGGCCACCCGCCTGAGCGGTTAGGAACAATTTACGACACAAAATGGAACAAAACAAAATAGAACAGCCACAATGACAGTCTTTGCAATTGAATGGATATCATCTCTAAATGATCATTAAGCCAACGTTAATATTTTTTGTGACATTTATATCCTCACAAGCAGAACGTTGTCACTCTCAAACAACCCGCGGCCAGTCTATGTTAACATGGTATTCTCAAATCGATTGAACCATATAATTAAAACAGTTTCTCAATTCTCAGTCTCCTTGTTCTTCTCTTGTCGAGTCATTCGTCAAACGCATAATAAAGTTGCCAGATGTGCAGTAATAATAATATCAGGCTAATAATAGTGTTTGACTCCAGGAACGGAAGCGGAAACCGCCGAGTTCATGGCGGTGTGCATAGAGACGGTACAGAAGTACCCGCTGCACGACTACCGCACGCCTGTGTTCATATTCGAGCGGCTCTGCTCCATTATCTACCCGGAGGAGAACGACGTCGGGGAATTCTTCCTCACGCTGGAGAAGGACCCGCAGCAAGAGGACTTCTTACAGGTACATTTTCACTCAAAACCGGGCAAAATTGGGTATGAAATACCCACCAGTCCTAGCAAATGTGTGGCGAGCCAGCCTATTGTCTCTCTGCAAGCACATAGTTCGTGTGAGCAGTGTTACTTATATCTAAAGAAATCACTCTAGGCTTAGGAAACGACAATGTTATGTAACACTTGAAACTGATCACAAAAACACTTTTACTTTATTTTTATTCACACGTTCGGCTGACCACTGCACAGTAAGTAATTAAACTTGACAAGCACAAGTTAAAAGTCAAGATGATTATTGATTTTCCCCAGCTGATTACTAGGCAGTACTATTACTTATTCTGTGCTACTAGGGTTTGGAGTGCAATATTCTTAGAGGAATATTAATGAGTAAATTCATGAATGAAAAGCTTCGAAATCTCAAAAGTCGTAAAACTAACATTGTTCGTCTTGACGTGTAGAATACCCCCACCCCGGTACTTAATATATGATTATGTTACAGATTGTATATTTGTTGCCATAATTACCACGCTTGGTGATGGCAGTTAATGTTGAATTACACAGGAAAATAATGCTGCCCACATAGATTTTATAAGTACAACAAGATACCTAGTAGATGTTTCGTACATACTTCCACTTAAATGAGTGAAAAATTTCACGCAATGCTCGATTCTCCCGCCAGACGCCAATGAACATTTACTGGGAGAATCGGTGCGATTTCATATAGAAAAAAAACTGTTTATGCAGTGTAATCACATGAAAAATATATTATAAATAAAGAAAAGTGCACCAAAAACACATTTCCTAAAAAAGTAGTCAACTTTCCCGTGCAATACTTGGCGAAAAGATAAAAAAACGAAAATTATTTTTAGTGCCGCCATTACAGCTGTTTCGGGTTTGCCTAGGTCATGAATGCTATTTATTGCTATTATACCCATGTTTTTAGCTACGCAAAAATGAGGGTTGATAAAAAAGAGTTTCACTAACTTAGATTTCTACAAAGTAACGTCTAATTCTATTAAATGTTATGAATATAATGTTAATAATAAACACAATAATATAAAAATGGGAAACGTTGTCTGTTTGTTTGTTTGTTCGTTGGAGGAGCTTTCACTCTGGGTTGAATTTAATGAGAATTTATGTGTAGATGATGTAAACCATAGATACCATAGTATGCCTTTTGTCCCCGAAAATTGTACTTGCGGGCAAAGCTGCGAGGCGCAGCTAGTAAAATATAAAAGCGAAATACTACGCGCTGAATATACACAAAATCTTAAACAATTACTTAACTTATGGAACTGAAATTAGGCAGGTAGGTACAACGTAGGTAGTTTATAGGTAGTAGACGTCAACCAAGAAAAAATGATGATGATGATTTGATGAATAGCTTTACATAGATACTTTGGATCCTAGAATAGCACATAGAATACTTTTCATCATTGTCCAAGCAGGTAAAACCGAGGCCCGCAGATAGTGTCCTACCACTTATGGATCAAAACGGAGGGTAAGCTAGAGCACCTTCAGGCCTATCAATGTAATGTTACGTATGTTCAACTATTTGTAATAGTTTAGGAGTTACAGGATATTATATTTTTTTTAGTCCATTCTAGATTTCGTTAGAAATTTAGTAATTGTGACCAAACTAAGAGCTCCAACCTTGTTTTTATATTTTTTGTGAAAAAACCATTGAAATTTTAACCTCAAACAAAAATGACTTTTCCACTTTTGAAGTCACTTTTTGCTGTGTTGCCCTAACTTTGGGCCAACTAAATGTATTGGTGACTTATAGGCATAAAATTGGAGAAGTTTTTGAGATATTAACTAAAACATTATATTGTTACTATTCAACATTATAGCCCTGTAAATATTGTAGACAGTTTTTGTATGAGATACATATTTCAATTGGTATGTGTTTTTCACAGAATTTAAAAAATATGATGCAGTAGTATTAATGTATTTTAAAGGCCCCATTATTATACTACCTACACAAAAAAAAACACAACGTTTGTGCTAATAGTTTAGTCATAATTACTAAATTTCTAATGAAATCTAGAGTTGAGCCAAATAAACAAAAATATCCCGTAACTCCTAAACTATTCCAAATCATCATCGGTGTTCTAGCTCACACCCCATTTTGATCCATCAGTGTGAAAACATCATATATACAGAATGTCCCAAAAACACAGGGTGGACACGCGGAGGCTTTCCATAAAAAAAACATATTCGTGATACCTACTACTACACGCTAGTGAAAATATTTATGCACGGTGTTTGTATATGCTATAGAGCGCTAGTGATGGTGAGCGCAGCCAGTCATAGTGTTTGATATTTGCGTAAAACCTAACCTGATATCGCAAGATCGATAAAAATACAAAAGACACATTACATCCATTTTGGAAAAAAAACATGTCCGCCATCTTAGATTGGAAAATAGATATTTTAAGCACCCTGAGAAATCGAAATTGACTCATCAAATTAGCATTGCAGTTCAACGGGACAATGCCACCAGCATGGTTGGGTACGCTGCCAACCGGTAGTGGGCAAGACCAATTGGACTTCTATGGCATGCGGGTTGTCCCACTGTTTCATGTTTCGTACCTGTACGCTATTACTTGTTAGAGTGCTATTATTTATTCTGTGGTACTAGTTGTATTTTTAGTAGTTAATAAACAAATTACTTGTACCATAGATTTATATTTTGTAGTTTCATCTTACAGAGTATATTTTTAAACTCCCAAACTATAAAAAGTGCTAATGTTTTGGTACTGGTATCACTCGCGTCAAAAAGTTCCAAGAACCTGCTTCATAAATTGAAATGAGCTCAGTATTGAAATTTGGCCTCCGGATAACAGAGTGTGTCGAACCTCCTTGGCTGCCCATTTCCCTGTACTGGTTTTCACAGCATCCGCGGAATGACAAGGAGTACATCTACGAGTCCATACAGCACGGCCAGATTAAACTCATGAATATTAGATACGTGAGGAAGATTGCATCTTGTTCTATGTTCGTCCGCCAAACTTACAATCATTATTTGTTCCCAGGGTCGCATGTTGGGCAACCCGTACTCATCCCTGGAGCCCGGCATGGGCCCTCTCATGCGCGACGTCAAGAACAAGATCTGCACGGACTGCGAGCTCGTTGCCTTGTTGGAGGACGACAACGGCATGGAGCTGCTCGTTTGCAACAAGATCATGTCGCTCGACCTGCCCGTCAAGGATGTATACAAGAAGGTATGTTTTATTTTTTGTAACTGAACAATTGTTTATATCTCATACTCAGGAAGTACTAGATATGCACAGATTGCGAGAACATAGCTTTGCTCATCTACAATAAGATAGATTCCGACAATCGCGGCAATCTACGGGTGCCAGCTACCGCATATATCTTTGCTTTATATTTGTCAGACGTTCTGACTATGATTGGTCCAGATTTTTTTGCAGTGATTACAAAGAGAGAAATAACTTTCTATTTGGCGGCGTCTATCAACTTTCTAATAATTTTCTAAAGAATAAATACTGGATCACGGACCGGATTCGAAGCAGCTACATCCATGCCTCTGCGCGGCACATGCGCAGAGTCGTGGATGTATGCGGGGTTGAATCCCGTCCGTGATCCATATTTTTCCTTTAGACAATTATTTGATATCTCTTCTTCTCTATGCTTGCAACAGTGCCGAATTATTGGAAACTCAAATCAAAAGATGTACATAGTATACATCCATGTTATGTTGTAGGTGTGGTTAACATCGGGCGAGGGCGTAGACGCCATGCGCGTGGTGTACCGCATGCGCGGGCTGCTCGGCGACGCCACCGAGGAGTTCGTGGAGACGCTGAGCCAGACCAACGCGGAGGCCGTGGACGACGAACAGGTCTACCGCATGGCCAACGTGCTGGCAGACTGCGGTCAGTTGCACAATATTCATTTCCATTTTTCGCCATAACACATATTCATATTCATACACACAATTGCATATTAATTTCCATTTTACGCACATTACATATTCATTTCCATTTTACGCACATTACATATTCATTTCCCCATCACATAATCATTTCCATTCATTCACATATAACGGCGACTCCACACTTTGCACCCATTGGTGATTTACTTCAAGAAATGTCCTCATTTCACGCTAATTTTATTGTATAAACAATCAAACTATTAATATCTATTCATATAATAAAGCAAGTTAGTAAAAGACTGCACAAAGAACATAATTAAAAAAAATTGTCTAGGGTACTTAAAATAAGCTACTGTACAAGAATATAACATTTATTTACATCGTGTTTGTCTCTTTGACTGTTTGTTTGTTTGCGCATCACGCAAACACTACTGGACCGATTAGATGCGTTCCTCGTTTTTTCACTGTAGGATAGTTTTGACTTAAAAACTTAAATAATTAAATATAACCATCCATCAAACACAAAATGAAACATGACTCGGAATAAAACATTTGTGCTCATCACAGAAATGTTGCGGGATTCGAACTCGCGACCTTTTATTGCGAACGTCAGAGTCACTAGCCACTCGGCTAACCGGTCGTCGAAACTAATTAATAATTCGTCTTCAGGCGGTCTCGAGGCTATGCTGCAGCGACTAGCCGCGATCCAGCGCGTGGGCGCAGCGCGCGCTCTCTGCTCCACTCTCCTGCGGCTGGTGGGACTGTGCACGCGCGTGCGGCGCTGCGTGCGTGTGCTGACGCGCGCTGACACGCGCGCGCTGCCCGTCCTTCTGCACGCGCTGCACCTCGCCACGCTAGAGGAGCGGGACGTCACGCTTGTCTACCAACTGTTAGAGGTTGGTGACGAAAATTTTACGCATGATCCTGAGCATTCATTTGGCAACAATGCTGCGGGATCATACTCCCCAACAGCCAGCAAATTTGCAAATCTCGTTTGACTCTCTCTTTTACGCAATGACCTACGTTGACGTGCACCAATCAATGCAACATTGTTTTCCGATAAATATATACTCAGTTACAGAAATTGGAACGATCTAAATTCCTGTTTCTTCTGTTTATTGCCATATATTTTATGTCTAATAGCTGTTATGATTGTTTCAGATAATGGAACGAATCTTGTCGGTGGCTGCGAGTGAAAGCCTGGAATCTTTCCTACAGTTCTCGCTAACCTTTGGCGGCCCCGAGCATGTGCAAGCTCTTCTCAACTGCACGGATTGTCCAGGTAAAATTATAATGATACTGTTACGAGCTGGGGTTCGGATATTATTGATAATTATTGTACGCTAATTACACCAAAAATTACAAAAAACCACAAAAATAAATTAATCCAATAAATAACGCTCAAATACTTTTTAACTTGACTGTACACTCTTATCAATTATCACTGAATACTCGCTTCGAATCACTTTGATCGTTTCGTTCCGAAAGCCAAGTCAATACTGTCCCAGGCAGTCGATGCGCGCCCTAATTATACCGCGACGGATGTTTCCAGAAGGTACTCGTATGTACTAACATTAGTCGGTAGGTATTTGAACTTTCAAGGTCGGCGGCGCCTTTGATGTTGCCGCGCCCGTAGGTATATACCTACTGCGCGCTCTGGAAACTTCTGGTAGGTACCTACGCTCAACTAGTGTGTTCCAGAATGTTCCTCTAAATGTAGGTATTGCGTCATTTTACTAAGAATTGACTGGCGTAACAATACAATTTGTATAAAACACAAAAATACGATCCAATATGGCATGCAAATTGTGCAATGCAAATATCATGTCAAAATCAAATTCAATTAATTTAATAAAATATAATTGTGCGGTGTGCTTAGAATTACGACAACGCACAAACTACTGACAACCTGTTTAGGGCTAGGGCTATTAAGGGCTTTCTTAGAACCGCTACAATCTAGAAAATCACATGAAAGTTAAATCACACTTCTTTTCCAGGAATCCGCACCAACTCCCTCGCCCTGGGTCATCTCACGCGCGTCCTATCTGCCCTGGTCTACGGCAATGACCTGAAGATGGCCATGCTCGTGGATCACTTCAAGCCGGTCCTGGACTTCGACCGCCTTGACTCCGAGCAGTGGAACGATGAGGAGTTCCGGATGGAACTGTTCTGCGTGCTCTGTGCCAACATCGAGAGGAACTCTATAGGAGGCACGCTCAAGGACTATCTCATATCGCTGGGGGTCGTGAGAGACGCGTTGGAGTATATTGTGGTGAGTTACTAGTGCTGCCATCTGATCCTTAGTTTAGCAAATGAGGAAGCTGTAATGTGTACTCTTTGCTAACATCGAGACGAGAGAGAGAGAGATAGAGTAAACTAGGCTATAGCGAGTATAAAACTGTACAAAATACGTGGTAACTAAGCCCAGGGATTGTCAGACGGACATGAAAAGTCTGTCATTTGTTAAACTAACCTCGCATCTGTAACTTGCTTAGTGGCAGTTCAAATCCTGTTCGGAGTGTATACTTTTATTAGTCGATTTCACAAAAGAAGGAGGTTCTATGTTCAACTGTATGTATTTTTTAACCCTCGAACAAAGAGACGGGTGTTATAAGTTTAGGGTGTGTATCACTGTGTGTGTGTGTGTGAGGGTGTGTGCGTGTGTGTGAGGGTGTTTGTCTGTGGCATCGTAGCTCCCAAAAGAATGGACCGATTTGGATCCGGTTTTTTTTTTTTTCAAAATCTGATGTGATCGCTTTGGTTCTTAGATGTATGGGGAGGGTGAGGTGGGAGGTGAGAAAAGGGGGGAAGGGGGGGGGGAGTGAAAATCATAGCATTCGAACAAATGGACCGATTTAGCTGCGGTTTTTCATATTTGAAAGCTGAGGTAAACGAGATGGTTCATACCTATAAAGGGGGGTGGGAGGGGGAGAGAGCGAATCGTAGCTTTCGAATGAATGGACCGATTTAGCTGCGGTTTTTAATATTTGAAATATACCGATTTGATGAGGTTTTTTATGTTTGAATACTAATGTGATCGAGATGGTTCTTAGCTATATAGAGGGGCGGAGGGGGGGAATTGAGAAAAGGGGAGTGAGAATCATGTCTTTCAAACGAATGGACCGATTTAGCTGAGGTTTTTTATATTTTTAAAGCTAAGTTAAACGAGATGGGAGATGGTTCTTAACTATAATTGGGGAGGAAGGAGGGGGGGGGAATGGGGTTGAGGATCGTAGCTCCCAAATGAATGGACCGATTTTAATGCGGTTTTTTATGTTTGAAAACTGATGTGATCGAGATGCTTCCTAGCTATAATGGGGGGTGGGAAGTCGGGGGGTTATATTTTTTTTTTATTTTTTCTTGTTTTACTGTCACCGATTTCTCCGTCAATTGCGGATCCTATCAAGTTTTTTTTTTTTTACCATGCTATTTTGTATAGCACCTGTTGTTGTTGTATGTTTGTTACCTCATATCTCTAAAACTTCTGAACCGATTTGGATAATTCTTTCTATATTTGAAAGAGTAGAACTCCGATTAGGTCCAATTTTTTTAATCAAAATTGTTTTATTTATTATTTATTGGGAGGCTAAGTATTCAGGATTACTGAACCTATTTAGATGATTCTAGGTTTATATTTATTAGCTTTTATTGTTTGACAGAAACACGCCCCTTGCGTGAAGCCGACCCTGGTGTGCACGGACTCGGACGAGCTCAAGGAGTTCATCAGCCGGCCCGCTCTCAAGTACATCTTGCGGTTCCTCACCGGACTCGCCACCGATCACGAACCAACTCAGGTAAATAAATCTAATCCTCGTGTTTTTTATTTCGGTCTAGGCAATTGATTGACCTCGATCACACAAGGCCGTCTTGTAAATAGATACCTTTTCACTCTTGAGTTAAACTCGTTGTTTCTAGCCGACAGCTAAAAGACGTAACGACTAGGACTACAACAGTTCATCAGATCTGGACGACAAACAAAGATTTACAGGGCTAGAGCTCACACCATAGACAAGTGTTTACTGTTCTGTATAGTAGTTGCAGCGGATCTATGTGGTTGTGTGAGGATAAAACAGCATAAAGTAAGAGCGAGATAGAATATGCGAAAAACGTAAGCGAGTGAGGCAGTTGTACTATGCTGTATTCACCTTCAACATTGGGATAGAGCCTTAAAAATAGCAACTTGCACAGCGACTTGCCGAGAGGTCAGACAAAGATTCGCTGCGACTACTGTACAAGTTCTATAGAATAAGCTTAATTCAACCTCTTTGGTACAAGTGTACACCATAGACATGAAAGAAACGTCTGAGACGAGACCATTTTGCGCTCTGACAGCACCACTCTACTGACAGCTTTGCGTATGACTGGAATCACGATGGGATCAATCTTCCCCACCGTGATTCGAGTCCTTATTCAGTAATATAAATTGTATGTGTAAGTATCTGCGTGAGGGCCAATAACCTGTCAATATATAACCACTTTACTTACCCCGTCTAGTTGTTGGTGTGCGAGAAGGTGATCCCTATAGTGCACCGACTGGAGCAAGTGTCCTCGGGAGAGCACGTGGGCTCGCTCGCTGAGAACCTCCTGGAAGCGCTGCGTTCGCAGCCGCAGTGCGACGCCAAGGTGCAGCAAGTGCGAGACTTTACCAGACAGGTCAGTGAGAATGCCTTTCACAATCTTTACCCGTTGCCTCATTTATTTCAAATATATGCAAAGATTGAACATTATGAACGAAATTTCGCATTCTAGGAGAAGAAACGTCTCGCCATGGCAGTCCGCGAGCGACAGCTAGGCGCCCTGGGCATGCGCAGTAACGAGCGCGGGCAGGTGACGGCGCAGTGCTCGCTGACGCAGCAGGTGGCCGACCTGGCCGAGGAGGCGGGCGCCGTGTGCTGCATCTGCCGCGAGGGGTACAAGTACCAGCCCACCAAGGTCAGTGAGAAACTTCTCGACATGTCAGTCCGCGACCGTCAGCTAGTCTCCCCATGGCAGTCTGCGAGCGACATCTAGTCTCGCCATGGCAGTCCGCGATCGACAGCTAGGCATGCGCAATAACGAGCTCGGGTATTAATGACGCCGATAACATAATAGCCAATCTATTAGATCCACGGGCTCGCCTCAAGCGGCCAATGCCAAATTGTCTTTCAGGAATCAATGTGTTTAATGGTTGTTGATGACGTGATAGGAACGGGAAAGGGCGAGTATAATTATTACAACACTGTTTTACAGAAAACGTATGAGAAAGAGCCTAGGTCACAGGCGCAGAGATGTCATGGGTCAAGGTATTAATTTAAAAAAAAAAACATGTATCGTCTGGGATCCGAAAAAATACACGTATACAAATATACGTATGCTATTAACTAATCTTTGCGTCTTGATTACATCAATTGAATGGTCACATTTTCCAAAGAACTGACAACAATTGGGGTAGACGTGTACTCGAGTGGAGACCGCACTTAGGCAAACGTAGTATAGGACGCCCTGTGGCCAGGTGGAGTGACGACCTGCGAAATGCGGCTGGCAGAAACTGGATGCTGAGAACTAATGACCGAGCCCAGTGGCGTGTATTAGGAAGGCCTACGTCCAGCAGTGGGCAAGTACAGGCTGATGATGATAAATGGCCTAATCTTCAACTTTTATCGAGCTTTTTAATTGGCTGTGTACAATAGTTATTCTATGTTTCCGTTTGTGAAAAATAACCTTTACCTAATATTGATAATGATGTTCGTCAGGTGCTCGGCATCTACACGTTCACGAAGCGCTGTCCGGTGGAGGAGTATGAGGTGCGCGCGCGCAAGACGCTCGGTTACACCACCGTGTCGCACTATAATATCGTGCACGTCGAGTGTCACATGGCTGCCGTTAGATTGGCGCGCGCTAGGTAAGTGTGGTTCATACAATCGTTGCGCAAGACGCTCGGCTACACCACTGAGTTGCACTACAACATCGTGCACGTCGAGTGTCACATGGCTGCCGTTAGATTGGCGCGCGCTAGGTAAGTGTGGTTCATACAATCGTTGCGCAAGACGCTCGGCTACACCACCGTGTCGCACTACAACATCGTGCACGTCGAGTGTCACATGGCTGCCGTTAGATTGGCGCGCGCTAGGTAAGTGTGGTTCATACAATCGTTGCGCAAGACGCTCGGCTACACCACCGAGTTGCACTACAACATCGTGCACGTCGAGTGTCACATGGCTGCCGTTAGATTGGCGCGCACTAGGTAAGTGTGGTTCATACAATCGTTACGCAAGACGCTCGGCTACACCACCGAGTTGCACTACAACATCGTGCACGTCGAGTGTCACATGGCTGCCGTTAGATTGGCGCGCGCTAGGTAATTGTGGTTCATACAATCGTTGCGCAAGACGCTCGGCTACACCACCGAGTTGCACTACAACATCGTGCACGTCGAGTGTCACATGGCTGCCGTTAGATTGGCGCGCGCTAGGTAAGTGTGGTTCATTAAATCGTTGCGCAAGGCGCTCGGCTACACCACTGAGTTGCACTACAACATCGTGCACGTCGAGTGTCACATGGCTGCCGTTAGATAGGCGCGCGCTAGGTAAGTGTGGTTCATACAATCGTTGCGCAAGACGCTCGGCTACACCACTGAGTTGCACTACAACATCGTGCACGTCGAGTGTCACATGGCTGCCGTTAGATTGGCGCGCGCTAGGTAAGTGTGTTTCATACAATCGTTACGCGCGATTTCATAATTAATAAATTTATAATGGTGGTGACCCTAAAATCTATACTAATAATAAAGCAATAAGTACGAAAAGGTCTTTACAAAGAAGATAATTAAAAAAAAAGTCTACAGTTCGTAAAATAAGCTACTGAACAAGAAAAAAAATTGCCTATTTTTGTTTGTCGGTCTGTTTGTCTGTATGTTTGTTTCTTCGCGATGTAAAAACTACTTGACCGATTGCGATGTGTTTTTTTCTGGTAAATAACTTAAGGTTTGACTTTAAAACTAGTGTACTTGGGTATCTCAATCCGTCCAGTAGAAGCCGAGCACTCGATAAAAACTTTTTGACGGCTGAAGGATTTTTGATCAAATGTTGGTATATTGGTATTTTAGGTCTTGGAATAGTATTTTTAACCTAGAGGAATGACTACGAGTGCGAAGCCTCGGGTACTAATACGTAATAAAGCATGTACTGAAAGAGACCTTAGGGAAATCATAATAATCATTTTATTCATTAACAATTTACATTGTGTTTGAAATATTAAAATAAAAAAGAACATTACATATAAAATCAATAAAATAAAATTAAAGTGCTAAACTGAAAAACATAATTCAAATTACATAATTAAAAATTCAACACAAAAAAAAGGAAAGAAAGTTAGGAAGTTTAGGAAGGCAACGACGCGACGTTCACTTGCGCCCCGTTTCCTCTGTCCACGCAAGCCCATTTTAAATCTACCACCAAGGAGGTTTAAAAAGGACAGTCCACACCGCCAAAGCGAAAGTGAAGCACGCAAAATATGACAATCCTCTCGCACGCAGAAGCCTGACTCATACACTTTAACTATGTTATGTCGATCGGCCGCCACATCGAAGCAAGGTCTCGGCCTTATTAGTCGTGTTAAAAGCGGCCAACCCGTCATACTTTTCATACAAACGCTCGTACGTGATTATGGCGTTGTAACCCATCTATCTTTGAAATTTTTGAACTAACAGGTATCTTGTACACTGTGTCTAGGTTTATAAAAAAGAAAAAAAGAAAAATTTGGAGAAAAAAAAACAGTATTAGCCTCCAAAAATCTGCTTTTTCGCACGAATTTTACCTAAATTTTGACCGTTCATAATGTACTTATAAATTTTACCTAAACTTTGACCGTTCATAATGTACTCATAAATTTTACCTAAACTTTGACCGTTCATAATGTACTCATAAATTTTACCTAAACTTTGACCGTTCATAATGTACTCATAAATTGTAAAAGTAAAGAAAACATCTTCGTAGAATCCTTGCACATGTAATGGAGATTCTAAATGAAAAACATTTATTTTACAAACTTATAAGGATTACTCAAAAACGCGTATTTCCTGGAACAAGTGAAATTTCCACACACAATTTTTCGTTCAATGTTGTTATTATTGTTATAACGCGGAAGTTTCCGAATGCCAACCGAGCGTTCAGACTCTATTTTCGCTTTGTCTCTTTTTCAAATATTGCGCTGGATGACATGCTTTTCGACCATGCTCGCGTTGACGATAGACGGACGACGGAAAATTATTGCCCCTTAATTCTGTCAAGTCCTCACGAAAAATCAAAAAACATGCACTCTTTTGTGATGAAATTGAGTATCAACCACAAAACACCACAAATTGTTTGCCCCTTAATTCTGTCAAGTCCTCACGAAAAATCAAAAAACATGCACTCTTTTGTGATGAAATTGAGTATCAACCACAAAACACCACAAATTGTTTGCCCCTTAATTCTGTCAAGTCCTCACGAAAAATCAAAAAACATGCACTCTTTTGTGATGAAATTGAGTATCAACCACAAAACACCACAAATTGTTTGCCCCTTAATTCTGTCAAGTCCTCACGAAAAATCAAAAAACATGCACTCTTTTGTGATGAAATTGAGTATCAACCACAAAACACCACAAATTGTTTGCCCCTTAATTCTGTCAAGTCCTCACGAAAAATCAAAAAACATGCACTCTTTTGTGATGAAATTGAGTATCAACCACAAAACACCACAAATTGTTTGCCCCTTAATTCTGTCAAGTCCTCACGAAAAATCAAAAAACATGCACTCTTTTGTGATGAAATTGAGTATCAACCACAAAACACCACAAATTGTTCACTCACGCACACACGCAGCTGCCATTTGCTAAGCTTCACTCGTTTTTTTGGCGTTGTAGAATCAGTATTTTTTTAAAGCTATTATTCTACTTTTATTTTTTTTAACAGAGCGAATCCATATTATCTAAACACTATTTTAAATAATCTCGTTCAAAATTGGCACTAACAAAGCACGCGCAATAAAAATCGAAGGTTTTATTCTATAGATCGATTTTAAAACGTTCATATATTGAGGCATTTTCTTTTTGAAACGGGTGTTTTTTTTTTAAACTTTAAGTTGGCAACACTTTTTTAACTGGCGGCCATTTTGTCAGCTGTCAAGTGATTTATGTTTAGTTTGGTTTGGCATTTCAACATGAATAGACTGACGCCTGAACAACGCTTCCAAATTGTGCAAATTTATTTTGAAAGTCATGGTTCTGTTCGAAATACGTATCGCACACTACGTCCATTTTCATAATTTTGTTTAGCGATGAAGCTCACTTTTGGTTAAATGGATACATCAATAAACAAAACTGCCGTATTTGGAGTGATGATAATCCTCAAGCTTATGTTGAGACACCGTTACATCCTGAAAAACTGACTGTTTGGTGTGCTTTATGGGCTGGTGGAATAATTGGTCCGTACTTCTTTAAAAACGATGTTGGCCAGAACGTCACAGTCAATGGTGATCGCTATAGAGCCATGATTACTGACTTTTTCGTTCATCAATTGAACAATCATGACGTGCAGGAGCTGTGGATTCAACAAGACGGGGCAACATGTCATACAGCTCGTGCCACAATTGATTTATTGAAGGAAACGTTTGGTAACCGCATAGTTTCACGTTTTGGACCCGTGAATTGGCCTCCAAGATCCTGTGATTTAACGCCGCTTGACTATTTTCTGTGGGGATATGTGAAATCGCTGGTCTACGCCGATAAGCCCGAAACGATTGACCACTTGGAGGACAACATTCGCCGTGTTATTGCCGATATACGGCCACAAATGTTGGAAAAGGTCATCGAAAATTGGACCTCCAGATTGGACTACGTCCGAGCCAGCCGTGGCGGTCATATGCCAGAAGTCATATTTAAATTATAATGCCAGAAGATTATCTTTCGAATACAGTAAATTTCATGTCAATTTAAAAAAACATCTTTGTTTTATTCCATTTCAAAGTTCTATCTATACCTCTAAAAAACACTCGTTAGTAGCACAGAATAAATAATAGTACAAGTAGTAGGACCAGATTTGACTTGCCATCATAGTTTCTCGCTCTAGCAAACGACGTTTCGAAGGGATCGAGCTACGGAAAATGCGGTTCTTAACGGACAAGTCTGGTCCAACTAAAATGTTATGGTTAGGTTTAGTAATTTAAGCTCCACCCTGACAAATCCACCTTCGCATTCGCAAATACCAGACTAACGACATTTTTTGTCCAGGGATGAGTGGGAGAGCGCCGCTCTACAGAACGCGTCGACCCGATGCAACGGCTTGCTGCCGCTGTGGGGGCCGCACGTCCCCGAGTCTGCGTACGCGAGCTGCCTGGCGCGGCACACCACCTACCTTCAGGTATGGGTATGAGATGTTGCAGATAGTGGTAGAGTATCATGCTCACTAAAATGTCTTGACTTGCGGCGGCTCTGTTGAGGGGTGTAATGGCTGGTACACAAGTTATACTCGTTAACGGAAGCTGCTTGTGGGGATTGGTCCTGGTTTCTTATTTGTCATTTTTATTTTTATTATTTTTATCAGTGTGACTATTATGAGTCGTCATCATTGGCAATTTTATTTTTGGTATTTGACATTAACACCAAAAGTTTAAAAAAACAGTTGTCATAAAATTTGAAAATGACATCCCCGTATAGTTTCTTGTGGGCTCTCTAAGGGGCCTATTTCCATCACTACATTTTTTTAAATCAGAGAGGGATAATTAATTTGTAAGACATTGCGGCGCAGTTGGTAATGCCACGCCTGCAGAGCTTAATGACTCGGGTCTGAATCGTGGTATCTCGTGTCTTGGATGTTTGAGGTGTGTCTTATGCGACAAGAGGCTGGGAATCATAGTATGTATTAGTGGGTAGAATTTATTGTTATTTATTTGTTATTTGTATTATTATTTTGTATTGTATTACATCGTTTTCGAAGTAATATCTGGAATGTTTTACGATATATTTTAGATCGGCTCTCAGTCATAATTTTCTTCGTATCTTCGAATGAAGCTACCCATATAATAATTTCATTTGATCCTAGATTATAATAAATATGCTTTATGTTGTTTCAGGAATGCACCGGGCACCGCGACATCGGACACACGTGCACCATTCACGATCTCAAACTGCTGCTGGTGCGCTTCGCGCGCGGGCGCACCTTCCACGACGACACCGGCGGCGGCGGCCCGCTCTCTAACATGCAACTGGTTCCGGCCTTGCTGCACATGGCGCTGTACGTCATCAACACGTAAGTACAAACTGCTGCTGGTGCGCACGCACACACACACACCCTCAAATACACACTCACACACCCTCACATACACACACACCCTCACATACACACACACCCTCGATACACACGCGCAAACACGCACACGCACACACACACACACACACACACACACACACACACACACACACACGAAATACTCATCCACTCGATTGCGAGCTCCCATTATAGTTTCATATAACTTGCCACAACTTGTCACTTAGTAGTTAGGGGTACATTTTGTAAGATATCACAAACAAAATGATAAAGTGGTATCATCAGAGTTAACGTATAGTAAGAATAAAATGAAGAGTGTCCCTGTAGTTGTGTTAAAGAGTACTTGATTGTGTTCAGGTCCCGCGTGGCGACCCGCGAGGTGTCGGCGCTGGAGGCAGCGCTGGGCTGGGCGCCGGCGCGTCTGCTGGAGTCTGCGCACGACGCCGAGGGGCCGCTCTACTTCGCCACGCTCATGCTCATGCTCTACCCGCATGCCAAGTGAGTACTAAACTAACGTAGCGACCTGCGAGGTGTCGGCGCTGTTCTGGACGCCAGCGCGGCTGCTGGAGTCTGCGCACGACGCCGAGGGGCCGCTCTACTTCGCCACGCTCATGCTCATGCTCTACCCGCATGCCAAGTGAGTACTAAACTAACGTAGCGACCTGCGAGGTGTCGGCGCTGTTCTGGACGCCAGCGCGGCTGCTGGAGTCTGCGCACGACGCCGAGGGGCCGCTCTACTTCGCCACGCTCATGCTCATGCTGTACCCGCATGACAAGTGAGTACTAAACTAACGTGGTGACCCGCGAGGTGTCGGCGCTGGGCTGGGCGCTGCTGAAGTCTGCGCACAACCTACAGAAACTGCTCCACTCTGCGTTGAAACAACGAAACATAAATAGGTAACCGATTGCTTGGCTTGTAGTCATCGCAATGAGATGCATACTACTTACTGCTTTATTATAAGTTTAAATACATAAAACATGTTTCTAATTGGTAGATGGCGGTCCCACAAGCTGGACACGCTGAAGCGGCTGCTGGTGGTGGGTCACGTGCGCGCCGTGCTCCCCGGCGGGCCCGCCGTGCGCGTGCTGCAGCCGGACCAGCGGGCGGCGCGCGCCTGGACGGACTACAAGCCGTACGCACTGTTCGCGGCCATCGTCGACCAGCTGTACACCGTCATGTTCAAGGTGAGACATACAAGCGGCTGCTGGTGGTGGGTAACGTGCGCGCCGTGCTCCTCGGCGGGCATGCTTCGGAAGTCACCTAAATCCTTCGAATTGCTAACAATAGCAGTCGTTAAGCCAAGTCAGCTAAATCTTAGGCACGAACCGATATATTATTTGGTTTGTCTTAGTAGACAATGACATCTACGAAAACGAGCCTCCGCATTCCGGTTGTAGATCAGTTGAGAACGGCGCTTCTCCATTCGAAATTCATACTAATATAATGTTTTCAGAACGTAACCGCAACAACAGTGGAGCAGTGGCCGATCAAGCTGGCGGAGTACATTCGTCACAACGACGAAGCGAACGCGAAGGCGGCCGAGCGCATCGTCACTACGCTCACGGATGAACTGCTGCCGTGCGCGACCTTTGCGGAGTTCTGCGATGCAGGTAATGGGGATACAATATTGGAGTAGTAACGTTAGTACCCTCACTTTGAGGGTACTAGTAACTAGTCAGAATACTCATTAAATGTTTATTCCAATCATCATCAACCTGTTATCGTGTACTGCTGGACGTTGGCCTCTCTTAGTGAACGCCACTGAGCTCGTACTTCGGCTCTCCTCATCCAGTTCCTGAAAGCCGTTTTTCGCAAGTCGTCGCTCCACCGTTGTCGGTAGTTCGAGAGATGTGACCAGCGCATTGCCACTTCAGCTTGCTAAGCGGATCCTGTCTTTCAGAAGAAAACCCAACATCGCTCTGTCCATAGCTCGCTGAGCGACATTAAACTTATGGACCAGTGAGTGTCCACGTTTGGGCTCACGTTTGTGTGTGTGTGTGTGTGTGTGTGTGTGTGTGTGTGCGCGCGCGCGTGTGGGGAGGGGGGGGGGAGTTGATAAAAGAGGGATGAGAATCGAACTTTCCAAACGAATGGACCGATTTAGCTGCGGTTTTTTATGTTTGAAAACTGATAAGATTGAGATGCTTCTTAGCTACAGTGGAGGGTGGGAAGTCGGGGGTTATATAAATTTTTAATTTGTGCTTGTTTAGGCGAACGACCTACCACCCCTCCCATTATCTAAAATATTGTTAGAAAAATAGATTGTTGCTCCAAAGGAAATGATTTACCATCGAGCGTTAGTTCGGTGACCGAGGGTTAGCGCGGGCTCTAGTGATGAAAATCTTGCGCAGCAATAGTTCGAACTGCGTATGTATTTAAAATAAAATAAATAAATATATTCGGGACATTTCCACACCAATTACCTAGCCCCAAACTAGGATACCCTGTACTACACACAAGAGAAAGAACACTAACACTGTGCACTAGATAAAGGATAAACATACCTTCGACCACATCATCGCTTTCCATCAGGTGAGATCGTGGTCAAACGATTGCCTAGTCCGTAATAAAAAAAAAAAAAAAATATGCGAATATCAACATCCATGACTCGGAAACAAACATTTCTGCTCATCACACAAATGATTGCCCCTTACAGGATTCGAACCCGCGACTGTTCGATTTCGTTCCTAGGGTTACTAGCCACTAGACCAACCAGTCATCATTGTTAATCCTTCACCATTCGGTAAACAAGATTTTATTCGTATTAATGCATGAAAAGTGACGAGCTAATATTTTCGATGAATGAATAGATGAAACTTGCTGCAATTTGTAAACTGATACAAATTATTAAAAAGTGCATTGCAATAATGGATTTACTTACATTCCGTGCTTGATTGTCCTAGAGCAATAAAGTATACATCATCATTATCATCGTCAGCCTATACTTGTCCACTGCTGGACGTTCAGCTAGCTAATGTTCACCAATTCAAAGTCGCACAGCGTTCTATGGAAAGGGCTATGCTCTGAGTTTCATTTAGAGATTGAATCCGGAACGAGGTGACGATACGACAGAGAACAAAAGTCTTCGACATAGCCCTTAGGATAAGCAGGCTGAAGTTCACCAATTTAAAGTCACACAGCGTGCTATGGAAAGGGCTATGCTCGGAGTTTCATTGAGAGATCGAATCTTGAACGAGGTGATGATACGACAGAGAACCAAAGATTTCCACATAGACCTTACGATTAACAGGCTAGCAGTGGGCTGGTCATATTTGCCGAAGGACCGATAACCGTTGGGGTAGACGTATTCTTGAGTGGAGACCACGACTCGGCAAACGTAATGTTGGAGCGACGACATACGCAAGATGGCTGGCGGTGGCTGGAAAAGAAGAGCCGAAGATCGGGTTTAGAGGCGTGCTTTGGGAGAGGCCTATGTCCAGCAGTGGACTGATGCGAGCTGATAATGATTATGATGATGATGATGTTGAAAATGTATAGATTGTTGTTTTGTGGTAGAATCTTGATAGACTGGGGCGGTGTACAAAATCCTTATAAAATATTGATTTAGAAACTTAAAAGGACTTCCCTGTCCTTAGTTGTTAACATTATCAACCTTTCAAGTTTTTTTTTATTCTCAGTAAAACAATGAAGAAGTTTAAAAAAGAAACAATGATTATGTCAATCTAAAATCCTACTAATTTAATACTAAACCTATTGTAACAAGCTGCTACAAGCAGGCAACGTTCCCAACATGCTGGCAGCATTGTCACGCTGAGTGCAAATGTTTAGTCTTTGTGCAAAATAAAGGCCAACATTTTTGTCACGTGTTGCTTTGGGTAAGCAAATAAAGGAATGTTTGATGTTGCAGCGGGCTACCTCGCGGACATCCCCGACCCGGACGCCTTCCTGCAGACGACGCTGGACGAGTTGCCGTGAGCCCGGCCGCGGGCGCCGCACTGCCTCGGCTACAGCGGATGTATGCCCTCCTAGCCAAGTATCTAAAGTCCAAGACGCTCCGCTGTTTACGACTCTATTCGTGTTGGACGTAGGTTTAAAGTTATTTGTACCAAACATTGCACTCTTTTCGCGCATTTTTTTTCATATTTGCTTTGTCCACCCTCTGCGCTTGTAAGACCAATTTTCAATACATATTTCGTCTAACGCAGGCGTTAATTAAATGCCTTGTGAAGTCAAAAGTAAGAAGTTTCGGAAGATCGATTGGTACTCAATGATACGAAATCATTTTCTCAGCGAGAACATCACTACCATCGCAAAAAACAGCTTTCGAATGATTAGAGCACTAATCGACCGACCGAAAGTAAGCCCGAAACTTCGTACATTTCAATCAGAGTAGGGCCTCTCGTTTCTGACATCTGCGTAAGGTCCATTATTAGATGGAAAAACAACACTTCGTCATTTTTTTCTTTCAAAAATTTTTCTTACTATTTTATTGAATAAGAAAGTGCACCAGTGTGAACATAGCTTCACCCATTGAGCATTACCCCTTTTACACACTATCCATTCCGGTTCTGTAATTCTCATTACTTACCTGTTGCCTTCACGAGTTGTCTGACTAAGCAGTTGCGATTGTCTTAACTATAGATATAACTTTAAACGGACGTCCATAACATATAGACAGTGCATCTACTGCAGACTGCTGACGTCATATAGCCTTTCTGTATCATATATGCAGTTTATCTGTATTGGAAGTAACCTTTGAATATCTGGCATACAGTCTTGAAAGCGGAACCTCACATTAGGGCAGGTCGCGGCACAAAAATCCTTTTGTTACTTACATGTGTACGAAAATGCAGTAGGATTTTTCAATGCGATGCGCGGGCCGCCCTAAAGCTTCTCAGGGACGGGCTAGATAATTGTCGCAATTGTACACCTAGCCAAAAAGCACTACATGCTACTGCAAGTAAATATATCGGGGTACACTCTATTGCAATAATTGCAGAAAAACTAGTCCATTCATATTTGAATCGCAACTTCTGAATGCGTTACTTCCGAACACAGTGGAGCTGTCGAGCTTTAGGTACTTTAATTTAACCGCGAAGAACGGTATCGCAGTAGTGTCGCTTTGTACGCGAACCGATTCGTCAGGTTATATATTAGAGGCCGTACATTCGTAGGCACGGCGGCCACATCCTTTCACCGGTGGGGCATCGGCACGTCGATGGAGTTAAATTATTAGTCACACGTTTATCATAAGAGTAATGTAATGGATTAAATTATTCAATGTTATTTCACACGTAGCTTTGTGCTTGAAATGTATCACTGTATTGTTTGGTTTTAATTAATAAATAGTTTCTGCTTTATTCTTGTCTTTTTATGGTTTCGTTCCCTATATATATATATGTATATATATATATATATATGTTTTTTTATTTTATTAACCCCCATACGCGAAAAGTGAGGGGTGTTATAAGTTTAGAGCGTGTATGGGTGTGTGTGTGTATCTCTCGTGGCACTGGCGTCGCAGCTCCCAAGCGAATAGACGGATTTGATACGGTTTTTTTTCTGATTGAAAGCTGATGTGATCGAGATGGTTCTTAGGTGTAAGGCGGTAGAGGGGTCGGTATCGTAGGTCACAAACGAACGGACCGATGATGATGCGATTTTTTTCTGTTTGAAGGCTGATGTGATCGAGGTAGTCCTTAGGTATAATGGGGAGGGGATTCGGGATTGTTGCTCTCTAACGAATGGGCCGATTTTGATACGGTTAATTTCTGTCTTTAAAAGCTGATGTGATTGATGGTTCTTAGCTAAGAAGGGAGCTGAAAGGGGAAGGGGTAAAATATATATATTATATACTAGCGACCTGCCCCGGCTTAAGCAAGGGTGAAATGAAGAAAATTAAAAGGTGAAAATTCAGTTCCACTCGAAAACTCGACCTACAGTTCCACCTCGCTACATTCAGGTTTCGTATGCTCGTATTAAAAATCTCCGAAACGGCTGGACCGATTTTGACGGGACTTTCACTGGCAGATAGCTGATGTAACTTAGGTAGGCTACTTTTATTTTTGAAAAGAATTAGGGATCACCGCGCAAAATAAACCAATGAATTTAGACTGCGCTGGCACAACTATATATATAAAACTTTGTGAAAAAATCTAACTGATGGTGAAAACCGCATTAAAATCAGTTGCGTAGTTTAAAAGATTCAGCGTTACAGACAGCGGGAAGAGTTTTATACTTGTTTTATACTATGTATAGATATATAAGTATAATGATAATTTGTGCTTGTAAATCTGAGAAGAAAGTTTAATTAAAAGTAAGAAATCCGAAAAAAAGTAAAGGGTGAACCTCGTCACAGTTACACCTAGCTTTCACCGACCCGAGCCTCGCTTGTTGCTTGATAGAAAAGAATTTATCTATACTTATATTAAACCAGTAAGTAACAAAAAGTCTGTACAATAAAGATAATAAAAAAATGGTCTAGGGTAGGTACAAAAAATAAGATACTGAACGTTTAATTTTTTTTTTTATGTTGTGTTTGTCTGTCCATTTCGCATCGCGTAAAAACTACTGAACCGATTAAAATGCGGCTTAATTCACTGCTCTGATTTTGTTTGATTGATATGGGTGTTTTGTTCTAATTTATTAATTCATAAAATCATGTCCTGGAGCGGATTGAACATGCAACGGTTCCTTCCCATCTCGGAACTATGTTCAGGAAGCATGTTCATGGAACTATCTAGTTCCGCCAATTCAGGTGGTATCCATTCCATCGGTTCATGAGCCTCCGTCCACTTGGCTCCCCTAACATTGATCCCTTGGGGGATTCATTTGGATTATTTGTCCACACGGTTCCCCGGCGACGGACTCGTGGTCACACAGTTTTGTCACACTGGTGTGACCACAAGGAATTATTTTTACTCGTGGTCACACTGCTTGGTGTGACAACTAGTAAGCTACAAAATATAAGACTCGTAGTCACACTGTGTGCAAAACCAAAAGAACAATTACTTATCGGCATAATTATAGGCAACAATTAATTAATTTGTGTCAAAGTGACAGTTTGGGGAAAAGTGATCAGAGAGTTGGAAGAAGGGGGAGTGCAGGAAGTGAAAGGTGAGTGGGGGATGGGGAGGGATGAGTTGGAGTGGGTAAACAGTCTATTTTCAGACTTAATGACATGAGCTAAGTACCTTGTTTTTAAATGTATTTTAACTTAAAGATTATTCCTGAAATCCTCACGAGACCGTCCCCACCGATGGGGGTTTCGGGAGCTAAATTAGTGAATGACAGCTGTCATCTGTCATCTGTCTGTTTTATTTTTGTGTGTGTTGAATAAATGCATTTTCTGTCTTTCTTTCTTTTCTTTCTTCTTTCTTTCATCTAAAACGACGATATCGATGAGATCCATCACTTCTGTGAAGAAACTTCTAGTCTAGGATCAATAGTTTCCGAGTTATAGCCCTTTTAAGTTTGACAGCTGTCATCCAAAACGAAGATATCGAAGAAATCTATCACTTCTGTAAAGAAAATACTAGTCTAGGTTCAATCGTTTCCGAGTTATAGCCCTTTTAAGTTTGACAGGTCTCATCCAAAACCAAGATATCGATGAGATCTATCACTTCTGTTCTGATTCAAAAGTTTCCGACACAGATTAAGTATCAGAATATTCTGATACTTAATCTGTGGTTTCCGAGTTATATGTGTTATGTGTGTGGTTCCCTTGGCTGTGTTCACTTACACGCTCGAATCATCCGTGCGATTATCGCTCGATCATCCGGAGATAGTGAACGACTTTGGACGTCCACATACAACTGACAACTGTCAAGTGTCAGTTTCATACTATTCCTCCCCTCCACTACTATTTTTCGGATGACCCAGGCGAACGCCCGGACGACGCCGTGAACGATTTCGAGTGTACGCGCGGGTGATCCGTGCGTCCTCGAACGTTTATGTGAACGGGCCCCTTTTAAGTGTGACAGCTGTCATCCAATACGAAGATATCGAGGAGACATACGTCAACACCTGTCAACCTGGCTTTGACATGTCTCTTTGACATCTGTCACCTGTCACTTTGACAACTGTCACTTTGGTAGTGAGGGACAATGCCGCAGGATGGCCACATGGTTAGTTTCGATATCCACCACTGGGGCACAGTACATATATAGTCTTAAGGATATGTACTGTGACGTGGGGACTACGGGAATAGACGAGGCAGGTTATATTCTAACCTAGGACCACGAAGAAGCCCTCTGTATTTCGATTTAATTTTGTTTTTTATACATGTCCCAGTCCAAATAAATCCCCCAGGGGATCTTACAGTTATTCTTCTTGGCCAGGGGATCCGTGTGGACAAATAATCCAAATGAATCCCCCAGGGGATCAATGTTAGGGGAAGCCAAGTGGGCGGAGGCTCAAAAACCGATGGAATGTATACTTACCACCTGAATTGGCGGAACTAGATAGGGCCATGAACATGCTTCCTGAACATGTTCCGAGATGGTAAGGAACCGTTCCATGTTCAATCCGCTCCAGGACATGATTTTATGAATTAATAAATTAGAACAAAACACCCATATCAATCAAACAATCTTTTCAAACATACACTTCAATCAAAGTATTGAGTAATTTCTTTCAAAAATATCAACATCATAATATATACATTTTTTTCTTTAGGCCTGTATCGTCGCTCAGTTAATATCTGACCAGCTTTAGAAAAAAAGTTCTGAAGGAACAAATGTCGCTGAAAACACTGCGATTTGGACGAAATGCGTATTGGACCAAGTGCTATTAGATCAAATTAATCTATCTCCATAACAATGTTAGTTTATGCTGCGTATACTCTACATATATTTAATAAGACTAGTTTCGGTATTCCCGCGAATAAAAATGCCATTATACCTATAAAACAGTACGTTACAATGCACAGCCTTAACCGGTGGACAAGAGTATATAAATACTACGTAACAGGTGGACTAGACATTTGAAATTTGAAGGAAATATGCCTTGAGTATCATAAACATACTTTGATTTTTATAGCTTGATCTCCATGACGGCTGTCATCGAGATAACGCGCATAAAGTTTCGTATTTTTTACAGTCAAAATATACCCAAAACAATGACGTACTTTATTGGTGTGACTGAAAGACACAGACTATGAAACAATAATAATCGATTATGAAAATCGAAATATCTTTATTTGCTTTTTCGTATTAAATTCATAAAAAAGTTTCCACAAGCTAATTTGAATCTATTGTTGTGGTAAAATGCAAAGATTTTGAATTATGCTTACTGGCGTAAAATAGATTCCGCTCTAGTCAAAGAGTATATAAATACTACGTGCTCTAGTCTAACTTGACTTCTTGGTTATGGCCTCTGTGGCTTGTTGTCACAATTCTGCCACGTGTAAATATTCTAGGGCCACGCTCTAATCTAATTTTGTTCTAGCAAAATGTCACGTTTTATTTGGTCTAGATGGTCTATATTATATTATGTACCCAAATAAAAAATACATAGGAAAAAAGAATTGTCAAGTACTAGCTTTCGCCCGCGACTTAACTCTAATAATAATAATAACTCTCTTCGAGTTATTATTATTATTACCGACAACCGTTGGGGTAAGCGAGTTTTATTGTGGAGACCACGTTTAGGCGAACGTAGTGAGACTGTTGGCCAGGTGTTACGAGTTGAGAATGGCGAGAAGAGTTGAAGATAGGGCTCAGTGGCCTTGACAAGGAGAGGCCTACGTCCAGCAGTGGATGAATACGGGCTGATGATTTAGATGATGAGGATTATAGATGATGTGTCACCACATCAATATAAAGATAATACATAGGTACCTACCTACCATCGTGTATGAATACCTAATATATTACGATATTCATAGATCCATTGGATAACAAAAAGTGTACAACCTTTCAAAATGGATGCTTGACAATTGTACGTTTTCACTTTTATATATTGGTTTGGATGTTTCTAACTAAATAAAACTATTTCTTTCAGCTTGGGCAAAAATGCTTTTGTATGTCCGGATCTCTGTTCTCCTCTACAGATCGCAATTCTCAACCGATCTAGACGAAACTTGGTAGGTATACAGGTTGAGTGAATTTTTAGATTTTTTAGCTCCTCAAAATACAGTACTTTTAAATTGCTCACTTTTAGGTTTCTACCAGTGGAATCAGCCTTTTACCTACTAGATAATTGATGGAGTACCTTCGTTATTAATGGTACTTTTACAATAAGGTAACTAGATGGCGCTACTGTGCACAGCTAGATTGTTCCCAAAAAAGTTTGTGCTCGCGAGGTCTACAGCTCGCAGAGCCACTAGTATTGGTTGGCGTCACGCATTAAATTGGACAATAAAGCTAAAAAATATATGCTTATTGGTTACAACGATGATGAAGGTGTGGCGACCTCAACCGCCACATTGAAATCAGCGCCACCTAGTCCAGTATTGAGCGAATAACACAGACCGCTCATAGATGGCGCAAACATCAAGTCCGTACTAATCCTGCATCGCGCAAGTGATATTCTGGCCGCGAATTAGAGGTATAGAATTTCCAACGAGAAACAGTTTTGTCGCCGTCCTCGGGCCAACAACACCTAGTTCGGTCGGAAGTGCTTCCCGTAATGATGGAGGAGCTTCTACAGTAGATTTCTAATACCTATACCTACCTACCTATCCTACACCTTTACCTCCACAAAGGCTATCGAGTTTGGGCTTGTACTATTATTTATTCTGTGGTTTGGGTAAAAATACTCTGAATAAAATCAAATCTCCTTTACCTCCACAAAGGCTATCGAGTTTGGGTAAAAATACTCTGAATCAAATCAAAAGATTTTGCCGAGTCTGATGTCGAGGACATTTCATCAAGCGAAGATATTTTACAGCATATTGAGACAGACCTGCAAGAGGAATTAAGAGATCTTAAAGTTGAACAACCTCAAGAAGTACCTTCATATTCTTTATTTTGTGGCGCAAGTATATATAAAAAATTCTGTAACTCCTTTTTGGATGAACCGATTTTGATAAAACAAAGATCAAAACCTCCGTAGGACTGCAAGGAATACAGTTCGCAAAATCCATGTAGTGTTTTTTGTGTGATGAAGTCACAGACAGACAGACAAAAATTCTAAACAATATTTTTGGATTCCCCTACTTTCATATATTGAAATAAAAATGTATTTTTTGTAAATTATCTTACATTAGTTTTATTATATTGTTACTAGCTGGGGTTCGGATAAAATTAATGTACGCTAATAACACCAAAAATTAACACCTTTATTCGAAAAACCACAAAAAGAAATTAATCCAACAAATAATGCTCAAACACTCTTTAACTTGACTGTACACTCTTATCAATTATCACTGAATACTCGCTTCGAATCACTTTGATCGTTTCGTTTCGTCAGCCAAATCAGTAATGTCCCAGACAGTCGATGTGCGCCCTATTTATACCGCGACGTAAGTTTCCAGAATGAATGAATGAATGGTAGGTCTTTGAACTTTCAAGGTCGGCGGCGCCTTTAAATTGCTCGTAGGTATATACCTACCGCGCGCTCTGGAAACTTCTGTAGGTACCTACGATCTAATAGTGTGTTCCAGAATGTTCCTTTAAATGTAGGTATTGCGTCATTTTAGTACCTACTGTTTTTCTAAGAATCGACCGGCGTAACAATATGTTAAGATATAGATTGATAGTTATAGACAATGTATGTACTAGAAAAGTCACAATTAGAATTTAGAACATAAGTGGGCAACATAATTATATAATCGTTTTTTTTTCAACATCGTTCGATAATAGTTTTTTTCCTACACTACTCCAACCCTAGAAATATCACTCTGGCAGCTGTCTTGGCGATCAAGCTATGTTGTACAAACTATAGAGGTGACCTAAGGATTTAAAAAAAACATCCTTAATAGGGTGAACGTGGGTGGCTAACTTTGCACGCGGGCAAAGCTGTGGGGCGGAGCTAGAGATGGAAATTACTACTTAATTGACAATCTATAGCACCAAGACAATTATCGATGATTAACATACTTATACTATTGCCTAGTAGATACCTATTCACTCTTGACTTGAAACACACCTGGGCCTGGGTTATATTTTACCGGAAACACTGACTGCAGTTCTTATAATAAATTAAGAAGAGTAACGCTTCGTTCTTGTGCGAGGTTTTTCAACCATAAAAGGGGTTTACCGATCGTCTAGTCGTACGGTGATGGAAAGGTGATGGGGGAATAAGATTGTGCAGTTCTTGTGCACACTCTCCATAGTGCAATCTGTAGAATACCGACAGGGTTGCGACCTCAAGTTGATGCGCCGTTCATTGAAGCTTACTCTTTACCAGTGTCATCCCCAATGAGCCTCATAGCACGTCTCTCAATTGAATCCAAAGCCTCGAGCTGATACTTGGCAGAAACGTCCCAGAGGTGGCAGCAGTACTCCATACAAGATCGGACCTGTGCTTGATATAGATTCAAAAGCTGTCCCGGCGTGAGCGGTGTTCAATATGAGCGGAGCAACTCTGGTAATAGCTGTTCCGAGTTGTAAACACCATGATACAGATTTGCCGGCATTGTACTTTACGTTGACATCGTCAGCATAGCTTTCACACACTGCCAAGAGTCTTGCGCATCGCTGCTACAGATGGTGCTAAAATAATACATAACTTATATAGTTGGTTATGGTCATGTTGATCGAGCAGCTTGCGCCTGTCTGTGTGGGCTTGTGCGAAAGCCCGTCCCAGGTTGAACAGGGAACATGCTTCCCCCACTGCCTCTCACCACACTCAAGTTTCGAAGGTGCGGATACCTCGTTCTTCTAGCCCACTCGATTACACTGCTGCTGATACCAGGTGTTGATTAAATTATTATGACTAATGTAGTTACACTGACTATCTGTTACTTATAAAGTTAAACTGTCTAACTGATAGTAATGTATATAGTTACACTGACTAACTGTTAATTTTCCTGCAAAATGCCCACGCGAGCAAAGCTGCGGGGCGCATCTAGTAATTAGAATAAAATATGATCATAAATTATTGTACACATAATAAGTTTATAAAATTCAATAAATCTATTTATCTATGAACTTGTCTGTACAGCGTTTTAAATCATAATTATTATTAATTAAACATTTCTATGGCTAGCTGAGCTAGCTAAGTGTAGCTGCGCCCCGCAGCTTTGCCCGCGTCCAATCTTTGCCACCCCCGGTAGTACTATTATATATTCTGTGCCCCCGAATTTTTAAAAATCCTTGCTTGTGCAGCCGAGGTTCGGTTCGGTGAGAGCTCGTTATCAGCGTGTTATCATAGGGGCGTTTTTGTGCTCTTACGCTGTGGGCACGCCGAGGGCGCGGGTTGGGCATCGGGAGCGAATTAGCGGTCTAGCTGCCTATTCGTCCCACTGCGGATTACTCGCGCCCGCTCGATCTATACTGTGTTCATAAAGAACAGACTACTTTCATACCTATGCCTATATTATAACCGATATCCACGCATAATTATAAATACGTTTTTTTTTATATCAGATAACTTTGTAAACAAATAAATCGCGCTTATGTTGCCCAATTATATCTTGGCCAGAGGTTTAATGAAGGTGAGCGCGAGAATTAAACGTAGAAAATAGGTGCGATTTATCAGTATACATGATAACTTTTGTAACCCCACGGATCTAAGTTTAAAACAAATACCTCTAATTCAAATAACAGATGAAGTTAGATCAACTTAGACCCTAATAATAATAAAATAAGACGACTTATATCCAGCTAAAAAGATTCACATGAGAAATCCTGAACAACTTTGTTTTTAGCTAAAAAGTTCTTACAGCAAGGTCAAACAAAGTTCAAAATTGACCGGTCATGGACACTTGACAATACGAACTGCACTAAGTTGCACCTTGCTTATATCTCCCCTACATAAACACTCGACAAGTAGGTCACAGTGAGCCCCCTTGTCAAAGCGTGACGGAGCATCGTGCTGACACGGCCTCGCCGGCGTTTTTAATAGTTTATACCATCTAAGGTTCAGTGGTATTATGTCGAGATGTGTCGCCCGCGATTACAGCGAGGAGTCACGAGGTGTTGCGAAACTCGGGTTTAAGGCTTACGAGGAATTGAACCGGAGTCCTTGTGCTTTTTGTCATGCTTTATTGAAGATCACGGTGCGATCATCTGTTTTGTGATAGGTATACTGTGGCCTATTCAGTTGATATTATTGTTATTGCATCCAAAGAAGGCATACGCACGCATGTGCGTGAACTGTCTATGCTTTGTCGTGTATAAAAATAGGTTTCTTTTGATATTTTTATGTCATAACTAGCTGTACCTGCGGCTTTACCGGCGTGGTCATTTCTCTGGGTTAAAAGTAACCTACGTTGCGTTTGTGATCAAAAGTATCTACAGTACAATAATAATACATTACACACATCCAAATAGTTTTCGATTGCTCGGGTTCTATTCATCGGATTTAAATACTTATTACACCAGTTTTTAAGTCAAACATTAAGCTATCCAACAGTGAAAACAGCTAGGATCGAAATCGGTCCAGTAGTTTTTATGTGATGCACGAACAGGCAGACACGATTTAATAAAATGTTATATTCTTGTTCTGTAGCGTAATATACACTAGACCATTAAATAAAAAACGTTGTACAGACTTTTTATTACTTACTGCTTTATTATAAGTATAGATATAGAAGATACTACTTACAAAAGGTGACGATACTCTCGTTTTAAGTAGTTTCAAGGCCGGCGGCAACTGTACAAATCATTCCTCATTGACGCCGCGCTCCCGCCCGCGCCGTCTACGCCTGCTGCTTTCTTTCACGTCAACGTACAATTCGTTTCTGTCGACGATAATGTTAGGTAACTTATCAATTGTCTCGTTTGTCAATACTAGGTAATTCCACTGACATTCCTAGGCAATACTAGCTGCGCCCCGCGGTTTTTCCCGCTTGGACACTTCCGGGAGTCATACGAGTTATACACTCTGCTTTTTAATACGATTGCGAGGAAATGAACAAATGATATTTTAAATGACCAAAAATTATATAGATAGAAAAGACGAGGAGCTCTTAACCTGCAACGATTTTTTTATAACTTTCGGCATGAAACATTAGGCTTCGGAGATCATAGAGAATTAAAAAAGAAACACTTTTATGTACTAGCACTACAAAAAATACAATTTTTTGTCGCATACACCCAGCGTAAACAAGATTTTTACGAGCATGAGAAGTGAAAAAAATATTGTTCTCTATGGTATAGGTACAGCATCTCCCAACAAAATTTAATTACATTCGGTCCAGCCGTTATCGTGTGAAAGCGCCCCAATCCACAGCCCAAACTAACTAACAATCAAACATACAACGTTTCACTTTTATAAATTAGTGGGAAGTGGAAATGGGGATTAGTGGGGATAATAATAAGTACGGAATATCATTGTGTACAATTCTAGCAGTCCCTCTGACTGCGGAAATGAATATGGTTCAATCCGTTCGTATAAAACTTGCGGACCTAAATCGTTTTCAAGACATTTCGGTGCTGTGCCAAAGTAAGCTCACTTCAGCAGTTCCCCTTTGAATTGGGTATAATTTCTAAACTACATATGATACCATTCAAATCATTTTTTTGGACAAAATACGACAAATCATAATCACTGAGCCGAAATCAGTCGCATCGGGCAGTTCGGCTACATCCCATTTAGTACCTAGATACCCTAGTCGCAAACTAAAGTCTTCTATTCAAGTAGGTACGACTTTTAGTTTAATAACAGTTATATAATGGTATTTCATCGGTGTTTTCGTTTTATAGAAGTGTATTATCGGCATTCGAGTTATATAAATAATTAAGTTGTATATTTAGGTTCAGTAAACGTTTATACAACTTCATTATACGACAATCGTAGAGTGGTTTAGATTGCAACAGGTATAGGAAAAGTCCACGCGACGTTTTAGTCGTAATTTGTTATATAAACGATTATTATTTGACATTCAAGTCATATATAATTAAACGTTATCTAGTAATGACTTAAACATACTCTACACGAGGAATAAATGGTTCATAATGGTTATAATGGAGGATCATAGAATGGGTTTAGTTTAAACTTCTATTGAATATGCTATATGACTTTTTAGTCGAGTGAAACACTTTGATTGATTAACAGTTTCTACGTCGACTATTGTAAAACCTTTAAGACTTTTACGAGACTGATAAACAACAATTGGTTGTGTAAAAGACTTTGACACTATTACCATACAACATATTTTTTTAGTTTTATTTGCTACAATTAAATAAGTACAAGCACTGAATTGCACCTTTACGTAACTTTCATTTAATTTATGGTTTCTTTGAGGTTATTATGTACACTTTTATAGAAATATTCCCTAAAAATGGCTAAAATCATGGGAGACAGGTTGTTCAAATAAAAATTTTAGCCCGGTGTTTAAGAGTTTCATTGTTGAGAACAATTAAATTACGCGATATCGCAAAAGCACTGGGCTCGAGCGATATGACTTTTAGACATATTCATTCGGTATAAAGGTCACCGTCATTACCTTAGGTCGCGTAAAGGTATTCATCATAGAAATAAATTATTTATATATTAAATTATTTATTAAAATCACCGGAATTCAAAGGCGCATTTAAAATATCATAGTATTTCTTAATACATTGTCGAAAAACTGATACTCGCATATGCATTTTGGTAAAATAGGGTAAGATATATATATACGGGTAATTTTAACGTGTTATTATATTTTTGTCTAAATATCCATTACCTATGTTCACAACTTTACTACAGTAAAATGTAGAAATGGTTTTGTTTGACAAGTAAATTACTTTTTAATAATACATGTGCCAAATATTAGATGATTTTACGACAAATATCAAAGAACGATTACTTTACAACTTTTATTACAATTTGTTACGTGTACTCGACGACTACACGACATGTTCGTTGGTTAATGATGTCTTAAAAACGATTATACTATATTTTAATGTTCTTAATTACAGTTATGCGTCTTTAAAATAACGAACTTGGTAAAGTAAACGAATGTTATAAAATCGGTATCCGACTTTGAAGTTTTTTTTATTTTTTATTACGGACTAGGCAATCGTTTGACCACGATCTCACCTGATGGAAAGCGATGATGAGGTCGAAGGTGTAGAATGCTTGCCTAGTAGATACCTATAAATACCTATTACCTATTTAGTTGTATAAAATGGGGCTTTTTCTTCGAAAATGTCACGTCTATTCTCTTATTCAACTTATTGATGTTGCAGTACATTAATCACATCTTTTCAGTACACAAATGTGCTGCTTATCCCACATTTGTGTATTGAAAAGATGGGATTGTTTTTTTACTTTTTTCATACAAAATGTCTATATACTTAGATTAATTTTTAAATAATGTCATGTATCGTGTCCCATTTGATTAACTTTCAGTTGAAGTAAGTTTCAGTCAGGTTAAAAAATAAATATCGCAATTATTTATTTCGTAATTTTTTCAACTGAGGTACACGTGGGTAATATGGTCACGTTAAGCTTGGAAGCTCAAAAAGAAAAAAACTAATTAATATGTAATATTTTTGTAAACAGATGCAAGCCAGAACTTAGGTTTTTGTAACAATACGTCGTTTTGACATGTTTTTTTTAACAATGAAATAAAACATACGACATTTTGAGTGCATTTACGACTTATTGACTTAAGTATTTGGACTTAGGATATTTTGATAGTCAATTATAGCTATAACTATCAATAATTTTAATTCAAAGCTATTATATTTCTCAAAAATAATCCAAACAAATAAAATTCTTACTAAAGTTTCAGTAATACAGGGCATCAATAATTAGTCAGGCCATCTTAAAGTTTTACAACATTAATTAATATAATATTTAAGATCATATTAGCTGCACAAAGGTACGTAGCTCGAAGCTATTCAAATCGGCAATTAACCAATAAGAATACAAAGTAAGACACAGACTAAGATAAATTAGTTGAAAGGAATAAAGGAAAGAGTCATAAATTAAGCATTCTCAACTAATTATCAAATCAATCTAGACTAGTTTGATCCTAAGCTAAACGAGAAAGAAACTACAAAACAGTTAAGACGTCTATAACTCTTTATATACGTTTATAGCCTTTTATTTATATCATAATTTGTAAAGAATTTGAATTAATGGGTGTTTAAATACCTATATTTTCTCGGCACGTATCACTCAAGTTCGTGTAGCGTGTAGATGCTGATTAAATCAAAAAAATAAAATGTATGGTAATAAACGAGCAAGACATATAGTAGTCGCATAATACGAGTATGATATGTAATATCTGACATCTGAGGGATGACGCGTGATGGATGATGATGATCCTACGGGCCAAGCGTCAAGTTTTCCTTTCCCTTCCCTTGCTTCGCCTACTCGGATAAAGAAGAAAAGAACCCATTCGTCCAAAGGTTAAAAAAAAATAAAAAATAGATAAATGTTAGGTGCAAACTAGACTAGCAAGCTTGAACCCTATAGGATACTTTTTTTCTATCAATGTTATGGGAAGATTAAATTAAAAACAGTAGGTATTGATTAAATTAAATATTTATTTAAAAATATCTCGCGAGATAAAAATATTTATATATTTTTATAATCCAATATTAATCTCACATTATTCACAAATAGCACAGGCACTCGAGCACCACGGACAAGTTGTCCAATGTTGACCATTCACTTAAATATTACATTAATCACAATATAAATAGGCTTATTAATAAAATCTTACTTAAATTAGGCATTATCTTACATAGGTAATACATAGAATCGTTATGCTCCCAGAATAACATTAATTATTAAAAAAACATTTATAAGCTCTTTGATACTTTGTTGTAGCGTTCCCAATAAACCACTAGGTTTTTATATTATCATGTAAAAGTTATTTTAAGTGGTGGAAAACTTATATCAATGAGTTTATGCTATTGCCTCGCGCATTGACATCTAAAACGATGTCCAATTTAGTACCTATGTCCTTATAGTAATAATATTATGTAGTTATAATATTCTTTGACCGCCTCATAATCCATATAGGTATTCTTAGCTCTTATGACCGCAAGCTTACGTGAAAGTGATGTGGTCAGAGATGAATAGATATAATAAAATACCTGTTTAGAATATACATCGAAAACTACATTTAATTAGATAGAGAAAGTAGCTACAAGAAATGCGGCCTGTACAATAAATGCTAAGATAACTACGTTTTGAATTTACAATACAAGTTATGAAAGAATTTCCACAGAATTTTTCTTATACGTTTTTTTAGGAGTCTTAAGTGTTGTTGGTCTCTACCACCGGACTGGGGTGAGGGGCGGGCGCGAAAGCGCTCCGCCGCAATGTGTGACGCAGAAGGCTCACGCTAAAGTTTAAATTTTGGCGACCGGTTCAAGGGCACCCAGGCGGTACGAACTATGAACCTCGGCTTGGGCGGTCGCCTATATTACGAGGATCGGACTACATTTTTTATAAGTACACAATCACTTATTCATTGGAAACATAGTTCACATAGTTTCATTACGAAACTTTTCAAATAGTCCCAGAAAGTTCCAAAGCAATGCGCGAGGCAAAAGAAGGCACGATGTATCAGCGGATATGATGCAGTGACCTCTGAAGGTCGCAGTCTAGAAGTCGTAGGAGCCGCTGTCGCCCTTCTTGCCGATGCGGAAGATGTACTTGTAGAGCAGGCCAGCGACCACGCCGCCGGTGATGGGGCCCACCCAGTATACCTACGGAGAAAGTAACCATTTATCGAAATGCACGAGTTCTTATTGATGGTATAAACGTCGTGGTTGGCTATGAACGTCCTGCTTGGAGCCCATTTTCCATGTAAACAAATAATATTGATATGACTGTAAAAAGCGTGTGGGAAAGAGGGTAGATCGATACCTATGTCGGCCCTCCCGTAAGTTTCAACAATAAAAACACAATAGGTGTGCGTATACAACACATTCGAATGGTAAAATTACCGCAAGAATGCCAGTTTGCATCATGGCGTCTAGGTAGAACAGAATAGAGCCGAAATATCTAAATAAAACAGTTTAAAAAAAATGGTAAATAAATATCCCGTTTCTAATAATGAATATGTACTATTCATTTTCGCATAAAACGTGTAGTTAATGATGTTACATAAATCACATATATCATATCCGTTTCAAAGCTTCACAGAACAAAGGGAGTTCACGCTTTCTTCGGCTGAACAAATATGGGAAGATACAACAATAAGCCTATTGCTTTTATACGAAAGTCAATCAAGCCACAAACAGAAACTAGAGCAGTTTTTTAATAGTCACAATGAAATTTTATTATTACCAGACCATCTGAACCAAGGGTTTCTCAACTTATCAAAATAGGCCATCTTTGATTCCAAAAACTATCCAATTACTACAATGTTGATACTATCAATAGGGGATACAGGTATAATGTGTTTGTTGCCATGCGCCTCTGCTTATGTTATTGGCATAGAATTTACGAAGTAAATATATATGTCTATGGTTAGGGACCTAGGTATTGTTGTTTGAATGTTACGTATTCGTAAACAGATAATATCTTATACTCATTCAATTTTCCATCACGGGTTCAAATATTTGCACCGACAGATTTGCGACAGGATGCTAATAAATGTGACCTTTAAACATATTTGTTGACAAATTGCCCATAATAGGTGTAACAACTAATAAAACACAAGTCGACGCACGTGTAAAGTTATTTCATTCCACTTAGTTTCAGTAAAACTAAATTTGCCTGCGGCTCTCGATAGATGCGGTCTTTCTTTTAGTTTTATTTTAATTTTGAACGGTTTAAATTGGACTCATTTGTTTAAAGAATCTTGCTTCAGAGATTTTAAACTACTTCTACTCAACGGATAATTTCAACATTAAATCGTCAAATCCTCAAGCTGCATGGTTATTGCCTATTTATTCCGTGAGATCTGTTGATTCAGGACATCATCCAATGTAAAATAAAACCGTTTTATGTTATCTCCATCTTGTTTTATTATGTAAATTTTACTGCAAGCACACGCCGGCCGCGCCGCTACAAAACCAAAAGGTTGTTTTTCGTGAAGCTTATGCTAAGCCGAACAATAATCTGCGATGTTTACGATTGTTGTTGCCTAACCAGCTACATCAATACGTTACAAGAAAACTAAATATCGTGGTAGAGCCTCTCTAAAGTCTAAACACAGTGTGGTCAGCACATCACCGCTCACTGAGGTCCTCACGTGATGGAGTGAAAGTGGTTAGATAATAATTATATGCAACGTTACCGCCATTGAATAAAGCTTCGTAGCGCTGGATTCGTATGCAAATCTAACGTGTCTGGGAATGTCCTGACTATAATAAAGATTCTGTTTCATTAGTTGAAGATAGGCCCGAGTTTTTTTTAGTTGGAGCTCAATCAACTTTGACTTTAATCGAAATTGTGGTTTTAAATGAAAACGAAACTAATATACATTTATAGTAGGCGCAGCTAATCTATATGTTTGTGAATTTAGGCTCTGTGAACAATTGTGCAGGTTCTGCTGTGGGAATAAAACAGCATCAAGTAAGAGCGAGATAGAATATGCGAAAAATGCAAGCGGTTGAGCGAGGCAGTTATGGAATGCTGTCTTCACCTTCAAAAATGAAAAAATGCATTTTGCGCAGCGACTAGCAGATAACTTCCGAGACACATACTTCCGCTGCGACTACTGTATATAAAAGGATTAATTTCTACGATCTTACACATAATGCAATTTTGCGCTTCTTTGCCTTTGGCGCTCACCATCACTTACCTATCTTACTTGACTCGTGACTTATTTGAATGATAATAAACACGTGTCAGAACTTACCCACTGCGAAGTCCAGTCGCCCATGACGAGCGCGGGTCCGAAGGAACGAGCAGGGTTCATGCTGGAGCCTGAGAAAGGAATCTGAAAAAACAAACAGCTACAATTAGTTAACTATAATAATAATTATATAATATTAATTAATTAATATTTATATTTATTAATTATATTATATTAATTTTATTTTTAATTAATTTGTGACATTTAATTTCAATTTTATATTAATTTTATTTTTAATTAATTTGTGACATTTAATTTCAATTTTCTTTTTCTATTAATTTTATTTTTAATTTGTGTTTTAATTTTATTATGGATTTATTAATCTGAAATAAATGAATTATTATTATTATTATAATCGCATCAGGGGAAAATCAAAGTTGTCTCGAAATCCCTAATCTTAACTATCATCCGTATAAGAAGTAATTTATTTCTAACAAACAAGCTCGGAAATGTTTGTGTTCCTGTTCTAAATTTTTAAGTAAATTGGACTGCAAACTGCAGTTTGAAGTAAATTGGACTGCAAACTGCAATTTGAAATTAATTGGACTGCAAACTGCAATTTGAAATTAATTGGAGTGCAAACTGCAATTTGAAATTAATTGGACTGCAAACTGCAATTTGAAGTAAATTGGACTGCAAACCGCAATTTGAAATTAATTGGACTGCAAACTGCAGTTTGAAGTAAATTGGACTGCAAACTGCAATTTGAAGTAAATTGGACTGCAAACTGCAATTTGAAATTAATTGGACTGCAAACTGCAGTTTGAAGTAAATTGGACTGCAAACTGCAATTTGAAGTAAATTGGACTGCAAACCGCAATTTGAAATTAATTGGACTGCAAACTGCAATTTGCAGGCGACTATGTTTTTAGTGAAATAAATAATGTACTTACGTTATTATTTCTATAAAAGAGACTATTTTAAGTGGGATGTACTAAAGTAATAGGTATGTATGTTCAACCCTCTCGAATAAACCAACCCGGGGCCATTCGGAGCCAAGGTTGGTTTATTAGTTTTTGTCATTGACCCCCATTTTATGTCAGGTTGTTCAATAAAGATCTAGAATCTAGACAAACGGAAGAACTCGTAACAAAAAACTGGTTGTTTGTTTGTCGTATGTGGAAGTGCTAGCCACACACACACACACACACACACACACACACACACACACACACACACACACACACACACACACACGAATACACACCCTTAACTTATAACACCCGTCTCTTTGTTCGGGGGTTAAAACTGGTGAAGTACACTTACGCAAGCAGCGTGGCAGGCGGTGATGCTGAGCCCAATGGCGAGCGGCGCCGATCCCTTGAGGTCGTTGCGGCGTCCGTCGCACACGCCGTGCACCACCATCACCAGCACGAACGTGATGAGCGCCTCGATCAGTACAGCCTGGGGAACACGCACGTGTTGGTTAGTATTATATACTAGCTGCCCACGCAGCTTAGCTCACGTGGTTATTTTTTCGGGATAAATAGGTAAAAAGTAACCTTTATATGCACACTATTTCCTTGACAAATTTCATCAATATCGGTCTAAAAGTTTAGTCAGGAAAAAGTATTGAAAAGAGAAAGAGTTACTGTCGCATCTCAAATATTAGTGTGATATACAGATACTGTCCCTAAGAGAAGGCTTTAGCACCAAGGTGGACAAGTAGTACGGTGGTATACTTTAACACCACTGTGGATAAGTAGTACGGTGGTATACTTTAACACCACTGTGGACAAGTAGTACGGTGGTATACTTTAACACCACTGTGGATAAGTAGTACGGTGGTATACTTTAACACCACTGTGGATAAGTAGTACGGTGGTATACTTTAACACCACTGTGGATAAGTAGTACGGTGGTATACTTTAACACCACTGTGGATAAGTAGTACGGTGGTATACTTTAACACCACTGTGGATAAGTAGTACGGTGGTATACTTTAACACCACTGTGGACAAGTAGTACGGTGGTATACTTTAGCACCAAGGTGGACAAGTAGTACGGTGGTATACTTTAGCACCAAGGTGGACAAGTAGTACGGTGGTATACTTTAACACCACTGTGGATAAGTAGTACGGTGGTATACTTTAACACCACTGTGGACAAGTAGTACGGTGGTATACTTTAACACCACTGTGGATAAGTAGTACGGTGGTATACTTTAACACCACTGTGGATAAGTAGTACGGTGGTATACTTTAACACCACTGTGGATAAGTAGTACGGTGGTATACTTTAACACCACTGTGGATAAGTAGTACGGTGGTATACTTTAACACCACTGTGGATAAGTAGTACGGTGGTATACTTTAACACCACTGTGGACAAGTAGTACGGTGGTATACTTTAGCACCAAGGTGGACAAGTAGTACGGTGGTATACTTTAGCACCAAGGTGGACAAGTAGTACGGTGGTATACTTTAACACCACTGTGGATAAGTAGTACGGTGGTATACTTTAACACCACTGTGGACAAGTAGTACGGTGGTATACTTTAGCACCAAGGTGGACAAGTAGTACGGTGGTATACTTTAGCACCAAGGTGGACAAGTAGTACGGTGGTATACTTTAGCACCAAGGTGGACAAGTAGTACGGTGGTATACTTTAACACCACTGTGGATAAGTAGTACGGTGGTATACTTTAACACCACTGTGGACAAGTAGTACGGTGGTATACTTTAGCACCAAGGTGGACAAGTAGTACGGTGGTATACTTTAGCACCAAGGTGGACAAGTAGTACGGTGGTATACTTTAGCACCAAGGTGGACAAGTAGTACGGTGGTATACTTTAACACCACTGTGGATAAGTAGTACGGTGGTATACTTTAACACCACTGTGGACAAGTAGTACGGTGGTATACTTTAGCACCAAGGTGGACAAGTAGTACGGTGGTATACTTTAGCACCAAGGTGGACAAGTAGTACGGTGGTATACTTTAGCACCAAGGTGGACAAGTAGTACGGTGGTATACTTTAACACCACTGTGGATAAGTAGTAGTAGAGGTATACTGTTCATGCCAAGGAATGAAAATGAATTGCACTTAAGAGCTCAGCTCTTGTGGAGTAATTTCCAGCGTTCCCTATGTTCGGCCAAAGTCAAAGACTTCCCTATACGACATGACATTTATCTTCTCCTTTATATGATCTGTAAATTTCCTTCTAGGACTGCCTCTTCCTCTCTTCTTTCTATGATGGTTTTATGAATTTGTCATCTCGTAAAGGTGGCCAAAAATCTTTCCTCTTCTCCTTTTAATGGTCGCTATTAAGTTTCATTTTTCTTGGACGATCCCGATTAATTCTACCTACGTAAAAGTACTTAAGGAATATTATTAATTAGGTTGTCTGGAAGAGATCGCTTTTTAGCGATAAGACCGCCCATTGTCCCATTTATTTTGTATAAATGTTTTAGTTATTATTGTATTTTTTGTTCTATGTGGTGTACAATAAAGAGTTATCTATCTATCTATCTATCTATTATTTAGAGTTTATCATCGATTGGCTTTTCGTGACGAAGACTTCTAAACTACTTTATGTAAGTGCAAAATTTTCGTTCAAAGGAACTTGACGTTTTAATTAATTTCATGTTACCTGAGCGTCAGTCACTGCGGGTCCGGGTTTGGTCATCCCGAATCCACCGACACTTGATTCAGGAATAGCCAACTGAAAAGAAAATAAAGTTATTATGTCACAAGGGCTATCCAATTAGTTCCAGAAGATTCACACGGTTGGTATTTTCATCGGAAACACGTTGGTACTGTTAAAAGTATACTAGTACGGTAGTCTAGTAATTCTTCTGCGAAACACAGACTTCAAGTTTGCTGAGTCCGTTTAGGTGAAGTCATTTAAGTAGGTTTTTTATTTGAAAGGATAGACCTCTGCAGTGGTCCCATATAAATTTAAATAAATTGGTTCAGTAATTTGTTAATGAAGTTATATTTTGTTTCAAAAAATGTTGGTGTACAATTAGTTGACAGTTACAATATAATTTGCAAACAAACAAACAACCTACTTAACTAAATACACCACGACGTATTACGTCGTATTATTCGCTATTTACAAAACGTGATCGAAACAAATTGATCATCGGCTTGGATTCTAAGCGCAATGAACGGATAAGTAGTCAACTCCGAATGCCGTTGCGAAGGTCTATTCCTCGAAGTCTATTCGACCAATGCTTACATTCTCGAAGGGTCGTTTCTGCGAATGGAAAAATTGCGAAGTTACGTTTGCTCGGATGGCTTAACTGCGAAGGCTTATTGCTGTCACTAGTATTTTTGATGTTTTTGTTCAGTTTTGTTTGCTGTTCTTAAAGCAAAGGTAAGAAAGGCTAAAATATAATCAGAAATAGAATGTAGACAGTATTAACTCGATTATAACAATATTCGAGCAAACTACCCTTCGCAGTTTTTCGCGCATTCGAGCGAACGTACCTGTTGCAATTTTGACTATTCGCAGAAACGACCCTTCGTGCATGTAAGCATTCGATGAATATACATTCGCAATAACGTCATTATAAAGTTCGTACGTATCCCATGAGCACTCGTTAGCTATTCGCGGTAAAATGTCGCACTGCTGAACTTGAGGTCTCAAACGAGTATTATATATTGCCTGTCGGTGCCTCGCATGTGTCGTGCCTGCTATAATTAGGCTGCTCTTTGGAGGTTCTCAAATCTCAATGCTGAAACCTTTGGTACAAGTGTCTAAGCTGGGTAATTAAAACACTGAGAATAAAATGTTTGCCTAAAATTATATATTGCTTTAAAAGTTCGCGATTATAATATGTAGAGATGTTTATGTATAATATTAGTGTTTTCATACCGAACAAGGCAATAATCACATAATCTAGAATCAGCAGGTAACAGTAGGATACTTAATACACATTTATTATAGAAACATCAATATTACTCAAGATAATCTAATCCTTGATTAAACCTTATCAAATTAGATCCAAGAGAACCCATAAACCAATTCGACATCATAAAACTAAAGTGTTCTCAATACACTCAAAAGCTTGGTGCACTTAAGCACACACTGATGAAGGCCGGACCCGATTCGCTCCTTTATTCTAAGATCATCAGTGTCAGGGCGAGCGAGACACTTTTTATTGACAACTGAGTAGTACCGAGTAGGTATAATGTAGGTATGTTAACTGCTGGTCGCGCTAACTGCGCAGTGAGAGTTGGTACATGTGGTACAAATAGTTATATCTATCTACTTGTTTACTAATATACCTATTACGTGCGTGCATCTTTCAAGGCGCTTTGAAAGATGGCGCTTTTTGCTTTATGTTCTTCTTCTTCTTTTTTTATTGGATGGCTTCTGCGGAGGCACTGGCCTACTAGCAATCTCGCCAATGTCAAGTGTATTATAGTTTAAAGTAATGTCACGTCACAGTCAATTATTGTCAAAGTCACGAATCAGTAAAATGGTGGACATTTACTGAAACTTCCGAGGGAGATTTGGAAAAATCACAAAATGCCATTTATTTCTGCTTTTGATTCTTTTGCCCGCACTCGTGTACGTTAACGAACACCTAATGGTTAATATTCCACCAATATTACACATTAACACTCGAATATACACAAGATTGAGAATAAAATCTAACTCTACATCACAACATTTTGTTTTTTTTCAAAAAACCCTTGCTTTATGTTAAGATTTTGATTACGGCTATACGCTATAGTTTGTAGTAGTTCAAAGAAAAGTAGTTCGCCTGCAATCCTGCAAGGCGCACAATTGCATGCTTTCAGCGTCATATCCGACGAAAAGACCGTCCTTCAGAAGAAAAGCTGTCAATACCTACTCTTGGATACCCTTACCATGATTAAAGCAGGGTAGCAAACAAAATTACGTTGTACAATACCCTTTACCTTTTTTTTTTATCTGCGGCGATTGAGAATTTTTCCTTAGGTATATGTTTGACAAACGGTTTGACAATGGCCCTTGCACTGTTGGTGCAGCACCAACCACTGCTCCCAAGAATTTGACCACGATGGCTTTTATGTCTCCGGCGACTAGAATTTGTTCTGATAATATGACAAGCTGTTTGACAATGCTGCAGTCCTTACCCTAATAAAAGCAGCACCAGCCACTGCTCCCAAGGATTGGACGATGATGTAGAAGACGGCCTTTATCAGCTTAATATCTCCTGCGGCGAAGAGTCCACAGGTCACGGCGGGGTTGATGTGGCCGCCAGACACATGGCCAATAGCCTGTGGGCAAAGATAAACATGTTATTAGTAACTGGGAAAAATACACGAGTAGGTATCTATCATAAAATATGTTTTATTTTAAGGGTTAAGAATCTTATATTTTTCCTTATAGGCTTTGTTTGTTTCACCTTCAACTCGTTTATAGGTATATATGTCCTCAACAAAAATAAGAAAAAAGCTTAATGCTGCATTAATAGAATACTCGTAGGTATTTACTATTTATTAAAAAAAAAACAGTACGTATATTAACATACCTAACTAGGTACGTGTGAATAGGACTATTACCTATATAATAGCTATAAGAATAGGTATATATTATACTAATTTTAATTAGTGCAATGTGAGTTACTGAGCTTTTCTTTACGTAATTTGGGAACGAATTATTTGTATTCGGTGTCTACTTAAATTCGATCTATTTTTCGTTGTTTTTTTTTATGTTGCTGACTAGGCAATCGTTTGACCACGATCTCACCTGATGGAAAGCGATGATGTGGTCGAAGGTGTAGCACGCTTGCCTAGTAGATACCTATTCACTCTTGACTTGAACACACCGGGGTTATAATTTACCGGAAACACTGACGAGGGCAGGGCATTCCACTCCTTTGCAGTTCTTATAATAAATGAAGAAGCGTAACGCTTGTGCGAGGTATTTCAACCATGAAAGGGTGGCGCTTTGCCGATCGTCTAGTCGTACGGTGATGGAAAGGTAATGGGGGAATCAGATTGTGCAGTTCTTGTATTTTGGACTGTAAACTAATGTATACCGTACAAAACAACTAAGTTGTGAGTCGTGCAGTGCGCGTGCGCAGGGCGCGCGTCGGCCTCTGACTCACGCGCTAACATTATGTCATAGGTCAAATACATGCACCGCCAATATTTGTAATTAAAACAACGGGTTTATAGAGCGATATCTTATTTACCGCTTTTAGGTTAAGGACATGGCCATTTGCAAGTTTTAATTATAAAAAAACATTTACAAAATTGGGCCATGAGTCACGAACCCAATATTCGACGGTAATTTACATCGAGATAAACAAACGGCCGCTTCGAAATTAAAAATACGTTCATTTCGTTAAATTAATCGTCTGCAAAATGAATATCGGAAATGAGTGTAATTTTTCTTCATTCCAATCAACATACTATTAAGACACTTAATGATAATTATTACCTAAACTGTTATCTGCTGTAGACATTAATCTTCTCATTGAAACTTATCAAAATAGTTAATTTTTTTTATCTAAATAGCGGGAAACACTTCGGATCATTTATATATAAGCTCATTAGGAAGAGGGTCATATTCCGGTAAGATTAGTCGTAACATTGGGCCATGACATTGAACGAATTACATCAGGGTGCTATTAGCCATTTAGCCTGCTACAAAATACATAGTCGTGAACCATTCGGACCTTGAACGATATTTTATATTTATAATAGCAGCAAGTGCATGTACCTACATTTATTGGATGTACTTGGTTTAAAAAAAATATGCGTAGCTACTCCTAATCTGATCTACTTTAGAAACAATTGCGCAGTTCTCACAAAGGATGAAGCGAAACTTCTAGGCAGACCGAGCCGATGATGGAGTATATAATAGTTCGTCATACTTGCAACCAACAGGCGTACGGCACATAGTAAACAACTCCGCTAATATTTTATTAGGGTTAAGTTTCAATGATAAAACAATTAAGTACGTTGTTGTTGTGCTGTTAATGTTGTTTTCCATTAAATCTACGTTTAAGTACACTAATCTATCTACACTAATAATATAAAGAAGTAAAGTTTGTTCTTGTCAATTTGTTTGTTACAGATAATCTCCGGAACTACTGATCCGATTCTGATAATTATTTCAATAATAGGACGCTAACTACAATATTCTAGAAATATATAAGCTCTTTTTTCTCCGGGAAAAAAGTCTCCGTGGGATTACGTCAAAATTACGGGTGGAGTCGTAGTCGTTAATTCTAAAAGGGAGCTTTTAAAAGTTCAATGTTTATCTCTTAGCAAAAATTGATGAGAGTCGTCTGTCATGGATCTGTCTTCAAACATCTTGTAAGGTTATAGAACATGGCATTTAAGCTGTTATTAAAATAACTAGACTGAGATTGATGAGATTTGTTGATACGCAGCTAAAGTGCAGGTAGGACTGCAGTAACTTCTAAACATACATTTTCTGTGCGTATTTACGTTGAAAATTTAGAGGTGATATGTTTTAAGGAAAGTCAATGATCCTAGCCCTTATATTAATGGAATTGTTTGTTTACCTGCCGCTGCGTGGGAGAGCTAGTAGGAGGTTCGAGTTGACAAACGTACGTCTTCCAAAAATATGCTAGTTATTCATTTGTAATGTACCGCATAAAACTTATGTTGATATAACTTTATATGTTTTAAACTACCATCTATCTTCTATAAGTCTTCTATAAATACTTATAATATAGCAGTAACTAACAAAATGTCTGTACAATGAAGATAATTAAAATAAAAGTACTAACTCTTCACATAAGCTACTGAACAAGAATAGCTAAGGTTTCAACTTAAAATCTAGTGTACTTTGTATCTCAATCCGATGAGTTTCTACTCATCGGATTGCTATCGGATTATAGCTTCTGCTAGCAACAAAAAAAATGATGGCTGTACCTGGAATCATCTTGGATACCTTTTCCCCAGAAAACTGACAACGCGACGCGAGCAAAGCCGAAAGCGCAGCTTTATAAATTTGTTGTGTACCTACTACTGCTATTTAAATTTGGTCCCGCTGCATGCGCGTGATCATGAGTAAACTGCATCTCTTCTTCGGTATTTTATAATCACAGCAAACTCTCATCTATCTATCTATCTATACTTATAAAAAGCAGTAAGTACCAAAAAATATGGACAATGAAGATAATTTAAAAAAAATGTGTACTTATAATAAACTACTAAACGAGAACATTTTTAAAAATCGTGTCTGTCTTTTTATTTGTATGTTTGTTTACGCATCACGTAAAAACTACTGGACTATTTGCGATGCAGTTTTCATTGTTGGATAGCTTAAGGGTTGACTTAAAAACCGGGGTACTTAGTATCTTAATCCAATGATTAGATGCAGAGCCATCGATAAAAAACTATTTGACGGCTGAACGAATTTTGAAGAAATGTAGAATATTGTACCAAAAGTATCTATAAACTTTTGGTCCTGGAATAACACGTATACTTTTAAATTATATTACCATGCGGGCAAAGCCACGGTCACAGCTAGTATGAAATAATTGTGCTTCATGTCAAAGGCTGCGCCCGTGTCGTGTAGCTCTAGAATGAACATATCTAGAGTAGTGCGAGGCGGGCGGGCGGTACATTGCCCATAGCATACGTAATGTGCGACACATGGGCATGCGTGCGATCAAGGGCGCCTACAATCCCTTACACAATGCCGGCGCAAGTCGCTGACTGCAAAAAAGTATACTTACCTAAACATGCGACAGTTACTGGACGCAGTTACTGGGAACCATCGATATCTATACTTATAATAAAGCAATGAGAACGAAAAAGTCTGTACAAAGGAGATAATTTAAAATTATGGTCTAGGGTAAAGTAAACTACTGAACAAAAATATAACATTTAAAAAGTCATGTCTATCTGTTTGTCTGTATGTTTGTTCGCGCACCACGTAAAAACTAATCGACGGATTGCGAGGCAGTTTTCACTGTTGGATAGCTTAAGGTTTGACTTAAAAACTTGGGGTACTTGGTATACTAATCCCATGATTAGATGCCGAGCAATCGATAAAAAAACTATTTAACGGCTGAATGAATTTTGAAGGAATGTAGTACAATGTACTTTATAGGTACTTTTGGTCCTGGAATAACGTGTGGCTACTTTTTAATGAAAAGCCGTGGGCACAGCTAATATGATTTATAAATATCAGTGCGGGGAACCGAATAATGTGTTTGATCTTTGTTTATATTAGATCTGTAGTCAATTTGGAACCATTTAATATATGTAATATGTAGTTAGAGCAACAAGTAAAAAGAGTTGGGCATCTTATCCATAAATTGACCTTTTTTTAACTTTTCCGTTAAATTAAAATCTCAGCAAGATCAAGGCAACGGGAAAATTATGTTACGCTAAGCTTTGTCACATCTGTTTGAGAATAATCAACATCGGTATTAAAAAAATAAAAAAAAATGTTTGTTATAACTAAATAACCAATACAATTTTAACTTGATTATTGAGACATTATTAATTTACTTTTACGACGATAATAAATCAACTTTGACGTAAATGAAGTGTCTTTAATAATAATTTTAATACAACATGGGCAATGATCCTTCACGGTTTCCGATCATTAAATTCTAATAACCGTTATTGAATATAATTTAATTACTCTATTTGTAATTTTATCCTTAGTGTTCGTTTTTTCATCCGGTGTGGGTGAGGGGCTAATTGATATAACGATGTAGTCTAGACGCTTAATAAGGACTTGCCTAATAATGTTTTATTACACAAAAAAACTAATATCATAAAAGCGTAAGTAACTGTGTCTGTTACCTATTCACGACTAAACGGCTGAACAAATATTGCTAAAATTTAGTATGGACGTAGCCTTGGGAAAGGGACATATAATACTTTTTATCTTGATATACTTGTATTCTTTGCGGAAGAAGTCGCGGGCAAAGGCTAATAAAAAAATAGTAATACATTTGAAATGTCCTGGAGGAGCGCAAGGCTCAGAAGACAGTACCTCCCCATTTACAGGTACAAGAACAGTTTAGTAGGTAATGGTTACATACATATATAAATTTACTATAACATTACATATTTATGATTTAAATCATCAAATCTTATGTACTGTGTTGAATAATCACAGAACTTGGGTCGTAGTGTATAGGTATTCATTCATATCCGGCCACCAGCTGGGTGTGATCGTTATTCTTTAAATTGAAACTTGAATTAGGGCAGGCTCTAGAAAAACCTTCTATAAAAATAATAATGTTCAATAATGTTGTGCAACAAGGTTTGCAAAGTTACATGTTATAATTTAAGGTATGTCAAATGGATAATCAAAGTTTATTTTATGACTTTTGTGCGGTTTTCCCTCCGTTATTGAATAATAGCAGCCGTTAAAACATGCAAGTAATGTCTTTAAAACCACAACCCCTGACAACATTAAAGCAAGTAGTTGCAAGTAAAATAAATTTATGAATCAAAGTACAATTTCATTTAGAATCTCTCCTTATTTTCTTTTATACATATAACGTAACCACATGACCACAACTGTACCTACTTATCAACAGTATTCGTATATTAAAATGTTAAATGCCATCCGCGACTCTGCTAGCAACCCACTTGATAAGGTATTTACAACCGTTACTGGCCATCATTGCATCTACATGCTCTTTGCATTTAACTGTATTCGCGAACCACTGACAAAAAGTATCGCTTAAACATGTGCCGAGTGCAATTTACCTACTGCTGCGAACTACCATTGTAATTTTAGTGGCACTTTTGTGTCAGTAAATGAAAACATGGTTTCTTAAACGTGAACGCAAAATTTCAACAGCTCCAGCTCACGCTTGAATTTGATCATCACTTAGAATTACACGGCTTTTGTGTGTGTAAGTTGTATACCAAGCAACTTACACAAAATTAGGTAACCTGTCCTCTTGATAGTACTTGGTCGAAAGCATTTAGATACTTGTAATTTTTAATTTACTTTGTGGAGATTATTCACACAATATTGGTCTAGTCTAAAGGACTTAAAAATAATATATGTGAGTAACATTATTTTTAAGGGGCGTTTGTTTGTTTTCCGATTATAACTAGCTATTCCAATTGGAACGCGGTTTTCATTGTTTGATAGCTTTGACTTAAAATAATTACTTTGCATGAGTAGAAGCCGAGCAATAGATAAAAGACTATTTGCAACTGGACTGACATTGATGAAATTTGGTAAACAGAAATAAGAATAACATAAAAATTACTCAAAGAAAAAAGATTACTTGTTATATTATTACTATAAAGATTACTTTTTATCTTGGAACAAACGTCTATGTAAGCAAAGTCTCTGGGCGCAGCTAATTTTAATCAACTCCTAAATACATAAAACATTCAGACTACTTCCAAGCCATTACTGGTTTATACACAAAATTAAATGTTCTAGTATACCTACATAGATATAGTACACTTACCCAATTACCATTGAACGCCATCAATTATTTACTAAACAGCTTGTTAAAAGCTTATTTCTCATGTAGCTACATTTAAAAGGAAAACATCTACAGATGATGTTATCTCAAAGTGCACATGATGGATGGAGGTGCAGCAGGTCAGCCTAGCCTGCATCAATCTACGTGGTATGTCAGCCCACACTTCTAAACTTCAAATCTATGGTTTAATTATTACGAACTCTATCTTCAAATTCATAAATTGTAATTTTTTAAAAATATTATGGATCACGGACGTATAATTAATTTTTCTTCTCAAAAAATATAAGATAAAAGGATTTTCTAAGCGACCGTTACTGCTCAAACCACAAAAGTACGTTCAAATTTATTGAGAACTAGTTTTCACGCCCGCGACTTCGTCCGCGCGGAATACTGTTTAACGCGAAAAAACATGCTATTTTCTTCTAGGATATTAAAAACCAATGCAAAAGTAGGTACAGCACCCAATGCTCTTGATGTTTTTTGACAGACTTGTTATTTCGTTTCCTTGGCAACCACAATCCATTCTGTGATGGCAACCGTTCCTTACAGTGAGTAATTTAGAGCGATGGTGGCCTAACGGTTCTGTAGTGCAATTTAGAATCCAACGATACCGAGTTCAAAACCTAGGCTACGCACTAATGACTTTTCTAAGTTATGTGCGGTTTTCCATCGCTCCGTGCTTCGGAGGGCACGTTAAGCTGTCGGTCCCGGCTGTTATTGATTAATAGCAGTCGTTAAACCGTGTCAGAGGCCCTCGGGCGGCTTGAAACCTCATAGACAAACAAACAAACAAGTGAGTAATCAACATTTTCCAGTTTTCCAGCGGAATTTTTCAATTTTCCGGGATCAAAGTATCCTATGTTTTATTCTAGGGCAAGGGTCGGCAATTAGTTTTATGTGAGGTCCGGACAATGATGATAATTTGTTTCGAGGTCCAGGAAAAAAATAATAAAAAATTAAGTGGGTAAGTACAATTTTTTATTTTGCTTTCCAATTAAGTTTTTATATAAAACATAAATGTAAAATTAATGCGAGAAACCACACCGACGTCTTGAGCCAGTTTTTCATAGTTTGGTTCAGGAGGAGAACAGTAAATGCGAAGTGTCTTCAAGCTGGGCGTCCGTTAAACTCGAACAATAATTGTTCTTCAAAAAAGACGTTTTTTAGGAAGATGGTTCGATGAAAATAGGTAGGTACCTATACCTACTAGGTAACTAGGTACTTAAATGTTCTTATAACTTAGTGGAGTTGCAGCCTTGTTGAACGGATGTGCATGTGCTAGCAAATACTTTCCATATCATAATACTTTCGCACTAATTTTTAGTTAATTAATTATTGATATATATATTAAGGCCAAGTCCATGAGTTATAGGTGCATTTACTGTTAAGGTAGTTGTTAGTTTGTCCTTTACCACTGTTTTTTTTTTGTGAACGATGTATACGCCTATAAAAGGTGCACATATCGGAATCAAATATTATGACTACGGTCATAAAATTGGCAATTGTTTCTTAGTCTAATTTAAATATGTACACTGTTGGCGTATCATAAATAAATAAATAAATAAATAACTACAATAATTATATTCTACGTGGCTTTTAAACTTATGAATATACTTAGTGCTAGTTATAAGAAAATATTATAATAAATTAATATGTAGTTATATTTAACAATATTTGACGGTCCGTGGTTCAACCATCCGCGGTCAAAGTCAAAGCCAAAGTCAAAGTATTTTATTGTAAATAGGCAAAAATAATAGCACTTTTACAAGTCAAAATTAACATCTCCTGAACAAAGAGATATACATAAAATATTATAAAAAGATCAAATCAATCCAAATTTAGATAAACTAAGTATTCTTTGAGTTTGAAAAGGAAATTTCCCTTTCATGTGCCAACAGAGTTAAATCTCACACTGGAAAAGGAAATACCCTTCTGACTCTACCGGTGCTTCGGAAATACGCCCGTTAGAGAAGAGAGCACCAAGAAACTCTACGGGATGTATTTTTTCCATATTTGTTCATTCTTTATGTTTTTTTCGCATACGGACTGCATACGGACTGCGGACCGCCTGTTGCTGACCGCTGTTCTATGGTATAAGCTGTCTCCATTCTAAATTTCATCAAAATCCGTCCTGCCGTTATCGTGTGAAAGCTCCCCAAACAAACAAACAGACAACGTTTCACTTTTATATGTTGGTATTGATGGATCACTGTTTTTATTTAAATAACGTGATTATTGTATGTAAATACTGTATTAAAAGAACAGTATACCCATGGAAATGTTTAAAAGCTCGAAAATTTTGTTGTTTTAGAATTTGGACATTTTAGTTTCGTTACAATATAAAATATGTGAATAACTAATTAATTACGACACCAAAACAAAGCTTATATGTTACTATTTAGTAACATGTAAGCAAATAAAATTAATTCCCAGTTCTAATTTTACAACCTCACAGATAAAACTTAACAGCGAAGAGAAGACATCAACGCGTGCCGCGAGCCTAAATAACAATTTCTGAGATAGTTCCCGTTATAATGCATTTCTTATATGTCACTATATGCTGCATTCCTCCCATATTTATACCTCACACTAACCATAAAATTAGATTTTACGACTTTTAAAGTCCCGATGAAGTTAAAAAGATATAAAAAGGCTATAAAGATTACGATGGTTTGTAACCTTCACTTTATCGCGTGATATATGAATAAGGGCTTTGTATTTTCTAAGTTTCGAAGGGTCAAATTCAATGAGGAAAGGTTGAAAACACAGTGGGATTTTATAAGCAGGTCGATGCTCTCATAAAGATTATTTGGAATATATTATTATATGACTAGCTGATGCCCGCGGCTTCGCACGCGTGCTTATTTCTCTAGATTATAAGTACTATATTATGTGCTATTCCAGGACCTAAAATATACGGTATACCAACATTTGATCAAAATTCTTGGTTGGCTTCTACCCATCGGATTGAGATTCCAAGTACCCCAGTTCTTAAGTCAAACCCTAAGCTATCCAACAGTGAAAACCACATCGCAATCGGTTCTGTAGTTTTTACGTATGCGCGAACACACATACAGACAGACAAACAGACAGACACGAATTTAAAAAATGTTATATTCGTGTTCAGTAGCTTATTTTGTGTACCCTAGACCATTTTTTTAAATTATCTTCTTTGTACAGACTTTTTCGTTTTTATTGTTATATTATAAGTATAGATAGATAGATAGATAGATAGATAGATACGCAAAGGCATAGCAGAGACGTCAAAAAGTATGTGCGGAATTTATAAAAGCAGCCTTATTGTGTCTTTACTCAGTTTTGCAGTGCCTTTGCAACATCTCGCTCAGCGCGCCAAATTTAAATTTTCTTGTGTTTTTTGTCAATTACAGCTTAATTACTGATCGTGGGTTTATTGAAACCAAATTTGCATCAATAAATAGGTTATGTCAAGACGGTTAAAATTATTACCTAGATAATATTGGTTAAGGTACAAATGTCAAGCTGATTTTCATCTTGGTTTTTGGTTTATTGACAAATGCACTTATACTAGGTTTCACCTTGATTGTTTGGTTGGTGTTATTTCTTGATACAACCTATTTATTGGCGCTAAATAAGTTTTCATGAATCCGCGATGAGTAAAAAATGAATTGGGCGTGCAATCTTACTTGTGTTATTCAGCATTGTTTGTGATGTCAAAGTTAAATTGTATAATCTAGGTAATAATCGAATTTAAAATAGCTAATCTCCTAAATAAAACTACACCACATTTGCGTGAAATGAACGAGGTGTTATTTTGACATCTAATATGTATTTAAAGTGAATATTAGAATAAATCAGCATTTGCATTTAACTGGTAGCAATGAACTAATATAAATTGACTAAACATCAGAATACCGCGTGTTGAGTGATAATAATTATAATATTTTATTCAATGATACCGCATATTAGTGCTGTCATCATCTATATTGCTGAAACCGGACAAAGATTTTAAATAACAACCGGAATATACAACGGAAATATAACCATTCATTTTAGACTCAAGTCATCTAACCTCATCATAACAAGTCCAAAGCAATAAAAACAATTTACGTGAATCGTTTTTTTTCGTGTTGTTAATGTTATACATTTTTAACTAAAACAAACTTGCTATTGCTATAATGTCGAATCACAGGCAGTGAGCGGTGCATGAATATTTACAATGTTCAAAAGTAGAGCAAGATTTACACAAGGGTCAGCACTGGTGCCGTTCACACATATTACACGTTCCTAACATAAATCCTTCTACCGTTGCCAGCCTCGTTAACTGTACACTATTGGCATTGCCAATAAATTCGCTCACCGTGGTGCGTGTTGAGTGCGCTTGATTAACTTATTAAAGTTCTAAGTTTTTAGTTAGACTATATATGACTTTGTATATCTTGGTTTCTTGAACACGTAGAGGAATGCAGGAATAACAAAATTAAATACTTAGTTTTTTACTTCAAAAAACAGTAAGATATTGTTATTGCACGGAAAGATCAATGCTTGTAACATAATAAAATTGTCTGGCATTGTCTGACATCATCAATAAACATGTATAGCGCCTAAACTTTTGCGATGCCTGAAAAGGGCTACCAACTACCAAGTTGTAAGTACTAGACTAGAATAAGACCTTTTGTATGTTGTACACCTTAGTTATGCAAATAAAGATACTGAATACATCATGCAGTTCAATTTCCCAATGTTCCTTTAAAATTGTAAATCACACTAATACGAGTAAACTTGTAAGTAAACTGTCTCTCTATGTGCGTCTGTTTGTTACTTTTTCACGACTAAACGGCTGAAACGATCTTGACGAAATTTTACAAGCATACAAAGTGCGTCAAGAGGAAGGACATAAACTATATTTTTAATACTTTTAATCCTGGAATGATGACCTAAGCCGCTGTGCGCAGGCTATCAAAATATATCAAAGAAATTGGCGAACCAAAAAATGATATTATTTTGAACACCTTAGATTATGTCGTCCTAATCCCAACACAGTTCACAGCACGACCTTAATGCTAGTTAAATTGAATACCATCACAGTTAAGCAACTTCGGGAAGTGTTTCGTGCGTTTAGCGCATGCAACCTGCAAGACGTTTCGTTACTAGTTCAGTAGGTGGTGTTACCTTTACGTAAGATCGTTTATCAAGTTATCTGACCGAGACATCCCATGTGGCATGACTGGGAGCTATTTGGACTCATATCGCAACCTCTCGGCTATTGTTTAGATTGTACACGCAAAAACTGCCATTCTGTTTTCGGGCGGATGGATTTCAGAAGATTTATGATGACTCTTTTTGTGCTCAGACATTTTAAACAAAAAATGTGAGGTAAGTATTTTGATTCGAATTTAATGGGTTAAAAGTTTTGAAGATTACTTGTACGTAGGTATGCTACCAACAATAACTATGATTATTAAATTTTTAATCGACTTCAGAAAAGGAGACGGTTATATGTTCGGCTGTATGTATGTATGTATGTATGTATGTATGTATGTATGTATGTTTTTTTTAATTATTGTATCTAGAAGATTTGGATGTACAATATAGAAGTACCGTTTATTTTGCGAAGATCTTTTAAATTAAATATTTTTGAATATACGGCTCACTATTTTTAATGTTCAGATATTAATAGACCTACTATATTACTAGCTGTGCCCCGCGGTTATGCCTGCGTGGACAATGATGATGAAAGATGATGACGAAAAGTATCCTAAGTGTAATTGCAGGATCTTAAGTCTAGTAAATCTGTTATAACAAACATTAAAATCCTTTCAGCTATTTCAGTGCTAAGTGGTAAAGTAAATTCAAATTATTTAATGTAAATTGACAAAACAATAGCACTTTTTCATGTCAAAACTTAACAAGAATACGGAGAAAAATGTAAAATGTTTTATATAGATCAAATCAATAATATTAGGTAAACTAAGTATACTTTGAGTTTGAAAAGGAAATTTCCCTTCATAGAGCTGAATCTCGCACAGGAAAAGGAAGTACCCTTCGGACTCTAACCCATAAACTTTTGCATTTAGCTAGGTGTATATAAACGTCTTCTTAGTAAAATCGTGACAATTTAGAAGCTCAATGTTACATTTCAACTTGTTTATATCAAACGATTCATCATTATTCGTATTTACTAATCAGTTAGCATTTGAATTCATTAATACCTTCTAATTACTCCATCATGCCCTCAAATGGCTATTTATTAATTGCAAGAGTTGCAATCGTTTATCTACGATCGAGCACGACCAAAGTGTTATTTATTATTTTAATCATATGTTTGGATTATGGCTATCAAAATATTATAAGTTGGAACATTAATATTATGGAAATACGCGGATAACAACATTGAGTAATACTATGTTTATAGTTATTACTGGTATATTATATATTTATAAATGTTTTGTTTCCATAATAAAAATTATTGTGTCGTTTTTTTTAAAATCTATATCTGACAATAATAAACAGGAAACGTATCTTATTCTTTTCGTGGCGATTACAGTGTTAAATCTGTTTGGACCGGAAAGTAGTCATGTCAGCAACTCTGTCCGTGGTCGTCATGTGATCCCAATTGAGAGCATTTACTATATTATTCAGATGAAATGAATAAAGAGAGAGTAAATGAAAAAATAAACTTATTATAAATAACATAAAAAAAATTGCAATAGTAATTTGACAGTTTGGGAAGAAGCACCGAACCAGTCATTCGAAATTGCAGGCACTAGGGGAACGACATCATGTAACATTGTTTGAACTGGTGCACCATATTCGCAATCGCATTGTGAAGCTAAACCCCGCCTTTGCATGTTACTCCTGCAGCAGCCAACCTGAGTTCGTAAGCGGTTCAGAGATTTCCACACCGGCCACAGTTCGTCAACGGCAGGAAGCTTTCTGCAGGAGCAACAAACTTATTAGGTGGTTCATGTTTGTCCCGTCACACCTTGAGCGGAGCCTTGCTTGAATCACCGGATATAGCTTCATTGGATCTCATGAATCTTTTGCGGTCCAGTCTTGAGAACGAGACCTTAGAGAGAATGTCTGGAGAGAATGAAACGCTTTCTGCCTGGACTTTTCCCAACCGCTAGTCACCTCTCTCAAGCGTGGTGGAGCCACACCAGCCAGTGGCAATATTTGGTTTATTGAGGTTAGTTTTAAGCAGCCGATATTGCAGGTCTCGTTGAGGGTAATGTTCATTTGATTTGCGTATTCCGAACGATGACACACAGGACATGCATACTTACCGGCGGAGAAGCAAGGTGTTAAGCCTGTGGTTCCAAGGACTTTCGTCCAGTAAGACTACCTATACCTATTTATTGACTTTAGGTATGTCAGAAAAGTTCTCAAGTTAATTTATAACTCCATCATAGCTACCCTTGAAACAATTAAAGTTGACGGTCAAAATAAACCCGATAAGTATTATCAATCAATGGATAACATCGAGTACTAGCACCTAAAGACAATACCATCGTTAAATATTCATTTGCAAGTCAATCGATCTTCTATTAGACTGTGAACATAACATCCAAATCAGTCACACTGAACTAGTTTATGATACACGCAATAAAGTTTCAAATCGATTACTTAACAATAGCTAACTGCATTCGATTGTGATCGACTCGTTTGTCAGTGAACAATAGATGCGAGGCGATACTCGATTAATGATCGATTGTATCGAGTACGTACGAGTAACATACTTGTATTCGTGACCACTCCGACACTGAGCTGCTAAATGCTTGAACTGAGTGATTAAACAGCGAGGGGGGACGTGATTTCGATAAGCCTATAATATTAATATTGATTTAAGTCATATTTATACGATGGTTAACAGGTGCGATCGTGACCAGCTCGATTATTAACGATTAAGTATCTGCTTATCTATTTATTATGAAATCTTCAGGTACATCTTCAGCTATATTTAGCACTAGCTTTCCCGCCCGCGACTTTATCCGCGCGGACTACTGTTATCGTGAAAAAAAGCATCCTATGTTCGTCTAGGATAGGTATTAAAAACCAATGCAAAAGTAGGTATAGCACCAATGCTCTTGATGTTTTTTGACATACTTACTTGTTATTTCGTTTCCATGGAAAGCGTTTCTTACAGCGAGTAATCAACATTTATCCAATTTTCCCCTGGATACTTACAATTTGACTGGATAAAAAGTATTCTATGTTTTATTCCAGGGTATAAGCTATCTCCAGTCCAAATTTCATCAAAAGCCGTCCAGCCGTTATCGCATGAAAGCTCCTCAAACAAATAAACAAACAAACGGACAACGTTTTACTGTTATATGTTGGTATGGATTTCATAGTTCAAAATCAAGCAAATGTGGCGTGTCTAGAGAAGAAAAATTACAAATTGACCAACAAAAAAAAAGAAAGAACTATCTACGTACATATTCAGTAACGGTATTTTTTTATCGAATTGTGCAAGTTACATCTCGATTTGCAACATGATCGATTTTATCTAGCATTCTAAACGGAGAAAGTGTCACAATTTATAGCAGACATCTTTTACTTTCACTATCTTAAAAAGTATCAAGCTTTTTTTTGTATAGAAACTTTCGTTCGTCGACTAGTTTCAAATTAGTTTGAAACTAGTCATTGTTGATAGTTTGATTAGTTTGTCCGGATTCGTTTCGCACATTCCGGTGTATCTGTGTGGCCAATCATCATTAATCAACAACATTATAGTGCTAACAAATGGTTTAATTGTCTGCTTACTTCAATGTTCAAGAAAAATATGTTGCTTGTTTGATGATTGATTATTAGGGTCTTTGTTATAATAGTAAATTTGAGTGATGTAGATTTTTGCAATTCTATTTCTTTATTGTTCCATCTGAGATTTTTGAACGAGTATTCTATCGTCTCTTCTCGAAAGCGCTTATATTCATTTAAGTTCCGTGAATGCTATTTTAGAAGTAGGTATCGGTAATCTATCTTAATTCTCAGAGCAATAACAATAAGCGTATGTAGTTTCATTGATAAATCTGTACTATTGTACTAAAGAGTAACACAATGTCCTACAGCGACAAGGTTAATTCGTCGGGCGAGCTGTATCCATCGTCGAAAGCAGTGAAGGGCCGACATAGGAAGAGTTCCGGCGAGCAGGTCTCGGACCGGTCGCAACCGGGTCAAGTGCAAGCGGCCTGCGTCGCGACCGCGGCTGTTACGTCAGCGAGAGCACTGATTAGGGCGTATTTGTATCGCAAAAGAAGCGCGAATCGGCAAAGATATAATTTTCAAGTACCTGTAAATTTAGAATCCTGTTTTTAATAGAAATCATCGTAAGTAGGTATTGTACATATTCATCGCGCGTGAATCGGGTGTTTATAACTTACGCCTGAATAAAGTTACATGATCTGCTGTGATTAATGCAAGTCACTGAATATTTTTACTGCTCCAACATAGGTCAGAGATGTCATGGTGATTGTACGAGTAAAAGTAATTCTTGCGATAACGAGGCGTAGAGTAGGTACGCCTCGTTTTGTACAAGACTCTAATGATTTGCGTAAAAATAGTATCATTAAATCATACTACCTTCCATATACCACATCTGGCTGCGCACTGCCATGTATTCTGTGTCTTCACTGCAGGTAATGATAGTAACTGTGATCTAACCTTTGGCAATTGGTGAATGGATGTGTTGGTGGGAAACAAATTGTCAATCAAGCTTGTGGGTGAGTCAATTATTTTTGTGGGATGAAATTTACGCAACACAAAAGTACCAATACTTAATCGAGACATTATTTCAGTTTCCTTGTAATGTACATATCTAAAATTGTATAGCGAAATAGATACAAGCGCGACGCCCTTCGTTTCTGACCTTTTACATACAGTATCTCGACAACTAATTTAATAAAAACATTTTCAAGGCTAAGAAAAAAACACATTTCATGTTAAATTTACAAAAACCCTTGATTCGACCATAAACGCTCTATTTCAATATGATACGAAATTAACCAAAAAGAAGACACTTTATTACAGAAGGTCAACTTGTAACAGTTGAACATCTTGATTACAAAGTGGCATCTTTAATAAACAGTAGCCGTATTGCAGTTGCTCCATTGTCGATTGCAGCCTGCGGCGGTGCCGGTCCAGACCATTATTGAAAACCTCATATAAATAAAGTTAATATTAAAATAAACAGTTAACGCAAGGTTGGCTTCATCAAATCCAATGCAAATCTTAGCGACTTTGAGACCTAAAGAAAAAAGCGGTAAGCCAACTTTGTACAAAATAGATCAACGATACAGCAGAAGCTACTATAACAAATTACAATAAGCGACCGAAATTAAAGCAAATATTTGAGCAATGCTCCAGTTTGTTCATAGGAAGTTGGTTAAAAAACAAATCTCATAGATGACCTTAACTTAACTGATGAAATTTGTCAAAGTTGTTTAGTCGATGTTTCCAATCAAACTGCTATAAGCAAAATTTTATTAAAATTACAAAATGTACGTTGAATGTGGTATGAATTACGATTTTCGGATCTTTCAGTATCGATTCCCGCTAAATGAATGATTTATCGCTGCTGGAGCGAGTGTAAGTTTGTAATAAACATGCAGCAAATTTAGATTAAAATTTCAAATGTTATAAAACTAATATAAAAACCACGTTAATTTTAGTTTTTTTTAAAATTCATTGTCTTCGAGTTGTGAGCTAGCTACCCTGAAAAACTCAGTCGGATAGCTGCTCGGGAAGTGCTCGAAATTTGAGTTGAAAGATTCCACCCGGACAGACAATCATGAAAGTGATAGGAGATGTGGTAATAAATGATTTATCGCTGATGGAGCGAGTGTAAGATTAGGTACGGTCTGTCTTAGTATACTGCGTTTCAGCAGATTAGTTTTTAATTGGACCGGACAACGAACAACATTTGTTAAGCAGAATCGATGTTTTGATAACCGCAAAATGCAAATGAGCTGATGCTGGTACTCGCAGGTACGTTATCGAAAGTGAAGGTGGGCCTTCACCTAATTTAGATTCGTATTTTTTGATAAGTGTTATCTTTGTGTTAAATAATTATTTTAAATCGTGGAGAGGACACGATTCAATATTTGCACTGACGTTTATGTAAATACTAGGCAGTGTTTGATTTTTATTTATATTTGTTTTAGCTGTGTTTAGCTCGAGAGAGAACAATATTGGCTCTTAGATACCAACTAGCCATTCACTCCGTACAAGAGCGGTGGTGGCCTATCAATTACTTTAACCCCTACAGGCTATTTGGATTAGACAGTCTGTATCGGGGTTAGATATACGTTATATTTACTAAATCTGAGATTAGTTCAACTAATTCTAATCCCTACAATTACCTTATCCATTGAGTCCACCTAATCCACGTACTCGGAATGAAATCTACAGAGACGGAGCGGACGGTAGTTAATAACTGTGCGTTCCTTTTTTCCCACAAATTTTAAAATATAAATTAATCTCCGACTGGACAGTGTTACGTATGTCGCACACGTTCCGCGTTCTGGTATTACGTTTAGGTATCGACACTACTATTATTTATTCTGTGGTATGGATTTGGATCGTTGTATACTTGTACTATTATTTATTCTGTGGTATGGATTTGGATCGTTCTGTAGTCTGCGGAACTATGAGGAACTCGTGGAACGAAAATTTAATGGATTTGGATTAGGTACGGCCTAATCAAGCGAAATACCTGATCCCTGGGCTTAATCCAATATATATGCCTGACCTCTAATTACGGGTCGACAGTATCCCCGCACGTAGGAGCGGTTGTTCGCACCCGCAGTTTCGGTGATATGGCTGCCACCCGAACCCGGGTGTGACGTTTCACTTGAGCTGCTCTTTCTAGCTTTTTTTAACCCTATTGTGAAGCCGGAACTAACTGACCTCTTAAGTGTCTTCAAACTGGGTTTTCATAGTTTCTAAATCATTAGCTAAACAATAAAATGCCCGTTTAACCAACATGTCATGTAATTTTTCACACGGCATTAAAAACATTCATTAATTTTAATTTTGATAACCATACAAAAGCGCAGCGTGGACCTCTGTACGAAAGTCAGGGCTATATTTGACAGACGCAAATGAAATGAATACATAGCTTTAAAGTTTGAAGCCATGTCACAGTAACAAAGCTTAATGATGTCTGTGCGTTGTAAGAGGAACGCCTAAATATTTACAGTGAAAGGGTACTTTGTGTATCTAAGTATGCATTATTGTAGAATACAAAAGAAGCATGATACTACTCTGTTCAAAGTCGGTGAAGCGTAGAAGATGAAGATTGATAGTGTTCGTGTGTGCCTCGAAAATTGAGGTCTCAGTTCAATGCTCGCGTACCTACTGTTATCTAGGTTACTGGAGAGACACTTGACAGTCTAAACTGCGCGGCGGATGCCAAACAAGTTGGAAAAGCTCATCATATAAATATTGAGCTCATCATATAAATGTTGAGCTCATCATTTCCTTAAATGATGTATTATAAATGACGGGTCACCGCCAAATGAACACGGGAAGCAGCAAATGTGTGCGTGAGTGGATGATTTGTGGTGTTATGTGGTTATAACACAATTTCATCACTAAAGACAGAATTGCTTTTTAGTGAGAACTGAATAATTAATTCGACTAACAAGGACGAGATCTTGCTGCGATGTGGCGGGCGTTCGGCATAACATGGTGTAAACGTGTGCGTGAAAATTTTGCGTACGAGTGGATCGGCATATCTTGGGTGCTTCACTTTCTATTTGGCGGTGTGGAATCTATCTTTTTGTAAACATTCTTGGTATACTTACTCTGAATTTGTGTAAGTTACCACACCAGGATTATCAGTGTCGCGGTTGGTGTGGACACAAATCACGTACCACGAACTTCCAAGCCTCGAGAGCAAACATTAATTTATGCTCATCACACAAATGTTTGCCCCGGCCAGGATTCGAACCCAGGATGAAGTTTAGAAGGCAGGTGCACTACCTACTGTGCCAGAGTGTCGTCAAAGTATCATAACGTTTACATTGTGGATCAATCCATAATATTTTATCTTCTACCTATATGATGATTATTATTATCTATGTATACATATTTCTGAAAATATATTATTATTATTATTATATATAAAAATTAATTGCCGTGCCTTAGTCTTGCAATAACTCGAAAATGGCTCGACCGATTTTTTTATTTGTTCACGTCGCAGGAACAAAAATTTGAAAAATCGAAAGCTTTTTTTATCATCGTCCACGCGGATGAATCTGCGGGACGCAACTAGTATTATTAAAAAAGCGTAAGTAGCTGTGTATGTCTGTTTGTTACCATTTCACGACTAAACAGCTGAAACGATCTTGATGAAATTCAATATGGAGATAGTTTGAACTATAAGGATATTATACTTTTTATAGTGTAAAACGTTTTTTGATGCGCAGACGAAGTCGCGTGCAGAGGCTAGTATATAATAAATTCTCTATCAGTTTACGGAGGAAGTATTCAAAGCTTTATGTTTATAACTACAAAAACCAAGTTTAGATAGGTACCTAGATACCAGTAGGTAAGTTATTTTAATCTTCTTGGCACGTAATGCCGAAGTGGCGCTAAGCCCCGGATGGCTGTGATTGGGCATGCCGCGCAAACTTACGGAACAAAGCGGTTTACTTACAGACACTTCGCTAATCTCTTGATGAGCTCAATTTATATGGATTTCTGACAACACGGAAATACTTAGAGCAAATAAACACAAAAAAATATGTTTTTAAACTGTGACTTATGGAAAGATGAAAATATACAATTAAAATCGAATTGGCAATACTTTGCTTATTCTCCAATGTTTTGAAATTGGATTATCTAATTCCAAAATATGTTTTGAACAAAATTTTAGATGTAAATAGTACCTATTGTACTCTAATTCTGTTATCTCAATTAAATCATCAAAGGAGAATTGATAAAGTACAAAAATGAATTCAAATTAATCAAATTGCAATTTAAGGTGATACGGACCGTAATAATTACTGAAATAAGTGTTGAAATCGGAGCGAACTACAACCATTTTTGAACGAAACTTGCGCAATGACAAAGTTCATGGGCAGATTTCAAAGAGATATAGCAAGGAAAGGGCAATTTCACTTTAGCATGTCAATTACTGAATATACAAATAATCTTCAGTGTAAAAAACACTGTTAGAGGTTATCCTTTGTTACGGAAAAAGCATATTATTAAGCAATATCGCATTATCAAAATGTACATGAATCGTGGACACGCGTTAGCCTGCGACAAGTGACTATTTTTGCAAACAGCAAAAATAATATTGTGTGGTTAATTGAATTCCTTCCTTTAATTGAAGATTGTATGTGAGGCAAACCTTTGTTGTTATTGAACTGGTATCGGCAATGTGCTCTATTGCTCAACAGTCAGGCACCAGGCTGTCTGCTATCGTACAACTTTATATCATGCATATTTCAATATACATTCGAAATAAAGCAGTTCGGTAAAATTAAGGTACTTATATAATCTATATTGAGATACTTTATGGTGTGTTAAAAGCTCGATATTAATCTACTTATAACTTGCACGAAATGTGGTTTCGAAAATGATCTTATTCTTTTGATTGGAAGTTAAAAGCGTTAAGGTGTTAGGTAAGTATTATAATTATTATTATGGTTATTGTAAATATATTATTTGCGTGTGATTGCGTTTTTGCATGTTTATGTGCTGTGTGGAGCCGGCCTAATAACAGCTCCACCCTTTTTATCCCACGGGTGTTGTGAGGTCATACACGAAGATAATATATACAATAAACTTAAATACAATATATACATACCAAATAGTTACCTATAATGTAATATACTCATACTTATATTATACTAGCTGTACCCGCGGCTTCGCACGCGTGTTCTTTTCTTTAGGTTCAAAGTACCACAATGTGCTATTCCAGGACCAATTTACGAACATTTGAACAAAATTCTTCAGCCGTCAAAAATACTTTATCAATTGCTCGGCTTCTAACTCACCAGATTGAGATACCAATTACAGATTTAAATCAAACCCTAAGCTATCTAACAATGAAAACCGCATTGTAATCGATCCAGTAGTTTTTACGTGATGCGTGAACAAACAAACATACAGACAAACAGAAAGAAAGACACGATTAACAAAAAAAAAAATGGTTCAATACCTCTTTTAAGCACCCAAGAGCATTTTTTTCATTTGAATTTATTTAGTAGTTTGGGTGCGATGCGCGGTCAAGATACGGACAAACAGACAGACAAAATTAAAAAGTAAAACAGTTTGGCTTCAGTATCGAATATAGAGAACCATCCAAAAAATATTTTTTATTACTTAAATATTAACATAACTTTGGACCCATATCCCGCAGAAACCCATTACTTTTTCGGGATAATACGTGTCCTCAATTTTACCCCATCATATAACTTAAGACAGTGCCAAGTTGCATCAAAACCCGACCATTACTTTCAGCGTGGTACGTGGTCTTTAAGTTTCAACCCCTAAATAATAACATAAATTTTTCGATATGTAAAGTATCCCATGTCCTACCTCGTAGTACGAACTCAAATCATACCAAGATTCTTTTGAATTCATCCAGTAGTTCCAGCGGAGTGATGCGCGGCTAAGATACAGACTGACAGACAGACAGACAAAAATGAAGAAACATACAGTTTAGGCTTCATAATCGAATATAGAGTAACTTCCAAAAAAAAACATTATATCTTTAATGTACAGAATTTGGACCCATATCCAACAGGAACCCTTTATTTTTTCGGGACAAAATGTATCCATAATTTTTAGTTATCTTATAAACTATGACTGTGCCAAGTTGCATCAACATCCGTCCAATAGTTTCAGCGTGCTAAGTGTTCTATTAAATAATTTTCCACCCCTATCCTGCAGGAACACTTATTTTATTCGGGATGAAAAGTATTCAATGTCCTACCTCGAAGTGTGAACTCAAATCATACCCATTTGAATTCATTAAGTATTTTCGGCATAGTGTGCTGCCAAGGTACAGACAGACAGACGGACAGACAGACAGAAAGACAAAAATTAAAAAAATATAGTTTTGGCTTTAGTATTGAATATAGAACGGCCCCAAAAAAAATAATTACAAAATATCTTTAATTTACAGAATTTGGGACATTATCCCGTAGGAACTCTTTATTTTTCCGGATAAAAAGTATCCTCAATTTTAACCCATCATATAAACGATGACTGTGCCAAGTTGCATGAAAATCCGTCCAATAGTTTCAGAGTGGTACGTGTTTTTTGAAATAACTTTCAACCCCAGTCCTGCGGGAATCCTTTCTTTTTTCGGGATGAAAAGTAGCCTATGTCCTACCTCGTAGTATGAACTCAAATCATACCAAGTTTCATTTAAATCCATTCAGTAGTTTCGGCATGATGCCTAGCCAAGATACAGACAGACAAAAATGAAAAAAATACAGTTTTGGCTTCAGTATAATCTAGAGTAACGTCCAAAAAAAATATTCTAAATATCTTCAATGTACAGAATTGGACCCGTTACAGTTTTATTATAAGTATATATAGATATATAGATGTAGATTATATTTACTAAAATATATAATATATTAAATAATTATTAAAATACTACTACTATATTTTATATTATATGGATAATGAGGTGAGAAATTATTAAATTGTATTAGAGAGGCAAGCAGAATAATACAGAAAAATTGTTTATTTATTGCGAACCTTATCAAAATATGCATGAACTAATTTCTTTAAATGTTTTTGTTGTTATATTTTTCAATCGAAACAGGCAAGTCATTCCATAGACTTATTAACGGATTATTGACGGCCAAGATCTCGTTTTAATGTCAACCTCCTCGACATATGGAATAAGTTATAAATGATAACTAGAATGGGGATGACAATGCACTTACTAACATATAAATACATTATTTACGTATGTATTCATAATAAGCACATTATAATCCGTCATAAGAGATACTAGTCACTTACTGTTAGTAAAAGTTACTTTGTTAAGTAATGGAAATGGACAAGACAAGAGTGCGACTGGACGGCAATCAGAGTCAAGGGCGGCGTGATCTACGAGCGCGTATCGATCAATGATCTACGCTATACGTTATAGATCCTACGATTAAATATAGTGCATCTTATGTCACAAAAAAGTGAGAATATTACTTTTTGTATTTCATGCTAAAACTATGGTCAAACTACAAATTATTATATGCAGCAGTAATAATGTTCCGGCAGTATTTCGGAAAAGTAAATTCTTTAAAAACATACTTATTTTTTTATATATCAACCTTCCTCTTAAAAAAGGTCACCTCACCCACTCCGATCAGATCCCTCTGAAACGATCAAGTTTAAGCAACTAATCCCACAAGAAAATGTCGAGTTTCGTATCTTTGGAAAAGTATTTAATATGCAAACATAGCCCTTGATTAAAGCGGCAGAAAATTAAAAAAAAGTTTAAAGCACCATGTACCGTTAGATCAACGAAAACGAAAAAATATAGAAAAGGCAAACAAAACCAAAAGCCAAAAGTTATGAAATTAAATTCCTATTGCAAGTTCCATAGTGTATAGTGTCTTGCAAAATATTAAAAACCACCTAATCGTAAGTGAGAGGACTCTTTCACTGCACTTAGGTAAGACTTGCATCACTTGCCTGCCAGGAAATAATAGCTATTTTGTTTGAATTTGTTACTTAAAACCATTCTCTCAATGTTGCAATTTAGATTTAATTTGGAATTGATTATTCTACTGTAGCTACATTGGGCAATAATAAAAATGGCTAGTATTTTAATGTATTTAATAGTTCTGTAAAACGATATCATATTCACATTACTTGATTTAATGTATTGTAATAGTTCTGTAAAACGATATCATATTCACCTTACTTGATTTAATGTATTGTAATAGTTCTGTAAAACGATGTCATATTCACATTACTTGATTTAATGTATTGTAATAGTTCTATAAAACGATATCATATTCACCTTACTTGATTTAATGTATTGTAATAGTTCTGTAAAACGATATCATATTCACCTTACTTGATTTAATGTATTGTAATAGTTCTATAAAACGATGTTATATTCACATTACTTGATTTAATGTATTGCAATAGTTCTGTAAAACGATATCATATTCACATTACTTGATTTAATGTATTGTAATAGTTCTGTAAAACGATATCATATTCACATTACTTGATTTAATGTATTGTAATAGTTCTATAAAACGATATCATATTCACATTACTTGATTTAATGTATTGTAATAGTTCTGTAAAACGATATCATATTCACATTACTTGATTTAATGTATTGTAATAGTTCTATAAAACGATATCATATTCACATTACTTGATTTAATGTATTGTAATAGTTCTGTAAAACGATATCATATTCACATTACTTGATTTAATGTATTGTAATAGTTCTGTAAAACGATATCATATTCACCTTACTTGATTAAGTTCAATGCTTATGAAGAGAGACTATAGCGCCATTGTCAATAAAAAAAGAATAAAACATTTATCTACTCCTAAATATTATCCGATATCAAACTTTTTATTTTATTAATAAAGTCTTCGTTATTATAAATGTTTCAATAACTTCAAAGTTATAAGCACCTTAACTGGGGGATTTTTGCGCTGAAACTATAACATATTGAAAATGCTCTTTCTCGACGTCAAAAAGCTTCTTTAAAAAGTGAAACATATAAGCTTGGATTACATTATATTCTAGTGATTGACACAAATAATAAAATATTTTACCACAATTTAGGGGGTGGAAAGTGCTTTCCCCCAAAACACCAATTCTATCAAAATCTGTACTAGTAAAACTCATGACTAGAAACTCTATCGCTCGTATAGGGGATCGGGGGAGGAGGTGAGATAGCAATACACACACAAAAAGAGGTACATATACACACACACACAAATACATACACTTACACACACACAAACACTTACACTCTGTGGTGTGTATGCACATACACTTACTAAATACCTAATAATTTGCGAAGATCTTGCCAAGCGACTATCCTCTTACCCGAGTCCCAACAATTTCAATAATTCATTTACATAGTATTTGCAAACATAAAGTTTGGGTGATGCACAAGAATAAAATAATAATAAAAAAAAGCTACTTCTAATCGTACAAAACTTTTTTTTTTTTTAATTCTTGGCTACGCATAAACCGACTAAAGTAAGTATGGGCATTTAACTGGCACAGACCTTAAAAAATTTGAATTATTTATTTTAAATTTAATACGATTTGTAGTCGGTTTCCATAACTTTTAAACTACTAGACCGATTTTGATCGAACTTAAACTATTCCCTAAGTTGAAAGATACCAAAATACTTTCAAAAAGAATACAAGGACAAACAAACGTACATACATTCGTGAAATTTTGTATATTTGTTTAGATACTCATATAGACTAACATACACACACGAAATTTGATACATAAGCTTTGACACCCATATGGACTAACATTATGGATACTACACATTTTCAACAATATTACATACATACACATCAACTTGAGAACCTCTTTTTTTGAAGTTAGTTAAAAACAAAGTCAAATGAACGCTATCTTAAACAAGAATCTCAGCCCTGCTATCGCTGCATAGCTCTTTATGAACTGTTGCACCCCAACCAATCGAACAACCTATATTTCTCATTTGTATTCAAATCCGACCGGACATTTGGCAACGCTAAGTTATCGCAGTATCGGTACTTCCATGTAAATATTGTAATTAGTTATGCGTATTAGGTAATAAATTAATCCGCGGCGTGACAAGTTAAACTTGCAGTTAAGGCCTCGTGGCGGCTAATGAACGGGGCTGATTCTCGGTTCATGCGAGATTAGCTTTCATACGAGATGACCTCACATCTTCATTCTTCGAAAAATGTGTGCCACACTCATCTCGTAAGCTAATCTCACGCTCCCGAGAATCACTCCACAGGTACGATGGTGAAATTGTTTTCCCCTGCTCATCTAGTTGCAGGTTGGGCGGGATACACCTTAGTAGTCTAATAATTAGTAGAGCTGGAGTATTTATTTATTTTATCTACACTCATATCGTAAAATCTGGATTATGAACTCAAAAATAGTGGCATAATGACATACATTACGTAAGGCATATCTCTAATAAAAAAAACATTATAACACTGTTTTTTAAACTAAACAATGTTATAATATATATTTTTCCCATAAAAGCACCGGGTTTGCTCCGCACTACGAGGGTTTTCGCCATTTATTATCTAATTTACTTAATTTACTTTACCTAACCAATTTAATGTGTTTTATAAGTTGATCAAATGTTTTATCCTGATTAAAAATGTGTCAAATATGTGTTAAACATGTAAAAACAGTGTTCGTGAGGAGAATTTGACTCCATCTGACATCACGGAACAGCAACGAACATGAGCTTTTACCAGCAAAATCAAGAAAATGTTACGACATATTTTTTTCATTAAATGTAGGTTCCTATTGCATAATACGAGTGTAGATAAAATAGTGTATGAAACGGCACATAACTAGGTATTAAAACACTCAAGTGATACATTTAAAAAACTCGCTTTCGAATATTAATTCCCATCTTTATGCAACCATTTCATAAACTACTATATTAGATGCACAAAACAGATTACTGAAATATAATATTTGAGAAAATTAAAACTTAAATTATGCGATCGATTCCATAATCCAATCATTCGATTTTATAATCAGTATCTGCTGGTTATTTAGTTGAGGAGTTGCTACGCTTCTAGGTTGCACTATAGTGAGTGCCAGGAGAGTCGCTTCTGAGTCTCAAATTAGTAATATGATAAATTATACAGCTAAAATTCATTCATAGGGATCCATTGACCTGAAATTTACCTCAATCTTGTTATTCGCCCTTTGTGAGCATTTGACCTCAACAACAAATTGACGATGGAGTCACCCCACCCAAATCAATGCAAGCATCACTAATTATAATTTTAATTCTACAAGGAAAATGTTGTGTAATACACCAATGAATGCGTTATTAGTAACAACACTCTCAAAAAAAACTGAGAGCAACAAACTGCAACAAAAAGCCGATGTAATCACACACCTAGCTTCGCAATATTCAACAAAAAGCTGCGAAGTTCAAGTGACGAACAAATTGTACCGTTACACCAACTTATCGTGAATACAGCAAGTCATTGACAAACACCGCGCGTGATCTGGGTAGTATGCGTCGTTTAACTATACATTATTTGTATGTATATATTGTAAATCAACCTATTAAAACACAGAGAAGAGTTTTTTGAAATAGTGTGTGATCATGAAACGAAAACCATGGTAATGGTATCTATTATCATTGCGCTAAATGACCTTTTGGTTATAAGAAAAGAACGCACATACTGCACTTGATCTTGTAAGAAAATAACAAAATTGTTAATGTTAGGCAACATAATGGTAAAACAAAAGGAAAGCATTTTAGGTTACATCAAAGGTATGAGAAAATTACAGTGTTTTTTATGTATAGATAATATTTTCCGCTCGCTTTCCTGCAATCTATGGGAGTGATTTCGTGAAAAGTGTAACAGTGTGTTACCAGATGTTACACATCATAAGCGACTACTGTAAGGCTCGCTCGTTTTTTTTTTTTTTTTAGCTGCTGTTTAAAATTTCAAATTACTGTCTTGTCAATTTTCCTAAACCTCTACTCAGCAAACAGCAATCTCAAAAAACATTTTGTAACGTTTTGCCGCTTCTGTAACGACGCCGTGTTGGAGGTCAATCTAAGTTGTAGGCGGTAGTAATATAGTAGTCATTATTAGTCCATTAAATGACTTGTTTGCTACAAACAGTGTATGAAACGGCACATAACTACCTGCAACCCCGACTGTCACGAGAGAACCGCGTTTACGTCATCACTTCCCTTAAATAGTGCATATTTTTATGGCAAACGTATGATGATTCACAGTTATTTATTTGAAGGATAATGACATAAAGTACATTTTTCGAAATTGCTCGCAATCACATAAACGTTATAAATGAACTAAAGTTCAAAGCCCTAAGCTTTGAAATCCACTTAATACGCAACTATATGTATACAAATAATAGCTCAATTTGTTCCTAAGAAATTGCGTCAAAATATGAGTAGTGCCCAAAGACTTTCATATTTAGACAATTACTTTCCCACTGCTGGCCTATTTCACTCAGAGAAAGAGGCATGTGTCTAGCAAATACGATGGCCTACAGAATACAGAGACCAAGAGCCGGTAGCACTCATACGTGCAGAAACTTAGCTTTTTTGTGCCCAACATTATCCTCCCTGTCGAGAAATAAACTTGCACGCCCTGCTTCATAATAGAAAACTCTGTGGTGTAGACTTTCCTCTGTTTCAGTGTATTCCTCTGAATACAATGAAACACAAAAGGTAATAGCGGATAATGCATGTATTTGACAAATAAGGCGTTAGTTATAACTAGATACCTTTCTCCAATAACATTACTATCATTTGAAAATTGACCAAATAATTCTGCACAAACAGTTTATGTTGTTGACTAAATAACAGATACCAAAGTGTTAACGCTTTTAAGTATGTACACTGTTAGCGTAACGTTTAAGACAAATAAGTTCAAAAGCTTTTCATGAGGTCAAACAAAACTTAGAATTACGAAATCATGTAAGGAATGTACCTAAGGAAGTGTTGGTAGAAAAATATGTAAACTAGAATAATTTGTGTAATTTTAGGCTACAATAGCCCAGAGCGGGTTTGCTTGTTGGTACTTGGCTAGATACACAAAATATGACAAGAGTTGTTGTTTAAGTTTGTATAACTAAAACTAACTTAGCTGATTCGACACGCAGTTCACTCTATTTGCATCCGATTGAAATTGCACACAGACATACGTCAGGGCGGCGACACGGCTTGTCAACTCAACATCCAGTCAATTAGAAATTTGTAACTTCCAGTCGCTAGAACACTTCAATAAAGCATCCAATGAGAAAATGATGCCGCGGAGCCATGTCAGTCTTCATAAAAGTCTTGAGTTGACGCGTTGACGCCTTTGTCTTATCACAACGAACGAAGCCCACGTTTCTATTAATAACGCTAGCACAGAATAGCATTCGAAGCACAGATGTCAGTCCCCAGAGCACACTCGATGTCATTGTACCATTGTGATGCTAATCCTCGATTGACAGATGATTATATTGCGCAAGATCGTGCGTTGACGCAACACATACGAACCAGTTACTGACTATTGGGCCAGAGTAATGACTGCATACAAAGGTCATGTGTTGAGCGACATTGCAGATATATCAGGCGTTTTTTATTATTACTTAAGTCGATGAATGAAGCGATAATTACTCGGTATATTGCTGATGCTGTCAAAGAACATACTGCAGTACAGTTAAGTATGTCATATATGGCGTATGTGCAAGCACGACGATATCAAATCTCTAAGCAACTCATGTATTTGGTTAGAGACATTAAAATGCATGAATAAGATGACAAAACTATAAAATGCATAAATAAGATGACAAAACTATAAAATGCATAAGTAAGATGACAAAACTATAAAATGCATAAGTAAGATGACAAAACTATAAAATGCATAAGTAAGATGACAAAACTATAAAATGCATAAGTAAGATGACAAAACTATAAAATGCATAAATAAGATGACAAAACTATAAAACGCATAAGTAAGATGACAAAACTATAAAATGAAAGTAATAAACAAGCTAAGACCAACTAAAAAAACTATTAATTAACTACCCAATAAAACACTATTTTATATTAAACTATTTGATCAACTACACTCTACACTTCCACATACGCACTTAATACTTAGTTATACTCAATTACTTGAACAGATGATACAAAACAAGTGAGACAAGTAAACTAATAGAAAGAAAAAGTCACGCTCAAAAATCTGCTCTCTTTCATAGCGTACAAGGCTTAATTTGTAAAAATGTGATGTAAAATATACTTGGTAACGAATTTAATTATCACCTCATCGAGACAGCTGCCTATCATACTCGTGTCAAAATTAAAAGCACTAAATTACGTTATTTACAATCCTGTGATTTTTACGACACGCCTAAACATTCGGTTATGAATGATTTTACTAGTCGTTATACAAATAAACGCGTTTTTAATAAGATTACCAAGTTTTATTATATCGAATACACCCGAAGATTACTCAAGACAATGTAATAAAAACCTTAATATGGAAGCTTTATGGATGGACAAATAATAAATAACTGTAGTGTAATTTTATGCTGTTTAACGACATGGATCCTTACTGATTTGGAGACTGTTACGCGTATGGTCTTAAACCAGCACGGTGTGAAAAACACTTTATAATTAAGGTCAAAATAATAACGATGCATTTATAAAGGAAAAACGTCACAACATTAACAGCTTATAATTTATTTTGTGGTAATCGAGCGTGCGTCGATTACAGCTGAACCGTCTCCACGTCCTCATAATCGTAACAGCACTTAAAATCCCGGATTTATCTACATTCCCTAAAAGCAAGGTAGGATATAATAATAAACAATAGTTAAAGTTAGGAAGTATTGACCCGTTTTTTCCCATTGTGTATCCATTTTTTTTCTGTAGAACTGAGAAAGGAGATTTGCTTATTTTATTAAGAGTTTAAACCTAATTTACTGCCAAAGAAAATAACACAAGGCAATACTTTGCTTGTGTAGCTGCCGTCTTGGACTGATTAATTTATCAAACTAATCATATTGTTATCTACCATATGTCACAGTAGTATCGGCAGGTCTGTTTGTGTTAGACCATGGCCTGATTAATCATTATCACAGGACTTTATCAACATCTCTGTTTGTGGACATAATATCTTTATCCTAGTATGTCTGTAAAAATGTGGCTGTGTTTCGTTTCTCCAATATCTATGGACAAATTTTGTTTCTTAAATAATTCTTTGAACCAAAACCCGACTCTAAATATACTAAAAAAACGACCAAACCAATTTTCGCAATGTTCATCGTGTTTTTTTAAGCCTATTAAAAAAAGATTCTACGAAAATCCTGAATTAATTTGTTCTCTGTAATTTTCAGATATTGCGAGGTTTAAATGTTTGAAAAAACTATTTAGCGATAAAACGGCCACTTGTAGGTAAAACTAGTTATTAAATAATGATATATTATGTTTAGTCTATTTGAATATATTTGAAAATGCTTGCGGTTATAAGTTATAAGCAATGCGTGTCCTATTAATTTATCAAAACCACAAATTAATGTCACAGGCAGGCAGCATACTTCTGTCCGTGTTGTAATTAACTCCCAATACTAATTAATCATTATCAGAGGGGACATTATCGACATCTCCATACGAACATATCTTAATTCATCAATTTTGTTCGATTGATCGGAATGATTAACGCTCGTTTACAAATCTCTGACCTTCGGGCAACTAGGGACAGTGTACTGAAACGGCATATGTTCATTCTCTATAAGTAGATCGCCACCAATATATAAAAGTGAAACATTGTCTGTTTGTTTGTTTGGGGAGCTTTCACGCGATAACGACTAGATGGATTTTGCTGAAATTTGGAATGGAGATATTTGGTTTAACCCATAGGATACTTTGCATCATCATCATTATCATCATCATCCATCACGTTCAAACGGCTGAACGGATTTAGATGAAATTTGGATTGGCAATAGCTTATACTTTGGAATAACACATAAGATACTTTCATCATCTTCATCGTCATACTTCACTCTCAAACGGCTGAAAGGATTTTGATGAAATTGGGAACGGAGACAGCTTATATCCTGAAATAACACATAGGATACTTTTCACGATAATCATCATCATCATCATCGCGTGGTGCAGCTAGTAGGATATAAAAGATCTTTTCATTTATTGATTTAAAGGTATTGTTAACTTATCTAAGGAATTAATGCAATTAAATGCAATGATCCTTCGATCGAATTGTCATTTTATTGTCTGAAGATCAACAAAATATATTCAAATCTACAAGGGGATTAATCTGTTTTCGGTTTATTCGAAGAGACCTAAACGTAAAAGAAAGTTGTATTAAGTTTATCCTGATATCAGGACTTATCATTTAGTATTTTAACCCCCGAATGCGAAAAGTGTTATAAGTTTAGGGTGTGTATGTGTATGTCTGTCTGTGGCGTCGTAGCTCCTATACGAATTAACCTATATTTTGTTTGCGGTTTTTTTCTGTTTGTATGCTGTGATCGAGATGGTTCTTAGCTATAATCGAGACGGTTACATAATTTGTTAATCTTTATCTTGCTTAATTAACTTTAATCCAATCTTTTCTAAATTGAAAACTTAACTTTGAAATGCTCAACCGGTCAAAACAGTATAGGATTTGATTAATTCTAAAATTAATACTAGGTCAAAAATCTTTTTTCTAATCCGATATAGACTAGAATTAGAATGCATTCTGACAGTTTTTAAAAGCTTTTATTTAACTTCACTTGTATGTATGTGTGTATGTATGTATCTATGTAGATATTTCGGTCTGTTCTGGAATCTTGCAATTCAAATTTCGAGCACTTCCCGATTATCTATCCGGCTGAAACTTTCAGGGTCGCTCACAAACCGATGACAAAGCAATAAAAATAAATAAAAAGAAAGTATCGTTCATTAAAAAAATACGTTTTTTTTTTTTTTGTTTTTTTTTTTATTGTACTTTTTTTTATATGCTGCGACATGCTCCCGAGATGCTTTCACTTGAAACCTTCTATACCTGCGTGGTCTATAAAGTAAAAACGTTCTAACTATACCACCTGAACATTTTAAAATTCTCATATGGCGGATGCCACTCGCAGATAAGTCACGTCCTTACACCCCGAGTGGCCTTAGAGTAACATGTCAGATACAAATCAGTACACGTATTACAAAACTGTTATTAGCGAAAACAACGCTGTCGATATTATCGGCGTCAGATTTGCATATCAATTGTTTATTTTCTTCAATAAGCCGCTAGTGAACAAAGACGTAAAGTAAATAACTACATTAAAAAATTACGCCTTTTTACCGTACCTATGTTAGTTTAATTAGCATATTTTTTATGATTTTATGATACCTACGAGTACACCACCATCTATTATCGTATTGATTTCCTCTCTATCCAAAGGTTGTCTGGAAGAGATCACTTTTTAGCGAGAATACCGCCCATTGTACAATAATATTTCAAACTTTTTAGTTCATTTGTTTATGTAAATTTTTGGTGTACAATAGTTATCTATCTATCTATCTAAGTGTACAATTCTTGATGCAAAATAAAATCATGAATAAATCTAGTTTGTGGTAAGGATTATTATTGCTAAGCACTATTATATATGTTGTTGTTTATCAACTAACATTGGATTATTAATCTTGTTTCTTTTAAATTATTAAGCTTTTAATATAAAGCTAAAGCTATTTCAATAAAGTAATAATATAGATCATCGGGATCGAATCAAAACCACATATCACCTTCTAGCCAGCTCGATCCATATAATTTAGAATTAATAGCGCCACTTGGACACATAGGAAAGTACACGTATCGGAACCAGTCCGTATGTCAAGGTTAATATTAGTGTATTTGCATATTGGCCTTTTAAGCATTGAATGTAACATATGATATATATCTATACCTACATACATATGTTTTATTATTACCTAAGGTCTGCGACCGCGTGGGAAAGGACGGACATTGAAAAGTTACTGCGATTGAGTTCCGTCGAGTTGTTGTTTGTTTCTATTGTCGTTGTGCGTATAGTCGTAACTGCAATTACACAATAAACCGTTTACTGGGTGAGTCAGAAATAACTAGAGCGAACAAGGTTTGGACCAAATACGATTATTTTATTATAGAGTTGTAAAAGATCATAATATTGTGTGTATCTCCTGTTTGTGTAACATTTGATGTGGATCTCCAAATGTAGCGTCGCTTTTTTTTAACTTAGCTTTTGTTGTTTTTAGCATGTTTGTAGGAAATAAATCGTAGTTGGTTTATGTAAAAGAGAATTGACCTTGCGTGAATATAAAAAAAACTTAATAATGAATAAACTGTTCTACATACATTTAAATAAGAACCATAACTTATTATGTATGACCTGAAGTATCTAAAGACTGACACATCGCAAACTCTCAAAGCCATTAAGTATTTGATTTAAGATTTCCTCAAATGACGTTACGTTAATTGACCGTAAATATCTGCTGGTAATGTATATTTTATGTAGGTAAAATACTCGCAAAAAGCAGAAGTGCTAGGCGTTTCGGCCTTAAGTCTGACAAATCGATTTGCGAGCCCAAACAGAATGAATAATAGTATTTTGACCCAATGCTGGATTTGTAACGGAAGCCACTGCCCGTTCCGTGCCCGCGTTAGGCTGTTCTTAATTGTAAGATTAGATGTAACACAGCTCTTTCTAATTCTTTAATGACATGGAGAAACTTTAATTAACAGTAAGTAGGTATGCTTATAAGCTTTCTATCCTGAAGAGAAATATAAAAAGGTTTAGTTGTATGTCTATTCAACGTTGTTTAAATTGTGCTTATAAGCTTTCTATCCTGAAGAGAAAGATAAAAAAGTTTAGTTGTATGTCTATTCAACGTTGTTTAAGTTGTGCTTATAAGCTTTCTATCCTGAAGAGAAAGATAAAAAGGTTTAGTTGTATGTCTATTCAACGTTGTTTAAGTTGTGCTTATAAGCTTTCTATCCTGAAGAGAAAGATAAAAAAGTTTAGTTGTATGTCTATTCAACGTTGTTTAAGTTGTGCTTATAAGCTTTCTATCCTGAAGAGAAAGATAAAAAGGTTTAGTTGTATGTCTATTCAACGTTGTTTAAGTTGTGCTCTAGTATATTTAATTTAAAATCGACTTCACAAAAAGAGTCGGTTATAATGTTCCACTGTATGTATGTTTTTATGTAAGTATGTACACCGATTTCACCGTCAGATGCGGTCAGATTTTGAAAATTCCTTTTTTGTTTGAAAGGGTACCTATACTCTCTAGGTGTTTCCATATAAATTGTATCAAAATTGGTTCGTAGTTTTCGAGAATAAACAGTTTTCCATTTGATGTTGTGTTTATATTGTCTCAAACCTTCCAAATCGGTTTAGAAATCCTATGATTTCTAAACCGATTTGGAAGGTTTTTGTTTTATTCAAAAGGGTAGACACCTTATCAAAATTGGTTCAGTAGTTTTTATGTGAAAATCTAATTTTTTTCATAGTTTATGTTCTCTAATATCTTGGGATTTCTGAATCGAATTAGATTATTGTTTTTACTTGAGAAAGAAGAACTCCACTGTGGTACTGTATTAATTGTATCAAAATTGGTCGTCGCGGCTTGTCGGCATAACAGTCCCAGATGAAGGACTTCAAAAAATTTAATAAAAATTGGTACAGTAGTTTTTATTAGAAAAATATTTGTTTCTTAGTTTATGTTCTCTTATATCTTGGGATTTCTGAATCGAATTAGATGATTGTTTTTCATGAGAACTGTGTGTACTGTGGTACTGTATAAATTGTATCAAAATTGGATCAGTAGTTTTTTTAGTTATTGTATATCACTTGTGTATTATGTAACAGCAAGTCAGTTTTGTTGTCCTACGAAGGTAAGTACCTAACATTTTACGATTTCTCTTTGCGTTACAGAATAAGTAATAGTGTACCCCGTGTAGCATCTAATCTCTATTCTATATAAGAATTCGTCTTTCAATTAGAGGCTGATCGTAATATGTAGTTTTTCTGCAGCTGCTCTACAACTTCTGAAGTGCAGTTGATTCGGTCACTGACTGCAGTAAAACCGGACTGCAGAGCTGAATGATACTCATTCCGAAGGTAGATACAGATACCCGTCCTAATGAGCCATAAGTGACTCCATAAGTGCTGGTAATCAACTTGAAGTGTACTTCTCAGTCTTTGAGTCATTACACACGGTGAATTCTAACGGAACATTCGTCGTAAAGCGTCAATCGAACATCAAATAAAAAAGAGTTTCAATTATCTAGACAATACTTTAAAACACATACCTTCAAGTTAGTATACTCGTAAGTACATAATTTTCGCTTAGGTTACCGTGAACTATCTACTTATATACCGATAGCAGGCTACATTCCATATTTGAGAAACATCCCATTTGGAGAAACTTTGCAAATACCTACTCAGCAGTGGCATTTCGTAAACTTTTTAATATATTTTAATACATTTAATCCCATCTCACTATTCCTATTTTTTTACGGCACAGTCAGATTCAAAAATTACTAGATTAGCACAAACAATAGAATTGCTAAATAGGTACGCTTCTTCAAAGACGGAGCGGAAATATACATCAAAAACTGACCTGCACAATAGAGGCGACAAGTAGCCCGAAGCACAGTGCGATGCTCGTCGTCCTTGGCGCAAATTCTTGGCCGCTACCAGTGATGGCGATGCAGGAGGCAACACCCACGGAGACCAGAACGAAGGTTCCAGCCAGCTCCGCCACCAGCTGTCTCCAGATCAGCTTGTTCTCGGTCAAGTCCGCCATGCCGAGGATGGAGCTAGTCCCTGGGGGAAGAAAGGGGAACTGTTCGTAACTTTGTCTAACATTTCGACAACCATTAAGTATGTTGGTCTATATTTTCGTAAGAGAGTCCATAAAGCAAGAATTAATTTGCCTGTAAATATTGATGTTGCCAACTACTTCTTATTTTCTTTCTTTTTTTGTTTATTCCGTTGATTGACAAGTCGAGCAGATCTCTCGCCTGATGTTACCATCAGGCGTCACGCCTGCCCATAACAGTTGCAGTGCCACCCAGAACATTGGTTGCAAAATCTTGCGCGTCACTGCACTACGCTCATCACCCTGAGACAATGGTTTTTATTACCCGATGGATCGGAGGGTACTGTGTTTATTAGCCCATGTATGCATGTTCCTTTATGGCAATATATAGACCAAACGGCCGATTTTGATGATTCTTACGCCAATCGATTTTTCTTAATCTTGCGAGTGTCACTATAGACATATGACATTCATCACAATTCAGTATGGCGACAACCAGACGCCATATTGTGAAAAATGGGGTACCATTGAATATGTTATTATTTTACATTTCGAATTACAATTTAGGATCTATACCGATTTTAAATTGGTTAGCAACCATTCTCAGCCGGGCTTTCTCTATGTGTGTAAAATTTCTTGTTTTTAGGTCTCATTGGAAACGTTATCTTTCAAACCGAAACCCACAAATGTTTACACAATACCTACAACTGGCTTGGCGGTTGAATATCTGGTAAAGGTATGGTACTTCCCCAGGTAGACTCTTGCAGAAGCGGCCTACTAGTACTTATTGGTGTTGTAGGACTATTGTATTATTATATCCCACGTAGTCCCCATATTAAAACTTAGCAAGTAAGTTATAAAAAGTAAACAAGTAAGTAAGTTATAAAGAAATATTCAAATAAATAATTATTGTAAAGGGCATTTTCAAAATTTATAGTTTTTCTAGCGTCTTAGCTTAGTTAAGCCCTACATTGAATTTCTTAGGCTTAGGCTTGGCTCGCCCCATTCTAAACTTTATTAAGTATCAACATGTCAACGCATGTTTAAAGATAATATCAAGCATACCTAATTACTTAGGTAAGTGTGCACTCTACCTTGTACTATTAGTTTTTCTAACGACTTAGCTTAGTTAAGCCCTACATTGAATTTCAATAGGCTTAGGCTTGGCTCGCTCCATTCTAAACTTTATTAAGTATCAACGTGTCAATGCATGTTTAAAGATATTATCAAACATACCTAATTACTTAGGTAAGTGCGCACTCTACCTTGTACTATTACTTAGGTAAGTGTGCACTCTACCTTGTACTATTACTTAGGTAAGTGTGCACTCTACCTTGTACTGTCACTTAGGTAAGTGTGCACTCTACCTTGTACTATCACTTAGGTAAGTGTGCACTCTACCTTGTACTATCACTTAGGTCAGTGTGCACTCTACCTTGTACTATCACTTAGGTAAGTGTGCACTCTACCTTGTACAATCACTTAGGTAAGTGTGCACTCTACCTTGTACTATCACTTAGGTAAGTGTGTACTCTACCTTGTACTATCACTTAGGTAAGTGTGCACTCTACCTTGTACTATCACTTAGGTAAGTGTGCACTCTACCTTGTACTATTATTTATTCTGTGACTATAAAAAACGTGTCAAGTACCGATTATTATTTTTCCAGTCCAGAGTTTGCTAATGAAATGTTTTTTTTTTTGTTTTTGTACCACATTTATAAGTTCGTTGAAAAATGACTCGAGTTTTGTTTAAATACTTAGTTTATTTTTGACAATCTCTGTGTATTTATATTATTTTTACCAATCTACGGCGTTGCAAGGGAAGGGTAATGAGTTTAACAGTGTGTGTATGTAGATTTTCCACCATAGCGTTGCCCCTATTGGTCCGATTTTGACAAGCGAGGTATCAATAGATTCGGCTTCATTTATAGAGTGTCACAGGGTTTTTTATCTGACCGTAGTCGGGTTTTAGTTTTTGAAATTATAATGTCTTGTTGATAAAACCGTTTATAGTTGTACGTCTTACACTGTAAAAAGTTGAACATTGAACGTTATTTGTATAGGTATTATGTATATTATTTACATACAACCATGTTTATACATATCGGTATAAAAAATAATTTTTTAGTGCTGCCTGATGTCTATTTTTAAGTAACATCTGAGTAAAAAAACTAATAACTCACGATTCAAGACGTTTATAAATAATGATCTTATATTTATAACGAAACTAGTTTATAATAAGGAAATTGCAATTCAAAACTGATAAATAAGTAGGTATACAAAATAACTAGTTTAGTAAGCAGGGAACAGGTGTTAGTTAGTCGTGCATATTAAGATATTAAGGGAGAATCAATTTTTATAGATTTGTACCATTATCTGATATTAAACAATTGAATAAAAAAAATGCATTAGACAAACACATAATTATGAATCGTCTAAGTGATATTTTTATTGGTGCCTTTCGGATCATATAGTGAATAGCCCACGGTTTTTTATAACATTAAAATTACCTAAGTATATTTTAAACGAAAACTGCTGATACCGTTTCAAGTGATTTTAAAATTATTTTTTGAGTTTAATGTTAATAAACTTAACTAAAGTTCTTACTGATTCATTATATCAAAACTTTTTTTTTTAACTTAACATGGAGAGATCTCAAATGACTTTTTTTTATCTGACCGGGTTTTTTTAAATATTTAATTTAGAAGGAACTCAAGTTATGTTATCGCACGAAGCATCATCACTGGATAGAAAGGACGATATTAGGACTATATTTACTAATATCGTCCATTTTGAGACTGGAAAATTTGGTAAGTGGACCTTTTGATATTGGACTTTTTAGGGCTCTGAACATTGTGGGACTGGATGTAAAAGAAAACTGAACGCTTTAGCATACTAGACATCCTAGAACACTAGACATTATCAGCCTGAACGGTTACTGAATGAAAACGAATTGCATATTTTGCATGAAGTGGCATATTTTTCAAACGCAGTTTGCGCCTTACTCATCTCTACACAACCGCCCTTTAGTAAATACTTACGACCCGCCTCACACGGGAAGCTACGGGTTTGTCTTAATATTCCTATGTATATAAAACGTTGTATTGACCGCCCGTCAATAAAAATTTTATACCTATTTTAGACCAGCGCAATGGGCCATTTTGCAAATGGTTACATTTAGACGTACATTAGTGTTAAGGTATTATTTATTTTTATTTATGTCAGTGTTCTAAATGTTATTTTTAGCAAATACATTGATTTTCTTCTTTCTACTTTAAAACTGGAGTAACTGAAATAACATTCTCGGAATTTACTATTTACGAAGTAGGTAGATAACAAGACAAAAATATTTTTAAAAAATAAGTTTCTTACGTTGCATAGAATTTATTTGTCGTGAATTAATACTCAAGGTAGTTTTCATAACATATTTTTAGAGAAGACACGAAATAAAAATTCAAAATGGTGGGTTTTGACCATTGGTTTTGACATATCATCATCATAACATTATATTATTATTTTATTTTTATTATTTTCCGCCCCCTGTAGGGCATAAGTTTCCTCCCTCTTACGTCATTCATTCATCTCAAGTTTGAGCCAATCTGGTCCAGGACTTGGTTTGGTTTTTTCTACAAAGTTTCTAAGAATTGTATTATGTATTGTAAGTATTGTATATTTGCACAGTCTTTGTACCACATCTCATCACATCTCTCTATTAGCCCCATTGAATTGACAAATTCGTTTAAACATTATGTTTGTAAGTGGATATGGTAGCGCCTATGTGTTTAAAGTAGCAACGCATTGCTCTGAATAGAAGCATTTGCTGCGATAATTCTAAGTAAATAAAACAATGTAAAGTCAAGAGTTAATGTAAATACGAACGCTCTGATTCAGGAACATGGCACAGTCAGTACAATAGGTATTCAAATAAAAGAGATTACCTACTTTGCTTAGTATTCTGTTATAACTCTTATTATTCATCAGCCTATATCTGTCCACTGATGGACGTAGGTCTCTCCTAATGCACGCCACTGAGCTCAGTCTTCAGCTCTCCTCATCAATTTTCTTCCAGCCGCTTTTCGCAGCTCGTCACTCCACCTGGCCACAGGGCGTCCTACACTACGTTTGCCTAAACATGGTCTCCATTCGAGAACTCGTCTACACCAACGGTTATCGGTTCTTGGGGAAATGTGACCAGCCCACTGCCACTTCAGCTTGCTTATCCTTTGAGCTATGTCGGTTACCTTGGTTCTCCGTCGGATATCTTCATTACGAATCTTGTCCTTCAGAGAAACTCCAAGCATAGCTCGCTGAGCGACCTTATATTTGTGAACTAGTTTAACCAGGAGCGTCCACGTTTCGGCACCGTAGGTCATGACTAGTAGGACACACTGATTGAAGACTTGCTTTCAGGTACTGTGGTATGGACGACGAGAAGACTGACAGAGCTTGCCGAATGCTGCCCAACCCAGCTGAATTCTTCTGTTGGCTTCGTTCTCAATTTTGAACTTAGCCAATTGCAATATTTGCCCAAGGTAAACATATTTTTGGACAACTTCAACAGGTGCACCAATCAGGTGACTGCAATCGGTTCCGGGTCAATTAAGATCGTTAAAAATAATCTTGGACTTCTTATTATTAGTTTTAACAAAACTAAATACTAGTATATCAATTAATAATGTATTATCAATGTAATTTTATTGTATTAGGTTTTCATTGAGTCGCGAGATCGATATGTTGAAATAAAACTACTGGATCAATCTTGATGAAATTTATATGTGAACACACTGAACACATTTAAATAATACCAGAATCATCCAATTTGGCACAGAAATCGCGGAGGTATGAATGAAAATAGGTTCACAAACAAACGGTGAGATGTAGAAACTTTTTTTTTCGTTTGTATGTCCTTTGATAAATTTGAAACGTTTCAAGTGTCAAAATTGAATTTAAATTATACTCATAACTGAAACTGAAAATATCGACATTTCGGAAAATAATTTTCGTAAGGGGATTAGGAATAGCACCGCACTAATAAAAGCGAAAGTATCTCTGGGTTTGTGTCCTGTTTGTTTGTTTTATTTTCATGACTAACCGACTGAACCGATCTTGATGAAATTTGCGCAATAAGGAAATAGTGTGCAATAAGAAGATGAATAAGTAAAGGCATTTTTTTAACTTTTACCCCGGCAAAATATTTACGCGGGCAAAGCCACGTGGTACAGCCTACCTAATTCTCATTTTCAACATCGTTTCTCTTCTACCATGCCAGATTTGCAAAAAAAATTTTTGTTGTGTTGAAAACATATTTTTGGTGTTACAATGGTGTTACACGTAAGTTGTCTTGTCACTGAAATTCAAATCGAAACCAGCGTTCGTTCAGGAATTAAACAATATTTTTTTAAATAATCTAATTCGTATATGAACTGTTTTTGTTTTCGGCCCAGCAAAACGAAACTAATGACCAAATAAACATTGAGCTCGTAAGATACCGCAGAAAACTGCAGACTATCCTGAGGATACTATTTTATATTATTTTTTAATTGTACCTATATCTTTCTTTTATCTACCTAAAGCAGAGGATTTTCTGTACACATAATTGTTTCTGTAGACACCTCATCAAATATCAAAATACTAGAAGCAGTAATAATAAAAATACCACACTTACTCTTCTGCATCTCATCCATAGCGTAATCCGTTTTCATATCGGCAAGCTTACGAACACTTTCTACTAAAATCCGATGTCTCAAGCTTTAATCAACGCGACCGCACTGTTTCGTCAGACAAACAAAGTAAGCACAACTTGAGAAAGTGTAATTTGTGTACTTAATTGAAAAATTCCGAAATATTCAAAGTCGGTAGCGGAGTCCGCGGTACACGGGAATTTAGTGGTTCGTGCGTGGTGGAGAGGCGACCATTCGACGTGGAGGCATGAACTCGAGTGTGGCTCGCGAGACTGCGCGAGATCTCGGGGATGACAAGCCGGAGAGTGCACCTTACTTTTTAATTCAAAACATGTTTCGGCGATGCACGGCTTGCCTATAAAAATCGCACGCGAGTCAATCGGATCAAATGCGTTATTGTAGATACGGTTTCCGACTGAGGCGAATGCAATCTTTTGCCGTCGCGTCGACGCGATAGTGATCGATTGATTCAAAATTAGCACTTTATTTTCAGGTTTTGATCAGTATCATATTTACACCTAATCTATAATTGCTCTATATACCTATTGTCGTAGCAATTGAATTTATTTATTTACCAATTCTTTTTAACCCCCGATCAAAGAAACGGGTGTTATAAGTTTAGGGTGTGTAACTCGCTGTGTGTGTGTTTGTGTGTGTGTGTGTGTGTGTGTGTGTGTGTGTGTGTGTGTGTGTGTGTGTGTGTGTGTGTGTGTGTGTGTGTGTGAGAGGGTGTGTCTGTCTGTGGCATCGTAGCTTCCAAACGAATGGACCGATTTGGATGCGGTTTTTTTTTTCAAAATCTGATGTGATCGAGATGGTTCTTAGATATATGGGGAGGGGGAGGGGGAGGTGAGAAAAGGGGGGAACGGGGGGGAGTGAAAATCATAGCATTCGAACAAATGGACCGATTTAGCTGTGGTTTTTTATGTTTGAAAGCTGAGGTAATCGAGATGGTTCTTAGCTATAATGGGGGGAGCGGGGAGGGGGAGGGGATGGAGGTGACGACCGTAGCTCTCAAAAGGATGGAACGATTTTTTTGTTTGAAAACTGATGTAATCGAGATGCTTCCTAGCTATAATGAGGGGTGGGGAAGTCAGGGGTAACATTTTTTTTTAATTTTCTTACTTGTTTATTGTGAACTCAGGAAGTTCAATTAGTAAGCTTAGATTTTTTACAATGTTTGATGAATGACTGCCATGTATTTCTGTGCCTTATTTCCGACTATACAATTTCAGTAAGACTATTCCTAGATTATCGAAATACCTACGAGTTCATGATGGAGAAAAGTGATGTTTTGCTTTTTCTCGAAATACCCACAGTGAAACGTTTCAGTGGAGATATTGGGCATAGGACATTCTCAGTTTGAAGTAAAGAATTTATTTACAAGATAAACCGTACAAAAAACAAAAGTTCATTTTAAAATATAAATTAAAAAAACTTAACTATTTACACAATACTATCTAAAAGTCCTTCGGAGGAAGGGAAAGTGCACAGAATGCTGGCTGCATTGCAATACTAATTTTTTAGCCTAAATAGGAGCCAGCATTCTGGTTACATGTCACCTCCACCAAACGTTTTGCCAAGTCCCTGTAAATTTCGTGGCCGCCTGGCCCCCACGGACCCAAAGTTTCAACCCCAAACGGCACAAACATGTAACCCCTGTCAAGGTTTGCACCGCTTAAGGTTTTCTGCTTTGGTTGCAGCGCCGCCATCCCGAATTGTTGTCTCTGGAAGATGAGACGGCGCCAAAGTATCAAGTTGCATCCCAAACTAAAGGCCGTCCCATCTTCCAATGAATTAAAGTCATACCATCAGGCCTCTTGCCGTCGTCCCGCATCAGGCCGTTTGGTTCTAAGACTGACGGAACGCCGGCACTGACAAAGGCCCGACGGATGACTTCATTCAAATTGGCGTGTCGGAGAATCCTCCCTGCGCTTCTGTAGCAAGATAGTCCGTGATGGCCAAGCCGATCCACCATATCGCCGCATAGGCAACGGTGTGGGACTTGGCAAAAAACGCCCAGACGCAGAGAAACGGCTAATCGGAATGTCTGGTTGTCTAGTAAATTGCCAATGTTTTTTGATGAAAGTGCTTGCAACCAAAGGCCTGATTCCTAACGTGAAACAGCGAGGAGGCGAGCACGCTATGCAGAACAAACAAATGTATCAAGAAGATTTTTCCGTTTAATTTTGCAGAGCGGCCCGTCCCAATGCTTCTGGGAAGGAGGCGCTTTGGGCAAGGACTGATTTGGACAGGCTATTTTCCAAGCGGTCTTAGCCTCAGACAAAAACTTATTTCGTAATTTGTAATACAGGGAGATAAAATAGCTCCGATTATTTTTTGTGTACTATAAACTGAGGATAGGAAAGCTGGTAGAGACACATGTAATTTTACGTATGCCAAGACCACCGCACCTTATTGGTAGTGAGGCCTGGCACCAAGAGCGATCATCGAAAGGTACATTGAGGATGGCGATGAGCGTATCTCTTAAAATGCTGTCAAACTGTTGTATAAGTAAGGTATGATTCCAAAGTTGACAACAACTTAAGAAATACATAAATTTTGGGACAAAAAGGCAGTAGCATATTATAAAATATGTCATATGTGTATTAATTTTATGCAAGCGATCAGTAATAAAACGAAAATTTTGATTTTTTTTCTTCAACGAAATCTGGTAGTGGTATTCATCGAGGATCTGGGCCCCTAAAAGACGAAGTGAACTGTTTTGCAATATTTTAATATTTGGAGCAATTTTTCTAAAAATACTTAGTGTCGTTTTTCGAAATGATTGGATTTGGAATGTATTCACATTCAGAAAAATTTAGGGTAAGACCTATTTTTTTGAATTGTCTTGTTAAATTTTCGAAATCTTTCGCGACTGTGTTCACATCGCCTCCTAAAGTTCCATCGTCCAGATACCACACGTTAAATTTTGATTCTAATTTTGTAATGATTGTATGTATAGCGAGGCTGAAAATAGCCGGCCCAAGTGGATCTCCTTGTTGACAACCTACTTCTGAAGAGATGAGATGATTTTTGTATATTAATTTTGAGGGTTGACCATAACAATGCCAAAGATAGTTTGAAACATTAATAAAACTATATCACTATAATGAACTACTCGATTGAAAAGATAACTTTCCCAGCTTTTGTCATGGATGTAATATTCGTATCTGTGTATGTTTATCCGTTATCTAGTGCCCATAGTACAGGGTATCCTAGTTTGGGGCTAGGTAATTGGTGTGGAATTGTTCCGTTTTTTTTTCTATTCATAGTAGGTAGGTACCTATAAGTGGCAGTAATAAAAATCATTATGTTTTTTGTGCTGTATGCCGCTATGAGTAGGTATAGGTAGGTATCTTCTTTCACTTATGTATGATGACGTGTGACTATTGAAAAAAACCGGCGTAGTCGAAAAATCTGCTTTAAGGGCTGCTCTCTTTGTATGCAGCTTACGTCACAGAATATAATAATAGTACAAGTACCTACTATTTACTCGTTTCTCAGGGAAATAGGAAGACCGGTGTATGCCACCGTATAATCTAATATGTAATTTGTTTAAATTATTCCAGTAACTCGTCCATTGTAAACAAGCTAGTCGCTTCCCAAGGCATAACAATATCAAATCACCGCCGTGAGTCGGCAGTCCAGTCCTTTAATTAAACTTTGAAGCTTCCGCACTAAAAAGCTGATGTTTATTCCATATTTTTATCAAAGTGTTTATTTAGTTTCGCGTCCTATGACAGATTAAATCAATATAACGCCCCCTACTACAAAACGAATTTTAAGTGTGGACAGTTGGGGATAGTCCCAAAGTTAGACTTGTTGAGAGCAACATAAATGTGCTGACGAAAAACAGAATGTCAAAATACATGAGAAGAGCTGAAGATTGGCTCTCTTGGGCGCAATAAAAGAGCCATATTTCCAGCCGTGGACTAATGCAGGCTGTTGATGATAATGATGTAAAACAGGGCTATTTGATCATCCAGTTTACCTACATTTAATCACTTCCGCTTCTCCTCATGCTGTCAAATTCGCTGCCTAAAATACATATGCATATGCTCGCTATAAAAAAGAAAGTATTTACGGGTTCTTTTTTTTGTTGCTTTGTAGCTTTTACGTTTTAAAGTTTTTTTTTGCATTTCAGTACTTTTTAAAAAAAAGGAAGATTTTTTTTTGGCTTTTCTGTTTTAACATTTTCATTTTTAAGGTTTGTGAGCTACCTTGAAAGTTTCAGCCGGATAGCTAATCGGTAAGTGCTCGAAATTTGAATTGCAAGATTCCAGAACTTACAAGTGAAGTACAAGTGAAGTTAAATAAAAGCTTTTAAAAACGTGCTCGATTAACAACCGCAATTTGAATATGCCAACAGGTGAGAGAGGTTAGGTAATTAACAGAGTATAAAATTCATATTAAAAATAAATATAGTAATTTAACATTAAAACAGAAGTATACATTTACCTACTTTAGCTATATTGCAACAGTATATATTTTTCGTAAACTGTGTATTTTACGCCAGCCGGTTTTAGTATCTATACCTATGTACCTATTATTGTACATTGCTGTATGCCGCTATACTAATTTACGAGCATATGCATATATATAGCTTTGTACAGTCACGAACTCCATTCTTAATTTTTAGATATGGTATATATTAGCTATATACATCAGCTATATTGGTTAACTCTATATTTAGCAAAAATATGCGCCATTAGATTGTGTCAAAAGTATATAAAATTGTTTTCAGCAAAACAAGTAACATGTAGATTAAAATACTAATCTAAAAACCAGTTTTATTAATGCATTGTCATCGAGTTGTGAGCTACCCTGAATGTTTCAGCCGAATAGCTAATCGGGAAGTGCTCGAAATTTGAGTTGCAAGATTCCACCCGGAACGACATATAGACAGACAATAAATTGACTTAATAAAAACGTGGTAACATCTTAGAAAATATTGGCTTATAACACAATTTCATGATTATTTTATTGTGAGAACATCGTACAATATAATTTTCATAATTTAGAAAATGCTCGTGACTGTAGCTGAGTGCTGTTTTACCAACTCACCATCACAGCTACTGGCCGCGTTATCAGCGTGCCCATAAAACGTTGATAAGTAGCTGAAGTGAGTACACTCCAGTTAGTATCCATAATAATTAGCTTGCTTGGTGATCGGTAAAACCATCAACTGCCAACGGTGTCAAGAACGTTGTTTTAGGTTATAAAATTGATAAGGTCGTTAACTTCGTTTCAACTTCGTTGAAAAAAGAAACGTTACGAAGTGCAGTAATTAATTTTAAGTAACTTTACGTACTTATACACGTCATTTACGTAAACCTACTGCACTGGTGGACTGTTGGAATCGACACCGCTTTCAGAATAGAGCCCAACAAAAGTATTACACTGGCCTTCAAGACTTTTTTTTTTATTTGCTTGGCTCCTGCTCATTGGATTGAGATACCAAATACACCAGTTTTTACGTTAAACCCTAAGCTATCCAACAGTAAAAATGGCATCGAAATCGGTTTAGTAGTTTTAACGTGAAGCGCGAACAGACAGACATTAAAAGAGTGGTACTATGTTTTGAAGGCCACTGTGTAATTTTCATATGCTAGGGATACAGTAGGTAATGTAGGTACTAACCAACAGCCTGGCTCATTTATATTTGTATAAAAAATGGCAACGCGGAAACATCGCATCAATTAATTAATGTTTGGTGTTTGTGTTGGGTTTTTACATAAATCTACGGAATTAATAATATTGTTGTTCCCACTTGGTAAACATCTAGCTAAACTGTAAAAAAAACTTCAAAGAAAAATAAACTTTTTTATTACTGAACATTGCCAATGGCTCGATCAAATATTTTGGAAAACTTTACGATTTCAAGGAAACAGGAAAGTCCCCGCAATGAGTACGCGGGAATGAATACTTTAAAAAAAAAGTCTGAGTCAATAAATGTATATCGAAGTTTTTGACTGTTTTTTTGCTGCCCATTTGATTATTATCTACGCAGTTGAAAATCGATTTCTGATATCGATAAATATTTGTATAACTTTATGTTACAATAACAATTAAACAATTTTATTAATAAATGCAGACATCCACATTAACGGCGAGTACATCTCACACTTGCGGTTCGCAGACGATATCGTCCGGATGGACTATGACGGAGTAGCAAAGGCTGTGACAAATGCTGTCTAGCCTATCTGACGCCTCTCGACACATCAGTCTCCGCATGAACATAGACAAAACAAAAATCAAGATCAATGACAATATTATACCAGAACCAATAGTAGACAATGGCATGTCTCTAGAAATTGTTCAGGAGTATATTTACCTCGGACAAATTGTTACGCTGGAAAGGAACAATTTTGTGAAGGAAGCCAATAGAAGGATTCAGCTGGCTTTGGAAAATTTCATCAAGTCTTTTCGTCTCCCATTCCATATGTCATTACGTCTTACCCGTAATGACATACGGAGCCAAATCGTGGATACTGTCTGGGAGACTGGTCCACAGGCTCAAGGTAGCTAAGCGAGCTATGCTCGGAGTTTCTCTAAAAATCGAAATGAGGTGATTAGGCAGATAACTAAGGTAAACATGGTCAGAAAATAAACAAGCTGAAGTGGCAATGGGCTGGTCACATTTGTCGTAGAACCCATAACCGTTGGAGTAGACGAGTTCTAGAGTGGAGAATGCGAATCGGCAAACGTAGTGTAGGTCGTACGCCCTCCGGCTAGATGGAGCGACGATTTGCGCAATGTAGCTGGCAGTCAAGAGAAGAGCCGAAGATCGGGCTCAGTGGCGCGCCGTGGGAGAGGCCTATGTCCAACAGTGGACTAATAAAGGTTGATGATGATGATAGTGACTCATTGTAAAGCGCTGTAAAGTACCCATAGCTGCAAAAAAATAATTTGTTTACACTGTGAGTCAGTTTAGTCCGACAACATGTCGAAACTGAAATAAAATTAATTAAACTTCTAGCAGTTTTTTGTACAAATTCTGAGGTAAAACAATCAATGATTCACGAAGCAGTGACCCCTTTGTCTTTGTAGTTATTGTTTTTGTTTATCTATAGTCGTTTGAGACAAAAAGAACATAAATATGAATTATAATAAAGATTCTAGCAGTGATTTGACAAGGTAATGTTGTTTTACCTATTTTTAATGCTTCCACAATTTAGCGCGTCTAATTTCAGTAGGCATCGCGTTCCATAGACGGATAGCCACAGGGCATTTGGCTGGACTGTTAACGACATGTTGAAGAATTAAGAAGATTCTACAGGAATGTTAACGACATGTTGTAGAATTAAGAGGAGTTTACAGGAATTTTAACGACATGCTGTAGAATTAAGAGGAGTTTACAGGAATTTTAACGAAATGCTGTAGAATTAAGAGGAGTGTACAGGAATGTTTAGTTAAAGTGTAGGTAGGTATTAGAAGATAATATGTTGACGAGCTGGAGTGATGTAGAACCCTGAAGCGTTTTTTAATATAGGGTGGAGCGGATGGAATAAACAAAGTGTACAGGAATGTTAACGACATAATATAGAATTAAGTGGGTCATTTCTGTGTGGAAAACTAAAAAAATAATTAAAAAGTTTCTGCAAACTGTAAAATGAAAGAGCTTAATGTGAGGGTCTCATATTATTTTATAATTCTTAAATTAATAATTTTTAGGTCAGTTAAGAAAATATATGAAAATATAGAGAAAATTTATAGAAAATAATAAAAATATATACAGTAAACAGTTAAGTTATTTACTTATAGATTATAAGAATACTTATAAAAAAATCTATGGTCTTAAAATGACATGGTGAATACATTATTGTGAGAAAATATATCCATCGTACGGTATTCTCTCCATGCGAGTTCAACTCGCATTTTTCCTTTTTTTTTTTTTATATTAGACTTTACATTCATAATGTTATTAATGTTTTTTGTAAGTATATTGTTTCTACGTACATTTTGACAAGCTACGAAGTCCTCGATACTTTCTAGTTTCTACACTCTTAAAATAAATTGTTTTATCAAAGGAGCTCAAAACTGTGGCATGCAAACACAGTCCAGTGTTGTCTCAGCGCGAGGTTGAGACAACATGCCTTATCTTGGACAAACGGCGCTGCTACTGATTTTAATTGCCTGCGATAAGCCTGCTATTAAATATTTCTTTTACGGTCAATGCAGCTGTAAAACACACCTGTAGGGAAAGGAATTTAATACGAGTATTAATAAAAACAGATGTATGAATAATAAATTACGTATGTACTTACGACATAAGTATAGTAGCATAGTTAATCTCACTAATATTTTACCTTTTCACGACTAAACGGCACCGATCTTCATGAAATTTAACAACAAAATAGTGTGCATAATGAAGAAACATATAGATAATACATACATTTTAATCACCCCGAAAAAACAAACTGACTGCCCCTGGGCGCAACTAGTGCCAAGTGTAGCTAATTTCCACTCTGTCACATGTTTTGTGAGATAACAAGAATAATGAATGGTTTGAGAATGTTAAATTATCTATCTATAATACTTATTATAAAGCAATAAGAACAAAAGTCTTTACAAAGAAGATAATATTTAAGAAAATGGTCTAGGTCTAAAATAAGCTACTGAACAGGAATATAACATTTTTTTAAATCGTCTCTGTCCGTTTGTTTGTCTGTATGTTTGTTCATGCATCTCGTAAAAACTACTGGGCCGATTGCGATGCGGTTTTCACTGTTAAGTTGCTTTGGATTTGTCTTAAAAACTGGTGTACTTCGCATCTTAATCCGATGATTAGTTGCCGAGCAATTGATAAAATACGATTTGACGGCTGAACGAATTTTAAAGAAGTGTAGGTTTTGGTCCTGGATTTAATGCAAGTATATGCAGAAAAAAATGTACATGTGTTTATGAATCACATGTAGCCGGAGCCCCCCCCGAGGGTGTCTACCGGCTCAAAGGGACTCCTTGCTCATAATAATTTAATTGTACTTAGTAGTGCGAGCCTTCATTTTTCAACGGGCAGCGGAGGCTTCGTAGCTGCTAGTCTTCATACGTACACGTTTCCTTCAGCTATATTCAGCAAACTTAGGTTTTGAAATGAAATATATTTAGTTTAGTATATATAACGTGTGTATTCTGTTTCTTTTAAAAGTTAGGTCCAAGAAGACAGACTTGAGCGAATCAATGACAATTTTTTTTTGGACCTCGTCTCACACAAACAATGTAACAACATGTTATAGCACGGTTATATCTAGCTCGTTTCCTTGCTGTCAAGTGGTTTGTCGGATATATTGAACCTCCAAAAATCGAATGCCCTGAGAATGCCAATTTATTCTCGCCTGCATTGTCTGTCACATTCCATAAGCGGGACCATCCGTTATTGTCAGTCCGATAAACTAACCGATAATAACGTATATTAACCATAACTAGGACCACAACTTTGTTTGGAAATTGAGTATATGTTCCGGCATGGAGATATTAAATGTTCTAAGTGCTGTGCTCATCTCACAAGTGCACAAATGCAGCAGCGGAAAGGTAGTATAAATTGTCAGACGACATACATTATACTTTAGGTCCATGCATGTCCATAATGTGTCAAATAAATGGGCGAAAATACAAAAAGAAAAAGAAATATTCAGGCTAATCCTGTTTGAAACTAGTCGATATAATGCAGTGATTTTTGATGCGCTGCGTGTGTGTGCGCCACATTCCACACATCATCATCTCGGTGCTTGTTTGAAAATCACAACAATAATATTATTATCTCGGTCTACTTCGCCTGAATCGGATTTTAATTGCGACTACAATCATACTCGTTAGTGTAATCACACAAACTATTATTAGCCAATTGATTAACATTTTTTTACGCTTTTTGAATTCTTAAGATTGTTATGTTTAGCCTATATTACCTACATAATCAAATCGGTATACTAGACCAGTTAGCTTAGAAGAGAAGTTACTTCGTTTTTGTCCGAGTTTTAAGTTCAGTTGCTTATTGAGTGAGGAAGACGTGCCTTGGTTAACCGTCTCGATCATAATTCTCATCATCATCATCATCATCATCATCCAAGGCCTTTATCGCCCCACTGCTGGGTCTATATTTAGCATGCCGTTCATCACTGTCCTTATATTATTGCTATCGATCCTACCACTCACGCTTATTTAAACACTCGCTACTGTGAACCTAGTCAGGATGAATCCGTACGACATATCCTGCTGGAATACCCAGCCTATGGTTATGATAGTTTTGAGTTGGAGCAAAATTTAGGAATACAAGTAACTGTCGAAAATATCAGCAACATGATAATCGATTAGACGAGTCGAAACATTTTTGTGAAATATTGTGTTAGTTTAGCAAATAAGGTAGTAAAGAGAAATAGATAAATAAGTTATGTTGTAAATGTATAGTAAATATAATATATTGAATCAGCATAGTCGTGAAAGCAGTAAATTCCATCACCGTACGGCTAGACGATCAGCAAAGCGCTTTCATGATTGAAATACCTCGCACAAGAACGAAGCGTTACGCTTCTTCATTTATTATAAGAACTGCAAATGAGTGGAATGCCCTGCCCTCGTCAGTGTTTCCGGTAAATTATAACCCCGGTGTGTTCAAGTCAAGAGTGAATAGGTATCTACTAGGCAAGCGTGCTACACCTTCGACCACATCATCGCTTTCCATCAGGTGAGATCGTGGTCAAACGATTGCCTAGTCCGTAATAATATATATATATATATATATATATATATATATATAATATTTTAACGTCATTATATATATATATATATATATATATAATGACGTTAAAATATTATATAAAGGTAAAATTATACGATAAGATTTATAAAACTGTATAAATGTAATAGTTTAAAATATAAATGTTTAAAATGATATAGAGAGTAAGAAAAAAATAATTATACATATGTTGCTGGCGTAAAAGAAGAAAAAAATACTAAGATGTGTAAAAAAGATAAAATTATAAATCCAAGACAGATTAACTCAGGAAATCAACTGATAACAATATGCCCCTCAAATGTAAATACTGGTGGTCTTCTACTGTTTCAAAATTAGACGTGGTAGGTGAAACGATAATTTGCAAACATAGATCTAACTAAAATGTGGTACTGGTTACCACAGGTGCGGTCCACGCCCGATGATCTGGATCCTCGGGCGGGGACCGCATGAATTAGGTGCAGGGCACACAATTGGCCTTCTTTGGCCTTATATTTTGTAGCAAGTGTTAACAGTAAAATCTACCTTTGTCGTTGATGCACATGAAGCACGACAGTGGGAATGTAGCTGTGTGGGTGTGTTTGCCTGTAGTTGTATCTAGTCCAGATTTTGTTTATGTGATATTAAAGCGTGCCGTATCTTCCACCCTTTAACTAGATCTATGCTTGCAAAGCAAATTGTGATAAAATCAGATAGACTCTCGCACAAGATTGCGCAAATAGATTAACACTAATATCAAATTTAAAAAAAACAAAGATGATTAATTAAGATTAATCTGTATTGGTCCAAATTAAGTATACCAGCAAACTTCCGTAACAAACAAACATCACGCAAAAACAATGAGGAAAAAAGCATTTAAAAATTTGCTCACTTACAAAAACTATTGTATATGTATAGGTATAGTAAACAGTCTTGGTCGTGTACCTATAAGTAATAATAATGAAAGGGAATAAGATTGCGTCCAACACGACCGCTGGTCAATTTAGTGCAAAACAAGATATGAAAGTATCCATCATCAATCAATAATATAAAGAAACGCAGTCGTTTGATGAGCGAAATCGAGGAAACCATCTGTTATTCGCTGTCGTGTAATTTATGACCCAAAGAATAGAAAATTATGGACGTTTAAAAATTGTTTATGAGCTACCTTGAAAGTGACTGATGGAATGTAGGTAGAGTATTGTTTCTTTTATGATTAGGTGCTTGTTGGTCAGTTATGGCAGAGTCTTGTATGGACAGGCATGTAATCAAACCTCCTTGATAATTATTTTGAAAACAATGGCTTTGGTATGTCATAAGCGGGTTTGACATGTTCTGACAAAGTTACTAGATGGTGAGGATGTTCCCTAAAGAATGACCTTTAAGTTCTACCTAATATGACCGATAAATAAGCCCATAACGTCATATTATCTACCGGCAGAATGAGAAGGAACTGTAATCCTTTTAAATTTGTGTTTACATTTTCCCCGTGAGAATTTGAATAATTTTTCCGAAATCTTCAGAGGGTACTCGTTTTTAAGAAAATTGCAACCAATTTCCTCAAATTAGACCATCACAACACAATAAACAGATTGTATTATATACTAACAGCTTAAAGAAATACAATGTACAAACATAAGTTAAACACGATACATAATAATATACACAAATATAATGTACCTACGTCTGTCCGTGACAATGACAGCGGCATCGCCGTTCACCGCGAAGGCGCTAAATTGCTAAATTAACGGTGACACAACAATATTGTTACCACTTTGTTACTGTTGTTAACCGACGGTGATGTAACTAACTAACATTATACAGATAAGATCTTTAATTTATAAGACCACCGCGCCGGTTTTGGACGCAGTTGGCGACTTTGAGGAAGCAATTGTATTTTTAGCTGGGTGACCTAACGTCTTTAATTCTGTTAAGGTTCAAAATGACAAACGTGAGATGGAGACGGAAGTAATAACTCATAGGAAACACATGCTGTTATTTTAAATTGAAACTTATTTCATTGGTTAAGGCATAGAGTTCCTCAACCGTACGAGTTTACGGATTTATCATTATATCATCAGCCGGTAGACGTCGACTGCCTACTGCTGGTCTCCCCCAAAGGACAGAGTTTATGATAATATACATAGAATAATACTGCTAAAAAAAACACTAAAAAAAACATGGCTATAAAAATGTTTTTTTTTTAGTTTATAAAAACTATACCAATTATACTTTTTTTTTACTATCAACTTAATGATTGTATCCTGCCTTGATCCTGCCCCTTTAAACCTGCGTGGGATAAATATTTTGGGTTTGTGATGATGAAATTTCGTCGGTAATACAAAGCATAAACAATGCAAATATGTAAGCAAACATGTTTTGTTTAGGCATTTTTGTGTAGTGTGTAGACCAAACGCGTAGTAGACGCGACTTTTCAAACGTCCGCTATTTAAGGGTAACGCTATGGAATTTCAAAAGACTTACATCTAAAATCATCACTAGAAGTATAAACATTTGAAACGGGATATTTATCGTGGATAATATTTAAAAAAAATGTATCATGTTAAATATCCCGTTTCAAATGTGTATACTTCTATAGGGTTTTGACCATGTTAGTTTTAAACCATATCTAAAACCATCACTTTACTATCTTCTTTACATAAGACGCATTACTACAAAAATACCTACTCTAAGTCAAGATCTATTTAAACTTTTTGCCAAACTAGTTAACGTCTGCTTGATAACAAGAATAGTCGCTCGTGAGAAGTTCATTGTCACGGTCGAAAACGTTACTACCTAAGTATAAACTGCGCACTTCGTAAAGTTTAGAACTTCCTAGAATTCCATTCAATTACTTCGGAAGTCAATTGGTTTTTGTTTCGTTTCAGTCATTAACAATTTTCAGGCAAACGACGTCGTAACCTAAACCTTCACGGTTTGTGAAGACCACATGAAGACTTGGCAGGCGGCGCGACGCGTATCCAACGCGACATTGTGCAGCCTTGAGAATCGCCTGTGTTGTAGGTGACTAGAGATAGCGATTACAGTAGGTATATTTTTAAATAAGTATTTTGAAATTCATGTGGCAATGATGGTGACTCAATGTCTCACTACAGGGGTACTAAATGGGTACTATAGCAATAAGTAGTGGACTTTTACTTAAGGTCTCTATGGTTATTAAGTAATGTGTCCATCTTTTTTTAATTACTTCAATTTCAATTTTTATTAAAAGTTTTCGGCGTTACTATCTGAAATCTGTTTGTTTGTATCATTTTACAAACAATATGTAGTCAATAATATATACAGTTAATATATATATATATATATATATAGTTTCGCAGACAATATATAGTAGAACTTTTATTTCAGGATTTCAGAAATTTAAATATCTGGAAATACATCGTTTTGTTTTGAAATTACCTACTAAATATTGTTTTTTTTAAATTCATGTGACTCTTGGAGGAAGTTGTAGAACAGCAACAGAATAAATAGGTAGAGCGCAATAGGATTCAAATTGCATCGAAATTAAATATTAAATGTGGGTAGATTACTACATAAAAAAATAGGAAAAAGGACAAAAAGTGAAAGTAAAGGAGTGGAATGCTCTGCTCTCGTACAGCGATTCCGGTAAAATATAACCAAGTTGTGTTCAAGTCAAGAGTGAATGGAAAGGAAAGGAGTAAAATGCTCTGCCCTCGTACAGCGATTCCATTGTTCAAGTCAAGAGTGAATGGAAAGGAAAGGAGTGGAATGCCCTGCCTTCGTACAGCGATTCCGGTAAAATATAACCCAGGTATGTTCAAGTCAAGAGTGAATGGAAAGGAAAGGAGTAGAATGCTCTGCCCTCGTACAGTGTTTCCGGTAAAACATAACCCAGGTGTGTTCAAGTCAAAAGCGAATAGGTATCTACAAGGTAAGCGTGCATCACCTTCGGCCACATCGTCACTTTCCATCAGATGAGATCTTGGTCATACGCTTTCCTAGTCAGACAAAAAAACAATTCAAGTGCCTTTAAAAAAAGTGACAAAAGATTATCCTTTACTTGTTAAAATATTTCACCTCAAAAAGTCAGCTCGACCGCTCGCTTCTAGTTATAGCTTACACCAAGCTCACTAGAGTGCTGCCCATCATATTCGCTACAAAGAGTGAAACGCGTTCAGAATCACAACAATGCATAATTTCCTGGCCGTTTGTCTAATCAGCCGGAGAAAATCTGAAAACTGATTGTAGTGTCAAGCACGATCGTTAGCTGCAACGTTGAAATGAGAACGTTATAAATAGATGCTCCACACGCGTAATCTTTCATGTGGATGCGAACCGTAGTTTCTATCGTGCGGTCTTTCCCGTCGAAAATCATAGGCTAGCCAAATTAAGTCAAGATATGCTATGTCAATAATGTTATGATGTGACAATAAATAGCACACACGAAATATTATTAACAATATTCACATTATTGACAATAATATAGCACATGTGCAGCTAGCCATAGTTTTTTAATGGACCTTACAGAGGTTCATTAAATAAAATCATAATATAAATTATTTGTTTATCTATTTCTTCAAAAATATCATTTTCGGACGGATCATAACTACTTCTGGGCTGCTGGCCATCCCACTGGAAGTAGAGATAGAGAGAGCAAAGGCCTAAAAATATATCCATACCAAAATATAAAAGTTAAACATTGTCTGTTTGTTTGTTTGTTTTTTTGGCGAGCTTTCACGCGATAATGGCAGGACGGATTTTGATGAAATTTGGAATGGAGGTAGCTTATTCCCTAGAATAAAACATAGAATACTTTTATCCCGGAAAATTTTAAGTTTTCAAGGGTATACTGGAAAATTTTGATTACCCGCAGTAAGGAACGGTTGCCATGGAAACAAACTAACAAGTCTGTCAAAAAACTTCAAGAGCATGCTATACTTGCATTTGCATTGGTTTTTTAATAATAGAAGAACATAGGATGTTTTTATACGCTTTATTAATATAAAAAAAAACACACTTGTATGTTTGTATGTTTGTAACCGACTCCTTTGGACGCTATTTTGACCCACTTTAAACGGTCAGATTTCATTCAAATTATGCACACCTGTCAAAGAGCGATGACAATGCAATAATTCGAAAAAAAAAACGCTCTTATAAATAAACCAACCTAAAAAGTAGAAAATTAATTTTAATATTACACAATTTTTTTAAAATAAAACTTTTTTTCTTATTTACACTATTAAAATTTATTTTCTATTTTTTAGTTTGGTTTTCTATATAAAGCGTGTTTTTTAGTTTTATTAAACTATTATTTATTTTACAGTAGACCGCGCGGACGAAGTCACGGGCGGGAAAGCTAGTTCAATATATGAGTCAGTCAGATTTCAAGCTAAACAAAAAATAAATTAATAATTACCTATAGTTAGGAATAATAAAAATAATTTAGAAAATTATGTAAGTAGTTATAAATACATAAATAAATGCATAAATAATAAGCAGTGGTTATATATGTGTATGTTATAATGTCTTTACAATATGTATTATCATCGTTATAGAACGCTTATAGAAGAACGACCTAAAGCTCAGATGACCCACGCGAAAAAACGCGTGTCTGAACATGGCAAACAGACAGGTACAACAGAAAATTACCTAGCTCTCAATTAGACACTAGAGCCGTAAGGACCAGGGGCACTACAAATATTTATAGATAAATCACGTGACCAAATGCTGGCCTTTACTTTGCCCAAAGACATGCTGCCGTACTGTGTATTGTGTGCTGGCAGCATTGCCATACAACGTGGCAACGCTGCCAGCATTTTGGGAAAGTTACAAGTCGCTACCAGTGGGCTGGTAGCGACTTGTAAGACTAAATTTAGTATTAATTAGCTAGGGTTAACATACTAATTGTTATTTTATTTAAATTCACAGTTTAAATGTTTTTGCCGAGTGTATTTCTAATAAAACTACTTACCTAGACAAAAATAATGTTACCGTTTTTAAATTGTAACAGTAACAGTCTGATGAATAAACAATAAGTAGAACATTTCAATAACGATCATAGTTCCCGCCGCCTCAAGCTATCAATTAGTCCATTTTCAAGTCAAGATTATAAAAGCATATTTCACTCTTACAATGGCATTTCACACTTCTTCTAACGCATCATTAAGAAAAACATAAACACATCGTTAGTTTGATGCAATTTACTGACATACAAAACGAATATATCCGTAATATTCAAATGTGGAATCAAAAAGAAATAATAAAACTGCATTTATATCATAAAAAGTGATTGCAGCGTTTATTTTTTATTCACTTACTTCATCAGTCTAATAGCTATTGTAATATCTAACGGGTTTTATTTTACTGCTAGCAACTCGACCCGGCTTCGCCTGGCTCCTATAATTGATGGCGCTTTCACTAAATCATACACATGAAACCTCCCATGTGTAACATTAAAACTAAAGTAGGTAGGTAGCTGTCTAGTAACTAAGTATGTAGTTTTCCCCGCGGCTAAAACTGCATGCATAATCTACACCTACAGGTACAAATAATGCAGCCTGTATAAAATTGGCTATTGTAGCAGCATGTAATCATGCATTTTTAAAGCTACTCTAAGACTAAAATATAAATAATTAAGTTATTTAGATTAATTAATGCTAGTATGAATGAATTTTTCAATTCATCCAGTACAAACTATTTCAGTTGGTCATATAGATACAAAAAAGCCGTCAAAGCACAAACAAATACTTTTAGATGTTACATTTACGCGTGGACAATGATGATGGATACTATGTGTTAACCCAGGACTATTTTATATACCAAAAGTCAAAATCCGATAGTCGTTTCAGCGTGCGTAACAAACATGGGTGCATTGGAACTTGCGTGTAGGTACCCAATTCATATTATTCTAGGATCTGTCTATTGATACTGGTGGTGCGTAACACACTCACTCACTTACAAACTTTCGCATTTATAATACCCGTGAAATACAATCATACAAAAATCCAATCTAACACATCTACTTATCATATAAAAGTGAAACGTTGTTTGTTTGTAAAAAAAAAACAAAGAAAACGTGGGAATGCAAAAGACACTGCACTGATAACAAGGGAATGATTTCATCAGCTATCTACAGAAATAATGCAAATGATCTTATCTAAATACGGGTTTAGGACACGATAAATGTTTTAGATTTGCCAGATATTTCGTTTAATGTGATTGCAATCATTTAAGTTTATTTTTCTCGGTATAAAATAACATCGAACAATAACAAACATAACTTTATCTTAGTAGGTACAAACCTACAATTATTCACGTATGAGATGGGAAAGCGAAAAAGTTGGTGCTCAATGTGGATTATTTTCTCAATGCATTCATGAGTTATAAGATTGTTTCTATTTGTTGTAAATTTTTGAAAACTGGTGTACAATAAAGTATTATCTATCTATCTATCATGTGCCTTTTTTGGTGCTCAAAGTTGAAGTTGAAGCAAGAGAGTGCATCTGGCGAAGTCACTTCTTGAAATGAAAATAAAAATATTGAATAAAAAATTGAAAAAAAAAAACTGAAAAAATATATTGAATTATGAAATGAAAATATTTTTTAACGGGGCGTCTTTATTAACTAACAACGTAAACTCTTCTACAAAACATAACTATCTAACTAAAGACTAATGACTCGACAACCGGTTGGTCTAGTGGCTAGAGATCCAAGGTACGAAATCGAACGGACGCGGGTTCGAATCCTGCAAGGTGCAATCATTTGTGTGATGAGCAGAAATGTTTGTTTCCGAGTCATGCATGTGTAATATTCGTATCTATCTATGTTTATCCGTTATCTAGTGCCCATAGTACAGGGTATCCTAGTTTGGGGCTAGGTAATTAGTGTGGAAATGTCCCATTTAAAAAAAAAAATTATAAATGAAAATATTTTTCTACTAAGTCAACGATATCATGTAAGTTGAAATCGGTTCTGAGGGAACAGACAAACATACACACGCTGCTAAAATCATAACCCTCCCATTTTGTAGTCAGGAAGTAGTATGCGTAGGTGTATTATGAGAAATGACATACCTACGTAATTTATTTTTTAGACCCGGGAAAATGACCAAGTGGATAAAACCGCGGGGCGAATCTAGGTAGCATAAAATGATTTTAGACTGTGATAATTTTCTTGCGATCCCGATGGGTGACATTTGTCAATGGTGAACCTTTGAAAAACACCGCACAGTGCCAACAGACAGATCCTAGAATAATATGAATGGGTACCTACACGCAAGTTCCAATTTGCTATAAAGCTACATAGACTAAGGAACAAAAAACGACAATGGGCCCCAACAGCGAACAACATCCACTGGCCTGCTCATTACCATTCCACTGGAATACCGAATACCGATATAACAAAGGAACATCGAAAAAACTTAAAACAATGACAAATTGCTAGGCGTATCCTGTGATAGCGCAAACCGTTGTTTTTTGCTGGTTTCAACAATCAGTTTTTTATGTTGTTCTTGATACCATTAAAAGATCTATGTCCGATTGATAGGTATGCTGGAGGTACGAGCAAAGATCCCAGAAACTCTTTTTGAATAAAATCTATTTGTGTAACACAATTTGCCTGCACATTATTGGACGACCGGTTGGTCTAGTGGCTAGTAACTCTAGGCACGAAATCAAGCAGTCGCGGGTTCGAATCCTGCAAGGTGCAATCATTTGTGTGATGAGCAGAAATGTAAAATGTAATATTTGTATCTATGTATGTTTATCCGTTATCTAGTGCCCATGGCACAGGGTATCCTAGTTTGGGGCTGGGTAATTGGTGTGAATTGTCCCGAATACACACAATACACATACATATTATTTTCTGAAAAATATAATGTGAACAACGTTAATTTTAATTTACAGATTTATGTACGATCCGACCGTACATGTGACTCAAAGGTAGATCATAATAATAAAATGAGCTGGTGTTTATTCCAAATGTAAAATGTACCTAATTAACCTTTCAAAGTCCTCTTTAACTCCGCAAAGACCAAAAAAGCCTTCCAAAATAACGTCAGCTTCAACTACGTCATCAGGATATTTCAGTCCGCAGGCCAATTAGGTAGGCAGATACCCTATTTCACAGAAACACAGAAACAATCTAGGCGAATGACGTATTTTAAATTGTACCAACACGTCTTAAATTTCTGAGAAGAATTTCGTTAAAATAAAACCACAGCCTAAAAAATAAAAGACGTGTCCATACAGTAAACTTTGTTGCGATACATATAGAGTATGTTATTGCATTACATTCTTTTAATATGATTCGAGTCGTGATTTCGTCCGCTTAACCGATTCGAACGTGAGATTAGTCTTGGCAAAAGTCGCCAAGACATGTGGACTTTCCTGCTAACATGTGCGTTTAAAATATAGTAGGTTTGACTCATTTTACTTCGTGAAATGTAAATTCGGAAATTTCCTCTTAAATTAGGAGGAAAACAAGAGGTGAGGATTTCCCATTACAGCAACTCTCACTTTAAATTTGCCACGACTTGATCTATTCTGAAATAGTTTTCAACATATTCGTTTAGCTCAACATTAGCATAACAATAAATGTAAAGATATATCTAACTTCTATTTATAGGTACTTAAGCAGTAAGTCACAAAAAGTCGGTACAATGAAGATAATTTAAGAGAAAAATGACGTGAAATAAGCTACTGAATAAGAATGTAACGTTTTTGAAAGTCTTGTCTGTCTGTCTGTTCGCGCATTACGTAAAAACTACTGAACCGATTACTAAGCGGGTTTTAATGTTGGATAGCGTAGATTTTGACTTACAAACTAGTGTACTTGGTATCTCAATCCGATAAGTAGAAGCCAAGCAATCGATAAAAAACTGTTTGACGGCTGAACTAAATTTGGTATATTGTAGGTACTGTATAGGTAGGGTACTTTTGGTCCTGGAATATAGGATACTTCTCAGCTAAGCCGCGGGCACAGCAAGACTATAATAAATTCCATTTATAAATACATAAATAGATCATTATATTTATTAATGATACGAAGTAAGATAAAATGCTTCGTTACGATAATTTATAATTGTGGTGGACTACATAACATTTCCGGTTCGTCTGAGCCTGCTTGACCGTTTTATAGAGCTATTATTCAACGTGTTGTTTACATGTGTGTTTATCGTTAACCATTTATGTATGATACAAAATATCATACATAAAAGGCAAGGGTGCTTTTCAGTATCAGATAGAGGAGCAAAACTGGTGGCGGTGCTCGCGGCTTTGCCCACGTGGTCATTTCATTTAAAAGTAGCCCATACGTATTATTCCAGGATCATAAGTACCTATAAAGTACAATATATTTCTTCAAAATTCGGACAGCCGTCAAATAGTTTTTTATCAATTGCTCGGCATCTAATCATCGGATTAAGATACCAGGTACTCCAGTTTTTAAGTCAAACCCTAAGCTATCCAACAGTGAAAACCGCATCGCAATCGGTTCAGTAGATTTTGCGTGATGCGCGAACATACAGACAAACCAACAAACAGAAAGACAAGATTTAAATAAATAAAAATTGTTCAGCTATTTTAAGTACCACAGACATTTTTTTTAAATCTTTTATATTGTACAGACTTTTTTGTACATATTGCTTTATTTTAAGTATAGAAAAGATAGACTACTAATGTACCAACAACGTCTCAATCGCAAAATGAGTGACATCCTTTTGAAACTTAATTTTGGACTAGCCCGAGATGAGTATTCTAAGAAATTATGTAATCAAGTCTATTGTTTTCTTATGACTCACTATCAAAATCAAAACAAATGGATAGATTTGTTTGGAATAAATTATTCAAGACTGAATTATTCATAACAATCGGAATCCATAGCATACCTACGTATATATATGACATTAAGAAAGATCGACAATACGAGGTCTTCCTACTGAAAATGGCATTTTTTTCGAAGCAATCTTTGCTATTTTTACTTTCAAGTTCCAACAATATAAAGCAATCCATCTTAGCCTAACCTCTAACGGATTCGGTGACTTCACCATCATTGCAAGAGGACCGTTCTTTAAATGAGACCTATTAAATTAAAACATAAGCCCTCAAGCGTGCTGCCTACTCGTTTTGCCTACATTTTCAATAGCAACGTTAAAGGACCCGCTAAAATAACTTTTGCGCACTCCTACGCAGCTCTACCGGAGGGCATTGGCCTACTTTTTGTGCCTGCTATACGTCAAGTCTTGAGCGACTCCACTTGTCGGACTGGCTGTTTACTGCGGTGGTGCTTGCCAAAACTGATAATTTGAATTGGCTGGTTTTAATAGTATTAGTATACTAATAGACTAGCTTTTACTAATTAGGACACGTGTGGCAAGGAATTAAAATATAAATTTATCCACAATAGCTAACTGGATATCTAGTGCTGGTACTGCTGGTACATTTAGTACCAACCCAAACTAACTGGATATCTAGTGCTGATACTGCTGGTACATTTAGTACCAACCCAAACTAACTGGATATCTAGTGCTGGTACTGCTGGTACATTTAGTACCAACTCAAACTAACTGGATATCTAGTGCTGGTACTGCTGGTACATTTAGTACCAACCCAAACTAGAGGTGAAACAAGCTATAAGAAGACATAGTAAATGTACTCATATATCTATCTATACTTATCTATCTATCTAAACTTATAATAAAGTCAGTAATAAAGGTGGCCTATAGAGGACTTAAAATGAACTACAGAAAAGAATCTGTCGTTTTTAAAATTCCTGTCTGTCTGTCTGAATGTTTGTTCGCGCATCATGTAAATACTACTGGACCGATTGAAATGTGGTTTTCGCTGTTGGATAGCTTAGGTTTTGAATTAAAATCTTATCATATCTCAATACTATGAGTAGAAGCCTATTAGCCATCGTGGAAAATATTTTTGACGGCTGAAGGAATATTATATTGGTATTTTAGGTCACACAGAGTACTTTTAACAGTTATTACCTAGAGAAATGACCACACGTGCAAAGCCGCGGACACAGCTAGTAACATAATAAAGGTACTCATATATGAACTCAAAAATAGGGTAAGGGTATTTTAATTTATTACTATGAATTCGATAACCAACAACTCTTATTATGTTATCGAATCGGCCGTTTTATTAATTGCAATTGTCGTTTGCTTCCAAAACTCCTTATTCAGATACTCCTTTTAGAACAGTCATATATTCCTAATAAAGGAAATTACAAATACAAAATTCACAGAAATGATGCCGACCTTGCTCTGGCAACATACGGTTTAGGTATGTAGTACTGAAACCGAAGGTCGATGGTACCCAATATCATCGCCAGTAAAATCAGAGCAATTTGTATGAGGACAAACATTAATTTTACTTATTAGCAGAGATTGATACGTTACATTGTGTCTAACGGTACGTCGTCAAGGTTTTTTCTCATGGACTTTGATGGGACGTTGTTACTGTATAATAATACTTGTGTGTCGGGCCCATGTCAAATATAGAATTGATGACACTTAACAATAACGAATTGTACTTCTTTAGGCAAGAACAGCTTGAGTTACTGATACTAGAGATTGGGCAATTTTTATACCAAATCAGTAAACAATTTGTTTTGGAGATTGCAATACTATGCAACTAGATTTTAGGGTGCAATTACTTTTCACTTGCACTTGTTTTAGTTGGAAGTGGGGGCAAGAATTTTGACGAACGATGTGTAGTGCAGTGCTTTTTTTTGTTAAGTTATTTTAGCTATTTGTTAATCCGTGAGTCGGGGTTTTAGTGGGTCATGTCATTGGAATTGTGATTGTTAGGTTGACAATAAACACATGTATATTGTATTATAGTCCATTATGTTTATGAACCACACATGTTTACTATTGTCTCGTGATGTCTAATAGCAGAGCCGTGACCGCTAGGCGTTAGCGCCTCGCGATTTATTTGCTGCAACATAAAATACTATAGGAGAGCTGTAGCATCGCAACTACGGTGGGAGTCTTGATCATCATCATCATCATCAGCTTATATTTGTCCGCTGCTGGACGTACGTCTTAATGCACGCCACTGAGCTCGGTATTCAGCTCTCCTCATCCATTTTCTTTCAGCCGTTTTTCGCAGGTCGTCACTCCACCTGGGTCCTACTCCAAGATTGTCTAAACGTGGTCTCCACTTGAGAACTCGTCAACCCTAACGGTTATCGGTTCTTCGGGAAATGTGACCAGCCTACTACCACTTTAGCTTGCTTATCTTTAGAATTATGTCAGTCACCTTGGTCGGATATCTTCATTACGAATCTTATCCTTCAGAGAAACTCCAAGCAAAGCCACAGAATAAATAATAGTACAAGGCAAAGCTAAATAGCTCGCTGAGCGAATCTGAGGAAGTTTTGATGGAGAGGTCAATCGCTTCAGCTTCGAAAAATGTTGAGGCATTTAGATCTGTGTTGGTCTGTGTTGGTTGGCATTCATGTCTGTGTTGGTTTTGTGCATTAGTGGACCGCATCGTTATAGCTATGCTGCTTCACCAGTTACAGTACAGCACGTCGTCTTTTTTATGGTTGTCAAAGTGGAAGTTTCAACAAAATCTTGCTTATAAAAAGTGACCAAACTTGAATCATAGTTGGCTCAATGGCCAACTCCCTTGGCCGGCCTTCTTTCTCTCTCAATCAGTCGTGAGCTACTCTCCCGTGATTCCAGCCACTATTGTTGTATAAAAGTAGATACGGGATATCAGTTGAAAGGTTCGGATAAATAAAGGCAAGCCGCCAGGCAGGAGCGGCCGGATTGGAGTCAGGTTTCCTTTTAGTCAAAATATGGTGGCGCTAAAATGTAGTTTATACCTATCACAAATAGAATGAAAAGAAGAGAAGAGAGAGGGCATTGAGAGAGTAGTATCTCTATCATCTAACAGAAAGGGTCAAGAGCTTGATTACTATTTCATTTTAACTTAGTTTAGCTACAGGCAAGAGATATTTGTTTGATTAAATGTATTGCAAGTAGGTTACTATAATGTCTTTATAGGCAGTAAAATTTAATCTATTTAATTATCTACCTAAAAGTTGAATTAATAAACCACTTTTGTAGCTGATCATGTAGTTTGTTTGACGTATGAGGTAGTGCTGGCCTCTAGTGTTAGAGTTTATCAGGATCTCTGATATGGCTTTACGACTGCTATTTCAATAAAATTATAATTATTTTAATAAAAGCCAGCACTAACAGCACGGAGTGATGGAAAACCGCACATAATCTAGAAAACTAATTTTTCCGCACTAATTACTTTTCTAGATTATGTGAGGTCTAGCCTATAGGACTGAACCTGGTATCGTTGGATTCTAAGTTGCACTATTGAACCGTTAGCCTACCATCGCTCGTTAGTTGATAGCTGATCATAACTGGGCCTTATTTTACACATATATTTGAACACTATGGCTCATTACTAGCCCTTTCTAATGTTTCCTAATGACGTAACCTGTTATTTAAGATGGGAAAGGTATCCGATACTTTCACGCGTTCGAGTCCTTTCACCTACCTATATCTCTTATATAGAATAAAAATAAAATATATATCTATCAAAACTAATATGAGCTCTATTTTGTGGTAGCTAAGGTTCGAAGTACAGAACCAATGTGTTAGATTGAATTTGAAAAAGCACCAATAAGCCAAATAAAACAAGGCAAGTTTGAGTGATGCTTCTCGTAATGTTAAATCAAATAAGGCCATCCCCACTGATGCGACACGTCGCATTTGTCGCCCTTGTAGTATTCTACAGTATCTACAGTACTATTGTACAATAACGTCCAATGATCGTAATACTCGCATCATAGAATAAAACAAAAGTTTATGCCAAGTTTAAAACGTTCTAAATAAAGCTTCCGAATAAAACTACACTGCGCTAGTATTAGTTTTAGCTGTACGCGATATACGAACATAACTAATTTAAGTTATAGCTATACGCGATATACGAACATAACTAATTTAAGTTATAGCTATACGCGATATACGAACATAACTAATTTAAGTTTTAGCTATACACGATATACGAACATAACTAATTTAAGTTATAGCTCTATACGCGATATACGAACATAACTAATTTAAGTTTTAGCTATACGCGATATACGAACATAACTAATTTAAGTTTTAGCTATACGCGATATACGAACATAACTAATTTAAGTTTTAGCTATACGCGATATACGAACATAACTAATTTAAGTTTTAGCTATACGCGATATACGAACATAACTAATTTAAATTTTAGCTATACGCGATATACGAACATAACTAATTTAAGTTTTAGCTATACGCGATATACGAACATAACTAATTTAAGTTTTAGCTATACGCGATATACGAACATAACTAATATAAGTTTTAGCTATACGCGATATACGAACATAACTAATTTAAGTTTTAGCTATACGCGATATACGAACATAACTAATTTAAGTTTTAGCTATACGCGATATACGAACATAACTAATTTAAGTTTTAGCTATACGCGATATACGAATATAACTAATTTAAGTTTTAGCTATACGCGATATACGAACATAACTAATTTAAGTTTTAGCTATACGCGATATACGAACATAACTAATTTAAGTTTTAGCTATACGCGATATACGAACATAACTAATTTAAATTTTAGCTATACGCGATATACGAACATAACTAATTTAAGTTTTAGCTATACGCGATATACGAACATAACTAATTTAAGTTTTAGCTATACGCGATATACGAACATAACTAATATAAGTTTTAGCTATACGCGATATACGAACATAACTAATTTAAGTTTTAGCTATACGCGATATACGAACATAACTAATTTAAGTTTTAGCTATACGCGATATACGAACATAACTAATTTAAGTTTTAGCTATACGCGATATACGAATATAACTAATTTAAGTTTTAGCTATACGCGATATACGAACATAACTAACTCTTTTGGATTTAAATTAGTCCAAAAAGTACAAGAATGCTACGTTTTTTTTGCAATATTGGCAAAAAAATAATCTTCCATTTCTTATTTTGCATTGTATTTACTAGATACATTCTTTGGATGTAGTAGTTCTCTATATATACGTTAAGTACTACAAAAATGTTAGGCCACATTATTATGGAACATAATTATCTTATAACCGCATGTCGCATCAGTGACATATTGCATAATCAATACCTAAGTAAATTGGCGTGCCAACTATAGAAAGGTGATATTTTGTGGCTTACCTGTTTTAGTAAATACGATTGTAAAGGAGTTTATATACGTAACAGTTCTCTACTCACTAGTCGTTACTAGAAACTGATTTAGCGATATTAATTTGCAAAATCAATATCAATGTCCTTTATTACATAAACAAATATTTATTTTAAAGTAAAATTTTCATATTTTTTTGCTTTTCTTTGTTACCAACTTGTACCATAGTATTTATTGCGTGTACCAGCTTTGCTCTTACGCCAGTGGGTCATCTCATATGATGACCATCTCAGGATGATACCTACTGGCAGGTAATCATATTCTAAATAGGAAATCTAAACAAATCCCAACACACGCATCACAATGATTCACAGAAAGTGTACTCAAGCTCAATCGAGCCCTACATAATTGCGTTTAAGTTTCAAATATGTACCAAATATAGTAAATAGGTGCAAAAATAACCAACAAGTGCTCAACAAACCATGCCATGCTTCTGTGAGATTGTGCTGATGAATAATAATTACTCTTTCATGTTACAATGCGATATGACGTGAAAATTATATGAAAATATGAGAAACCATATAAGGCGGGCTGGAATATTTGGAAAGCAACGTATTCGGTTTTCAGCGCTCATGTAACGGATATTTCTCAACACAAACAGTTTTAGACGAATGACCTCATTTACTAGGGTTTTCTTATATTATGAATGCGTTGAAATATACAGATTTTTGTTTATGTGTGCCGAAATGTTTTCCAAACTGCCCTACGGTCTTCAAGTGTCCCTTTTTATGATTGAAACTGATTATGTATGGAATGACTGATTGATGAATTATACAACATTTTATACAAAATTGGAAATTCAAAACAATTCAGGACCCAAAATTTCCATACAAAAAGACGTCACAGTGCTTGAAGCCCCATATTATGCCATGCAGTTTAATAGGTCTGCATCTTACCGCCGAGGCGGGGTTTCGGCGCCGGCGCGGGCGCATTGCCCTCCTGCAGGACGGCGCCGCTCTCTACATCTGTAATCATAACTCCTGTTAAGAATCTGGGTCCAGGACTCCTGTGTCAGGAAATAGTAGGGAAGGTAATGGTGAACTGGAGTAAGGGTAGTTATATGAAAAAAACGTAACCATGGATGCCTCCAAGAGTTATGCTCGCGCGTGAGTGTTCGTTTATTTTAACTTGTTGGATTATTACAAAGGCTTAAACATAATCGTTTATGTACAAGTAGGTTTAGATCTAGCAGCGCTACAGCTTTTACAGTTTTTTCTGCTTTTACCCATCTTAATCGGGAAATCAATTGTTTTTGTAGTTAGTTATATACTCTGCAGATTCGTATTAGGTTGTACCGCCATTGAAATTAATTTATTTTCTAGTTTTATGTAGTAGTAAGTTGTTTTAGCCCGTTAATAAAGAAAGGCTTACCCGTTATCCCGTTAAGAACAAATAGTTTAGTCATGATTTGAAGGGGCTACAAAAACAACATTAAAATACAGATTTAAAATTTTTGATATAGATTATATTAGGTTCAGAACATTTTAATTATCTACGCAGTTACCTACACAGACTAAACTGTATATTAGGAACAGGCGTTTAGTAAAAGTACTACAACATACAATGATCATCATAGTAATATAACTTTTGTAATACAGAAGAGATTAATGATGGTAACTTAATATACGTGACCCAGTCTTGAGATAAAGAGGTAATACTTTCACCTCATCAGAGTAGCTGTAATGTAAACAAGAATGTACCTAATTAAAATAATTTAAAAGAAGTTATTTTGTAAACAGCGTGTTCATAGAGTAATGGCCTAGACTAGAACAAATGTATCTCAAACTTGAGCTTTTACAGGAGGTTCGTTAAATAATGAAGTAGATATAGAGTTCAGTTTTTTGGCAATATCAAAGAATCCATACAAATATATAAAAGTGAAACGTTGTCTGTTTGTTTATTTGTTCTTTTGTATGGTTGTTTGTTAGGGGAGATTTCACGCGATAACAGATGGACGGATTTTGATGAAATTTGGAATGGAGATAGCTTATACCCTAGAACAAAACATAGGATACTTTTATCCCGGAAAATTGTAAGTTTCCACGGCAAAACTGGAAAATGTTGATTACTCGCTGTAAGGAACGGTTGCCATTGAAACGAAATAACAAGTGTGTCAAAAAACTTCAAGAGCAATGGTGCTATACCTACTTTTGCATGGGTTTTTAATATCCTAGAAGAACATAGGATGCTTTTTTTAGCAATAATCAGTAGTCCGCGCGGACGGAGTCGCGGGCGGGAAAGCTAATAAGATATAATCTACGTTCACAAAATATTTTTGATAATGTTAGCATTTGTTCGAAAGCACAAATAATTTTTCACATGTGCTGATTCCGCTTTGGACTACATTTGTATGTTTATGTAGTACCCACGTTTACATTCGTACACTCTGTATAATTTTATTGTTAGGTAATGAGTGATACCTACTCTATGTCTCCATATTCAGATTATTACGCTGCGTGTAGAAAACTACATAACGTGTTATTATTATTATTATTCTATTTCGCAGTCTAGTAAGCATGAAATGTTAATAGCTATGTCATAATAGGTTCCACATAGTAACTAGTCACAATTATAACATCCTCTACAATCTCAGAATGCACTATAATAATATACTAACATTAATTATGTACGTAAAAACCCCAAAGTCAATATACATGCTCAGCGCCCTCCTTGCCATACCTTTTAGTTTTTCACAAAATCTAATTAGATGGGCACTCGTATTCCCACGTTTCTTGCTGAATTTATTGTATTATTACTTTAAGTACGTATTTATAAATAGATATTACAGTCCAAAGCAGTGGTCATAACAGCCTTTGTACCGGATTTCCCAGTTTTTAATCAGGCTAAAATAATAATGGGTAAAAGGGAGGTTTGGCTTTAAGCTATACGCAATATTAGCATTTGATAAATCTACATCAGTGTTATTGAGTAAAAACCCGTAGGTATTTACAAGTCCACAGAGCCACTAGTAATTTAAAATGTAAGTTATAATATTAGTTTTTTTCCTTTTGTTAAATTGATTTCATTTATGCTTCATAAACCTACAAAAAACTTTACTGTGACGAGCATGTTGATAAAAACACCATAATACTTCATTAGTAATTCTGATACCCTTTCAATGGCAAAAATACAGTGTCCAAATGCCATACTTGTTTTTTTTTTAAAACTACCTGGTTTTGATGTTACAAAAACTTTATATACCTGCTACCTACGGCAAATTTTTGTTGCCAATTAATCATGTGAAGTTTTCCAACAAAGATATCAAAAAGATTATTGTTTAATGAGATCTTTCCACCTTTGGTCAGCTACTATTCATTAGTCTACATAAACACAATCCCATTGTCAATGATAATGGCTACTGCTATGCTTGTTTTGGGTGGTTAATGTGGTCATTGATGACCTTGAAGCTGCGGGCGCAGCTATACAACAGGTAGCTTTACAATAATTAATTTAGATGACGAAAAGATGTTCTTCAAAATAGAGATAAAATGAGCGTCCAACATGATATCATCATCATCATCAGCCTATGTCTGTCCACTTCTGGACGTACGTCTCTCCTAATGCACGCCATTGAGCTCGGTCTTCAGCTCTCCTCATCCATTTTCCAGCCGCCTCCACTCCACATGGCCACATGGTGTCCACCACCTATACCATCCACCCGAGAACTCGTCTACCCCAACGGTTATCGGTTCTTCGGGAAATGTGACCAGCCCACTGCCACTTTAGCTTGCTATCACTGAGTGATATCATCATGTATCACTGAATGAATAATAGGAAACGAATTCATCAAAATTCATTCCAATTCATCTGTTATTGACAAAAGCTGTTGGTTCAATTGAAAAATAATCAAAGATTTTAGGCAAGGAAACGTTAAAGTAGGCACGTACTTTTGAATGATTTAACTGCCCATTACATTTTTTAATTCTTTTGTTGATTTTCCAACATGCAAATATCATATTTTCAACAAATATATGTAAAATATTTCCATCCATTCGAGTTAAATATATTAGTATAGTAAATTAACGCTAATTTAAATACATTAAAATAATAATAAATAACATTCAAAATTATTATGACTACTTTTGGTTTCAAACTTCATGCGAATTGAATACATTTTAACTGCATTGTTATTTAAAAACAAAAAGAAAAGACTTAAAATATTAGGCCGTTTCTAAAGACAAAATGTTCGAGAAATCTGTCACAGATACTAATAATTTGAATTTATGTTAAAAAGCTAGATCATATGAGCGATGTAAGCGTTATGGCCATTTATATCTCGATTTGTTTCAGTCTATCAGTTAATTCATTGAGAGGCGGACGAGCGCGCCGGCAAGTGGTGCAAACAAGCATTGTTCGATGCCGTTGATGCTATGAAACATTATAATTGTTATATTAATATGTATATGTTATAGGTTATTTTACAGTTTAGTAATGATTCTAAGCTATTAAACGAGAAAATCTTTTAAATATACACTCGTGAGTAATGAAATCGACTCACAAAATCAATGGTCTTTTTTTTCTATGTTATTATTATATAATTTAAAAATTAAATCAGTTGAAAGTTGGAATCATATCTTCATGCAAAAATAATCGTAAAAATCTAGCACTTCTTACTGAAAATAGGTACAGTTAGAATTAATGCTTGAAAATATTGCTCTGCTAAGTTTTGCGCCGGGATTGCCTATAATTTTTTTTAATAATTTTTCAAATTATAGTATGAGTATAACCATTATTATTGATTTTACATTTAAATAAATGATTTTTTCTTTAAAGGTTTTAAATGTTTTAAAATCATACAAATCTTGCTTTCAAATTTTTACAAAATCTCGTATAATTTTAAGTATCGACGAAAATTATTTAATTATAAAGGTAAGATGGTAAAGTTTCAGTGTCTATCGTTTTTATTGTTTGTTACATACTTTCAGAATTAGAAAAACACGATTGCGCACATGAGGTCTTGAGTCGATTTCATTGCTCGTGAGTGTACCTATATTTCATTGCTCGTGAGTGTAGCTATATTTCATTGCTCGTGAGTGTACCTATATTTCATTGCTCGTGAGTGTACCTATATTTCATTGCTCGTGAGTGTACCTATATTTTCTTTCATCTCTCTCTCGAAAAAGTAAAAAAAAGGATGGCAGTGACGGATTAGAGATTGTTTGTGTCCAATCTGTCAGATCTTTGAGAAAACTCTAAATAGATTGGGCGTAGAAGGGTCCGACTTTATTTTAGTGCCCGACACGCGAGGTGACCATCAAAGAGTGAAGCCGAAAATTTCGCAAGTCACGTTAAAGACTCGGCATGTTCCGTTGTTCTTTTTTATTCTGTGCCAGTTACTAAGCAAAACCGAAGTCCTACGCGACAGTATCAGCAGGTAGCAAAAAAAAACTAAAGCGAAACGGCCCACAAATACTTAAAACGTTATACATTATCGTTAAATGTAAAACGTGTATGTTTTGTTTATAACAAATGTAGGTAGGTACAGTCGATCATGATAGCACGCTTTTCATGTACCTACCTACCTATTTTATTAAAATAAGGACACGCTACACCCATTTTTTTTAAAACAAATGGTATTCAATTAGTGAACTACATATATTTTCACGCGTGATAAAATATAGTGACGTCACTCCGGTCGGCTAGATACAATAGCCAAGCTAATTTTACATCTAGAGATTCCATAGACTTGTATTATAATTATGTACATATAGACAGACTTTTAGATTTGATATGTGAAAATTAAATAGCAGATAATAATTGTTTAACTCGTATATTGTTACTTGATGTGCCTCAGCTTTGCCCACGTGGTCGTTTCTCTGGGAATAATATATTTTTTGTCTGTGATCGAAGGTTAAAAGTAACCTACGATGTCTACGTTATATTCCAGGATCAAAGTACTACAGTACAATGATACTACATTTCATCTAAATTATTTCTTCAGTAAAATAGTTTTTTATCGATTGCTCGGCTTCTACTCATCGGATACCAAGTACCAAGTAAGAAGTCGGATACCAAGTAGGTAAACCAATTTATAAGCCAAAATCTAAGTATCCAACAGTGAAACCCACCACAAACAAACAAACAAACAGACAGATAGACACGATTTAAAAAAAAAACTTGTTCAGTAGTTTATTTTGAGTAATAAAGACCATTTTTTATCTTCTTTTTACAGTTTTTCTTTCTTATCGCTTTATTATAAGACTAAGTATAGATATAGATATAAGATTATAAGTATACATGTGTATAACATTAGATGTATAATTAAGAGACAATAAAACAGATAATTTAAAAACTATTTATCTAATCTGTAGGTACAGCGACCATACGTGTGCGATAAATATGATGTAGGTATGTACCTAATTGGTTTTGGGATTTAACAATCGAACCGAAATATAATCTTTATGAAAGTGTAATCCACTTTGTCATGTAACAATAAAATGTAGAAATTTAGTTTTGTTTGAAGTGATAAATAAATTTTCATGTTACCACGAAAAAGTAGATAGTACCTACTACTTATGATAGGAGTAGCTGGAAATATGCGGGATTATCAACACCATAAAGTAAAAAAAACAATTGCTTCAGACTGTCAGTCCAATGCTACTCATAACAAAAATATTGGCCGTTGTATAAACTGTGTACCTGCTTGTCATGAAATGCAATAAAATGTTTGTATGTCCATATATTCTGTGTAATGTACAATTTATTTTTGTTCTATAATAAGACGCCCTTCTCAAATACCTACTATGCATACAATTAATACTGAAGTGACCTACAAGATTAGTAAACAATATAGTTTGAGAGAAATACAGCTTTTGGCAAACAAAACAGTATCACAAGATGGACAGAGCTACTGTACAAGTAGCGCACAATATGCGTTTTGTTTATGCTATTCTAGTTGCTTATGAATATAACATGCGTTTCTAACAAAGCTACTTCCTACTACCTGTAGGTAACGTTCCTAAAATCTTTGACCAAAATAAAGGGCAGAATTTCGGTCAACTGTTGCTTCGGCCAGACAGGTCTTTAAATGTTTATGAGCTCCCGGTCTCAAAGCTGTTCGATTAGGTTTAGTTTAGCTTGTTTTAATTAGTTTAAATTACTTATATATATATATATATATATGTTATTTGTTTATATCCTTGAACTAAATACAATAACATGAGTATGCGTTTTGTTAACGATATTATTTTTGCATACGAATATACCGATAATTTTTAAGTAGGTACAATACTTACAGTACACATTTGTGGGTCTTATATGGTAGGACGATTAGCTAATGTATAATTGTTTCCACATTCACTTTTGATAACACTGTTTAAAATGTAACTTTGTATCTATCTTTTTCGGTTTGTTTAAGATAATTAATGCGGTTAAACAACTGGACTAAACATTGAAATTCTCCGACTTACGATTACGAACATTCTTGTAACTACTAGTACACCTACATACTTTTATCAATCAAGTGAGAACACGGTAATGTATTTATATCACTTAATATTATAAAGATGTAAAGTTTGTTGTTTGTTATTGATCTGATTCTAAAATTCTTTCAATAATAGGAAGCTTCATTATACCTGAGAGCCATAGGTTATTAAGTATTGATGAAAATACGAATTTTGTCCAACCTGTTCCGTGCTCACTATTAGTTTATTCTGTGGTGTCTAAACAAGAAGAGGGTGCGGGAGGGCGGGGATTTCCGCGCGTTTTGTCTATATAAAAAAAACTTCAATATAATCTTTTCAATTGTTTAAATAAATATTAGAAAATCCCTTAACTACCCAAATGAAGCCGGGGCGAGTAGCTGGTGTAACAAAATCTTTAGACGCAAAACCGCTTGAATAAAGGTATCTATTATTAAACTAAATTATATCAGTTGATAGAATACGCTTAAGGCGGGGTAGGCCGCCAATTGTTTGTCCTGCTCGTCCAGGTGCAGTGTGAGCGGGAGAGGTGATGCAGCTCGGGAGTCGATTTTACATATTTTTTGTGCTTTTCTATCGATATCTCGGTGAATAAAAGTCAATTAAATAATGTGTTCGGTTATTTGTCTAGTTTAATAGGGTAGCTATATAATTATTTAAAAAAAGTATGTTGTTGTCGCTGAAAATAACGAGAACTGCGATGAAACAAGTTATTTTCATGTGGTAGTTCGTGATTTTTTTCCAAGAATACCAAGGAATTTCTGAAAATTGTGTTCAGTTATTTGTATAGGTAGTGTAATTTTTTATCCACAGTATTTTTTAGTTTGCATAAAGTTGTTTCCTTACATCGTTCTCGACGTTTTGCTATTCGTCTTTTTGCTGATTTCGGTACTGACCCCGCCTTAACTCTGAGAAACCATATTCTCTGTTAGGGATAAGACCGTTCATTGTGACACAATAAGTAATGCTGTTTTTACCTCTATGATTTCGTTTTATTATTGGGATGCACGATCCTTAAATTAAATGGTAGAGATCTCAGATCTTTTGTTTGTATGATCTGAGGTAGAGACGCACTCGACACACGCGACTGCGTGTACCTTCATATTAATCTTTAAGCTAAGTATACCTAATCACTATAGGGGAATATTTACTAGATTTATTTACATAGGTTCTATATTTTCTACAAGTATACTTTCTATAATTTCCGCAAATATATTTTGAAATTTCAGTGCGCACACGAGTGTTTTTAAATAAATTTAATGCATTTTTCATCCGCTTTGATCGATTGATAACTTGTCTTCGAACTTTTACGAGAGGGGGGAATTCAGTTTATCCAAGTATTTCATGATAACACTAAAATAAGTATATGTAAGAACCGTAATAATGTAGGTACTTAATAAAAAAAACATTAGCTAATTATTGTGTAACTAACAAAAATCAATAACTTTTTAAGATGTTTATTGATCAAAATGTACGCCTCTTTTTCTTCTTACAAAGTTTACTACCCCCTTTCATTCATTTAAGGATGTAATTTTAACAAAACCTCTCCATTTATTCGTTTGTTTGTCGTATGAGGTAGTGCTGGCCTCTGGTGTCACCTCTCGATGAAATTGTCGTCATTGCTTAATGCTGATATTTCTTTATTATGAAAGAAAACAAATTCAATTAATTGTTGGTTAAGGCTAAACAGCGAAGAGATCTTGGTAGGACGTTATCAAAAATCAATGCTCTTCGCGTTTATAGTTCTTTGTATTCTTCTTTCTCTGTTAAACTTTGATCAAAGAAATTGTACAATAGATAATTTGAATTGAAGGTATTGAATATTTCAACACAATATTTTATAAAATTAGGTACCTATATGTAAAAACGCTTCGCTACATCTTCGCTTCGTTGCCTGTTTGAAGAGACCTTTGTGAATTGGATTGATAGTTTCCTAAAACATTTCAATATCTATTACTGATTGATTTTCAGTTTCCTTTAGTTTAGATTTATATTTTGATTAGTGACCTCATCCACTGAAACGTAAAATAAGTACCTAAGATTACCTTGTCGCTTCAAAACAATAATAATATGCTAATATGTTCAATATTTTCCTTAAAAACTAAAATAATAATGTTACTTAATCCAAATATAGGAATGCGTTTTATCCCAGTGCTAACGTATTTTGTTGTATATCCGCATTGCGCATGCCTAACACAGAACCAATATCTTGGGTAATTTTTTTTTATAATTTACTTAGCTTATTGAACTAGTTGTGCCCGCGGCTTTGCCACCGTTGTAATTTATCTAGCTTATAAGTAACCTATATGTGTTATTCCAATACCAAAAGTACGTTCAAAGTACAATATACTACATTTCATCAAAATTTGTTCATCCGTCAAATTGTTAATTATCGATTGCTCGGCTTCTACTGAACGGATTGAGATACACCAATTTTAAGTCAAACCCTATTGTGCAGACTTTTTTTTTTTTTTTTTTTTTTTTTTTTTTTTTTTTAATTATATATATAAGTACTTATAGATACATAGACGGCAGGGTTATTTTTTTTTACCATGTATTGTCAAAGTATCTAGTCTATCAGTACCTATTTCTAACTATTCCTGATATTGGAGTAATAAAAATGATTGTTGATCCAATCATGAAATGAGTATTACGTAAGACTAGTTTCGTACGTGCTTATTTAACAGGATTTGTGCCATAAATTCTATAGCGCGGGCGGTCAAAAGTGTCAATTTCAAAGGTCAAGTACAATTTACATCTGATTTGTTTCGGAACGCGCGGGATCACAGGTAATTGTAAAAAAAGGGCGGCCCGTAGTCTTGTCGCTTAGTACTGCTTGTTAACACCAGGGATGATTTTGTTTATCGGCAGCACAACTAATAAAGCGCATTGCATGTGGAACTATTACTTTAGTACCCGTATACAAAAATCTAACAAAGGGTAGAAATAAGTACCAAAAAATTAAATGATCTGTTTGTTTGTTTGTCGTATGAGGTAGTGCTGGCCTCTGATGTCAGAGTTTGTCCGGCCGCCCGAGGGCCTCTGACATGGCTTAACGACTGCTATTAACCAATAACAGCCGGGACCGACAGCTTAACGTGCCCTCCGAAGCACGGAGCGATGGAAAACCGCACATAACTTCGAAAAGTCATTGGTGCGGGAGCCTAGGTTTTGAACCCGGTATCGTTGGATTCTAAATTGCACTATAGAACCATTAGGCCACCATCGCTCTAAATGATCTGTGGGATCAAGCGTATGAACACGAGCAACACTAGGTCAAAACAGCTTGACAATCACGGTGTAAGGATTTGAAGGATGTAGCCATATCCAACCAATTCGACCAATTGGTGTGTATGCGCTGCTGGACATCTTTGCTTACAAATTGTCAACTTTTTAGATGAGGCGTACCTTCTGTGGAACGGAGCAATTTTTGCTCCCAATTGTTCCAATAAACTTCCAAAAATGTTTGCCGCCGTAGCGTCTGTAGAGCCTTTTAGGACCTAGAAATCGATCTCTAGATTAAACGGTAATCTGTATTGCGATCTTTCTTCAATATCTTTCGTCAATCTCGTGATCCCACTTTTGATGTGAAAGACTTGCAAATTAACCATCATCTACCATCATGCAATATTTAAATTATTGTAACAATGATATTTTTGTTTTGAATGGATCAATCTTGATTTATATACAAGGAAGCGATGGTAGCCGAGCGGTAGGTATACTAGTGCATGTTAGAATCCAACGATACCGGGTTCGGTCCTCGGCCCCGTATCACTACTGACTTTTCTAAGCTATGTGCGGATTTCCGTCCGAGCTTTTAAAGGCACATTAAGCTGTCGGTTCCGACAAACTCTGACCTCTAAAAGTAAGTCTAAAAGTAAGCCGATAAAACATTTTCACAAATTATAACCAGATATTTGATTTAAAAAAAAACTCATAACATTTTCACCGTTCAAACATTTCACTTCTAATGTAGACGGAAAATCTTGATCGTGTTCGTTTTCTTCGCCTCGAGGTCCCTGCTTCGCAAAAACGAACAAAAGGACGGTTCAAGATATATCTGTCGCCCGACCCCTTACTAAGCGAAAGAATAACTGATAATGCATTTATATATTCGTATCTATTTATGTTCATCCGTTGTCCGTACAGAGTATTCTAGTTTAGGGCTAGGTAATTGGTGTGAATTGGTCCTGAATTTATTAATATTGAATTATCTTCGGCTACGTAAAATAGTAACCAATAAAAAATACATTGACAGTGCACTAGGAACTACGTACTAAACAAATCATATTTCAAAACTAAGTCCTTATATATTTTCGTCAGCAACTAAGGTAGCCTCTAATGGGTAGATATGCTTGATTGATAGTAAGGATAATCTAAGCAGATTATTACAGTGACAATATAATAGATGGGTAGCTGCGTTAATAAAGTTTATCAATTTAATTTATTGTGGCCGTAAGCATAACATAACGTTTAGGACCTAACATATTATTTGAATCCAGTTATGTACCTCGCAGTACCGCAAAGAAACCTGACCATGTTTTTAAATTGCGTTTAAAATATATCATTTTAAACAAGTTAGTAAAATTGTATAATTTTGTTAGGTAATTTGTATATTTTTTTCACTCTATTTTGGACAAAATTATTAAGTAGTATGTATGTATGTATGTTTATTTATTAACATTTAAATTATAATTGAAATGAGTTTTTTTTTTCAGCAAAAGTCGTTTGCTTGCACATCATTTAGAGGTTAATATTCTCCAAGAGCCCTGCGTTACTAGCTCAAAAACGTATAAATAATTATTATCACAATAATATTTATAAAATACTCACTGTTCACGGATTTTGTCGACATCTTTCTCAGTTGCAAAAGTTTGGGAAACACAAAATAAATGAAGCTCGGAGCCCCCTGAAGTCAGACACGCGCGGTTCGTAGACGACTGCTACGCTGACACTCCTACGAGTTTCGCGCGGCAATAAAACCGATTATTATTTTCAGATAAATCGCGCTGAAATATTATTTGTAAAAATAATCGTTTTATTATTTCGGGCGCGTGCTGCTCGCGCGTTGTTCGGACTCGATATGACAGTGTTCCCGGTGAAATTCGCTGGCAGGGTGTCACGTTAAATGGCAAATTATAGAATAAACAATGTCGGTCATGGAGATGGATGAGGCTGCCGCTTAGGTCATGTCCTGTAATAGGTTAAGGCAGCAATAAGGTTGTATATGGGTAAACAGCAGTACTCGTACTGGCCAGTAGGTAGACTGATTACTCTTGAGGACAATGTTTACAATTGCATTGGGATCATCCGCAGAATGTAGACAACGTAATTGTTATTGTTAATTACATTTAAATCGTTGTTTTGTTGTCAGTTAGGATCCAGTCATCGTGAGGTTATTTTATTATAGGTAGACGTAGTATTTATATACTCTTTGTAGGTAGATAGATAGATATATTGTATTATTATGTCAACAGTAAATTATGTTGTCAGACATGCCTAGTAAATTCAGGATTCCGTACTTTAATGAACTTAAATTGTTTAGGTTCCACAATTTAAGAACCCTTAACCTTAGTTAAGGGTTCTTCGACTAGTTTTGCTATGTCCGCCTATCCATCCGTCTGTCCATCCGTCTGTCACTATCTGTGCGTGCGTCCGACTGTGTGTAAATCACAGCCATTTTATTCAGAAACTATTGTCACTACAAGGTTGAAATGGAGCACACGTTTTATATTTATAGAGCAGTTAAATATCTATTTACAAAATATAAACATATTTTTTGTACCCCATCGGGAGGGGTCTCTTTGAATATGTATTTTAAACTTTTAATGAGGTTTCTTTGACAGTTTTTTATTTATTAGGTAAAATATTTTGTAAACGGGATACAAAATATTTAGCTCTAAAGTGACCTTCGGCTTTATCAGTTTACGAACTATAGCCAACCAAGACAACGCATTTTATGCCCTAATCAACTATGAACAAATTCCATAGCTCACTATGGGATTTGTTCATAGTTGATTAGGGCATAAAATGCTTAGACGTAATCCAACCGTAATATAATGCAGCCCCCCGATTCAGGTCCTTTCGATAACTCAGGTGTCGATCGATTTGGTGTTATTTATTCTGTGGGTAATCGTTCAACTCAAATTAAATTTTTAGTTCACTATATCGAATCGATTCGATTGGATATTGTGAACTAAAAAAAAATAAAAAATTAGCTAGTAGTAGACACGCTGAGTGCTGTGTTCTCTCAGTCCAGCACTCGACGAGTCAACATCATCCGAAGATGCCTCGTGCAGAGGCGAAACACGTGTCGTATTGATGTCAGACGTTTGGTATTTGGATCGAGGTATATGTTTTTTTATTGTGTTTTTATATTGTATGTATATGAATATATAAGTGTTTCGATACTTGTATTTGGGTAGGGTTTGTTTAGCTTGGGGGTTTTTTATTGTGTATATATATTTATATATATTATTTGTATATAAGTGTTTTTTCTGGCCTCCAGGCCTTAGCTTTCATTTCATTTATATTTTTCATTAGTTCAATTTTGGGTAGGGTTTTGTTTAGCGTGGGGTTTTACTTGTGTTAATTTTACCATTTATCATTTGTCTGACTTACAGTTTTGGCGGAAGTAAGCTACATATTTTTATTTTGTTCATTTAAAAAAATAGTAATTAGGCCGTGTTATCTTCGATTTGAATTGTAACGAATTTAAATAATTAAAAAAAAACTCCCATTAACAACTCCTGCATTTCAATTTTCTTAATCAATTTCCGTTCTAAACTTGAAAGAGTGCTGTTATCTTGTGTACCTACTTATAATAAAGCAGTAAGTAAGAAAACTCTGTACAAAGATGATATATATTTTTTTTCGCTCGTCATGTAAAAACTACTGTACCGATTGCGATGCGGTTTTCGCTGATGGATAGGGTTAAAAATTGGTAGAGATTACAGTTTGACTTCAAAACTGGTGTACTTGATATCTCAATCCGATGAGTAGAAGCTATTTGAACAAAATTTGACATTTGGTACTGGAATAACATAAGTACTTAAAAAGCCACGGGCACAGGTAGTCAATCAATGATGTCATTTAATTACTTAGTTAAGTAATTTAATTGATTAAATTTTATATTTATCTTAATTACAGCATTATTATTTATCGTAAGCGTAACAGCAGCTCTTTTGGCGATTATAATGTTTCCTAATTATACAGTCTGTATCTACTTTATCTATGTTGTATATAATTGTTAACATATATTATAACTACTAATCCTATTCTATCATTTTTCTTTGTAGACAGAAAGAATTTGATTAAAGTGGGTACATAGACATAAGATTGATAGATCGGTACCTAGATCCTTTATCGCGCAACGATAATAAATAAAAATCATTATTATACCTTAGTACTGGACAATCTTATCGCTAAAAACAATTTCTTGTGTGACCTGTCTTTGAATCCATCACAATCACGTAGGTAACCACTATTTTTATTTTCTTAGTTAGCAGCTAGCTATGCTCTGCTATGTGTGCCCGCGGCTTTTTTCGCGTATTCATTTTTCTGTGGAATAAACCAAAAGTACCTAAAAGTACACACTACAAAATTCGTTCGATTGCGATACAAAGTACATCAGTTTTTAAGTGAAAACTTAACAGTGAAAACCGCATTGTAATCGGTCCAGTAGTTTTTACGTGACGCGCGTACATACAGGCAGACACAGACAGACACCGTATTTTTTAATTATTTTTTTGTAATACTTACCGCTTTATTATAAGCGTATATGGACTGAAATTTAAAACTCTGCTGTCAGAGTTTTAATGGCAGCCAGCAACTACCTCATAAGACAAACAATAAAAATGAATATCTCGCGGCCTGCAAGATAATCCAAACCTTGGTCGGAATGTATCTGGTCTTCTTACTTTAATTTGTAACACTGCACTGTCACCCTAACATGTCGCTGGCAACATTTATTTTTATCAAGCTTATTAAATTGAAGATTCTAGGACTGAAAAGCTTTTTCATACCACCTGCTCGACAATGTCCAATCAAATATCACGCAATCTCAACGTAAAACAACCATTGCTCCGTGCTTCGGAGGGTACGTTAAGCGGTCGGTCCCGGCTGTTATTGATTAATAGCAGTCGTTAAGCCATTTCTGAGGCCCTCGGGCGGCTTGATAAACTCTGGCACCAGAGTCCAGCACTACCTCATACGCCAAACAAACAAACAAAGGATATGATGTTTTATGAAACTCCCAAGAATGTAATGTTATATGAAACTCCCAAGGGATATAATGTGTTTTTTTGAATATGGAACCTTAAAATTCTCATAGTTTGTGGCATTGTAAAGAGACTTTATCCGAAAATCGAACTGGCCACCATGGGAACACAAAAATAAGTAAAATTTAAAAATTATTTTTATAAATTAAACTTATTGCTTTGTAATTTTTTATGTTTTTAAGTTAATTTTATTTTAATTGCGTTTTCATCGTTTTGTGAGCCACCCTGAAAGTTTCAGCCGGATAGCTAGTCGGAAAGTGATCGTTATGAAATTTGAATTGCAAGATTCCTGGATAGACAGAAATACATGGATACAGATAGGTACATAGATAGATAGATAGATAGATACATACATACAAATGAAGTTAGATAAAAGCTTTTAAAAAACTTGGCGCGATTGATTTTGATGTGAAACAAAAGAGGGTGTTTGGTGTTATTTTAACAATTCCGTATTTTATCATTTTCAAGTCGCAGAGCGATAGTGTTTGACTCTGGAGTTTTTTATATGAGACGCTCTAGGGATGATTAATAATCTATTACAGGAAAAAACAAAAGATAAATACGAAATAGCCTATAACGATTTAGTCAATGGAGAACAACAAAAGGAGTCAAGGCTGTGTCCGTCCTTTTAGTTTATTTCCTACACTTAGCATTCACTCGAAAGCCAAGTTGCCTATGGTGCATTTATTCAATGCTCAAATCTGAGTTTTTATCGCAGAAGGTATGAAGAATGGAGTATTTACCTCGAAGATAAATCATGTCTTCGTCTTGGGCGGCTTGAACCCCTCGCTTCACTCAGGACTCTACGAGTTTATAACTCCCTCTCTTCGCTCAGGAGTTAAGATTTAAACTCCCTCCCTCGTTGCTCTCAGTGTCCAATATGCCCCTTGACGTAAGACACTGCTTTATCCACTTGGTGCATAATCTACTATATCCTACCACCTGCTTGACAATATCCAATTACATATAACGTAAACTCAACGTAAAGCAAGTCATTATATCCCAAGGAAGATAAAGTTATATGAAACTCTCAAGGGATATAATGTGATTTGAATTTAGAACGTTAAAATTCGTATGACTCATAGCATAGATACGGGCATTATAAAGAGTGTTTATTCGAAAATTGATCTGGCCACTATAGGCAATCCACAAAAAACAGGCGCGATTGTAAAGAATGTGAAACAAAAGACGGTGTTTGGTATTATTTTAACAATTCCGTATTGAGCGATAGTGATTTGACTCCGGAGTTTATTAAATCAGACGCTTTAGGGTTAATTAATAATGTACTACCGGAAAAATCAAAAGATAAATACAAAAAGTCTATAACGATTTTAATCAATGGAGAACAATCCGTTCTGGGTAATGGGAATTCGTTATTTTAGTTTATTTCCAACACTTAGCATCAACTCAAAAGCCAAGTAGCCTCATTCATCATTGATCATAATTTACAGCCACTACGCTACCCACTGATGGGTATAGGCCTCCTTTCGCTGTTGCCACTTCTTTCCATCGGATGATAACCTCATCCATGTCTTTTCTTTCACCCTGACGAGATCATCGACCCATAGCGCCGCTGAACGTCCAACCTTCCTCTTGCCAGTTCTTGGTTTCCACTCGGTCAAACACTTGCTCCACCTGCCATCACCTCGCCTAGCCATGTGTCCCGCCCAATTCCATTTTAGTTCCATGATACTCTTCTTAATGCCTCGAACTTTCGTTCGACGTCGGATTTCGACATTAGGAATACAGTCCTGTAATTTGACGCCAAGCATGGCTTGCTCCATGGCCCTATGTGTAACTTCTAGTCAGTACACAGCTTCCTTTGAGGAAGTCCATGTCTCGGCACCATACGTCATGGTGGGTATGACACACTGGTTATAGACGCGGGTCTTCAGGCATTGTGAAATGGTCTTCGATTTGAGGAGAATGCTACTCCTGCTAGCTGTATCCACCTGGAGATCTCCCTAATTTGGTTCTTCTTGCCAAAGGATAAACTATGTCTAAGGTACGTGTAATGATCCACCACCTCCAACCCCGGGAGGTTGGAGGTGGTGGATCATTACACGTCCTACTATCACGGCAGGATTCGTAACAGTAGAGATGTTGGTCATGAATTTTATTTTGGACATGTTCATCCTCAGATCTGCCGCTAAAGAGGCACTGCTGAGGTCGTACAACATGTCTTGGAGATCTTCTAGAGTCTCGGCAAATATGATGAGGTCATCTGCAAATCTCAGATGCGACAAGTGAACACCATTGATGTTAATACCTTTGGTATCCCATGCGAGCGTCTTCATCACGTCTTCTAGAGCCGCACTAAAGAGTTTGGATGATATAGTGTCCCCTTGTCGCACCCCCCTTTTGATTGTCTATTGGGTTTGTCAAAGCATGCAGTCGAACCTGCATAGTTGCCGACTGGTAAAGCTCCCAAAGTATATCCACATAGCGGGTGTCGATGCTGCAGCGATGAAGAGAATCAAACACGGCCCAGTGTTCGACACTGTCGAAGGTCTTATCGAAGTCGACGAAGGCCATACACATGGGTCGGTTGAACTCATGACTCTTCTCCATCGGCTGATTGACAGCGTGAATGTGGTCAATGGTGGAAAAGACACTTTGGATGCCGGCCTGCTTGACAGGTTGACACTCATCCAGGTGAAGGAAAAATCGGTTACTCAGGATTTTTGCAAACAGCTTATAAATTTGTGATAGTAGACTAATCGGACGATAATTACTCAATAAAGATGCATCACCCTTTTTTTTGCAAAATAGTCACTATAGTATTCTTCCAAGCTGTTGGAATTCTGGCATTAGATATGATTTTGTTGCAAAGCTCCACAAGTACTGCTGTTATATGTTCTCCGGCAGCTCTAAGCAGCTCTATTGTATGCCGTCATCACCGGGAGTTGTTTCACTCTTCATTTGTCAAAGAGCTTTTTCAGTAGAATAGCAGAAAGCTCTTCCCCATCGCAATGTTCTATGGGTGGAGAGATCTGGAATCATCTTCCGATGACTGAGGCTTCGGAGATTGTGATTTGTATAAATTTCCGTAGAACTTTTCAACAATAGTCAATTATATGTCTCGGTCAGTCACTGTGGTTCCACACTCGTCCTTGAGTTTCATAATTTGTGATGTGCCTATTTTCTGCTTCCTTCTAAATACTTTCGGACCTCTAAATTGTTTTATAGTATTATGTACAAGCTTGCCCGCCCACTACTTCGTACGCGCGGACTACTGTTTATCGCGAAAGAAAGCATCCTATGTTTTTCTATATTAAAAAAACCGATGCAAAAGTAGGTATAGCGCCAATGCTCTTGATGTTTTTTGACATACTTGTTATTTCGTTTCCATGGCAACAGTTTCTTACAGCGAGTAATCAACATTTTCCAGTTTTTCCGTGGCAACTTACAATTTTCCGGGATAAAAGTATCCTATGTTTTATTCCAGGATATAAGCTATCTCCGTTCCAAATTTCATCAAAATCCGTTCAGCCGTTATCGCGTGAAAGCTCCCCAAACAAACAAACAGACAACGTTTTATGGTTGGTATGGATTAGTTATGCACTGTATTTTCTAAAATCTCGCCTTATGCTTTTATTTATGTTTTAATTGAAATTTTCTAATTTTCTTTGGTCTCTTACTGTTATTTGTTTTGCTGCTCTTCTTTCCTCTATTAGAGACAAAGTTCCTTGTGACAATTTATTAGATTTCTTTCTTACCTTGCAGAGGTGTTTCTGTGTAGTTTCTTTTAAGCCGACACACAATAACTCATTTAGCTCATCTACATCAAGGTTAAGTGCGTTTAGTCCTTCAAATCTATTTTTCTGTTCTAATTTAAAGTAATTTGAGAGAGATGCTATATCATGTGTTGTGTGACATGTGTTCTTTGGTGAAATAATTTAGACCTTTCTTGTTTTAAATCAAATCTCAGCGTCGCCCGAACTACACGGTGATCGCTACCAGTTTTAAAATGGCTGAGAACTTCAACGTTTGTTACAAAATGTTTGTGCGAGCTGAGGATATAATCGATATCGTTTTTGGTTTTGCCGTCGGGGCTGGCCCAAGTCCACTTTCTTGAGGGTCGGATTTGGAAAAAGGTATTCATGGCGTATTCAAGCTATGGTGCATTTATTCAATGCTCAGGTCCGGGTTTTACTGTCTCTCAGAAGGTATGAAAAGTAGAGTATTCACCTCAAGGATAAAGCCTGTCTTCGTCTTGGGCGGCTTGAACCCCTTGCTTCACTCAGGACTCTACATTACTTTTGAACCCATTGCGCTCAGGGTCCGAAATGCCGCCCGTGACGTAAGACACTGCTTTTTTCCCTTGGTGCATAATCTACTATTACTTTTTCTCTTCTACTCCGCAAACCGTCATCGCTCGGCTAATAGGCAAATTATTTATAGACAAAAAGGTGAGTTAATTTGCGTCAAATACGGTTTTCCCATTCTGTACAGAAATTGGACTCGGGTCGATAGCAATTGTCTCTACTACGTGATTTAGAACTCACTCGCGACTCATTGTCATGCATCCAACATGATCAGGAATTAAAATACGATTCCAAAACGAATTTTCAAAACAATGAGAAGTGACCTTGTTGTTTGTCTAGCTAATTTGCAATTTGAATATTCACTAAAATGTATCTGTAGTTTTTTTTTATGTTTTGTCATATACTATTAAGTAATCACTATCAACAACTAACATTTAACTCGACCCTATATGAACTAAATAAACATATTATCTAATGCCCACATTCACTCTTACCATTATTTAAAATAATATTTAAATTTTCCTTGTAAATTGTGATCAAGGTCAGAGAAAAGTTATTACAATTCATCGACATTGTAATCGAATGAATCACACGCACACTCGTGCCCATTTCGTTTGTAGTAGTGGTTCGCCATTTTGAATTTGTGCGGTTTTTTTGCGAGTTTACACGATAAAAAATGCATTTGTCCCACGAAGGTGAACACAGCAATAACAAAATAAAGAGAGGAAGTAGTAATTATACAGTACAAGCCAAAGTATGCAATCAATGTACCTATTTATAGACGTTTGTATGTATTGATAGCAAAAAATGTCTCTGATAACAGAACTATTATTGTCGTATCATTGGCCTCATATATCAAGGTGCCGTGATTCTAACTCGTGACGTAGACGAGGAGGAAAGTTGATGTAAGTCCTTTTTTAAAATTACTTTATGCACCCATATTATATTAAAATTATTTTAAGTTTTATACCATTTGAAGTCCATTTCGTTTTTATTAATTAGTTTTTATCATCCATCAAATTATTATTTAACGAATGCAATAAACATTTGAAGGATACAGGAATAAAAGAGCTCATCGACATATAAAAAAAGCGGGCATAAGTATATAATATAAAGCGGGCCTTTTACATGATTACTTTAGAACAGTATAAATAGGGCTCATTACAATGTAAATATATTTTAAAATCCATAAATAAGTTTAAAGGGGCCCATTGTAGCTCGAACAGAAAAGAAGGTGCACATTGGGTGCAAACCCGGCAGACACTTCATTTTTTTATTAAAAAAAAAACATTTTTTTCCATATATGAAAGATATTTGAGGTGTATAATATACAGTTAATAAACATTAAAAGTGATAATAGTAAAACAATAATCATTATTGAATATAATAATTAGAGATCTATTATTTGAAAAGCCATTGTCTCTGGTTTTGTGTTTTTTTGTTGATGAGCCCTTTCTTTTCCTGTACTGTACCTCTCATTTGAATTTGAATTTATTTGGTCAGGGGTTATGTTATTGTTTATGAAAATTGGTCCAGACAGCAGCTTTTACAGTAAAGCTTAATAAAAAGTGGAAATCAAACCCGAATCCGATCTAAATTTGACTAGGTTAACCACTATGATATGTAGGTACTTGACAAACTTTATCTTTGCATACATCGGGCGAACTGGTTCTCCTATAACAATTTTGATCCAATTTAAATAATGTCCATTTACTATGCGCCGTGGGTGCGCTATGATCGTACGTAATAGTGATGTGCTCATATCCTCGTGTTATTTACTCCCCCACGCCTGTATTTTGGTGAGGATATGATTCCTATTGGCTAAGAGCTGTTTCATTCATCCTATTTTGTGGCTGGATTGAAATGAAGCATCCGTGCAAACCGAAACATAGTTCGAACATTTTAGAGCGAATAGTTTCTAAATAGAAGTCGTTCGATAATGATAGATAATGATAGTGGGCATTAATTTAAATTTAAATGTAAAATGTTAAATATACGAGACCCAGTTCCAATGTAGAATTATCTGTGAGACCCAGTACCTAAGAAGAATGATGTTGAGATTTCTGTGAGACCCAGTACCTAAGAAGAATTATGTTGAGATATCTGCGAGACCCAGTTCCTATGTAGAATTATGTTGATTTATCTGTTAGTCCCTTTAAACACTTAGATTTATATGTTTAATTTATATGTTAATTTACTACTTTTTTTATAAGTGTTGAATAAACTTCTTTTTTTTTCTTTTTTTTTTCATTAGACCCTTTATCTAGGAAGATTGACTGATTGATTATTATTATTACTAGACCCAGTACCCAAAAATAATGATGTTGAGATTTCTGCAAGACTCAGTACCTAAGTAGAATTATGTTGAGATTTCTGCGAGACCTAGTATCTAGGAAGATTGATGTTGAGATTTCTGCGAGATTCAGTACCTAAGTAGAATTATGTTGAATTATCTGTGAGAAGCAGTACCTAAGAAGAATGATGTTGAATTATCTGCGAGACCCAGTACCCATGAAGAATGACGTTGAGATTTCTGCGAGACCCAGTACAGCTAAGTAGAATTATGTTGAATTATATTCGAGACCCAGTATCTAAGAAGATTGATGTAAAGATTTCTGCGAGACCCAGTACCTAAGTAGAATTATGTTGAATTATCCGCGAGACCCAGTACCTAAGAAGAATGATGTTGAGATTTCTGCGAGACCCAGTACCTAAGTAGATTTATGTTGAGATATCTACGAGACCCAGTTCCTATGTAGAATTATGTTGAATTATCTGCGAGACCCAGTACCTAAGAAGATTTATGTTGAGATATCTGCGAGACCCAGTTCCTATGTAGAATTATCTTGAATTATCTGCGAGACTCACTACCCAAGACGAATGGTGTTGAGATTTCTGCGAGACCCAGTACAGCTAAGTAGAATTATGTTGAGATTTCTGCGATACCCAGTACATAAGTATAATTATGGCAGCTCTGTCTTAATCTTATATATTTTGATAGATAGCTATTAATTCACACAAAAAAGACAATATTTGACAACCTATCTCTTTAAGCGATATCTACCAGACAATCTTTAGTTCATTTATATCTCCGGGATTTCTGCACAGATTTGGATGATTGTTGATTTTTTTAATGGGTAGACCTTTAGTGTAGTCCCAAGTAAATTTCATAAATTCGTTTAGCAGTTCTTTTTAAGTAAAACCACTTGAATTTGTATATGTTTTTTGTTGAAAATATGGTGTTTACTAAATTTCGTGGCAAGGTACTCATATTAATCTCTTAGGAAGTGTGTCTTAAATATCCAAGCGCGGTTCCAGGGGGGGGGGGGGTCATGGGGGTCATGACCCCCCTGGGCCTATGTCAATCAGTTATTTATGTCTATTTGGTATTTTTATTTAAGTTTTGTTATCATATTTACATTGTACACTGGAAAAAAAACTCAAAATTTCCGCGATCGCTGCGCTCGCGTTTTCGGTGGTCTTTTTTAGTTTTTGGCCAATTTCAAGTTACCTTTTAGTTTTGTTTTGCCCTATAGAAATGCTTTGAAGGGCACGTTAAGCTATTGGTCCCGGCTTTTATTGATTAAAGGCCGTGTCGTTAAGCCACAGAGGCCCTCGGGTGGCCTGACAAACTGTCACCATAGGCCAGCACTACCTAGTACGACAAACCAACTATAGAAAAAGCCAAAAATGTTTCCGCTCGCTTCGGTCGCGCTCTTTATGGGATAATGCAAGATATTAATTCTTTTAATATGATTTAGCATTATGTTTCCTTTTAACATTGATAGAAATACCTATTATGTCAAAATTTTCGCGCTTATAAATAATATATATCGTCAATAGTTATAAATATTTCATTGACAGATATGAGAAGAAGGATTATCATTTCGATAATATCTTAAAAAGCACCCCATGCTTTTTTTAAATAAAACTTTTTTTTCTTATTTACACTATTAAAATTTATTTTCTATTTTTTATTTAGTTTGGGGTATTAAGCGTTTTGTTTTTTTTTTTTCGAATTATTGCCTTGTCATCGGTCTTTGACAGGTGTGCAAAATTTGAATGAAATCTGACCGTTTAAAGTGGGTCAAAATAGCGTCCAAAGGAGTCGGTTACAAACATACAAACAAACATACAAGTAAAGCTAATATAAAGCGTATAAAAAACGCACTCGCTTCTTTCGCGCCTCTTGATTTGCAAATTAATATCATATCTACTCGCACAATGTCCAGATGCGCACCCAATGCAAATATACATCCTTTAATTATATAAAAATATCTGGTATAGAAAACCTTACAATTTTAGCCCCGCTTTGCTCGCGCTTCTATGAAAAATTTCCAGTTATGTTTTTGTGAGCAGGTTCGATAATTATATGTTTTTTTTTATCTAATCAGGATTTCGAAATTTTTCTAAATAGCGATGATATGGGGATTGAAAACATAAAAATAACATGGTTCAGCCATTTCTATAAACATTTATTCAAGCCACTAGTTTTTATATGATTTGGAAAAAACTATAATATTTTCATGTCTTTTTTTCGGAAATTCTTTATTAACATAAAATTAAACAGCTCAGAACTTTCGAGTTCACTCTCGTTGTATTTAGATCATTTCAATGCATAAGTTAATATGATTAAGACTTATGTTTCAATCGTGTTTTTAGGATTGTGTAAAAGAAATGGGTCAAAATTTTTGCGCTCGCTCCGCTCGCTCTTTTTAGTTCTTGCAATGTTTATTTTTATATGATTTGGAAAACATTATTTAACTTCTACACCGATTGAAATAGCTCATTTTTTTTGCGTTTGCTCCGTTCGCACTTAGTTTAGTTTTTCCCATATATATTTTTTGATTTTTTTCTTTAAAAAAACATTGACATATTATTGCTCAATTTTAACAATATCTTCAATTTTGGAACTTTTAATCATGTCAATGCATATTTATACATGTTTTGGAATTTTAAGATAATATGATTATCACACTAATATTATAAATGCGAAAGTTTGTATGTTTGTGTGTGTGTGTGTGTGTGTGTGTGTGTGTGTGTGTGTGTGTGTGTGTTTGTTGCTCCTTCACGCTCGAACGGCTGGCTGGATAAAATTTCGTACCAAAATAGCTTATATCCTGGATTAACACATAGGCTACTTTTTATCCCGAAATAGGAGCAAAAAAATATTATCGTTTTCTTTAAGACTTAAAAAAAACCGAAAAAAATATATTTCTAAGTACCAGGAGAGCATAAGCAGTAAGCACGAGCAGAAGTTGGAGATACAAAATTGACAAATAAAGTTATTAAAAGTGAGTATACTTACCTCCCCACGAACATTAAATAGTGTGATTATATTGAAAAAAGGATTTTAAAGTACCAGGAGAGCAGAAACACTTTAGAAGTTGGAGATATGACATTGAAAATAAAGTTATTAAAAGTGAGTATACCTCCTCGAGAGTGTAGTAGCCGAAGATCTGGCTCAGTGGCGTGCTTTTGAAAATGCGTATGTCCAGCAGTGGACTGACACAGGCTGATGATGACGATGATGATACCTCCCCATGAACGTTAAATAGTGTGATTATATTTAAAAATAAGTATTTCAAAGTACCAGGACAGCAGAATTTATCATCATTAATATATTTTTGCAAATTCTTTGTTAAAGTGACATGGCGGGGGTGGGGGTTGAGGGTTGTTGGTAGAGGTTATAAAGGGAACAGGACCAGGGGGAGGAGGATGGGACCAAAATAAGAAAGAAAATGGAAGCTTTGAAGGAATTTTCAAAATGATGTGTCAAAGTGACAGGTGTCAAAGTCACAGGTGTCAAAGTCACAGGTGTCAAAGTGACATCCTAGGGATGCAAAAAGGAGGCATTTTTTTAATGTCTTTTCTAATGCGGCGGGAGTGGCAAAGATTGACCGCGATTGTGTGTGTGTGTTTTGTTGCTTCTTCACGCTCGAACAGTTTAACGGATTTGGATGAAATTTGGTACCAGGATAGCTTAAGTTAGAGATACAAAATTGACAAATAAAGTTATTAGATTAAATGGTGTGATTATATTTAAAAAAGTATGCACTATGACGCTGCGTTTATACTATAATGTTTTTAATAGAAATACAAATATAAATAAACACTATTAGTTTATCAAGACTTTTTCTTTAATTGATAACGTCTTGCAATTGGCAATGCATTTGTATTCAGCAGAGCTTTTGTGTGTTTAAAAACAAAGTAGATAAATGGGATTATATTATTATTTCTCTTAAAAAAAGTGTTTTCATTCAAAATTAATGATTCCTTGGGTATCCAAGAAGGTTACTTAGGAAGGTTTTATTGAAATTCCAGCCTTATGGGAGTGATTCCCATTTGCAATTACTAAACAAGGCGCAGGGGTAATCACTACAAGTTTAAGGATTAAATTTGGAAAATACATGCTCCTCACATGGTCAATTGTTATGTGCCGTGCTCACGTGTTGGGAAACCGTCAGATCTATTCGTGTAACTACTCACAAGACGGAAAATATTTGTTTATCAAAAAAAACTTCAATATAGAATATATACCACGAAAACTCTTTTAAATTATGTGACATGACTGTAACGCTAACTGTAGTATTTTTATTAAATAGGATGGGGGAGAAGATTGCTCGCGGGCAAAGCCGCGGGGCGCAGCTAGTTTAATTATAAGTTAGATATGTACGAACAAATAGAAGTTAAACTTAAGTAGGCTATAAAAATATGAAGTACACGTGTACTATGCGTAGATACCTACATAAAGATACAAGCGTTTGACAAATGCCACTGACACTTGATATCAATCTTTGGATCATAGATATTAAAAACATTTATTAAAATGCGTCTTTATATTTATTACGTGTCCTTTTAATATTATTTATACAACGCCTTTGTTTCATTACTATTCAGACGACGTCAACAAGTGGCAGTGACATTAATTTAAGAAAATAAATAAAAATATAATCGCTTGCGTAAATAAAAATGCAGACGTGCTTGATCTACAGAATGAATAAAAATAAATTATTATAAAAAACAAAAAACCAGACTGTGGATCAAACTACAGAGAGGCAAACAAGCTTTAGATTTTTGATTTTGAAATGTAAGATGCATTCGTAGGCATGAATAGTTAGCTTGCTAGGTTTCTAGCTGATCCCGTCAAAGGAGAAATGAAATGCATGACGCCTCCGACTGCATTTTATATTTCAAAATCAAAAAGCTTGTTTGACTCTTTTCAGTTTGATTCACAGACACAGTATTGCACACAACACAGTGTTTTTATAATAGTTTATTTTGATTTTATACATTTTAGTTTATATTTATAACAATTAGTGAAAGTGGTTGCTAACCAACTTTAAATCGATATAGATCCTAAATGGTCATTCGAAACGAAAAAAATACCTTTAAATACCTATTCAGTGATATAGTCGTCCCCAGATGATATAATTCGTCGAATTTCATTTTTTTTATGACGTTTGGTTGTTGCCATATTGAATTTTGATTAATGTCATGTCCTTAGTAACACTCGCATGATTAAGACAAATCGATTGAGGTAAGAATCATCAAAATCGGTCCACGCGTTCTGTCTATAGAGTGCCACAAAGGAACAAACATACATAGGCTGATAAACACATTACCGGGCCTTTGCGTTGCGCAGTCTGGTAAAAAGCTAGATCTACCGGTGAACCAACAGCTTTGCCGTTTTATGCTATGGCTTTTAAAATAATAATTGCAAATTTAGGTGCACTGCACTTAATATATCACTCGTAGAATTCAACTAAATAAAAAATAGTTTAGTGGGAACTTCTCCGACAAGGCGGAACTTGAATTGACTTCATTGCTGCAGCTTGCAGCAATGAAGTGAGTTTTGAAGTGACTTCATTGCTGCAAGCTGCAATACAATGAAGCCATTTCAAGTTCCGTTTTCAAATTTTTTTCATTGGCTTGTGAGACTCTCTCTTATAATAAAACTAGTTTCCTCCAACCAACGCGAACGGTTGGTTGGAAAAGTTCGTTCATTGATGACTCCGCTCATATTACTTACGATTTAAAGGTACTGTCATTTTGACAGATGCAAATCTTTCCTTGCAAGGATTTCCCTACATCATCATCATCATCATCAGCCCGTGCTCGTCCACTGCTGGATATAGGCCTTCCCAATGAACGCCACAGAGCCCGATCTTCGGCTCCTCTCATCCAGTTTCTGCCGGCCGCCTTTCGCAGGTCGTCACTCCACCTGGCCGGTGGGCGTTCTACACTACGTTTGCCAAGACGCGGTCTCCACTCAAGGACACGTCTACCCCAGCGGTTGTCCATCCTTCGAAAAATGTGACCAGCCCATTGCCACTTCAGCTTGCTATTCCTTTGAGCTATGTTGTTGACTTTGGTTCTCTGGTGGATTACCTCGTTTCTGATTTTTCCTTCAGAGAAACCCCGAGCATAGCACTCTCCATAGCTCGCTGAGCGACTTTAAACGACGAGCTTTTTTTTATCTGATTTCCTTACAATTTATCATTATCATTCGTGAAGTTAAACTAGTCCTCGGATTATCTTTAGCGCATCCTATATACCTACTCGTGAAATTAATCTATCAGCAACTAATGTGCATAAAGGGTTCATCTAAAATTCACACACGTATTTAAATAGTCGGTTAGTCATTACAAGAGCTTAACATAAAATAAAGGCACTTTGCAGATCACTGACGCAATTCTAAGTGTCTTGGGGCGCAATTGACTTCAATTTCGTATGCACATAGGTAACTACATAGTTATGTTAATAATTCAAGCTGATGTATTAATTATTCTTAAGTAATTGCAATTACGCATTTAATGTGATTGGTAATTAAATATTGATGAGCAACACTCATGGGCAGTAGTGTAGGACGTCTGCCGGCCACGTGGAGTGACGACATGCGAAAGGCTGGCAGCGACTGGAGAGTTATCTACATGGTGACAGAATGTTTGGAGAGTCAGGACCTAACCAACGCGAGTCTTGGCCTATGGGCTACTAAGCACCCTGTTCTCACTAAGTACATACCACAAGCCGAACTAATTCCATCTGGTCATAACCTGCAATGGCCGGTTTGGAAATCCTTGAATCGGCTCAAGACCAATGTTGACCGTTATGGCCAAATAGAATGTTTCAAAAAAGACGGAATCCTCACCGTGAAATCTTAAGTGAAGAACCCGATGTTAGAAGTTATGCCGATCCGCTCGTACGCACAAGCCTCACCCACACTCAGACCATGTTATGCCGATCGGCCGCCACATCGCAGCAGGATCAGTCGTGTTAATTCTGTCAAGTTCTCACGGAAAATCAAAAACAATGGATTCATTTGTGATGCTATAGTGTAGCAACCACAAAACACCATAGATTATCCACTCACACACACATACGCAGCCGCTATTTTCTATGCTTCAGTCGTTTGTTTGGCAGTGTAGACTCCGTATTTTTTTAAACCTTTATGATGGCCTAATGTGGTATAATAGTCGAGTCTCAAACTTTATGCAATTTCTGCGGAAACTTAAGACAGACTGTGGACCATCTGCTGTCGTGCCCGTCGCGCCCAACTGCCTGCACGGCGGATGACCAAACCAAACTGTAGACCTGTGGCATCTTATCTAGCAGCTTTTATATAATCAGAGTCGAACTAATGACAAGATTAGAAGAAGAAGAAGAAGAAAAGAAGAAGCGACTGTATGAGAAGCACCGAAGATCGGGTCAGTGGAGTTCACAAAGAGCGGCCTACGTCCAGTAGTGGACGAATACGTGCTGATGATGATGATGATGATGATGAACACTCAAAGCTACTGCCTCTAGTTGTGAGTGTGGAAGAGCTGTCATGGAGATTCCAAAGATGAACCTGCCTGTCAAGCCAAGTAAGTAAAAAATAGTCAAATCCAGGTGTGTTTGCTCGCCTCAAGCAATAAATTACGCAAAAACTTAGTAGATAACTTCCCAAAGTAAGACTCTATTGAAAATGCTGCAAAGTTATGTTCAAGTTAATGACAAGGTCCAGTAAATTATCGTATCGTTTGCGAAGCTATTAGTTACAGTTATCGTATGATGCTACAGTACTGAGTGTACATTACACAATAAACAAGTACATACATAATTCAAGCAAGTTTCAATATTAAATTAAAAACGTACCTAGGTATTGCAAGAAAAATACTTTAACGACTATAATACTCATAGTATAATGCAATATCATATATTCTATTATACTATAATGCTATATTAAGTACTACCAGGGCGGTCGCACTCCGCAACAAGTACAAATTAATTCGAGGACCCAATATTCGGTTCCGTTCAGTCGAGTGTCAAGCGTGCGCTCGATGAGTCGCGCGCCTTGTACTTAGCGATAGAGCACCTACTTACGTAAAGTTATTGACAAACTTCATTCGTGTTTTAATTATGAGTACCAAGAAGAAAGCTAGAAGGTACTGCATAGCATTCGTCTGTTTGAATAGTGATAGAAATGACGAATTGTCATTCTTTACGTTTCCAAAGGATATTGAAAGGTAATAAATTGTAATACCTATAATAGGTCCTAGTTATGTAGTTAGATATTGATATTTTTTTATTACGTAGGTTCCTATAGTTTTATGCTATTTCATTTGTCTTCCATAAGAAGCTACGCATATTTAAGGTTTATCCGCTCAGAAATAAAGTCGTTTATTAAATCGATCAACGTAATTTTATAATTGATTATAGTAGGTATTGTTGATCGGAAAATGAATTACTGTGCTGACTTAGTAAGTAGCCTACAACTAATTAGGAATTTATATAATATATGTCTCGTATAATACCTACCTACTTTTAATACCTTTTATTACGTAGGTAGCAATTTATTTTTCACTCATTAAAAAGCATGGGATTCAGACAGGCCTTTATTCATCAAAGTGCAATACCTATAGGATATAATCATAATTAACCAACGACACGTAGGTAGGTATCTCACTAAACTTATCGGCGTTCTGAAAACAGGATAGGTAGGTAGTAAAAATGAGATAGTAGGTATATTCTGATAAGAATGTCTTTGTATGTAATAGAACTATTTTAATTTATAATAATAAGTAATAACATAATACATTATTACTTATTTATTGTTACAATATCTAAGTCATAACATATCACAGAATAATTAGTAGTACAAGTACCTAGTCATATCTTAATACAACCCTACCGAGCGAAAAAGGGACAGAGCGATTCTGAAACGGTTAGAGCAATGGAAGTTCTCGCGCGTTGTGATACGGTGCATTCTAGCCTGCACGCGGTGGGCGAGCGCCTTCTAGGTAAATATAATTGAGAGCTCGCAGCGCCGTGCGAGTTAAATTGCACTTTATAGCGTTGTAGCGAGAGTCGCTATTTATTTAAATGACTTTACTCAGTTAGCCTTCTGTACTTTTACTATTATTTATTCTGTGGTACTACCTATACTTCTGTTATTCAACAAAAGCAGCCATGCACAGTAATAATAGCTAATAGCTTCGATACTGTTCTTTAACAGGTTTAACTTCATAGTATATGACTTAGTTAATAAGAGATCCGATTGTTGAGTTCTTTTGACTACCTTCCGGCTCCATCATCAGGTCAGATCAATAGTACCTGCCATTATTGTCATCAGAACTACACCCACGTCCAAAACTTCAGCATCTTTGGACGTCCTTATATTAAATATAAATAAAACGGCTAAAAACTCACGAAAAGATCGGAAATACTCCGACCAGTTTCAGACTATTTTGAAGTCCTTCATCTGGGAGTGTTATGCCGACAAGCCGCGACGAGCGCTACGAACGTCAGCACGCAACTGACGACGCATGCGTGGCGCGGGCGGCCCAGTGGGCGGCGATTACGGTGCTCGACTATGTTCGGCCTGCACAGTCACTTCGTTGTCTGTCGAGGAGGTGTCACTGTCTTCCGTTAACTTTGATTGTTTGGACACTGCGCTCGTTGTGTCCGGCTCATGACCCCACATTGTGGACCCAGTGTCAGTCGCATCAAGAACTGGTCTCCACGCCGAAGGAATAATCCACCCACGATCCTGGTTAAAGTTGGAATAGCGACTAATTTCGATAGCCTCCCGTACCTTTCGAGGAACAAAAAACTTCTCCCTCGCTAGCACAGAAACCCTATCAAAACGCAAATAATGGCCAGAGTCCGGGATGTGGGCGTGTTCCGCGACCGCTGAACGATCGGTATCCATATTCTTGACACTTCTGATGTGTTCAGCTATTCTGGTTGAAATATTCCTACGTGTCTCGCCAATGTAGCTTTCACCGCAATCGCAAGGAATCCTGTACACACCTGGTCCACTCAACAACTCCTTATCCTTAGGTGAACGCAGAAAACGTCGGAGTTGTGATGGTGATCAGAACCACGTTCTTATACCATACCTCCGCCTCAGGTGATGACCAATCCTGTCAGTAACCCCTTTAATGAAAGGCAGATATGGGGATGTATCCACTGTGTCCAGTCGCTTACATACAGTAGTATTAGCCCAGTGGCAACACTGACGCCAATGGTAGCCATTGTCTTCCAGCACTCCTCTGACATGCTCCAGTTCAGCGCTGACATGCTGAGGGTCACATATTTGCAAAGCCCTGTTAATCAGTGTCCTCGGTACGGAAGCCAGATGTGACGGATGATGGTGAGAATCCGCCTGCAGGTACTTATCCGTGTGTGTCGACTTCCGATAAACGGTATGAGCCAACGTGCCATTTGGCTTAATTATGACACGAACATCCAAAAAAAAAGGCAAACTCCCATCCTTCTCTTCTTCCACGGTAAACCGGATTATCTGGTGAACAGAATTCAGAAACGAAACCAAGGCATCCAGGGAATCCTTTGCGATAATAGCAAACACGTCATCCACATACCGCCACCAGTATCGTGGTTTCACAGGAGCGTCTGACAGTGCTATACTTTCGAACCACTCCATAAAAATATTTGCCACCACCGGAGCTATCGGTGAGCCCATGGCTACCCCATCCACCTGTAGGTAATATTCACCCCGCCACAAAAATACCCGCTCCTTAGACAATACTCCGTCCATTCAATGTACACATCAGGTAAATTCGAAGTACGTATTAAATTAGCAATAATTGTCATAGTGTCTTCTACAGGTACATTAGTAAAAAGCAAAGCGACGTCAAAACTGACCATAACCTCAGTTGGCAGAATGTTCACATCTGTTATCAGGCGGATAAAATGTCTCGAGTCACTTACATGGCTACTGTTTTTTTCGGACAAAGGATGCAGAAAAGCGGCAAGATGTTTTGCTAACTTATATGTTGGAGCGTCAATTTGACTAACAATTGGTCGTAACGGCCAGTCCGGCTTATGAATTTTTGGTAGCCAATAGATCTTTGGTGACGTTGGATTGAGGGGGCGCAGCTGTGATAAAAAATCCTCATTGTCTGATTCTTTCAAAAGTTTCATCACTCTTGAAGTGACCCGTGCCGTGACCGTTGGATTGTAACTAACCCTCTTATAAATCCTGGGATCACATACCAATTCATTCAATTTGCGCTCGTAATCCACGGTATCAACAACCACCGTCGCATTGCTCTTATCCGCTGGTAGCACCAAAATGTTCCCATTATTGCGTAAGTCCCTCAGAGCCAACATCTCATTATTATTGATGTTACTTTTAGGTGATTTTAGCTTCCGTAACATAGACGCTATGTCCTGCCTCATGCCCTCTGCATCCCGGTGTGGAACTCTGTTTCGTATAATTGTATCCTCCACAGGAACTTTTTTAGGAACAGGGGCAAAATTCAGACCTCGGGAAAGCACACCAGTAGCATCATCACTCAGTTGCAAAGAAGATAAATTGATAACGTTATCACTTTCGGCACGATGTGTAGCGGCCCTAATGATATTCAAATTATGCGGGTAGGATCGAAAAACATATGCTTGCTTCAAGTTAGCTAACTTTTTATCATGTCATCTCCTGTATTATTTCCAATCGTTGTTGTTCTATTATAAGACATAGCGTCCAGAACCTGCCATAGATCGTCTGCCAACATCCTTGATAACTGCAGATGTAAATCGTACACTTGTTTATTTGTGTACATGAGTTTTTGTCGATACTCAGTGACAACTCGACGAAGTAACTTGATATTAGCTACACGGAAAAATTCACTGCAATCCCGAATACACTTATATTGTTCAAAATTGTCTTGCAAACCAGTCCCAAGCATATGACATTAAATTAAAGCTTGTTTAAAGCTACTAAACCAATTTTGATGAAATTTATACAGTACCACACTAGAGGTCTTCTTACTCAAGTAAAAACAAAAACTATTTCATGAGAAGTATTCTATAGTGCGGTATGTCCTACCTACAAGTGGTGGTTCATTTCTGAGGATAGTTCATAATTATTCAAATAAAAATAATCTTGCCAGGGCCGGTCGCTAGTTAGTAAATAATGCATAAAATTAAGTACAACCACATAGAATAGAAGATAAGTACGCATATACAATAAATGAAGTTGCCTACTGTTATAGAATATTCACAGAAAATCTAGATTAGGTATTCAGATTGGCTCAATTAAAATGCATTGTGCAGCGGAAGTGTTGTCCAGAGGCTTGCTGTTTGCATCAAATCATAGAATATATTTAAAAAATGCTGGTGGCTATAAGTTGGAATTATTAAAAAAAAAAAACGCTGTCTTAGCTGTGCACTACAAAGTTTGTCCTAGAGTCATTCATATTGATTATAGTTACCTAAATCTACGTAATCTTAGGGCATTGTTTATCAGATAGATACTCTATTTTCTAAAAATGCTTTATTTCTAAAAGTAGCTGTACCGGCGGCTTTGCACGCGTGGTCATTTCTCTAGGTTAAAAGTACTCTATATACTATTCAAAGACCTAAAATACCAATATACCAACATTTGATCAAAATTCCTTCAGCCGTCAAACAGTTTTTATCCATTGCTCGGCTTCTACTCATCGGATTGAGATACCAAATACACCGGTTTTTAAGTCAAACCCTAAGCTATCAACAAACGCCATTGCAATCAGCGCAGTAGTTTTTATTTACGTGATGCGCGAACAAACATACAGACAAACAGACAAAAACGAATTTAAAAAATGTTATATTCTTGTTCAGTAGCTTATTTTAAGTCCACTAAACCATTTTTTTTAATTATCTTCTTTGTACAGAGTTCTTGGTTCTTATTGCTTTATTATAAGTATAGTTATAGTACATTACTGCCGCGGTCTGTAATGACTGCGTTGCTGGCAGCGATGATGATGGCCGAGAGCGTAGCTAAGTTAAGTTCGACGCCATCACTGCGCGGTCAGCATTGCAGCCCTTGATGGCCAAGCTGGAATGAAGGCCGAGACCGAAGGTCGAGACCTTTATAGCGCGGACAGCAAGGGCTGCAATGATGGCCAAGCTTGAAGGCCGACAACTTAACTAAGCAAAGCTCGAGGCCATCATAGCGTGGCCAGCAGGGCAGTCATTGCGGACCAAGTATAGTACTTTACTCAAACAATGCGAGGAATTTAATTAAAACTAGCAAACTGATGAAAAAATTATATAACCCACTATAACAACAACAACAACAACAACAACAACAACAACAACCAACACAACACCAACAACAACGTCAAAAACAACAAGAACAATAAAAAAGAACAACAACAACAACAACAACAACAAAAACAACAAGAACAATTAAAAAGAACAACAACAACAACAACAACAAAAACAACAAGAACAAACAGAACAACAACAAAAACAGCAATAACATTAAAAACAACAAGGAAAACAACAAAAACAACAAGAACGACGAAAACAACAAGAACAGCAAAAAAGACAAGAACAACAACAAAAACTACAAGAACAACAAAAACAACAAGAACAACAAAAACAACAAGAACAACAAAAACAACAAGAACAACAAAAACAACAAGAACAACAAAAACAACAAGAACAACAAAAACAACAAGAACAACAAAAACAACAAGAACAACAAAAACAACAAGAACAACAAAAACAACAAGAACAACAAAAACAACAAGAACAACAAAAACAACAAGAAAGAAAAAAACTAAAACAACAAGAACAACGAAAACAACAAGACCAACAACAAAAACAACAAGATCAACAACAATAGCAACAAAAAACAACTATAACAACAAAAACAACAACAAAATCAACAAGAATAACGAAAACAACAAGAACAAGAACAGAAACCACAACAAAAATAACAAAAAAAAAAAAAAAAACAACAACAACAACAAAAAAAACATACTACAACATAACAATAACAACAACAATAATAGCTAAGAACCATCTCGATCACATCAGCTTTCAAACAGAAAAAAAAACATCAATATCGGTCCATACGTTTGGGAACTACGACGCCTCTCTTTTCGCGTTCGGTGGTTAACAAAACCACAGAATAAATAATAGTACTAAAAAACACGACAATAATGGATCTTCAAAGGAAATTGCTGGCCGCAAAACACGACAGTAATGAAATTCCATACAACTTTGCTGGCGCCTATTCAAGAAGCGCGGCAAGGTCGACTTTGCCCAAAGCAGGTTGTCGAAATAATGACCACATTACAAGCTTGTTTGAGTAAAACAATTTTAGGTACGAGACTGGTCATAAAAAGCTAAACAGCAACTTGGTCTGTTTGTTTCGAACTTCAAATTCGTACTGAAGTGTCTGTTTGGAGGCTAGCTCCATGCTAAAAATACTTCTTTACCAGCTGTTATATACATATGTATATTTATTTAAATGTACATATGTAGACGGCAACCAAAAGAAAGGGTACAAAATAAATAAAGGTAGACGCAGTAGAGGTCTGTAAAGAAATCATATAACTATGAATAAAAGTAAAAAAGTAAAGTGATAGCCATCGCCTCGTTGTTAAGATAACAGAAAAATCTCAACATTACGTAATTATGTGCTCTTACATCAGATAAAGCATTGTTGTTTCACGGTACCTCTTGATCTTTATCACAATGTATGTTGGGCAAACATTTTCTCTCTGAACCAAGGTCAAGTTCTGACGCTTGTCCAAAATAAACACAGGCGGCAGAATCTATGGGCTCTGGTGCAGTAAATTGAGGGAAAAGATCTTAAAAAAAATATGAGCCTTTGCGGGACGCCTGGCAGATGTGTACACATATTTAAACAAGACAGAAGTTCAAATACTAAAACCCGACTACGGTCGGGTAAAAAATAGCCTATGCCACTCTTGCGATGAAGACGATTGACACCCCGCTCGTCAAAATCCGACCAATAGGGGCTTTAGTGGAACATTCACATCCCCACATACATATATACATACATACACACATACATAGACTGTTAAACTCATAACTCTTCCCTTGCTTCGCCGTAGTCGGGTATAAAAGAAAATAACTAATATAACAAGCAACTTTTTGCACCGCGCGTTTTCATTGGTTAACTGTGAATCAGCAACTCTTCATCTGATTTATACTTACTTATCGGCCTAATACCATAAGTCTGGTTGGTGCTCCGGGAGACCATTCGGTCGCTAGTCTGTAATACCGGAGTTCATTTCCCAACTAGAGTGTTTGCATTTTGCACATAAAAAAAATTATGTGATGCCTTATAACTTTAATATGACTGTGCTTACCATACAAAAATAAATTAGTTTAATGTGTTTGTATGTTTGTTACGCTTTTACGCCTTAACTACACAACTGATCATCATGAAATTTTGCATACATGTTTTCAGATGTACAGAAAACGAAATAGGTTACCGTTCAATCCGAATTAATTCTTTTTAATATACATGCTGAATTTTTCAAGTGGGCGTGGATGGCTAAATCAGAAACTATGAGGAATAGCGAAAAGTACTCAAAGGAGTCTCGGGCCCGATTTTGATGAAAAGTAAAACTGCATCTTTGGATTTTTGAAAAAATAGTATTCCTAGGCAGGAATCGAACACGTTGATTTTGGAAAAAAAGCACACACTGTATTATTACACCATTCGATAGTGTCGCTAATATGGATTGAATTCTGGGAAGAAATTACATACGGAAAACTTAAGGAAAGAGCTAATTTTTAATGAAAATAGTTAAACCATAACTGATTAATTGTTCAAAATGATGACCGTTGTTTACAATACACAGCTGGATTCGACGTATCAAGGATTGTACTGCATTCTGTGTTAAAATATTATTGAAAATAATTTAACGGGGTAAGATCCGGTGACCTCGCCACGGCACAGGACCATAAATTTCAATAAAATGTTTACCAAACTACTGAATCAACATCTCTTTTACTATACGACTATTAATACGAAACAGTACGCAAACAGTTAGTAATAATCAACGAAACGTGGAACAAAATCTAAATTATTGGCGCCAATTTACTCTACGTTCTAATTTCAATTGTTTACATTTTTTCTTTTACTGTGGCCCTTAACCGCGAAGACATAATACAAATTTGAAATTAGAACATAATGTTTTGAAGATGACCGCGCTGCGGGTCTGTGTTGAGAAAAATATTGAGCATCATTTCGGATAAGGAACAGGTAATGCAGGTATGAATTAAAACAGTACTTTAAAATATGAATCAGTTTATTAAAATACAACATTTTTCTTAAAATACAACATTTTTAATTTCTTCCCAGAATTCAATCCTTATTAGCAACACTATCGAATGGTGTAATAATACAGTGTGTGTTTTTTTTCCAAAATCAACGTGTTCGATTCCAGCCTAGGAATATTGTTTTTTTTTTTCAAAAATCCAAAGATGCATTTTTATTTTTCATCAAAATCGGGCCCGAGACTCCTTTGAGTACTTTTCGCTATTCCTCATAGTTTCTGATTTAGCCATCAACGCCCACTTGAAAAAATCAACCTGTATATTCTATAGCAACTGCAAGTGGCAATTGCTATAGAATATACAGGATGATTTTTTCAAGTGGGCGACGTCAAAGTGACAGGCGTTAAAATGGCAGATGTCAAATCTAATAGTGAACTATTAGATTTGACACTTTTTACTTTTTTTTGTCACTTTTTTTTTTTTTCACTTTTGATGTTCTAATAGTGAACTATTAGATAAGGACGGATTTTTTGAAATTTTATTTTCATCTCGGCACAGGAGTAAAGTTTGCACGCGGGCGAAGCTTCCGGTCTCAGCTAGTTTACATATTTTTTAAGTACAGTATCAGTTTTTTTGGCGCTTTCTTCTCTAACGGGTGTATTTCCGAAGCACCGGTAGAGTCAGAAAGGTGTTCAGCTCTGAATCGATGTTAGCCTGGCGGTTCACTATGCGACTTAGAATCCAACGATACCGTTGTCTGTTTAACGCTCGAGCACGAATTCATTTAGAATATCATTGAAATGATTTTGAATATCACTTATTTATTAGTTTTGACTGGTTGGAACACTGCATATAAAAACCACATCGCCAGAATTGAACAAGTACAACGATGCTTCACCAGGTTTCTGAGCATTTAAGGCTCATATAGTACTCAATATATAATTCTTGAGTATTATATATATTATAATATATATAATACTCAAGAATCTGGACTACTAAGTTCTCTCCGGGCGATCCACTTCTTAAAAAGTGTTTAAAGACTAACTTTTATACAACTGTTAATGGATTGTTGTTTTCTCCTGGTCCCCAATTCTACTAACACAAATGTAAAGCGAAAATTTCTGTGAAATATTAAAAATAACATATACTTACTCAAAAAGTGTTATTTTTATTCGAAAGCGAAAGCGTTTTTATTTTTTATATTTGTCATTATAATAATTGTTTAACTACAATTGGGGCCATTAGTTTGAGATCTCGATTACGGTCCCACGCTCCAATTTTAGGTTGAGAACACGTGTTTTTTTCAAGCGATATAGAATAGGACAAAATTGGGTCACAATTCTCCGCTAAACCACATTAATAATTATATGTGTATGTGTTTTGTGTAAGGGTAAAGAGTGTGTGTGAGCACTTTTAAAAGGAATAAGTAGTACATATTATTTCTAAATGATCAGTAGCGACTATGTTGCATTGTATTCTAGTGTGAGGAGCCATTTACTCTCTTTCATTTTGACTCCGAAAAGCGAGCTATCCCTGAGATTACAAAGCTTCATGGTGCGCCTATAGATGAATGGAATGGCATAGTATCTGAAACGTCTAGCATAAGCGGATTTAACGACGGGGACTTTGACTTTGGTTCTACGACTTTTTACTGGTGTAAAACAACAAGTAGTAAGTGTGGTAAGTGACAACAGGTTTGTGAACGTAGAGTTGACGGACTGTCAGTGCTTGGGCGTTTCTGTACAAAGTAGATGTCGGGTAGCGATAGGGTTTACGAAACATTACTTTTAACACTGATCTTTGTGTCTTTCCACCTTTATCATAAAGGTCTTGGCAGCTCCACCCCAAGAGAGGATGCAGTAACTTAAGACCAGGCTCTGCTTTTTAAGGGTTTTTTCCATAAGTATGCTGGGTCAACCACAAACCTGATAAATATGAAACTCAACATACATGTTTTTGAGATCTTTATCTCTCTAAGACTAAGACAAAAACATGATTAACAGAATTGCATTCGATACATTTTCTTAACAAAAATTACGTTATTTTTAGTAATGTTTACATTTTTCTACTCAACAGCTTAAGTTTTATCTCTAAAATAAATCTCACAGGAAGAAAATATAGTTTATCATCTAAGATTACTGATACTCGTCTTCTGAAAACATAGGTTTTTTTTTTTGGTGTTCTCTTAACACCAAAAAAAAAAAACCTATGTTTAATACATTTGAGTCTAGCCATGTTGCCACATTTGAAAGTCAAGATCCTGCTTGTTCAAAAGCTTCGGTCCATGATTTGTCTTTATGCGGCATAAATTGCCATATCTTTTGATTGCGTTGACTTAATCGTTTTTTTTCACAGCTCTAAGGGATTGCAGACCTGAATATTGGAAGTTAATTTCAACTTAACACCTCTACGCGCTCCTGAGAAAGAGAGATTTGACAGACACACGGACAGACGAACGAACAAAGTGATTCTATAAGGGTTCCTTTTGAAGAACTGAACTATTTGACCATGCAGACAAAGCCACGGAGAGCAGCTAGTGTTACATATTTGTAGGCTTAAGACCCCACTTAGACTTTAGTTTTTATATATTTTTTACACCGGCAAAATGACCATGCTGCCACGGGGAGCAAACAGATAAAAATGACCATGCTGCCGCGGGGAGCAAACATAAAAATGACCATGCTGCCGCGGGGAGCAAACAGATAAAAATGACCATGCTGCCGCGGGGAGCAAACAGTTAAAAATGACCATGCTGCCGCGGGGAGCAAAGAGATTAAAATGACCATGCTGCCGCGGGGAGCAAACAGATAAAAAAAAGATTTTTTTAATCCGTTGTTTCATTTGCCCTCTACTAATGCAGATTGTGCTTGTGGCAAACCCATAGATTATATATATTCAACAAAAGAAACAAAAACAGTAAAATAAACACAAATCAAGAGGTTAAGTCTAAGCTTGTAATATTATTTATTCTGTGGTCTAAGGTGGTCAAAGACCTCCTCCCCCGTTTCTCCTAAAATTATGGTCTGTGGTTCTCCTCTGTAGGTTTTGAGCATAAATAAATAGTTTTGTAAAAATGTAGGACAAGTTGTTAATCGACCTTAGTTGATTGTGCTATTTATCTTTTGGTGACGCATCCACTCCGATTACAAGAAATAAGTTGAAAAACTAAAACCCGAATAAGGTCGGTTAAAAATAGATTATGACACTCATGCAACGAAGACGAATTGATTGATAGCTCGCTTGTCAAAATCGGACCAAGCTTTTAGTTTGAACACTTAACCCTTCCGCCGCATCTCCGTAGTCGCGTAAAATAATAACCTATGACACTACACCTGAAGACGAATTGATTGAGACCTCGCTTATCAAAATCGGACCAATAGGGGCGACGACGCTATGGTGGAACATCCACATACCCACATACCCACACACATAATATATATATATACATACATACATACATAGACTGTTAAGGCGATTATAGCCTCGAATGTCCTTGAGCGTTTGGGAGGAGCATAGGCGAACATAGTGCCTCACCGCGCGCGCCCGCTAACCTCCCCGATGTCAACGAGTGTCGTAGCGCATGCATGCAGAAGCGGCGTGCGACGCATTTTGTCTCAGGCAGTTTTATGACGCTAACTACTGAGTGAAGATAGATCAAGAATACGTACAATATTTATGTTGTGAGTATGAATGCTATTGTACAGTTTTGCGATATTGTTCATTATTCTTTGCTTGAGATATATAGATATAATTACAGTTAAACCGTTGACGTCGACATCGTTTAGAACAACAACGGTTATATTGACCAAAATCATAGGTCCCGGCTGAATTGAATATGATCGCCTTATAAAAAAACACTGCTTTCTACGACATTGCTTCGTACCTCATCGAGCAACTTTATTTAACTCATATTTTCGGAGAATTGTATCTGTTAGAACGAACAGTTGTATAGTTAACAATTTGGTCAATGGCTATTATGATCGCAAAAGTAAACAAACACGTGTCTAGTTTAGGGTCTCTTGTAATTCTCAGAAACAACAGAAAAAAACTAACTTATGTCTATACCGCTCTTAACAGTGGTAGTTTTGTTATCCAACTGTCATACCAAATTTTATTTTGTTTTTCAAAACTCGTTAAAATGCAATTCCCTGACATACATAGATGGTAACTCAATAGTTTCATCTGCTACTCATTCCTTATAGTGCGACTTCTGTTTATCTTCAAAATTTTCTTTATCCTCAGTTTTCTGTTTCTTTTGTGTCTTGCTCAGTTTATCTTGGTTCTCTAGATATCTCCGCTTTCCCTTATTTTGTTTTTTATCGATCGCGTCTTGAATGAACTGAGGATCTCTTATTTTCTGATTTTGAGGGTGCCTGGGATCGACCAGTTCAGGAAGCAGACATTCTGTGTAAAATGTACATAATTTTTCCTCCATTTCGTCTGCCCAAAAGTTATCATCTTTGAAAATGAATTCTTTCCATAGAGGTTGATCCTCTCCTGTTCAAATGGCAAACAAACAACGAGATCTTTTGGTGATATGTAATTGTCCCTGTATTTGAAAATAGCAGTCATGCGTTTGGTTTATGACCATTTCTCCCTGACTATTTACTTTGTAGAATATTGTTTTTCAAAGATTTCAGCAGACATATCATGCTTTTCACAATTTTCGCCATAATTGTTATCTCCTGCTTTCGCAAATAATATTCTGTTCTTTTTCCTCTGAAATCTTCTCAGTGCTGTCATCCGTTTTATTCTTCTGTCTTCTAACTTTCTCACGCTGCCTCGAGGACTTCGTCTTGCTATGGATTTGTACACAGTTGTCAGTACTTTGTGTGTGTTAAAGACACTACAGCAGCATGGCACCTGGCTTGGTAAGAGCCACTGTTGCTGAAGTTAAGTCTTTTGCCACCGACTAGGCGTGTGTAAATCAGGTCTGAACCGGTTCAAATATTCAGATCATAGTGACTTGATCTGTTGAGCTGCAGCTCAAATGCAAAACAGACGGCTCACAGCTCGCGGTTTGAGACAATGGTATTGTAAGTCAGTTTGAGCTGTTTATGTGTGGTTATTCTGATTCATTTTGTTATAAATGTACAAATGTTCAAAATGACAATAATAGACGATAGACCATAAACAACACAATAATACAGCTTCCACTCGCAAACAAATTATCACTACTAATACTATCAACGTCCAAGCGTAAACGAACAGCCCGAATGTGCTATCTGCGCTATTTAGTCTTTGCCACAAAAATGCAGATCGGAGCGAGCCAACATGCGACACAACCTCCCTGTGCGAACGATACAGTGAGACTGGCCGGGCGGCTGCCGAGTGCCGCCCGCGCCCGTATAGGTAAAAACATGGTGTTAATGATTTATTCGCACAAAAATAATTATTTAAAAAAATAATACTTAATTTTTATAAACCATTCAATTTGCTATAATTTGGCGAAAGAATAATTCAAATCGCTTCAAGAGTTTGGAAGTAGAAAGAAAATTCTTGCGTAAAATAAGAGGATGGATATGATTTTTTACTGTCAAAACTAACAGTAATAATAAAAAAAAATAACTTAAAATATATTTATTTTATTTTTACATTTGGACTATCCTTTTGGGAGAAGTAGGCCTTCAAAGAGAGGTCTATTTTGTGGTTTGGCGTAACCATTCGCCTTAAACTCATAACCCTTCCCTTGCTTCGCTGTAGTCGTCTCTCTCTACAAAACATTTTCTACTTCACATAGAATTCTACGGAGTATGAGAACGTTGACAGCACAACTCTCATCACAATTAAATAATTAGACAAGTACCAAAACATTCCAGTGGACATTTAGCTCAATTTAGTTCATAAATATCAAGAAGGTTTAAAAAAAGACGGAGTCTACACCGCCAAGCAAACGAGTGAAGCATATATAGCAAATGGTGGCTGCGTATGTGTGCGTGAGTGGATAATTTGTGGTGTTGTGTGCTTGATACACAAATTTATCACAAAAAACTTCATTGTTTTTGATTTTCTATTAGAACTTGACAGAATTAAACAAGTTCAAGATCTTGATGCGATGTGGTGGCTGATCGGCGTAACATGGTGAGAGTGTGCGCATTTCTTGGGCATATCTTGGGTGCTTCGCATTTGGTTTGGCAGTGTATACTCCGTTTTTTTGTAAACCTTCTTGATAAATATAATCTAGATCGTAGAGTCGTAAGCCCACAGCATGCAAGTGGAGCGGCACGCGAGGACGACACTCCAGGCACGCCGCGCGCTCCATAACAGGAGATAAACAATGTCAAAATCATTACGCAGAACCATAACTGCGAATGTAATAACCAACGAGAACTTAAATTAGTTTCAAATGAACTAAATTACTAACTACAATACAGAAAATCGCACCATTTATTATACCTATCTTACTGCAGTACAAAGAGACGTGAAAACTCAGGGAAATAATATATATATGTTGCTCTGTGGATGTCTCAGATCATCAGGGACGCTGTCAGTTGTTTTGAGTGTCTGTGCTTTTCCCTTCGTGGTTCCAAAACGGAATCCCGGTTGCGACATCGTCACATCTGGAGTACATTTTTTGAGAGACATGTCAGATCAAAAAAAAACTAAACCGATTGAATTTGTGAAGAACATTATTACTCGATTTTGTTTGAAATGTCTCATCTCTATTCCATACCTATCGAATTTTGGAAGTCAACTTACAGCTTGCTTTACCGTTTTTGACTAAAAAATTGTTCTGTAATCTCTGGGCAATCTTTGCATTCCTCTCTATAATCAATAACTATGCTCGACTAGCTATTGTTTTATCTATGGTGTTTAATGTATATCGAATGCACACAAACCATTTCTATTGTCTTCGATTAGCTCATTTCTTTCTATTTGCAATATAATATATTATCTATGTGTATGTGAATTTATTAGGTATTTGTATTTAAGAACAATGAGACGATTAAAGGAATATAGACAATATCAAGAAGGTTTAAAATAAGGCGAAGTCCACTTCGCCAAACAAACGAGTGAAGCATTGCAGCTGTGTATGTATGCGTGAGTGGATACTTTGTGGTGTTTTATGGTTGATACACATTTACATCACACTGCATTGTTTTTCTTTTTTCCCGAGAACTTGACAGAAATAATACGACTACAAGGTCGAGATCTTGCTGCGATGTGTCGATCGGTATAACAAGGTGTAAGTGTGTGCGTGAGGCTTGTCCGTACGAGCGGATCGGCATGCCTTGGGCGCTTCACTTTCGATTTGATGGTGAGGAATCCTTATTTTTTAAACATTCTTTGGACAAAGTTTGTCGACTTCTCAAACCACAGTGATCGAACTGTCAATCATCATCATCATCATCATCATCAGCCTGTTTTCGTTCACTGCTGGACATAGGCCTCTCCCAAGGCAAGCCATTTGGCTTGATCTTCAGCTCTTCGCATCCATTTTCTGCAAGCAACCATGCGCAGTTCGTCGCTCCATCTAGCCGGTGGGCGTCCTACACTACGTTTGCCAATTCGCGGTCTCCGCTAGAGGACACGTTTACCCCAACGGTTATTGGTTCTGCAGCTAATATGGCCAGCCCTCTGCCACTTCAGCTTGCTAATTCTAGAGGTATGTCGGTAACCTTGGTTCTCTGCCAGATCACCTCGTTTTGGATTCGATCCCACTTAGAGGATTAGAGCAACTCCAAGCATTTGTTTGTTTGTAAACTACCTATACTATTCGTAATTATACATTAATTTTTCGTCCCGTGGCAGACGTTAATATTTGTCAGGTACTCGGCAGGATCCACCGGATGTTAGAAGGAAGTTCCTATAATTAGCTAGAGGAAAGAGGCTTGTGCCAATGGGAAGCGCTGTTGTGTAGAATTTTGATTGATAGCGCAGGTTGTGGCCTCAAAATGTCATGACACACTAATGTGTTTATTGTTTTAATAGGTACCTCATAAGGATTATTCTTAAGTATAGATACGTATTTATTTTGGTTCTCGGATTTATGCCCGGTTTTTAATGTGTAATATCTTTCCGCTCGCTTTCCCTGCAATCTATGGGAGTGATTACGTGAAAAGTGTAATAGTGTTAACAATTGTTACACATCATATGACACAGCTGTAATCCTTGCTCGTTTTTTTATGTTAGGCATAGGTACTAATGATAATGTAGCAACGTAGCCAACATTATGAAGCAGTTTATTTGGTATTATGATGGAAATATAAGGATTGGGGGAATATGAGCGGTTATTTCAGAGAGGATTCTATTTTGATTATATGGTTTTGAGCGTACTAGGCGAAACAGATAAAAGGATTGGGCACCCACGCGGCTTCTACAGGTTTTGCCTTACATTTCCGTGATATTTGCGTTTTGGGAGAAAATGTTTCTACCATACTAAACCATAACCAAATCCAATAATTCTGGTATTTTTTTTATTAATCACAGAATAAATTACGTTTACAGATTTTTATTTTTTATCATATTTTGTAAAGAATTCAAATTAATGAGTTTTTAAATACCGATATTTTCTCTAAAGTTCGTGTGCTCTTTAACTGAAAAATAATAATAATATAAGAAAAAAAAGAAGAGCTATAAACATATTTTATTCTGTGATTAATAACATGATATAAGTTCATAAACTAAAACCCGACTACCGTCGGGTAAATAGCCTATGACACTCTTGCGATGAAGACGAATCAATTGATACCTCTCTTGTTAAAATCAGACCAAGTTTTTTGTTTTCACACATAACCCTTCCTTTGCCTTGCCGAAAACCGGTAAAAAATAGCCTATGACACTCTCTACATGCAGACAAATCGATTGATACCTCGCTTGCCAAAATCGAACCAATAGGGGCGACGCTATGGTGGAACATCCACATAACCACATACATAGATACATACATAGACTGTTAAACTCAATACCCTGCCCTTGTTTTGCTGTAGTCATGTAAAAAAAGACCAGATTTATTGCATTTGGTTATGGTTTACTATAGCGTACCTAAACGTTTTCTCCCAAAACGCAAATTTCACGGAAATGTATGGTAAGGCAAAACCTGTAGAAGCCGTGTGGCCTATCCTCTTAAAGGGAAAAGACAAAAACGAAATAGAACCTGCTACCTCGGGAATGGCGTTCCATCGAACTCCCAACTGAAAAAAAAACTAAGAAAAGGCGTCCTCCAAGACGCATAGGCACATACGCAGGGGCTTTACGTCAGGAAGTATATACGAGTAACTAGTGGCTCTGTGAGCTGTAGTCCTCGCGCTTACAAACTTTTTTGCAAATAATCTAGCGGTGCACTAGCGCCATCTAGTTACCTTATTGTCAACATTAAGTAACTTAGTGTTAACATTAAGGTGCTCCATCAATCCCTACCTAGTAGGTGAAGGGCTGATTCCACTGGTAGAAAAAGTGAGAAGTGACCTAAAAGTGAGAAATTTACTGCATTTTGAGGAGCTATTCTGCTCATCACGCCGAAGGTTCTCATCAGATCTTCACTAATTTTTTATGAGACTAACTAACCTTTCAAATAAAAAAGGAACCATCGAAATCAGATTGAATATGGCGGAGATATTCTGTAGCCCCCTTTTTACCCTTCTTTGGGGGAAGTCACCGAATCAAAAATCCCTGACGATTAAAAAATTCTAAAAATTCGCTTCCTGTATAACAAGTTTCGTCTAGATCGGTTGAGAAGTGCGACCTGACGAGGATAACAGCCGGACAGACATCCAGACTTACGAAAGAATTTTGGCCGGAGCTGAAACAAAAAAAAAAACAAAAAAAGAAAACTCAAATCCCCGCTTCAAATCATCCGAGTTGGGAATGTTTTTATTTGTTGTGTTTATTTTTTACTTGGGCACGAAATCCGATTTTACGATAGGCCGAGAGGAACAACCTCGCTTTAATGAGTTACAAACATTCATAAACATAAATCGGCTCGTCAATTTCGATATAATGCAGCTCACGTGTCGCTAAGTGAGTGTCGGCGCGTACGCAGCCCGCATGCGCATCGAATCAGGTAGTTGTAAGTACCATGGTCACCGAGGCGCTTCCTCGTCATCATGAGCGATCATAACTCATCAAAATAATATAAGTACCTCGGTACTTAATGACCTTATGGACCTTGAAATAGTCGCTTACCGCTCCACCGTGTGTGGCCGCAAATAGTGACCAACAACCCGGGTTTTCAGTTGTGTTCCTACTTGCACGAAAGAGAAACTATCTAGTTAGTCCAAAAAATATTGCTATCTCTTTCGCGCTACTGTCTGCCAATGTCTCGAAGTAAATTTTAGTTTACATTGCTTAATTTAGTTATTCTAAATTTTATCCATCTAACTTTGAGGTTGATTTCCAAAGATATAATTAAGAGTGAGAATATTTTGTGTCATATACACGCGCGTGGACCGCAAAAATTAGGTGCATCGCGCACATCGGCATTCTTTGGCCTTAGCCACAATAGGAGAAGCGAATTAAATTTTGGTTTCATTGATTAATATAACACACAATTGGCCTTCTTTGGCGTTAGTCACAATCGGAGTGGAGTTTGTGTAGCAAGTATTAGCAGTGACTCTCATTCGCGCTATAGTCTGCGTATGTCTCTCTATTTGATTTGTCGTTGTTGATGCACATAGAGAACGATGGTGAGAATTTGGCAGTGTGAGTGTGTTTGTCTGTAGTTGTATCTAGTCCAGTTTTTGTTTGCGTGATATTCAAGCGTGCCGTATCTTCCCTCATTTAACTAGATCTATGCTGTTATAGTTGATAGATTCAGGTGTTAAATTGCGGAAATCCATATTTAAAATGAACAAAATAATAATATGTAGCTTACTTCCGCCAAAACTGTAAGTCAGACAAATGATAAATGGTAAAATTAAATTATAACAAATGTAAAACCCCACGCTAAACAACATCGAGGTATATGTTTTTTTATTGTATATATTTATATGTACCTATATAAATATATATAAGTGTTACGATAGTTGAATTTGGGTAGGGTTTGTTTAGCGTGCGGTTTTTTTATTGTGTATATATATGTATATACTAGCTGTACCCGCGGCTTTGCACGCAAGGTCTTTTCTTTAGGTTCAAAGTACCATATCGTGCTATTCCAGGATCAATATAAAAACATTTGATCAAAATTTTTTCAGCCGTAAAAATATATTTTATCAATTGCTCGGCTTCTAACTCACCAGATTGAGATACCAATTAGACCAGATTTAAATCAAACCCTTAGAGCTATCTAACAATGAAAACCGCATTGCAATTGGTCCAGTAGTTTTTACGTGATGCGTGAACAAACAAACAGACAGAAAGACACGATAAAAAAAGTTAAATGCCTTTTTTAAGCACTCAAGAGCATTTTTTTATTTATCTTCTTTGTACAGCCTTTTTCGTACCTATTGCTTTATTATAAGTATAGATATATGACTGTCAATTGGCAACAAAAATTCCGTCCAGTAGTTTCAGCGTGATACGTGTTCTTTTTAATAACTTTCAACCCCTATCTTGCGGAAACCCTTTAATTATTCGGGATGAAAGTATCCAATGTCCAACCTCGTAGTAAGAACTCAAATGATGCCAAGTTTCATTTGAATTTATACAGTAGTTTCGGTGCGATGCGTGGTCAAGATAGGGACAAAAACAGACAGGCACAAAAATAAAAAGTAAAACAGTTTTGGCTTCAGTATGGAATATAGAGAACCATCCAAAAAATATTATTTATTACTTCAATATTAACATAATCTTTTGACCCATATCCCGCAGAAACCCTTTACTTTTTCGGGATACAACGTGTCCTCAATTTTAACCCATCACATAATTTAAGACCGTGCCAAGTTGCATCAAAACCCGTCCATTAGTTTCAGCGTGGTACGTGTTATTTTAAATAAGTTTCAACCCCTATCCTGCGAGAACCCATTAGTTTTTCGGGATGTAAAGTATCCTATGTGACGACCGGTTGGTCTCGTGGCTCCTAGGTAAAAAAAATATTGAATTATGAAATGAAAATATTTTTTAACGGGGCGTCTTTATTAACTAACAACGTAAAATCTTCTACAAAACATAACTATCTAACTAAAGACTAATGACTCGACAACCGGTTGGTCTAGTGGCTAGAGATCCAAGGTACGAAATCGAACGGTCGCGGGTTCGAATCCTGCAAGGTGCAATCATTTGTGTGATGAGCAGAAATGTTTGTTTCCGAGTCATGGATGTAATATTCTTATCTATGTATGTTTATCCGTTATCTAGTGCCAATAGCACAGGGTATCCTAGTTTGGGGCTAGATAATTGGTGTGGAAATGTCCCGAATATATTTATTTTATTTATTTATGTGCTCCTCGTAGTATGAACTTAAATCATACCAAGTTTCATTTGAATTCATCCAGTATTTCTGGCGGCCTGATGCGCGGCCAAGACACAGACAGACAGACATACACACAAAAATGAAAAAATATACAATTTAGGCTTCATTATCGAATATAGAGAAAATTCCAAAAAAAACCGCGGGAACCCTTTATTTTTTACGTGATAAAAAGTATCCATAAATTTCACCCATCTTATAAACTATAATTTTTCGGGTTGAAAAGTATCCAATGTCCTACCTCGAAGTATGAACTCAAATCATACCAAATTTCATTTGAATTATAGAGTATTTTCGGCGCGATGCGCTGCCAAGGTACAGACAAACAGACAGACTGACAAAAATATATAAAATACAGTGTTGGCTTTAGAATTAAATATACAACGGCCTCCAAAAAGAATAACCTAAAATATGTTTAATTTACAGAATTTGGGACATTATGAGTATTTTCGGCGTGATGTGATGCCAAGGTACAGACAGACAGATGGACTGACAAAAATATAAAAAATAAAAAGTATATAGTTTAGCCTTATAGTATTGAACAGAGAACGGCCTCCAAAAAAAATTACAAAATATCTTCAATTTACAGAACTTGGGACATTATCCCGCAGGAACTCTTTATTTTTTCGGAATAAAATGTATCCTCATTGTTTACCCATTATATAAAATATGACTGTGTCAAGTTGCTACAAAATCCATCCAGTATTTTCAGCGTGATACGTGTTCTTTTTTAACTTTCAACACCTATCCTGCAGGAACCCTTTAGTTTTGCGGGATGAAAAGTATCCAATGTCCTACCTCGAAGTATGAACACAAATCATACCAAGTTTCATTTAAATTCATTCAGTAGTTTCGGTGAGATGCGCTGCCAAGGTACAGACAGACAGACAGACAGACAAAAATGAAAAAAAAACGGTTTTGGCTTCAGTATCGAACTTAGAGAAACCTCCAAAAAAAATATCTAAATATCTTCAATGTACAGAATTGGACCGCTTACAGTTTTATTATAAGGATAGATGTGCCTGTGCCTAGGTAAAGGACAATTCTCATTAATTATGTGGATTGTTAAACGATCAACAAGACAACTAAAACCCGACTACGGTCGGATAAAAAATAGCATTCAACACTCTTGCGATGAAGACGAATCGATTGATACCTCGTTTACCTTCCCTTGCTTCGCCACAGTCGGGTTATTAAGTAATGGGCTGCCGTCATCATCTCACTACCCATATTCCACTACCAGTATTTAGTGGAGTCAGTACCTACTAGGTAGATACCACAGAAATATACCTATCAACCAAGAAGGTTATAAAATATACCTATCAACCAAGAAGGTTATAATATATACCCATCAACTAAGAAGGTTATAAAAAATAGGGAGACTATACCGCCAAACAAACGAGTGAAGCATAGCAAATGGCGGCTGCACACCACAGTGTTATTTAGTGGTTCATACACAATTTCACACAATTTTCTCATCATAGACTTCATTGTTTTTGGTTTTGCCTGAGAATTTGACAGAATTAAAACGACTAATAAGGTCTTGCTGTGATTTGACGGCCAATCGGCATAACATGGTGCGTGTGAGGCTTGTGCGTACGAGCGGTTCAGCATATGTTGGGTGCTTCACTTTCGATTTGGTGGTATAGCCTCCGTATTTTTTTAAAGCTAGCTTTCAGCTGTCATCTTAGTTCTCAGTATCCGCTTCCTTCTTACGCATGTAATCTTTCAACTATGATAACTTCTATGCTAACTACATCCGGAATCCGGACATTGCGTTTTTCATTATCATCAGGCTGTATCAGTCCACTGCTGGACGTAGGCCTTCTGCTCTCTTCATCCATTCTCTTCCACCCGCTATTCGCAAGTCGTCACTCCACCTGGCCACAGGGCGTCCTACACTACGTTTGCCTAAACGTGGTCTCCACTTGAGAACTCGTCTACCCCAACGGTTATCGGTTAACGGTTAACGGTTATCAGTTCATCGGGAAATGTGACCAGCCCACTGCCACTTTAGCTTGCTTATATCATTTGAGCTAATGTCGGTTACTTTGGTTCTCCGTCGGATATCTTCATTACGAATCTTGTTCCTTCAGAGAAACTCCAAGCATAGCTCTCTGCATAGCTCGCTGAGCGACCTTAAATTTGTGGACTAGTTTGACCTTGATTGTCCGTTTCGGCTCCGTAGGTCATGACGTATGCTTTTTTATATTACTGAGCTGAAAGAGCAGGTCGGCAGCCTGATAGTTAGCGCCACGCTCAGGCGTGTCAGCAACAGTTGAAGTTGCACGAAGGTTTTGCTTTGCAAAAGCTTGCGCGGCACTAAATACAGTAATCGCAGCGGAAGTTCGTGGCTCGGATGTTTTCTGCAAGTCAATGCGCAAACTGCTATTTTTCATCGCAATTCTGATGTTGAAGGTGAAGACAGCATTGTATAATTGTCTCGCTCACTCGCTTACTTTTTTTCGCATATTCTATCTCGCTCATACTTAATGCTGTTTTATCCTCACAGCAGTACCTTCGCAATCGTTCATAGAGCTTAACTTCACAACCATAAAGATCCGTGCGACTACTGTTCTGTTACTTATTCTGTGCCTGAACTGCGCTCGTCACCCTGTAACATTTTGCCTCAAATGCCTCAAATATTTTTCCTGGAAATATGACATTCCCGTAGAGTTTCTTGCTGATCTCTTCTCTAACGGGCGTATTTCCGAACCACCGGTATTATTTATTCTGTGCCTGAACTGCGCTCATCATCCTGTAACATATTGCCTCAAATATTTTTCCTGGAAATATGACATCCCCGTAGAGTTTCTTGCTGCTCTCTTCTCTAACGGGCGTATTTCCGAACCACCGGTATTATTTATTATGTGCCTGAACTGCGCTCGTAACATTTTGCCTCAAATGCCTCAAATATTTTTCCTGGAAATATGACATCCCCGTAGAATTTCTTGCTGCTATCTTCTCTAACGGGCGTATTTCCAAACCAACGGTATTATTTATTCTGTGCCGGTAGAGTCAGACGGGTATTTCTTTTTCCCTGCGCATTAATCAACTCTGAGTTGGCACAAGAACGGGAATTTCCTTTTCAATCTCTAAATAACTAGGTATAGTTATTTTTATTCAATTTTTTTTTAAGTTTTTGCTTTAGTTACCTAATGTAGCAAATTTATTGATTTGGTAGATTACAATTTATTTTTTCTCCTTGTTCAGGAGACATTATTTTTTTCGCTTTTAAAAATGCTTATGTTGCGTATTTGTACAATAGACGTTTTGTATGTTTTGGAAAACGTACTCTTCAAACCAGAACATAGTACAATAACAGAATCCATTAGCTTGCACACTACTGCTTGGCTGTTTTGAACATCTGACAAAGGTGTGGTACTTCCCCAGGCAGACTCTCGCTAGAGAGGCCTACTATACCAGCCTAACTTTATTAATTGTGTGCTACCGTTACAACTTTGAACCTCTTGTTATTAAAATCACTTGTATATATGTCCTGGAATTTTGCAATAAATATTTCACCCACTTTCACTGAAGCTATTGGGCTGAAATTTGGCACACACGTTTGGTTCTCGTGACGATGCACGATTACTTAAATGCTGCCATTTCCAATCCAATATGGCGGACGTTACTAAATGGCGATTTATCATTTCCACAGCTACCCCTACGACATGGATATCAAATTACCCTTTCTTTTGATATCCATATCATACTTATTGTTTTTAGCTTGATAAGCTAAACACAATAAGTATAGTGACGTCATTCTAAATCCAATACGGCGGACGTCATAAAAAGGCGATTTATAATTTCCCCTATGATACGGATATCAAATGAAAGGGCTTGATGAGCTAAACACAATAAGTAAAGTGAAGTCATTCTAAATCCAATATGGCGGACGTCACAAAATGGCGATTTATAATTTCTCTATGATGTGGGTATCAAATGAAAGGGCTTGATGAGCGAAACACAATAAGCATGGCTACTGCATAACAACTTTTATTTTTATTTAAACTTATTTAGAACTAGCTACCAAATACACTTAAATTTAAACCGGATCACTGGAACAAAAACGCTTTATTCTAGATCTAAACCAACCTACTGCCTAAAGACCTCTCGCCATAATCCAGATTCAGGGTCAACTATACGAAGAAAGCAAGCACTGACGTTACTCAGCAGATCTGCGGTGTGTTTTTAACAAGTTTTTATAGCTTAACCTGTGACTTTATCGCTTAACCTGTGACTTTATAGCTTAACCTGTGACTTTATAAGCAAATAGAAACTACTGACCTGTCGGGGCTTCCCATGAATAGCTAAGGGATTCTCTAAATATTTATTTGTACAAATGTTACATTGACATACCGCGGCCAGCCCGCACCCGCTTCAAAGAAAAAACCGCTATACACTCGCGTCTTTGAACTATTTACTCTACAGAATAAAGTAAAAGTTATACAGATTAGCAATAAGAGCTCTAGAAAATTGTGGCAAAAAAATACGTATGAAGAACGTTTATATTGAGCTTCCTGTAACAGTTACACATATGGTGTTGCAAACTTTATAGTAGAGGTTTTTGAGAACAACAAACCTTATATAAGTATATTGTTTTCATAACTTTATTAGGTATTCTGTACCTATAGCTAAAAAAAACCCCACTACCAAGGCGGCCACACCCAAAAAAATGAGTGTATTGTTTTAGCATTCATGTTTTTATGTATGTTTGTATGTGTGTTTCTTTATTCCACCATAACTTTTAAATGCCTGTACAGATTTAGACGTATGGGGTATCGTTAGAATCCTTACATCCTCCCGAGTAACATAGGCTATATTTTTTTGAAGACATTCAATATAGCGGCAGTATGGTAACAAATCAAAATTTTCAATATGGGTACAAAAATGAAGGCCTTGATAAGCACATTCCAAAAGTATACTCGTATAATTTATTGTCAAAAGTTCTTTTTTGGGAGGGTAGGCGTGTTTTTTTTAGCTTTTAGTAGTTATTTCCGATTGTGTTTCAAAAATTCGCCCTAAACCGACTAAATTTACAAAAAAAACCTTTCATTTGAATCAACCTACGCCTGGGTTAAAATGGAAAAGAGCTACTACGGAGCTCCTGAAAGCAGCAGGTACTCCATTGCTTAAAGAACTTCAGCGTATGTTTAATTCTGTCCTCTTCTCTGGGAGACCTCCAAAGACATGGAAAAGAGTGTGGTCATCCTGTTTTTCAAAAAGGGTACAAATACCGTTTTGAAAAAGTTTCGGCCCATTTCCCTCCTGAGTCATGTTTACAAGCTGTTTTAGAGAGTCATCGCGAAACGTCTTGCGCGGAGATTCGACGAATTCCAGATAACAGAGCAGGCCGGGTTTCGAAAAAGATAGGGCACCATAGACCGCATCCATACAGTGCAGCAGATTCTACAGAAGACAGAAGAGTTTAATCAGCACCTGTGCCTAGCATTTGTGGACTATGAGAAAGCCTTTGACTCTATCGAGATCTGGTTTGGAGTCCTTTCAAAGATGCCAAGTCGACTGGCGGTATATCCAAGTGTTCAGATGTCAGTATGACGCCGCAACAATGACCGTCCAAGTACAGAACCAGCAGTCTAAGCATATCCCCCGTATCCCCCTGCATCGAGGTATGAGACAAGGGGACGTTATTTCTCCGAAATTGTTCTCAAATGCATCGGAGGATATTTTTAAAAGTCTGGACTGGAAATGATGTGGCATTAACATTAACGGTAAATTCATCTCACACTTGAGGTTCGTGGAAGACATCGTCATTGTGGCAGAAACGTTGCAGGACTTGCAACAGATGTTGGACAGCCTAGCTGATTCGTCTCAACGCATTGGTCTCCGGGTGAACTTGGACAAAACTAAGGTTATATTTATAGAACATGTCATTCCGGAACCAATTGCTGTTAACGAACTGCTCTCAAAGTGGTTCAGGAGTATGTATGTCTTGGGAAAACTTTGCAACTATGTAAAAACAACTTTGAGAGAGACCCGCAGACGAATACAGCTGGGCTGCTTAGGACTTAGAATTAGTAAGCTGAAGCAAAGTGGGCTGGTCATGTCTGTCGAAGGACCGATAACCGTTGGGTTAAACGTGTTCTTGAGTGGAGAATGCGAGTCGGTAAACGTAGTATAAGGCGCCCTCCAGGTAGGAGGAGCGACGATATACGCAAAGTGGCTGGCGGCAGTTGGAAAAGAAGAGCCGAAGATCGGGCTCAGTTGCGTGCTTTGGGAGAGGCATACATCCAGCAATAGACTGACACGGGCTGATGATGATGATGATGATGATGATGAAAATTATCTTCTCTGTTTCAATCTGTATCTCTGTCGATCTATTTGTAATCTTTTCACGATTAAACAGCTGAACCGATCTTCATGAAACTAGACAAGGAAATAGTGTGAATCATGCTTTTTTTACTTTGGAAAATGACCACGCAGACAAAGCCGCAAGATGCAGCTAGTCTCATAAATATAAATATATTCGGGACATTTCCACACCAATTATCTAGCCCCAAACTAGGATACCCTGTGCTATTGGCACTAGATAACGGATAAACATACATAGATAAGAATATAAAGAACTCACGTTTCACCCTTCGTTTTTAGGGTTCCGTAGTCAAACAAGGAACCCTTGTAGTTTCGTCATGTCCGTCCGTCTGTATGTCACAGCCATTTTATTCAGACACTATTAGCACTACAAGGATAAAATTTGGCACATACGAGTATGTATAGATTTACAACCGCTACATATACATATAATAAAATATTGAAAAATGTTGTTTGAGTTGATACATGAAAAGTAGAAATCATTTTATTTTGTGTGCCCTATAGAGTGGGGACTCGATGGATAGATATTTAATAGTTTTAAAGTGGTTTCAATGGTAGGTTTATTATGTTTGGTTTCGAATACGATAACTTCGGCTCTAAGGTGATAGTTTTGCTTGAGTTGCATGTCTCATGTCACTCTCAACTGACAAAGATCAGAAATCTAGAATATAATACTAATTTACTAACAACTTTATCACGGCAATGTAGAATTAATTTGTTTACGAGATAATGCTGACCAAGTTAGACTTTGCCAACTTTGTTGGCATAATACGTAGAAACTAATGGACCAATTGTAATGCGGTTTTCATGGTAGGGTCACATTTTGTTTATCGTATGAGGTAGTGCTGGCCTCTGACGTCAGAGTTTGTCAGGCCGCCCAAAGGGCCTCTGACAGGGTCACATAATAAATATTAGTACTACGTACCTACTGGTGGGGTAGCTTAGGTTCCTGCCTACGGAACCCTATGTCTAGTTTTTGCGTGTGTAATACATACATTTTTTATTTAGCTAGACCTACTCGTATTTGTTGTTTTTTTTGTTTGTTTGGGTCAAACCTAGTAATTGAAATTTTGCCCCCTTCCGGTTGACCGATCGGTCTGAAATTTGGTACACACCTTTAGTTCTGGTGACAATACTATTATGTACAATCAATATTATTGTAAATACAAGATGGCCGCCGCCAAAAAATTGTGGATTACATTTTTTTTAAAAACTCCCTCAATATGTGTATTAAATGAAAGGCCTTAATTAGTAGAATACAGTACACCATGAAAATTACAAATCCAAGATGGCCGCCACCACAAAATGGCGGAATACATTTTTTTCTATACCCTCAATATGGATATCAAATGAAAGGGCTTGAAAAGTAGAACACAGTACACTTTAGAAATAACTAAATAAAAAACTAAAAACTTGAAAATAAAATATGTCAAAAATTGTTTTAATATAAACGGCTTTATATGTACAAAAAGTTAAAAAAAAAAATAAAATCGTGGAGCGTAGCGTAACCTGAGTAATAAAAATTCGACTCGCCCACGATTTTATTTCATTTTTTAGCTTTTAGTACATATAAAGCCGTTTAACTTAAAAACAATTTTTACGACTTAGCGACGAGCAAATTAACAAAATATTGCAATACAGTGCCATCCAGATCTTTGGATACGGCATCGTTCTGCAATAAACAATTGATTAATCTATTAACTCTACCACGTCAGGCTCTATGATTACTCCTCAGATTGATGTCATAATTAATAAATACTGTGGATTGTGGTTTATGCTAATGAAATCTTACGTTTGATCAGGATGTGTACGTTACAATAATAACACAAAAAACTAACGGAGCTAAATGCATATTAATAATAATGCGTTCGACGGAGGCGCTGTCACGAGTTTGGGAAAGTTTTGTGTGATGCAGTTTAGCATTTAGCTGCACCTGAGCAGTCTATTTAAGTACCTAACTAAATACAGGAGTAGCTTATAACTCAACCTCCCAAATGTCCAACACACTAACTGTAGCGCGTACACACGCGCTTGGAGGTCACGGTAGTGGAGATGTTCTACAATGTACCGCAAGAACCATAGAGAAGAAGTTTTTTTCTTGCACTCCGATGGCTACGCCGTTACCACAGAATTGATAATAGTACAACCTTTACCAGTATTACATTAGATACCTACGTTAGTTGCTAATACTATTACATATTCTATGATTGTATTAGGTACTAGCTGTGCCCGCGGCTTTGCCCGCGTGGTTCATTTAAAAGTAGCCCACACGTTTTATTCCAGGACCAAAAGCCAAACCACCACTAGACCAGTTGTAGGTTTGGTCCAGGTCCAGAGGACCAGGAGGACCAGGACCAAACCTACAAAGTACAATATTATACTACATTTCTTCAAAATTCGTTCAGCCGTCAAATAGTTTTTTATCGATTGCTCGGCATCTAATCATCGGAATAAGGCACTGCCTTGCCTTTTTATAACGCATATTCTGTGAAGTACGGCACTCCGTACTTCACAGAATATGCGTTATAACTAGTGATGCAACGAATAGTACTTTTACGAATACGAATACGAATACGGATATCAAACCTACTATTCGGCGAATACGAATACGAATATCTCGCCATGACATGATAAATTTCTATTCTTCTAATAATTAAAATTTACAACAGGCAAATTTTTATTTAAAAAACATAAAATTTGTAGATTTTCTGGTTTAAGGCGATTTCTTTTTTCAGTCTGAATGTTCCCAGCCGTTGAAAAAAGTCTTTCTGAGGCGACTGTACATGGCTTCAGTGAAAAATATTTGCTCCATGTCTAGACAAACTTGTTCAGCAATCAAATATGTGATTTTGACAGCCCGAGGATCACCCGTTTCATACGTAGTTCGCTTTTCCCATATTTCCTTTAAGGACGCTTGTTTCTTCGCTGGAGTTACTTCAACTTCAGTGCTTGTTTCGTCTACAGTACTTATACTGGCAGCAAGCTGATTTTCGTGAAATCTCTTTACATGAGTCCACAGTGCGGTCGTAGTAAATCCTTTAATATGTGCATTTTTCCCTCCCCGAGACAATTCACAAGCACAATATCTGCATCTAGCTTTGCTTTCATTGTCTAAAATAAAAACAACACAATTTAAAATCCTACCCCACTATAATATTACATGTGAAAGTAAAACCGATGTCTGCGCGGACGAAGTCGCGGGCAAAGTCTAGTACTACATTGACGCAGCCATTAACTACCAACGTTCGTCTAAGTTACTTACTTACTATCCTACCTTTTGTTGATACCAAAGAAATACAGACCATATAACTACTTACTCGGTAATTTATCGAAGTGTTTCCATATGTCACTTTGATCTCGTTTACGAGAAGACATTTTCAATTCAACTTTAACTTCTTTTACTTCGCAGCAACCTCAGAAAATAAATAAAACAATACTCTCTTGCTTGACTTCTGCTTTCGACTAACAAATGAAGTGAAAGAAATGAATCAATCAATCAATCAATGGTTCGTAATTGTAATGATAGGGAAACTCCCGGAGCTGCGGTACTGTACAAACTATGGCCGGGGAGTCCCCCGTTGCGTCGTCGTTGCGGTTAAGGCCCCGTCGTTGTCCGTGCGTCGTTGCCCTCTGCACACGTGCGTATTTTTACACGCGCGTTTTTCAAGTCTCCCAGTAATTAGAGTTGCGTTTGTACGTAAAATATTAGTTTTTAAATATTCGTATTAGTATTCGCCGAATACGAATATTCGGTAAATGTCTACTATTCGGCGAATACGAATATTCGTATTCGTATTCGTTGCATCACTAGTTATAACAGTTAAATATATTTTTTTAATTAATAAATTACTATTTTACTATAAATAATTTGCTTAATTTCGCTGCGCGTTTTACAACTGAAGTCGACTTATTCTATCAAAAAACACAAAAACATCTCAATACATTTTAAGAGCCTCTAAGGACCATAAAGTAAAAAAAGAAGAAAACGTGTTGCTCGAGTTCATTCAACGTTCAAACCACTTCGTAACAAACCGCTTGCGTGTTTTAAGGGTAGACAGTGCCATCTAGTTTAAATGAAGTAACTTGTTATCATGACCGTCTTGTTATTGAGAAGAGAAAATTATCTCCGAAGGTAAGGTGGCACAGATTAGAGAGTAATTAAGGTAGTGAGGTAAATTGAATGGGGCATCAAGGGTAGGTCATTATTGTGAGGTCCATACGAACAAATTTTAATGCAACGAAACATTGTGTTCTTAGTACAAATTATGTTTTATGATGTGTCACAGAACGACGTACCTACTTACTGGCACTTTAACTGGCTCTTAATAATTACCTACCCTACCTACCTACTTTTTGAGATTTTTCAACACGATATGAGGATTGATTTGAAAAAATAAAAGTTTTCTGTACTTTCTCTGTGAAGTGTACCTGTGTACCTACCTCTGTATGTACACATTTCAATACCGACAACTAACCATTTTGCCAGTAAGACATTATGAAGAAACCTCCGATATAATTATATAATTATGTAGGTACGTAGGTAGTACATTATAATATCTCAATGGAAGAAACATAATAAAAAAACGTAGTACATATAATGTATATACATACTCAGAAAACTTGCAACGCTTCGAAGTATTTTTTACGCAAAAGCAATTGTGGTCTTTATTTATGCATACCCACGGATCAATTTCCTATGCAAGTTTTTTTTTACTTTCATTTCAAAAGAGCGATGGTGGCCTAATGGTTCTATAGTACAATTTAGAATCCAACGATACCGGGTTCAAAACCTAGGCTCTCGCACCAATGACTTTTCGAAGTTACGTGCGGTTATCTATCGCTCCGTGCTTCGGAGGGCACGTTAAGCTGTCGGTCCCTGCTGTTATTGGTTAATAGCAGTCGTTAAGCCATGTCAGAGGCCCTCGGGCGGCCTGACAAACTCTGACATCAGAAGCCAGCACTACCTCATACGACAAACAAACAAACAATTTCAAGGCTTCAGAGTACTTTTTCACACATGCGATAGTGCTCCTTTTATATATAGAGACAAAGATCAATTTGCTATGCAAGTATTTTCTACTTTCAAGGCTTCCAAGTACTTTTATTTTGCAAACACGATTGTTCTCCTTATTTATATGACGGCAAAAATCAATTTCCTATGCAAGTATTTTCTACTTTCAAGCCTTTAATCTGTTTCTACAGAAAGCACTTGAAAGTATTTTGAACCCTGGTTTTTCGCCCTGGTGTTTGAAGACTTTGAAGATGGACGTACTTGAAAGCCCTGGTGCTGGATATTGCGAGTATGACCCATGACTACGTGGAATTTGTTCGTGATTCCAATTTCCACGCAGGCAGCGAGGAATTGGCGTCTTAAAATTAGAGAATTAGGCCCCTGGAGGTCGTGCTAGTGCTAGTGTGAGCCGAAACCCAAAAACCTGAAAAATTTGAATTTACCGGCACCCTTGGTTGCAGGAATGAAATGATTGCGTGTTTTAAGGTCAATCAGCGCCATCTAGTTAAATCGGAGGGAGAACTTTGATGCCTTTGGTTTATTCGCTTGAGTTGTTGATGCCATTGTGCTATCTTTACCCGTACCAAACTCGTACTATACCATCTCGATTACCTCAGCTTGCAAACATAAAAAACCGCACCTAAGTCGGACCATTCGTTTGGATAGATCCCATTACATATATTGTTTTCAAACCAAACTTGACGGTTTACTTCAGGAAATTACATAAGCCTTAAAAAATCAAAGAAAATGTAAAAAAAGGCACAAAATATGTAAATGCTTATAAATATTGAGGCAAAACATTCATAGCAGCGCGTGGATTCGATCCATGTGCCTCTGGGTTGCAAGGCGGACACCGCTTCTACTGTGCCACTCTGACTTGTGGCATAGGAACCGAATTCACGGTACCGTTTTATAAACGGATGTGCAATTATTATTCCTTTCAAATTGACATAACTTTAGACTCATATCCCGCAGGAATCTCGTATTTATTCGTGATTAAAAGTATCATTCATTTTAACACATACTATAAACTTTGACTGTGTCAAGTTACTTGAAAATCCGTACGGTAGTTTCAGCGTGATATGTGTTTTTTTTAAATAACTTTCATCCCTATCCTGCGGGAACCATTGTTTTTTTCGGGATAAAAAGTATTCTAAATGTTAATCCATAACATAAGCTATGATTGTGCCAAATTGCATCAAAATCCGTCGGGTAGTTTCTGCGTGATGCGTGTTCAAAGAGACAGACAGACAGACAGACAGACAGACAGACAGACAGACAGACAGACAGACAGACAGACAAAAAAAAACCTTTTTGCACTCCATATCGATTTTGAAGTTCATCTCAATTAAAATTTAATGTACAGATTTAGCCTAGTTACAGTTTTATTATAGTATAGATAGTAGGCGCAGCGAAAGTATACGTCTCGGAAGTTGTCTGCTAGTCGCTGCGCAAACTACTATCTTTCAGGCGCAATCCCAATGTTGAAAGTGAAGACAGCATTGTAAAACTGCCTCGCTCACTCGCTTACGTTTTTCGCATATTCTATCTCGCTTTTACTTTATGCTATTTTATCCCCACAGCAGTACCTGCGCAATCGTCACAGAGCCTAACATCACAAACATATACATTGGCTGCGACTACAGTATTCATTTATCTAGATTCTAGGACCTTAAGTAACATAATCGTGATGTGATGCCTATTTAGGATTTAAGAATATGAAACTTTAATAGGTATACTTATATTAAAGTTTCATATCCCGATTGCACTGATCAAATTGAACTAAGTAGAACTTTTACCACCTTACTTTACAACTTGTACCTAAATAGCGTGATAAGTACCTAACTACATACATACGCGTGAACTTGATAACCTCCTTTATTTTAAGTCGGTTAAAAACGAAAACCCTTCTGAGTCAGACTCTACCGGTGCTTCGGAATTACTCTCGTTAGAAAAGAGAGCACCGGAAACATGACGGGGATGCCTTTTTCTTACATTTACACAAATCATACACATTTACATATTGCCTAATTTAGTTCAGTTATGTAAGTTTAGACTTGCTTTTACAGAAGCTATGTTAGGGATAAAAGACTTGTATGATAGTATAGGTATCTATAACCAGGAACATAATTGCAAAATAATTGTAATGGTATCATAAACGTACCTTTTTTTTTTTTTTTTTTTGAGGGGGGGAAATGCCTGCGCACTTCCCTTCCACCACGGGGGTGATGGAAGGGGGTATGTGGGGCTCGCACCCACTAAAACCCCCCCGTGAGCCGTCCGCCACCGCAGTGGGGCAAGATGGGGTCGCGGTAGCATTCTACCATCTTGATCATAAACGTACCTACGCCAACTTGAATAAAATTAATGGGTACATCAAGCAATTTATCATTGCGGAAGATGAGAATCGAGAACAATATTATAACGATTAAGTTATTAAGTTACAATGACGTCAGTCCTTGGAAAATAACCTTAACTTACTACAAGTATTCATATTTTTTCTCAGACCTGACAGCTCAGATAACTTTGTAAGGCTTAGAATTAGATCTGCCAGCGGGAGTCTAGACCTCATTGTTGTCTACTATTATTTTATTTACCATTAAAATAATAATCCGTATTATGTGACTTGGATTTTAAGTTGCGCCGTAGAAGGCTCTAAAGCCTTCTATGTCATGCTGAGATTTCTAGACTTTTAATCGTTTGCAGAACAGTCAGCGTGAGGTAGACTGGTATATGTAATAGTCATCATCTTGTCAGATTTCCAGTGATCATAGTGCGGAATTAAAGCATCTCAACTGCAAGTAAGCATGCTCAGGGCCCCGATTCTGTAAGCTATTGAACCGCGATAACGCAAGTCGATCGCTTGAAATTTTTTGAGAAATTTTCTTATTTACCACTTAAAAGTGCTGGAAGCGAAAGTTTTGCTAAAATTTTCGCTTTTTGTTTTTATTTTGTTTTTTTATTTTCCATATTTTTTTTTGAATATTTGCAAAAAAAAAAACAATTATAGCACTTTTAAGTGGTAAATAAGAAAATTTCTCAAAAAATTTCAAGCGATCGACTTGCGTTATCGCGGTTCAATAACTTACAGAATCGGGGCCCTGCTCTACATTATAGGTCGCCACTTCGATACCTTCTTCTATATCTATCTATCTGCTTATTCTATCTATTGCTTAATTGAATAAGCAATAAGAATGAAAAGTCTGTACATTGAAGATAATTAAGAAAAAAATGGTCTAGCTAGGTAATTCAAATAAGCTACTGAACAAGAATAGAACATTTTTGAAATTCGTGTATGTATGTTTGTTTGTTTATTAATTTGTTAGTTTAATCATCACGTAAAAACTACTGGACCGCTACTGGACTATTTTTATCGAAGCCAATCGATAAAAATAATTTTGACCGCTAAAGGAATTTTGATCAAATGTTTTGATATTGTTATTTTAGGTCTTGAAATAGTACATATGAGTACTTTTAACCTAGAGAAAACATCACGCGTGTGATGTCGCGGGCATCAGCTAGTAATTAAAATAGAGCAATAAAAACGCAACGGTCTGTACGATGAAGATAATTTAAAAAAAACTATAGAGTACAATAAACTACAGAACAAGAAAATAACATTTTCAAAAATCGTGTCTGTCTCTTTGTCTGTTTGTCTTTATGTTTGTTCGCGCATCACGTATAAACTACTAAACCTATTGCGATCCAGTTTTCAATGTTGGATAGCTTAGGGTTTGACTTAAAACTGGAGGACTTGGTATCTCAATCTGATGAGTAGGAGTCGAGCAATCGATAAAGTATTTTTGAATGCTGAAGGAGTTTTCATCAAATGTTGGTATACTGGTCATTTTTTCATTTTTTTTATCTCTGACCTGAGGAAAGCGATGATTTGGTCGAAGGTGTAGCACGTTTGCCTAGTAGATATTTATTCACTCTTGACTTGAACACACCTGGTTTATATTTTACTGGAAACACTGACGAGGGCAGGGCATTCCACTCCTTAGAAATTCTTCTATTAAATGAAGAAGCGTAACACTTCGTTCTAGTGCGAGGTATTTCAACCATAAAAGGATGGCGCTTTGCCGATCGCCTAGTCGTATGGTAATGGAAAGGTGAAGGGGGGGAATCAAATTGTGCAGTTCTTGTGCACACTCTCCATAGTGCAATCTGTAGAATACCGACAGGCTTGCGACCTCACGTCGATGCGCCAGACTTTGAAGCTTACCAGAGTGTAATCTCCAATGAGCCTCATAGCACGTCTCTCAATTGAATCCAAAGACTCGAGCTGATACTTGGCAGAACCGTCCCAGAGGTGGCAGCAGTAGTCCATACAAGATCGGACCTGCGCTTGATAAAGATTCAAAAGCTGTCCCGGTGTGAAGTACCGCCTAACCTTAGACAAAATACCAAGTTTCTTTGCAGCTACCTTGGCTTTGGATTCAATGTAAGACCCAAAATTCAGGTTCGATGTGAGTTCGACACCCAAAAGCTTCAGACGTTCGCCTAATGGTATTGTTACACTCCGGAAAGACGGAGTTCGGTTAAGAGGACTCTTTTCAGCAGAGAACAAACACGCCTGCGTTTTAGTAGCATTAAACTTAACCAGGTTAGCATTGCCCCAATCGGACACGGCTTCTAAGGCTAAACGGTCCACCATAGCCGCTCTCTGAAGCTGGACAGCGTCACAGCTGGCTTGAGCATTGGAACTATATCTCTCAACCACAGTACTGTCATCTGCATAACCAAAGGTACCGGGCTTCAAAAGGTCTTTAATGTGCAGTAAAAACAATGTAGCCGAGAGAACCGATCCCTGAGGTACACCAGCATTGATGGCCATTTGATCAGACGAGCAGCCCTCTAGGACTACTCGAATAGATCGTTCCCTCAAAAAACCAGCTATCCAATTGCAAAAGCCAACAGGTAATCCATATGAGGGAAGCTTGCTTAAAAGGCCATCGTGCCAGACCCGATCAAAAGCCTTAGATATATCAAGGGAGACGGCAAGCGCCTTACCATCCTACCTCGATAGCTTCGCTCAATACGTGAGTGGCATACGCAAGAAGATCCCCAGTAGACCGGTCCCGATTTAGGTCCTGGTTTATGGTCCTGGTCCACATGAGTACTTTTAACCTAGAGAAATGACCACGCGTGCGAAGCCGCTGGCACAGCTAGTTTATAATAAAACAGTAAGAAACAAAAAGTCTGTACAGTGAAGATAGTTAAAAAAATTATTGTCTAGGGGACTTAAAATAAGCTAATGAATAAGAATATTAAAAAAAAACTATCGTGTCTGTCTATTTGTTCGCGCATCACGTAAAAACTGCTGGACCGATTGCGATGCGGGTTTCACTGATGGATTGCTTAGGGTTTGCCTTAAAAACAGATGTAGGTACTTGGTCACAGGATAAATAATAGTAAACTTGGTATCTCAATTCGGTGAGTAGAAATCGAGCATTCGATAAAAAAAAACATTTGACGTCTCAACGAAGTTTGATTATATTGGTACTTTTTAATCGACTTCACAAAAGGAGGCGATTATATGTTCGGCTGTATGTAGGTATGTTTTTTTTTTTTTGTTTCTGGTATAACACATAGGATACTTATATCCCAGAAAAATGACCACGCGGGCAAAGCCGCGTGCACTGCTAGTCGCTATTATGTATGTCTTCAACATACGCAAATCCTATAAACCTATACATAAGCAACATAAAAACTTTAAATATTTTTTCATTACATTTTTTTCTGTAATAATGTTTAAATTTATCAAGCAGATACATAACTAACATGTACGATACTAACTGTGCCCGCGGCGTTAACAGCTTGCTCAGATTTTTCTTAGAAAGATGTATCCTATATGCTGTTCCAGGATAAAGTATTATATACCAAACAAAATTCGCCGTCAAATAGTTTTTTACGGATGCCCTGTTCTTGCTCATCGGATTGAGATAGAAAGTATGTCAAATCCTAAGTTATCCAACAGTGAAAACCGCATTTCAGTCGGTCCAGTAGTTTTTACTTGATGCGTGAACAAACAGACATACAGACACCATGTTTTTATGTTAATTCCATCCCTCAGAGCGATGGTGGCCTAACGGTTCTATAGTGCAATTTGGAATCCAACGATACCGGGTTCAAAACCTAGGCTCCGCACCAATGACTCTTCGGAGTTATGTGCGGTTTTCCATCGCTCCGTGCTTTGGAGGGCACGTTAAGCTATCGGTCCCGGCTGTTATTGATTAATAGCAGTCGTTAAGCCATGTCAGAGGCCCTTTGGGTGGCCTGACAAACTCTGATATCAGAGGCTAGCAATACCTCATATGACAAACAAACAAACAAGAGGATGATGGGGATGGCACAGTTTGCACGTGGTCGAAGCTGCGGGGCGCAGATGGTAAATAATATTTCGAAAATGTGCATTGACATTGTTAGTCGTAGGTGCCTACAAACATATATTTGTGCGAATGATATGAAATTGCACAGCTCGTTTCTTAACATGTTTACTCATTATTCAAATGAGGAAAATATTAATATTAACAGCTTTATGCCTTAATTTCCCTAATTCGCAAATAAGCTTCAATTAGCCATTAATGAGAAGAACTCATATCTAAATTAGCTGGAACTGCAGCATGAAGTAAGTACCTAAAGATACCTAAGTCTGTGGGTAGGTTCAGATACTCAGAATTCGTCAGAGTCAATTCTGGACGCTGCCAATTCATTCTCGGTAATTATCTGGGAAAAAAGAAGTTTTACACGTAAATATTTGTTTTGAATCTTGGTGCTTGCTTGGTGCATTGTCCTGCAAGTCTAAAGTCTGAGTAGGTACGACTATGTCACAGTAAAAAAGGTTTATCTGTTTTCATAGAATACTAGCTGTGCACGCGGCTTCGCACGCGTGGTCATTTCTCTAGATTAAGAGGACTCATACTCGTATGCTGCTATGCAAGGACCTAAACAACTAATATACATTTACAACATACATTTAGTGTAATATACATTTGATCGAAATTCCATCGGCCGTCAAATAGTTTTTATCGATGCACCTAATCATTGGATTGAGATACCAAGTTCCCCAGTGTTTAAGTAAGCTATCCAACAGTGAATACCACATATTAACCGGTCCAGTAGTTATTACGTGATGCGCGAACAAACATACAGATAAACAAACTATCAAACGAACAGACAAACAGACAGACACGATTTAAAAAAATGTTATATTCTTGTTCAGTAGCTTCTTTTAAGTAACCTAGACCATATTTTTTTAATTATTTTCTTTGTACGGACTATTTCATTTCTATTGCTTTATTATAAGTATAGATTAAAAGAAATTGATAAGTAGGTAGGTACGTATGTACTTGTATTCTACATAAAAACACTTAATTTATATATATACTTATAATGAAGCAGTATGTAACAAAAAGTCTGAAAAACGAAGAGAATTATTAAAAATATTGGCCTAGTCTAGGGACTTAAAATAAACAACTGTCTGTATGTTTGGCTGTTTGTTCGCGCATCACGTAAAAACTACTTGACCGATTGCAATGCAATTTTCATTGTTGAATAGCTTAGGGTTTGACTTAATAACTGGTGTACTTGGTATCTCAATCCGTTGAGAAGAAGCCGAGCAATCGATAGAAACTAATTGACATCTACTCGAAGTTTGATGAAATGTTGTATAGTGGTACTTTTGGTTATGGAATAACACATAAGATCCTTATAAAAAAATACCAAGCGGGCAACGCCACGGGCGCAGCTAGTCAGGAATAAAACAAATACAGGCTTTACTAAAGTCGGACACCAGCAGTCCTATTACGCAGTGTTGATCATATCGGTTTCAAGCCGTCAAATTCATAGTGCCTTGCGATAGATTCGAAATTGCTATGAAAAAAGTGACAATCTGATTGAAGCCAAGTTCTGTGGTCGGGCCCCTGAGGATAGCACAACCTCATACCTCATACCTACAACAGAAAAGCAAGAAACAATAAACTAAAACAAAATCCGTCGTGTATCCACGTAGGTATAAGTAGTCGCAGCGTGTCTTTGTTTTTGTGAAGTTGGCTCTGTAAACGATTGCGCAGGTAGTGCTGTGAATATAAAACAGCATAAAGTAAGAGCGAGATAGAATATGTGAAAAACGTAAGCGAGTGAGCGAGGCAGTTATACAAAGCTGTCTTCACCTTCAACATTGGGATTGCGCCCGAAAAATAGCAGTTTGCGCAGCGAATATCAGACAACTTCCGAGACACAAACTTACGCTGCGACTACTTACTTGTATCTGTGATAATTTTCATTCTTTTTTTTTTTTTTTTATTTTTTTATTACGGACTAGGCAATCGTTTGACCACGAACTCACCTGATGGAAAGCGATGATGTGGTTGAAGGTGTAGCACGCTTGCCTAGTAGATACCTATTCACTCTTGACTTGAACACTCCGGGGTTATAATTTACCGGAAACACTGACGAGGGCAGGGCATTCCACTCCTTTGCAGTTCTTATAATAAATGAAGCAGCGAAACGCTTCGTTCTTATGCGAGGTATTTCAACCATGAAAGGGTGGCGCTTTGCCGATCGTCTAGTTGTACAGTGATGGAAAGGTGATGGGGGAATCAGGTTGTGCAGTTCTTGTGCACACTCTCCATAGTGCAATCTGTAGAGTACCGCCAGGCTTGTTACCTCACGTCGATGCGCCAGACTTTGAAGCTTACTCTTTACCAGAGTGTCATCCCCAATGAGCCTGATAGCACGTCTCTCAATTGAATCCAAAGACTCGAGCTGATACTTGGCAGAACCGTCCCAGAGGTGGCAGCAGTACTCCATACAAGATCGGACCTGTGATTGATAAAGATTCAAAAGCAGTCCCGGTGTGAAGTACCGCCTAACCTTAGACAAAATACCAAGTTTTTTTGCAGCTACCTTGGCTTTGCATTCAATATAAGACCCAAAATTCAGGTTCGATATGAGTTCGACACCCAAAAGCTCTAAATGGTCGCCCATTAGTATTGTTACACTTTGAAAAGACGGAGATCGGATCTTTTTAGCAGAAAACAAACACGCCTGCGTTTTAGTAGCATTACACTTAACCAGGTTAGCATCGCCCCAATCGGACACGGCTTCTAAGGCTAAATTTAAACGGTCTACCATAGCCTCTCTCTGAAACTGGACAGCGTCACAGCTGGCTTGAGCATTGGAAGTGTATCTCTCAACTTCAGTACTGTCATCAGCATACCCAAAGGTACCGGGCTTCAGAAGGTCATTAATGTGCAGTAAAAACAGTGAGAACCGATCCCTGAGGTACACCGGCATTGATAGCCATTTTATCTGACGAGCAGCCCTCTAAGACTACTCGAATAGATCGTTCCCTCAAGAAATCAACTATCGAATTGCATAAGCCAACAGGTAAACCATATGAGGGAAGCTTGTTTAAAAGGCCATCGTGCCAGACCCGATCAAATGCCTTCGATATGTCAAGGGAGACGGCAAGCGCCTCACCATGCATCTCTATGGCTTCGCTCAGTACGTGAGTGGCATACGCGAGAAGATCCCCAGTAGACCGGTTTCGGCGAAATCCGTATTGCCGGTCACTGAGAAGATCATTGTCTTCAAGGTATGCCAAGAGCCTAATGTTTATGACACGCTCCATACACTTACAGAGTAAGGAGGCTATCGAGATGGGACGATAATTGGCTGGATCAGCACGACTACCCTTTTTTGGTACTGGTTGTACATTGGCAAGCTTCCAGCTCTTCGGAACTTTACCTGAGTAAAGAGAGAGGCGGTGCAAACGCGTTAAGATGGGAGACAATTCGGGCGCACAGTTTTTCGAAACAATCGCTGGAATACCATCAGGACCACTGGCCTTGTTCACATCTAGAGCTCGAAGTGTTCTGAGAACCTCCTTCTGGCGAATGCGAATTTCGGGCATAAAAACCCCGCAATGAGGAAAGCAGGAAGGTGTCTTGCCAGAAGCATCTAGATGCGAGGCTTCTGCAAAAAGAGAAGCAAATAAATTCGCGTTGCCGCATCTCGTCCCAATCTGCTGAGTTGTATCTCCACACTCGCCTATTTCCCTTAAGGCTAGGATCAGGTGGGGAATACACTGAGACGGACTTAACCAGGCAGTGATCAGAGCTACCGAGAGGTGGGGATACTGATACGGAGTATCGGTCTGGTTCAGTCGTCATCAACAGGTCGAGACAGTTGGGAGTGTCACCGTCACGGTCAGGTACCCGTGTCGGCTCCTGCACGAGCTGAGAGAGATCTAACGCCAGAGCAAGCTTCCGCGTCTCTCTACCAGCGTGGTCGGTTTTTTGGTACGGGACAAGCCACTCCTTGTGGTGGGCGTTAAAATCCCCCAAAATCACCAATTGAGCAGACGGGTAACGCTGTTGGGCCACACTTGCCGCCTCACCTAGATAGTCTACCAATAAAGTCGTCCCCCGATCTCCGGTGTGTGAGCGGTACACACAAGCATACATAATTTTCTCTATGCCCGTGTCCACCAGCACCCAAATCACCGAGAAGTTAGGGTGCTCAAGATTTCGGAGACGCAGACAGCAAATGTCATCACGGGCGTATACACAAACGCCGGCATTTGGGATAAATAGATGCTCCAAGATATAGCGTGGGTAATCCAAGTATGCCGTATCAGCTGGACATCCTATTTGCGTCTCCGACAAGAAGAACAAGTGGGGCTTAGAGGTCTCCAGATGATAATGAACCAGTTGGAGATTGGAGTGAATTCCGCGAATATTCGAAAGATCCACTTTAAGTGTGAGGACGTGCATCTGCCGTTTTAACTTATATCTTCTTTGGACTTTTTTCATGATGAGTAGTTGTGAATAGGTTGGACGAGTAATAGCAAACGACAAACGAGATGTCGGAATGGCTAACCCACGGAAGTCAAGGCATAACTAAGCCATTGAAGAACTTGCGGGGACGCCCGAACCCCCCTGAAATAATTCATCAGTTCCTCACATCCGGTCGCCAGCCGGCCCAATGGATCATTTCAGATTTTTTCACAAGCGGCGGGGCAGCCTTTCGTAGCTGGCTAAACTACTATTTGGGCCCCCTACAACTTGGACCCCGCTACCCGGATCCCGCTACCCTCCAAAACAAGGCATCCGACGCAGAAACACCATGATTCCGATCACGGTCCACCCTTCCAACACAACTGCATCCTACAACTCATCCGGACGGCTTCCCTGAACATCGTAATGGAACACGACAAATCGTTTGGCATCAAGACTTTGTCCAGACCACCCGGTAATATAAAAAGCCGGCGGCCGAAGCCTACCACCAGGTGATTCGGTTGCTCTTTTGGCACCACCCGAGGGTCACGTGTAGGACATCGAGGGCTAAATCCTACGGACGCGAGCAAACAATAAACCCTCAAAAATTCAATGAACGACAACTGGATTCAGACAGTATCTGATTAAAAGGAAGGAAAGGAATATTTACATCGCATTGATAGCAGGCACCTAATATTATCTGTTGTGTGGGATATATTCCAAAATAGTCTGAATTAAACAATAACACGCATTCTTAAAATAAAACTGGCGATTACAGAAAAAAAGGTTTTTTTGTTATGTATCTACAAATTTACGGTTTTCGGATTTTCCCCTTTACTTGAGCTATAAGACATTTCTTCTTGCCAAATGTCATGACTTTAGATCAACGGGAAGTACCCTAAATATTTTGATTCCCTTACGAGACGAGTGTCAAAAATTACGAAAAGTGCGGCAAAAACAGTCGTATCCTTTGATTGCGTTGACTTAGAAGTTTGTTTTTTCACAGCTCCAAGGGAATGAAAATTAAAAATAAATAATATTGAATATTACATTTATTATTAATTTAATTATTGAAGTATTTGAAATTAATTTCAACTTGATACCTCTACGCCTTCCTGAGAAAAAAGAGTCTTGACAGACAGACGCACAACAAAGTGATCTTATAAGGGTTCCTTTTTTCACCATGAGGTACGGAACCCTAAATCGATCTAAAAACTTAGTTGCGTCATAGAATATATAACAGTACAATTTGCGTGCCAGGCTCGATTACCAACATTTATCTCACGACCGGCGCCGGCGGCGGCGAGCGTGCATTTTTATTTTATTTGCAACCTCGAGGAATCTCGATTCGAGTTCTCGCGAAGCCTTCTGCATGAGAGCATTGACTTGTAAACGCATAAATCAAGGAGATAAATATTCACGCGCAGTCGAAACGCCTATGTAGACTAGCTGTGCCCGCAGCTTTGCCCGTGTGGTCATTTTCTGAGATATTAGGATGCTATGTGTTATTCCAGAACCAAAAGTACCAATATCATCAAACTTCGTTCAGACGACAAATGGTTTTTTATCGATTGCTCGGATATTCATCGGATTGATATCAAGTACATCAGCTTTTAAGTCAAACCCTAAGCTATCTAACATGAAAACCGCATCGCAATCGGTCGAGTTGTGATGCGCGAACAAATTCAGTAGCTTCTTTTAAGTCCTCTGTACATATTTTTTTTATTATCTGTGTGCAGACATTTTGTTACTTACTGCTTTATTGTAAGCTATATTTTACCTATAGATATATATATGTGGCCTTTATTTATTTTTTATTCTAATCACGACATAATAAAATTTCTGTAAACAACACATTAGGAGTTATTGGTGCGCTAATATAGATTCTGTACTCTGAAGTGATGTACAGATCGAGGCCAGATGTAAAAATAGAAAAGCGGAACAGTCGCCGCGTCGCGCTGCTTTCCCGTGCAGTCTAACCTCAACCGATTTTAATCTAATCGCATGAACTACAAGACCAGTGTCCTTCTAAAATGTCTCAAGAGAACGACGGCTTCTTCAAACAGTTCCACGAAACGATAAACAGTTCTTTGGACGACGTTACTACGAATAACTTCGTCAATTTAGAGACCAACGCGAAGCGGGCGTCGTACTTGTGCAGTCTGCCGGCTGTGAAGAATTACGACTTGTCGGCCGACGTGCAGAAATGTCAGGCCGGTGGAGAGTTTCCAGTGAAGAAGGACGTGGCCAAAGCCCGCCAGTTGAAGGATGAAGGGAACAAGGCGGTCCAAAAAGGCGACTGGGGTAAAGCGATGCAGTTCTACAGCCTCAGCATGGTTTATATGCCCGAGAAGGAAAGTAAGTTTGGATTCGGTGTCAAATGTCACACACAAAGGATTAACTTTTGTGAAGGTACTTTCAAACGCAGGTGCAGACAGGCTCGCTCCGGGTATAGGGCGGTGGCATGAGCTTTTAAAATGCAAATTAGAGCACAAATACCACGCCTTATGGAACTACCTATTATAATATTCATTTTAACGTCTGATTCAATAACATTGCGCACTTTCCTCAAATGACAAATTTGGATAACTTGAAAGAGCTTTCTTTTTGTTCAAATATCATTCCTGCATTGACTAATACCTACCTATCATGAATAACGATGCACTTCTTGAAAATTAGTGATGATAGCACCAGGAAATTTCCCGTGTTTCGGGTAATAACTAATTGTAAAACTAAATAAATCAGTGCTACAGAGTTAGCTACCTAACTCTGTAATACTAAAAAGAGATGTGAAAAGCCATCACACACTCGCTACAGAGATCGTTTTGTGGAGCTTAAAGATAATTTTGACTGCCTAGAAGGTAATAAAAAAAGAGATGAGCACTCATTAAATATTATTACTTTTGAAAAAGTCTAAAATTTGTTGCTACATTGACTTTTGGAAAATCCTCTAAATTGATACTTTACTTATTCTGTTGGCACAAACTAAACTTACATTATATTTATCAGCTCTAACAATACCTAATGAAAACATCTCTTTCGTTTTTATTAGGTTCATAAATGAGAAATTTACTGATTTCAGATCTTCACCAAATTTTTGTGAGACTTAAAGTTTAACCTTTAACCTTTCAAATGAACAAGCACAAATAAAAAAAATATATAACCCCCGACTTCCCCCCACCGTCACCCCCCCCCCCCCCCCCCCCCCCATTATAGCTAGGAAGCATCTCGATCACATCAGTATTCAAACATAAAAATCGTTCCATCCGGTTGAGAGCTACGGTCGTCACCCCCATTCAAAAATTATATTCAGTAGCCCCCTTTTTACCCTTTTTTTGGGGGAAGTACTCCCTCAATAAAAAATCCTAAAGTAAAAAATTCTAAAAAATATTTTAACCTGTATACCAAGTTTCGTCTAGAACGGTTGAGAAATGCGACCTGTAGAGGAGAACAGCCGGAAACCCGGACAGACATCCAGACATACGAAAGAATTTTTGCCGAAGCTGAAACAGAGACGCTACGCTCGCGCTTGGTGCTCGCTCGGTCAAAAAAATGCCTCTAGGATACTTTAAATAAGCTACTGAACAATAATATAACTTTTTTTGGGAAATATTTAGAATCGAGAGGCAGGAGTTGACGGGGGTGGATGGAGGAAGGAGAGGGCTGCCCCCTTGTGGGGTACAAGGGGGCAGCCCTCTCCCACCTGCAAGCGACGCTTAGTTTATGAGATATTTTAGTTTTAAGAGCCATTTCACAAAATTACGTTGCACAAATTTAGGTAAATACCGGCGCTCGCCAGCAAGAGTGAGAGCGCACGACTCCGCGACGACGGGGATAGCGCGACTAGGAATAACATGGTTTGATACTTGCACTCCTTGCGTACAGAAATTTTGTAATTTTCGAAAACGATCTTAATTAATTGATTTCTTTTCAATTACTTCTTATTAACCGTATATCTATACATATAATAAAACTGTTACAGGTTCAATTCTGTACAATGAAGATATTTAGTAATCAGTTTTTTGGATGTTGTTTTATATTTGATACTGAAGCCAAAACAGTTTTTTTTTTCATTTTCGTCTGTGTCTGTCTATCTTAATGTATCTTGGCTAGGCATCACGCCGAAACTACCGAATGAATTTAAATGAAACTTGGTATGATTTGAGTTCACTCTGAAACTACGCGTACTGAATGAATTCAAATGAAAATTGGCATGATTTGAGTTCATACTACGAAGTAGGACATAGAATACTTTTAATCTGTAAAAGGAAGATACAAAAAAAAAGGTTACTAAAAATAAGCTACTGGAAAAGATTAAAACATTTTTAAAAATCATGTCTGTCTGTATGTTTGTTCACGCATCACGTTAAAACTACTGGACTGATTGCGATGCGGTTTACTACTGTTGGATAGCTTAGAGTTTGACTTAAAAACTGGTTTACTTATTATATATACACAATCCGACGAGTAGAAGCCGAACAATCGATAAAAACTTTTAGGCGGCGGAAGGAATTTTGTTTAAATGTTGGTATATTGGTATTTTAGGTCTTGAAATAGTAATAGAGTTATTTTAAAATAGAGAAATAGCCACACGTGCGAAGCCGCGGGTACTGCTAGTAAGTCTATATAAATATAGTTTTTTTCTAGTTCAATAAAAGACATAAAAATACCTTTCAAAATAACTTTATTCAAAAATATTGACTGGCGTCAAATTATCAAATTATATAAATATTTGCCGTAAAGACATTGATCTCGTCTTTCTAGGGTCTATGATTTCTGGGATTAGGCAATCATTGTAGAAACGAACCAATTTCGGAAGCATTTTTTCTTGCCAAAATATGTCATCTCTAACGATCCTTACGACTTTCAGTGGAAAATCAGAACCAGTCCACACAGCAAATAAACATACATTTCTTTTGGTAATGTGGAGCTGGCCTTGTACCTGATAGTACCAATCGTGATTTTGGTTCATGTTGACTTGAGTTTGGTTCAATTTGAAACATTTAAGTTTCTTTTCTTGAATGGCAGTATTAGGATCTATTCCGAAAACGGAGCTAGGACATTTTACTTCCACTAAACCTTCATTGCACAGTCCGTCGGGTGTCGCTCCTAAAAAACAGTGTTCCATGTCAATAAAAAGTCCACACTTTTCTATTACTGTATTTTCTTGTTCACTGAGTTGTTGCAAAGCCTTTGGTTCGTTGTCTCTACCGTGTTTTATCGAGGTAATATTATCTAATTTGTATGTATATAGAATTGATTTCACCAGAGGAGCTGAGTTTTGACTTGGACGTCTTTTACAAACCTTTCCAAAGGAAGACGCTGTTAGTATACATCTTCGAAGCTCGAGCCACAAAGCGCTTTCTGCTTGTAGGACAGTAGCTCTCTCAATTTCATGACGATTCGAAGCTTGTTCTTTTAAATTATTTAAAAACAGCGCTTTTCCTCTTTCATAGTCTTCGGCATCCATATCCGGTCGTTCACATTCACTGCCGTAATGACCATCCACGGGATTGAAATTTATTTTTTTACGAGAACTGCTTCCACGGGCCATAACTTCTCGAGCATTTTTAGTACATCTTCTAGCTTCCAGCAGTTTCAGAGATTTTCCCGGACTAGTGTGACAAATCGATTTATACAATGTATACTGTGGCATTCCTGTATTAAACGATACCACTGCAGCATGACATCGGGTAGTGTAAGAGTCCTTTAGAGAAAAATTTACTCTCTTGCCACCTACCATTTTAGCCACAATGCTGTTGAATTGCTCAGCACGATTATTTGTATAGCAATGTAACAGACTTCGGGAATTGAAAGCAAGCTGAGACGCGTTTTTTCGAAGTTTAAGAATCAGAGTAGGTATAAGTGGGACCAGATTCTGTTCACTTTTTCTTTCCTCTGTACAGTAATAACTGTCACATTCTGAATGGTCCCCAAAAATATGACGGGGACTATTAATTATGTCTTTTTGAAGATTTTCGATTTTATTTGAATTTGATCCGTTGTTCTGTCGTCTGTGCGTCACAGCAGAACGTACAGCGGTTCTTAACCTTTTTAAACGGTCCATATTTAAAAGTTTGCGTTCACTTAGAGGAATGGTGGTATCTTTTTGAAGTTGTAAGTTCTTTCCATTGTAATTTCTCAACAAATGGTTTGTGCACTCAATTTTTTGTATAGGTACATCAGCATAAGGACGACTCTCTAGGATACTTTTATAGGTACTAGAGTCCCCATCTGCAATTAAAGTTTTATATATTAGATTCCGTTCTTTTATAGAATTCTTGAACCCTTCAACCAATATCGCTTGCTCCATGCTGGTAGACGATCCTGAATGATTTTTAGTGCACTTATGAGTTTTTGGGGCCTGTCTTTTTTTGCTCGCACGGGCGCAAATCACACAGTATTTATTGCGAACCCCAATGTGTAAAACTTTACCACTATGCTCTCCTATAATGGCCGCAACACCAGAAAGCGCAGAGTAATTATTTTTGTAGGAGCGTTTACCCCAACATGCATCCGCTTCGACCGGTATCATTGCAAGACCTGCATTATTAATATCGCCACGTGATTTTGCCGCTTTAATTTCCTCTTTGGCAGCATTTAACATTGTTTCTTCGGCTGCAGTCTTCCACATATCAGAAATAGCATCATGTGTTTTACTATATAACCGAAATGGCATTGTTGGTAAATCTATAGATGCAGTGAGCTCATTTAAGTTCGACAGACCAATTCCCGTAATTATTGCACCTGACACAGCTCCAGCATTAACGTCAAGTCTTGATTGTTCCTCGGAGTCTGAAGTTTTCAATATGAAGCTTGATCCACAAAACATACACTTCAAATTAAATTTAGACATAAGACCTACTTTTTTTTCTTTTTCTATTTTAAGATAGTTTAATTTGCAGCCAACATTCTCACTGTGCTCACTTATAGCCACCAACTGACTCCAAAAATATTGGAAATCAATTATTCTCCTGCCTTCTACTAGGTAATCTTCCTAAAACAAAAATAATAATATTATGAATATTTAGTAGATACTTAAAAAAATATGGAAATTTTAAAAATATAATAAAATATTTACAATTGGTTGAGAAACTTCCTTTGGTATGTCAGATTCAGTTTCTTCTTCAAGAAACTCTTTGTACTGTTAAATGAAAGAAATAAATATTATTATACTGTATTCTACAAGTAAAGCCCTTTCATTCGATACCCATATTGACGGGGTTCTTAAAAATATATATTTCTGATTCGCCATTACGTGGCAGCGGCCATCTTGTATTTAGAATGATACAGCTGTATTCTACTAGTCAAGCTCTTTCATTTGATACCCATATCAAGGGGTTTGTAAAAGAAATCATAATCCGACATTTTGTTGCGGCGGCCATCTTGGATGTATAATATTATTCAATACATGTTACTGTATTGTTATCAGAACTAAATTAATAAATAAAACTTACAATTTCCATTATCGAATTGGATTCCTTTGAACATGTACCCAAAACAGCCTCAGTATTAATGGTAGTATTTTCTTCAGCACGATTTATCCTATTTCTCATTCTAAAATACAATAAAATATCTGTTATGTTTATATCTTTAACTACAACTATGTATATATTGCAAAATTAGATATTAAAACAAAAAAATCGCCTATATAAACTAACAAGTACCAAATATTAATTTACTAACAAAAATTATTTATAATAATTTTACGACACTTTATCCCATCAAAATCTAAGTGCTAGTTTGAAAGATCCAAATAATCACGTAAAAATCATGCGCATTAGCATTAGCATGCCGCGTAACGCTCTTACTCAGTTTATGATCGATATATTATTTTAAAATACTGATCCAATTTTTATGAAACTTTCGTGTTAAACCATTACAAAAATAATTTTGTAATCCTACTTTTAGTTTTGAGGAAGTGGACAATAATACATACATAAAAACATTCACACACTTAGAATTTCTGATATCCAAACATAACATAATACCTGAACTAAATATTACCCGTTTTTGATGATATTATAGATACAAACAGGTGAACTTGAGAATCTTTTTTTAAAAATAAATTCTTACCTCGCTTCTGTTGCTTTCTGTATGGCTGCATAATTATGACGTTTCCTTTTTTTAACACAGTGATAAATGGCATTTTTTCGTCCCATTGCTAATACTAAAAATACAGAAATATGTTGTTATTGTTATATACAATGCATCAATACTAATATTACTCAACAAAAATACTCACGCGATCAAAACGTTGTGGTCGTACTATGAACTTGCGTTTATGCGTCTCGCGGTCGGAAAATCGGGGCGCAGCAAAACTGACACAGGTCCTACCTCGGTAAGCGCTCGCGCCGTACTGATCGGCGCGCGCCTGTACATCGTAATTTATAGTAAATTTAGAATAATGCTAAATATTTTTTTATGTCTTATCAAAGAGAGGGAATTTCAATAAAAAATAAGAATCAGATTCACTTAAGAACATTATTTATTTTAATATAGTATTTTGTTTGAAATTACGCTTTATTTGAAGCAAAAAAACGTGGCAAACTGCCGGTATAATTCGGGGTAATTAGCGGAATTTCTTCTTTTTTTTTAATGATACTGTGATGAAAAAACTATATTCTAATACATTATCTACCTACAGATGTATATGCCTGATGTATAGGTTTTTTTATCAGTCATATTGATGATTTTTTATAAAAGATTTAGGAGTCTGAAGATGACTGTTTGTTTTAATTTTCGTAAAACTAGGTGCGAAAGATTGACCACTACAAAATAAATAAAGTAGTATTTGTAAATGTGGAACATTGAATATCAATGCAATAGATTGTTCTATTTTAAACAATTTTTTAATATTGTCAAAGTCGTTTCTAAGATGGTAAATTAAGCGCTTGAAATATAAGATTATCGCGCGAAAACGTGAAATGGCTCTTAAGTTTATAAAAAATCGGATGTTGCGGCGGATGTTACCCTTTTTTTAAATCATGTCTCTCTGTTTGTCTGTTTGTTTGTTACTTTGTTTGACTGAATGTTTGTTCGCGCATCACGTAAAAATTACTGGACTGGGTTACGATGCGGTTTTCACTGTTAAATAGCTTAGGGTTTGACTTGAAAACTGGGGTACTTTTTTATTTTTTTATTACGGACTAGGCTATCGTTTGACCACGATCTCACTTGATGGAAAGCGATGATGTGGTCGAAAGTGTAGCACGCTTGCCTAGTAGATACCTATTCACTCTTGACTTGAACACACCGGGGTTATAATTTACCGGAAACACTGACGAGGGCAGGGCATTCCACTCCTTTGCAGTTCTTATAATAAATGAAGAAGCGTAACGCTTCGTTCTTGTGCGAGGTATTTCAACCATGAAAGGGTGGCGCTTTGCTGATCGTCTAGTCGTACGGTGATGGAAAGGTGATGGGGGAATCAGATTGTGCAGTTCTTTGCACACTCTCCATATTGCAATCTGTAGAATACCGCCAGGCTTGCTACCTCACGTCGATGCACCAGACTTTGAAGCTTACTCTTTACCAGAGTGTCATCCCCCATAATGAGCCTGATAGCACGTCTCTCAATTGAATCCAAAGACTCGAGCTGATACTTGGCAGAACCGTCCCAGAGGTGGCAGCAGTACTCCATACAAGATCGGACCTGTGCTTGATAAAGATTCAAAAGCTGTCCCGGTGTGAAGTACCGCCTAACCTTAGACAAAATACCAAGTTTTTTTGCAGCTACCTTGGCTTTGGATTCAATATAAGAACCAAAATTCAGGTTTGATGTGAGTTCGACACCCAAAAGCTCCAAATGGTCGCCTATTGGTATTGTTACACTTTGGAAAGACGGAGATCGGTGTAGAGGACTCTTTTTAGCAGAAAACAAACACGCTTGCGTTTTAGTAGCATTAAACTTAACCAGGGTAGCATCACCCCAATCGGACACGGCTTCTAAGACTAAATTTAAACGGTCTACCATAGCCTCTCTCTGAAACTGGACAGCGTCACAGCTGGCTTGAGCATTGGAAGTGTATCTCTCAACTACAGTACTGTCATCAGCATACCCAAAGGTACCGGGCTTCAGAAGGTCATTAATGTGCAGTACTTAATCCGACGATTAGATGCCGGGCAATCAATACTCGTAACACGTATGAGCTACTTTTAAATGTTTTGATCACGCGGGCTTAGTCGCTTGCACAGCACAGCAGTCTAGTACTTATATATTTTATGTAGAATTAGCACCAATGTATGTTTCGAGTAGTTGCAATTTTCACTAGAGCCACTAATTGTGTTGATACGAGTACATACAGTAGCATTTGTTAGAGTAACAATGCGGATTTCCTAATGTAATCGTGATCTATCTATCTATATATAAAATAAAGCAATAGGAACGAAATAGTCTGTACAAAGAAGATAATTAATTAAAAAAAAAGGTGTAGGGTACTTAAGATAAGCTACTGAACAAGAATATAACTATATTTTTTTTTAAATCATGTCTGCCTGTTTGTTTGTCAGTTGGTTTGTTTGTCTGTATCTTTGTTCACGCATCACGTTAAAACTACTGGAGCGATTGCGATGCGGTTTTCACTGTTGTAGGCAATTAATGAGGCAGGTATTTTTTGTTGACAACTACATTAATGTTACAGTGTGCGGCCGCACTTAAAGGTGCTTAAAGCTTCATCATTATTAGTTAGGTACTGTAGCTTTAAATGGACTTGGTAATAACGACGAGATCAGTACCTCGTGCAATAACAAATTTTGTGGTAAAATGTTATTTCCCTTTACATTATTTGTAATAGGTTTGTAATTGATGAATGATTTTGTTTCCTAAGAATTGCAACTAAGGATAGGTTTAACACAATTACAAATAAGTAAAAGTAGGTACACATTATTCATATAATATTCAAATAACTACCCAATAGTTTTATTTCTTTGAATATTTCGAGTAAACTCGAGTACGGTATCGTGTTTTTTGACAATCCTTTTCGTAGCTGCAGGCTACGCGCCACACGCTTGTCCACTGCAGTTAAGCTTATCACCCTGAGACATTGTTTTTGACATAATTTCACTAGATACATTGCCCATCAAACCAGACCCGCCTTGTTTGCACCTAGACTACTGGTCACATCACATTATCAGCCCGATCCCTTCAGTGGCATTACTATCATAAGGACTACTATTATTTATTCTGTGCTCTTTGTACCAACCGGACTATTGCCACTGAAAAGTTGCACTAGTTCGGTCACCGGACTTTCAACCGAAGTACTGCCACTAAAGGGCCCGATCGCGTCCACTGTTGAACATGGACATCTCCATAATAGGTCTTTCCCCAAAATCAGCACGCTCGGCAGGCAGCTAGTGATCGCAGTAGATATTGATACTTACACAGAAAAAACTGCTACCCATTTCCTGAATTCCCTTTGCTGGTTGAAAGGGACCTACTATCAAGCCGGCCCACACCGGTATACACTATACTATAGTACCGTATATAGTATATAGGTTTAACGAAGAAATTTTCAGAATAGCTGCAAAATGCAGTAAATTGCTCACTTTTAGGTTACTACCAGTGGAATCAGCCCTTTACCTACTAGGTAGATATTGATGGAGCACCTTAGTTATTAATGTTAGTTTTACAATAAGGTCATTAGATGGCTACAGTGCACCGCTAGATTGTTGCAAAAAAGTTTGTGCTCACGAGGTCTACTTTTCGTAGATCTACTAGTACTACTTGTATCACTCCACAGCTGAAGAACTCTCCATAGTCCTGGCAAATCGATCAGCAGCACTGAACCACCTGGAACAATATGAGGAGTCCTTAGCCGACATCCGAAGATGCCTCTCGCTTCCGTACCCAAGACACTTGAGGTACAAAGTGTACGAGAGGAAAGCCAGAAGTTTGCTGGTCTTGAAAAGAAATCAGGAGGCTGTTAAAGCTTTTCAGTAAGTACAAAATCTGTTCGCATAGCGGTCGCATCTTTGGAGCATGTGGGACCATATCGTTTGGTCTACATCTCGATATGTATACGGTATGCTCTCCAGCAAGACTAAATCGCTATAAGACTATATCTCGATTAGACTAGGTATCCTGATGTCTAAATCTCGAAATGACTACGTAGATTGGATAAGATAAGACGAGAATCAACCAAGAATGTGTAAACCAACCAAGTCTTTTTGTCTTTTCAGGGATACCATAAGCGCATTGGATGAGGCCACGAAGCTAGAGAAAGAGAAACGACACAAGTTGCGCACAGATTCCAAGCTAATGTTGGAAATATTAAACAAAGGGCTAGTTCTGGCAGGAAAACCTAAAGATCCAGAGCCATTGAAGAGAACAGCCCCTAAACCTAAGCTCTCTGGTAATAATAACCCCCAATATCCTGCGGCATCCGAAGCCATTCAGATAGACCAAGATAAAGTCAGGGGCCGGTTTGCAACAGCTACGAGAGATATCGAAGCTGGGGAAATCTTACTCGTGGAAAAGCCACATAGCGGCGTCCTTCTGGCCGAATACTCAAAGACGCATTGTAATAATTGTTTTACCAAGTAAGTAAGATACCTCATTTTAATTAAAATTCTCATATTAATGTGGTTACATCTAAATGAAAGTGCGTTTCCTTTATTCTAGATGTGTGATCCCATTAGCATGTTCAAAATGCCCAAACGCGGTTTTTTGCGATGAAAAATGCTTGGATGCTGCACAGAAATCGTATCACGCTTACGAATGTCACATACTGCCTCTACTATGGAAGTCAGGGTGTTCAGTGACCTGTCAAATAGCGCTGAGGATGATTACGCAACAGCATATGGAATATTTCAAGTCGTTGGAACACTTGGACACCAAGCCGACTGGTCCGTACAAAACGCACGACTACAGGAACATTTACCATTTAGTAGGCCACGAAGACAAGAGGACAAAGCAAGATATCCTACACAGAACTGAAATGACAGCTTTTCTGGTTAAGCTTTTAGAACTCTGTGGGTATTTCGAAGGAAAATCAAGAACCAAATCAGTCGAGTTGGATGAACTGAAATCAATGGCTGTTGATGAAAAATACAAGGAGGATGTGGCGTTGATCGGAGGTCTTATTTTAAGGAATCTGCAAGTTCTGCAGTTTAACGCTCACGAAGTTTTTGAACTCCAATGTCCAAAGCCGAAGGTTGGCAATAATGTCCTGAAACACGGCGGGAAATCTGTGTTCTTGGCTGGTGCAGTGTTCCCAACTCTTGCCCTTTTCAACCACAGTTGTGACCCTTCTGTAGTAAGGTAAGTGTATATTAGATGAGTTTTAAAGAAAGCGTTTATGAAGATAGATAATCAAAGACCCTTTATCTTCCAGATATTTCATTGGCTCAAATATTGTAGTCCGAGCCGTCAAGAACATCAAGAAAGGCGAGGAAGTCTCCGAGAACTATGGCCCTATCTTCACGACAGTCCCGAAGGAGAAAAGACTGGCTGAACTAAAGGACCAGTACTGGTTTGACTGCGCTTGCCCACCTTGTAAAGACAGCTGGCCTTCGTACGAGCAGATGACAGAAAACTACATGAGATTCAAGTAAGGAAGTATTAAAATAAGCTTCCGGGAAAGGTTAATTTCACGCAGTCCGAGGAGCATCGCTCGTAAAATGCAGAAATGACGTGGAAGTTGTTTTATGCATATAAATGCAGGTAATGCAACATACTTGACTCGAAAGGTCATGGATGTGCGCTGCTGCACACTAGTTAAGATTTGCTTAAAAGATGTTTAACCTTAGAAAACGGAACGGATGAAAGGCAAGCTTTCTATTTTAATTAAAAGCATGTAATATATTTGTTTAGGTCAAATCTTGCAAGCTGACTAAGAAACGCTTCCTCTTATCGTATGGAGTTGAGTTTTTAATCGACTTCAGAAAAAAAAAGAGACTGTTATATGTTCGGCTGTATGTATGTTTTTATTTCATTTATTTTTATGTATGTCGTTCGATATCTCCGTCAATTGCGGACCGATTTGGAAATTTATTTTTTTATTTGAAAGCGTATACTCTCCAGGTGGTCCCATATAAATTGTTTCAAAATTGGTTCGGCAGTTTTTCGAGAATAAAGAGTTTTTGAGTAAATCAATTCGATTTTGTGTTTATATTGCCGTGATTTTGTGCTTATCTCTAAGGTTTCTAAACCGATTTAGATGATTGTTTTTTATTCAAAAGGGTAATCTTTGTGTGTAGTCCCATATAAACTTCATCAAAATTGGTTCAGTAGTTTTATTAGAAAATCTATTTGTTTTATAGTTCATGTTCTCTAATATCTTGGGATTTCTGAACCGAATTAGATGCTTGTTTGTACTTGAGTAAGAAGACCTCTAGTGTGGTACTGTATAAATTTTATCAAAATTGGTTTAGTAGCTTTAAACAAGCTTTAATTTAATTCACTGTGATATAATGTTTAGGACTAATCCAGTCCTAAAACCAGACATCTCATCAAGACAAACCAAATGAGCCCAAACTCGAAGGTATTCCATCATCCGATTGTGTAGTTCCTTTGACTGCTACTACTACTACTACTAGTACTAGTTTATTAATTGTCATTAATTTTTTTTTTTTTTTTTTTTTTTTATATTGTTTATTAATTGTTGTGGAGCCGGAAGGTAGTCACAGGAACTCAACAACAAAATGATGGAACCCCCTTCGAGTTTGGGCTCATTTGCTTTGTCTTGATGAGATGTCTGGTTTTATGTGGTATCCAGGGTCTGACGATGGAGCCGGAAGGTAGTCACAGGAACTCAACAACAAAATGATGGAACCCCCTTCGAGTTTGGGCTCATTTGATTTGTCTTGATGAATTCTCTGGTGTTATGTGGTATCCAGGGTCTGATAATGGAGCCGGAAGGTAGTCACAGGAACTCAACAACAAAATGATGGAACCCCCTTCGAGTTTAAGCTCATTTGGTTTGTCTTGATGAATTCTCTGGTGTTATGTTGTATCCAGGGTCTGATGATGGAGACGGAAGGTAGTCACAAGAACTCAACAACAAAATGATGCTTATAAATCCATTTGTTTTGGGTTTATATTTCCTCATATCTACGAGATGTGTAACCATTTTTTTAAAGAGTTCCTTTTTATTCCAGTGAAATCATAGATAATTTTCGTCAAAACTAATTAAGTTGTTATATAATTATGTAGGTTTATTCATCCTGGGTTTAAATTTACCAACGCTTTGAGTCTAAAGTGAATGAGTGTCTACTATTTTCTTTGGCATATATTCTTTCCGATGTTTGCTTAAGCCACTGAAAATCAAAAACCAAATATTTTTCCATAAAAAAAATACTACTTCGTAATAAAAATGTTATTTTGTAAATAACCACTAAAAAGAATAAAATAATTACGATCGAACCAGAACAGTATCACTTTTTCGAAATTACCAACGTAATAATAATGCAAAAATACAAAATATTAAGATAAGAAACAGTTTGTTGAAGGCGGTGCCTAACCCAGGCATCTAATATCTTTACAAAATTAATACATACCTATCTACGTACCAAGTAATATGCAGTTATCTATGACGCACCCTCATACAAAACATGAAACTCCTCTTTTGCGTTCTACGCCTTTCTGCAAAACAGAGACTCACACGAGCATATTTTGACTTTCACACGTTCACAAACCGATTGACACGAATACAGCAATCTAGTAAATGATAAAGTTTTTATAGATAATTACTTTACAAGCTTATTATTTTAAATGGCACGTCAAGTCTTTTTGATTAAGCTCAACCATATTAATAATTATGGCTCGGTTTGGCACCGCTTAATGTTGTATTTTTGCATTATTATTACGTTGGTAATTTCGAAAAAGTGATACTGTTCTGGCTCAATTGTAATTATTTTATTCCTTTTAGTGGTTGTTTACAAAATATATTTTTTATTATGAAGACGTTTTTTTTTTGGTAAAATATTTTTATAGTATGCATGACCATGTCTATAGAGTATGCGATATAATTATTATAGTCATTCGCACGCGAACAACTTTTATTCACTACAGCTTTTGGCCGCGACGCGTGACGTCGTCCTCGCGGTTCCAATAGTATAATTGATTGCCATAAGTTCATTTTTGGCAGGGCAGGCGTGTTTTTTTAGCTTTTCACGATAAATAGTATCCTGTCTATTCACAGGATTCAAACTATCTAAATACCAAATTTCATAAAAATCGGTTCAGTCGTTTAGTTGTGAAAAGGTAACAAACAGGCTTTTATAATAATGGTATTCCTATCTATTTGATCGAGGACTGAGTAATTTTAACTTGCAATGTATGTTAGTTTGTTTAGGTGGAATCTTGCAAACTGAATAAGAACCACTTCCTCTTATCCTACGGAGTTGAATTTTTACATGTTGGTTCAGTCCCAATGACAACGGACTTTTATGGTAAGCATGACCTGAATCGACATCCAGGATTAGCTCCAGATAAAGGGTTACTGAGGGCACTCAGGCTAGGTCCTGACTAGGGAACTCCTCAACGGTTAATAGCACAGACACGAAGTGTTGTATACTCATTTAACTGTGATGGCCCTTTCTTATTTTCACTATGACAATGCTTCTGCATAAAAGTTTTTGAAATTAAAATATTTGAAAATAGTTGAAGAGTCGACCTGTCCTGCATCATTTAAGACTTCCAGGTGCGGTTTGTTTCAATTTTTTCGCTAAGTTCCACTTTGCAAGAGTTTTGTAGTTAACTATTGGACATTATTTCAAGGTTATTTTCAGGTGTTCTTCAGACCAACCATGTTCCAATGTGGTGGCGGTGCCTTACGACAGCAAGGACTTCATGGTGCAATGCGGACTGTGCCTGCAGTATACCAATATACTGAAGGGATTGAAGTCTTTACAAGTAAGTACACAACACGGTACACAACTATATGTATTATACCTATTATGTAACCGATAATTTGGAAAATTTGTAAATATGTAAGTATGGTTGAAAGCGGAACTTGCGGAAGAAATTATCTGAAATGGCAGCCTTTCATTTGAAGTTTCTGTCCCTCATTAATTTGTCCAAACGCATAAAGTCAACTTTAAGAACGAAGTTACCTACCTATACTGCCCATATAAACTATCTTTATGATACTTACCTACCTATCTATCTATCCTTTGCCAACTGCTTACCTATTGCTATTTTAGTTAAAAATTCAAAACTATAAATGGCACGTTCGCTTGCCGTCTCTGTCTGAGGCAGACAGTACACAAAAATATAACATTTCGTACCTAAAATGTAGCGCAAAAGGTAATTCGCGAATGACAGACTAAGTAGCTGAAACTACCGCATCTATTAGCACATCAGGAGAATAGTCCACAAATATCCGCGTGCAAATTGGAATTAGTATGTTCATGAAAATCATTCAATAAATAAATCCTACTACACAAAAGATGACACTGGAGTAGTAGCTGCAGCAACATGTATCATTTCGTTTCGGCCAAACGATTTAGAGCTTATGCTCTAATTAAATTGAATTTTTGGACATACTCAGGCCCCAGTAGAATATTCCAGTGCGTAGGCAATTTTAGTCATAGATTTTTAGTGGTAGGCTAATAGTCCGCCTGGTGAAGTACCACACCTTTGTCAGGTATTCAACCGCCAAGCAGTAGTATGTAAACATTTGTTTCAGTTTGAAGGGCAATTTTTCCAGCGAAATTACTGGGTAATGAGACTGTATCAGGGTGTCGAGCGCAGTGCAGAGAAGCGCAAGATTTTTTTAATCAAAGTTCTGGGTGGTTCTGCAACTGTTAGGGGCAGGCGCGAGGCTCACCATCAGGCGAGCGACCTGCTCGACTCATCACAAAATCTAATAAAAAAAAATAAATTGATCAGTCGTGGCTTTAAATAGCGCCTGGTTTTTTTTTAACAAATAATAAGTAGCTAGTCTCAAACGACGAAGATAGACGATAGACTGCATTATTGCAGTCTATCTAGCCAATCCTAACACTATAATGTTTCAATCTAAGCAGTTTTTAGGGCACAATCGTTGTTGAAACGTCGTCACGACGAACAACATGGGAACAGAAAATCCCGATAATTGGGAATCATTTCTACAAAATAATTTAAATAAAATATAAGTTCAAAAACCAAAACCCGACTACGGTCTTAGTGGAGTATAAAGACACAAGCAATAATTTTAAATAGTTTTAGAAATTTGATACAATAGGTAGAGCCGTGAGAGTGCTCTTTACTTGGTTTAGTAATGGTAAATGTATATCGTACTCTTACGTCGTCCCTACAGTTCAAATTTAAAAAACGCTTTAAACGCTTTTTCTTTTTAGTTCATTACTCGTAGGACCGTAGTCGGGTTTTGGTTTTTGAATGTATATTTTTCAAAGTGGACTCACAACTAGAACCAACCAATTAAGCTTATAATATCTTGTCGTTAATTTTGTTTTAAACAATGATGTAATTATTCTAGGTACTTCTACCTACTTACCTACTTTCAACTTTAAAAAAGAAGCGGTTCTCAAACAGACTGTATGTTAATACACGACTGCCCAAAAAAAGCAGTGTTATGTTTTTAGCATTGTATGTTTGTATGTATGTGAGTTTCTTTATTCCACCATAACTTATAAATACCTGAACAGATTTAGACGTATGTGGTATCGTTAGAATCCTTACATCCCCCCGAGTAACATAGGCTATACCCCGAGTAACATATATATAGTTACTAATATTTTTTTTAAAACATTCCTTTTGGCGGCAGTATGGCACGATATAAAAACACGAGAAAAAAAAGAACTCTGTAATTTACATTAGGGGTATCAAATTGAAGGTCTTCATAAGCACATTCCAACAGTATATAATTGATTGCCAAAAGCTCTTTTTTAGCAAGGCAAGCGTGTTTTTTTAGCATTTAAGCTAGTTATTACGACGACGCTTACCTATATCCAGGATCTTTATATCAATTTGGGTGATTTCATTAGAATGGATTCGTATGTTATGTTCTATTTCAAATTAAAACTCACTAGCTGTGCCTGCGGCTTTGCCCTTGTGGTAATGTTTTTCTGGGATATTGTGTTATTCCAAAGTATATTATATACTGTGCCCATAAGTACCAATATCACAGAAGAATAATTAATAATAGTTCACGGAATATACCAAATTTCATAAAACTTCGTTCATCGCATTCTATCGGATTGAGATATCAAGTACACCAAATTTTAAGTCGAAAACTTAGTACTATTAATTCTGTGTCAAAACAAGCTATCCAGCTGTGAAATCCGCATCTCAATTGGTCCAGTAGTTTTTACGTGATGCGCGAACAGACAGACAGACCATACCAGTATTTATTTTTGATCAGTAGCTTATTTACCCTATTTTATTTTATTTTATTATCTTTATTATAAAGAGTTTTTGTTAATTACTGCTTTACTAAAAGTACTAGCTTTCGCCCGCGACTTCATCCGCGCAGACTACAGTTTCTTGCGAAAACAGCATCCCATGTTCTTCTGGTATATTCATAGAATTAAGTAAATATATATGTCTATGGGTATATTAAAAACCAATGCAAAAGTATAGGACTAACGCTCTTGATGCTATTTGACAGACATGTTAATATTTCGTTTCCATGGCAACCGTTCCTTACAGCGAGTAATCAACATTCTCCAGTTTTCCCATTCTCCATCCTATGTTTTATTCCAGGGTATAAGCTATCTCCATTCCAAATTTCCACAAAATCCGTCTAGCCGTTATCGCGTGAAAGCTTCCCAAACAAACAAACAAACGGACAACGTTTCACTTTTATGTATTGATGTGGATAGATGAAGATACGAGTAGGCTAGCCGCACGCGTATGATTGAAAATAATATTCTGATATGACAATAAGGCCTTACAATGTGACAACACGACTAAGTACTGCCCGCACACTCGCAATATTAGTGTCAATATTCAAATTATTGACAATAATATTGCACGGGTGCAGCTAGCCATTATGCTCGTAATAATAATAATAAATGCATATCCCTTATTATATCCCTAATGAATTGGAATGAGAAAGGTGTCAATACGGCCGCTGCATGGTCGCACCTGTGTTGTGCCGATGACCTCATCCTGGTTCTACTATTTGGTCTACGATAGAATAGATTGGACAAAAAAAAGACGAATCTGTTCTACTGACCAGTATGACATATTGTATCCAAACAAGTTCTATATATGCCGTCCATGCTGTTCTACCAGTAGAACTACTTGGATAAAAAATCTAAACTGTGCTACTATTACTTGCGGTAAAGCAGATAGGAATTGGGTGTCGAACTCACATAGAACCTGAGAATGTTTGGTCTTACTTTGAATCCAAAGTAGCTGTAAAGAAACTTGGTATTTTGTCTAAAAGGTTAGGCGGTTTTTCACACCGGGACAGCCTTTGACTCTTTATTAAGCACAGGTCCGATCTTGTATGGAGTACTGCTTCTAGGACGGTTCTGCAGACATTTAAATTTTAGGCTTTGGTTTCAATTGAGAGACGTGCTATGAGGCTCATTGGGGATGACACTCTGGTAGAGTAAGCTTCAAAATCTGGCGCATCGGCGACGGACTCGAGGCTCCCCTGATTTCCCCCCTGGGGAAGACATTAGGATTTTTCAGGCCTGGTAGCTCCCCTAGTCTGGGGGAGATATTAGAACCCATTTACAATAAAAAACTTAACAAAACACGAACTCTTCCTAATTCTGAGAATAAAACGTGACTCTACCTAATCAAGTTATTCTATTTTTGTAGTTTCTCATTATTGTGGTTACTTCTCCCCAAAATGATGACACCAATTTTTTTAATGTTTTGTCTAATGCATATCTATTGAAATATCTTTGTTAACAATTTCCATTTGGACCAATGTAATGAAATCATCATTTACAATTTGGTGATTTCTTATTTTTTTAGGAACATATTCTGTTTCATGAGCATTTTTCATTATACATTAAATTGTAATCGCAATCAGTGTCTCAGCACTACGGTGGTATCGTAGGGAAAAATAATTACCCACCGTACTACTGAGGGTACGGTCGGTGGTACGGTGGGTCAGAAGCGCATCGACGTGAGGTCGCAAGCCTGTTGGTATTCTACAGATTGCACAAGAACTGCACAATCTGATTACCCCATCACCTTTCCATCACCGTAAGACTAGACGATCGGCAAAGCGCCACTCTTTTATGGTTGAAATACCCACGAATCGTTACGCTTCTTCATTTATTATAAGAACTGCAAAGAAGTGGATTGCTCTACCCTCGTCAGTGTTTCCGGTAAATTATAACCCAGGTGTGTTCAAATCGAGAGTGAATAGATATCCAATAAGCAAACGTGTTACACCTTCGACCACCAATAATCGCTTTTCATCAGGTGGCATCGTTAGCCTAGACAGTAAAATCAAGAAAAAAAACGTTTGTGCAGGACCGAGGTTTTGAACCAGGTGGCTTGGTTTTGAAGCGCACATGTTGCTGCTCGGCATCCACCTCTCTTACAAGGGTTACAAAAGTATAATAATTAGGCAAAAATAGATAGATAGATAGATAGATAGATAACTCTTTATTGTACACCACATAGAACAAAAATACAATAATAACTAAAACATTTATACAAAATATATGGGACAAGGGGCGGTCTTATCGCTAAAAAGCGATCTCTTCCAGACAACCTTAAAAAAAAACTAGCTAAGAATTATTAAATTTATTCATCAGTAGTGTCTAAAGGTCCTATACATTCATGATCACATAATACAGTCGCCGAATATTTGTAGGCAGCTATGGGGTTCTTTATTATCTTATTAGTAGTCTAGACTGTTTCCAAATTACCATATACCTAACAGTACTTATATACCTAACAAACAACAAAATAAAAACCAGTTCTTAGTTTCTTACTTTATACTCGTAAATACTTTTAACAAGAGCGACAGACTCCAACGTCTTCCAACCCTTGGATTCAATAACTTCTTTAGCGCGGCCATCATTAATAAATCTTATAGTTTCCTTCTTCAAATTGTCTGCCAAGTGCAAATCTGCCAGCTTTAGAGTTTCAATCACGTTTTGAGTAGACAACTTCGCTCTTAGTGTCTCTTCACAGAGACTTTAATCCGCATAATTGATAATATTCGGCTGCTTCTAGCAGCTTCTCTGGGATTTCATCCAGCTTTGAAGTATTTTTAGCAGTACAAATAAAATTTATCAATTCCTGTAGTACTTCAGACTCAAATGGACATTCAACGATGTTGGTTATACTCTCCACAGTATTGTGCTGAAAGTGAGCATGCAGAACAGGACTGCGGGATGCCAAGACCGCTTTGTGAGCGCAGAATTCAGTGCCTTCAACTGATTTTATTGTAACATCAGAAAACAATGTTTTTTTAAGAATGTTCTCTATGTCACTATTAAGTTGCGCTGTATGCTCATTAATATTCATGCAGGTTTTTTTTATCATCAATAGAATGAGACTTCTCAATAACAAATTGAAATCTCATATAAATCTTTGGTAGGCCCATAATGGTTTTTTCAACAGTACCGCCAATAACTGCCATTGTTTTGCCGGCACCCATTTAGTGTCTCCTGTCTTCGTGGTCATGTTTTTAATATATATAGCGACCGTTAGTCAGAAAAGCTATACTCAGATGGGTCGTTAAACTTGCAGATAGCGGTGCTAAGTAGTAGATCTCTATCAGGTCATATATCAGTCTCTCCCTGCGAACTGCAACTTTAGCTGAAACTTGGAATCTGCATCGGTGTCATCTGGATAGTCCGATGCCTTTGTGAGGATTTCATTGTAGGTTTTGCCTATTAAAACATTCTCAGTCCTGGAGAGTCCATACCACAGTGTTCTCTTTACATACTCCTCCAAACTTGGTACTGTACTTAAAGTCGTATGTAGTACTGTTTTGCATTTTCTCTTGTGGTTACAACACAACCATAAATTATGGTAGATGTACGTGCAACGAAGATAATTATAGCTTCACAAACTATACTGCTGAATATAATCACTCACTGACTTTAAATAGAGTAAAATTTTCATCAACCAACTTCTTGAATTCTTCTGCCGGTGAGAGGCGCTAACAAATGACAATCGAAAGGAACGCTGAAGAACGATTGTCATTATTCAAAACACGGACCAAAGTGTATACAAATACACCTCGCGTCTACGAAATACACAGATAAGCTGGATCATAGATAACTCCATATTACTCCGTACTGGCTGGATGCATTAGTACCTTGTAGGTTCGCCTCAAATAAAAAAAGGTTTACTATGGGTACGCCATTACATTTTAAAAACTAAGTTGACCTTTGGACGTAAAAGACCAACAATGTGCGTGACGGACAAGGTCTTAGGGTTCCGTAGCCGGGATTTTAAGTTACCCAACTATGAAAGCCATATTACAATCGGTCCAGTAGCTTATAAGTGATATGCCAAAAAAAACACTGTTTCCTCGTGGTCATACTAGTTCCTCATATCAGTATGACCACGATGATATACTACCTACCTGTGTTAACAACCTTCAGTAGCGACCCGACATGGCCGCGATACGTTAGAAGATGAAGGCGGGTGCTCGCTACGCTTAGCTCCCGCCTTCGTCTTCTAACCTATCAAGACCATGTGACATGTCGGATCGCCAATGAAGGTTGTTGACAGAAATCTGTGTTACGGTAGTGCTATGTGGCGGTATATTTTCAAAATACGATACGCCAAATCCTAAATTCGAAAGTATACCCGATGTCAGCTCGGCCATAAAAGCTCGCTTTTTTTTAAACATGCATTATACTACTTTAATTTAACATAACCCCCGCCCCCCCCCTCCCCTTAAAAATCCTTTACTTTTGGACCCCTATCCCTTAAAAATCCTTTACTTTTTCGGGATTAAAAATATTCTAAATTTTAACAGATAATATAAATTTTTGACTATGCCCAGTCCAGTAGTATCAGCGTGATACGTGTTCTTTAAATAACTTTCAACCCTTACCCTGCGGGAACCCTTTATTTTTTCGGGATGAAAGTATTCTATATGTTAATCCATAACATGAGCTGTGATTGTGCCAAGTTGAATCAAAATCCGTCTAGTAGTTTCAGCGTGATGCGAGTTCAAAGAGACAGACACATAGACAAGAAACAAATAGATAACCTTTTTGCACTCCATATCGATTTTGAAGTTTATCTCAATAACAATTTTCAAAAAATATTTTATGTACAGATTTTGACCAGTTACAGTTTTATAGATAGATCGATGATAATTTCTTTGGTAATGATACGTAAATGGTAAATAAACTAAATACGAAGTTCTGTCTTATTTCTTCTCTCTATATTTTTTCCTAATTGTCTAGCATTTGTTTCCCTCACAGGATGTGCAAAAAAAAAAAGGTTCATCATTCATAATTTCTCTCTTTTTTTTTGTTTTTCTTATTTGTTCCTAGATATAGTATGGATTCTTTATAAACTGTTTTTTTTTAATTATTTTTAATTATCTTCTTTTTTCTAATTTTTTTTCCTGTCTTACTTAATGATAAATGATAATAATATTATTATATTTTTTTATATATTAGTGTATTACTTATAATATTCTTATGTATTCTTTTAGCTAGGTACCTATTTCTATTCACTTTCGTTATTATTAATTTTTTTACTGCACCGCTACCATTTTTCTTGCACTTCCAGGTTGACTGGTAGAAAATGCTACTTAGCATTAAGTCCTCCTTGTACATTGTATTTGTGAGCTAAAGAATAAATAAATAAATAATAAATGTGCAGATATGAGAGTATGACCACGAGAACATGTATATCTTCGTGGTCATACTGGTAAGACGAACTAGTAGAACCACGAGAAAACGGCGAAAAAATTTGTTCTATCTTGGTCAGCTACCTATATAAATATCTTGTGAAATAATTAATTCTAGATAGCATAATATGAATTTAGAACTGCACAATCTGATTCCCCCGTCACCTTTCCATCACCGTACAACTAGACATTCGGCAAAGCGCCACCCCTTTATTGTTGAAATACCTCGCACAAAAACGAAGTGGTATGCTTCTTCATTTATTATAAGAACTGCGAAGGAGTGGAATGCCCAGCCCTCGTCAGTGTTTCCGGTAAAATATAGCCCAGGTGTGTTCAAGTCGAGAGTGAATAGGTATATATTAGGCAAGCGTGGTACACCTTCGACCACATCATCGCTTTCCATCAGGTGAGATCGTGGTCAAATGATTGCCTAGTACGCAACATCCTATTTTTTTAAAAAAAGCTCTTGTACCAAGTTAGGAGCGTCAGGACAAAAACAGATAAATCACATTTTGATATTTTAATCATTTTTTTTTACAATACTGTAATAATTTTCCTTTGTATCTACACAAAAACTGATAAATCACATTTTGTTATTTTAAACAATTTTTTTACAATACGGTAATCTTTTATTGGTATCTGCATGAATGTTATATTCAATATGCGGTTTCTGTACAAGAAACCGCTAACTCCGTTTAAAAAATGAGCTTCAAATGCATGATGAGTTTAAACCGATAAATCCATTAAATGAAATAGAAATTTGACATATTTATTTTCCCTCTTATTTATCTTACACACGGAACAATGCACGCTTCGAGCTTAATTTTGATGGGGTTTTAATCCGAGCGAGCGCAAAGCGTCTCTGTTGTCTCTGTTGTCTGTCTGTCTCAGCTTGAGCAAAAATGCTTTCGTATGTCCTTCCGGATGTCAGTCCTTCCGGATCTCTATTCTCCTCTACAGGTCGCATTTCTCAACCGATCTAGACGAAACAGGTTAAAGGGATTTTAGAATTTTTTAGTCGTCGGGGATTTTTGATTGGGGGGGGGGGGGGGGGGGGGTACTTTCCCCAAAAAGAGGCTACTAAATATATCTGCCTTATTAGTCCGATTACGATGGTTCTTTTTTTATTTGAAAGGTAGTAACTTTAAATTGGTCTCATAAAAAATTGGTGAAGATCTGATGAGGATCTTCGGCGTGATGAGCAGAATAGCTCCTCAAAATGCAGTAAATTGTTCACTTTTAGATTTCTACCAGTGGAATCAGCCAAAGAACGATGACCAATTTGTATGGGCGCATGCCCCACCAAGGAATCAAAATGTCCAGAAGCGTCCTATAGCCCATTTTTAGCCTTAGGAGGACTAGATTTCTATTTGCCTTTTTTCTAAATAAAGAAGCGAACAGACGATATTTTTCAAATTTTTTACAGTGAAAGTTCCTACTATTTCTGCACTTACACTGTCGGAGGTTATTTGCTACATTATTCTTGTCAGGCACTTATCATTTTATCTAGTCATTGATTGTTCCAGGATCCAAGAATTATGCACTTGTTGTGTTTGCCTGCTTTTATCAATCTTATTAGTGTACTAGCTGTGCCCGCGGCTTTGCCCGCGTGGTTATTTCAGTTAAAAGTATAGCCCATACGTGTTATTCCAGGATCAAAGTGTGCTACACTAGCTGATGCCCGCGGCTTTGCACGCGTGGTCATTGCTTTAGGTTAAGAGTACTCTATGTGCTATTCCAGAACCTAAAATACCAATATACCAACATTTGATCAAAATTCCTTCTGCTGTCAAAAATATTTTTATCGATTGCTCGGCTTCTACAGATTAATATTTATCAGATTGAGATACTAAGTACAGCAGTTTTTAAGTCAAATCCTAAACTATCCAACAGTGAAAGCCGTATTGCAATCGGTTCAGTAGTTTTTAGGTGATGCGTGAACAAATAGACAGACAGACACGAATTTTAAAAATGTTATATTCTTGTTTAGTAGCTTAGTTTAAGTACCCTTGACCATTTTTTTCAATTATCTTCATTGTAAAGTCTTTTTCATTCTTATTGCTTTATTATAAGTAAGTATAGATTTCTTCAAAATTCATTCAGCCAATCAATCGTGATGCGCGAACAAACATACAAACTTACAGACAAACAGACACACACGAATTTAAAAAATGATATCTTATATGGTACTTTTGGTCCTGGAATAACACGTATGGGCTACTTTTAAATGAAATTACCACATGTGCAAAGCCGCGGGAAGTTAGATTATTATATATAATAATATCATTAGTCCGTTTGAGAAACTCGAGTTGTCAAGAAAATATTTTAAAAAAATGCACTAATTACAGAGATCGCACAATTCACAAATAGTGAAAACGTTCATTTTTGACAGCCAAAACGATGTCATCTGCCAGAAACAAGTATCCTTGCAAGTCGCTCGGACACTTATATTTCATAGAGACGCCATTGAAACCCGGAAATGCAGTTTTACAATTTTTTATATTACAATTATATCCGCATCTTTGATGCATTCAAAACTATCACAATAAATCCTAGTTTTATAAACGAAGTATAACTAAAAATAAGATTTTTGCTGGTCATGTCAATCACAGGTGGGGCAGGAATGGTCATCGTCCTTTACCTACTAGGTCCTACTAGGTAGGGATTGATGGAGCACCTTGGTTATTAATGTTAGTTTTACATTAAGGTGACTAGATGGCGCTACTGTGCACCGCTAGAAAGTTAGTGCGCGCGAGTTCTACAGCTCACAGAGCCACTAGTTTTAAATTGGTACTATAACGCAATAAACTATACGTTGAATACATGATAGAAGCACTACCTTTCAGATGCATCCAAATCAGAATATTTTTTTCACTCCAAATAAAGTATTCCAGTAAAAGTTTGCAGAGCACTTAAAGCACGTATAAACCGGTTGCTCTTGCAGAGATTAAAAAGAAAATAATTCAGTGCGCAATCTGACGGTAATACTTGAAACTAAATGGCCCATAGAATTCAGTGCGCAATCTGACGCTAATGCTTGAAACTAAAAGGACCATAGAATTCAGTGCGCAATCTGACGCTAATGCTTGAAACTAGAAGGCCCATAGAATTCAGTGCGCAATCTGACGCTAATGCTTGAAACTAATAGGCCCATAGAATTCAGTGCGCAATCTGACGCTAATGCTTAAAACTAAAAGGCCCATAGAATTCAGTGCGCAATCTGACGCTAATGCTTGAAACTAAAAGGCCCATAGAATTCAGTGCGCAATCTGACGCTAATGCTTGAAACTAGAAGGCCCATAGAATTCAGTGCGCAATCTGACGCTAATGCTTGAAACTAAAAGGCCCATAGAATTCAGTGCGCAATCTGACGCTAATGCTTGAAACTAAAAGGCCCATAGAATTCAGTGCGCAATCTGACGCTAATGCTTGAAACTAAAAGGCCCATAGAATTCAGTGCGCAATCTGACGCTAATGCTTGAAACTAAAAGGCCCATAGAATAAATAACAATAATAGTATTTTAGATTTCAACTAGATGCTGTTAAAGTAGAAAACGATCCAATTTTGTTTGAAGAGGAAGCTGGACTATAGTTGAGGCTTTGGTCCATAGTTGTGTAGTTTTACGATATTTCTATTAGCGTTAAACTAAAAACAATTACATATCTCACAAACGACAGACCATCTTAAAGAGCGAGAGAGCAGCGTGCGTGACAAATATGTAAATATAAAAATTAAACATGAAGTCAACGTATTTATTGTAAATAGGAAAGATAATAGCACTTTTACAAGTCAAAACTTAACATCTCATGAACAAAGATCTCTATGATTACAAAGCGTGCAAAATATATTATTTCCAACCAAATAAGAAAGCGCGATTTTTTTAGATCATTCTATTAGTCTAAAACTTAATGCATAATGGCAAGGCAAGTTCAAAAACTAAAACCCGCCGCGACTACGGTCGGGTAAAAAAAAACCTATTACACTCTTGCGATGAAGACAAATCGATTGATACCTCGCTTGTCAAAATCGGACCAAGTTTTTAGTTTGAACACATAACCTTTCCTTTCCCTAGCCGTAGTCGGGTAAAAATAATCTATGACACTATACCTGAAGACGAATCGATTGACACCTCGCTTGTCAAAATCGGACCAATAAGGGCGAAGCCATGGTGGAACATCCACATACCCACATACATATACATAGACTGTTAAACTCATTACCCTTCCCTTACTTTGCAGTTATAGAGCAAGCGCATTTTGAACATTTTTCTGATATTTAAAATAGTGTGAACTACCATGAAATACGAAAACAATTAATGCAAAGAAATAAATGCGAAACGAGCGAAGCGAGCGCGAACATTTTTATAACCTAGTTCTCAGTAGGCAATACAAATGTTCTTCTTCTTGGTGAGACAACGTACTTTTGAATAACAAAATTAACAATAGTTATGTAACATAACAGCTTCACTCATAAATTAAAATTGTGTAAAGTCGCACCACTCCCGGCGCCAGCGCCCATGAGCTGAAATTACAACTGGGGTCATACCATACATGCAAGTAATCTTATTTATGAATCGTGGAGAAATTAACAAGAGCAACTACGAAATATGTTATTTATCTTTTCGCATGTCATTCACGAATTTTAACAGAGCTTGTGAGTCGTGATCCGCGCCATAACAAAGAAAGATTTGGCAGACATATTGTTGTATTTTACTGACAATAAAAATATTGTGCTCAAAATTAAATAATAAGTAATACTATAAACTAGCCTATTGGCGTATTTAACTGTAAATTTGATACATAGATAGAACTATAATATTCTAACAATTATAATACAAGGTAATACTAAAAAGTGACAACGTAGTAGGTAAGTATCTAAGACTAGAAAATAAGAGCTAAATTATAACAAACAGTGAAAGTATAGCTGTAAGTGCACTTCGAGACTAACTTATACAACTTTATCGAACCGTAGTACGTTAGAAAACCGATTATCCGAACGTGCGGTCATCCGAACGTGCGGTCATCCGAACGTGCGGTCATCCGAACGTGCGGTCATCCGAACGTGCGGTCATCCGAACGTGCGGTCATCTGAACGTGCGGTCATCCGAACGACCGGCTAACCGAACTATTGGCCGCTTGTTCACTTTTCGGATGTAAATTTATACATATTACTAGGTGCGCCCCGCGACTTTAATCGCTTGGACTACTATAGTATCTTATAGGTACGTTTGGTCCTGGAATAACACATAGGATACTTTAGTCACAGAAAAATGTCAACGCAAGCAAAGCTACGGTTCGCAGCTAGTTTATAATATCAGTGTGAGTATTTGTTTAGTTTCTAGCCTAAGTTAGGCCACAGAATAAATAATATTACGTAGGGCATATCGTAGTTGGCGAGCAAGAAGTCATTAATTACAAAAAGCTAGTTTGTAGTTATCTAAAGTTATCGTAGTTAGTTAGTTTGTTATCGTGTTTTAAAGTTTTTATGTTCTTATAATCGGCATAACTGATCAACGCTTATGGTTACAAAAATGGTTTCTATGAACATAATATTGATATTTTTACGCTGCAGCCTAAGAATAAATAAATTATTTAAATATTTGTTACTGAGATATATAATAAAAAGATACTGAGATATATAATAAAAAGATACTGAGATATATAATAAAAAGATACTGAGATATATAATAAAAAGTATGATAGTTAAATCTAGCATTTTCAAAAAACAAAAACAAGTTGGTTTTGCTTTAATTAATAAACTTTAGTTAGATTTCGGAGAACGTAGTCCGAAAAACGTGCGATCACCTTGATATAAATTACTTAAGATCTGTTGGTGACTATAACCGAGCCACAGAATTGCATTTTATTCAAAGTTTTTCCTCTGCCTGAAATAACTAAGAGCAGTTAATAGCGCATTGCTGCCCCAGTATTTGATTAAACTTTAGTAAAACAATTGTCATAAATTACTCAAGTACCGTTGGTTAATTTTGACAGACTGATTTTTTTGCTTGACAAGTACTGAAAAACAACTCTTATTATCATTCCATAAAGTAGATAATGGGCTTAAAAATACTTTGACATCATTAACTCATTTTGCCTAAAAATTACACGTAGTGACTTCTTGCTCTCCAACGACGATATACATATCTACATCATAATAATGAAGGAACTTACATAATATGAACGAACAAAATTATACTTTTGCGATTCCTAGTTGTGCCATTTTATTAGTTTAACAAAAACTGAACATTTTTTCCAAACAATCATCATCAACCTGTGTTCGTCCACTGCTGGACATGGCCTCTCCCAAGGCAAAGCATTTGGCCCGATCTTCAGCTCTTCGCATCCATTTTCTGCCAACAACCTTGCTCAGATCGTCGCTCCATCTCGCCGGTAAGCGTCTACCCTACGTTTGCCAATTCGCGGTCTCCACTCGAGAACTCATGTACCCCAACGGTTATCGGTTCTGCTGTTAATAAGGCCACCCCACTGCCACTTCAGAGCTATTTTGGTAACGTTGATTCTCTGCCAGATCATCTCGTTTCGGATTCGAGCCTCTAAAGAAACTCCAATCATAAATCTCTCCATAGCACGCTGAGCGAAGTTTGTGAACCAGCCGTACCGTAAGTGTCTACGTCTCCGCTCCGTAAGTCACTACCGGTAGGACACACTGATTGAAAACTTTTGTCTTTAGGCTCTGAGGGATAGGCGACGAGAAAACCTAACGTAGTTTCCTGAATGCTGTCCAGCTGAATTCTTCTTTACGTAGTCTTGAACAATTTCGATAGCAACGCCGTTAACCGTTACCGGTAACGGAGGAACGTGCTCGTTTAGCATGAGCTTGGTTTTAGCCAACTTCATTCCGAGACCGATTTTAAAACAATGTCCTCTAATAATTAATTCAGATAATCGGCTTTCTACTATAATTCATTTCCCTGGCTATGCTTGTGCTCAATTCGAGCGGTACCAAAACTCGGTACAAAACCCTGTTAACAACTTGTATATCACATTGCATCATCATCCAGTAAAAGTCCACTGGCCCAATGGCCTCCTCACCACACGAGCGGTTTAAAACCTTGTACATCGTCCTTCAATACATATAAGCACCGTACACTACAGTGTAACAGAAAACCGAATCATTCCTATACATATCGTCCACGTACGCGTCGGTCTCAGGGTCCCACAAGCACCGCTGTGCGCATTTTATACCGGCGCCCTTCGTCTCGACTACCGTGCAAGAGACGATGATTTTGTACCTGAAATTTAAAAAAAAAATTTGGGCGAAACGGGAACCAGTTAAATCGTAGAAAAACTATCCTAATTGATTTGATGCTCTATCTATGAAAAATGAAAACACTTTATTTGTCCGAAACATGGTACAATTAGTACGTAGGTAGGTATATCCGTGACATAGACCAGAAAGTGGCATACATTTTTTTACACATAAAAAATTTAAGTTAGATATTATAAAATACGATTCAAGAGATTCAAAATTAAAATTATTCACCAAATTATGACAAAGGAATTATAAATATATATAAAACTATAATTATCCATGTCAAACTAAGCACAAAATACACTGACAGCCACATAAACTGCATCAAAGTTCTGGATTACTTACAAATGTATATTTTTATTAACGACTTTTTAGATTTACATAAATGATAAAGTGAAGACTGGCCATTAAACATAAAAAAAAACAACATTTATAAATGGAACTGCAACAAAACTAATGATTATAGCCGGGAAAAGAAAATTTACTTGTGTTCTCAGATTTGCGCGTTATTAGGGTAAAGTTTTAAATTGATCGTTACCGGTTTTTTCTTGCTAATTGTATTATTGTTAGAAATTTAAATCTTAACCAGTCTAAGGTTTCTAGAGTGCACAGAAGGTTTGTAGAGACAGGTTCTTAGAAAAGAAGACGTGGTACTATAAGAACTCGAATATAACTACCCATTATGGTGACCTATTTATTGTGTCAATTTCCTTGCGAAATCGTTTCCTCACGTCAGCTAACACCAAAACAGAGCTGAATGAAGTGCGTGAGTAAACGTGTGTGCACGAACAATAAGGAGGCTAAAGGAAGGGCCTATCACCCATTTTAGACCAGCATATAGTTCAAAGTTATCTGCAGCTCACAGACAAGCTCGCTTAAGATTTGCACGTGAACACCTAAATTGGTCTGAAGAGCTATAGGCCTCCGTATTATTCACCGATGAATGTAGTGTTACCACCGATTAGTATGTTTATATGGTGCAGATGGTCGCAGAAGAGTATCGTCGACGTGGGGAGAGATATGCTCAAATTAGCATTGAGGAGCGTGTCCTTTTGGGGGCGGTTCGTGTATGGTCTGGGCCCTAGGGTGGCATATCGATGAACGGGCGAACGGAACTTGTGTTCAATGACATGGTTCGTTAAAACGGTAACAGAGGGGGATTGACACATCTGTATATGTAAAAACAGCTGTATATGCGAGAAATCCTGTGCCCACAACAGTGGCAGCACTAAGAATAACAATTTCACAAGAATGGAATAAATATAATAAACCTAATCTGATCTATGCAGAACCGATTAGAATCAGTAATAAGGGCAGGTGGAGGTAACACACCTTATAATTGATAGATTCAGGCGTTACTTTGCGGAAATCCATATTTAAAATGAACAAAATAAAAATATGGACTGAGAGAGAAAAAGCCAGTCCAGCACTCGACGAGTCAACATCACCCGAAGATGCCTCGTGCAGAGGCGAAACACGTGTCGTATTGATGTCAGACGAGTATGGTAGAGAGAGTTTGGTATTTGGATCGAGGTATATGTTTTTTATTGTGTTTTTATATTATATGTATATGAATATATAAGTGTTTTAATATTATTTGTATATAAGTATTTTTTCTGGCCTCCAGGCCTTAGCTTTCATTTCATTTATATTTTACAATAGTTCAAGTTGGGTAGGGTTTGTTTAGCGTGGGGTTTTACTTGTGGCGGAAGTAAGCTACATATTTTTATTTTGTTCATTTTTTTTTTTTTTGTAACACCTTATTAAAAGAAACAAACTTTAAACTTAAGGATATGATACTACGCTGTTTCAAAGTTAACGAACCAATCTATAGTTTTCAATTTAAATTTGTTTGCATACTTGGTTAAAATATTTATTTTAAAGTCGTCTTGTATTTTGATGCAGTTACCGTCAGTGAGTTTATGTGACCGTCAGTGTATTTGATCAATCACAATACATGATACATGCAGCGACGTATTACGGATGGGTTTTAGGAGTTCAACCAGCGAAATAAATGTAATTGAAGAATGTAATACCAGTTCAAGAGAGTAAGATTGAGAATAACGCCATCTATCGACAAACTAAAACACTGAGTAGTACGGGGGCTAAGACAAGCGCTAACATCCCAATAGTTGTGCTCTCGCCATGCAGAAAGTATGATGTCAACAATACAAGTGTGGTGTGACTGACCTCTTCATGTCCAACTCCTGCACTCTCGAGCGCACTCCGTTGGCGATCATCTTGGCCCAGCGCGGCGCCTGGTCCGACCGGTACGACCGGCCAGTCAGTTGCTCTCGCATGCTGGTTGTTATAATGTGTTTCACGTTCGCGGCTTGGAATCTGGAGTGCAGAAAGAATTAGTAGGTTATGTAATTGACCGAGCGAGCGCGAAGCGTCTCCGTTTCAGCTTGGGCAAAAATACTTTCGTATGTCTGAATGTCCGGCTGTTCTCCTTCACAGGTCGCATTTCTCAGCTGATCTAAACGCAACTTGGTTTACAGCTTTAACTAATTTTCATAATTTTTTAGTCGTCGGAAGATTTTTGATTGGGGGGGAACTTCCCCCAAAAAAAGGGGGCTACTGTATATCTCCGCCTTATTAGATCCGCTTTCGATGGTTATTTTTTTATTTGAAAGGTAATAACTTTAAGTTGGTCTCATAAAAGTTTGATGAAGATTTGATGAGGATCTTCGACATGACGAGAAGAAAAGCTCCTCAAAATGCAGTAAATTGCTCACTTTTATTAGGTTTCTTCCAACCAGCCCTTTACCTACTAGGTAGGGTTGATGGAGCACCTTGGTTATTAATGTTAGTTTTAAAATAAGGTAACTAGATACTGTGCACCACTAGATTGTTTTCAAAAATAGTTTGTGCTCGCGAGGTCTACAGCTCACAGAGCCACTAGTTATGTATAGATATAACTTTTAGGCCCAATTGCACAGCTGTAGCCTCGGGCAAGTGACTAGTCTGGGCTAAAAATTTAAGACAAGTAGGATAGAGAGACATAAGCAGACAGTAGCGCGAAAGAGATAACATTTTTTTTTTGGACTAACTATCTAGTATACTAGTCTGCCTATTGTAACATTTAAATGTATGTTATTTTTAAGCATTTTTAATAATTGTTTATCTATATTATCTATTTATACATAGTTTATTATTTAGTTGATGGAATTTATGATGTATGTCGAAGACGCACGAGATGACATTAACCTCATTCGTTCGCCCTTGGATAGCATAGCAGCTCCCACTGATAACAGAAATTACATTCAGTAATGGAGGCCTATAGCTACCCAAAACACAGAATAAATAATAGTACAAGCCCAAAAGTGGGCTGACACTGACTGGGACGATGACGATGACTTACTTTTCGCCAAGTCCTGGACGCACATCGTACTTGGGCGGTGCGAGCGGCACTGTGTCCACTGGAGTGACTGCTGGCTCACTGTCACGCCGGACTACCACTTCCTGCTCCTCTTCTACTGCACCTGGAAATTCAAAATACAATACAACAACTCTATACCACCAAAATATACATAAAGTTGGTACCATTTTCATCAGAGTATTTATCCACTGCTGGATGTAGACTTCTTCTTTATTGCGCCACTCGTACCGGTCCTGAGCCGACCACGTTCTACTGGCAGTCCGGACGATAACTCTCACCCATCGCATTGGTGGTCTGTCAACTGCACTAGTTTCTCCTCTAGGCCACCACTGTGTTACCGCTTTAGTCCAGCTATTGTTGTTTTCCTTGCCAAGTGTCCCACCCAACGTCATCGTTCGTGTTCGTGTATACATTTCGAACTAGGTCTCTCAATGAGATGCCGAGCATGGACGCTCCATGGCGTGTTGTGCATGTTCTCGTTTATGAAGAGTCTCGGTACCATAAGTGAGGGTAGCCAGCACACTTTGGTTGAAGACTCTGGTTTTAGGTAATTTCCTAAAAATAATCATCATCTGTGCATTTATTTTGTGCATGTTCTCGTTTATGAAGAGTCTCGGTACCATTAGTGAGGGTAGCCAGCACACTTTGGTTGAAGACTCTGGTTTTAGGTAATTTCCTAAAAATAATCTTTATCTGTGCATTTATTTTGTGCATGTTCTCGTTTATGAAGAGTCTCGGTACCATTAGTGAGGGTAGCCAGCACACTTTGGTTGAAGACTCTGGTTTTAGGTAATTTCCTAAAAATAATCTTTATCTGTGCATTTATTTTGTGCATGTTCTCGTTTATGAAGTCTTGGTACCATTAGTGAGGGTAGCTAGCACACTTTGGTTGAAGACTCTGGTTTTAGGTAATTTCCTAAAAATAATCTTTATCTGTGCATTTATTTTGTGCATGTTCTCGTTTATGAAGAGTCTCGGTACCATTAGTGAGGGTAGCCAGCACACTTTGGTTGAAGACTCTGGTTTTAGGTAATTTCCTAAAAATAATCTTTATCTGTCTAGGGTTGCCATATTTGGCGATACGCTCGTCGGGACACAGTGAGGAAAAAAATATGATTATTTGTTTGTTTTTATTTTTGTCATTTACTCGCTATAAGTATTTTAAAATTTGGAAGGAGCATGCTATCCATCATTTTGACGTTTTTTTTATCTGGTTTTTGTTTATTCTCTTCCTGTTTGTAAAACTTGTTTAATATTTTGATAAAAAGAAACAAAATATCTGGGCTCTTATTTTTATAGCTATGATTAAAAATTGTTATATTATTTTCTACAGTGATAGAAAAACTAAAGTTTTCACGCTCGATGCGCTCGTACTTTTTAATGATAGGTATTTGTCATTTTTATATGATCTGGGATAATGTTATATTTTGAAAGCGATAGAATACATTTTTTTGCGATTGCGCTTTGCTCCAAGTAGGTAATATAGTTGTTTGCATAATTTATGGAATCGTGTTTTTTTTTCCAAGTGGATAGAAATGGTTATACAACATGTACGCGTAAAGTAATTCGTGCGGTTGACTCACCCGCTACCAGTGGCACAAAATAAATAATAGTACAAGCACCCCTAGTCGACGTCTCACCTACCCACGCCCCGCTACCCCCGCCATCCTTTCGTTCTCACCATCAATGAGTGAGAAAGAGCGCGTGCCCCGCGCTGTCGAGTAATTTAGCGGGAGTATTTGAATCTTCGTGGCTGCGTGAAAAATCGGGACGTTGTAGTAAATACTACAAAATTGTCGCGACGTGTCGGAACAGAGGGTTCATTAACGGTGACAGTCCCAATATATCGGGACGGTTGGCAACCCTATGTGCCGCTATTAGCTAATTTCGTTAGCTATTTGAAGTCAAAATGCGTGCATGCTATATTGCACTTAAATCGAAGAACGAAGCGTTACACTTCTTCATTTATTATAAGAACAGCAAAGGAGTGGAATGCCCTGCCCTCGTCAGTGTTTCCGGTAAATTATAACCCCGGTGTGTTCAAGTCAAGAGTCAATAGGTATCTACTAGGCAAGCGTGCTACACCTTCGACCACATCATCGCTTTCCATCAGGTGAGGTCAAACGATTGCCTAGTCAGTAATAAAAAAAAATGCGGCGCATTATAAGTATATTTGATTTGATCTTTTGATCGATTGACATTGTTTACCCACCTTCTTCATCATCTGCCATGTTGTTGTGGATCACGTGTCACGATGCAGATCAACTACCTGAAACAAAATTATAATAATAATAAAAAAATAAAGAAATAAAAACTTTTACGAACTTTAATTTTTAATGAATGTCACTTCTTCCAGGGGGGAATGAAATAAAAAAAAAGCAAATAGTGAAACGGCAATTAAAAAAAGGGGTTTTTTAATTGCCGTTTCACTATTTGCTTTTTTTTTATTTCATTCCTGTTTTTATTGCTTTGTCATCCGTTCGTGAAAAACCCTGAAAGTTCCAGCCGGATAGCTAATCGGGAAGTGCTCGAAATTTGAATTGCAAGATTCCAGGACAGACAAAATACATAGATACATGCATACATACAAGTGAAGTTAAAGAACAGCTTTTAAATACAGTGTGTAGCAGTTTTTGAACCTATCTGTTTTCATATCACAAAATATATTAGAGCGATTTAAATGCGGTTTCAGTGTTGGACAACATGAGAAAGCGACTCAAGCAATTGTTAAAATCCTATACATTTGAGAGCCGAACTAGTTTTGATGAAATTTGGTGTAAGGTCCTTGACACATCAGCCTGGCAGTCCTTTTCGCCAACATCTGCAACACCTGTTTTAGAGCGCAGCGTAGTACGCAGCTCAATTAGTAAACAAAATTATTACTATTCATTTTAATCATTATTATTTGATATCCCCAGGACACGGAGATGATGTACCGCCTGGGCCGCGCAGCCATGGAGGAGGGGAAGTACGGAGAGGCCATGAAGAAGTTCATCGAAGTACTCAAGCTTTATGACGAGACGCTGCAGCCCCCGTACCGTTCTTACTATGATTGTGTGCAGGACCTGAGGCGCTGCATGCTCTCGTTGGGCAATTATAGTATTGTGTAATGTTAAATATAATCTGCACAGATGAGGGGCCTTAGGCTTTCACAGAGGGAGGCGGAGAGCGAAATCCAACCGCGGAAAAATAAATCAATATAGTTTTCATACTGTATGAACACACAGTAAGAACGGAGCGGGCGAGCAGATTCCAGGAGGCCGCCCGCCCGTCCGCTAATCCGCTCCCACTGCCCCCTCACTCCCAAAGTTATTGAAGCCTAAGGCAGCAAAGGAAGATTAATGTTAACAAGCATATTGCATGGGTTTTTTCCAGCCTATACAGAACCAAAACTTTTATTTTGCCTAATATGTTTCCTTTCAAAAAAAACCTGTACCTGTACCCTGTCCAGTTTATGATTTTCCCATTCTCAACAGAAAAAGCTAAAAAAAATAAGTAAAATAATATATATTTCAATTAGTTGAAAACTTTTAAAGCAATACTTATGTCAATCAACACTAATGGCCGGTTACTATATCTTACAACGAGCCGTTTTCTCTTTGTCCGTCAGCTTTTGACATAAAAACGCCTTACAAAAAAACGTCAAAAAGTAATGAGACGTTGGAAAAAAGACTCGTTTAATTTTTATAGGAATGTGGGGTTAGTAGTATACCTAATTATACAGGTCATTTTTTATCATATAAATCAACACGATAGTCCATAAAAAAATCGAAAGTTAAACAGCTAGTCTCTAGAAGATGGCGTTACACAAAGGATCTAAACTTTTATGCGAGCCCGAACCATTTTCGAGTTTTTGGCAAGGCAATTGATTTTTATTTATACATATAGATGGATAGATAGATTGTTATATGTATGTACTACAAATTACAAAAAATAAAAACAAGATCAATCTGATCTAGTAGATAAGAGAAAACGGTAAATGAAGAAGCCACAACATAACATTGCACAATAATTAACTCTGTGAATAATTATAATCTGATAAGTTATTCAATTATTATATATTATTATGTAACTATTAACTAATAATAATTAATAGATATTTTATTTAACTTTAAAGTTTAAACAAAGGCTGGTTATGATGATTTTTTATTACCAGATGTGTTGTTTATTAATTTTAATGTAAAGTATCTGTGCCAAAGATATTTTTAATTTTATGAATGTGTTTTTTTTTTAAATCTTCTTGATTGTTTTTTTATGGAAGTAGGTAGGATTGTTTTTATGTAATAAATGGTACATGTTGGTTAGATGTGATTTTTTGGATAATAATAGATTAGACTAATTAATCCTAATTTTACATTTTAAAATAGAGATTAATATACCCCATGAAGTGTCGATCATGTGTGTAGGACGAAACGCCTTTTTAAAAGCTTTTATTTAACTTGCAATGTTTGTATGTACCTATTTATGTACTCGCATGTATGTATGCATGAGTATGTATGTATGTTTGTTTTCTTGCAACCTGAATTAGAACCACTTCCTCTTATCCTGTGGAGTTGAATTTGTGCATGTTGGTTCAGTTCCTATGACAATGCATTTTTTTGGTAAGCATGACCTGAATCGACATCCAGGATTAGCTCCAGATAAAGAAACTCTTCAACTGTCAAAAGCACATACACAAAATTTTGTGTACGCATTTTATTAAGATAGCTGGTTTTTAAGTTTTACCATGACATGTGACTCACGGTTGGGTCCTGACTACGGTACCTCTCAAAGGTTAACAGTACAGACAACGAAATGTTTTATACACATTTAATTGTAATAGCCCATTCTAAGTTTTACCATTCCATGGCAACCAATTAGCATTTTTTGAAATGTTTATTTAATTAATTTATTTTGAATCAATGTTCATTTTGTTTTGCATCAGTTTGACTAACTGACTACAATAATTACCTACTTCACTTCACAAGAATGTTTTAATTTAGGGCATTTGTGGAGTTGCCATACCACAACTCGGCCAGTCATGTAAGTGGCAAAAAATATGGGAGAATACCAGAATCATCAAGTTTAATAATGAAAGCTATTGGTCAAATAAGAGGACCAAAGAGATCCAATTACAATTCTATAGCTGAATGCACTGGTAGAGTCAGATAAGGGTCTTCACCACTTTTCATTCAGATTACATCGATTTAACGTTTTTTTTCTTTCATAACTGTACATATTCAGAATAGATATCTGTGAGAGGCACCTTCGCTAGTAAAATACTTTTCACAATAGAGAGGTAATTAATGCATGGAAGGTAATGAAACGCGTGGAAGGTAATTAATGCATGGAAGGTAATGAAACGCGTGGAAGATAATGAACTACGCTAGGAAAGTAATTATACCACGAAGGAAATGAAGATGTGTTGAAAGCAATGAAAAGTAAATTGTTCTAGGATAGACTTTCAAAATGTTTTAAAATTACTTTCATTTGTGAAAAGGCCACTTTAGGCAAGTATTGGCGGACAACAACCCATGTCTCTATCTTTAGTAGGAACCAATATCTACAGGCTCATGACCAGAATCTACCGACAGGCCTTCAAGATCTTGTTTGTGAAAAGTGCACCTTAGCATAGATAGATAGATAGATTAACTCTTTATTGGACACCACAAGTACAAGTAAAATTATAACTAAAAATAAAGTATAACAATAAGTGTCACAAGGGGCGGTCTTATCGCTCAGAGCGATCTCTTCCAGATAACCGTGCACGGAGAGGAATAACGTGGTAAGGGATGGTGGTTATCAGTAAATAAATGAATAACCAATAAAATATATAAATGTAATGCAATTTACAAAAAATAATAAACATACTTACTAATATCAATAAATACATATATATATATATATATATTTATATATATATATATATATATATATACATATATATATATATACATATATATATATACATATATATATATAGGACCTCATTCTATGATCATTCCTTTACGGTTGAAGCAGTTAGATTGTGGAATGATTTGCCAGTTAAAATTAAACGTGCACCTTCTATTGATGCTTTTAAAAGTCAAGTAAAAGCCTACTACCTTCCACACTAGCTACTTTTTAACACATTGTATATATTTAAAAAATAAAATAAAAATATACATAAACAAGTATATATGATTATGTATGTATAATGGGTATATTTATATATATTATATATATAATGTATGTATGGTGTGTATATTTATATGTATATATCTGTATGGTTGTTATGTTTTGGTATTTATTTGTCATTTCTATTAAAGTAGATATAGTTATGTTGTTGTTGTAAGAAAAACCACCGTTCGTAATTTATTTATGTTATAATCCTCTCCATGCACGGTTGTCTGGAAGAGATCGCTTTAAGCGATAAGACCGCCAATTGTAACATGTTTTTTGTTAGATTAAGTTTATTAATTGTATATTTCTGTATTGTGGTGTTTCAATAAAGAGTTCATCTATCTATCTATCTATCTATATATATGTATTTATATATATATATATATATAAATATACCTACACAAATAACAATAACAGAAATTGAGATGTAGCAGCTCAGCTAGTGCAATAAATAAAACATATTAACATGATGTTTAAAGACGTTGAGTGAAGGTGAGCGTCTAATATCTACAGGTAGGGCATTCCATAATCGAACAGCTTCAACTGAAAAAGACCAATCATAGAAATTAGTTCTGTGGATAGGTATCTTCAAGATAAGATTATCTGATGACCTTAGTCTACTATTGCTGGATGTATGGAGGAAGTTAAAATGTTCCTGAAGGTAATGCGGGGAAGAGGGGTTGAAGCTTAGCACAATATTCAGAAACATGGTCATATTTACGTAGGCCAAATATGAACCTGATACAAAAGTTTTGGAGGCGCTCAAGTTTATTTAGCTGGTCCTCAGTTAGGACAAAAAAAAACTTCTATGATTTATCTATGACCTTAGGCAAACTATTGGACAAGAAAATCCCACCTTTAGAAGGAACCAAGATCCATAGTGTGTGGCCAGGTGCAGTGACAACCAGCGAAAAGCTACTGGAAGAAAATGTATGAGGAGAGCTGAACACCGAGCTCAGTGACATGCATTAGGACAGCCTACATTCAGCAGTGGACAGATATAGGCTGATGATGAAGATCCATAGGCTTAACTCAACATTTTGTAGGCATCAGACCTACAAAATTTTGGTTTTGAAAAAGAGCACTTTAGGCAAGTACAAATGACAAATCCCATGTCTCTATCTTCAGAAGGGGAACGGAGATCCGGCTCTTGACCTGATCTTCCAACAGACTATCAAAACTTTGGTTGTAAAAAGTGTACATTAGGCAAGTTTATGAAGGAACCGAGATCCATAGGCTCTTCATAGGCTCATGACCTGGTCAGCTACCAGATCCTCATCATCCTTACCTCAAAACCATTTTTTGTTTGTTTTTTATTTATGTATATAAGTAAAAAACAAACTAAAAATGGTTCAGTAGTTTTGAGCAAGAAAGGGAAGACAAAAACTACTGAACAGGTTCAGCTGCTCCATAGGTTTCCTAGTACTTAAACGAGGCAGCCAAAGGAGATCTTTGATTATAATGTCACACTGCATACAACCTGAGCTATTTTGCTTTTGAAAAGGCTGCAGCAAACTGGATTAACTTGGTAAATTTAAATAATTCTTTGGACAGGCTTAGTGTGATTTCTGTTTTTTTAAATCAATCTTGTATTTTCATGAATATATTGTTTTCAAGGCGGAGGGGGGAACGTAGTAAGGTGGGGGGTTTAGTAGGTTCTACTAATCCTAAAGAGGACTAGATTCCCCCCTTTTTTACTTCATTTATTGCGTTTTTTTACATATTTAATGCCCTTGGACCACCCCCAAGCCTAACTTACAGGGCGTGACCTACAAGTGTCAAAACTTATAGATTTTCAAATCAAACAGAAAATAAACCACAAAGACAAAGGCTTGCTACGCTTCGCTCCAGCCTTCGCCTACTAAACTATCACGGCCGAGTCGGACCACCACAGAAGGGTGTAAGCACAGATAGATTTCCAAGCTTAAAACAAATAAAACTTGCTAATATCTTATATAGTTCTTGGATACAATTCTTATATTTTATTAATAAGTGAAATATTTAATAAAAACATATCACAGAGGGGGCTGAATATACGTCTCCCACTCTCAGGGGGTTCTACTCCCTCTGCCTTACCCCTAAAAACGACGGTAAAGCTTCTTCTACAGTTCAGCCAGTAAAATAGACATATTCGCCAATCGCCAATAAAAGCGAACCTGAAATAAATCAATACTTAATTTACCTTCACTTTTTTTCCGTTGCCGTTGTACTGGCTAGGCAATAAGGCTTGATGGCTAGCTCACACAAAATATGATATATTTCTAGTTTTAGAAATAAGTACTGAGTACTCGTTTCGGTTTTCGTTACCATGTGTATTGCACAAACTACAAAGAGGATACGGGAATGGTTACCATGACAATAAACCACAGACACGTAGTATTATCCCTGCGTTCGAGACGATGAGATGGCGTTGTGGGCAATTTCGAAATGTACATTTTTAACAAGCCGTTTTCTTTGAACATTTTCAACACATTTGTCATTTTTGCAACTCTTGACACTACCGATCCTTTCCAAACTGAATGAAAAACGACCATGCTGGAACTTCCTAGGGATTTTTGAAGAGAACACGAAATGGCACATTTTTAGCGTTGTATCATTTGCCTACACTCGTGGTTGTGTTCCACCAATATTACACATTCCCTGCGTTAGAGATAATGAGATGGCGTTATGGGTAGTATCGAAATGTACATCAAAGAAAATACAATACTGATGTACATTTTTAACAAGCCGTTCGCACTGAACATTTTCTACATTTTTGCCCTCTTTGCAACTTTTGATACTACCGATCCTTTCCAAACTGAATGAAAAACTTATCTTTGGTTGACGGAATAAAGACAATTTTCCTATGTCAACATGTCATCTAAACATGGAAAACGAACGGTGATCGAAAACGGTTCAGAACGCTAATTTCGCCCACAAATGTCCAAGGCAAACGACAAATTAATGGATGTTTGGTGAGAATAAATACAGGTTATCCACTTTCAGAGGCTATTATTTAATTAGCATACATTAAAGAAATAAAATATTTGAACACAACATTACTTCTATAGACATGTTTAGACAGCTAATAACAAAAACAGTTGCTAAGTAATAGTTGTCAGAGATGACGTCCTATATTACATTATACCCACTTAATCCACAATTTGTTTAAGCAAAACTGACTCTTCTGCCTAGCAACTCCCTTTGTTAACATATCTGCAGGCATAAGGGTTGTTTGACAATAATCAATACAGCCCCCCGATTCAGTGGCCCAATTACAGAACTTGGCTTCAATCAGATTGTCACTTTTTTCATAGCAAAATCGACTCTATCGCAAAGCATTATTGAATTTCACGGCTTGAAACCGTCATGATCAACATTACGTAATCGCAGTGCAGAACCTTTCGATAACTCAGTTGTTGATCGATACGGTATTATTTATTCTGTGGGTTCGGTTTGAAATTGTTCAATTCAATACATTTTTCATTCACAATATCGAATCGAATCGATTCGGTTCGTTATCGAAAGGTTCTGAATCGGGGGGCTGATAACCCTTTGCTCTGCCAACTCTCGAACAAAATGATACCTAATAGTTATATGCTTTGATCGTTTCCCTATTGCAGGAGTATACACTAGCTTACTAGCACTTTGACTGTCACTAAATATAGTAATAGTATCTGTCTGGTAAGTCAGTTCAGCATATAAACCATTAACAGAAACAACTTCCTTGGCAACCTCACAAATAGCGATGTATTCGGCTTCAGAAGTACTCAGTGCTATACATCGCTGTTTGCTAGATTGCCAACCTATCACAGCACCACCTAAAATCAGAATATAACCAGAGAAAGATTTCCCATCATGCCCATTCCCCCAATCAGCGTCGGCATAAGCAATCAAAGGTTTTTTTTTTTTTTTATAACACAGCGATAGTTCCACTGTCCCCTTTAAATACCTAATCACGCGTTTCAGCGCTGCCATGTGAGTCGAATCATTGCACTTGATGAATTTACTCAACATCGTACCTGCAAATGATATGTCTGGTCTCGTACAACACGCTAGGTACATGAGTGATCCTATAATCTCTTGATACTACGTATCGTCATTCTTTGGTCTAGCTTCAGACGCAGATTTGACTTGATCGGAGTGCTAACTGCTTACAGTCTTGCATCGCAAACTTTTCAATGATCTTGTTTATGTATGTCTTCTGGGAAAGACAGATTTCTTGCTTATCCTTATTCCGCACAATCCGCATTCCAATACCACTCTCTTGCTACTCCAAAATCCTTTATTTTGAAAGAACTTTCAATCTCCTCTTTAACTGATTTAGCTGCAATGCTTGGGTTTTCGATTTAAGCAGATATACAACAAAAAAACGACTAAAATCATCAACGAAAATCAAAAAGTATTTATTCCCATCATAGGACTCTTTCTCCATTCAACCTGCCAAATTCAAATGCTTCCAATTCTTTTGCTCTCTTACCACCTTTCCTTTTCGGAAATTTCTTGACGCACTCTTTCCCCTTGCAGCAACCTTCACCATGCTCACCGCTCTAAATAACAATCCATCTGCTAAACCTTTTCATTTTTCCCTCAAAGGCCTACTCAAATGACCCAACCTTCTGTACCACAAGTGAAAAGCACTAGAAGTAGTATCTGAAGGAGAATTAATAACCATCGCTGCCTCTTTATTTAAAACATATAAACCTTGTTTTAGGGTTGCTGTTAACAAAGCGTTACAACCTACAATGACGTCATCTTTCTTAAAAAAAAAACAACATGTTTTATCAAAAACAACATCACAATCTTTACTACACATCTTACTTACTAATAGTAAATTAGTCATCAAACCTGGTACATTAAGCACATCTTCGAACTGTATCGAACGTCCCATGGCAAACACATACCTTTTTAAATTGGATACAATGTTATCATTGTTCGCAGTTGTCACCACCTTTGAATCAACTTTTCCTTGTTCTCCAAGATGTGTCTGTCTGACGTCATATGTGATGTAGCACCGGGATCTATGACCCATTCGCCTGATCGGCTGATAACTGCTATGTCAGCGACAGTTGGCAACTGTCGCTGACATAGCAGTTATCAGCCCGAGAGTCTCTTTACTACCCTTTTTATCATATGTTTTATTAATCTTCTTTTCGTTAGGTTTCCTGTCTTTGCACTGCCATTTAAAGTGCCCTTTCTTCTTGCTCAGATAACATATTACCACTTTCTTGGTTTTGTCACTCTTGGTCATAAGTGCTGAATCGACCTCTGCGGTGTTCTTTGTCATACTTTCTTTTAACAACTGCTGCTATGACAGTTTCTATCGATATCTTTATGCTCTAATGCTCTAACGTCATCACTAAGGAACTGAAGGCATCTGTCAAACCAGCCTGCATTATAATCCCGAACTCATCATCTAGACCAGCTTCTATGCTTATTAACGCCTGACTCGTGGTCTGAATGTCATTCAAATACTCCTCCATAGTATTGAACATCGTAAGTTTGACGTTGAACAGCTTCCGCAACAGATATAGCCACCGCAGTAGTCCTCCATCAGCATAAGCTCGCTTCAGCGCCAGCCAAGTATCTCTCAATGTATTGACATGCATTATCATGGGATATATCTTCTCCGTGCACATGAGGTAAATTTTGCTTCTAGCTTTTGCATCTCTTTTCTTTGCCTCATTATAATCATAATCATTTATTTGGTAAAATCAGTTTACACGTCACAATACAATAATAAGTAGGTGCAAAAAAAGTACGGCGTGTTTACTTTTAAATAAAATATTCAGCCAATAATAATTTTATGTAGTCATTACAATCATTTTAATTATTAATAATATCCAAAAATTCAATGTCAATAAAAAGTAGAAAAAATAAATAAATTTTGATTTTAAGTACATAAGTACATATTATGATTTAATTGACAATTCTTAAACCTAACGAATTCGTCACAACTGTAAAACGAATGCTCAATAAGCCAGCGTTGTAGACGGAATTTGAAACTGCTCAGACTATGGGCTGCAGTTACGTGGTCCGGCAACTTATTGTAAATAGTAGGGCCAATGACGTGCGTGACCTTGGACGACTTCTCAATCTTCCAGGGTATACCGACAAGCTCCCGTGCGTTGTCTCCATTAAATCCAGCTTAAAATTTTCACTAATACACTTCCACAAATCCACGTCCGTCAGAAACATTTCCATGACAAAGGCCCATGTGCCATAGTTGGCCTGGAACAGAAAGTTTCTCAAAACTAATAACATTAATAAAAAATAAATAAAAAAAAACGGGACATTTCCACACCAATTATCTAGCCCCAAACTAGGATACCCTGTGCTATGGGCACTAGATAACGGATAAACATACATAGATAAGAATATTACATCCATGACTCGGAAAGAAACATTTCTGCTCATCACACAAATGATTGCACCTTGCAGGATTCGAACCCGCGACCGTACGATTTCGTACCCAGGATCTCTTGCCACGAGACCAACCGGTACCGGTACCTTGCATTTTTGCATACTTCAAATCACCATCTGAAAAGGAACCAGAGAGGTTCTGGGCCCATAACCTAATGGATTTTTGGTGAGAATAAATACAGGTTATCCACTTTCAGAGGCTATTATTTAATTAGCATACACTATAGAAAAATTATATTTGAACACAACATTGTTTTACTTCTGTAGATATGTATAAACAGCTAATAACAAAAACAGTTGATAAGTAACAATTGACAAGTTTTCATATATCATATGGCAATTAAATTCGAAAACCATTTCGAGATATTGCTACAATGATCATTATTCTTATTATTCCAAAAAAAATTGTTTAGTAACTACATAGATATTAAGTAATAACTCTCAAGCAAGCAGAGTTCCGTGGAATAATAAAATACAGGTGCCTGTAAAGAAAAAAAAACTACGGTAGAACCTGACTTTGACAGATAGATAAACGTTTTTTTTCGAATGTGGCTTCGTTAATCTTGTTCATACCACCGAACTCTGGTAGTTACGTCGTTTTAGAATAAGCTACTTTTTAATAATTAATTTCTCAGAATGTATAGCGTAGATTGGAAAAAGAAAACATACATATATCTTATTTTTCAACTAATAAAAGAGTAATGTTAAAAATTTGAAATAATGTCAATTTGTCGATGATACTCTCTATCACTTGACAGAGGAGGTCCTATATTACATTACAAATATGATCATATTTAGCGTTTTTAACAGTTATTTTCGCCATTTGCTTCAAAACGAACAGCCCCATTTCCAAGGTAAATTACGTCTCGACTATTTTCCCGACGAAATGTATGTCCGGGTGCGTTCAATACTACGTTCGAGGAAGCACGGAACACCCATGCCGCGCGATCACTCGTAAATTCGTAATCGTTCACGGTGTCGTCGGGCGTTCGCCTGGGTCACCCAAAAAATAGTAGGGGAGGGGAGGAATAGTATGAAACTGACACTTGACAGTTGTCAGTTCTATGTGGATGTCCAAAGTCGTTCACTAACTCTGGGGGCCCGTTCACATAAACGTTCGAGGACGCACGGATCACCCGCGCGTACACTCGAAATCGTTCACGGCGTCGTCCGGGCGTTCGCCTGGGTCATCCGAAAAATAGTAGTGGAGGGGAGGAATAGTATGAAACTGACACTTGACAGTTGTCAGTTGTTGTGGACGTCCAAAGTCGTTCACTATCGCCGGATGATCGAGCGATAATTGCACGGATGATTCGAGCGTGTAAGTGAACACAGCCCGGATGATCGAGCGATAATCGCACGGATGATTCGAGCGTGTACTACGCTATTCCTCCCCTTCCCTACTATTTTTCGGATGATCCAAGCGTCGCCGTAAACGAATTCTAGTGATCGCGCTGGTGATCCGTGCGTCCTCGAACATTGTAAGTGAACGCGCCCCCAGTATGTTAGCGGCCGGCTGTTGATAATGACAATGACATACTGCATGTGTTTTGATGTGCTTGTTGTGGTGTTGGTGTTTTTGGATTTGAGTTGTTTTTTCGCGAATGGAATAGAAATCTTGGTATTTCTTAGCGTAAAAGCTATGGCTACATACGACAACAAAATATGGCTTCTCAAAAACATACGCGATGCATTTATCGCGACTGACGATACTGGATTGTGTGAGATTGTTATGGCAGGGGAAGATTTCTCAAAAATATTTCAAAACAAGGCTCTGGAAGATAAAAAGAGGATAAGAGAAGGCAGGCTTAGCCAGCCGGGGACTAGCAAAGGTAAAGAGGGGATGGGCGATATCTCTGAAGATGAATATGATAGAGAAATCGTTACTCAGTTTGACCCATATCCAGCAATGGGTGATAGTGAAGATGACGATCCCATTGGTAGCTATGTTCGCTACGAAGAGTTTGGTGGTCATAGGCAAGTCTTCCTAGCAATTAAACACTACTAATTTACCATAACAACAATATTTCTTACAACATGTTTACATCCAAACATAATTTTATATGTTCTTTTATTTCACATTCTTACAGGCAAAGATCGAACACCGCTCAGTGGTTAGACAAAAAGGAGCAAGCCTTGAAAAAAGCAGCCAAAATAAAAGTTATAAAATGGGAAGACTCTTCCCTGCTAACTGCTGAGCAAGTTTCTGATTTATTCTCAAAAGAGGATGTAGAAAAACCAAAGAAGCAAAAGTCATTACTTGCTGAACAATTAAAAAACTGCCCTAACTTGCCCCATCGTCAATATCTGGAGTATGCAAAGTTTGACGGCACAGCCCAACTAGGACTGCCTACTAAGTCATTCAAGATCTTTATGACAATGCTTCCAGAGAGACATCAGAACTATCCAATAGTAGTCTGTGTCATTGCCAGTGCCAAGATCAAGGATTTAATAGGCTTCACATGCTATAAATACAGGTAAATTTATAGATCAAACTCTTTAGTGCTTAACAATTAAATTAGTGTATGTCAGTGAGTTTAAAAATTGTACAATTTGCATGCTCATTGCTAAGCTGTAATCTCTTCCAGGCAACCATTGGCTAGATAATATAATAAGATTTTTTACAAAACAGAAATATTGATTTATTTATAAGATGATTTAGGTACTTACAGGTGAGAGGAAGCAGTAAGGGTAGGTACCTTAAACATTGTAGTTACAGGAAAATGTTGTTAGGAAACTGTCCTTAACTTTTGGAGATATTACAAACAGCGTTCACAGATTTTGGAAAAAATAAACATTCATCAAAAAAAAAGTTTTTTTTTTATGCCAATCAATGCTTTTTCTTATAAAATTAAAATTCTCTGCCGGACCACTAGAAAAGTATACGCAATGTGTTTTTATTAAGTATTAAAAAAATAAGCTTCCAATAAGTTTAAGCATTCTTGATCTTAAGCCATTTTCACAATGAAAGGAAAACTTATGACATGGAAAAATAATAGATTACTGTACGAATTTTAGAATTGTTTTGTAATTTCAGGTGGCCCGTATTATTTTCTTAGTGAAAGTAAACTATGAAAAGTTAGTATTTGAACAATGTTTGAATTTTATTTTACTCATCCGTATTCATTTTGTACAAAATGTATAGGAAAAGTTTTTAGCAATTTCTGATTTTTCTAGTACACTAACATCAGTTGGAACGATAGACTTTTGATCCTTAAAAGAAACGGGATTGATTGAAATCAAAAAATGATTGTGTGTAAATTGCCTGGCTGTACATTTTTCCATAATCTGTGAATGCAGGTTTAATGTTATAAATGTGTTCTTGTAGCTTTTGGACATATGTACTTAAATAAACTATTTATGCTACTTACTTCTAACACAAACCTGAAATTAATTATTGTCTGACTTTTAATGCTTTCTTGTAGCTACTATGGTTTAAGGTACCTAAGTAAGGGCATAATGCTACATCTCAAAACACTTTAAAAATCTTTTTAAGATTATTGGTACATTTATTTTTTTGTGTGGTCTGGTTGACTTTTTAAATTCTTTATTGTGTAATGGTCAAAAATGTTTTACATATAGGGCGCGATGATATAGCAAGCGGCCAGGCTGCGCACTCATAGTAACTATTTAGTAAACCGTGTCAAGGTACCATACATTTTAAAAAGGACCGCGGCCTTTGGTGCTTCGTATATCAAGTGCCGTACACAGTCACAAATGGTTGTTTTTATTTTATTTTGCTTAATTGTTAATTGAGCAACAAACAAATGTTTTACAGTCACATTTGTTTGTTAACCGCTCGGTTGTCCACGCGCTGAAGACCGCAGGACCAAACTGATAACCCAAAAAAAAAATGGCTGACGCGACACATCTAACCTCAAACTGGTTAGAACCTCCAACCTCAACTTGGTTGGTTTTTGTTAAATGAATGGTATTTTGATAATGTATTTATTGTTTTTTATTTAATTTTGGCTGTTTTCTTATAATTATTATTTGCTTATATTTTACAATTCTTTTTCTCTAAGGACTCCGAATTTTTAATATCGGAGGGTTTTCAGGCAAAAAAAAAAAAAAAAAAAAAAAACCTCAAACTGGTAATTGATTGTATATGCGTTGAGACTACAGGTACTTGATGGTCAACCCACAAAAAAAAGAAGGTCGACGCGACACATCTGGCCGCAAACTGGGGATTTATTGGGTACGTGCCGAGGTCACAGGTATCTGATTGTCAAACCACAAAAAGAAGAAGGTCTACGCGACACATCTGGCCGCGCCGACTTTGCGTAAACAAACAGTTTTTATGACCTCTTCATTGAGCGCACAATAGGTACGGCACATATTTCAAGTGTTTATGTTGTGGGTTTCGAAGCAAAATAATTATATAAACACGCTTAGATTTGAATGTTTATTGAGGTCAATAATGTTCAAAATCGAGTGGCAAAATTTACGTCGCTATCGAGTGGTCCGATGATCGATGAAAACAAAAAATGTGACTGTAGCGTTAGTTGCGATGATCAATGAAAACAAAAAAAGTGACTGTAGCGCATAGAATCAATCGAGCGGATAAAAGACAAAGTCAGATTAAAATATATTTTCTGAAAATGTATGAAAGCTGGTACTAAAATAATTTGAAATTCTAAATAAGATCCATACCAATATATAAAAGTGAAACGTTGTTTGTTTATTTGGGGAGCTTTCACGCCATAACGGCTGGACGGATTAAGATGAATTTTGTAATGGAGGTAGCTTATACCCTGAATAAAACATAGGATACTTCTTATCCGGGAAAATTGTAATTTTCCACGGGAAAACTGAAAAATGTTGATTACTCGCTGTAAAGAACGGTTGCCATGGAAACAAAATAACAAGTGTCAAAAAACATCAAGAGCATTGGTGCTATACTTACTGTTGCATTGGTTTTTAATGTCCTAGAAGAACATAGGATGCATTTTTTCGCAACAAACAGTGGTGGGAAACCTGGTATTAGATATTTAAGAAAGAGAATATAATTCTGATAATAACTAGACAAAGAAAACAGGTGTCGGTGGTCAGGGGCTACCCCCTAGTACACAAACCCCCCCCCCCCCCCCCCCGCGGAGATGCTTAGTTTAAGAGATATTACAGTTTTAAGTTTATTAAAAATCAGCTGTTTTGTCACTGTAAATAAATGTTATATATGGCCCCAAAGACTAGGGTAGGTTAGGTTAACTTATGGCTGTTTGGTCGCCTAAAACTGATATTTTATGTACTACTATTATACAAAAAAATTCATTACCTTGAAACTATACATTTCCTAAACAGGGGGGGGGGGGGTGGTTAAGGGGAACTTCCTCCCTCCCCCACCTCAATGCCGGTACCGGATGGCTATAGTTTTACCATATAGCCCAGTAAATAAGTGTTATTTTTTTGCTCGGAATATTGTACCACTTCCAAACATCTCCTTTACTCGCGTATGGTTGAATCTAGCCTTAGCCTGGTTGCCATGTTAATGTTACTCTTGATGAAGGAACAAATGGAAAAGTTTAAAAACAGTCATAAATAATTGTTAAAATTTAAATATTATTTTTACAGCATCGAACACCCTGACATAAGTCTTGGCTCTGTTAATGAATATGGACTTTGCATAGCAGAAGATGATGGAGAAGTAGACTGGGCATTCCCCTGCCTAGATGCCAATGAGCCCTGCTCGAAGTTTGGCTTCACCTGTCTTGGCCTTATAGAACTGAGCTCGGTATCCCCAGCTCCCCTCCATCCAGTGCCAGAAGATCGATTTGGGTTCTTCAAGTCTGACATTTTGTCACAAAGTCAGTCTACTAGAAGGCATTATACAGGAGGGAGCGACACATCAGAAACTGTACTCAATGCTGTGAAGGCTCATAATGAAGGTAATTTAAAAGTTCGGTAATATAAATAGGTATCATAATAACTTAATAACTTTTATAATATTTTGAAAGTAAGTGTTTTAAAAACGTATTGAGTTTGTACTAAAGGTTTCAAAAATATATGAATAATCTGTCCAATATTTGTACCACTCCTCACTTCCCTGCCACCTCCCCTACACACGACCACCCGCTACCCGCAATAAGCACTGAAGTGCCTGCGTAACAAGGTTGAATATCGCGAGCGCTGTTTGAACACAATTTCCCTCGGAACTAAATGACATATGTCTCAAAAGTTTTTTTTTATTGGCAGGCTAATAATTTAGTTTAAACTATATTTTCTTGCTGTGAGTTTTATTTTAGAGGTAAAACTTAAGCTGTTGAGTAGAAAAATGTAAATATTACCGAAAATAACGTAATTTTTGACAAGAAAACGTATCGAATGAAATTCTATTAATCATGTTTTTCTCTTAGTCTTATAGAGATAAAGATCTCAAAAACATATATTTTAAGTTTCACATTTATCGGGTTTGAGGTTGACCCAGCATATTTATGTAAAAAACCCTTAAAGAGCCTGGTGTTAAATTTTCATGGCGAGTTTCTACTAAGCGTGTGAGAAGCGCGGTTGCAGCGCCGCACAAAACCCTTGTAGAGAAAACTGTTGGTCTGTAAATAGTTGTCGTCTGCATAGCACTGGCTTCAATTTAATATTGTATGCCTGCACACTCTCAAACAAGAGTATGACTTCAACTGGATTTCTTAAATACAACTTGACCAAATTGAGTAAATATGGGAGTTCTATGGAGGTCTTCTACCCTTTCAAATAAAAAAGAGAACAAACCAGATCCGTTCAGAAAGCATGGAGATATGAGAAGTTACAGGCGAGAATGAAGAAGTTATAAAATAGCCGTGCCCGCGTGGTCATTTATCTGAGTAAAAAGTAATACATGTTTTAATAAAGTACAATAATACTACATTTCATCAAAATTCATTCAGCCGTCCTTACAAAGTACACCAGATTTTAAGCCAACCAGTTGCTTACCGCTAACAGTGGAAACTGCATTTCAGTTGCTCCAGTAGTTTTACCATGATGCAACAGAAAAAAAATAGTTAAAGAAAGTATGTCTTTAAGTCTAGACCATTTTTTTTAATTATCTTATAATTGTACAGACTTTATGTTACTTACTGCTTTATTCTATGCATTGATTTCAATTATGTTCCAGATAAAAAGAAGGGAGCAATACCAGACTTAGAAAGGATCCAGTCACAGATAGTTGTGACAGAGGCCCCTCAGTGCAAAGCCTACCGAGTGCATCTACTAAGGAAAGTGCGCACTAACACTGCTGTGCAGTTAGTTGTCTCTCTAGACAGGATAGAAATAGAACCTCAAGTTCCAAATAAACATGCATTTTGGGTAAGTAGCTATAGTAGTTCAGACTATACATTTAGGATTGTTAAAAGGGGAAAAGTGTTATATCGATAAAACTTAATTTAATTTTTACACGACTGCCCAAGAAATGGACTGTAATATTTTTAGGATTCATGTGTTTGTATGTGAGTTTCTTTACTACACCATGACTTTTAACTGCCTGAACAGATTTAGACGTATTGGGTATAGTTAGAATCCTTACATACCCCGAGTAACACAGTTTTTTTTTTCCAATATTATGGCTGCATTATGGCTCCATTTTCAAATGCAAAAAAAAAAACGTTTACAATATAGGTGGTTCGTATTTTAAAATTGAAGTCCTTGATAGGCACATTCCAACAGTATACAATTTAATAATTTTCTAATGGAAGAATTTGGGTCACGGACGAGATTCTAACTCGCACACTGTGCCTCAGCGCAGCACATGCCTTTACCAATTTGGCCACCGAGACATATGCGTCGTCATCCAAATCTTTCCACTAGGTTCTTTCAACCCGTCTTATGGGGACATTAACGCTATCTATTGGTAGTATTACGAACTAACCAACCAAACACGGCGAATATTGATTAACTTCGTGTCTGAAAGATAACGCCTCCCAAATCTATATTTTTATGTTTTTTTTTTCATTACAAAATTATTATATATATTTACGCTAAGCAGGCGTTAACTGCTATAAAAAAACATAAAAGTATACAATTTATTGGCATAAGTTCTTTTTTGGCAGGCAGGCGTGTTATTTTAGCTTTTAAGCTTGTTGTTTACTCATAGATAACACAAAATTTATAAACTTATTGAGGGTAACTCGAAAAGGTTAGAAAGATTCCAGTTAGTTATGTTCCTCACTACAGTTTGTTGGTTGCATTTACCACAGAGTACATAAAGGTGTATCAATGATTTTAAATTACAGTTACTGCAAAAATCTGCATCTTGATTGTTAAGTCAAAATAATTATCATCAACATCAACAAACTAGTCCACTGCTGGATATAGGCCTCTCCCAAGGCGCGCCACTAAGCTCTTCTCTTCTAATGACAGTCAGCTATATTGCGCAGATCGTCGCTCCATCTATCTGGAGGGCGTCCTACACTGCGTTTGCCAATTCGCGGTCTCCACTCTGGAACTCGTTTACCCCAACGGTAATCGGTTCTACGACAAATGTGACCAGCCCATTACCAATTCAGTTTCCTAATTCTCTGAGCTATGTCAGTTACCTTAGTTCTCTGCCGAATCACCTCATTTCGATCTCCCAGGGAAACTCCGAGCATAGCTCGTTCCATAGCTCGCTGAGCGACCTTAAGCTTGTGGACCAGTTTCTCAGTCTCAGCCGAAACGTGGACACGTTTCGGCTCCGTATGTCATTACGGGTAGGTCGCACTGGTTGAAGACTTTTGTCTTCAGGCATTGTGGAATGGGCGACGAGTAGACTTGACGAAATTTTCCAAAAGCTGCTCAGCCCAGCTGAATACTCCTTACCCAGTTTAACAATTTAGGGGGGTTGGGGGAAGTGGTGGGGCTAATCTGGTACCCATTTTAACCATTATTAAACTGTCGTAGGGCCATCTCCATCTCTTCCAAGCTGACTTCTGGCAGCTCATCAACGTGGCTCTTGAATCCTTACATTGTGGTCGAGGAGCATGCGAAGCGTATAGTTGTCGGTAAAAATACCCGATCTCCACAAGCATCTCCAGTTTTGACACGACGGTTCTGCCATCAGAACTGTTCAGCTTTGTCAGGTTACTCCTACCAAGTTGCTCGACGAACACTTTCGACCCTCGGTTCTGCTCTATTGCCTTTTGTATAAGGCGAGAATTGGAAGACCGAAGCTGCGAAGGTCACGTCGTGTCAGCTTCTTAATCTTTTTGTTAAGTGAGCCACCTTTTCTGACAAAGTGGCATGCGCACTTTCTCGTCTTTATGTCATGAGCCGGAGAGTCTCGTCTGAGAGCTTGGTTTGTTTACCCGTACGCTGTATACTGCAGAACTTTTTATCCTCTTCCGTGAAGATTCTCACCCCCTCGTTGACGTCGCTTGTGGTTTCCACGGCATTGAATTGTCTCTCCAGACTTTCCTTTAACTTTTCATCGCAAAGGACGGTAATGTGTTTATTAGTCTATGTATGTGTATGTCTGTTCATTTGTGGCGCTCTTGAGACCAAATGCGTGGGCCGATTTTGATAATTCTAACGTAAATTGATTTGTCTTAATCATGCGAGTGATAACCATAATTCAATATGGCGACAAGTAGACGCCATATTGTGAAAAAGAAACAAATGAAAGTCGACGAACTTTGTTAAGAGGGTCGACGATCAGTGAATAGATATTTGAAAATCATCTCTAAGTTTTTCTTATCATTTTTATCATTTGGGATCTACAACGATTTAAAGTTGGTTAGCAACCATTCTCTCATTTTTTTTGCCTCATATTTGTTTTGTTCGCAGTCGGGTTTTTTAGCATTTTCGATTATAATTATATGTATGGTTGCAATGCTCTGTCTTCTATAATCTCGTATATTTTGTCATGTTCACAGTCAAGATCAAAGTACTTTATGCACAGCATGGACTCTATAGCTTGGTGCCAGGTCCTGGAGACACGGGGAAACAGGACCACATTCAGAATAGTGTACTCGCCGGGACATAACGCCGTTTACGGTGATAGAAATAGCGCAGGTACGTACTTCATAGTTTTTAAACTGCCGTGGGCAACAACTAGGTATTACGTGTTTCCTTAGTTATCCTTATCCGATACATAATAAAAGTTACAGATATTTATTTTCTTTCAATAGCCAGATAATTGCCTACAACAGAAAGTCCATATCCATAACCCTACCTTGATCACTAACCAACAGTTGCTATTCGAAATTAAGATTAGACATACTGAAGTGAGTAGGGCCAAAAGTACTCCCTTGAGGGACACCTTACTGTATCTGGCTGGAAATCTCTGAGTATGACCCAGTTAAACAAGTTGTTTTGGTAGTTAGTAGAATAGTCTTTGGTTAAAAAAAAACAGTTTTGTGAAGGCCCAAAATTAACTTCTCTGAACAAGGAGGGATATAAAGTTAAGTTTTTTTCTAGTCCGTTTGGGAAATCCTAATCTATAGCACGTAGGAGAAAATGCTGAAAGAAACCATAGGCCCATGGTTCCTTTCAGCATTGTAACTCATTCTGGATATACCGCCGCCGCAGATAAGGCCGCCGATTGTGCCGATTTTAAGGTCAATGTTGACGTGCTATAATTTAAGATGTCTAGTGCAATAAATAGTTATCTACGAGGGCTGTTTGATAAGTCGTTTTAAAAAGTAAAAAAAAAAAAAAAATTTTTAAACAATTTACATTTATTTCTCAACATAGTCTCCTTTGAGGGCCAAACACTTGTTCCAGCGAGTTTCCAATTTTTTTATCCCCTCCAAAAAATATGTTTTGTTGTGGTCTTCAAAATTGCCGTTTACACCTGCGATGCAGTCCTCATTTGTCAAAAAAATTTGCCCTCCAAGCCATCTTTTCAGATTTGGGAATAGGTAATAATCGCACGGAGCTAGGTCCGGCGAATACGGAGCATGCGGAACCAGCTCGAAGCCCAACTCGTGGATTTTGGCCATTGCAATAGCTGACGTGTGCACTGGGGCATTGTCTTGATGAAAGAGGACTTTCTTGGGGGTCAATTTGGGTAATTTTTCCAACAATTCGACATTAAAACGGTCCAATAACTCTGCGTAATAACGGCCAGTGATAGTCTTTCCCTTTTCCAAGTTAGCAATCATAATGATTCCTTCGCCATCCCAGAAGACTGTCGCCATCACCTTCCCAGCCGACAAAACAGTCTTGGCCTTCTTTGGGGCACATTCACCAGTCGCCATCCATTGTTTTGATTGCTGTTTTGATTCAGGTGTATAATGATGACCCAAGTTTCGTCCACAGTGACAAATCGACTCTAAAAAATTCCGAGGATTACGCTTCATCATATCCAAACACAGTTTTGAAATTCGCTTTCGTTCGCGTTTTTGTTCGTTTGTCAACAAACGTGGCACCCATCGTGCAGACAGCTTTGTCATACCCAAATCTTCATGCAGGATTTTATGTACTCGCTCAGTGGAGATGCCTGTGTTCTCAGCTATTTCACGCACCTTCAAGGGCGTCACAGACGATTAAGATACTATAATATTTGATGTCACGATATCTGCATATAAAATATTATAGCATCTTAGGGTATCACACACGGCTAAGATACGATAATATATTGAAATTATTCATTCGCTCCCAGACCGTCCTAGGTGCCACACATATTTCTTCACCGCTTTCTATATACAGGTGATAAAATATGGGTAGTACGGTTTCACTTTTAGATTTATTAGATAGCTCATCGGACGACGATTCTGATTTTGAATTTGGTATGCAAATTGCATTAGCGCAATGTAAAAGGTGATCAATATGGATGGAAAATCACATTAAATTTAGAAAAAGCCGCGGTGAATTTAATCTTTACGCAAATGTTTCTACAAAAAAAAACTTATTTTAATAAGTCGAAGAAAACTTTTCTAGAAATTCATAATTTGATTAAGGAAGATTTAGTGAAACAAAATACGAACATGCGCGGGAGCATTTGTACAGCACAACGACTTGCAGTATGCTAAGAACCATCTCGTTTACCACAGCTTTCAAACATAAAAAACCGCAGCTAAATCGGTCTATTCGTTCGAAATGTACGATTCGTACCACTCCCCTCCCCCCTCCATCCTGAAATTATAGCTACGAATCATCTTGTTTACCCCAGATTTCAATCATAAAAAAACCACAGCTAAATAGGTCCATTTGTTTGGAAGCTACGATTTTCACCCCCTTTTCTTTATCACCTCCCCCTCCCTCTCGCCATATATCTAAAAACCATCTCGATCATATCAGCTTTCAAACACACACACACGCAGACATACACACAGTGATACACACCCTAAACTTATAACACCCATCTCTTTGTTCAGGGGTTAAAAAAAACCGTCACGAATACAAAACAGAGCAACCTGTAGAGCATATTACGATATATTTTGTATCTTAAGATAGTATATTAATATATATTTTGTATCTTTTACGATATATTTCGATCTTAAGATGGCATCTTTTAATAAATTCCATATCGCTCGATATCTTAAGATACTGTAAGATGCAAATATATAATATTATCTTCGCCGTTGGTGATGGTTCATATACTCATAATTGTATTGCCAGCGATATTATATCTTAAGATAAAATATTATCGTATCTTAGCCGTCTGTGACGCGCTTCACTCGGCGGTCATCGAGTACAATATTATGGACTTCTTCAACAACATCCTCAGTAGTGACTTTGATTGGGCGACCAGAGCGTGGAGCATCAGATGTGCTTGACCACGTTTAAAATCATTTATCCAGTTATAAACAGTCTGCAACGTTGTTGCGTTAGTGCCATGAACAGAATCAAGTTCAGTTTTTATTGTAGCAGCACTGCAACCCTTCATAAAAAAATGTTTTATAACGGCACGAAATTCAGATTTTTCTATAGTTGTTGAAAATTTACGAGTGATCACAGTTAAACAATGGTTAAACTGACAAAAACTTGTTTTTTTTTTGCTGAATTTTAGACTTCATTTAGTTAGTTTTGTAGTGTTTTTTAGTCTTCATTTGAAAGATTGTGCCTGTCAGTGTTAATGCCATGCATTTGCCAGAAAAAAGGTTTTATAAATAGTTTTTAAAAGGAGTTATCAAACAGCCCTCGTATGTATTTATCTATACCTAGATGGTCAAAAATGGATAGACTTCAAAAAATTGCTATTAATTAGTTTCATTCGTCTTTAAGATCTTCAAGGGCGGCGGCGCGGCGCGACTCTATAATAATTAAATTAAATTTTTGAAGTCTGTATCATAATATATTACAGACTTCAAAATTGCAGTAGGTATTATTACTTAATGCAGATGCTAATCTTCTACTGATATGATCACTGTGTTTTCCAGGTAATGTAAATTTCTTTCACGCAAATGCAACATATAAGATCCACGATTTCGAATGTGAGAATGACACTGCCAAAGAAATCGTCGAAAAGGTAAACACTATACTAGATTCAAGGAACAGCCCCTGCCGACGCGAATATAAGACTGCCAAAGAGAAGAAATCGCAAACGAGAAGGAGTTTTAACACTAAACATTTAAGTTAGAAATAGATTACTGTACAGAGCTTCGATTTGAGTTCCTTAAATAAGGTCTCTTACGCATTAATGGCACACACATGTTATCTTGTTTCAGGTCTTTTTCCCAGTAAAGTTTTTCTCTGATCTTGACAATTTATCATTGTGCCATGTGTACCAGACCTTATGGTTTGCAGTTTAATGTAAAATATAAGCGTCCAGGTTGCCAGAATTGTATATTAATTAATTGTGATTTTACTTCTATATCAGGGCCTCAATTCTATTAAAACAATTGTAATGACAATTGTCAACAATTTTTGCTTTTACCTCTTAAAAGTGGTAGAAGTGAAAACTTTGTGGAAATTTCCAAAAAAAATACTTAAAAATATCAAAAACTCCAAATGCGAAAATTTAAGAAGTAAAAGCAAAAAAAATTGTAAAACTTGTTGACAATTCTCATTACAATTGTTTTAGTAGAATTGGGGCCCTGACTGAACAAACAGTATAGCTTGCTGTTCATTATTTTTAAGATCATCTCTTTAAACCCGGTTTTTTATCTAGTCTTGTTTATAAGTATTGCATAATGTTCAAAGTAATTTTTATTCATATATCACTGTCCTTGAAACAAAACACTTTTTTTTTATTACGGACTAGGCAATCGTTTGACCACGATCTCACCTGATGGAAAGCGATGATGTGGTCGAAGGTGTAGCACGCTTGCCTAGTAGATACCTATTCACTCTTGACTTGAACACACAATATGCTGACTGTCTCTTTCCTAATAGCCGAACGTCGGGTATGATATTGGTGCCCATACTAATGAGGCTAACACTACCAGTGCCCTCTTTTTGGCTAATCTAGCTTACAAGGCTGGTCTTGTAACCCAACACGTAATAACACGTGTATTATTGTATTTAGATAAGATGATTATTGTGATTAATTGCCTGGACATTTTTAATAAATTAAATTTTATAATATGTAATTTCTTCGTATTTAATAAATTTGTAATAAAATTTCAGAAAATTTTGTAAATGTGAATTTAGTATTTTAAGTTTTAATAACTTATCTAATTGTTGTGCTTAACTTTTAAAGTTAATTGTTATTTTATGTTAAGTTTATGGATAGCTATTATCATTTGAAGTACACAACAAGTAATGCATTTATTTATATTTCTTTAATAGTGTACAAGCTTTACCATATTTATCTCAATAGTTAAAGTCTCAACTACTACTTAGTTAAACAAATATAAAACTACTAGCTGAGCCCCGCGGTTTCACCGCTGATAATTGATAATGATGATGATGATAAAACAGCGCTCTAACAAACATACACAAACTTTCTCATCTATAATATAATAACATAAGACACTCGCGTCAACACTAAGATATTTCAAAAAATCCCTCCTTGTTGCACCCAACGACAGTAAGAAATGTCTACTTACATCACTGGTTGCACCCTTAGGGTTGACACCTGTCACTTTGACATCAAAGTGGCAATTCCCATACAAAAAATTACGTATTTTTTTCTAAATCGGACTAAGAGTAGCATTTGTGTTAATCCAGGATACCAGCTATTCTGGTACCAAGTTTCATCGAAATACCTTCAGCTGTAGCATGAAGGAGTAACATACATACATACATACACATAAAAACTTTCGCTTTATAGTGATTTTTACTTTGCAAAGTGAAGTTTCATAAACATTCTAAGTTCATTTGTGGTACGAAAACTTGTTTGAAGAGATTGTTTGGGATTTGCAGCGTAGCTTCCTGAAACCCTGATATAGAATTCCTTCGCTTCTCGTCCCTTGTAGCTTCCTGAAACCCTGATATAGAATTCCTTCGCTTCTCGTCCCTTGTAGCTTCCTGAAACCCTGGTATAGAATTCCTTCGCTTCTCGTCCCTTGTAGCTTCCTGAAACCCTGATATAGAGTTCCTTCGCTTCTTGTCCCTTGATCATAAGATACAACAATATCTTTTGATATCATGCTTCTCGACTATATTTAATAGATTAATTATTATGAAATCCCACTGCCAGTGAATATAAGTCATACTATTGTACATATCTAATTTGCGCGAACTTCCGGAGTTACTACTTTACCCCTAATTAAATTGTTCTTTTTTATACATAATACCTATTATTACAATTTATGTACCTACTATGTTTTGATTCTGTTGATTTGAATTTAGTAACAAATGAAATGTGAAGAATTATAATGAAATGAATTATTGGAATAAATTGTTATTAATTATTGAAATCTTATTATTTTAAAAGGATGCGGTCCACTCTGTAAATAACAATAACTTTTATATTATTAGTACAATTTATTGTAAAATATTTACATTTTTTCTTGATTAACATCCTATTTACAACTAGTTAAATTATTTACACAGTGAAAACTTACAGAAGTCATTAATTACATAATCTAACTGGCACTTTAAAAATATTAGGTACACTAATTAATAACTAAAAGCAGAAGCTTACAAAAGTTAGTCTAACATTTTTCAAAATTAGTTTTTCTTTATAGTCGGACCACAGGGTATATTGCTGGCTATAAAATTACAGTATTTATGTTGGCCACTGTTGTGGCCTAACTGCAACCTATAAATGCGGCATAGGCATGGAGCGATGGTATATCCGCAAATAACTTAGAATTCATAGGTCAGAGGATCAAAATCGGTGTCATTGGCTCGGTTGCCAGTCAAATATTACATGTATAATGTATTTATGTATATGTTGTATGTGGAATATTATACAAGTTTAATAAGATTTTAAAAAACTTAGTAGACAAAGGTGTACCTAAATGTACAGTACACTAATGCTACCTGGATTTAATTTGATGGGATTGCATTTGTTTTTTAATACCATTGCGTTAGAGACTCCATATTTTGATACATTACTCTTACTTGAGCTGATATGAAACCAATCACTGACAGAAGGGCATTCAAATCTTCATTCATATAGAATCGCCTGATGTGAACATGAGTAATAATAAACTCACTATGCACTTTAGCAATCTTGGTTTATCTCTTATTATGTAAATATTTGACCATGGTCTTTTTTTACTAGTTATTCTGTGCCATGGTGCATGACAATAAGGTCTAAAAGCAAAGTGCAAGTTTTTATTGCTAACGAAAATCTCGGTATTGTACAAATTCATTATGATATGCTATTATTTATAGAGAGGCAAAGCGCAAATATCTTATAATTTTTCTAAAGGATATATTTAGATTACAGAGGGGATTCAAACCACAGAATATTATACTTCTGATTTCGATCACATTTTCCGTCTAGGATTGTAGCTCCCAAATGAATGGACCTATTTTGTTCCGGTTTTTTAATGGATTAAGAATAAATTTTATCTACACTCATATCGTAAAATCCGTATTATGAACTCAAAAATGGTGGCATAATGATATATATTACCCATGGCACGTCTCTAGTAAGAAAAATAAATGATGTTATAATGTAATTTTTTTACCATTAAAGCACCGGTAGGCTCCGCACCTAGGAGGGTTTTCGTCATCTATGGCCGCGCGCGAATTCGCTGTGGACTGGATTTTGGCGCCATAATTTACTTTACATTAGTACCTAACCAATTTTATGGAATTTAATATGTTGATCAAATGTTTAATCCTGATTCAAAACATAACAAACATTGAACATGTGAAAACAGTGTTCGTGAGAAGAATTTGACTCCGCCTGACATCACGGAACAGCAAAAAACATGACGAACGATATTTAGTACCAGCAAAATCAAGAAAAGATTACGACTTTTCTTGATTTTTTCATTTAAAGTTCCTATTGCATGAGTGTCGATAAAGTAGTGTATGAAGCGGCACATAACTAGGTATTAAAACACTCACCTATGGCTCGTTTTTTAAACTCACTCTCGTGTTTTAATTCCCCTCATTATGCAAACGTTTCATAAACTACTATTATAGTAGATATTAAATAAAGGTCTTAAAATTATTTAGTAAGAACAGTTTAAATCAATTTCGGACGTACAATATTTGTTTAGTTAGTACAGGCAGACTAACATTTAACTGCTTACAGTAATAAATAATAATGATGATATTACGGGAATACTAAAATGTAAAAGGCAAATATAATTATTAAATCATATCAAAAAAAAATCGTTAAGATTATAATGAACCATTCCATTCTTTTAATTTTTTTTTAAACAACATATTTCCATGGAGGGATTTTAAGTCTGTTGGTAAGTGATGGACCGATTTTGATACGTTTTTTTATGTTTGAAGGCTTATGTGATCAAGATTATTTTTAGATATAATAGGGGTGGGGGTAATATACATTTTTAATTTGTGCTTCTACATTTTGAAAGTATACTGCAGGAAGGAACATTTATATAGTTGTAAGAAAAACAGAACTAAAAATTATGAGAGTTAGCGTTTTGGCGGTAAAGGCAGGTTTGATGGTACATTTTGTACCAAGTTAAAATAAACTGAACTTGACTGACTTGACTTGACATGTTGAAGGCAGCTTCTACAATGCAATGACTTACAATAGACAGCTGGAGTTTACTTATACCCCTGTTTTTTTTTTTACCCTATAATGTCCCACTGCTGGGCAAAGGTCTCCCCCATTACCTTCCAGATATCCCGGTCACCTGCAATCTGTGACCATCCTTCTTGGACAGCATGAGAGGTCATCAAGCCATTGCTTTCTGGGTCTGCCTCGGCGACAACGCCCCTGATCAGGCACCCATGGTATGACAACTTACCCAGTGATCTGGGTGCATTTGGCTAACATGTCCCGCCCGCTCCCATTTTAGCCTAGAAGCCTTATTGCCCACTTCTGCTATTCCTGTTTTATAGCAAATTGTGGTGTTCGGTACTCTGAATTCCTAACAGGCTTCGCTCCATTGCTCTTTTGCAAACCCTGAGTTTGGACTTCTGAGATTCTATCAGCTACCGTGTCTGAGCACCATAGGTCAGGACCGGAAAAATACATGTGTCTATGAGTGTTTGCATGCCCTAGTCTTAACTACTGCTTCTCAAATGATTCCTTCAGATTTTTTATTTTATCTGTTGTATGGTGTCTTATGGTCAGTAATCCAAATTTTTCCTTTATAAAAATTATAAGATAAGGTCTTGCAAGATGGAATTATTCCTAAAATCAAAAAGGTCAAATAATCAATCTATAGGCTCAACTGTGCTATTTTGTAAAATATACTCTGTGACTTTGTTTACTCTGGTTTCACAAAACTCTAGGGCCACCTCCTCCAGTTGGTTTGCTCTTCTTACAAATGCTATTGTTTCTTTGAGAGAATTGTGCAGTTTCTGTTGATTGTCAACCAGTTTTGATAAGTTGGGTTTTGCTTTGAGAAACTCAATGTCTTCATTTGTGAGTGCAGCATATGACATCTTTGATCTACTTGGTGCTTTTGTAGCCATTTGGTACTGTCTGAAAAAATTTGATTGATGAGTAATAGGTAGGTATGATACTTATATCAAAATAGAGTAGGTACTTACTGTCGTAAATCATGATATTTGTTCCGCCTTTCGTTCACCACTTTTTTCCATTGCTCTTTTTCAGTCATAAGTTTTTCATAGTATCTGAACATAAAAAGGAAGAATGTGAGACACTAATATACATTCACATTTTCTGTGATTATGAAGTGAAGATATTTACCTGTACATTTCGTTAAACCTTTTGTCATTCTCTGTGCTTTTTTTACAGGCATCAGTAACAACATTTTCTGATAGTGCTTGGGGTACTGAAAGTAAGACAGAAGATGTGTGAGTGAGGGTTATATTATTGGTATAGTTTCTTGATATATTATTATACAGAGAAGAAATTGATGGAATTTGAACGGTATGTTTATTTCACAACAGTATTGTAACATTAAAATTGCCCAGAGATAATACAGACAAATAATATTGAAAAAAATAATATAAAAAATAATAATTATTTAAAGACAATACAAAATTCTATTTTTTCCAACATTGTAATGTCTTTAATTATTTTCTTTGATTTGTCCAAGGACTACAGGCCGGTTCCTATATCTTAAAACAACCCGTTTTCGATTACTGTCTGTCAGTTTTTGACATAAATGCCATACATAAAAGTCAAAAAGTAACGAGACGTTGGAAAACATCTTGTTTAATTTTTATAGGTTTTTTTTAAATGTTTGTCCCCTATTAAACACGCTATATATTAAGGCTTACATTTTCACCTTGAGTAATTCATCTGTAATAGATGCACTCCAGACACACCATCAGAAAATTGTAAACATCTTCCATAATACCACATACATCACAGTTGGGCCTATTGATTTTCATTAATAAATATTTAAATCTGTTTACAGGTATATGTCCGGAGCACAATCTGTGAGCGATCACAATTAGTTTCCTACTCAACTTCACATTGGCACACCATGGTACACGAGGAGGCTCACTTTGCATTGATCTGTGCTATAATCTTTTTTCTCAATATCAAAATAGTCCTTCCACTGAGATGTAATATAATTTTTGTATTGGATAAGAACTTCTGAGTATTCCAGTTTTGGATGAACTTTCTTATTGCCTCTGGCAAGTTTATTTGCCTCCTCATTACCACTTATACCAATATGTGAAGGGATCTATTGCAATCCTAGGGTGTGTCCCCCCCCCCCCCCCCCCCCACCACCACCACTCCAGCTACCAGCACTAGAACTATAAATCAAGTTTGGTATGGGCTTCGAGAATTAGTAGCACAAATATGAATTGAGGCTATTACAACCTCAATAGACATATATTCTGATACAAATTTTCACTTTGAACACGTAAACGAGCACTATATACACACCAACGGAATCTCTTCTTTCGAAGAATGTGGATCTTCTCCGTCTTGGCGGGGACCGAAATGATTGATGTATTTCTGTCTCGTCCAAAGAATTCTCCATGTTTAGGGATTATCTTGTGCCACAAAATAGTAAAACACTTTGATTTTCTAGTTTATTTCCATGAATACAAATCGAAATTCAAAAATAACAAACACACGATTAAATCAGTTGACCACAGACTACAGCACAGCAACAACGACGTCACAAACGGACGCCATAATTTGACGCTTTTGCTCCTCGTTCGGATTGAGTTGAGGGCGTTTTTGGCAGTTTTGCGTAGTGGGACTACGCAGTTTGGAAATACATTTACGTACCGCCGCAATAATACCGCCGATTTAATTATATACTTATTTTATATTTTTGATCAAGATGTGTGGGGATGAGTGGATATGGGTGGGGACGGGCAGGGATGGGCGTGGATGGATAGTGATAGGTGGGGCAATTCGGTATAACACGTGATTTGTACCTGGCGTAGACGTTTCACGATAATCAAAAGGCCGTGCGCCCTGACACAGCCCCACCCACTTTTTGTATCTCAGAAATATTCACGCAAGTGCCAACAGCCACTTTACAAAGTTTCAACTCAATCGGATGAATGATGAGCGAACGCTTAGAAGACGAACAAACAAATATATTTTTTAATGTATACAAATATGTATATAAATGTATTAGTATGGGTGTCTAAGCTTTTCTCGATAATTCCAAATTTTCATTAGCAATGTAAGTTAGTAAACTAGAACATGAAATGGTTTCACTTCATTCCCTTAAAAAAAAACAACTAGGAAGAAAAATCAAATGTCACCTCTGGCACAATTCATTTTATTCTCAACTGTATGTCGTAAGCGCAGTTTATTGCGGGGTGAGCGGGGCGCGGCTCACCCGTCACTCGGCGCCGTAGACACGGTAATGTAATCTATACAGTATTCTATCTTCATACAAGTGGCCGGAAAGTGAGTTATCGGTATCACTCGGTACACGGCCAGTCGCGAATGCGCCGCAGCTCGGTACGAACGAACGGTGTGTTTGTTTTGTAAGCAGTAAGCGTGCCATTTTTTGAATATTTTACTGAAATAAGTACAAGTACTAACTTAATATGGCAAAGAGCACGAATAGACTATATTGTGCTGTTTTTGATGTTTGAATTCTTCAATAACGCATCCAGAGATAACATTTTTTAAATTAATTTATCAAAACATATTAATTGTAATGTAGCTGCAGGTTAGATACCTGCAGCTACTTTACAATTAATATGTTGTAATGTTGCAATTAATATAACCAAGTGAAAGATATTCCTTTTTGTCCTCCTTGTCCATGTTTCCCAAAAGTGTTTTTAATTAAACTATTTATCCGAATGCGGATTTTTTATACTATCAAATTTAACAATAAAGCATTTCGCAAATCGCAGTCGAGGCGCAAATACTTTTCTGTATCAAATTTATATAGTTGTATTTTTTATTAAATCTACTAATTAAAAAACACACATGTAATTTTATTGAACACTTCCTATTTAATTCACAGCGAATTTCTTTCTTTTTTTACATATTAAAACATACAAACACAAAACTAGGTAGGTAGGTTTTAGGTAGTTATTTCAAGGACAGAGCCGAGTCACAATACTGTGCCGTAGACGCGAGTATGTACTGTACACGAACCTCGATCTACCACCCAGATTTCAATCGAATTGAAAATATATGGGCAATGATAAAAGGATACGGATAAAATAATGAGGTTAGCGAAAGAAAAAGTTGAAACTATCAATGTACAAGAATGGAAAAATGTATGTGACCACGCAATAAAAGAAGAAGCAAAGTTTCATGGTTACGACGCCGTTATTGCTAATATAACGGAACGATTCATTATTAACACAAACGACACATCAGACGAGAGTGAAAATGAAAACGAGAGTGATAAGGAAAATGATGACGGTGCAATGTCCAGTGTAGAAGAATTGTTATATATTTTTATATTAGAATTTTAATTATCGATCTCTGACTTCTCAGTCAGACTTACATATGTACAGATACTCATCAGTCATACATATAGCTGGCCTTTATTTTAACAATTTGATTTTATTTTATTTTAATACTAGAATACCTTTCCCACTTAAGTTATGTACCTACCTAAAACATAATAAAATTTATTTTTAAAAGTTTATTGTCTGACTCTACTTTTGGTTATCACTCACACAAATGCAAAGCTCAGCTTAGGCCTTGCAGCCTGTACCGCATTAATTATTGTCGGATACAGATGGGAATAAGCTTGGGCTCGTGCTGAAGTGGGACCTAGGGTGGTTACTGAATGGCTAGGAGTTAACCGGTCCCCGATTCAGAACCTTGCGATAGCGAACCAAATCGATTCGATTCGATATTGTGAATATAAAATTTATTGAACTGAACGATTTCAAACCGAATCCATAGAATAATAAATAATACCATATCGATCGACAACTGAGTTATCGAAGGGTTCTGAATCGGGGACCCACTCTCATTAAAATGTTGATGCGCTAGTTAACTGATAGAGCCAAAGCACCAAAGCCCACCAAGCGTCCATGGTAAAAATGTACAAATACGTTAGTCCCGTGGACGCTCACTACTGCCAAACTTACGGCCAAACTAATGCTATCAGCGCCAAAATGGCGAAAATAAAATGCGTTCATTGCGATATTCGCCTACAGCCTGTATAGAGTACGGAGTAATGTCTATGTCTTACGGCTATTACCGTTTTTATTCCTGATAATTCCCTTTTTATCTTGCCTTTTGAGTTATTGTGTTCTGTGGCCCAATTACATAACTTGGCTACAATCGGATTATCACTTTTTTCATAGCAATTTCGACTCTATCGCAAGGCATTAGTGGTTGCGATACTGAGAATTCGATTGAAGCCAAGTTATGGAATCGGGCTGCTGTGCTTTTGATTCAAAAAATGCCAAATTATTCTGTTGCACTGTCAGTTTTGACGTTTGCATCAATCAATCAATCTAACCTATCCTATCCGTCATCGTCAAATATCTCTCTTGCTTGTGCGTGCCGCTATTTTTTACAATAAATTTCATAAAATTTTAAATTCTACATATCGATTCACATTACACAAAATGTTTTGTTCTCGAAAGAGAACCTAATCTTCGATGGGTAAGGTTTGCCGACTTTGGAGTTGAAATTTTAGCGATTACGGGCGTTTGTTTGTACATGTATTTGTTTCGTAAAAAGCATCCAGTGTTTGATGGTACAAGTTTTTTGGGATGTTTCTCAACAGCGCGCCGTGATGGAGTTCAATGAATATCACACAAAGGAGGTATTGGCCCCGGTAGACGTCGATATTTACTTGGATCGATCCCGCACGCCGAGTCCAACTCCCGTACTGAGCACCAATGTATCCTGCGATTTGGAGGACATTTTGAGCGACGTGAGTACAAAGTTACTTTTAAATTAGTTAAATGTTTATTTACACGTAATAAAACGCCGATGTAGACAGAGTATCAAGTGCAACTCTCACTGCACTTTCTATTCTCACTGGATTTCTTGAAGGTCTGCTTGTACTGCTACCTATTGTGATATATCTACCTGTTTAAAGTTCAGGTTTAATGTTTTGGTCTAGAATAATTACACAAATCTATAGTCCAATCGAAACCTGTGACAGATAAGTTGGTGGTGACCATAACTTACCCCAAAGGATCAAATAAGATTCATACTCTTTTTTTCATTTTAGTTTTTATTTGTGCTATCTGTCTTTTTAAATTAAGTCTTAAAACTTTACACTAAAATGGTCTGCAATTCTTATCTCAATACCAGTACAAACTATAAAAATTACATGATTTTGTGTATTATAGAAAAAGCCTTCAAATTGATAAACAAATTGTAAAAAATTAAGCTATTATTTTCGCATTTGAAAATGGACCCATACTGCCACTATATTTTTATGTTTTTTTTTTTTTTAAATAGCTTGTGATGACGTAAGGATTCTAACAATACCCCATACATCCAAATCTGTTCTGGCATTTAAAAGTTATGGTTAGAATAAAGAAACTCACATACATACATACAAACATACATGAACCCTGAAAACTAATAAGGTTGCAATGTGCAACCTCTTCCATAGTTCCAAAGAGAAGTGTCTTCACATAGAAAAACAGTGTTGTGTCAATGTAACATAAATATGGTGTTCGTTGTTGAAAAATAATATAGAACTTGTATTGTGAAGTAATCTTTCTTTCTATTAAATTCTGATGGTAATTCTACAGATCAGTTCAGGCCTCACTAGTAAGATATTTTCATGACCATTAATTGGTTATGGGCTTTTAAATCCAAAGATGGAGTTGTCAAAGTTTCAGATAGCAAAACTTGAAGGACAAAACTGGGTACAATGGAAATATCGGATGTCAGCTCTTCTGAGAGGCATGGATGGTTTGATGGACATTGTAGAAGGCAAAATAAAGAAACCGGAAAAGCCTGCAAGTGGGGCTGGTGATGCAGCTGCTGCAGCTTTGGGACTTTATGAGAACCAGGTGAAGGAGTTCAATAGACTGGATAGTACGGCATTACTTCTTGTAACAAACAATATTGCTGATGATGCATTAGACAAGGTTTTAAGATTTTCAACGTCCAAGGAAGTCTGGGATGAACTACATAGACTATATGAAGGCGCAAGCGAAGATCGTCTGTATGATTTATGTTTAGAGTTCTTCAGATATAGGAAAGATCTAGCTGACGATATGGCTACACACATCTCAAATCTGAAAAATGTCTGGTACAGGTTATGGTTGAAGAATGATCGGACGGTTGACAATATTACAAGTCAGTTGTGTGCACATGAAAAGGCGCTAAGCAACAGTAAAGATGGTGAGTCTGGTTGTGTTGCCCTTGCAGTGAAAACAGGAAAGAAATTTATAAAGAAGGGTGATGACGTAACTCCAGGGACTAGAAGAAAGTAAGATGCTACAACTGTAAAGAAGTTGGTCACTTTAAGAAAGATTGTCCAAAGAGGAGTGAATCTCGTCAAGTTGTGGAAGCCAACAAAGGAGTTAACATGGTGTTACTGTCAGTGAATTTGACTGAATCTGACACTGATCGTGAAAACTGGTACGTAGATAACGGAGCTACAAATCATGTCACGATGCGGGCAGATTGGTATCAAGATTTTAAATATTTTGATGTAGATCACACTGTAACAAAGGCTAATGGAAATGTGATTAAGGCTATCGGGCAAGGATCACTATGTATTGAAGGTACGGTTAACAAGAAAGTTGTCAAGTCAAAATTGAGAGATGTATGGTACGTTCCTCAGATAAGTAAGAATTTGTTTTCGGTTCTTTCTACACAAGATAAAAATCCAGGAAGCGTGTTTGAGTCGAGGATCACTACTTGTTCAATGAAAATTGATGGACAAATTACAGTTATAGGAAATAGAGAAAGGTATGGAGGTCTGTACAAGCTGAAATGTAGGATCGTACCTCCATCTAAAGTAACTCAACTTGGCGCAGAAAGTAGATATGCTGCAACTCTACCATGTGTGGATGGGTCATCAGAATAAGAGGCATGTAAAGACTCTGATTGAGAGGGAACTCGGTATAAAAACCAAGGAAACTGGAGAATTATGCGACGGTCGTATATTTGGAAAATCCCACAGACTGAAGTTTGGCGTACGGGAAACTTCCTTGGACGTTGAAAATCTTAAAACCTTGTCTAATGCATCATCAGCAATATTGTTTGTTACAAGAAGTAATGCCGTACTATCCAGTCTATTGAACTCCTTCACCTGGTTCTCATAAAGTCCCAAAGCTGCAGCAGCTGCATCACCAGCCCCACTTGCAGGCTTTTCCGGTTTCTTTATTTTGCCTTCTACAATGTCCATCAAACCATCCATGCCTCTCAGAAGAGCTGACATCCGATATTTCCATTGTACCCAGTTTTGTCCTTCAAGTTTTGCTATCTGAAACTTTGACAACTCCATCTTTGGATTTAAAAGCCCATAACCAATTAATGGTCATGAAAATATCTTACTAGTGAGGCCTGAACTGATCTGTAGAATTACCATCAGAATTTAATAGAAAGAAAGATTACTTCACAATACAAGTTCTATTTTATTTTTCAACAACGAACACCATATTTATGTTACATTGACACAACACTGTTTTTCTATGTGAAGACACTTCTCTTTGGAACTATGGAAGAGGTTGCACATTGCAACCTTATTAGTTTTCAGGGTTCATGTATGTATTTACAATGTATTTACATTTACAATGCTACCTGCTTTTTACATCCTCAAACTTAATGCCAAAATCACAAAAAAAACTGTTTCATTCTGCAGTTCATTTACATGTATAAATTGAGATTGGATGTATGGCAAATCTTTTGATCATCTTTATCTATATCCAAAACTCAAACAAAACCCAAAGTGATATGTTTTAAAATATATAATTTATGTTAGCACTAAATGTGCCCGTGACTGCCTGCGTGGATATTTATGTTAGCATTAAATGTGCCCGTGACTGCCTGCGTGGATATTTATGTTAGCACTAAATGTGCCCGTGACTGCCTGCGTGGATATTTATGTTAGCACTAAATGTGCCCGTGACTGCCTGCGTGGATATTTATGTTAGCACTAAATGTGCCCGTGACTGCCTGCGTGGATATTTATGTTAGCACTAAATGTGCCCGTGACTGCCTGCGTGGATATTATTCTGGGATAAAAGTACCAATAAAGTACAAAATACCAAAATCAACAAAATTTGTTCAGCCATCAAATAGTTTTTATTGATTGCTTCTACCTATCAGATTGAGATACAAAGGACACCGGATTATTTGTCAATATCTAAGCTATTGTGAACCATATTTCAATTGCTCCATTAATTTTTATGTGATATGCGAACAAAGTGACCGCCATTTAACAAAATGTTATATTCTTGTACAGCTTATTTAAAGTCCACTCATTTTTTTTTCAGTTATCTTTGTACAGACTTTTTGATACTTCCTGCTTTATTATAAGTATAGATTTAGACAATAACTGAAGTTGTGGTCAAGCACAAACAATTCACCCACCTAGCCACTCAGCCAACCGGTTGAAGTTGTGGTCAAGCACAAACAATTCACCCACCTAGCCACTCAGCCAACCGGTTGAAGTTGTGGTCAAGCACAAACAATTCACCCACCTAGCCACTCAGCCAACCGGTTGAAGTTGTGGTCAAGCACAAACAATTCACCCACCTAGCCACTCAGCCAACCGGTTTTCAAGTAAAACATTTTCTATTGATTTTAGGCTATATCTGAAACCCTGCAAGGTTCTCTCCGAGCCAGCCGCAGCCAGATCATAAGCCAGGAGCTCACAATCCGACCGGAGGCTAACATAGAGTCCAACGTGCCGGAGGGACTGGATCTTTACAACATAATATTTGAGGTGGAGAGTGATTCAGAGAACAAAATGGCAGATGGGACTACAGTTCCAAACACATTAAAAGAACAGGTTAGTACCTCAATATAAAACATTTGATTTTATATTGAACTAGCTGCCCGTGTGATCATTTCATTTAAAAGTTGCCCATACATTCCATTTCAGGACCAAAAGTACTACTAATTCATTCAGCCGTCATATAGTTTTTAATCGATTGCTTGGCTTCTACTCATCGGATTGAGATGCCAAGTACCCCAGTATTTAAGACTAACCCTTAGCTATTGAACAGTGAAAACCGCATAGCAATTGTTCCAGCAGTTTTTAAATGATGCGTGAACAGACTAACAGACAAACAGACACATTTTTTTTAAATGTTATATTCTTTTTCAATAGCTTATTATAAGTACCCTAGACCATTTTTTAAAAATATTTTCTGTGTACAGTTTTTTTGTAATTACTGCTTTTTATAAGTATAGATTTAAATTTTAATATAGCAGAACATTGATTATCCAAACTAATTGGAGGTCACAAGACTAATTATTGGAGGGCTAATTGGGAGAAGCTGACTGGCTGGCATTTCTTTGGGATGACTACCATTCTACTGTTTTTGTTTGTTGTATGAGGTTATGCTGGGCTCTGGTGTCAGTGTTTGTCAGGTCGCCCAAGGGCCTCTGATATGGCTTAGTGACTGCTATTAATCAATAACAGGAGGGACCTACAGTTTAACGTGCCCTCCGAAGCACGGAGCGATGGTGCGGGACCTAGGTTTTGAACCCGGTATCGTTGGATTCTAATTTGCACTATAGAACCGTTAGGCCACCAAAGCCATAAAATGTAATACATTATAGTTAAAAAAAACATCATGTAAATTGATCTTGCATTTATGTGAAAGGCTTAGTCACTGTTTACGTTCTCTTATTTATCAACCAACAGTTTATCTATAATAATCTTGTGTTACTGTAGGTCAGAGACATGATTATTAAGATTATAACAGCTAGCTGCACCTGGTGATAATGTTAGCAAATAATAATAAATTATCATAAAAAGAAAAAACTGACTGCAAACACAACTGAAAAGAAGCAAACCAGCTTTAGATTCTTGATTTTCAAATGTAAGTTGCAGCTGGATGCTTCATATCAATCATTACATTTCAAAATCAAGTATTTTTTGCCTCTTATTAGTTCACAGTCGGTTTTTTGTTTATTTAATTGTAATTAAATGATAATTCAAACTTTTTATTTTCCCTTATATATTATTTGAATGGTCTTAAAACTTGCTCTTTTCCGCAATTAGGCTGAATGTCGGCCCTTTAAGCGAGAAGTAAGTGTAGACTAAAAGTTTGCGTGATGGGTGGTGCTGCTTGTCAGTGCAGCCACCCGATGTCCTCCAGGCTCTCGTATTCCGTTGCAGGCCTCCTGCAGGGTTCGCGGTGCTCCCAGGAAATGCGCCCATTGAATTGCCACGTCGCCGCGCCGCCCGCTGCACTCTTAAGTGCACATGCGTGGCCGTATCCTCGGCCTCCTGGCATCCTCTGCACAGGGGGCTGTTTGTAATAGGTACCTATGGTAAATAGGTGTTTATTAAGGCCGGTGATTATTCCGACGAATTGTCGGAGCTTGTCCCGTTTAAGGTTTAGGAGTCTACGGGAGAATCTCGAATTTAGCTCCGGGAATGCCTCCCTCGACTGTCTGCAGTCTTTAATACTAGCCCAGTAATTTGTATGCAGATTGTTTGTTCTCTGTCGGATACTTGCTCGGATTTGGCTGAAAGGCAAAGTGATCATCGGTTCCGGACGGTCATAAGGCGCGCAAGTCCGAGCTTTACCTCGCTAATTAATCAGCCGCATCATTGCCTCTAGATCCACTCTTTATCCGTTGGAGAGTGTCTCGGTTGTTATTACGGATCTCCTCCAGTAGGTTGTGGCACTGTATAATTAGCCCTGGGTAGTATACGTTCCGTTGAAGAGTCCGGAGAACTGCGGCACTGTCCAAGAGTATTCTGATATTAAAGTCAGTTACCTTTCTACGTAGTACTCCAATTGCTGCCTGGATTATACCTACACATTTCGCCTGGAAGATGGAGCTGTTTGAATCCAGGGTTGCGGCTATGTGTATGTTTAGATCGCCCGAGAACACGCCCGTTCCCGTTCCTGTTTAAATTTTGGAGCCGTCAGTGTAAATATTTAGAATAATCTTTTAAAGACTTTTAGTTTGATACCTCACTTGATAAGTTATGTTCATTTTATGTTTCGTCGGAAATTCAATATGGCAGCTGTAAGCCGTCATATTAGTTTTCTTCACACTTCATATATCCTATCACTTTCGTTATTAAGACGGATCCAATGATACCTCATTATCAAAATAAAGCAATAATTACGAAAAATCAGTACAAAGAGGTAATAAAAAAAGGTCTAAGGTACTTAAAAGAAGCAACTGATCAAGTTTTTTTTTTTTTTTAAATCAAGTCTCTCTGTTTGTCTGAATGTTTGTTTGTTTGTTCGCGCATCACTTAAAAACTACTGGACCGATTGCGATGCAGTTTTCTATTGCTTATGGTTTGATATAAAAACTGGTGTACTTGGTATCTCAATCCGATGAGTAGAAACCGAGCAATCGTTTTTTTGACGGCTGAAGTAATTTTGTTCAATTGTTAGTATGTGGGTATTTTAGGTCCTGGAATAGTACATATAATACTTTTAACCTAGATAAAAGACCACGCGTGCGAAGCCGCGGGTACGGCTAGTATGTACATATAGTGCCACAAAGGAACACATACATAATATAGGCTGACAAAATGTAAAAGTAGAGATCTATTGTACAGGTACACGGTGATAGTTTGAAAGACCTTGTGTAATATTCCCACATCGTCGCCCGGTGTCATTATGTCCCGTCATTCGTGTTTGTTTGACCGTAAACGGCAAATGTGGGACACCAATTCCCGCACCAAATTGGTTTAACGCGACGCCGACGGGTGGGATGAGCTTTATGTGCGCTCGATCATTTGTTCTGCGCTATATCTAAACTTAAAGCAGTAAGTACCAAAAAGTCTGTACAATGAAGAGAATAAAAAAAAAATTTAGTCTACGGAACTTAAAAAGTACAAAGAAGATAATTAAAAAAATGCTCTATGGTACTTAAAATAAGCTACTGAACAAGAATATAACATTTTTTTTAATCGTGTTTGTTTGTTTGTCTGTATGTTCGCGCATCTCGTATAAAATATTGGAGGCGGTTTTCACTGTTGGATAGTTTAGAGTTTGACTTAAAAACTGGGATAGTTGGTATTTCAATCAGATGAGTAGAAGCCGAGCAATCTATAAAAAACTTTTTGACGGCTGAAGGAAATTGGCCCAAATATTGGTATATATTGGTATTTTAGGTCTTGGGATAGTATATAGAGTACTTTTAACCTACCTGACAAAGCTTGCCGAATGCTGCCCAACCCAGCTGAAATCTTCTGTCTGTCTGTTTGTTCGCGCAACACATAAAAATACTGAACCGATTGCGATGCGGTTTTTACTGTTGGATATATTAAGGTTTGGTATCTCAATCCTACGTGTAGAAGCCGAGCAATCGGTAAAAAAAAAGATTTCACGTCAGAACGAAGATTTCAATGAAGTACCTATATTGGTAGTTTTGGTTCTGGAATAACTCACAGAATCCTTATATCCCAGAAAAATCACAACATGCGGGCAACGCCGCGTGCACAGCTAATCTACATCATCATCATACCTACACTGCTCGGTCTTCAGCTCTCCTCATCAATTCTCTTCCAGACGCTTTACGCAGGTCGTCACTCCACCTGGCCACAGGGCGTCCTACACTACTTTACGTCAGCTAGTCTACAGTATTAGTCCCACTACTGAGACAATGGCCTTATTTTAGAGATAGAGAAAGTATGGTATGGTATGGGTCAGAATTGACCACACTCGACTCCTGGGTCATTGTGAATGTCACGTTTTCTTAAAACTAGTGGCTCTGTGAGCTGTATACCTCGCGCGTACAATCTTTTTTGCAAACAATCTAGCGGTGCACAGTAGCGCCATCTAGTTACCTTGTTGTACAACTAACATTAACAACCGAGGTGCTCTATCAATCCTACTCGGTAGTAAGTAAAGGGCTGATTCCACTGGTAGAAATCTAAAAGTGAGAAATTTACTGCATTTTGAGGAGCTATTCTGCTCATCACGCCGAAGATCCTCATCAGATCTTCACCAAATATTTAGGAGACTAACTTAAAGTTACTACCATTCAAATAAAAAAATAACCATCGAAATAGGTTTTAAAATGGCGGAGATATTCAGTAGCCCCCCTTTTTACCCTTTTTTGGGGAAGTTCCCACCCAATCAAAAATGGGTTAGTGTCAAAATCCCCATTAGATTTCCCCATTAATGGGGATTTTGAAACTTTTAGTCTCATAATCCCCATTATTGCTGCAAATTCATACTCATGGGGATTTTGACGCTATTATCCTCATCCCGCGTTAGTGCCAAAATCCACGTTAGATTTCTCCATTAACGGGGATTCCACATTAAAGGGAAAATCATGTGAAATACGCTGTTTTTTTTTTTGATGTCCTGGATGGTTATTCCGTCATATCAGACGGTCGTCAAAGCGTCGTTTGTTATTCGGCAGGTGAATTATCGTTCGGTTCCACTTAATTCGATCTTCAATCCACAATATCCCTCTTATTAAACGAGCGAGCGCTAAGCGTCTCCGTTTCAGATTGGGCAAAAATGCTGTTGTACTAGTATGTCCCGATGTCTGTTCTCCTCAAAAGGTCGCATTTCTCAACCTATCTAGACGAAACTTGGTATACAGGTTCACCGATTTTTTCGTTTTTTTTTAATTATCGGGGATTTTTGATTAGGGGCCACTTCTCCCAAAAAGGAGCAAAAAAGGAATAAAAATCTGTCTATCTCCGTCCTATTAGATTCGATTTCGATGGTTATTTTTTATTTGAAAGGTAATAACTATAAATTAGTCTCATACAAAATTGGTGAAGATATGATGAGGATCTTCGGCGTGATGAGCAGAATAGCTTCTCAAAATGCAGTAAATTTCTCACTATTAGGTTTCTACCAGTGGAATTAGCCCTTTACCTACTAGAGATTGATGGAGCACCGGGGTATTAACTAGATGGCGCTACATGCACTGCTAGATTGTTTGCAAAAAAGTTCGTACGCGCGAGGTCTACAGCTCACAGAGCTTTATGTAAGTTTAGAATATACTCGTAGATACGAAAGAAGAAAGACATTACATTGTGTGAGAGACATATTTCACAATATTGACAGACTATGTATGATATGATATTATTAGCATCAAGTTTGTTTAGGGCATTACTCATTAGGCATGAAATCACTGTTGCTTGTGTTGCTGGGCTAAAAATAGACTACAATGGAATCATGTTATCAAAAGCAAAGATTGAAATGTAAAAAAACAACCGTACACCATATGCAGCAGAATCATAGCGGCAACACGCACGTAAAACTCTTAAAAAAAAAAACAAAAAACAGATGAAGTGGCAATGGGCCACATAACTCGGAGAACCGATTACCGTTGGGGTAAGTGAGTTCCAGAATGGACACTGCGTTTAGGCAAATGTGGTAACGCCCCGGGCGGGCGGGATGGAGTCACGACTTGCGGAAGGCCCAGCCGCTTTCCGCAAATCGTCACAGAGACTGTATGAGGAGAGCCGAAGATCGGGCGTTCACAAAGAGAGGCCTAAGTCTTGCAGTAACGAATACGCGCTGATGATGATTCGCCTCGACTAGGATCTCGCGTAGAACTGTTTGTTTCACTAATTAGCAGGGTTGATTGATTTAAATCATTTGATTTACATGATTTAAATCAAGTGTTTTTTAAAATTAAAATCAGTAATTTAAATCAAATTTGTTTTTTTCCCATTAAAGTGCATCGATTAATTATAACCTAAATGTTATGAGACTAGAAGTTAAAAATGCTTATTAAAATATATATATGTATTTTTTTTTTCCAAAATTCGTTTCTTCAAATATTCCACAATAATATTATTTTGCCCTAAAATGGAGAAAAACCCCTAATCGGGGACCCTGCCGGCGAACAAAAATGAGCACATTTTCCGTTCGGTTTGGACATTTGTGGGCGAAATTAGCGTTCTCAATGTTTTCGACCACTGTTTGTTTGCATGTTCGTGTTTAGATGACATTCTATTATTTATTTTGTGATGATAGTTTAATTTGACATAGGAAAAACGACTTCATTCCACAGGGAATAGAGCAGATAAGTCAAAACTACTGTTTACGGTAATAAACACGAAAAACTTAATAAAAACCAAAAAAAACATGGTTTATTTGATATTTTTAATAAATAAAAAAAAACTGTCATAAACAAAAAAAAACCTATTTTTTATCAACCCTGCTAAAATTTGGTAATGGTTCGTTTTCTTGGTTATGTTTTTTTTTTTTTTTTGGCTTTCTTTGCAAGCGATATCTTTCAGACGACGTTTTCATGCACTTTAAGCGATCTGGATGTTATCTATACTTATAATGTAAGCATGCGGTGTTCACTGTTGGATAGATTAGGATTCTTGATGCGACGAGTACAAGCCGAGAAATCGATAAAAAGCTATTTGACTGCTGAACATTTTGATGATAAGTATGGTCTTTTGGTTACACATAGAAATTAGGATACTTTTGTCTCAGAAAAACTACCTCGCGGACAAATCCACAGCACAGCTAGTTGCCACTTCATTAGTAACTACTTTTCTATAACAATTACCTGAACAATTTAACAAATCCCATAGGCCGTAACACACCTAATTGGATTTTACCGCGGGTTGCGATAAAATAACTTTATTGACCATTAAATAAACTGCTCCAGTTTTATATTGCATAACTCTAATCGCTGTGATCGCTAACATGTAGGGCTACAGTACTGGTTCAAATTTACGATCACACACAGCAAACATAATTCCTAACTGCCAGTCAGGCAGTTAGGAACTGCTGGGTTTTGGAAAGTTACTTTCTGCCCAAGCCAAATACCAACAAAGTTACCGCTCAAGGTTGTTGACAGAACTGCCTCAAATTGTGTTGTTGGAAATGACATCGGGATAAAGATCCAATCGTAGATCGGTCGGACCTCGTGAAGTATGCCGTAAAGTATCCTAGTATATCAAAATACGCGTGTCAAAAACAAAAGGTGCGAAAAACTAAAATACGAAAGGTGCACAGAGATTCTCCTAGTATGTGAAAAACGAGGTATGTGTTATCAATTTAATATCGATATTGCATAAACATGAACGGAACAGTCAAGGGTTATTTCGAGACATTAACATTTTCGAGACTTCGTAAAAATATATAGTTATTTTTAAAAGCTTTTATTTAACTTCACTTCTATCTATCTATCTATCTATCTATCTATCTATCTATGTATGTATGTATCTATGAATTTTGTCTGTCCTGGAATCATTCAATTCAAATTTCGAGCACTTCCCGATTAGCTATCCGGCTGAAACTTTCAGGGTAGCTCACAAACCGATGACAAAGTAATAAAAAAAAAGAAAAAAGTACTTAATAAAAAGGAAAATAAAAGAACCCGTAAAATGATTCTTTTTCATATGTTTTTTAAATTATACTTCTTTTAATTAAAGACTTTTATTTAACCTCACTTGTATGTAGGTATGTATCTATGTATTTTGTCTGTCCTGGAATCATGCAATTCAAATTTCGAGCACTTCCCGATTAGCTATCCGGCTGAAACTTTCAGGGTAGCTCACAAATCAAACAAAAAGCAATAAAAAAAACTCCAATAAGTAAAAAGAAAAAAAAATGACAATAAAAAAACAAGTAATAGTTTTTTTCTCTTTTTCGTTTATTATACTTATTATTGCATAAGTTATATTGTTTTGCTAAGCTCGCATTCGCTCTTGCGTATTGAATTCAGACTACATTTATCGCGTCCTTCTGTCAGTTCGAATTAGGATGAGAATGAAACCAATGGAATGTTAATTAACGTAATTGAACTGACGCAGGCGCCGCCGTGAACAACCGTGTTTATAGTTATACAACTGTGACCTCAGCTTGACTGCATCCACTTCTGGTAAAGTACTACGTGTATTGATACAATATTACTACGTGTATCGATACAATAAAGTACTACGTGTATAGATACAATATTACTACGTGTATCGATAAGTACTACGTGTATTGATACAATATTACTACGTGTATCGATACAATAAAGTACTACGTGTATTTATACAATTAAGTACTACGTGTATTGATACAATATTACTACGTGTATCGATACAATAATGTACTACGTGTATTGATACAATATTACTACGTGTATCGATAGAATAAAGTACTACGTGTATCGATACAATAAAGTACTACGTGTATTGATACAATATTTTCTATCAACCAGTGATGACTTAACATCTAGCTAGAGTTGATTCAATTTCTCGAACATAGTTATTTTCTTTTGTTACTGCGCTGCGGCTTACTAGAAATAAGGCTGCGGTCTATTTGGTACAGGCGCAAAAATATTGACAGTCGTCTGCACACCTCTGTCTGTCTGTTGTAGTTGGCTCACCTTATTTAAATTGAATTTGTTCTTGTGAAAATTATTATGTACTAACACTAGTTTTTAAGATTTTGTCAAGTACCCTAGACCTTTATCTTTTAAATTTTCTTCTTTGTACAGACTATTTCGTTCCTATTGCTTTATTATAGTATAGATATATAGATGTGAGTTATAACAGACAGAGAAACAAGGTAACTCACATAGCTGTATGGATAAACAAGCTAAAGTGGCAGTGGGCTGGTCACATTTCCCAAAGAACCGATAACCGTTGCGGTAGACGAGTTCTCGAGTGTGGAGACCATGATATGGCAAACGTAGTGTAGGATGCCTTGTGGGGTGACGACCTGCAAAAAGCAGCTGGAAGAAAGTGGATGAAGAGCGCTGAAGACTGAACTCAGTGGCGTGCATTAGGAGAGGCCTGCGTCCAGCAGTGGACAGATATAGGCTGATGATGATGACTTATTCCTTTTTCTTAACAGGATATCCAAAATAAATTTTATAATGGGCTGAGCCAATCTCTCTGGTCTGTCGTATGAAGTAGCACTGACATGGCTTAACGACTGCTATTAATCAGTAACAGCCGGCTTAACGTGCCATCCGAAACGCGGAGCGATGGAACACCGCACATAACTTAGAAAAATCATTCGGGCGGAGCTAGGGACCGAACCCGGTATCATTGGATTCTAAGTTGCACTATTGATCTGCTAGGCTAGCATCGCTCTGAGCTGATAAATGCCAATACGTACAAGCGTGTAGCTCCAGCTAAAGTTCAATAAATTGACATGACCTTTCAGCAAGCCGGCGCCAGACGGTTTGAAGAGGGGTTTGTAATGGGGACGGCGCGGAACGCCTGGCTCTTCAGTTCAGTTTCATAAAAAGAAAATATAGTCCAATGATTATTTGATGGGAAGATCACAGACAAGCTCTGAAAATGTAATTTTCTAATATTGCGAATGTAATATGCTAAAAACGAGGGGATATTTGTCATAGAGCTTATGTTTGTGTGTGTCTGTGTGTGTGTGTGTGTTGTCTGTTGCCACCGGGCCAACCAGTTTTGGAGCGGTTTCTTGTTTTAGACAGATAATTTCGATATCTATATAAAAAAACTAATGAGTAATGCAGTCCAAAAGTTCAGCATTTTTCGCAATTAAATCACTAATACAGTACGGCTGATAAGTCGTGTCCACTCTGAACTTCATGCAATTGGCTGCGCAATGAACATTTTTAGGAACCGAATGGCGGAATGAGGCGAGAGCTCCGGGCTGTGGTCTAGGCTAGATATGCACATCATTCCGCCATTCGGTTCCTAAAAATGTCAATTGCGCAGCCATTTGCGCGAAGTTCAGAGTGGCCACGACTTATCAGCCGTACTATACAAAGCTACACTATTTCAGATGGTCATAGCTACTTTATCCAGGGTTTCTTTTTTTTTTTTTCTTTTTTTTTGATATCTTGGGATAACGGAAGACTACGGCAAAGAGCAGCTAGCTTTATAAAACACTTTATTATACTCAGGAAATGTAAATTGTCTCAAACACTTTATCTAAAGGACCTATCAGTCATTGGTAAAATGCATTAATGTCATGACCTCGCCCATCGTCCCTTATCTGTTACCTCATAAGTGATTCTCCAATCGGCGTTCGCGAACGATCGACACTAATTGTCCAGTTGTTTTGGCTACGTCCAACCCATTGTACGTCCATTAGGTTGGCCACCACTTCGCGGACGGTCACACACACTGACCATACTCTTTATCATCCCAACGTTGACAATATCGACTTTATTTCTCAGGTGTAAAGTTTAAACTCCCGTGTGCAAATGGCCATAAGCCTCGGTAGAAATTATGAGGTGTAAATTACCAAATGGTCTGGTATAGCGAAGATTTTTTGTTCTTCAGTGGTAATTAGTGAAGAAACATGGCAACCGTTATCATCAGAGGGAAGGTAATGTGATCTTATTAATTGTTTACATTCTCAGTAGTTTATCGCAAACGATTTGAGAGTTTAATGCATATTGATAAAACGCAAACTCGCTTCAATTAGTGTTGTATATCAGAGCTGTTTTGGTGCATTAAATAGTTTACATTGTTATCAAAGTCGTAATGTCTAGAGTTATTACTTCAGTTATCACACAAATCTATAAGTAGGTATAATACATTTTATTTGAATACTTCACGGAAATATCCTAATACAAATTTATTTATTGCCAAAGGTGAAGGTTGATTTTATGACACCAGTTTTCAACATTATAATATTGAAAATATTTGTTTTCTAATAAACTAGTTGCTCTGCTGCCTTACGGCTCCGCCCGTAGTTTCCCCGTTATTCAAAAGACAATGACAATTTTCGTAGGGCAGGTGACCCAATTGTTTTTTCGCGTGGCTATCAATGAAACGTGGAATTATCAATTCTATACAGTGTAACAAACAAAAAATACTTTGACAAGTATACCTCTAAACTCAGTCCGAACCGAGATAATGTGGTTTACAAGTGCCGTAATTTTATTTGCGCGGGCCATCAATGAAACAGAATTATCAATTCTAGACAGTGTAACAAACATAACATACTTTAACAAGTATACCTCTAAACTCAGTCCGAACTGAGATAGATAATAAGGTTTACATATTTGTAGGGCAGGTGGCGCATTTCATTTTTCGCGCGGCCTTAAATATAACATGGAATTATCAATTCTAGACAGCGTAACAAACAAAACATACTTTGACAAGTACACCTCTAAACTCAGTGACCAGTGAAAATGCGCCACCAGCCCTACAAATATGTAAGCCTCATTATCTCGGTTCGCACCGATAATCTTTGGTACGCACTAAGTTTACTTGTTAAAGTATGTTTTGTTTGTTACACTAAACATAGTACATAGTACATGTACATAGTACAAAAGTATGTTTTGTTTGTTACACTAAACATAGTACATAGTACATGTACATAGTACAGACAAAACATACTATGTTTTGTATGTATAGAATAATTGATAATTCCATGTTTCTTCGAGGGCTGCGCGAAAAAAGTTGGCGAGAAATTGCGCCAGTTTTGGTCAAAGTCTTTTGCATTTTCCCTAAGAAAAAGTAGCCTATGTCCATCAGGGCCCTGTTTCATAAAACTTACAATTATAGTTTACCATTACAATTTAGTGTACATTGATGCATATGTTAGAGTGTTACGTGTAAATATGAATTTTGCTAGAAGATAAACTTCAGTGTACACTAAATTGTAATAGTAAACTACAATTGTAAGTTTTATGAAACAGGGCCCTGGAATAGTGAAGTTTTCTATCAGTGAAAGAATCTTCAGAATCGGATTAGTAGTTTCAGACATAGGCGGTAACAAACAAACTTACAACGAACTTTACCTCTATATAATATTAGTGTAGACGTGTAGATTTAAATAATTTATAACCTTACCCACATAATAGATAACAAAGAAGTGAAAAAAATGATTGAAATTTAAATCAGCGACACGTTATTTACCATGAGATGACTAACAAATTCTATACGTATAATAAAGCAGTAAGTACCAAAAAGTATGTACAAAGAAGATAATTAAAAATAAAATAAGCTGCTGTAAAAGTTAAAAATTTAAATGGTGCGTAAATATTACTAGACTGATTGCGATGCGGTCTTTACAGTTGGATAGCTTAGGTTTTAACTTAACAGCTGGTGTACTTGGTATCTCAATCCGATGAATAGAAGCCAAGCAATCGATAAACGATTTGACGCCTGAACGAAGTTTGATGAAATTTGTTATATTGGCAGGTACTTTTGGTTCTGGAATAACACATAGGTTACTTTTAACAGAAATGACCTGGTGGGCAAAGCCGCGGGCAAAGCTAGTGCTAAATAAAAGTACGGATATAATAGAGTAAGAACCGGTTAAAGTACAAATTTGAAACACCTATGCCATAAGCAAATCAATACGATACGCTCAAACATTTTAAGTAAAGTCGAGAATCTGTTTAAAAACTATTCATTTTGATTCACATACACATAGCATTCACATAACCGTGATTATTTCAAATAATTAATGGAAGCTCACATTAATGAATGTTATATATACATATGTGTGTCAAACACACTATTTACGTGTGTCAAACACACTTATTTTACTCGTCATAATGTTTTTAACGTGCTAGCGAGAACAGTTCAAATAATTATGTAAAGGAAAAATTGGATCACGGGACTCGAACCGGCCTCATCCGTGCCTCTGCGCGGCACGTGCCTTTAATCAATTCTGCTACCGTGACGACTACACCGCCATCCAAATTTTTCCCTCAGTTTCTAAATCCGTCTTACGGAGACGGTAACACCATCTATTGGCAGCCCAGATGAACTAACCCAACCAAAACGGTTAATATTGCAATTAAATTCCGGTCGTTGTTAGATACACTTGTCATCATCATCCTATTATGTTTCCACTGCTAGGACACGGGCCTCCTGTCAAAGAGTGCGAGAGTCCTTGAATTTTGAGGTTTGTGAACATATAGTTATGCTGGTTTCCTCACGTCATTATCCTTCACCGGTTTTCAGCGATGACATTGACATCCATTCATATAACTTAAATAGTATTATTATTTAATAACTAGCTGAGCCCGCGGCTTTACCCGCGTGGACATTATTCTGAGGAAAAAATATCATAATTATATTCCAGGACCCGAAGTAGGTACGAGTACCTTTAAAGTACAATCTATAATTATAATAAAGCAATAAGAACGAAAAAGTCTGAACAAAGAAGATAATTTAAAAAAAAAATGGTCTATGGGTAGGGTACTTCAAATAAGCTACTGAACAAGAATAGAGCATTTTTTTAAATCCTGTCTGTCTGTTTGTTTGTTAGTCAGTTTGTTGGTCTGTCGCGCATCACGTAATAACTACTGGACCGATTTCAATGCGGTTTTCACTTTTGGATAGCTTAGGATTTGACTTAAAATTTGGGTATTTTAATCCGATGATTAGGTACCGAGCAATCGATAAAAAACTATTTGCGGCTGAAAGAATTTTGAAGAAATGTAGTGTAGTATTTTGTACATTACAGGTACTTTTGGTCCTGGAATAACACGTATGGTCTACTTTTAAATGAAATGACTACGCGGGCAAAGCCGCGGGCACAGCCAGTAATTATATTATATTAGAAATACAAGAATCCCCTAAAATGTCGGTAAATATGGTCAATCATTTTTTTGCTAATGTGGGAAAATCATTGGCGCAAAGTATTACCCCAGACATTACCCCACTTGTAAATGTTAGCACATCACCAACTAACTCTATTGTAATGCTGGAAACTGACGTGACTGAAGTAGTAGCTATTATAAACTCCTTAAAAACTGAATGTTCTGTAGGATGGGATAACATTTCATCAAGTGTTATTTGTCAGAACAAGGAAATGCTAGCACCACTACTAGTTTACATAGCAAACCTTTCTCTTAATACTGGCTGTTTCCCAAAAGCACTCAAACATGCCATTATTATACCAATACACAAAAATGGTGATAATCAAGTGATTGGAAACTACCGCCCAATTTCACTATTAACGTCCCTATCAAAAAATTTTGAGAAAATTATAAATAAGCGAAAAGTCGATTTTTTAGAAACGAATATCTTGTTATCTCCCAACCAGCATGGCTTTCGCAGAAACAAATCAACCACTAATGCAGTCCTTAAATTAACAGACTTTATAGCCAGTAAACTAGACACTAGAAAAAAATCACTAGCTATCTTTCTTGATTTGGCAAAGGCCTTTGATAGCGTATCTATTCCACTATTACTTAATAAACTAGAAAGGCTTGGAATAAGAGGAATTCAACATAAATTGATTCAGGATTATATGATGGACAGAACACAGAGTGTAAAAATAGGCAATCATGTTAGTGACCCTCTATCGGTGAATTTTGGAGTCCCACAGGGAAGTATACTCGGTCCAACCCTGTTTTTGGCATTTATTAATGAGCTTTGCGATCTTGCTATTGATCATGGCAGTATTCTGACATATGCAGATGATACGGCTATTATGATCCAGGGCGAAAATTGGGATGAGGTATTTCAGTTCGCACAAACTGCTTTTGATAAGGTTTCGACATGGCTGAGAAATAACCTTCTCACCCTTAACGTAGATAAAACAAAATACGTTACTTTTGTTATACGTGGTGAACCACCCAATGACTCTTTTTCAATAGTGGGTCATAAAGCCGCCTCGTGTTTAAAACCCCCACCTAATACATGTAATTGCCCCAATTTAGAACGTGTGAAAATAATTAAATATTTAGGAGTCATAATAGATGACAGACTCTCTTTTGCCCCCCACATAATTGCAATATCAAAACGTGTGAGAAAGCTTACAGCGGTGTTTAAATCATTACGTGACTGTGCAGATTGGGACATTATGAAGCTTCTTTATTATTCTCTTTGTCAGTCTATTATAACCTACTGCATAACCTCATGGGGAGGTACTTATAAAACGAATTTATTACCTCTCGAAAGGGCACAGAGAGGACTTCTTAAATGCACTACAAAACGACCCTTAAGATTTCCCACAGCTGAACTATACAGAGAATGCCAACTCCTTACTGTCCGTCAGCTATTTATACAACAAGCTGTAATCTATCACCATTCGATTACCAAATACGATCACAATCGTGCAAAGAAGCGTGACTCTCACAATATTTGCCATGTCTCAGTTGTAAACACTTCGTTTGCTCGTAAATTTCTGTACTGCATTGGACCATTCCTTTACAATAAAATAAATAAAGATAGTAAAATTTACTCCATTACTAAGTATGAGCTTCAGAAAGTACTATTTGAGAAATTAGTTAAAATGAATTACAATGAAACAGAGAATCTCCTTGTTCCACTTAAATAAAAATATAACCTAACAGTTAATAAAATACATAGCTTTCCCTCGTAATTTAACCTTGCACCCAAACACACCCTCACAATTATATTTAGTTAGTATAATCATAGACATACTCACAGCATTCAGGATTAAGAAAGGAAAACCTAATTTTCTAATAAGTACTTAATAACTTCAAATTATTATTAAGTACTTATTAATGATTTTATATAATCTTTATTTAAGGCAAATTTTGTTCTCCGACGAATGAGGCCTGGTTCCTATCTCACGGGTTTCGAGCCTAGTTTAGGAACCAGGTGCTCCACTTTATTTTTTGTTGTTCATGCCTTGTTTCAATAAATTATTATTATTATTATTATTATTATTTCGTTCAGCTGTCAAATAGTTTATTATCGATAGCTTAGCTTCTACTCATCGGATTGAGTAAGTAAGTACCCCAGTTTTTGAGTCAAACTTAAGCTATCCAATAGTAAAAACCGCATTTCAATCGTTCCAGTTGTTTTTACGTGATGCGTACACATTTCCATACAGACAGACACGAAATTTAAAAACCGTTATATTTTTAATAAATCTAATTTTAAGTCAGAGAGGCAATTTTGTTATAAATAATCTTCTTTGTAAAGACTTTTTGGTGGCCTCTTGCTTTATTCTAAGTAGGTATAGATAATACATAAAACAACAGCTCAAAGGGTAAACTAAAAAAATGTTAAGACTTTAATAATTCGTCAAACGAATAAAATGCAATCATGTGAGTCTCCATTTCATAAACAAAAGAGAAAATATTTTACTACATATAAAGTTGAACAAAGCTTTTAATATGTTCCATTCTATTGAGTTAGTGTGTATTTCGTGCACTGGGAATAAAATATTTTACTACATATAAAGTTGAACAAAGCTTTTAATATGTTCCATTCTATTGAGTTAGTGTGTATTTCGTGCACTGGGAATAAAATAAAACAGATTCCTTATGTAAAACCCCAAAGACTAGGAGAAATAAAATTAAAAAAAAAACTTTGTTTTGGTTCGAATTAAATATTACATTTTAACACGTTTTTATTAAGTTATTAAGTTTCTTGTTTATCTGAGTGTAGTTCCGAGTGGAATCTTGCAACTCAAATTTCGAGAACTTCCCGTTTAGCTATCCGGCTGAAAATTTCAGGCTAGCTATAAACACAGACGACAAAGCATACTAAAAAAAATAAGTTTTTTTAATCTACATTCGCTGCATGTTTCATTCCAAAAGTAGTTTTTACTACAGCCACAGAATAAATAATAGTACAAATACAGCGCAGCGCCTGCATCCATTGAGTACCCAGTAAATGCATTCATCATCATCATTATCATCCTGTCTTGTATCAGTCCATTGCGAGACATACGCCTCTCCTAAAGCTTCCTATTCTGCCACCTTGCGTATATCGTCGCTCCACCTAGCCGGAGGGCGTCCTACACTACTATTGCCGAGCCGCGGTGTCCACTCAATAACACGTCTACCCAACGGTTATCGGACCTTCGGCACATATGTCCAGCCCACTGCCATATCAAGCGATTGCCTCGTGCGTAATTTAAAAAAAAACTCGGATCACCTCGTTCCGAATTAGATCTCTCAGAGAAACTCCGAGCATATCCCCTTTCCATAGCGCCATAATAGTGCTAATGGTATTAGCTATCTTTATTTAATGTAACAATAACATTTGGTTATTTTTTAATGTTTCTTTAATTTAGGGACTTCTATCCACCGTGTGGCATGCTAGTCCCATAATTTCAATTTTCATTAGTCCAAGGTTGTGACCTATATGAGCTTATATTATGGGTGGAATGTTTGAAACAGGGCTTGCATTACCGAAAAAAATATATGGGTTATAACGGTAAGCGGTATGACGTCATCCCTCTTTATTTCGATATCCGTAAATTACGATACACAAATGTTTGCTACCAAAAGATAACGGTACTGTTAAAAAAAAAAAAATGAACAAAATAAAAATATGTAGCTTACTTCCGAATTATGAATTATGTTTTGGCGAAAGTAAGCTACATATTTTTATTTTGTTCATTTTAAATATGGATTTCCGCAAAGTAACGCCTGAATCTATCAATTATAACGGTACCGTTATTTTATTACGCTACATAAACCAGAATCATAAAGGTTTTCTTTGATACGGCAACGACGCCCGCGCTGTCTGCGCCCTTCGCTCATCACAAGACAAGAATTTGTAATTCTGGCTCGATAGTCCCATTAGTCGCGCGGTAGCAGTAGAATTATGATTTTGTGATTTTGTGTCGCCGCAGTTTGCAATGTAGTCTGTAAATATATTAAGTATTTGTACAATTATTGGCCTGTTTCATAGTGTAAATAGTTTTATAGTTAATTATTTAAACGGGACTTAATCGCGCTGAAAACTTAATATCTATTTACCTCGACGTTTCGATCAAGTTGCATTGATCGTGGTCACGAGAAGACTGAAGTAGCGGATGTCAGCGTCGAGAAGGGCGAGCGTTGTCTCGAACTACCCGCATTTTTTTTAAAAATAGTTTTATAGTTTAATAGAAATGTTTGTTTTTTATTGTAAATAGAATTAGTGACACATTCATCTGTATAAAGAAGGTTCAACTGATATCTATATATTGGGGTAGTAACGGAGCGAAACATGATAATACTGCTCCAAGCCAACCTCAGCTGAACTTGGTCATCTTGCTGGATAACGAACAAGGCTCTGGTGACCGACAGATAGTGGTGTAACCATCTCAAAACAAGCGTAGCCAAATGATGCAGGCCGGTGACGGGAAGCAGCGTCACCAGTGCGAGAAGCCAACTCGCATGCCCAGCGTGGCGATTATGGGCAAAACCCCCAATATAAACGAGACAACAATAAAATGGGCCCCAGTTCCCAGTCGCCCTATTAGTCCTGACCACGGTGGCGGTCGCGGAAATGGCAGGGCAGGTGGTTCGAAGAATTTAAGGGCAACCGTAGGCCACGCAAAACAAAATCAACTGACCCTGGCTACGTACAACGGACGAACGATTAGGCTTGTCGAACACATGGTGCAAGTTGAGACGAAACTCACGAAGATCAGGTAGCATATTCTGTGGTTAAGTGAAGTCCGTCCTTGGAGTCGGGCTACGTATTCTACTTCCAAGAGGGTAACCAGCAGTCTCAGGGTGGCGTGGGGTTCCTCGTCAACAATATTCTCTTTGATAACGTTGTAGAAGTATCCAGGTGTTGACCAGGATAGCGTACCTGGTTCTTAAGCTGACCGAAAGGTAAAGCATCGATCTCGGCACACTCGGATAATTAGGTAGAAGGTATATTTGATGACATATCTTCGGCCCTACAAAACACCACAAAGGCCCACTACAACGTTATCGTAGTAGACTTTAACGCTGAAGTGGGACAGCAGACTAGCAGCGAATCGAAAATAGGTCCACAGTCCACACGGTTATGGAAATGCTAATTAACTTTTTAGAACAAGACATAAGTTCAAAACCGAAAACCTGACTACGGGTGGATAAAAAATAGCCTGTGACACTCTTGCGATGAAGACGATTTTATTGATGCCTCGCTTGCCAAAATCGAACCAAGATTTTAGTCACATAACCCTTACTTTGCTTCACCGTAGTCGGGAAGATAATAGTTTTAAAAAACTAAAAAACACGCTTTATATAGAAAACCAAACTAAAAAATAGAAAATAAATTTTAATAGTGTAAATAAGAAAAAAATGTTTGATTTAAAAAAAAACGTGGGGTGCATGGGTCAATAATTATAAATAATTCATTGACAGATATGAGAAGAAGGATTATCATTTCGATAATACCAGCCTCTGTCTTGCTTTTGTGGACTATGAGAAGGCATTTGACTCCGTTGAAAATTGGGCGGTTCTGGAGTCATTGCAGCGTTGTCAACTGGACTGGCTACATCGAAGTGCTGAGGTTTCTATGAGACACCGCGACTATGAGTGTCCGAGTACAAAACTAGCAGTCTTGTCATATCCAACTGCGCAGGGGTGAGACAGGAGGATGTTATATCCTCGAAACTGTTCACTACTACCTTTGAAGACATGCTTAAGACGCTAAATTGGAATGGAATGGGAATTAATATTAATAATGGCGAGAACATCTCGCACTTACGATTTGCTGTTGTGATGATATGTCATCCTAATGGCGGAGTTGCTGCAAGACTTGCAAGGTATGCTGACAACTTAGTTAATGCTTCTCGACGCATCGGTCTCGGAATGAACATAGATAAGACCAAGATCATGTTCAACGATCTTATTGCTTAGAACCGATTGCAGCCAATGGTGTATATCTAGAAGTTGTCTAAAAATACGTTAACCTTGGACAAATATTGCAGTTAGGTAAGAACAACTTTGAGAAGGAAGCCAATTCAGCTGGGAATTCAGCTGGGTTGGGCAGCATTCTGCAAGCTTCGTCAAGTTTTTTTGTCGTCCATATTACAGTGCCTAAGGAAAAAAGTCTTCAATAATTGCGTCCTACCAGTCACGACCTACGGAGCGGAAACGTGGACAGTTGGACACTCATGGTCAGACTAGTCCACTAATTTAAGGTTGCTCAGTGAGCTATGGAGAGAGCTAGGCTTGGAGTTTCTCTGAAGGATAAGATTCATAATGAAGTGATCCAACAGAGAATCAATGTAACCGACATAGCTCTAACGATAAACAAAAGTGGCAGTCATCTGGTTATATTCCCCGAAGAACTGATAACTGTTGGGGTAGACCACGAGTAGAGAACCACGTTTAGGCAAACGTAGTGTAGGACGCCCTGTGGCCAGGCTGAGTGACGGCCTGCGAAGAGCAACTGGCAGAAAATGGATGAGGAGAGCTGAAGATCGAGCTCAGTAGCGTGCATGAAGGGAGGCCTACGTCCAGCAGTACAAGTATATGGTAATGATGAACTTGATATAAAAAATAAATTACTGAATCACCTTTATTTTATAACCTTAATAATACATGTAAAATTATGATAGAGATATATATAATAAATAAAATTTAAGGCTATAAAAAAAGCATAATTAAGTTGTTGGCAAGCAAACAACACGCTAATCCTAATTGTTATAGATATCTAAACACCCTCAGCGCCTCAAGTCGCTAAACGAGCTGGCAACGTCGCGTAGCTGCGCGTTTTTTTCGGTACCGATATAATTTCGGTGACGTAAAGCTTACGTAACGGTTAAATAAAGGTATAAACACATTTTTTTAAAACCTGGTACCTTTATTTTATAACGGTAGCGTAACCCTAAATCTTAACCGGTTTAGGTGTACCTTTAAACCAAAGCGCTACCAGTATATTATGCCGGTAGCGTAACCTTATACCTAAACCGTTTACAAGCCCTGGTTTGAAACCCTGTGTCGTTTAAATTGATAACAAGTTATGAGTATGTTTAGTTTTATTGCATGCTACAGAAGACTGCGCTTGACTAGTATGTAGTACCTACATACCTATGCATTGTACCAATTGTTATCAAAACTGCATTCCAGTCACATTTATTTATATTGAGTACTAGGTAGTTTTCCCGTTACAAAAAGGAAACTTTGCATAATGGAAACGAAAACAAGTCAACACAGCCAAAAAAATGAACTTTTCAAACAAAAAAAGCCTGTTTCGCTCGGGATGATGTAAGGATTCTAACGATACCCCATACATCCAAATCTGTTCAGGCATTCAAAAGTTATGGTGGAACATAACTCACAAACATACATACATACATGAATCCTAAAAACTTTACACTCCTTTTTTGGGCAGTCGTGTAAAAAGTAGCCTTTTTCCAGGTGGAATAATGTAGCTTTCCGTCAGCGGAATAAGATCAGTAGCTCCAGAGATCACCTCCTACAAACAACTTTACCTCTTTATAATATGTGTTTATAGATATCATTGTTCTGAATACTGTTTTTGATTCAATGTTTGGTAAACGATTAAAAATTTCACGAACACTTTGACTGGCTGTAAAATCACAAAGGGTTCAGTCATTCATTCATCTATTAACTAGATTCTCGTATTTATTCATAGTAACTACCTCTTATCTGAACGTACTTAAATGGGACTTACCTTTTCAGGTTTACTTCTTCTTCAGTACTGAAAAATAAGTATAGTCAATTAAGTATAATATAAAAAATAAAATAAAAGCTTTTATTACATTTTTTATAATGCATTGTCACTTTTTATATATCAAAGTTTTTTTTTGCTTTGTCTTCGATTTGTGAGCGACCCTGAAAGTTTCAGCCGGATAGCTATTCGGGAAGTGCTCGAAATTTGAATTGCAAGATTCCAGGACATACAGAATTACATACATACATACAAGTGAAGTTAAATAAAAACTTTAAAAATTAAATAGAATAGTCCTAAGAATCAGCTACTAGAACTCACGTTGGTCAAAAAGTTCTCATACATTTATTTAGTAATCTAGTACTCAACTAGTTTCCTGAGATAATAACTTCAGTGGTCAAATAGGTTATTATCGATTGCTCGGCTTCTATCCGTCGGATTGAGAAACAAAGTCTGTCTGCCTGTCGTTCCGAGTGGAATCTTGCAGCTCAAATTTCGAGCACTTCCCGATTCGCTATCCGGCTGAAACTTTCAGAGCCGCTCACAACTCGATGACAATGAACTAAAAAAAAAAAATGTTTTTAGATTAGTTTTATAATCTACATTTGCTGCTTGTTCACAGACTTTTTGTTTCTTATTGCTTTATTATAAGCACAGATAGATAATAAGATCAGTGATATAACCAATTACACACGACACCGCCCCTACATTTACCATACAAAATCTATGCTCAATATTATATTTATATGCATATCGAAAAGGATAAATTACTTGCGGTGAACATGTGATTCATAGGATGGGACTTCACACCAGTATAGTATTCATACTGCTGCCTGACAGACGTATTGAATGAATTAGTTGTCATTCACTCATAAGTGTAAGAAACAGTAATCTGAATATTTCATGTGATTAAACTAAGCAACTTTTGTTACAAACTGTTATCTAATCTGTGATAGTGCAAAATGACGTTCGGAAAATACTCTCAGATATTGCAAAAGGTAATTGGGTGACTGGGACCGCGATCCTAGTACCTTGTGGTGCCAGTCAGACGCCTGACTCCTCATTCTCGAGCTGTTTTTTTTTTGTGTTACACAATGAGACAATACAAACCATGTATCCGCTTATGGCGCTGTGAGCAGCAAAAGCCCTTTATTTGGAACTAGCTGTACCCGCGACTTCGCACGCGTGGTCGTTTCTCTAGGTTAAAAGTACTCTATGTACTATTCGAATACCTAAAACACCATTATACCAACATTTGATCAAAATTCCTTCACTCGTAAAATGATTTTATCGTTCGCTCGGCTTCTACTCATAGGATTGCGATACCAAGTACCCACACCAGATTTAAAGTCAAACCCTAGGCTATCCAACAGTGAAAACTGCATCGCATTTTTTCACGTGATGCGCAGACAAACATACATACAAACAGACAGACAAAGAGACAGACAAACAGACATATATGTTTTTTTAAATGTTTTTCTTGTTCAGTATATATTTTAAGTACCTACAGTAGACCATTTTTTTTATTATATTCTTTGTACAGACTTTTTCGTATTGCTTTAATATAAGTGTAGATAGGTGAAAAATTTAATGCTTCTAATTAAATTACACCGATAATATTTTAATGTGTATTTATCTAGTCTAGATTTTCACCTCAGGGAAACACTATTACACTATAATAGTGTTTCCTAATATTTTCTCGATGAAAGTTTTCTTGAATCTTTGCTCTTTTTCGTTCTTAACTCGTGGACACTAACGTCACGTCGTGGACACGTGGATAAATGCGACTATTTATGCAAAGGTAGTAAAAAAAAAAAAAAAGTTTCATTTGCCTTCCTCAAATGCAGATTTCGTGTATGACACACCTTTTAAATATTCTATGTTTAAAAAGTCGTCATAAACGCATTCGTCCGCAGGTTAAAGCGAAACATCTTCACAACTATTATGAATTGCTTTGTAAGATCGTTTTTAAGTTTTCTTGCCTAACGATTTTTCGATACATCTCGTATGTCGTTCAAAATCAATGAATTTATCTAAAACTGCTCCCGAGGTGCATCACCTCAACCTCCTCACTTCCTCTCAACCTGGACCTGGACGAGCAAGAGAAAAATTTGAGAGCCTACATTGCCTTAAGAGCGGCCATCCCGTAATACTTTTCATACAAACGCTCGTACGTGATTATGGCGTTGTAAGTTGTAACACATTTTTCTCTGAAATTTTGAATTCTGAGGTTTCTTGTGCACTGTATCTAGGTTCACACAAAGAAAAAATTGGAGAAACAAATTCAGTATAAGCCTCAAAAAAACTGTTTTTTCGCACGAATTTTACCTGAACTTTGGCCGTTCATAATGTAATGTACTCATAAATTGTAAAACTAAAGAAATCATCTTTGTAGAACCCTCGCACATTTAATGGAGATTCTAAATGAAAAACATTTATTTCACAAACTTAAAAAGATTACTCGAAAACACGTATTTCCTGGAACAAGTTTTATGAAATTTCCGAACACAATTTTTCGTTCAATGTTGTTATTATTGTTATAATGCGGAAGTTACCGAATGCCAACCGAGCATTCAGGTACTATCTCTCTCTTTTCGCTTTGCCTCTTTTTCAAACATTGCGCTGGATCAAACAACAAGCTATACGCATGCTCGCTTGACGATTGACGGATCGGGAAGGGCCCTCTTAACAAGGCGTGCACTGCTAAGTTGCTGTCTACAGTTCTGGTTCTTACGTAGTATTTGTTTACTCTTTGGTTCTGGTACATACCTATGACAGTGCAATGGGCCCGTCTCTCCATTATGTTTTGGTCTATGTCCATCTAGTTTTTATGGTTAAAGTATATTTTTCAACATTTAAAAAAACATATATGATTTGACAGCTTGACACGACACTTAACTACAAAACATAATTATTGATATTTTTTTCCTGATCAGTTTTTTTTTCACTTATCTGTGTATATTTTCTACCACAGAGTATACAACAATCATAATTTTATTAAAATAAAATAAATTATTATATGATATTAAATTTATTTTAACCAAGGTATAATCAACCACGACATACAAAAGCTACCTAAACTCCTAATTACAAAAAGGTCCTCAAATAACTCCTCCCCTTTAGCCATTTACCGTTTATTGTATGTTTATACTGCTGCTAACTGTACAACTTTCCAATGCTAGCTACTTAATTATTGTTTTAATAACAGCCATTAGTATTGTTTGTTTCGTACTTTCACTTTTAAGATAACTTTGCACGTTACGCTACAATACATACGCTTCATCCATGCTATTGAAGGACAACTCATCTATCTATCTATACTTCTAATAAAGCAGGAAGTACCAAAAAGTCTGTGCAATGAAGATAATTAAAAAATGGTCTAGGGTACTTAAAATAAGCTACTGAACAAGAATATAACATTTTTTTTAATAGTTTAAGTTCGTTCGCGCGTCACGTAAAAACTACTGGACTAATTGCGATGCGGGTTTCACTGTTGGATAGCTTAGGTTTTGATTTAATTGGTATCTCAATCCGATGAGTAGGAACCGAGCAATCGATAAAAAACTATTTGACGGTTGAACGAAGCTTGCTATTTTGTACTTTTGGTCCTGGAATTACATATAGGATACTATTAACCCAGAAAAAATACCACGCAGGCAAAGCAACGCGGTGCAGCTAGTACTAAATAAAGTAACACTAAGTTCAGATATGTGGTTTATAGAAGTAACCTTGACCGATAACTAGGTGTACCTGCATCTAGAGCGATAGAAACGTACCTAATAATCTCTTTGAAGCTTTTGAACAATATCTATTCCATGAAGTAAAGTACAGTAAGGCCGATAAGTCGTGGCCACTCTGAGCTTCGTGCAAATAGCGCAATGAACATTTTCAGGAACCAAATAGCGGGATGAAGTGACATGCACGGGGATGTGGTCTAGGCTAGAGATGCACCTCATTCCGCCATTCGGAACTGAAAAATGTTAATTGCGCAGCCATTTTCATGAAGTACAGAGTGGCCACGACTTATCGGCCGTACTGTATATAAAAACTCGTACAAAGACAAACATCATCAAAGTCAAAGAAAAAACAAGAATGCCCTGCCTATAAACTAATTTTTCTATTTTTTTAATGGCCTTTGTTACTCGGAATGTTGATGATTTGGATTGTATGGACTATCCTAAGTAACGATAATCCATACATCCAAATAAATCTGTTCAGGCATTTAAAAGTTATGGTGGAAAAAAGAAACTCACATGCAATACATCATGAACCCTGAAAACATTACACTCCTTTTTTGGGCAGTCGTGCAATAAGGAGAATTGTTGTTAACTCATCATCATCGTCATAATCATGTCGGCCTTTAGAAGTCCACTGCTGAACATAGGCCTCCCCCAAAGAGTGCCATGACGAACGATCTTGTGCCGCCTCCATCCACCGACTCCCTGCGATGGCTACAATGTCATCCGTCCAACGTGTGGGGGGTCTCTACACTTCGCTTGCTTGTTCGTGGCCGCCATTCGATAAACTTTATTCCCCAGCGGTTGTCGGCTCTGCGAACTATATGGCCCGCCAATTGCCACTTCAACTTGCAAATTCTGAGAGCTACGTCGATAACCTTGGTTCTTTTACGGATTTCAAAATTATATCACGAGATATATCTTACACAACGAACACGTAAAATAAAGAAATGTAGTGAAGTTTTTTCCTCAATTGAAGATACCTACATAAAAAACACGTAAAATCAAAGAGAAAATTCTAGTGAAAAAAATACGAATTGAAGGTCCATATTTTGAATTGAATGTTTCTGTCTGACATTTAAGCATGAACTTCAAGCTAAATATCATGCGTAACATAACTGCTTGCGTAAATGCTGAGCATAACCTGGCAATAAAAGCAAGTGACATTGACCATTGATTGCTCGGTTTCCATTTAAAAAAACACTGTATATACTTTTAAAAAGTACACTAATTGTTAAATCTGTAACTTGAACTGTTTTGGAGACACGCGAATTAATCGACGTTTATTACCAAAAAAAAAACAGGTCTTCACGCCCTAAAAAATTGGAACATGACATAATACGCACAACATTCTTAGTTTTGTTTGAAGATACTAATAACAAAAAGTTTCATATAAATGTTTAAAACCTTGTTTTTTATTTTTACCAGACTAAAAAAGGAGGGTTATGATTTTAACCGGTATGTATGAATGTTCATCTATTCCCTCGTAACTTATAAACTACTCATCATAATTGGAAAAATGAGGTATCATTGGAAGCGCCATTTAAATATGGCGCTCTCTAGAAGACATAAAGCCGCGAATTAAAAAGTATATTTTATTTTTGATGCCCTGTTTGTTATTAAATGAAAAGGCTTAATTAGCATATTTCGAAAATTAAAAAATCTATTGTAATTTAGAACCCCAAAATAATTTACATAAAAATATAAGTTTTATAACTAAAACCCGATTACGGTCTTATTGGATTATAAAGTCAGAAACAAGAATATTCAAACGTTTTAGTTTTATTTTATTTATCAGTAGTCATTTAACCAGTAGGTAAGTGTCCCCCGGCTCTAAAGTTTTATTTATCAGTAGTTATTTAACCAGTAGGTATGCGTCCCCGGCTCTAAAGTTTTATTTATCAGTAGTTATTTAACCAGTAGGTAAGCGTCCCCGACTCTAAAGTTTTATTTATCAGTAGTTATTTAACCAGTAGGTAAGCGTCCCCGGCTCTAAAGTTTTATTTATCAGTAGTTATTTAACCAGTAGGTAAGCGTCCCGGGCTCTGAAGTTTTATTTATCAGTAGTTATTTAACCAGTAGGTAAGCGTCCCCGGCTCTAAAGTTTTATTTATCAGTAGTTATTTAACCAGTAGGTAAACGTCCCCGGCTCTAAACTTTTAAATTTCAAAAACGTTTGAATATTCTGGTTTCTGACTTTTTAGTCAACTAATTTAAATTCTTTTGATATTTTCAAGTTAGCTCTCGTGCTCGAAAGCAGGAAACTTAGGCACGCTTTAATTTGCCCACGTATTCTTCTACCAACAAAAAATTGCCTCTTTTCACGCACTTGAGAGATTTACAGATGATGTAAAAAGATTATTTATACAAATCATTAATATTAATGAGTATTTCCTAGGTGAGATTTAAATTCTGCTACTATGTATGTTACCATAGCTAATTGTTTCAGCGCTTTGAGCGTATCTAACGACTGTTGTGTTAAGAAAATGTATGGAATAAATACACTAAATTTGGCTGTATTGTGAAATGTTTGCTAAATCTAAGGAATGAACAGCTATTTGAATTGCATTTGTATACTATTTAATTACTGTTAAAAATAAACAAAAAGATTCTTTCAATGCAAATCTTGAAAAAATATAACACAGACATATGTTTCATAATGGGAGTGACACAAGGGAGTCCAAACATTGCATTTTAATTTTAACACTATTGAAACGTTCTCGTCGTTCATACCACAAAGCCTGAAGACAAAAGTCTTCAATCAGTGCATCCTACCAGTAATGACCTACGGAGCCGAAACGTGGACGCTCACGGTCAGACTAGTCCACAAATTTAAGGTCGCTCAGCGCGCTATGGAGAGAGCTATGCTTGGAGTTTCTCTGAAGGACAAGATTCCTAATGAAGGTAACCGACATAGCTCTAAGGATAAGCAAGCTGAAGTGGAAGTGGGCTGGTCACATTTCCCGAAGAACCGATAACTGTTGGGGTAGACGAGTTCTCTCGAAAGCGGCCGGCAGAAAATGGATGAGGAGAGCTGAAGACCGAAATCAGTGGCGTGCATTAGGAGAGGCCTACGTCCAGCAGTGGACAAGTATAGGCTGATGATGATTGAAACATTACCAAAACTATTTACTTAAAGCTACTATACGCCGCCCTGTCGTTTATACTAATGTTAATTTGTAGAACGTTACGTGAAAGTATGTTCAAGTAATATATAGGAGGGTGCAGAGATCACCCTTCATGGTTGTTATTCATGTGGTTAAAATGAAGAGACATTTTAATCACTACATATTATAAAGGAAAGTGACCGAATGCGTCTGTCTGTCCACAAATATCTCAGAAATTATTTAACCGATTTTGTGGCATAGATTGGTTCAAGAGGGGGTTTAAAAGTATTATTCATAGTAACATAAATTCATAATCTACTTTTCTTACTTTTAATAGGTACTTATCTAATTAATTTGTTGTAATATTATTAATCATGTGCTTGTAGACCGCTACATAAAAGTCAAACATAACTCTCAAACAGAACTAAAGCAAATTCGTTAGCTACTTGGAAGCCCAAAACACGTTACTTTGTAGAACAGATTTACGTGATATTATGCTCAAAAGAGTTTTAAAATGTAATGGCAATTTAACACTTAAACAAAATCAATAATAAGCGAAGCTGTTACAAGCCTAAAATATTTATGTTACTTTGTAGAACGCTTCGTGAACTTATGCGAGGGCGAGACCCAAAATAAGCCATGGCGTAAACCGCCGCCAGTAAAAAACCCATATAAATTTCAATAAAATTTGTTCATTAGTAAATGTTTTTGTTATGCAGTACATTTTGTTTTATGAATTATTGTATTTTTTATAGCCTACTGATCACTAGTGCGAGTTAGAATCCAACAATTCCGGGTTTTTTTGGTCCTGGGCTCTGACCAATGAATTTTCTAAGTTATGAGCGTCCGTCAGCATACGTCCGCGCCAGTGCCAACCCATGTAACTTTTATCAAAATTTGGTTCAGATGCTATTTTAGTAAATCGGTATGTACTTAGTACATTTTTGTTTGAATAAAATTATTGTACGTGATGACTCTTTCGAAGCTGCAGCGTGCTTGCCTAGGAAGACACCGTATTGTCACTTTTGACTTGTTCTTGTGCAACACACTCCTGTGCAACACACTCCCGTTCAACACACTCCTGTGCAACACCTGGGTTCTCCTTGTTTCAGGACTCGTGCCGGCTGGTCGGCGGCTCCAAGTTCTACGAGATGGTGGACGGGCCGGGCTCCGCGGAGGCTTCCACGCCGTCCCCCACGGAGAAGCACGACTGCATGAAGCCTATCGATAGCGATGATGAAGGTACGAACGTCTAAAGACTTGTCTGTGTTTCTAATGCGCGTAAGAATCAACGGACACCGGGTTGGGTCCTCGACTCCGCACCAATTACCTACATTTCTGAGATATTGGCACGCTTAACTGCTGTTCCCGGCTGTGATTGATTGATAGCAATCGTTAACCCATGTCAGAGGCCAATCGTTTTGTTTGTTTGTCGTATGAGGTGCTGGCCTCTGGTGTCAGATTTGTCAGGCCGCCCGAGGGCCTCTGACTTGGCTTAACGACTGCTATTAATCAATAACAGCTCAGACCGACAGGTTAACGTGCCTTAGCAAAGTCATTGGTGCGGAGCTTAGGACCGAACCCGGTATCGTTGGATTCTAAGTTGCACTATTGAACTGTTAGGCTACCACTACTCTTGAAAAATATATATCACATGTTACTTATATCCTTAGTTACAGGTTATCTCATTGTTATAACATACTAGTTTTCCCGCCTGCGACTTCGTACGCGCGGACTACAGTTTATCGCAAAAAAAACATCCTATTTTCTTCTAGGATATTAAAAACCAATGCAAAAGTAGGTGTGTTACCAATGCTCGAGATGATTTTCGACAGACTTGTTATTTTGTTTCCATGGCAACCACAGACCATTCTGTGATGGCAACCGTTCCTTAAAGTGACTAATCAACATGTTCCAGTTTTCCCGTGGAAACTTACAATTTTCCGGAATAAAAAGTGTTTTATTCCAGGGTTTAAGCTATCTCCATTCTAAATTTCATCAAAATCCGTCCTGTCGTTATCGCGTGAAGGCTCCCCAAACAAAAAAACAGACAACGTTTCACTTTTATATACGTTTCCCACAACTTTTATGAAATTGAGTTGGCACGTTAGATCTATTCGCCGAAGATATATATTCTTATATTATGTCAGAGGCCTTCGGGCGGCCTGACAAACTCTGACATGAAGTTGTTATAAAATATATACTCGTATATGTCAGAGGCCTACGGGCGGCCTGACAATCTCTGACATGGAGTTGTTATAAAATATATACTCGTATATGTCAGAGCCTTCGGGCGGCCTGACAAACTCTGTCATGGAGTTTTTATAATATATATACTCGTATATGTCAGAGGCCTACGGGCGGCCTGACAAACTAACGTGGAGTTGTTATAAAATATATACTCGTATATGTCAGAGGCCTTTGGGCGGCCTGACAAACTCTGACATGGAGTTGTTATAAAATCAATGAATACAACAACCCTGCGATTAACACAAGCCATGTTGAACTATATTGACCAAATAGCTGTGCCCGCGACTTTGCCTGCGTGGGTTAAAAGTTACCTAGATATTATTCCAGAACCAAAAGTACAAAATGCCAAATTTCGTTCAGCCTTCGAATAGTTTTTTATTGATTGCTCGGCTTCTACTCGTCGTATTGAGATACCAAGTACACCAGTTTTTAAATCAAAACCTAAGGTATCCAACAGTGAAAATCGTATCACAACTGGATCAGTAGTTATTATGTAATGCGCGAACAGATATACAGAAAGAAACGTTTAAATAAAATTTTATTCTTGTTCAAAAGCTTATTTTAAGTTAACTAGACCGTTTTTTTTTCTTTGTGTATGCATTATTCACTGGCCGCTTTTTTATACGTATAGATTGACTGCTAAAACGAAAAGCAGTGAGTGTACATGACCCTTCGATATACATCATGCTATATTAATTTAACCCGATGAATCACGACACAGTATGACTTCTCAGTTGTCACCAGTATAAAAATGTAGTATCTATACGTTACGACGATACTAACACTTGCGTATTGTGCGTAACGTAACATCCGTTTGCGTCAACGCGCGGCGAGTTCGAATCTCCGTCATAGTAGATACATACATAGAGCAGTGCGTCAAAGATATGTTGAGGTCGGTTTTTCGAATCAATATTTTTCATAATGACTTTTGACATAAAATCTTTCTTGTGGTTCACTAACGGCTGGTTTAAAAGCTTTCGTTTAACTTGCAATGTTTGTTTGATGTATGTGCATATGTATGTTTGGTTAGGTCAAATATTGCAAGCTGAATTAGAACCACTTCCTCTTATCCTACGGAGTTGAATTTTTACATGTTGGTTCAGTTCCGATGACAATGCATTTTTATGGTAAGCCTGAATCGACATCCATAATTAGCTCCAGATAAAAGAACACAGACATGAAATTTTGTGTACGTATTTTATTATGATAGCTAGTTTTATATTTTACCATGTTATGGTTGTTGCACGCAGGGTTGGGTCCTGATTAGGGAACTGCTCAACGGTTAACAGCACAGACATGAAATGTTACGTACATAATACTCATTTAATTGTGATAGCCCGTTCTAAGTGTCACCATGACATGACTACTGCATTAAAGCTTGCCTTTAAACGATTTTTAATTTTCACAATAACAATAAGAACGAAAAAGTTTGTACAAAGAAGATAATTTAAAAAATAATGGTCTAGGGTACTTAAAATAAGCTACTGAACAAGAATATAATATAATTTAAAAATCGTGTCTGTCAGTTTGTTTGGTTGTTTTTTATCTGTACGTTTGTTCCCGTATCTCGTAAAATCTGCTGGACCGATTGAGATGTGGTTTTCACTGTTAGATAGCTTATGGTTTGACATTAAAAACTGGTGTACTGGGTATCTTAATCCGATGAGTAGAAGCCGACTAATCGATAAAATCTTTTAGACGGCTGAAGGAATTTTGATCAAATGTTAGTTTGTTGGTTTAGGTCCTGGAATAGCACATAGAGTACTTATAACCTAGAGAAATGACCACGAGTGCGAAGCCGCGGGTACGGCTAGTATGTACATATAGTGCCACGAACACATACATAATATAGGTTGATAAACACATTACAGTCCTTTGCGTTGCGCAGACTGGTAAAAAGTAGTTTTACACGACTGCCCAAAAAAGAAGTGTTATTTTCTTAGCATTCATGTATGTTTGTATATTTGTATGATTGTATGTTTGTATGTTTGAAACACCTTGTGTAACATTCCCACATCGGCGCCCGGTGTCATTATGGGGCCGTTTCTTTTGTAACAATTGGCGAAAATAACTGTTAAAAACGCTAAATATGATCACAATTGGCGTTCCCTTTGGCCATTTGTGGGCGAAATTAGCGTTCTGAACGTTTTCGATCACCGTTCGTTTTGCAAGTTTCGTTGACATGTTGACATAGAAAAATCGACTTTATTCCGTCAGGTCGTTTTTCATTGTTGCAAAAATGACAAAAGTGTTGAAAATGTTCAAAGAAAAAACGGGAAAAAACGGCTTATTAAAAATGTACATTTCGAAACTGCCCACAACGCCAAATCATCATCTCGAACACCCTGCGTTCGAGATGATGATGTCATATGTGCTAGTATGTCTGTATGTTTGTTCGCGCATCACGTAAAAACTACTGGACCGATTGCGATGCGGTTTTCACTGTTAGATAGCTTATAGTTTGACATAAAACTATTGTACTCGGTATCTCGATCTAATGAATAGAAGCCGAGCAATCTATAAACACTTTTTGAAGACTGAACGAATTTTAAAGAAATGTAGTTTATGGTCCTGGAGTAACACGTGTGGGCTTTTTTAAAATGAAATGATCACGCAGGCAAAGCTGCGAGCACAGCTAGTTCTTAATAAACTGACTTTTGACCTCAGGCCAATATTTGGTCTGAGCGTTTGACATATTATTTCTTGTGGTTAACTAACGGCCCGTTTCAGTACCCGGCCAATGACATAATATTCGTGTTATCTCTGTTTGTTGTGGTTGTCGACTTAGTTAGTTATGTTATAATATGTTATTAGCTGATGCCTGCGGCTTCGCACGCGTGGTCATTTCTCTGGGTTAATGTCTGGGTTTCTCTATGTGCTACTTCAGGACCTAAAATACCAATATAACCAACATTTGATCAGAATTCCTTTAGCCGTCACAAATAATACTCGTAGTAATAACCAGTACATACTCGTAATAATTAGTTGACGGCTGGTTGGTCTAGTGACTAGTAACCCTAGGAACGAAATCAAACGGTCGCGGGTTTGAATCCTGCAAGGGGCAATCATTTGTGTGATGAGCAGAAATGTTTGTTTCCGAGTCATGTATGTTGATATTCGTATTTCATCATCATCATCATCATCATGTCAGCCTTTAGAAGTCACTGCTGAACATAGGCCTCTCCCAAAGAGCGCCATAACGAGCGATCTTGTGCCACCTCCATCCACCGACTTCCTGCGATGGCTACAATGTCGTCGGTCCATCGTGTGGGGGGTCTCCCCACACTTTGCTTGCTTGTTCGTGGTCGCCATTCGAGAACCTTTATTCCCCAGCGGTTGTCGGTTCTGCGAACTATATGGCTTGCCCATTGCCACTTCAACTTGCAAACTCTGAGAACTATGTCGGTAACCTTCGTTCTTCTACGGATTTCCTCATTTCTGATTCTATCACGTAGTGAAACACCGAGCATAGCTCTCTCCATTGCACGCTCCGCAACTCTGAGCTTTTGTATGAGACCAATAGTTAGCGACCACGTCTCAGTGCCGTATGTCATCACTGGCAACACGCACTGATTATAGGCTTTCGTCTTGAGGCTCTGCGGTATCTGCGACAAGAAGATATGGCGTAATTTCCGGCACGCTGCCCATCCGAGTTGGATTCGTCGGTTGACCTCTTTGTCGAAGTTGGATCTACCCAGTTGAATCGTCTGACCCAAGTAGATAGTGATCAACAGCTTCGATAATATCGTTACCTACATAAACGGCATGGGTACGACATGGGTACGACATGGGCATTTGACATGATGTTTGTCTTGCCCATGTTCATTTTAAGACCCACCTGTTGGGAAACAATATTGAGGTCACTGAGCATTGTGCTTAGGTCTTCCAGGGTTTCAGCCATGATGACTATATCATCAGCAAATCGAAGGTGAGTGATGTATTCGCCATTGATGTTAACACCAAATTCGTTCCAGTTCAGAAGCTTGAATATATCTTCCAGTGCACAGGTGAACAGTTTCGGAGAAATAACGTCTCGCTGTCTCACCCCTTTTTGTAGCTGGATAGAATTCGTGCTCTGATCCTGAAGACGAACTGTCATGGTGGCCTTGCTGTACAAACACTTCAACACTTCGATGTACCGGTAATCAATCTGGCACCGCTGTAATGACTGTAGCACTGCCCAGGTCTCGACTGAATCAAAGGCTTTCTCGTAGTCCACAAACGCTAGACATAGTGGCCGATTATACTCTTCGGTCTTCTGTATAATCTGCCGGAGCGTATGGAAGTGGTCTACGGTGCTAAAGCCTTTCCGGAATCCAGCTTGTTCGGGAGGCTGAAAGTCGTCAAACCTACGAGCGAGACGGTTTGTAACAACTCTCGAAAACAGCTTATAGACGTGGCTCAGCAGCGAAATGGGCCTATAATTCTTCAAAAGGGTTTTATCACCTTTCTTAAAGAACAAAACCACTACGCTCCTGTGCCACGCCTCTGGCGTAGTACCCTCGAGGATGACGGAGTTAAACAGCTTCTGAAGGACTTTAAGTACCGGTGTTCCACCCGCTTTCAGTAGCTCTGTCGTTATTCCGTCCTCCCCTGGTGCCTTGTTGCTCCTAAGCTGTGTAAGAGCCATTCTGATCTCGTATAGGCTGACGTCCGGGATATCTTCGGAAGAATGTCGGGTCAAACGGGCTCTTGCATCGCTAGTCCTGCTAGAAGGACTACGCGATGAGGTGTATATTTGTCCATAGAACTTCTCGAGCTCACTCAAAATCTCTGGCTTCGACGAAACGATGCTGCCACTGTCGGTTTTCAGCTTCGTCAACAGGCTTTGCCCAATAGACAGATCTCTTGCGAACACTTTGGAGCCCTAGTTCCGCTCTATTGCGTTCTTAATACAAGTAGTATTATACGAACGCAAATCGTGTCGCATTGACTTGGAGATCTGTTTATTAAGCAAGCTGTAACTCGACATATCCACTGAAGACTGCAGCCTCATCTCGCCTCGTTCTGCCATAAGTTTGAGTGTATGCTCAGAGAGTTTCTGTGTTCTTTTTTTTGCGGGGGGGTCTTAAAGAACTCCGACCCGACCCCGTGGACAATTTCCACCAGCCCGTTATTTAGTTCGTCCACTGTATCGCATTCCGTAAGGATTTGGAAGCGATTTTGGAGCTCCAACTGATATATTCGTATTTATGTATGTTTATCCGTTATCTAGTGCCCATATTACAGGGTATACTAGTTTAGGGCTAGGTAATTGGTGAGGAATTGTACCAAAAAATAATAATTGAGATACCAAGTACTCCGGCTTTTAAATCAAAACCTAATCTATCCAATTGTGAAAACCGCATCGCCATCGGCCGAGTAGTTTTTACGTGATGCGCGTACAAACTTACAAACAAACTAACAAACAATCAGAAAGACACGATATTTAGAAATGTTCTACTCTTGTTCAGTAGCTTATTTTAAGTACCCTAGACCATTTTTTTTAATTATCTTCTTTGTACAGACTTTTTCGTTCTTATTGCTTTATCATAAGTATAGATGTTATCCCTATAATGTGAAGAACGTAAAAAATAAGCACTGGCTCAAGAAGGCGTAAAGTTCTACATCTTTAAGGAAACTCCTTGAATTGAGAACAATACTATCATTTATGTATTTCCTCCTAAGGTAATAAATAATGTTGTGTAAAGGACAATGGTTGTTGTAAACAAATAAATAGTTATTTTTAGGCATTGTTGTTTTAATGCTGTCAATTTTTTTGACTTTTTTTACTTACCTGTACCTAAACCACTACTGTCCTCTATGGATTTGCTCTGCCATACTTTCGTTTTTGCTAATTCAAAGCGCACCCAACGAGGGTACATGGCACTAAAATTTGACATTGTTTCATCTCCTGATGTTAGTTACAGAATAAATAATTGTACACGTACGTTAGTTCCATGGACCCTCACTACTGCCAAACTACGGCTATCAGCGGCAAAATGGCGATAATCCAATGCTCTCATTGCGACATTCATCAAAAGCCTGACTAGAGTACGGTATAATATGCAGTTGTCTATGGCCTAACCGCACAGGTTGCGGTAATTAAAAATACAAAATGCATAGAAAATCTTAGTCAATCTGTAGGCCCTAATTTAATTAGCGTTCCTTACGACGTAGAGATATTAAACTTATGGGATATCCGTAACCATCTCTTGCTTGCAGGATGAAAGCCTGACTCACTTTGAAGTTAGGTACAGGCCCTAAAATAAGCTTCCTCTACAGACAGATCACTTATACAGCCTGATGATAATGATATTCAGTTTCAGATGTAGACCAAGAGTGCACGGTGTTCAGCGGTGTCAGCTACTTGGGCGCCCAGAACATATCTGATCCTAAATCGGAGAGTGACATCCAGAGAATCATGAAGGAGCTGAGCTCCATGCCGGAGAGCCGAGACGGCATCGCCGTGTCGATATCTATACCTGTATGCTCGCAGGGGCTTGTAGTGTGAGTATCCATGTATCTATCAGACACTTGTATTATGTTTTTAACTGACTTCAACATGACATAAGTTCAAAATATAAAACCAGACTAGGTTCGGGAAAAAAAAATTGCTTATGACACTCTTCCGATGAAGACGAATCGATTGATACCTCACTTGTACACAATAGGGGCGACGCTATGGTGGAAAATCGATATACATACATAGTCTGTTAAACTCCCGTAGTCGAATAAAAGAAAGATTCTCAAGTCGACTGTATTGATAGATAGTTAAACTCTTTATTGAACACCACAGTCAAAGAACAATTTTATCTGATAATTAAATTTTACTTTACGTGTGTCACAATAGACGGTATTATCGTTCACAGCAATCTCTTCCAGACAACATGACATATATCCAAGATATCTAAACCGATTGGAATGATTCTTGTTGAATCTCAATTTTGATCATTCTCGGAAATGTTATGTCCTATTTTAACTGTATAAGTGTAGTTTATTGTGAACAAGATAACGGATTGAACTGAAGAGTTACCGGGATCTAGAAATCTTCTTGATATTAGTTCTGAACTAATTCCATCACTAACATAAAAACTGGCCGCATTATTTCACAAAGCGAATCTGTCGATTTGCTTGGTCTAATTAATAATCTGAGCCTTAAATCTCACCGTTTTGCTATCATTATCCTGCATTAGTTTACTTTTGGAGATAGGGTCTCCTAATGCGCGCCACTGAGCCCGATCTCTGGCCCATCTCATGTAGTTGCTCATCGTCCGTCGCTCCATGTGGCCGGAGGGCGAGCTAAACTACGTTTGTCTGTAAATTAAAACTAGAATGGTCTCAACTAAAGAACTTGCCTGCCTCATCGGTTATCGGTTCAAAAATATAATTACTTATGCCAATTAAACAAAGATTTAACACTTTTATTCGAAAAACTCACAAAAAAGAACTCAATCGACAAATAACACTAAATCACTTTTAAACTCGACTTGTACAATTTAATCACTTATCACTGAATTCAACTATAGCACTGTATATTCGCTTTGAATCACTTTGGTCGCTTTCGTATCTTAGCCGAAATTAAACTGACTGACGCAGCCGATGCGTGCCATATATATATATACCCCGTCGCGTACGTCCTGTGCTTTCTGGAAAGTACTTGTAGGTACTAGGACATTGCGTCATCCGATAGACAGTACCTGAACATTCTAGATCGACCGGCGTAACCTCATACTAGTGGCGCCGTCTAGTAAGGGGTAGCTATAAGTTCCCACGTTGAAGTTATGCCACTCGACGTAAGATGGCGTTGTAGGTATCGGCCGGCGTATACTTATACATACCTACATTTTTCAACAGCCTCTACCAAGCAGACTCCAACAGCGTGATGACCCGCTACGCTGTCAATCGCATCTCTTTCTACGCGCGCGGTTCGGCCGGCTCACTCGTGGCGTCTTGCTTCGCGTTCACGTGGTCCCACGGAGAGACGAAGGAGTCAGCGGTGTATAGGTGTCACGTGTTCAGATGCCACATCGCAGAGGCCGTCAATCAAGTGTCAAGTAAGTCAACTTTCTTCGACATCGTGCTAGCATCTTTGCCTTCACATGGTACCATGAAGAGATGAAAAATCAGCAATGTATAAGTTCTAATAATTTTCTAAAGAAAAAATTTGAATCACGGACGGTATTCTAACCAGCATACATCCATGCCTCTGCGCAGCACATGCCTCTAACCAATTCGGCTACCGTGACCACTGCATCATAATCCAAATTTACACTCCGAAAAAGATATGGCATCAATATTAGCGAAATATTAGCAGTGTTCGGTTGGTCAGTTCAGAGTACTACCAAAGGCATGGATGTATGCGGGTACAAATCCCGTCCGGGATCCTAATTTTTACCTAAGTAAATTATTAGATTTACACGCTAAGCAGGCGTAAAATGCCAAAAAAACTGTGTGTTTTTCGTGTGTGGTACTGCTAGCCTCTTGTGGTCAGAGTTTGTCAGGCCGCCCGAGGGTCTCTGACTTTGCTTAACGACTGCTATTAATCAACAACAGCCGGGACCGACAGCTTAATTTGCCCTGCGAGGCACGGAACGATGAATAACCGCACATAACTTAGAAAAGTCATTGGGTCGGAGCCTAGGACCGAACCCGGTATTGTTGGGTCTAAGATGCACTATTGAACTGTTAGGTTACCATCGCTCTACAATGTATGTGTGTCATGTGCTTATCATATTAGATTCCAAATTGATGCCAACCGACGTTCAATATTGAAAATTACAAACTGCCTTGACAATAACCAACCCCTCTGTCGAGGTTGTCCGCCAAATAAACAAACCGACCTGACTCATGTTTATCCTTGAGGAAATTGATTCGCCTGTTTCCTTTTACATTGTAAAAACCGCAAGCTGTGCTCGTGCTTAGCATTTGTTAGTTTGAAGTCTGTTTAGTTTGTAACGTTCTATACAATTTTTACCCGAGTACGACGAAGCAAGGGAAGTCTTCACAGTCTATTTATGTATGTATGTTGGTATGTGGATGTTCCAACATGGTGTCGCCCCTATTTGTCCGATTTTGACTAGCGAGTTATCAATCGATTCGTCTTCATAGGTATAGACTGTTATAGGGTTTTTTTTACCCGACTACTTGGAATGTAAGGAAGGGTTATGTATGTGTTCAAAGAAAAAACTTGGTTCGATTTTGACAAGCGAGGTATCAATCGATTCGTCTTCATCGCAAGTGTGTCATAGGCTAATTTTTATTTACCCGATCGTAGTCGGGTTTTAGTTTTTTATGTCTTGTTATAAAGACTTAACATCAGTTCAGTATCTTGTAATACTAAAAACGGTCGTTTATTCTCAGAACATGGAAATATTTGTCGAAATAATACTACGTTCTTTACAGCGATGAAGCTTTTCAATTGTCCGTACAATTGGCTATTAAGTATAAATATTATGTTAGAGATAATAATGAATATGACGTATACGTCTTTTATTTCGGTGGTTAATAACTTTATTCGAACTGGAACACAACGCAAACGTCACAGACAGCACAAGTTGTAGACAGTCGGTGGCATAAGTCAAGAGTAATGCTGTCCGTTTTCAGTGTCAAAGTTGTATCTGTCAGTAGTGCGTTTGATCGAGGTTTATTCACTTCGAGACAGCGCCTGCGCCGGGTGTGTGCACTGATTTATAAGAAAACAACATGTCTAACACCAACAACGAGCCCGTGAATCCTAATCCGTTAAATTCTGTGACATCTATCTATACTATCTTCTATCTATCTATACTATCTTCTATCTATCTATACTATAATAAAACTGTAACTGGGCTAAATCTGTACATTAAATATTTTTTGAAAATTTTGATTGAGATAAACTTCAAAATCGATACGGAGTGCAAAAAGGTTATTTTTTTATTTTTTGTCTGTCTGCCTTTTTGAACACGCATCACACTGAAACTACCAGATGGATTTTGATGCAACTTGGCAGAATCATAGCTGATGTACTGGATTAACATTTAGGATACTTTTTATCCCGGAAAAATAAACGGTTTCCGCAGGATAGGGGTAGAAAGTTATTTAAAATAACACGTATCAAGCTAAAACTACTGGACGGATTTTGTTGTAACTTGGCACAGTCAAAGTTTATATAATGTGTTAAAATGTTGAATACTTTTTATCCCCAAAAATTAAAAGGTTCCTGAAGCCTATGGGTCCAAAGTTGTGTTAAATTTAAAGTGATCTTACATCCGTTTATAGACTGGTACCGAATTTCGTCATACCGCTACGAGGCTCACTGGCCCAGTTAGACAGATGCATGGGTGCGTAATCCAGACGTACGTGGATCGAAATCACGCGCCGTAGAAATGTTTTGCTCCATAATTAAAAGATTTTTACATTATTTATGCTTTATTTTTTACATTTTCCTTGATATTTTTTAATAAAGTTATGGTAAAACGCACGCATCACGCTGAAACTATCGGATGGATTTTGATGCAACTTAGCACAGTTGTAACTTATAATAAGGGTTAAAATTCAGAATACATACTGAAAAACTAGAGGGCTCCTGCGGGATAGGGGTCGAAAGTTATATTAAATTATGTAGTAATAAATATAACGTAATAAAATGAAATAAAACAGCTCAAAGCTATTATAATGCATTCGTTTTCGTGCGATGTACCTACCTACTGTATCAGGGTGCTATTATTATTTATTCTGTACTTTATGCGTGCCGCCGCCCGTGCCGTCCGGCCGAGCGCCAAGGCAAGGGCCCCGGGGTAATAAACGTGCGGTGTGGTGGGGATCGGAACATCGCTAAGTATTTGATTGACCCGAAGGCAGGCGTTGTTGACAGTCGTAGGACAGTATAGGAAAAAAACAGGAATGTGTTCGAAAGTATTTGCGGTTTCTAATTAGATTCGTTGTTTGATTTGGTAGATTGTTTTGAATTATGTTTGTTTATTTTATTTGTAGTTATTAGATATTATTATTATCTTTATTCTATATTTTCTATATCTATATAAGGGGGAGTTTCCAGAAAAAGGAGGTGAGAATCGTACCTTTCAAACGAATCTACCAATTTAGCTACTGTTTTTTTATGTTTCAAAGCTGAGGTAAACAAGATGGTTCTGCTATCGCTCCCGCCTTCGTCTTCTAACCTATCACGACCATGTCGGATCGCCACTGAAGGTTGTTAACACAGGTAGGTAGGTACCTATGTTGGTACTTTTGGTACTGGAATAACTCGTAGGATCCTTATATCCCAGAAAAACTACCACGAGAGCAACGCTGCGGGCACAGCTATAAGGCAATAAGAACGTAAATCTATACAAAGAAGATAATAAAAAAAATGGGCTATGAATAGAACATTTTTTAAATTCGTGTCTGTCTGTTTGTTTGTTTGTCTGTATGTTTATTCGAGCATCACGTAAAAACGTATTAGACCGATTGCGATGCAGTTTTCAGTGTTGGGTAGCTTAGGATTTGACCTAAAAACTGGGGTACTTGGTATCTTAATCCAATGTTTAGAAGCCGAGCAAACGGTAAAAAACTTTGTAACGGCGGAAGGAATTTTGATCAAATGTTTATTTTAGATCTTGGAATAGCACATAGAGTACTTTTAACCTAGAGAAATGACCACGCGAGTGAAGCCGCGGGCACAGCTAGTATAAATATTGTAGCGTAGACAAAACACTAAATAAATAAAAAAACAATAAACCTATAACTAGCAATACAAAACAACTATTCGACAAGTAAAAGTAGGAATAAACAAGACAGCACATAAACAACTAATAGAAACGCATCTTTATAATAGTAAAACTAGAATTATAATTGCATATTGTTCAATATACTCACATATTAGAATGTATCTTCGTTTTTGGAGTAAATAAACAACAGAGATATAGCCACAACACAACACGAAAACAATCGCCGATTATTTTGTTCGCCGCACGTATTCATAACAAAAACAAAGGTTATATACACTTCGATAAATATAACACGTCCATGCACTACGGAACACATCGAAGAGAACACTCATTGGGTCAATTCATTCAGATATATACAAAAGGAACAAGGAATAACTGGGAATCAGATAATAAATAAATAATTAATAAAGTACAATTGATAAACACGGAGACAAGTAGTGACCTCTACCGTAGGTTCTACTTATCTTTGCATTGATTAGCAATCAAAGCAAAAGGGCGCGTTCTGTTCGGCACGGTCCCGTAATGTCAGCAAATAGAAAATAAAATTAAACAAATCAATTAAATACAACGAATGTCAAATTTAAGAACGTAGATTTTTTCCAAAGCAAACCCATACAATGTCATAATTTAATAGTAACAGTATATAGTTTTATGATAGTATAACAGTACCGAAGCATGGAGACCGCGTTCCGTACCTTTCGTCTGGAAGTGAACGCATCGTTTCTAGTACGGAACGTTTTATGGGCTATACTTTATAACAATTCTTAGACGTCTCTTGACAGTTGTTTAGCTGTCAAAAATAGTTAAAAAACAGTTAATAAACAAATTCGGTTTCGATGGTGAGAAATCTTAAAAAATAAAAATAAAGCCAAATAATAATTTCCGAAGCACACGTGTAAGCGCTGATCGGTTTCTTGGTGGAACGAAATGTTATTCGGATAGATTTTGCTAACTGAGAAGCAAACTAGATCCGGCTAGACAAAAGAAACCGAGGAATGGAGAGAGTGATGAGAATGACTTGAGATGACCGAGAATGGCTCTGCAGCACTGACAAGTCTTTTCCCTGCATATTATAAAACCCGTAAAAAAGGTGAGAGCATTTTTCGGTATTTTGCATTGACGGCACTAATGGTTGCGATTGTGAAATCACTTTTATCCATTTTTCGAGACGCCATTTTAGCAAACTGAGAGCGGTGGCGTTTTCGAAGTCCCGAATTCTAAAGAAACGTTGTGTTTATTCATCCACAGCGGGTTTTCCCCCGGGATTGAGATACCACGACGGAGGTTTTCCCCCCGGGATTGAGATACCACGACGGAGATTTTCCCCCCCGGATTGAGACACCACACGACGGAGGCCTCTTCTCCCCGGATTTAACTAGAAAGGCGCCGTGTCGCGATACGCCACGTCGACTTTATATCCAACGATTCCTGCCACGTTCTTGGAATGCGGTATCGTATTGGCATGTTTATGCATATATTTCATTAACCGGAGTGTTGAACTTTGGTTCCCCACCGACCTGCTCATATAAATTTCTCTGTGCCGACGGATTCTGATGAAAGATGTGATGAATTGGTTTTTAGGCCAAACTCGCCAACCACCGAGATAGTTGGTCCGGTGTCTAACGCCGATAGGGTATTCGCTTAAATCAATGAAAAGTAATTTTGAGAATAAAGGGAATTATAAATAAAACGGGGTGAGTCACACCAAGAGTGGGGTGAGTCGGCACTCTTACCCCATCCGCTCGCTTTAAACGCGAGGACGCTATATCTTTTTCGGAATCACTCAAAACTTAAAATACTCGTTACTACTTTGAAATTAATAAAATTACCTGGATAAACTTAGACCGGAACGAGCTTCAAAAACTATTGGATCAAGACCGTTCGGTAATGTACTAGCTAGTGGGTACAATAGTGGAAGATAAAACATACAACTCAAATTCACCAATACAATTTTTATTATCCTTGGTTTAACTTTGCCTACTTACTTAAAATCTAAGGAACCGTGCCGTAGGTACGTTGGACGGCCATTCAAGCTAGCATATAATAGTGGAAGACAAAACATGCAATTTAAATTCACCAATACAATATTTACTATTCTTGATTTAACTTTGCCTGTTTACTTAAAATCTAAAGAACCGTGCCGTAGGTACGTTGGACGGCCATTCATGCTAGCATATAATAGTGGAAGACAAAACATGCACTTTAAATTCACCAATACAATATTTAATATTTTTGGTTCAACTTTGCCTGTTTACTTAAAGTCTAAAGAACCCATGCCTGCAGATCCAACTCAGCAGCTAAGAAGTACTAAGATCTAAGATTACCCTGTTATAACTAGGGTCGATATAGAACTGACAAAATTAAGTATTTACCCTAACAAAACAAGTGATCAATTGCCGGCCGGCGGTGCAGTCTACTTATTTACCTTTTTCTATAAGATTTAGCCGTTATGTTAGTGAAGGTAAATCTCCATCCGACGTTTCAGCAATGTCTGATTCGCGTGAGAGGTAGCCAGGCTAGACCCCTCAGGCGTTGCAGGTGTCCAGCAGGTCGGTGGGGAATCAAAGTTAAACACTCCGGTTAATGAAATATATGCATAAACATGCCAATACGATACCGCATTCCAAGAACGTGGCAGGAATCGTTGGATATAAAGTCGACGTGGCGTATCGCGACACGGCGCCTTTCTAGTTAAATCCGGGGGGAAGAAGCCTCCGTCGTGTGGTGTCTCAATCCGGGGGGTAAAGGCTCCGTAGGTCATAAATCATCATGTGGTCTTGCTTCATCTACTTAGCTGTTACTATCACTCAATTATCACTATTACTTTTATAACGTCACCTTTATTACATTTAATTATATAGATAGAAATTATATGTATTATGTTATTATATGTATTAGATTATTTTATTCAATATATATATATGTATATATTTTGTATGTTGTATTCTTATAAATATTTTGCAATGTTTATTAACTCTTATTTTATTTTTTTATTTTTTGCACGCCTACAACCTCTCTCTCATTGCATTGTTTGGTTGACTGGTAGATAATGCTTTTAGTATTAAGTCCGCCATTTGTACACTTTTAATTGTGCAATAAAGTATAAATAAATAATAAATAAATGGTAGAACGCACGAGTTGAAGACTTTCGTCATTAGGTCCTGTGGTATGGACGATGAGAGACCTGACGTAGTTTACCAAATGCTACCCATCCCAACCGAATCCTTCTATCGGCTTCCCTGTCGAAGGTTTTCCTACCCAATTGCATAGTCTGCCCGAGGTAAACATATTCCTGAATAACTTCAAACCTCAACCGTCGACGACGATTGGTTGCGGGTTAATAAGGTCGTTAAACATAACCTTGGTCCATCCATATCCGATACGATACGTGAGCTAGGTTGGTCAACGTTTGCTCGAGATCCTGCAGCGACTCCGCCATAAGGACAATATCATCGGCGAAATGGAGGTGCGAGATGTACTCGCCATTTATATTATGCCCGTTCCTCTCCATTCGAGTCCTAAAAATATCTTCCAGGGCGTTAGTGAACGATATGACATCCCCATGTCTCACTCCCATGCGCAGCTGGGTAGGTTTAGTCTGACTGGACGTGAACGGACATTGTCTCGGCATCATAAAAGCATCTCATCACCTCGATATATCGCCAGTCCATTTGGCAAGGCTGCAGGGATTCGAGAACAGCCCAAGTTTCGATTCAAAGACTTTTTCATAAGAAAGACACAGGGACTGGTTATACTTTTCAGTCTTCTGTCTAACCTGCCGCACTGTGTGGATGGGGTCCATGTCCCGTTAACCTCCTCGAAAGAGCAGGCTGGGGCCTGCTCTGTAGCCTGAAACTCGAAGTCTTCTCGCTAGACGATTCGAGTCTACCCTCGAAAATTGCTTATAGACGTGTCTCAGAAGCGAGATGAGTTTTATCTCCTTCTTGAAAAACAAAACTACCATGGTTTCGTTCCACGCCTTTGGAGTTCTCCCATCGTTCAGAGCAGAGTTAAACAGCTTCTGGAACTCTCGAAATAAGTATTCCTGCCGCTTTCCAAAGTTCCAAAGTAACCCTGTCTTCTCCTGGGGCTTTTCCAGTTTTAAGCTGCTCGAGGGCTATCTCGATCTCGTCTAGGCTGACTTCCGGCTGGTCGTCGGTGTAGTGGCTTGGAAATCCTCATTGCTGGGTTCAGGTCGCAGATCATGCGAGTTGTACAGTCAGCTATAGAAATCCTCTATCTCCGAGAGATGTTTTTAACTTCGTCCTTTTTTGGGGCCTTCTCACTAAAACAAAAAAAAAAGGTTTTCGCCTTTACGAAAACTTTAGTCCCCCGATTTTGCCATTTTTGATTTTGCCAGCCTCTCTGCCGATAGTTTGGACTTCGAACCTGTACGCTGCCTCTGACAGAACTTCGACCCTTCTTCCCTTAGGATGCCCACCACATGCTATAGGGCTCCGTCGACGTCTTTTGCTGTTTCCAGTTGCGGCTGCGATGCTTTTACTAACTAGACATAATCAAAAGTGCTAAAAAAACGACTGCGAACAAAACTAAAAATAGGAAATATTTTTTGTGAGAACTGTTGAAATGCTTAAAGATCATAAATGGTCATTCGAAATGGAGAATGAAGATAGAGGATTTTTTGTGAGAACTGTTGAAATCCTTAAAGATCATAAATGGTCATTCGAAATGGAGAATGAAGATAGAGGATTTTTTGTGAGAACTGTTGAAATCCTTAAAGATCATAAATGGTCATTCGAAATGGAGAATGAAGATAGAGGATTTTTTGTGAGAACTGTTGAAATCCTTAAAGATCATAAATGGTCATTAGAAATGGAGAATGAAGATAGAGGATTTTTTGTGAGAACTGTTGAAATCCTTAAAGATCATAAATGGTCATTAGAAATGGAGAATGAAGATAGAGGTTTTTTTGTGAGAACTGTTGAAATCCTTAAAGATCATAAATGGTCATTAGAAATGGAGAATGAAGATAGAGGATTTTTGTGAGAACTGTTGAAATCCTTAAAGATCATAAATGGTCATTCGAAATGGAGAATGAAGATAGAGGATTTTTTGTGAGAACTGTTGAAATCCTTAAAGATCATAAATGGTCATTAGAAATGGAGAATGAAGATAGAGGATTTTTTGTGAGAACTGTTGAAATCCTTAAAGATCATAAATGGTCATTCGAAATGGAGAATGAAGATAGAGGTTTTTTTGTGAGAACTGTTGAAATCCTTAAAGATCATAAATGGTCATTCGAAATGGAGAATGAAGATAGAGGATTTTCAAATACCTATTCAAAGATTCTCCACTGAACATAGTTCGTAGACCTTTTTGTTTCATTTTCACAATACAGCATCTGGTTGTCGCAATATTGAATTTTCAATTGTCATGTCTTTAGTGACTCTCGAAATATTAAGACAAATCGATTGACGTTATATTCATCAAAGTCAGCCCTCGTGTTTGCTCTCTAGAGAGCCACAAAGGAACAGACATACATACATATATAGGCGGATAAACACATTAGATTTCCTTTCCGTTATGCAGTCTGGTAAAAAGAGACATTGATTTCAGTTTTTTTATTAATGTTTGTGTTCATATCAGCGCCCTCGCGGCCTGTGGGCTGAAAACATTAATGATACACATCTAAAACAAAAACAGCTTCAATTATCGGTCAAGCAGTTTTGCAGAGCAGGACGTTTATCGACAGCGCAGCGTGTGAATTTGCGATAAGATATTCTGTGCCTAAACTAAATTCTCAAGTAGTTCATCATGATCATCATTTTGCTAACAACTGATTCAGTTGTACACATTCATGTACAAAATTTTGTTAGCAGTTTTATATTGCCGACTTACAGCATCTCCGCGTAATATTTGTTTTTGTCGATAAATTCATCAATTTAAAAAAAACGACTTGCAGTGCGCGCACCCATAGGCGCGGGCCTTGGGCGGCCTAACAAACTCTGACACGCCAGAGGCCGGCACTACTTCCTCCGACATACACACAAGTACAAACGCATTATTTACAATATTACTCCATCCCTGACCCAATAACGCTAAATCAGAGCTCATGATTATTTCCAATTGACGCGCAATCGGAGCGCGCTCGTGTTCGGCCATTCATTTATAATGATTTGCTGTTTTGACCAAATGAGTTGACTAAACAAGCGACTTCAGTGAGTGGATGGTTTTGAGAGGCTGTACTCATACGCGAGAGTATTTTTTAGGAACATAGCTATGAAACATTAGTGCTTTATGTGTTTTCAAGTTGTGTCATTTTTAAAAGTAAGTTAAAGCATTGAATTATAAAACATGACTTATAAAAAAAATACAAACGTCAATTGGTACAGCGCATTACAGTCTTATTTTGCACAGTATTACCACAGTACAGTTGTACTGCCTGCTTGTGCCGTGGCTTTGCCCGCTTGGTAATTGTTCTGGGATAAAAGTATCCTATCAGAAGCTATTGGTCTTATGCACAAGCTCAAAGTCGCGCAGCGTGCAATGGAGAGAGCTATGCTCTGTGTTTCACTACGTAATAGAATCCGAAACGAAGAAATCCGTAGAAGAACCAAGGTTAACGACATAGCTCTCAGAGTTTACAAGTTGAAGTAGCAATGGGCGGGCCATATAGTTCGCAGAACCGACAACCGCTGGGGAATAAAGGTTCTCGAATGGCGACCACGAACAAGCACGCGAAGTGTAGGGAGACCCTCTAACAATGGACCGACGATATTGTAGCCATCGCAGGAAGTCGGTGGATGGAGGTGGCACAAGACCGCTCGTCATGGCGTTCTTTGGGGGAGACCTATGTTCAGCAGTGGACTTCTAAAGGCTGTCATAATGTTGATGATGATGATCAGAGGCTTCTGTCAGAGGCCTCGGCTGGCCAGACGAACTCTAACACCAGAGGCCAGCCACTACCTCACACGAAAAACAAACAAACAAACCTCTCCTGCTCAACTCGCACACGAAAGAGCGCGACAAAAATTTAAGAACTTACAGCGCCTTAAATAAAAATTAGTACAGTAATTACCGTCATTATGTAATTAAACACTTTCAATTATCTAACTCTTATCTAAGCAAAACATAACTTGGTTTTTAATAATGTACTGACCAGTGGAGTGTATTGTGGAGTGCTGTGAGTCAACCGGCCGCAGTAGTGTGCATCTATTGTTGGGTAGATACCTGATAACAGGATGTGTTCATGTGTGCGCGGGCCTATTCCGTGCCGCGATTCACAGTTTCACTTTTGTTTGTGTACAGCGAAAACGGAGTGTGGAACAGCTGTAATCTATGCTATACTTTTTATAAAGCAATAAGTGTAAAAAAGTCTGTACAAAAAGATAATAAAAAATATATATATACTATGGTACTTAAAATAAGCTAATGAACAAGAATGTAATATTTTTTAAAATCATGTATGTATGTTTTTTGATCGCGCATCTCGTAAAAACTACTGGACCTATTGCGATGCTGTTTTTACTGTTGGATAGCTTAGAATGTGACTTAAAAACTCGGGTACTTGGTATCTCAGTCTGATGAGTAGAAGCCGAGCAATCGATAAAACTTTTTTTCCCGGCAGAAAGAATTTTGATCAAATGTTGAAATATTGGTATTTTAGATCCTGGAATAGTACATTACAGAAATGACCACGCGTGCGAAGCCGCGGGCATCAGCTAGTACTAAATGATAAAATACGACAGAGGACATTTGTTACTTAAATATTATTTTTTGCGAGAACTATACCTTATATTTTTTTTCTAAAATTTGGATAACGGACGGTTTTTGTAAATCGGTTGTGCATGTTAGTTAAGACCGGGCTTCAATTTTTAAAGGGTTTTTTTTCCATAAATGTGCTGCGTTAACCACAAACCTGATAAATGCGAAACTTAACATATATGTTTTTGAGATCTTTATCTCTCCGTGATCAAGACGAAAACGTGATTAACAGATTTTTATTCGATACATTTTCTTATCAAAACTTACGTTATTTTCAGTAATATATTCATTTTTCTACTCAACAGCTTAAGTTTTGTGTCTAAAATAAATCTCACAGCAAGAAAATATAGTTTATTATCTACTGTTAAGACAAAATTTACCTTACTAAATTATTAACCTGCCGATAAAATAAATAACTTTCGAGACATACGTAATTTACTTCCGAGTTAAATTGTGTGTTCAAACAGCGCTCGCGATATTCAACCTTGTTACGCAGGCACTTCAGTGGTTATTGCGTGTAGCGGGTGGCAGAGTGTAAGGGAGGTGGCAGGGGAGTGAGGAGTAGGAAAATGTAACCTTGGAGCCTGGCCTTAAGAGGATAGCCGCTTGACGAGATCTTCGCAAAGTAGGTATTTAGTAAATTTATTGCCATCTCTTTCCCTCTCCCCGATCCCTTATACGAGCGAAAGAGTCGTGAGTGCTGGTCGTGAGTTTTAGTAGTACAGTTTTTGTAATAATTGGTGTATTTGGGAAAGCACCTTCTACCCCCTAAATTATGTTGAATTATTTTGTTATTAGTGACAATCACTTGAGTGGAATATAATCTACGATTAACACGTTCCAATTTTTTAAAGAAACCTTTTATTGTTTGAAATGGATTTTGAATTTGTCATAGTTTCAGCGCAAACAACCGCAAGTAAAAAATTGTTGACATAAAGTTTTTTTTTTTTGAAAAATGACTACGTACAAGCGTAGTGAATTAATGAAACAACTTTATGCAAAAAATATTTGAAATTGTATAATGTTTAGGGGTAGATCATTATAGTTTCATTTTGTATGGACCACGTCGCTATAGACTCTTCTTACCCAGCTGTCGAACTACAAACAGAACAAATGGCTGGATTGATTGATAATCATCACATCACACCTTACATCACATAAGCTATATCGAGTAGTGAATATTCATCGCTAGACTTGTTTTATAGTCGATGCAAACAACATTAACGACTATGCCATATCGATATAATGCTAATCAGAATACGCCCGCGAGCCGGTGGGAGCAACGCTATCGGTACCAAACGTCTGTTTTTATAAACTCGCCTACTCTGACCGTGGCCGTTTGTTTTGTTTTACCTTGTGTGTTTTGGAGGAAACATTGTTAATTAAATTCATTAAATGATTATTTTTAGTTCATAGCTTGCGCTTGTGTCCGTGACTCAAGCTGTGATTTTGTTTACTTTTGAAGTGAGTTATTTTGAAACTAAAGTGACGACTATGTTTATACTAAAGTGAACATTAAATGGTCGAAATACAGCAAATCTTTTAAGCTACATAATTGTATTTTTTTTTCGTAACTGTGTCTTTTGTTAGTAAAGAACCGTGTGAAAAATAGCCAATTGGTTTGTATTTTTCGTTCTTTTATTGGATTTATACGTTGTCGCAGGTTCGTGAGGTGTGTGTGTTAAATTAGGTAGGTATTCATTCGAGGTTTCCGCCCACAGGCTACTTTGTTTGATCATGTTCATATGTTTTTTGTTTAATTGTAATCTGCTTTATCTGTAATTGTATGCCAATGGACTGTAGGGTTTGTCCAATCCACACCAATACATAAAAGTGAAACGTTGTCTGTTTGTTTGTTTAGGGAGTTTTCGTCGATAGCGGTTGAACGGATTTTGATAAAATTTGGAATGGAGATATCTTATAACACATTAGGATACGTTTCATCATCATACTTCACAATCTAACGACTGAACGGATTTTGATGAAATTTGGAATGTAGATAGTGTAGTTTATACACTGAAATAACACATAGGATACTTTTCATAATCGTCATCATCATCATCATCCCTCACGCGGGTGAAACCGCGGAGCGCAGCTAGTATAGAATATGATTAAGTCATGCATTGAGCTGGTGTGCATGTAATGGTTACTCTAACATTGACAATTTGTCACATAACAATTGCAGTACCTACGACACGCAGTGTGTAAGAGAAATGAATAAATAAATAAATTAATAATAATACCAGAACTTTGATTGCATAATCTGTGAGCCACTACATAGTTACTATATTATTAACTACCTGTGCCCGCTCTGGGCTTTGCCCACTTTGACATTTCTCTGGGTTACATGTTTATTCCAGGACCTAAAATACCAATACACCAAATTACACCAAAATTCCTTCAACCGTAAACAATATTTTTTACGTCTTCTTCTTATCGGATTGAGATACGAAGTACTCCAGATTTTAAGTCAAACCCTAAGCTATCCAACTGTGAAAACCGCATTTCAATCGGTCCAGTAGTTAAGTGATGCGCGGACAAACATCCAGACGGAAACACAAGACCTCGAGACTTTTTTTTTTAAATATCTTGTTTGTACAGACTTTAACTGTTGCTGCTTTATAAGTGTAGATTGTATCAAATACCTAGTTAAGCAGTTATTTCATGCGTTTGTTTTGAGTTAATCGTGTTTATTAATGAGTTAGATCAAAAAATTCAACTGCTTTTAGTCGACTTCCAAAAGGAGCAGGTTCTCAATTTGCCTGTGTTTTTTTTTGTTTTTGTATGTATGTTCACTCATATCTGCATTTTAAACCGATTCGTATATTTTTTTTTATTTGGAACAGTTATCAAAATTTCAAATTAAACTATAAAACCTTCTATATGAAGAGAATCTGACAGAACAACGGCAGAGTGCACGTAATCGTGTCACTCTATATGCCTGCTGCTAGGGCTGGCACCGGTATGTTTATGAAACCCGAGATATTTGGCTCGGGCAGACCAGACACGCCCGATAAGCTTAAAATTCGATCACCACAAAACCGAGCAAAGGTTAAACAATTGAATTTTCAAACATGAGTTGTAGTAATATCAGGAAAACTAACTACCATATTACTACACGTAGTTTAACGATAGGAAAATGTAAACAAAATTGAAGCTCGAGCACCAAATGTAGTATATGATTTTAAGTAATGACTGGTTGTATGAAACAATTAGAACACACGTACATACTACCTTACAAAATAAGAATCTGGCTCCTTCCTTCATATTTGAAACTAGCGATTTTTGAACTAAGGATTTCTCTAAATATTTCTTTATACAAATTTACGAAAGTTTTTTGATTGACTAATTTGAACAAAAAACGCTCATCATGATTTAACTATAATAGTTAGATATATAGCCTCGCGGACTTTTTGTGGGTAATGATGAGTGGGTACTAGAAACATGTAGTACACAATTTTATGTATTATCAATAGTTTTCGCAGAGCGCGCCAAATAATGACTTTATAGGCAAATTTTTGATTCATTATTGTAATTTTCTTAAGGATCTCTTATTTTTAGACAAATAAAGTATAGCCTATGTTACTCGCCGATAATGTAGCTTTCTACAGGTGATAGGATTTTTAAAATCGGTTTATTATTTATTGAGTTAATCCATTACAAACAAACATACAAAAATCAAATCTTTTCTCTTTATAATATTAGTACAGATTAGAAAAATAGCAGTCTCGGTTATAGACTATCAAAACCATTTCCGGGTGCTCTATGGGTTTGACGCCTCCGCAACTACTTAAAAATCTGGAACACTGAATACAGCTGGCAGCCCTAATCCAAGTCATCATGCCCAGTGACCGCTGCGGCCTTGACCGACCAATGGTCTCGGGTCAACTCTTTAGTTTCGTAACGATGTCGACTTGTTATTAGTGTACCAGATACAGTGAGTGAAGGCTTTGACATGATAGTGTGCCTTTTTAACTCCCGAAGAAAGAGACGGGTGTTATAAGTTTAGGGCGTGTATCACTGTGTGTGTGTTTGTGTGTGTGTCTGTCTGTGGCATCGTAGCTTCCAAACAAATGGACCGATTTAGCTGTGGTTTTTTATGTTTGATAGCTAGGGTAAACGAGATGATTCATAGCTATGGAGGAAGGAGCGAACGAATGGACCGATTTAGCTGCGGTTATTTATATTTAAAAGCTGAGGTAAGCGAGATGGTTCTTAGCTATATGGAGGGAGGGGGATGGTCTAGGGTACATAAAATAAGCTACTGAAGAAGAATATAACTTTTTAAAAATTCGAGTCTGTCTGTTTGTCTGTCTGTATGTTTGTTCGCGCATCACGTAAACACTACATACATAGGTACATTCTAGCTTGCACGCAATGGGTGAGCGCCTTCTAGGTAAATATAATTGAAAGCTCGCAGCGCTGTGCGAGTTAAATTGCACTTTATAGCGTTGTAGCGAGAGTTGCTATGTATTTAAATGACTTTACTCAGTTATCCTTCTGTACTTGTACTATTATTTATTCTGTGATTGGGTTTAGAATTATTTTGACATGTTTCTTTTTAACATTTATAATTACAATTGCTGATACTTTAATTAATGTAATTGGTGTTAGCCGTATTAATTAAATAAATAAATACATAGAAGTCAACTGAAATGTTCTTGTTCCAGGCTGCTTCGCGAAAGCCTTCGAACGCGTTCCCCGTTCAATGGCGTCTTCTTTGGTCGGCGACTTGAGCGCAGCGCCCTCTATGACGGGCTCGCTGACGGAGGGGGTCGGGCCAGCCGCGCCGCCGATGCAGCTGATGCACGTACTCGAGTGTACTGTGGACATCAAGGAGACTGACGCGAAGGTAAAATGGTTATACAGTGACTGTAAATTGTGGCGCCCTGTGACGAGAAGTCAGTCTTTGGTCGGCGACCTGAGCGCTGCGTCCTCTATGACGGGCTCGCTGACTGAAGGGACCGGGCCGGCTGCGCCGCCGATGCAGCTGATGCACGTACTCGAGTGTACTGTGGACATCAAGGAGACTGACGCTCAGGTACAATGGTTATACAATGATTTCATATTGTGGCGCCTATGACGCGACATCAATCTTTGGGAGGCGCGCGACTTAAGCGCAGCGTCAGAGGATAATACCATTCTTTGTTTGGGGGTTAAAAAATAAATTAGCCAAATTTGATCAGACAATTGGTCAGTTGATTCTCATGTGACGCGCTTACCAACAAACAGCACTTCATTTTTATATATTAAATAGGATGTAACATAATTACCTATTAAGTACCGGGATGGGGTGTTCCACACGTCATGGCGAACAACTTTAGTTTCAGGAGTTTTAAGATTTCGAAGTTTTTCATTCATGTATTTACTTTTAAAGATTCCTCTAGGAACACTGTACTTCAAACCCTAGTACCATAGAATAAATAATAGTACCTTATAGTCAGCTGAGAAAGAATCAATACCGACCTTGACCTTGAACATGTGCAAGTTTGTTTATCAAGTCTGGTTGACAGACCTCGCTCTTTGGTGCCTACTGCGTAGTTGTCTGTCGAACGTTAAACTGAAAATCTGACGAATTGAATTTACTTTATTAATGTGTAAAAAATGAATCTTATGTTTAAATTTGTGATTTGTTTTAAGTGTGACATAATATTGTCGTTTCCTAAGCCTTCGGTGTTTTCTTCAGCTATAAGTAACACTTCTCACTCGAATTATGTGCGTGCAGAGACACAATAGACTGGCTCGCCCCACATCTGCTTGGAGTGGTGACCAGTTTCCACTCAATGGGGTCTTTCCACCAGCTCGCAAGCGAGGAGAGGCCTAGCAACCTGAACCCGCAGAGAGAGCAGTATGTATATACCTACTTTTTGGTGCGACGTGATTAGTAACAAACATTTAGGGTTGTCGCAAATTTCTAAGATTAAAATAATTTTACTTATGTATGGGAATTTTAAATACGATGATTCAACCATTGCACACGTAAACGAATTTACATGCATGATCCAAACAGACCTGCTGCGTGCTTATAAGGCTATTCAGTGACAAGTTGTATATATATCATAGTAGTGACAAAATTGCAAAATAATCTGTCTGGTACTTTTTTGAATTGGCAGGCTTATTTTAAAGGAGCCATTAAGAACATTCGGAGTTTACTAACAGAAAAACATATACGTTTGCAGGGCACTTTCAGTCACGTACCGAAAGAGCGACTCGGCTTCAAGCTGCGCGGCGGCATCGACAAACAAGTGACGATCAACGTGCAGCAAGTCACGAACAACGTACATACTGATGTGGACGATCCACAGGTAAATGATTACAAGTTAATATTCATACGAAACCGTTTAAAAAAAGAACTCACCGCCAAGCTCAAGAGTGAAGCATAGTAATGGCGTTGGCGTGTGTGTGAGTGGATAGCGGATGGTCTATTTCGTGGTGTTTTGTAGTGATACACAATAGTGTAGAGATCTTCTAATAGTAAAATGTACGCCACTTAAATTATTGTTTAAATGTGTGAAAGGAAATACATATTGGTACACGTGTGTGCGTGGGGCGATTATACTGTAAACTTGGACTCGTCCGCGTAGTTAGAGCCAACTCGTGCGATCAGTCCAGGTACTGGCATTGTATGGCGGGGAGCGCGCGCTTTGCATGGAACGACACGTTCGCTCTGTCGTGCGTTCGCGTCATTTATGCACTAGTTGACCAAAAGATCCGGCCGGTCGGGCGCGTAAGCATTATTAGTTATTCTGTGAGTATTGGTCGTCGTCATTGATTGTTCAAACCAATGACGACGACCTAACTGTGTGTATTGCATTCATACAACTACTTTGCATGTGAGCATAAACTTACTGGAGGATCGTTCTGTTTTTGACAGACGATGTCTACTTACTAATTTATAGGTGCAGATGCCTCTATTTAAAGCAAAAAAATGAAGAATGATTTATGAAGAAATTAAAGTATTGAGTTGTTAAAGTGAATCGCGTCAAAACGACCACAGCTCTCGTGGCGACCGTATGACGTCACTATTGCTCAAAGGTGTACAAAAACGCCAGGAACAAAACAACCGAGAATTTGGAAGAACGACGTCACGCGTACTGCGCAATGTTTTAGTCAAATGGCAATAATATGCTTTTTAAGATTTTTATTTCTTAAAATAAAATGTTTTTATCATCAATGAATTAAGTTAAACATTTATTCGGATTCCTTAAGATATAATCTATTTATACACTGAATCGTTTATTTTTTCTTTTACTGTTAACTACCCTATTTCATCACTAAAGATAGCATTGTTTTTGTTTTTCCTTGAGAACTGAATAAAATAGCAAGGATGAGGTCTTGCTGCGATGTAGCGCTGGTCGGCATAACATGGTGTAAATGTGTGCGTGAGGCTTGTGCGTACGAGCGCATCGGAATATATCAGCAAACCATCTACTGTTAAAATTGGAAGTCCATATTTTTGTTGAAGAGTTGAAGAGTATGATTATGAATTAAAAGTATTGAAGTAAAGTAACATGTATGTGTTATGTTTACAGAGTACTTACACCGGCGGACTGTACATAGAGAGATGTTTCGGCATTCTGCTCGCTCCCGGCAGAAGTGTCAAACATTCCGACATGAGACTGCTAGAAATGGTAAGTACTTAACAGGATACTCGCTTGACGAGATCTTCGCAATCTATAGTTATCTCCTTCCCTCTCCTCGAACGAGCGATAGAGTTGCTGGTCGTGAGTTTTAGTAGTACAGATTTTGATAACTCCTAAATTGTGGTGAAATCTTTTATTATTAGTGTCATTAGCTTGAATAGAATATAATCTATGCTTTTATTATGAAAAATAGCATTTAATTTGTCATAGTTTCAGCGCAAAAACTACTAGTTAAGGTGCTTATATAACTTATGGCCGGTTCCTATATTTTATATAACTTATGACCGGTTCCTATATTTTAAAACAAACCGTTTTCGCTTTCCTGTCCGTCAGTTAATTAATTAAACAAACGTTTTCTTTTTGTATGGACTAGATCACCATAAACTCTCTTTTTAATGAAACTAGCCAATGTCCGTTGTCAATGACTTCGTTTGCGTTATAGTCTGGAGCACTAAGTCTTGGTAAAGCATTCCTAATTATTTCTTGCCTTTTACTAAAGGTACAAGATACGAGTATACCATCATCTTGTTTTCATCAGTGGAAACAGAATCATAATCCATTCAGTACTTTTTACCTCATTTGCCCACGTATCATGTACAAAAGGTGGTGACCGAACAGTCATATAAGGTCTTTGCAATCCAACAACACGGGGTGCGATCCTCGGCTTTTAATAAGTTATGTGAGGCACTTTAGAACGTCGGCCCTACTTGCTAACAATAAAATTGATAGCAGTCGTTAAGCGACGTCATAGGCACTTGTGCAGCCTGACAAAGTCTGTCACTAGAGGTCGGCACTACCACATTCTACATACATCTATCTATTCAGTTCTAACCACGCATCAGCCCTAACTGTTGGGTAATAGGCCTTAGACGCCATTTATTCCAGTTCTGTCCAAGTCTCATCCAGTGCATTTCTGCGTGTCTAACAATGTCGTCAGATTACCGAGCTGGTGTTATGTCCCGTGTTGCGCTCTCTTGACCACCACTCCGTTATAGCTTTGGTCGATCTTTGATCATCCCGTCTTGCCAAGTGTCCTGCCTATCTCCATTTAAGCTTTGCTATTCGTATACCTACATCTTCGACTTTAGTTCCACGTCGAGTTTCGACGTTTTTTATACGGCCCAGCAGGCAGATTTCTAGCATGGCGCGTTCCATTGCTCTTTGAGCAACTCGTATTTCATACACATGCTCGTTTGCGGCCATGTTTCGGCACCGTACGTTTAAATGGGCAGACGCATTGGTTGAACGTCATGGTCTTCAGGACTTGTGGGATACATACATACACTGTTCATATTCGGTCGCCTCCACGCTTGATTCAATGCATTTTGAATTTTAAAGCTATTTTTTCCAGGTGAGCGGCTCATCAGGTGGCTCAGGCTGTTCAGTGTGCGCGTTGTGGAATGCCGGCGAGTCTGCGCTCGCGGCTTTCAACGTGGCCAGCGGAGACGGCGCGCCGGCCTATATGTCACTCGCCTTGGACCTCGTCATTAGAGGCATTCCCGACCCGCTACGGTAACTAACTATTATTATTATTACTAAGGCTTTGCTCAGTATACGCATTGTGGAATGTCCGCCGGGTGCCAGCCTACAAGTAGCTCCTAGTCGTTAGGAACATTACCGATGTGCTACGGTATCTATTATTATTACTGAGGCTTCGCTTAGTATACGCATTGGGGAATGTCCGCCGAGTCTACAAATCACTCGTTGTCGTTAGAAACATTCCCGATGCGCTATGGTAACTATTATTATTACTGAGGCTTCGCTCAGTATACGCATTGTGGAATATCCGCTGAGTGCCGGTCTACATTACTGAGGCTTCTTTCAGTATACGCATTGTTGAATGTCCGCCGAGTGCCGGCCTACAAGTCGCTCGTCGTCGTTAGGAACATTCCCGATGCGCTATGGTAACTATTATTATTACTGAGGCTTCGCTCAGTATACGCATTGTGGAATGTCCGCTGAGTGACGGTCTACATTACTGAGGCTTCTTTCAGTATACGCATTGTGGAATGTCCGCCGAGTGCCGGCCTACAAGTCGCTCGTCGTCGTTAGGAACATTCCCGATGCGCTACGTTAACTATTATTGTTACTGAGGCTTCGCTCAGTATACGAATTGTAGAATGTCCGCCGAGTACACAAATCGCTCGTTGTCGTTAGAAACATTCCCGTTCCGCTACGGTAACGAACTATTTTTATTACTAAGGCTTTGCTCTGTATACACATTGTGGAATGTCCGCCGGTCTACAAATCGCTCGTCGTCGTGAGGAACATTCCCGATGCGCTACGTTAACTATTATTATTACTGAGGCTTCGCTCAGTATACACATTGTGGAATGTCCATCGGGTGCCGGCCTACAAGTCGCTCGTCGTCGTGAGGAACATTCCCGTTCCACTATGGTAACGAACTATTTTTATTACTAATGCTTTGCTCTGTTTACACATTGTGGAATGTCTGCCGAGTGCCGACCTACATATCGCTCGTCATCTTAAGGAATATTCCCGATCCGCTACTATGGCAAGATTCCGCATTATTTATTGTTGTCGAGCAAAATTGTGCTCGACACACAGTATAAGTACGCAATTTGCTCAATACGATGTTGCAAAGACAATCTAAGCAATTGTCGAAGTATATGCCGTACTCCGTATCCATTCTCCCTATAAAATATTACATTATTGTGTTGTTAAGTTAAATCCCTGATTTATTACAGGCTGGTCATCGAAACACCTATGAAAATATTCCCGCCCACCGAAAGGTTTTGGTATTATTCGAAGAGGCCACTCGTGCAACAGTTTTACATTAATCTGAAAGAGGTTAGTAAGCCATTTCCAAAATACTATCAATATTTTCATAACTATGGAATTTTAAGTTGACATGTTAGCCTAAATAGAGCTGAGGCTATATCCACTCTTATGGGACTTTATTAGGCTACGAACACACTAGGCAGCCTGGCTGCTGTAGCTAAGAGTGCGCACATAACTGCTGAATGAATTCAAATCCAATGTTATTTCCAGGAGTAACCTCTACAAAATATTCTACTATTTTCCAGAGCGTGGACGGATTGGGTCAGCTACAGTACGAAGTGGCGAGCATCGAGACATCAGGCGAGCTGGACCGATCGCGGCTCAACCTGCCACTGTCGCTGTCGAGTTTGCTGCCCTCACCGCTGTCCGCCGCGCCCGCGCCGCCCTCGCCCTCCGAGCCCGACTCCGGTACGTATAACGACTTGCCGCTGTTGAGCCTGCTGCCCTCACCGCTGTCCGCCGTGCCCGCGCTGCCCTCGCCCTACGAGCCTGACTCCGGTAGGTACAACAACCTACCGCTGTCGCTGTTGAGCCTGCTGTCCTCGCCGCTAGGCTTATACGCGCACTTTTAATTTTGCTAGCATTTCTGGTTTGAGGCTTATTTGAAGCCATACCCAAAAGATACCTCTGAAATATCTTTATCTTAGGCTAGCGCTATCATTTATTGTTTGCATAAGAGTAGGTATGTCAAACAAAATAGATAATGATTTTCTAATAGAGGTTTTCCATACTTCTCCCAATGAGCTGCCGCTGATAGAGCTGCCGGTGGTAGGCGTAGTATTGGTTTAGTAAGGCACGATACCAGCCACTGACAAAAAGCCTTGCAACTGCGATACATCTGCGATTGGACTGTCTACGATGTTAATTTAGTAGTCTGCTAAATGAAATACGTTATCGCAGTTTTATAGCAAAAGTAACAGTAGCACGGATGCTCTGCGGCTGGGGAAATCTATTGAGTGTTGATACTGAAATAAAATTGATAAAATCTATCAATCAAGCATCAGCGTCAAAACATCATTATTGTGGGTTTCTAGTCAAAATCTATCGATAGCAGCTATCGGACCGCGATCGAGCCTATACAGCGAGCAGACTACGAAAACTATCAAAATCGGCGATCGACTTGCGTTATCGCGGTTCACTAATTGGTTCACTTACAATATACGTATATACGTATAGACAAGAAAATCGACATTTTCAATGCGTCTATCAGTGTTTTCAAGAAGTCTTGTCTTCAACAGGACCTACATTTTTAATAATAGTATGTAATCTATTTTTTTTTGTAAAAATATCTTAAAGTTGATTGTTTTTATTGTGCATGTTGTGTTCACTTCCAGTAGGTTATGCACTTAGCTAGAAATTTTACTTACTTACTTCAAATGATGAAATGTGTATTAACCAGTTTTGTGAACCAAATACATAAAAAAAAAAAAAAAAAAAAAAAAAAAAAAACCTGGGGCCCTGATTCGGCCCTTGACTTAATCAATTACTTTTCTAAGTTATAAGCGGATTTCCATCACTCCGTGTTTTGGAAGGCACCTATATAGCAAATATATGTTTCGATCTCCTCTGATAATAGCAAATATTTATTTCGCAGACGGAGACGAGCCTTTACTCAGCGGCACCGGGGAGGTGTCTAAAGACTGCGGAGAAGACGTCCTTGTCAACTGGGCACAAGTGCTGAGGAGGTGAGTTTATCGCCAAGGACAGTAAACTTCATTGTAAAAATTCATCTCTTGATTCTTACCTGTCCAAGGAGTAACATCTTCACAATTATGTTCCCGGTGCTAGTCTGTGTGGATAGAGAACTGTCGTGGCGTAACAGGTACTACTTACATTGATATTTTTACATGGCACCCAACCCCATCCTGTCAAAACTAATGTCAGTGAACGAGACAGTGTTGTCAACAATACATAAATGGTAATTAAACGCTGCAGTGCCCTCAAATCCTATGACGGTTCTGTTTTCACACATGTGTATGCACAAGGCGTCTTGAGGTAGAGAGCATAAGACGGCCTATTCAACCTCTGAGAGTAGGAAGAAATAGCTAAAAGAAGTGCGACGATAGGATCTGACCACACTGACCCAATGCAGGGTTGTGCATCCATCTTCGTCATGATGTTTTCTTCAATGTTACTCATTGGTTCAATATCACCAATGGTAATCACCACGCTTGGCAGGTGTCTTGGTGATCGCAGTAGATGATGATACTGACACTGGAAAGTGTTGCTGTCCATTTCCTGAATTACTTAAGGTGGGATGAGAAGGGGTGGACCTATTATAAAGCCGGGCTCACATGGCATCCTATCATACTTCCTACGGGGGTGACAAAGATTGCGCGCGGGTGAAGCTGTGTGGAGCAGCAAGGAGGTATTTGATGTGTAACATCTTTCCGTTCGCTCTCCTGCGATCTATGGAAGTGATTTCGTGACAAGCGTAACCAATGTATAACAGGAAGCCGCGGAAGCGCGCGCTAAATGAAAAAAAAAACAATAAGCGCGCGCGGTGCTATCAAGCTAGAAGCCATCACATCAAATGTTTAAAGCGCAAAATGTAAACACTTCAGTCGGGAATAGAACTCCGGTACTTCAGATTAGTACCCGAGCGTTTGTAAGCTGAGCTATCCAGACGGTTTTCTGACGAAAAGTAAGATCTATAGATCAGATGAAGTAGTTGCTGATTCACAGTTGACCAATCCGCGCGCGCGGTGCTAGAGTATGTTAATGTTGCTTATTACCAAGGTGCGATGTCAGATGTTACACATCATATGCGACTACTGTAGGGCTCGCTCGTTTTTTTAATAGTTTCTTTTTTCCCTTAGCTGGACTGGTCCAAGACCGCGCGCATTAAACCACCTCGTCCGAGTGGGCGTGCCCGAAGCGCTGCGCGGAGAAGTGTGGCTGCGGCTCGCGGGCGTCGACCAGAACGACAAGCTGATGGAGACCTACCGGACGCTCATTAGTAAAGTGAGTACTGGCATGGTAGTCCGTTCTTTGTGTAGCTGGACTGGTCCAAGGCCGCGAGCGTTGAACCACCTCGTCCGAGTGGGCGTGTCCGAAGCGCTGAGCGGAGAAGTGAGGCTGCGGCTCGCAGGCGTCGACCAGAACGACAAGCTGATGGAGACATACCGGACGCTCATTAGTAAAGTGAGTAAGTAAGTCCGTTCTTTATGTAGCTGGACTCGTCCAAGGCCGCGCGCCGAGTGGGCGTGCCCGAAGCGCTGCGCGGAGGAGTGTGGTTGCGGCTCGCGGGCGTTGATCAGAACGACAACCTGATGGAGAACTACCGGACGCCCATTAGTAAAGTGATAGGATACTTGTCTTAGTTTCGATCGACAGAGTGCAGCAACTTCTATTTAAACAAAAAAATATTTATGATTAAATGACCATAGCTGTCATTGCGACCTTATGACGTCACTATTGCTTAGAGGTATACAAAAACGCCATACAGCAACAAAACGACTGCCAATTAGGAAGAATGACGTAACTCGTACTGCACAATGTTTTTAGTTTTTTGGTCAATCGCCAAAAAGTTGTAATGATTTTTGTTTTTTTTAAATAGTATAAGTTTAATTTAGTAATAATTTTCTAAAGAATAAATTTGTATCACGTACGAGATTCGAACCCGCATCATCCATGCCTCTGCGCCGCACATGCCCGTAACCACTTCGGCTAACGCGACCACTACATCAACATCCAATTTTTTCCCTCAGTTTCCAAATACGTCTTAGACCCTTTAACGCCATCTATTGGTAGTTTGCTGTACTGACCAACCGAAAACGGTTAGTATTGCAATTAACTTCGTGTGTCGTAAATTATAAGATATGTTCTCGCTAAGCAGGCCGTAATAATTAATGAATTAATCTATTAATACAGCGAATCTTTTTTTTCATTTGTTTTTTGTCAATTAATTTATTCTGTGCCTAAACATTATGTAAAACCTTTTCTTTGTTCTAGGACTGTCCATTCGAAGCCGTAATACAGCGTGACATAGCCCGGACATTCCCCGCGCACGATTTCTTCCGCGAAGCCGGCGGCCTCGGACAGGACTCGCTGCTGCGCATGGCGCGTGCCTACGCCGTCTACGACCACGAAGTGGGCTACTGCCAGGGCCTGAGCTTCCTCGCAGCCACGCTGCTACTGCATGTGAGTAACTTCCGCGAAGCCGGCGGCCTCGGACAGGACTCGCTGCTGCGCATGGCGCGCGCCTACGCCGTCTACGACCACGAAGTGGGCTACTGCCAGGGCCTGAGCTTCCTCGCAGCCACGCTGCTACTGCATGTGAGTAACTTCCGCGAAGCCGGCGGCCTCGGACAGGACTCGCTGCTGCGCATGGCGCGCGCCTACGCCGTCTACGACCACGAAGTGGGCTACTGCCAGGGCCTGAGCTTCCTCGCAGCCACGCTGTTACTGCATGTGAGTCACTTTATATTTTGGATTTATATTATTACTTGCTGCGCCCCGTGGGTTTGCCCGCGATGATGATGATGAAAAGTATCCTGTGTTAATCTAGAATTTAAGGTATGTATATGTCACTGTAAAAACCCATACATACAGCAAATCCTAAGATTTTCCGATAAACCTAAGATTTACCTAATCTTTATGGTGAAGGTCTTAACAGTTCTGTGATCATCGTTCGTTTCGAACATTTACCACCATTTATAAATCTAAAGATTTATCTAAGAGACACGGTACGAGGGCTGTTTGATAAGTCCTTTTAAAAACTATTTATAAAACCTTTTTTCTGGTACATGGCATTAACACTGGCAGGCACAATCTTTCAAATGAAGACTGTCTAAAATTCAGCAAAAAAAAAAAAGAAGTTTTTGTCAGTTTAACCATTGTTTAAATGTAATCACTCGTAAATTTTCAACAACTATGGAAAAATCTGAATTTCGTGCCGATATAAAATATTTTTTTATGAAGGATTGCCGTGCTGCCACAATAAAAACTGAACTTGATTCTGTTCATGGCACTAACGCAACAACGTTGCAGACTGTTTATAACTGGATAAATGATTTTAAACGTGGTCAAGCACATCTGATGCTCCACGCTCTGGTCGCCCAATCGAAGTCACTACTGAGGATGTTGTTGAAGAAGTCCATAATATTGTACTCGACGACCGCCGAGTGAAGGTGCGTGAAATAGCTGAGAACACAGGCATCTCCACTGAGCGAGTACATAAAATCCTGCATGAAGATTTGGGTATGACAAAGCTGTCTGCACGATGGGTGCCACGTTTGTTAAGAATCGAACAAAAACGCGAACGAAAGCGAATTTCAAAACTGTGTTTGGATATGTTGAAGCGTAATCCTCGGAATTTTTTGAGTCGATTTGGCGACTGGTGAACGTGCCCCAAAGAAGGCCAAGACTGTTTTGTCGGCTGGGAAGGTGATGGTGACAGTCTTCTGGGATGGCGAAGGAATCATTATGATTGATTACTTGGAAAAGGGAAATATTATCACTGGCCGTTATTACGCAGAGTTATTGGACCGTTTTAATGCCGAATTGTTGGAAAAACGACCAAAATTGTCCCCCAAGAAAGTCCTCTTTCATCAAGACAATGCCCCAGTGCACACGTCAGCTATTGCAATGGCCAAAATCCACGAGTTGGGCTTCGAGCTGGTTCCGCATGCTCCGTATTCGCCGGACCTAGCTCCGTGCGATTATTATCTATTCCCAAATCTGAAAAGATGGCTTGGAGGGCAAAATTTTTTGACAAATGTGGACTGCATCGCAGGTGTAAACGGCTATTTTGAAGACCTCGACAAAACGTATTTTTTGGAGGGGACAAAAAAGTTGGAAACTCGCTGGAACAAGTGTTTGGAAAGGAGACTATGTTGAGAAATAAATGTAAATTTAAAAAAATATATATATATTTGTTACTTTTTAAAACGACTTATCAAACAGCCCTCGTAAATGTTGAAAAAGTCTAATCTAACCCCTGAATATTTAAAATCGAAGCCTGAATATTTAAAATCGGGGAATACAGTTCCGAATGGGAAACCGGGCTATGCAGCAAGAATACAGTTCCGAATGGGAAACCGGGCTATGCAGCAAAAAAATACTAAGTTAAACTTAGTCTGCACAGTACCCGTGCTGAGCATACCCCAATTGCCAAGTATGTAAGGTTACAAGATAACATGACACGTGCCATAACATGGATCACAGACACAAGGGCCTAATGAGCGATCATAGATTTGTTGTTGCGTGTCATGGTTTCCATTTACATACCTATTATATTTTACAGCTTCATTCTTACTGATTTAGTTTACATATTGTAGTATAAATCGCTAAGAATGAAGCTGATCATATAATTATGATGGAACTTCACGTACAGATAAGTTCGTTTGATCAAGTTATGTGAGTTTTGTTTAGTTTAAGTTTGTTAGCAGTAAATTATTTGTTCTTATTGTATTCCTTATTTGTTGTTAGATGCCAGAAGAACAAGCGTTTTGTCTACTAGTACGTCTGATGTACGGATACAAGCTGCGGGAACTGTACAAAGACGGGTTCGAAGCTCTCTACATGAGGCTGCATCAACTCGATAGGCTTATGGACGTGAGTAAATCTACTTTAAAATGTGTATAAACTTTCCATCAAAGACTTTCTATACTAATTATGGCTATCGTTTTTTTTTACTTTTTGTTGTTATCGGTACTGATTGCAATATACAAGTGTTATACCCCCTTACTTATAAAAAGTTATGCAATGGTTATGCAGTACAATATTGTACTGCGCAGTATTACTAATCATTACTTAATCACTGTATAACTTTTTATAAGTAAGTCTTCAATCAATGTCGTGTTTAATATCAGAAAAACTTTACATAAACGTTTTCTATTTACTGTCGTATAAAGCGCGCACGTGGCTTTAAAACTATCCTGTTATTCCAGAACCAAAAATACCTATAATATACGAAATTTCATTCAGCCGGCAGCCGTCCTAGCTTTTTTGATTTCTCGCCTTCTTCTTATCAGATGGAGATGCAAAGTACGTCAGATTTTAATGTCAAAATCTAAGCTATCCAACAGTGGAAACCGCATTTCAATCGGTTCAGTAGATTTTACTTGATGCGAGAACAGACAGACACCATTTATAAAAATGACGCATTCGTGTTTAGTAGTTTATTATTGCCTGTTTTTTTATTATCTTCATTGTACAGACTTTTTGATACTCACTGCTATATGTATAGATAGACTAGCTGAGCCCGCGGCTTTTCCCGCGTGGTCATTTCTCTGGGATAAAAGTATCCTATATGTTATTCCAGGACCAAAAGTACCTATAGTTCGTTCAGGCGTCAAGTGAGTAATAATGCAGTTGTCTATGCGGCAAATAGTTTTTTATCGATTGCTCGGTTTCTACTCATCCGATTGAGATACCAAGTACACCAGTTTTTAAGTCTAACCCTAGGCTATCCAACAGTGATTGCATCGCAATCCGTCCAGTAGTTTATACGCGATGCGCGAACAAAAAGACCAGATTTAAAAATGATATTTTATTTTCCATTGGTAGCTATTCAGGCATCCCCTGAACTAAACTTAATTTCTTCAAATGTAATTTAAACCTTGTTGGCTTCGTAACAAGGTATTTTTTCCCCTGGCATCTAATCCTCACTCACTAAACTATCACTAAAGTCTGTCAGCGTAAAATCAACTTTGTTTCCACGTGGCGAGAGTCCCGATTTGACCAAACGCTATCTCAGAATGTGTCCGAATTTATCCAAACGTTGTTAGACAGCGTGTTAAAAACCTGTTTTATTTACGTTATTTTAAGCGGTGCAGCTTAAATTGACGTAAGTTTAGAATAAATGCCAGGAGCAAAAAGACCTTGTTATAAAGTCGACAAGGTGTAAATTACATTTGAAGAAATTTAGTCTAGTTTAGTTTAAAGACTAAAATGACCAAATTGCTGCCGTTAGCTTATTTTAAGTACCCTAAACCAAATTTATTTATTATATTTTTTATAGACGGCTGCTTTATCGTTAGTAATATACACATATACAGCACGTTTGTTTTCCAGGAGCAACTGAACGACCTGCGTGCACACTTCGTCGAGCTAGGCGTGGAGCCTCACATGTTCGCGTCACAGTGGTTCCTTACAGTGTTCACCGCGAGATTCCCGCTGCAATTAGTGAGTAGGATCTATCTACTAGCTTGTAAGAGTTTTTTTAGACTGCCCAAGGGCCTCCGACGTGACTTAACGACTGTTTTAAATTGTTAGCAACCGGGACCGATGGCTTAACGTGCCCTCGAAGGTCGGAGCGATGGAATTCAGCACATTATTTGTAAAAGCCATAGGTGCGGAACTCAGGATCTGACCCGGTAACGTTGGATTCTTACGCGCACTAGTTAACCGCTCGCAGGGCACGTCAAGCAGTGGATCCCGGCTGTTATTGATTAATAACAGTCGGAGACCTTAGGGTGGCTTGACAAACTGACACTAGACGCCAGCACTGTCTCATACAACAAACAAACATTTGTTGTTATTTCTCTTGCCCAGTAATTTCGCTTGGAACACAGTAATGTTTGCACACTACTGCTTGACAGTTGAATATCTGGCAAAGTTGTGGTAATACCCCAGGTGAACTTTTACAGGTGAGGCTCAAATACTCAAGAAAAATGATGAATTGCCTTATTACTAAGCAACCTGGGCCAATCCTGAAATGCAAAAACATTACATCTCAGTGCACAATGGTTAAAACATTGACGAAGAAGCCTAGCAGTATACTAATGCGAATTAGAATCCAACAGTACCGGGTTCGGTCCTAGGCTCCACACCAATGACTTTTCTAAGCTTTGTGCGGTTTTCCATAGCTCCGTCCTTCACATAGCACGTTATATGGGAAAGTTTTGTGTTTGTATGTTTGTTTGGGAAATTAGTTCAGCTGTTCTCATTGTGTTTCTCTGAATGAAACTAATTTACTAACCCCTGAACTCCAAATGAGAGGGGTGTTATAAGATTAGGGTGTGTATCATTGTATGTATCCGTGTGTCTGTCTGTCTGTGGCATCGTAGCTCCCAAATGAATGGACCGATATTGATGCGTTTTTTTTGTTTTAAAGCTGATGTGATCGAGATGGTTTTTAGCTATAATAAAGGGGGGGGGGGGGAGAGGTAGGTGAGGATCGTAGCTCCCAAACGAAGTAACCGATTTTGATGCAGTTTTTTAATGTTCGAAAGCTAATTTGATCGAGATGGTTCTTGGCTGTAATGGGGGAGGGGAGTTGTCAGGGGTTATAATTTTTTTTATTTGTGCGCGTCTCGTCAGGTGTACCACATCCTGGACGTGTTCCTACTGCAAGGCATGGACACGTTGTTCCAAGTGGCGCTGGCACTGCTCTCTCGCTCTAGGAAGGACCTCCTCACTCACGACTTTGAAGGGGTTCTCAAATATTTCAGGTAAGTTAAGTAAATAAATATATCCAGAACACTCCACACCTATTACTTAGCGTCAAACTAGGGTACCCTGTACTATGGGATCACTAATCTCTATGGATTTACTATCGTTTGTGCTGATTGAAAGCGCCCCACCGAGCGTCCATAGAACTAAAATTGATATTGTCCATCTCCTGACGTTAGTCACAGAATAAATAATAGTGTAAATACGTTAGTTCCGTGGCCATTTTGGCGCTGATAGCAGTAGTTTGGCAGTAGTGAGCCGAACTACAGCTATCAGCGCCAAAATGGCGATAATCAAACGCTCCCATTGCGACGTTCGTCAAAAGCCTGTCTAGTGTACGGAGTAATATGCAGGTGTCTATGTATGGGATACACAACGGATAAATATTATTATATGTATACGAATATATTATAATTATTTATAATGTTAGTTTTTTATAATTTTCTATTATAACTTTTGTAAGCAGCATTTTAGCAGCATAGCTAAAATGTTGTACCTAGTTATAAATGAAATATCGAATTTTATAGCTATGCAAATTAATAATTCACGCTGGCGGCGTAAAATTTTATATCACGGAATAGAAAAAACACGTGGAAGTAGTACAGTCACCATTTACATTGGAACCGCTGTCGCCAAACTCAACAAATAAAACTTTAGTCCCATTCTGCACTACTAACAAACCCTTCTTGTGATTGGGTGTGTATTATGGAGAAGCCAAAAAAATATATTGTGAAAATACTGCGTTACCGACTGCTTCATTGAGTTCATTATATTTTTACCTACGAAATTTTTGTATGAAAGTTATGATTTCCTGTGCATCACTGTGACACAGGTCACGCGCACACTTTACACTTTTTTTTCTATTCCTTTTTTTTTCTATACCGATTATGTCTTACCCATTAATCACATTTTACCTACTTTTAAAGTATTTCGCTATGCCCGTTTGTTTTCTATGTGTCAAAGTGTTTATCTATGTATCTTATCTATTAACAAATGCATTCATATGTTTTGTCAAGATAAGCGCCAAAAACGAGATTGCTGTTTAATCTTTCAGAGTAACGTTACCAAAGAAGTGTCGGGCTGAGGAGTCGTCTCGTCAAATAGTAAAGCTCGCTTGCAGTATCAGGGTCAAGCGCCTGGGGAAGTACCAGCAGGAGTACGAGAAGTTAATCAAAGGTAACACTAGATTACAAAAAAAAACGAACAATCAATCAAAAATAATTAAAGACATTTAATTATTTTATCTATGTATGTATCTGTGTATGTATTTTGCCTGCCCTGGAATCTTGCGATTCAAATTTCGAGCACTTCCCGATTAGCTATCCGGCTGAAAATTTTAGGGTAGCTCACAAACCGACGACAAAGAAATAAAAAGAAACTGCAAAATGTTATAAGTGAAAAGCCAAAAAGAAAAAACTAAAAAAGGAAAATTAAAAAAAAAAGGAAAAAAAAAGAATATTTTTTTGGAAAAAAAACGAAAAAAATAAACGTCAAAGCTACAAAGCAACAAAAAAAGAACCAATGAAAGCTTACATTAAAAATATTTTTTTAGAATTATACTTATTATTAGAAAAAAAAAAACGAGCGAGCCTTACAGTAGTCGCATCTGATGTGTAACATCTGATTCAAGCTCCGTTTTATCACCGCTCGGTACAAGCTCTGTTTTATCATACGTGTATATGGGAGCATCGCGCGCGCTCATTGGTCAACTGTTTCACTGTAATAGTAACTGTAACAATTGACCAATGAGCGCACGAGGCATATTGTTTCACTTATCGAAATTATTAGAGGAAAAATGTTACTTACATTTAAAAAGAACAGAATAGTAAAGTTTGCTATTATACTTAAAACACTGCGCAGTACGCGTCACGTCACTGCTTCGAAATTCGCGGTTGTTTTGTTCCTGTGTTTGTAGCGTTTTTGTACCTACAGCATTGAGCATAAGTGACGTCATATGGCCTCCATGAAACCTATGGTCGTTTTGTACCTACAGCATTGAGCATAAGTGACGTCATATGGCCTCCATGAAACCTATGGTCGTTTTGTACCTACAGCATTGAGCATAAGTGACGTCATATGGCCTCCATGAAACCTATGGTCGTTTTGTACCTACAGCATTGAGCATAAGTGACGTCATATGGCCTCCATGAAACCTGTGGTCGTTTTGGTGCGATTCAATTTAACAACTCTCAGAAGCGCAAAAAATATAATGATTTTCATTTGTTTTTTTTCATAAATGATGTAGTTTTTTGCTAAAACTTTAAGACATAAAACACAAAGCAGGTCTTGCTATAATCCCATTGTGTTAACTACTGCACTGCACTGTACTGTTTAAATGTTTTTTTTTTTTTGCCTCAGTAGGCCACAAACAGATTTATGACACAGAGTCAGAATTTATTAATAATTGCCTTAATAATCACAAGTTATGATTACTTCAGTCAGGCAAATATTAATAAATTCTTTACAAAACCTAATTTAAAAAATATCCCACATACAATAATTTATCAATAAACGTGAGTTATAAAGATATTGTTATTATGACGTTTCCTTTAAAAATGGTCACGATGTCCATATATCTATACTTATAATAAAGCGATAGGAACGAAAAAGTCTGTACAAAGATAATTTAATAAAAAAAGTCATAAAATAAGCTACTGAACGAATATAACATTTTTTTAAATCGTGTTTCGTTGTTTGTTAGTTTGTTTGTCTGTATGTTTGTTTGCGCAGCACGTAAAAACTACTGAACCGATTGCGATGCAGTTTTCATCGCAATCGGTTTGACTTAAACCTGGGGTACTTGGTTTCAATCCTATAGCAGAAGCCGAAAAATCGATAAAAAAAAATGACGGCTGAAGGAATTTTGATAAATTGTTGGTATATTTACCAATTTTAGGTCCTGGAATAGCACATAGAGTACTTTTAACCTAGAGAAATGACCACGCGAGCGAAGCCGCGGGCATCAGCTAGCAGTTAATAAACCAATAACTACAGATCGGTGAACTATATTGTACGTACACAGATTCAGTTGTGTCAACAAATGTCACAGAACCGAGTCGTTCTTCTACACGTGTTCGTGCAGCGTATCAAATCATAACACGTGATATTTACCGTTATCGCATGTGATATTTTCTTGTGTGACAGAATCAGTGGAAAAGGAGAAAATAAACGTGGAAATGGAACGGCTGAAGGTTATAAACACGCAGCTGCAACAGGAGAAGGATACGCTTGAAAAACAATTATCGGATGTAAGTAGAACGTTATTTATGGGCTAACTATAAGCCTGGCTGGCATACGGGTTGTCCAGCTGTTAAATGTTGCTCTAGCTAGTTACCACTGTGGCAATTGAGTTCCGGGAATTTAGTTATAAGTCGGGAACTAGCAACACTACGTTTTCGTAAACATGTCTGATAAGCGGGGACATTCTATACCTTATTTTTTTGTCGGTTTGTGTCATGTGTATTTTTCGGAAGTAACTTTATTAGACGCGCCGTGAAAATCAGTGTCTCACATTACAAGCAACGTGTTGTGATTTTTTTGTGAAATCAGTCGGAATACCCCTCGGAAATCCAGGTGGTGTACGGAGATGAGTGCATGTCGAAACTGCGCGTGTATGAATGGGCGAAGGTTCAAGGAGGGGCGTGAATCGGTAGATGACGATGACGAGAACAACTGGATCTTGCACCGCGACAACACGCCGTCCCATTCCTCGGTCATGAGATGTACAAGAGATTTTGGCGAAAAAAGGCATCCCAACGTTGCCACACCCACCCCCTGATATCGCCTCCTGCCACCTCAACGGAAAGACAGGAGGTTAAGGAAGCTGTAACTGCGATGCGTAATCCGTTCAGGATTAACTTCGGAGGATTACCAAGGGTTCTTCCAATCGTGGGAGCATCTTTGGAATCCTTGTATAGAGTTAGAGGGACACTATTGTGAAGGAAGGGCGATGGTAAAATTTTCCATGATTTGCTTGTGTTTCATTGTCAAATATCCGGAACTTAATTGCCAGACCTCATATATTCTGTTGTATTCTCAGACTTGGTGGCTCTTTCTAAAAATACTCGAAACATGCATTTGTTTTTTGGAACCGCATGCCGTGTGGTGCCCGGCTTAGTAATAAGACCATCCAATCTCATCCCGCGGGTGCTGTGATAACCATAGCCCGCGGGTTGAGTAAGGTAAATTAGGGAATCGAAGCATTTTCCTGTGTACTATCACCATCCACTTCAATTACCAATGCTTGCCGTAATTATGAAATACCTCCTATGATAGGTAAACAGCGAGTGAACGCTCGTTGTGCTATTTGTTGAGGTAGGCAAGTGTTCAGCAGTGGACGTATTTCTCACATTTTTCTATCAGCCATTAAAATTTTCGACGGAACAACTTTATTACGAATGCCAACTAAGACAGACTTAGATATTACATACTGTACTTATGAAACATAAAATAGCACCCTATCAGCAATTACCATCTACTAAAAGGAGAAAGGATAAAGTTTGTGCTAATGCTCGATCTCGTATAGCCTACATACCACACAACATATATTATGTATTATTTATTATTTTGTTTAATAAAATTAACAAAATTATTAATATTTATGGACTCAGAAAGTAAATTTATAATATATAAATGGTTATTAACTATGAACTATAAGACGGAGGAATTCCTTACTTTATTTAGTTAGGGTATTGAGTTCTTTCGATCAACCTCAAAAGTTATGTTCATCCACATTAACAGACAAACACTCATTCAAGGACGTGTGTCTCAAAACCATCATTCACACACACACACACACACACACACATACACACACACACACACACACACATCACAACACTACCGTTCTTTTGCATGTTTTAATAAAAAGCATCTCATGTTTTAAATGTAATTTTGGTTCCAACAAAAGATTTGTATCATAGAGGAAAGAGGTCCCCATGACTCAGGTTAAACTAGTTTGGGAACCAAATATTAATGTGGTTTTGTAAGTGGACTTATTTAAATTAAAAACGTATTATTATTTTTGCTGCTGATTATGATGAATGCATTCTGTTTCAGTCCCGGTCGGTCGCAGACGAGGCTAAGAAGGACTCGTCGCACCACGCGGCGGTGGCGCGCGACTACCGCGAGATCTGCGCGCGGCTCGACAAGCAGCTGCACAACATGCAGGACTACGTGCGGGACTGCGCCACCTGCAGCGTCAAGCTCATGCGGAAGGACAATAAAGAAGGTTAGGCGATTCTACCCGTACTTTGGTTGACTAATTTGAACAAAATCCCTACGCAACAAGCAGTATTAAAGGTAATGTTAGAAAACCCTTTAGGTACTCGACTATTACAATAATTTAATCTTTACTCCTCATAATATTAGTGTAGAGAACGCTGCCACAACGTTACTTTTCCTTACAGAGTCAGAACAAAAGGGCGATGACAAAGAGGAAGGCTCGAGCGAGGCGGAGGCGCGGCTGCGGCAGCGCGTGCGAGACCTCGAGCTCGAACTGGCGCAAGTTAAACTGGCCTTCGTGCAAGCACAGTGTAGCAACCAGGTACGAGATACAAATTAAATATTATAAAAAGATACACACAACTAGCTTAATACATCGCGGGCCGGCCGGCCCCAAGCGTGTACGCGTAAGACCACGCGCGTGACTCATCGGCCTTCTAAGAGTTAAAAGGTAAAAAAACATGCCTGCCCTGCCAAAAAAGAACTTATACGTATAAATTATTTACTGTTGGAATGTGCCTATCAAGGCCTTCAATTTGATACCCATATTGTAAAATTAGAAAATATTTTTTTCGCGTCTGAAAATGGAGGCCTACTGCCGCCATATAGACATTTTTCAAAAAAATAGCCTATGTTACTCGAGGGGATGTAAGGATTCTAACGATACCCCATACGTCGAAATCTGTTCAGGCATTTAAAAGTTACGGTGGAATAAATAAACTCATCATCATCATCATCATCATCATCATTTCAGCCTTTAGAAATCCACTGCTGAACATAGGCCTCCCCAAAAGAGCGCCACGACGAGCGATCTTGTGCCACCTCCATCCACCGACTTCCTGCGATGGCTACAATGTCGTCGATTCATCATGTCGCCATTCGAGAACCTTTATTCCCCAGCGGTTGTCAGTTCTGCGAACTATATGGCCTGCCCATTGCCACTTGAACTTGCAAAGTCTGAGAGCTATGTCGGTAACCTTGGTTCTTCTACGGATTTCCTCGTTTCGGAATCTATCACGTAGTAAAAACCGAGCATAGCTTATTTTTCCATTGCACGTGACTTTGAGCTTGTGTATGAGACCAATAGTTAGCGACCACGTCTCAGTGCCGTATGTCATCACTGGCTACACGCACTGATTATAGGCTTTCGTCTTGAGGATCTGCGGTATCTGCGACGAGAAGATATGGCGTAATTTCCCGAACGCCGCGCATCCGAATTGGATTCGTCGGTTGACCTCTTTGTCGAAGTTGGATCTACCCAGTTGAATCGTCTGACCCAAGTAGATAGTGATCAACAGCTTCGTAATATCGTTCCCAACATAAACCGGCATGGGTGTGACATGGGCATTTGACATGATGTTCGTCTTACCCATGTTCATTTTAAGACCCACCTGTTGGGAAACAATATTGAGGTCACTGAGCATTGTGCTTAGGTCTTCCAGGGTTTCAGCCATGATGACTATATCATCTGCAAATCTGCAGTGACTGCAGTGTTACAAATATATACTCGGGGGATGCTGCTGGCCATCTTCCGGTGTGTATTCCCTTAGTCGCCTCTTACGACATCCACGGGAGGATTGGAAGGGGTCTTATTCTAAGCCGAGACCATACGGTATAAAGAAACTCACATACATGAATCCTAAAAACATACCTTATTTGGGCAGTCATGTAAAAAAAAGACGACTGCAAACAAAACTAATAAGAGGCAAACATGCTTTAGATTCTTGATTTTGAAATATAAGATGCAGTCGGAGGCATGAGGAGGAGCTCGCCAGGTTGTAGCTGATCCTGTCAAAGGAGAAATGAAATGCATGATGCCTCCGACTGCATCATATATATAAAAAAAAGAAGAATCTGAAGGTTGTTTGCCTCATTTTAGTTTTGTTCGCAATCGGGTTTTTTGTTTTTGTAATAATTAAGTTTTATTTATTTAGTTTCCCTTTTTTATTTTTAGGATTTCTTGTGATACAAAAAATAAGTTTAAAAAAACCCGCTATTTAACGAGGTTTTATGTATAACAGGGGCACAATTAGACACAGACACCGACCTCGCCGGATGCGAGGTCGAAGGTCCCGTAATTAATGTCGACTTTATTCGCCTTCGAGTTTCTTGCCGATTCTTCTCGAAGGTGTATTCCGAATCGGTGGTCAGTTATGCAATTCATTTAAAGGGCTCCAGCCATTTCATGAGGGCCCCCTCGATCACTACCTAACAGTAGAGATCGAGGGGTGTTTAGTTCGATACTCCCCAAAATAATCAATGGCAACTGTCCAAGCCGAGGTTCGTACCCCCTGGGTGCCCTTGAGCAAGTGGCCAAAAACTTAACTTTGGCGTGCGCCTTCTGCGTCACGCATTGCGGCGGAGCGCTTTTGCGCCCGCCCCACCGTCCGGTGACGCTGTAGAGGTCAGTTATAGACCAACAGCACATATCCTTTCTATAAAAAAAAAAAAAAAAACTAATTTAATAAGTAATTAATTAATTATTAAATTTGTATAGAAATTTAATGTTATATGTTATTTCTATTTTTTTATTTGTTTGTGTGTCAATAAAGTGTTATTGTATTGTACTTCCTCTAAAGTAGAGTAATTCATAAATCATTTCACGATATATTTGCGCCCCGTCACCTTAGATTTATAAAATCTCAAACGGTAGTACAGTCAGTCGTATGGTTGGAGCAAATTTGACCTTATTCTTTCTGTAATAGTGTTTTTTTTTAAATTTATTACAAGGTATTTTCTTCACGTGATTACCAAAGACTATGTGACGATTTGTGCTCCCGGACATTATTATGCCTATAGCGCGTTCCAAATGAAATGGCACTGCAAAATACATTGACGGATAATAAGAGATATAAAAAAAATACACCGATAAACACCTTAATCAAAACTGTATTATTTTACAGTTGTTCTATCTCACGAAGGCGGGTTGGTCTTGATTGTGTGTGTAGATGCACGTGCACATTGTTTCTGTGTGCGTATGCGTATAGCCCGAGCTACTGCTCCCGAGCTTACGGACACAGTAATGTGTCTACACACACACACACACACACACACACACACACACACACACACACACACACACACACACACACATACACACACATACACATACACATACACATACACACACACACACACACACACACACACACACACACTACTTATCAAATTGTACCTGGTACTATTATTAATAAATGGTAATATTTTGTATAGTTGTAAGCTAAAACTGTATTTTTATAAAGTAAATAAATCATTCAATCAATCATTCATTCTATCATTAATTGTACTTTCCAGGAACTAAGTCACCAGTTGAATGCTGCCCTCCACGAAGTACAGTCGGCAATCAATCAAAAGAACGACACACCGTGGCTGGTTCGCACTCTCGGTGAGCATTGCAGCCAAAGACCTCCATAATCACTGACCTCCGTAATACAAGTAGCTCGACTACTGTCCACAACGTAGATGGAGGTCCTAATAGATTGGCTCTTTCACTATGATCTCAGCGAAAACGAGAGGCATGCATGCTAAATACGTGAGATACATCGACTTTTCTTCATGAGCGATGGTAGCTGAGAGGTGCGAGTTAGAATCCAACGATACCTTAGCTCCGCACTATTAGTTTCCCTAAGCTCTGTGCTTCGGAGGGCACGTCATGCTATCGGTCCCGGCTGTTATTGATTCACAGCAGTCGTTAAGCCTTGAAAGAGGCCCTCGGGCGGCCCGACAAACTGACACAAGAGGCCTTTACTACCTCATACGACAAACAACCTTCGCATTTGTTTCCACGTCTGCCACTAAATATCTGTTTGTCTCACTCACTCTTACGTGTTTCAGCATACACTCCTCTCGTTTTTACTGAGTTATTGTGAAGTAGGCAAACTATTTCATACTTTATCTAAGGGCCGAGCACAGTTAACAGAGCTATCATTCTCAGAAGTCCAGCGTTCTTGTATTTAGAGCTCAGTGATTTCAAAACACCTTTTACAAATAGCAATGTAATGGTAAGGTGGGCAAAACCTACAATTTTCACTAATTAGAAAATTTCAATGAAAATTCTAATCAAAAAATGTAAAATTATAGAACAGTTCTTGCAATTACTGTTCGTTCTTAGGCAGGTAATTTATGTGAATAAAAAATAACAATGCCGTTCATCGTCGGTTTATTAGCCCAGTCAGTAGCTAATTTTGCCCTACAAAAGGTGGAGTAGGAGATGTTTTGATTTGTATTGCTTACTTATGAGGGAAACACGAAAAAAAAACTCCTCTAGGGGTTGCCACGTTAGCCGCTTTCTTGAATTGAACGGGACAAAAAGAGATTTTTCTAAATATTTTTTTAACAGTTGGCTTTATGGCAAGTATAAAGAAGACAATATTTGCAACATTTTTTGCATTCACAGTTGTTCTGTTAGTCTCATAGCTCTTCGCATAGGTTTCGCTTCTTGTCTGTAAATCACAAGAAGCGAAAAATAAATATTTTTCAAAATTCATATTTTGGCGTACGTTGCTATAGCTCGCGAGGCCTAAGCTGAGCTTTGCATTTGTGAGAGTATACAGTACTTAAGTCGCGCGAGGGACGCACCGCGCCTCAGGCCGGTTGTCAAAAAACAGTTTAAACCAAGCAAAGGATGCACCGCGCCTCAGTCCGGTTATCACACCTACACTATCTATGTACACTCACACAAATGCAAAGCTCAGCTTTATAAACAAACCTCTTTATAAACATACTCTCCAAATATCAAGTCTCTACATACAGTGGTTAAGAATATACGTTGTTCTTGCATAGGACCATTTTTAGTTAAGATTAAGAACTATTTAGAAAAAATCTTATTTAGGCCCCTTCAATTCAAGATGGCGGCTAATGCTGACCTCGGGGTCGAAAAGTTGATTTTTATTAAAGACCTCATAACTAAGCAATACAAATCAAAACATCTTCTACTCCATATATTGTGGGGCAAAGCTTCTTTTTCTCCCTCTAAATCTCCTCTGGCCTATATATCGAATTCAGAAGAAAAAACCCACATGTAAATGTTAGGTTTTGCTCCCTTCCTCCTCAAATATTGTACCACATCAGTATTGCAACTTTTCAAGATTGTAATTTCCATCTGTAAGATTTTAAGACCTTTATTATAAAAAAAACTAGATCGATGCGAGTGAATCTCGGATTCACAATAGAGAAGTGTTTATTTTCGTATTATTGTAATAATGAAATGACCGTTGCAGTACTATGGAATTTCCATTGCAAACTGACTAATAAATAGGGTTATCAATTATTTAATGCATATGAGGTTTCATTAGTATATTTTTTATTAATTATTTGCATCTACACTTTAGCTCTATCCTGGCAATATGTCCAATATTGTGCTTCGCAGTTTGTGAGTTGGTCTTTATTGTTTTGCGTAAATCATATATGTTCCTGATATAACTTTTTGGCTTTACTTTATGATGCGCCTAAACCCCATAACATGAAAAATAATACAGCGTCGATTTATGAAAACGACACTAAAAAAAACTACTGAACCTATTTTAATGAAAATGTGACATTGTGCCGGACACGATAATTGAGTTAACCGTTTTTCTAGTATTTTATAATACTTAGCTAAAATAAACGCAAGCCTATAAAAGTAAGACATAAGTTCAAAAACTAAAACCCGACTTCAGTCGGGTAAACAGCATAGATCTTGCGATGAAGACGATTCGATTGATACCTCGCTTGTCAAAATTTGACCAAGTTTTTAGTTTGAACACATAACCCTTCCTCTGCTTCGCCGTAATCGGGTAAAAAATAGCCTATGTAAGGATTCTAACGATCTAAATATGTTCAGGCAAATAATAGTTATGGTGGAACAAATAAACTCATACACATACAAACATACATACATAGATGAACCCTGAAAACATTACACTAGCAATACATTTTATTAATAGTAATGTATACTGTTGAGATATCTAATTATATAGAAGAATAGTTTTAGTAATATAATTTTATGGTTCGCATAATGCAACATGGCGTTACGCTTTTATGTCAATATCCCACTATAGGCTTCGACCAATATAAACAAAACATTAGTTCTCCCGCCCGCGACTTCGTCCGCGCGGACTACTGTTTATCGCGAAAAAAGCATAATGTCTTCTAGAATATTAAAAACCAATGCAAAAGTAGGTATAGCACCACTCTTGATGTTTTTTGACAGACTTGTTATTTCGTTTCCATGGCAACCACATACCATTCTGTGATGGCAACCGTTCCTTACAGCGAGTACTCAACCTTTTCCAGTTTTCCCGTGAAAACTTACAATTTTCCGGGATAAAAAGTATCCTATGTTTTATTCCAGGGTATAAGCTATCTCCATTCTAAATTTCATCAAAATCCGTCCAGCCGTAATCGCGTGAAAGCTCCCCAAACAAACAAACATACAACGTTTCACTTTTATATATTGGTATGGATAGGGCCATTTTGCTAGATATTTCTGATATGGACCCGGATATAAATGAATTATTCACAAATTTCAATTGAACTTTTATTCATTGTAGGTCATTAACCCGAAGTGCCAGAGATAAGGTGACATTATTATATACTGGCTTTTTTATTTGTGCGTAACCATCGCTTAGTGTAGCGGGTAGTTGGTGTAGTTCAAAGGTCAGATACATTATGTGCTTTGTCTTCATTGTTAAAAATAGCCCATACGTGTTATTCCAAGAGCAAAAGAACCTATAAAGAACAAATATGCAACATTTCTTCAATATCCGTTCAGCCGTCAAATAGTTTTATCGATTGCTTGGCATCTAAGCATCGGATTAAGATACCAAGTATCCCAGCTTTTAAGTCAAACCCTATGCCATCTACGAAGAAAACCGCACCGCAATCGGTCCAATAGCTTTCAAACATACAGACATACAAACAAACAGACAGACACGATTAAAAAAAATGATATATTATTGGTCAGTAGCTTATTTTAAAGTACCCTAGACCTTTTTTATTAAATTATCTTCTTTGTACAGACTTTTTGTTCATGTTGCTTTAGTATAGATAGATTGAGCAAACGTAACGTTACGTAAGACGTGCGTATATGTGTACAGTTACGAGCAATTACATGTAAACGTACACATTTACCAATTTATGTAAAGACTAGCTGTGCCTCGCGGCATTGGACACTTTCCGGGATAAAAGCGTCTTATGTGGGCCTAAAGTATAGTTGTACCAAGTTTCATCAAAATCCATTCAGCCGTTACGGAGCTGAGTTGCGACAAACCTACTTAGATATTTATTAAATAATATTAGTTTTGATTATTATTTTGCATATAAGTGGACGAAGATCTGTTCAAAATAATGTTATCATTCAATTTTGACACAATTTTGAACAGATCTCCGAGCAAATATATTAGCATTTAACATAGATCGAAAGGGAACGTTTACAATACTGCTCGTGACAAAGTAAGCAAAAAAAAAATGATGTTTCGTCTGTGTTAGTTGGTAATGTTGGTATACTGGTAATGGCTATATATTTTTTCTGCTATATAAATGTTTAACAGCATGAATAATCGCATTTAGGTATTTAATTATATTTTTTTAACAAAAAGGAATGGGTGTTGTGGCGGATTTTAATCACATTCAGCTCTTAAATTATTTTTTAAATAATAAGGATTGGGTGTTGTGTTGTGACGGATTATCTACATTCTAGTAAACCTTGTTATCCTTGTTTTCCCCCTCTATTTGTCTCCTTTTGTCTATGTTTAACCTTGCCTTGCCTTATTAAAATGCTTCGCATCCGCTAGGATGTGTTTACTAACGTATTATCTGTTCATATATTAGAAAGGGCGGGGGACCTTACATTTTTCCATAGGGCCTTGCATACATACCTACAGATGAAAAACCGAAAATTCTCAGCCTCAGATCAAATCTTTGGACAAACAAAAAAGAGCCGTCGCGGGACGCCTGGCAGATGTGTTAACATAATAGAATAGAATTCATTCAGCTGTTATTAGTAAGAAAAACTAACACCACAAGCTAGGTTTTGCACCACGCGCTCTCATTGGTCATGAATCAGCAACTCTTCATCTGATCAATAATAACTTTTAGTCATAATAAGTCTGTTTTAAGTCTGGTTGGCTTAGCGGGAGACCGCTCGGACGGCAGTACGAAATACCGGAGTTCAATTCCCACTTAAGTGTTTTACATTTTGCTCTTTAAAATAAACGAAATGTTTTGAAAGTAGATTTGTAGAGCTGTCTAGATAATTATCGTGATGGGCAGTGTGGTGGCCAGCATACTAATAAGGATCGCCCCTTCCCCCGTCCCCATCCCGCCTCTCCGCGTCGCCAGGCCGCTCGCCATGCCAACAGTCGGCGTTACCCCCATACCGCGCCATTAGATGTTTACACATCAAAAATGTTAGAACACATAGTATCCTAAAGTATTGCGTTTCTGTAATTTTGTACCACAAAGATAGCGTATGTCATCATATGCTTACTCGCTTGCGCGAAGCTGAACCGTTATAAAAATAAGTATTTTAAAAATAAGTTATTGTATTTGTTCCTTACATGGTGTAATAAAGTGTTTATTATTATTATTATTATTATTGATTTGGCGATACATCTCCAATTTCGCGAAATGTTTGATGAGTGACCGTGATTTTTCGGTTTTATCACTTGTAGGTATGCCACAAAGTTAGAATGCATTGAAAAAACTAAATCAACGTTTCAATCAATAGGTTCCATCATGGAGGCAGCACAAAACCGACCGTCATTCCAAACGTACCTTCCGAACACGACACAAGAACCTCCGTCGACGCCCATCCACAGACAGGGCTCGTTCTCGAGCGGACAAAGCCACGGCAGCTTAGAGCGGCGCGTGTCCGAGCCTTACAGCCCAGACGTCGTCAGAAGGAAGAAAGATCTCAACGCCAAAAGGCACTCCATGCTCGTCGAGTCGAACATAACCAAAGAGACGAAGGACCTCAACCGACGAAGCCACGAAGTCACCATAGTAAAGAACCTGTCAATGGGTTGACACACCATTCCCTCCAGTTTTGGTTGAGATTGCGTAAGTTCCTTTACGAAATTTCTTGGTTTTGAGTGTGGGTGTGCATGTAGACGCGATACGCCCGGAATTTACGATTGAATACGTATTTTTGTGCTTTTTATACTTACATCGTAACGTAAGGAAGGATGAATGTCTGTGGCACGTTTGTCCGTTAAAGGTCTCGTCAAACAGACAGCGAAGCTAAGGCGGTTTCAAGCATCTTTACGGTGTTTGTTCGCATTTGTGTGAGTAATTTTAATTCGGCAGCGTAATGTAGGTAAATCGTATTTTTTTCTAAATTGCATAACAGTATTATTAATCTCTTTTGGCAATAAAAATAATTTGTTATTTAATTAAAAGTATGTCTCGTAACGCCTTCTCTTCGCAGTCTGTTGTAGTGCTCAGTGCACATACCCGTTACACTAGTCATAATGTAAAATGTATTCGAGCACATTAATATTTTATTAATACGGTAGTAATTCCTGATCGTATAATCGCGATTGTAGTGAATTTATATTGGTTACCCAATACCAGTAGCATCCATATTTCACTGTATTGCACTTAGGTACTTCATTTTGAAAATTATTTGCTAATAAAAAAAACGAAGCTAAGAATGGCTTACATTTAAAAATGAGAATCTCGAGAACAGTAAATATATCATTGAAAGCAATAACATGTACATAATTTTTAACCACAATCACTGTGGAACTAAAATTAATATTGATGAGTATTTATTTATTAAAAAAAAAACTGTTTTGGTTTTGTAGTGCGATTTATGCCATAGTGCAAGTGCCTTTGTTGACAAAAGGACAAGTGGCAACGATGGTAAGGTTAGTTAACCAATATCCGGTCGATAAAAAACGGATTGAGATTGGGACCTAAACAATGTATTACTTTTATAATTATTATTGTACAATCTTAGGCTTTTCATAAGAATAGCCAATGTAAAATAAAAAAAGACCGGAAGATAAAGTTAATTAAGTAGCTATTTATTAGTATTCATATGATTTATCTAATAATAACGATATAGTGTTAAAATATTAGGCCATTTTTAAGTAGATAGCGAAGCGAAGATGAAGCGAGTTGTTTCTAATCGATAACATGCTTTGAGTTATAATTTTTTTTATAAGATGCCCATCTCTGTCATGTTCCTAAAAACGCGAAACAACGCCTTCGCTTCGCTGTCTGTTTGGAAAGACCCTTATAGAAATAATGTTTGTTTAACTTTCCTTTTAGGTTTACGATGGCTCTATGAATTCAGAGGAGCGTTTTGTTCAGTTTCGCCTACCTTAGCTTAAACCTCAATTGCCATTAGCATCGACGGATATTTGCATCTCATTTTCACTCATTGCGTTAGTCTCAAGAGAGAGCGAGACGTATGACAGCATAGTCAAACCAGTAAGCGAATATTAAGTTTTTCAGAGATATCTATGGAAGCTATGATAACCGATAGATAGGAAGACGTCTTAGATAACCATCCAGAATTCTAGACAAAACACATAGTCGATATTACAAAAATCGTTATATGCAGTTTTAATAAGTTTGAAAACTTCTCGATGGATTTCTGTTAAGAGTCCGGCAGAGGATGAATTTTTCATACTAACGTAATACCAAAATCATTTGTAATTGGAGCATATTTACACAGTGTGATATTATTCGGATAGTGTTTATCTATGTTCCCAACAGAATTTTGTTTTCAAAATGCTTACATAAAATGAAATATAATCAAATATTGCGGTTTCCAAAATTATACGCAAAATGGAATATTCGTTTATATTTCGTTTTAGGTAAGTATTTTGAAAACAAAATACTGTTGGGAACCTAGGTAAAAACTATCCGATTCCGAATAATATCATAACACTGTGGATATATGCTCCAATTAGAAATTATTTTGGTATTACGTTTGCTCTTCTTCTTCCGCGGGACCCTTAAGAGCACATCTTCGTATCTTTATCGGTTATCATACCTTCCATAGAGATCTCTGAAAAAAACTCAGCCTGTATATCTGCCGATGGTAACTATTGCGTGCAAGTGTTATACAACCTTAACAGTTGCGTGCATGTGCTCCAACGTTAACAGTTGTTGCATGTGGTCCAACCTTATCAGTTGCAACAAGTGTGATACAACGTTAACAGTTGTTGCATGTGGTCCAACCTTAACAGTTGCAACAAGTGTGATACAACGTTAACAGTTGTTGCAAATGTGGTCCAACCTTATCAGTTGCAACAAGTGTAATACAACGTTAACAGTTGCGTGCTAGTGTGATACAACGTTAACAGTTGTTGCATGTGGTCCAACCTTATCAGTTGCAACAAGTGTGATACAACGTTAACAGTTGCGTGCTAGTGTGATACAACGTTAACAGTTGTTGCATGTGGTCCAACCTTAACAGTTGCAACAAGTGTGATACAACGTTAACAGTTGCGTGCTAGTGTGATACAACGTTAACAGTTGTTGCATGTGGTCCAACCTTAACAGTTGCAACAAGTGTGATACAACGTTAACAGTTGCGTGCTAGTGTGATACAACGTTAACAGTTGCGTGCAAGTGTGATAAAACGTTAACAGTTGCGTGCAAGTGTGGTCCAACGTTAACAGTTGTGTGCAAGTGTGATACAATGTTAACAGTTGGATGAAAGTGTCCAACCTTAACTTTCACCGTTTACTTCATTGTGGTCGTGTGAATTTTTACTTATGAATGTTAACATTATTTTTAATTTGATGTAAAGTATTATAATAATTTGTAAATGTTAATTTAGGCAGTAATTATTTATCTGAATTCTATATTGAAAATTATTTATTAAAGTAGTATATTAGTAACAAAGGATATTGTTAGTTGATTCAAGCGGTATTTTGCGGATTAATAAAGTATTTAGTTTAATTCGACTAGAAAACGTTGAATTACGTACGGCAGGAGTTTTGTCTCTACACGAGACATTGTCTAGAACTCTTGTCTCGTACGAATCAAACGAAATATTTTATAATTTAAATAATAATTGTTGAGCTACTTGTATGGTTCTCAATAAATTAATTGTAGACAGCAATTTTCACATTGTTGCAATAATCGTCACTCATATTGTAAAGTTTCTATTCATAATAGTATAGATTTATATTATAATATGCACAAGAGCTTATGTATGTATATGAGGAACGTAACAGCTGAGGGTAGTTTGAAATATGTACTTAGAGATAACAATACCATATTCTGAAATGCATGTTATAACCAAGATGGTTTAAAAAAACTGAGTGTTCACAGCCAAACAAACATAGTAAATGTTTTTTTCTTGAATATTTGATGCAATTAACACGATTAACAAGGTCGTGATCTTGCAGCGGTGTGGTGCCGATCGGCATAACATGGTATAAGTGTGTGCGTGAGGCTTGTGCGTACGAGCGGATCGGCATATCTTAGGTGCTTCACTTTCCATTTGGCTGTGTAAACTCCGTCTGTTTTTAAACCTTCTTGTTTATAATATTTTGTGCTAACGGCCAGTCACAAAAACTAAGCAAGTGGCTTAAAATATCATCTCGCTGTTGTAATGAAAAAACATCACTTCTCAGTATTAATATCTATACGAATTTGTACCATATACTCCGAAGTCAAACTGCAATTACGATCGTTTATGAATGAAGCAACAATTGATGGTTGTAAACAAAACGCGCGACGGGAAGACGCGTCGTCGTCTTTTTTACATTTCAAAGTAAATGGGGTAGGAGTGGAGAATCTCCCTCAATCATTCATTTGCGACCAGATTTTGCTAAGCAAATAATGCTTAAATAAATATTATATTATGTAATCTATAAATCATCGCGTCACTATAAAGTATAGTATAATCTACGGTCTGCGACATGCTAAATAAGTGTAGGAAGATGTATGTGTGACTCACAGATATCTACTTGACTAATAATGCAGTTGTCTATGGTGTGATTATGCAGAAAAAAACAGAGTATCGCCGAACTTTGACATTGGTTCAAATGAATAGATGAAACTGATCTCACGACTCAAGGAAACCTAGCTAAGAATCCATATAACGTGATGGTGACGTAATTATATCAACCTTCCTGAGAGATTGTTTGAAGAAGAGAAAGTGTATATGCACAACAAATAAAAATTTAGATTAACTTACAAAAAACCTACGACCTCTTTTTTCATGCATTTTTTTTTTGTTTCTTATTCCATGTAACAAAGTGAGATGTAAATTCAAACGCTCGACGATTACAATGCAACATGTCCAAGTCAAAAGTGCTTAATTAATAAATTCCTAATCAAAACGTCCTATTTCTTAAAGTACCTGTCAAAAGTGCTTATTTCAGTTTTATTATGTCATGTAGATTTAATCAGAATAGATGTACAAACAAACCGAACACATAAATTATTGTTTAAACTTACATAATTATGTCAACTTTAGATACTGCATAAGTTGAAAGTAATCAGATTTTGCTATATCTGAAAAAAAAAACGATGTGTAAATAAACCCTTTTGTAAAGTCACTCCTCTTATAATGGCTAATAATGCCGGAGTTCTTCAGGGGTCGGTATTTTCTGCAACATTATTTATTATCTGCAAAGTTTTTTGAGACTGGCCGATTTTTCAAATACTATATATTAGCAAAAAAGTTGTACAATAACGTTTGCATGACCTCATGTTAGCCTGATTTCATATGTATAGCACGCTGAAAGCTTTTAGTAGCATGTTAGGAAAGGTATTCCCCATAAATTGAACCGTCTTTTAAACATGACACCAAAATATATTGTAATATTTTGCCATACTATTTGACTAACATAAATTAGTTGGTACGTGTTGCTATCTTATGAAGAAATATCATTTATTCTTACTTCTAAGTTAATTTAAGTCTTTACAATCTGTACTGAGGGTAATGAAGAGAATAATAGCGAAATATCATAACTGTTTCTCTGTCTGTTTGTTACATTTTCCCAACAAACGGCTAAACTGATCTTAATGTAGTTTGGCATGGTATAGTTTGGACTCTGGGTAAGAGCTTAGGATACTTTTATCGCGATAAACTGTAGTCGCTGGAAATAGCTAGTGATTTCATAAAATCCCTAGGCATATTGTAAAAACTAAAATCTAATGCACTGTACTCGTCGTCAGGGCGATGAGTGAAGTGATTGTGGCTTGTGACATGAACTGCACCCTTGGATAAGTCTTGGACTGCAGTTCAGTTGCTATGGACAGATTCGCTCACAACATGTTTTATCTCATGAAGGCGGGTTGGTCTTGATTGAGTGTACAGATACATTGTTTCTGTGTGCGTAAGCGTATCGGCCGAGCTGCTGCTCCCGATCTCACGCACACAGAAACAATGTATCTGGACAACCCGTCTTCGTGAGATAGAACAACTGTAAAGACCTGCTTGTATCGTCTCGCCAAGTTTATATACCAGTTAAAATTGTTTCTCCAAATTGAAGCGATACCGAATATCATTAATAATCACTGTTTCATGACTTTTATATAATTCTTATGATATTTCCATCGAAATAATTTTTATTTAAACTGATATTATAATCTGCTTGGAACAGCTAATTTTAATTATACATGTATTATATCTATTCTGTATTACAATGATATCCATTCCTAATGTTCCAGAGATATACAAATAATTGTTGTCTCTTTGCTATGTAAAACCAAAATACCAGAAATGTATATTCATAATAATTTCTAATTGAACCAATTCCAATTATTATTATATTTTAATAATTTGACATTACTAGTACTAAGGTACATATTGAATAATTTTAATTTTATTTTTTTCGTCGGGTTAGGTTTGCATTTTATTTATTTACCAAAAAAAACTGCTTATATTAAATTATTTTGTAATACTATTTCTTTCTTTGTGTTTCTAATGTCGTCTGCACACTCACACAATAAAGGTTGGCAAGAGTTTATTAAAGAGAAAACTGAAAAAAATGTTGATCTATTTGCATGCTGACTGTCTCGGATAAATAGTAAGATATATCAATTACCAAATTAGAATATTTAATATCAATAAGAGCCAGCAAATGAGTCAGCAATAAAAAAGTTATAATATTGAGCCACAATATTGCCAAGATACGAGAAATACCAAGAACGAGATAGAATGTGTGTGAATATTTGGCGAGAATAGAAATGAGTTAAAGACGAAGAACGGCTTATTGTAGTGATATAATCCGCGGCGATAAAATAACAGATCTTGTTATTTCTCGTGTGGCGAGATAAAGTAACAGATCTTGTTATTTCTCGTGTGGCGAGATAAAGTAACAGATCTTGTTATTTCTCGTGTGGCGAGATAAAGTAACAGATCTTGTAATTTCTCGTGTGGCGAGATAAAGTAACAGATCTTGTCATTTCTCGTGTGGCATGATAAAGTAACAGATCTTGTTATTTCTCGTGTGGCGAGAAAATTGCGACTTTTATTTAAAAAAAAATATGTATATTATAATGATCTTAACTATTAATATTGATCTCTCTTATAACATATTATGCAAATAATTGAAAATAAAAGTGAATAAGTAGCTTAAATTGAATAACTATTGTTTTGTGTTTTTTTTAATCTTATGACATTAATGTAAAGGGCGATCATATAAATTAATACTTACTTACCGAATACTTCGCTGTTACAATATTTTAATAACTCATAACCCAAATTGCAAACATTTGGATTGATTGATTTACAACCAAAAAATTGAATGCTATTGTATGAAAAGTAAATGGCTTTCTTACAGTAGAATATATGCATACCATGTATTGTTGCAAACAGGCTTTAGCAAAGTTGTAGTTGATATAATTATAATGTAATGGAATATATACATCTTGTAAGTACCCATGTAACCATGCTTTATAAATATGGCCCGAACTTAGTTATTGCAGTTAGAGTGAGTTGTATCGCGAATGTTGTCATCGTCAGTCTAATGTATTGAAATAAACATTTTTCAGTGATCTCTTGTGTTATTTTACCCGGCAAGATTTTGTAATGAACAGTTAATGCAGCTATGGACATTATTCATATTTATTTATATGTTTGTGTGTATGTAACGACGCGAAGATCCAGCAGTCACTTCGTCAGATCGGCGGGCTTTGAATAAGCAAATAACAAAGTTGGTAAGGCGAAACCTCCGACGCTCCAATGCAAGCGCTATAGAAGAAGCGATAGAGCGAAATCGGGGGCCAAAAGTCTTCGTACAACAGCTTGGTCGCGACTATTCCCGTTGTCCCCCACTTTTTGTCCACCACTGGGGGACAATGGGGAAAAAAGTACTAGCGTAAATCTACTAAATTATTCCCGCTGTCCCCCAGTGGTGGACAACGCTACTAAATTATTCCCGTTGTCCCCCAGTGGTGGATATCGTAACTAACCATGTGGCATTTTTTTTTCAGAGATTATATAGCTCTTTTAAGTTTGACAGCTGTCATCCAAAACGAAGTTATCGATGAGATCTTGACAGGTGTTGACGTTTGACATGTCACTTTGACATAAGTCACCTGTACCTTTGAGACGGGTCACTTTGACACCTGTCACTTGAGACATGAAACAGTAATATTATAATAGGTAGTTAATTAGGTTGTGAGTGACAATGCCACATGGTTAATTTCGATATCCACCACTGGGGGACAATGGGAATAATTTAGTAGCGTTGTGCACCACTGGGGGACAACGGGAAAAAAAGTAGCGCTATCAACGCTACTAAATCATTAGTGGGGGACAACGGGAATAGACGCTTGGTCGAAGCCATCTGAGACGAAGTTGACCACATCAAGCGGGAAAGTTGTCGTTCCTAAGCTGGAGATTCTCGCGGAAGTTGAAGATTACTATGGCCGACTGTACGTGTCACACGCGTCGCAACCCGAAAACTATATCGAGGATTCCAGGGCCACTTTAGCCCGCCACTATACCGAAGAGCTGCCAGAAGACAGCCTTGAAGAATTCGAGAAAACTCTGAAACAGCTCAAAAATGGAAAAGCCCCGAGAGAGGACGGAATTAATACTGAGTTCCTGAAAGCAGGAGATACTCTCACGCTTAAAGACCTTCAGCGTTTGTTTAATTCTGTCCTCTTCTCTGGGAGAACTCCAAAGGCATGGAACAAGAGTGTGGTCGTCCTGGGTTTCAAAAAGGGTGACAAGACCCTTTTGAAAATTTATCGGCCCTCCTGAGCCATGACTACAAGCTGTTTTCGAGAGTCATCACTAATCGCCTTGCACGGAGATTCGACGAGTTCCAGCCAACAGAGCAGGCCGGGTTTCGGGGAGGATACGGCACCAAAGCCCACATCTATACAGTGCGACAGATTATATAGAAGACTGAAGAATATAACCAGCCCCTGTGCCTGGAGTTTGTGGACTATGAGAAAGCTTTTGACTCTATCGAGACTTGGTCTGTTTTGCAGTACCTGCAATGATGCCAAGTTGACTGGCGGTGATTGATGATATCCAAGTGTTGAGATGTCTGTATGACACAGCAAAAATAACCGTCCAAGTAAAAAAAAAAACAGCAGACTAAACATTCCCCCTGCATCGAGGTGTGAGACAAGGGGACGTTATTTCTCCGACGGTTAACAGTACCTACAGACACGAAATGTTGTTGCGTATACAACATTTCGTGTGTATACTGTTACTCGTTGAGGAGTTCCCTAGTCAGGACCCAACCCTCAGTGCAGCAACCATGTCATGGTAAAATTTTAAACTGGCTATAATTTTTTTTCCTGTTGGATAAATCAGACTATCCGGTTTGACCACGAGGAAGACCCTAATAAAATGCGTATACATATGTGTCTGTGCTGTTAACCGTTGAAGAGTTCCTATCCTATGATGGATGTTGAAACTTAGAACGGTATATCACAATTATTTAATTGTGATACTCCGTCCGAATCCGTTCTAACTTTCAATATGACATGGCTACTGCACAATAGCATATTTTATAAAGGATTTTTAATTAACCAATCATATTGAAGGTTGAAGTACAGTATGAAAGGATCATCCGTCGGGCGACTCGATTCGAAGTGTAATACGAGTAATAGGTATTCTGTGTCTAAGTGGTCCCGTGAATTTATTTGGCGCCATCTTTTGTCGAGTAGTTTTTTTCATAGTTTGTGCCATCTAGCGGCGAAGCTAGCTAGCTTCTTGTTTTCTGTAGATGCCGCTAGAAGCAATAAGGAATGAACCGGCTCAAATAAAAACAAACGTTTTTATTTGAGCCGGCTGAGTTATTGATTTGGTAGGTACCTATGATAAGAAAAATATATTTGCCAATAAGAAGGTTTTTAAAAGACGGAGACCACACCGCCAATCCCTAAAAATAATAATATTAATATACCTATATGAATTTGAGTTTCACTTGAAAATACGAAATGATGTCGATATGTATTCATATACACCATGTTTTTAAGTACCTATAATATGTAGGTATTTATTATAGGTACTTAAATATTAACGAAAATTTATAACTATAAACTCCTCTAAACCGTTGCAATGCGTTGGTAGTTTTGATAACACGTTATAACAAACATAAACGGAGTATTATTTTTATTCTGTAAGTACTTACTTAAAACACGCGTCTACGTGTAGAGTCGGCATCGGCGGCCCAAAGAGAATAAAAACACTGCGTACGGCAGCCAGCGCGTCGTGCGTGAGGTCAAGACGCAAGCCGGTCAATAAAGACCGTAGCAAACCAGATGCGTGCACGTGACGTGAGCGTGCACGCAGCGGTTGTCAGCACGTTGTAATGTAAGGAAGATGTCAGACAGAACGCAAGTATAGATTAACTAATAATGCTAGGGCAAGTAGTGGCGTAGCTATCGGAGGGCTAGGCGGTGCCGTGCACCGGGGCCCTCAAGCTCAGGGGGCCCTCGGAACCTGACCAGCAAAACCTCAAACAAAATAACAGTTTTTTTTTTCTTTTCAAACATTCTAAAATTTGTCCCATCCTAAGAATATAAATATAACAGATAGCAACACGAGTTTAATTGTGGCAACTCAGTTAAAAGAAGTTCATAACTTGTAGGGAATTCCCCTGAATTCTTTCTGTTGTTTGTGCAGTTTTTCCAACTTGAAAGTTTCCCCGTCAGATTTAGCGGGTTAGGGCAAGAATAAACGGAAATAATTAGATATTTACCCAATCTAGACTTTGCCGATTTATTAAAAAGGGGTTAGGTAAATCCAAAAAGCGGCCAAGTACGAGTCAGACTTGCATACAGAGGGTTCCGTAAAAAAACCGTGAAAGAAAAAATGTTTGTTTATTTTGGTCACAGCTTACAAACTACATTATTAATAGGCATTTTCATTATTTGTTGTTAACCCGTCAATTGTTTCGCCATTTTTGCCGGAACATCTGTGTGGAACATCTCGCTTGTGGCGGGAAATTTAAATTTAGAACAGTTTTTTCGTTTTTGGAGCTAGAACAGTGGCCCTATTACAGAACTTGGCTTCAATCAGATTGTCACTTTTTTCATAGCAATTTCGACTCTATCGCAAGGCAATAATGAATTTGACGGCTTGAAACCGATATGATCAACATTGCGTAATAGCACCGCAGGTAACTATTGTAAATGAGAGTAGAATTCGCGATAATCTTAAATAATTCTTGACTTTATGTTTCATAGATATATATTTATCTTTTATGCGCCGGTTTAAACGAAGTAATCGAAAACCCGTAAAATTGATGAATTAAGTGATTTAAGGTCTTAATTATGCAATCACGTGCTTTATGGTAAATATCTCTATGAAATAACGTGCAAAATAATTAAGGATTGTCAAAAATCACACTACTATATAAAACTACGTTTTTGTTAATATAATCAAAGCATTATCAGAAATAGTTCTAAAGAGTCCCGGGAAAGATGAGCGTAGTGAAGCAGATAGTATTAAAACAAAAATGCTAAATTATGAGTTCGTGTTGGTTTGCGAGTTCTTGTACTGTATATTGAATGACATAAATTACGCATCCAAAACTTTACAAAAATGCGACATCAATTTGGACGAGGCAAGTAGAGCTTTAGCAGAGACTAAAGCAAAGATGCAAATTTATAGAAATGACTTCGAGTCATTAAAGTCCAAAGCCAGTGAAACTTTAAGAAAATATGGCATAAATCCCCATTTTCAAGAAAAAAGGCAAAGGATAGTTAAAAATCTTTTGATGAAATAGCTTCTGATCACCGATTTAGAAACAGGGAAGAAATATTTAAAATAACTATTTTCAATAATGTACTAGACACAATTAAATACACGCACATTTTTTTTACTGGTATGAGTGCAGTCTGTCAAAGATTCAACTTTCTAACACCAACTTTTTTACTAGATGTAGATGAAGCAACTTTATTAAAAAAGTGTGACCAGTTCCAAAGTAAATATTCAGATATAATAGGCCCCAAATTTTCCCTACAATTTCTTAATATTTACCACCTAGTTCTACCTGAATTAACCCAGGCATGGACTGTTCACCAATTATGTAAGGAAATAATGCGCAAATATGGAGTGCTAGAATGTGACCTTACGGAAGTATTTACAGCAATTTTATTATTCTATACAATTCCTGTCACTTCTTCAGCAGCTGAAAGATCATTTAGCAAATTAAAAATAATAAAAAAATATTTAAGAAATAGTGTGGGCCAAGCTCGACTCCGACATTTATCGCTAATAGCAATCATCAAGCCTGGATTTAACCGAAATCATTGATACTTTTGCAAAAAATAAAGCTAGGAAAAGATTATAATAATAGCTTATTTTATTGTTAGCTGGTAGGTCAGACGTTCATTAATAAACCCTTTAATCTTTTCTTCTTCATTTTATTGCCTACTAGCTGTGCCCGCGTGGTCATTTCATTTAAAAGTAGCCCACACGTTTTATTCCAGGACCAAAAGCCAAACCACCACCAGACCAGTTGTAGGTTTGGTCCAGAGGACCAGGAGGACCAGGACCAAACCTACAAAGTACAATATTATACTACATTTCTTAAAAATTCGTTCAGCCGTCAAATAGTTTTTTATCGATTACTCGGCATCTAATCATCGGAATAAGGCACTGCCTTGCCTTTTTATAACGCATATTCTGTGAAGTACGGCACTCCGTACGTACAACACACTTGCACTTCCATGACACTTCATAGAAGTGCACATATTGCAATGAAATGAACGCATATAATATAATATGAAATAAACGCATGTAATACAATGTGAAATAAACGCACCGCGTTCCACTGCAAGGCAGTGCGTGCAAGGCCTAAGATACCAAGTACCCCAGTTTTCAAATCAGTCGCAAGGGCTTGAGTTGAGAGCAGGGCCTGGATTCTGTATGACCACTCACGCCAATTCCACGCCACCTGCGTGGAATTAGGGAAGGTGGGTATTTACGCAACCAGGTTTTTAAACCAGGTTTTGGCTTGTAAGTACGCCGCCCTGGTGCGGACCCGCAATACTTGCAAGACTTTGAAAGTATTTTACTCACCAACTCGCTCTTTCGCCACGTCCGCACCTACATACTCGGTGGCGGGTTCGGCTGAGTTCGGCCGCACTCGGCCAGCCGGGTCACAACAACCTAGGTGGCTGATAGGTCGCTCAAAAAACTTGCAAAGCTTCGAAGTTTTTTTAAGCAAACGCAATTGTGCTCTTTATTTACATAAGCGCACGGGTCAATTTCCTATGCAGTATTTTTTACTTTCAATTCCACGCTTCCAAGTACTTTTTTCGCAAACACGATTGTGCTCCTTATTTATATGGACACGAAGATCAATTTCCTATGCAAGTATTTTCTAATTTCAAGGCTTCGGTTTACAAACCACTTGAAAGTATTTTGAACCCTGGTTTTTATAATGAAAGATTCATGACATGAATGAGTTAAATTTATTTTTTTAATTAATAAATTACTATTTTACTGTAAATAATTCGCTTAATTTCGCTGCGCGTTTTACAACTGAAGTCGACTTATTCTATCAAAAAAAAACATCTAAATACGTTTTAAGAGCCTTTAGGGACCATAATGTAAAAAAAAAGAAGAAAAAGTGTTGTTCGAGTTCATTTAACGTTCAAACCACTTCGTAACAAACCGCTTGCTTGTTTTAAGGGTAGACAACGCCATCTAGTTTAAATGAAGTAACTTGTTATCATGAACGTCTTGTTATTGAGTAGAGAAAATTATCTCCGAAGGTAAGGTGGCACAGATTAGAGAGTAATTAAGGTGGTGAGGTAAATTGGATGGGGCATCAAGGGATTCAAGGGTCGGTCATTATTATGAGGTCCATACGAACAAATTTTAATGCAACGAAACATTGTGTTCCTAGTACAAATTAATTTTTATGATGTTTCACAGAACGACGTACTTACTGGCACTTTAACTGGCTCTTAATAATTACCTACCCTACCTACCTACTTTTTGAGCTTTTTCAACACGATATGAGGATTGATTTAAAAAAAAAGTTTTCTATACTTTCTCTGTGAAGAGCAACACATGTACCTACCTCTGTATGTACACATTTCAATACCGAGAACTAACCATTTTGCCAGTAAGACATTATGAAGAAACCTCTGATATAACTATATAATTATGTAGGTACGCAGGTAGTACATTATAATATCTTAATGGAAGAAACAATCGATTTTGAAGCTCATCTCAATTAAAATTTCCAAAAAGAATTCCGGTACAGATTTAGCCCAGTTACACTTTTAATGGTTGCAGGAATGAAATGATTGCGTGTTTTAAGGTCAATTAGCGCCATCTAGTTAAATCGGAGGGAGAACTTTGATGCCTTTGGTTTATTCGCTTGAGTTGTTGATGCCATTGTGCTATCTATACTCGTACCAAACTCGTACTATACCATCTCGATTACCTCAGCTAGCAAGCATAAAAAAACCGCACCTAAGTCGGACCATTCGTTTGGATAGCTCCCATTATATATATTGTTTTCAAACAAAACTTGACGGTTTACTTCAGGAAATTAAATAAGCCTTAAAAAAAATCAAAGAAAATGTAAAAAAGGCACAAAATATGTAAATGCTTATAAATATTGAGGCAAAACATTCATAGCAGCGCGTGGATTCGATCCATGTGCCTCTGGGTTGCGTGCCAGACACCGCTTCTACTGTGCCACTCTGACTTGTGGTATAGGTGCCGAATTTACGGTACCGTTTTATAAACGGATGTGCAATTATTATTCCTTTCAAATTAACATAACTTTAGACTCATATCCCGCAGGAATCCCGTATTTATTCGTGATTAAAAGTATCATTCATTTTAACACATACTATAAACTTTGACTGTGCCAAGTTACTTCAAAATCCGTACGATAGTTTCAGCGTGATATGTGTTTTTTTAAAATAACTTTCAACCCCTATCCTGCGGGAACCATTGTTTTTTTCGGGATAAAAAGTATTCTAAATGTTAATCCATAACATAATCTATGATTGTGCCAAGTTGCATCAAAATCGGTCAGGTAGTTTCTGCGTGATGCGTGTTCAAAGAGACAGACAGACAGACAAAAAATAAAAAAAAAAAACTTTTTGCACTCCATATCGATTTTGAAGTTCCTAACAATTAAAATTTTCAAAAAATATTTAATGTACAGATTTAGCCCAGTTACAGTTTTATTATAGTATAGATTACCTACATTATTAATTGTAATCTACGTCGTTATTTTTTTAATTATCTACCTACTACGTTACTTTCGTCTTCCGTTCCGGTTCCGGCAGTTCTTAAACTCTTCGCAGCTGTTTTTTTTTACGCATGATAAGCAAGCATTTGACCACGATCTCACCTGATGGTAAGAAACGATGCGGCTGACGATGGAAAATGCTTGCCTAGAAGATACCTATTCACTCTTGACTTGAAGACACCTAGGTGTACCTGTCAGGACAAGAACGCCAGTAAGGCATTTGATTCCCTGGCCGTCCGCATTACAAAAGTTGAAGCATAACGCTCACTACGAATTGGAGAAATCTGAACCACATATGGATACCATGCTGTTGTACGCCTTGTAGTCCGATGGTGGAAGGGAGAAGGAGGAATTATGTTATGCAGTTCCATGGCACACTAACCGAAATGTATCCTGTAAAAAACCAATCCTCTATAGAACCGCTGTTCTGGAAGAGGTCAGTCTGTGTGTAATAAGTAGCTTTGCTTTGCTGTACCCTGTAGTGCAAGATAAAGAGCTGATGACAAAGTAGCTTTACACCTTTAAAATATTTATATACATATTCATCAGCTGCACAACGCATTTCTACGCTGCCGTTGTGTCTCGTGGGCAACACGGCCCCGTGGCGTGTCGTGCACGTGTGCGTGACGGGAGCTGTCACGCACACTGACAAACTGAGTCCGTGCATGCGCTATGCGCGGAGCGGAACGGCAACGTCGCCCACGCGAGAGCTAGGGGAAAGCACCCAATTATTGGCACTTTATGAGACTAACTCTTAAGTTCTATCGTATTCTGTAGACAGAAATATATTTTGAAGTCAATTAAATTGCATAAATCTCAAAGTTATTAATACTAACTACATCGTCATCGTTTTTAGAGCTATGTTATAAAGGCCTTAGCTGTTTGCTTATCATCGTGATCCCGCATTCTGGAGCGAGCGAACTTTACTCTCGGTTGCATCAGTCTGTGGGACCTGACATGAGCAGTAAGCATATCTTTCGCCACGGTCTACCTCAACGCAGGAGTGTTGTTCCCAGTGGTCGTCAGAAACTCCGGAGTTGGATTGGCTTCAACCGTTGTTCGAATACGATCCATGCTGGCTCCCTTCGTAACCACTCTAGCTCACACGAGTGCCTGGTTACCGCCTTTATAGCTTTTAGAATAGTGCCAATAGGTGCAGCATTCTGCGTCGTGCTTCCCGACACTCGAGGCAAAAATCTCCCTGACGCGTTAGAAAAAGAAGGCGAAGCGTAATCTTTTGATCTCATATTTAGATATGACCGAGATTTAAGTAGGATTCAATATTAAGTATTCTTAACATTCGCTTACTGATAAATGTGACATATTATGAATTTATTATGCTAGTGGCACTGTGAGCTGTAGACCTCGCGTGTACAAACTTTTTTGCAAACAATCTAGCAGTGCACAGTAGCGCCATTTAGTTACCTTATTGTAAAACTAACATGAATAACCAAGGTGCTCCATCAATCCCTACCTAGTAGGCAAAGGACTGATTCTACTGGTAGAAACCTAAAAGTAAACAAAAAAACTGGATTTTGAGGAGCTTTTCTTCTCATCATGCCACAGATCCTCAACAGATCTTCACCAAATTTGTATGAGACTAATTTAAAGTTACTACCTAACAAATAAAAAAATAACCATCAAAAGGCGGAGATATTCAGTAGCCCTCTTTTTGTCCTTTTTTGGGGAAAGTGCCCCGCCAATCAAAAATCCCCGACGTTTAAAAAATTCTAAAAATTCGTTTAAATTGTATACCAAGTTTCGTCTAGATCGGTTGAGAAATGCGACCTGTAGAGGAGAACAGACATCCGGACATACGAAAGCATTTTTGTCCAAGCTGAAACGGAGATGCTTCGCGCTCACTCGGTCAATCATTATCACAATACATATTATAAAGTCCTTAAAGATATATATTTACTGTCATTACGTTGTGTTCCATATGATGGATAAAAATAAGTGTGTGTAAAATGCACTCTTATTTAAGTTAATGGATAAGTAGCTTGAGTATGAGGATATGTTATTAAATAGACACGAGTATTGATAGCTACTATATTTGACAAGACTTGTCAATTTCATATAGATTGCAGAGATAGGCTGTGTTAATAACATTTGTTAATGTTTTTATCTTGAAAAACATAATTCTGAAAGTAAATATAGTTTTTGCCATAGTGACAACATTTTTCAGACATAAAACTAGCAAGATAAGCTGTAAGACCTGTTAACGCATAGAATGTGATAATTTAACGATTAAAAACAAAGGTCAGTCTGAATAGGTATTTTCCTACAAATATTATATTACATATAAAATATTATCGCTATCTCGCGAAATATTATCTAATACTTTCAAGTATTATACTAGTAAGTATTATGGTAATGGAAGACAAGCATGTGTGACGTGAAGTGAAACCTGTGTAACCTATATGTGAATAATAAATATGGCGAAAACAAGAATTTCAATCAAATACGAGTGTTGAATGAATAAAAACAATTTTAAACAGGAAACCAGACAGATATTGAAAATATAATGGGTCAAATCGCACAAGCTGAAGATCCTATAGAGATATTGATTGGACCGTTTGGGCTGTATCAATGGTTACTGCAACTTCTGGTCATTATAGCTCGTTTTCCAACTGAATTTCAATTGAACAACGTAGTGTTTGTGATACCTACTGTAGAGTACACGTGCCTTGATGTCATTGCGAACAATGCGTCAAATTTTTGTCCGTGTGAAAATCCCCAATACGACGAAAGTGCCGTAGTGAGCTCTGTAACTACTGAGTGGAACTTGATCTGTGAGAGGAGCTCTCTGGCTAGTCTCACTCAGTCGATGTTGCAAGTGGGGATCTTAGTCGGCAGTCTGATCTATGGACATATTGCTGACAGGTATAATTCTTATTAATAATAACACAGCTATCGTAAACTCCTCTTACTATTATTATGAAACTAAGCAAAGTTTGCCTATGTATGTTCTCATCGTGGTATATTTTTTACAGATATGGACGGAAAAAAGCTGCTTTACTTGCAATGGCGCTCGAAATAGCTTTCATAAGCAGTTCTGCTGTGATTCCCGACTTATGGATGTTCCTCGTCTTTAGATTTTTGACCGGAACTTCTGTTGGTGGTGTCATACTTTGTTTCTATGTGCTGGTCATCGAATTAAGTGGAAAGTCATTCAGACCATATGCCACTGGACTTCAAGAAGTATCTTTAGTGCTGGGATACTTCACTTTGCCTATAATTGCATACTTTGTCAGATACTGGAGACAATTGCAGCTAGTAACATCAGTACCATGGATAATTTCTTTAACATTTTATTTTTTTATACCTGAATCACCACGATGGCTAATCACTAGGGGCAGAACTCAGGAAGCCATTGATCTTCTCACACGTATTGCAAAAAGGTACAATAAGTTTCATTCCACTTTATTATCTTGTTCAATACACAATTGAATTTATTTATCTATATTGGGAAATTTTCAGGAATAAGCGTCCAATAGCTAATATCGAAAACTTAGTGAATCAAATGTATGAAGAATCAATGAAAAATGAAGAGCAGCACGCTTCCTATTTGGACTTGTTCAGGACACCTAAGATAAGAAAGTACACTATAATTATGGCAATGATTTGGCTGTGCTGCGCTTCCACATTCTTCGGCGTTAACCAGTACATAGGACGTCTGCAAGGAAATTTATATTTGAATGTGATGATCGCAGCTTCTAGCCTTGTCCCTGGACTCATTTTAGTAGTTATTGCTACCATGCATTTCAAAAGGAAATTTAGCATTATTACTAGTTTTGGTATAGCAGCAATATCGTTGCTTGTGTTTTTATTCGTGCCCTACTCATTAAGAGGAGCATACTTGGCGTTTGCTGTCATAGGACTATCTGGCGCCTTTGCAGCTTTCGTCCAGATTTACTTATATTCTTCGGAAGTATTTCCTACAGTCGTAAGGAATTCAGCGTTAGGGATATCTTCAACGTTTGCGAGATTTGGAGGGTTCGTAGCTCCTTTCATAGTTAATATTGGAATGGAAGTGACCTCTATTTTGATATTTAGTGGTTTAGCTCTGTGTGCGGCTATTTTATGTTGTTTCTTGCCAGAAACTAAGGACATAGTTCTTTTAAATACAATCAGTGAGATAGAGCACTATAATAATAAACCAAAGCATGAATTAAACACTACAGAAAAATAAACCAGTTTTATTAGTTTTGTTCAAATATATAACATACTTTTAAATTTAAAACTTGCATTATCTTTGGCATTTATACAATATTATATTTAATCATTTAAATTAACATAACAACTAACTAACTCGTATATTTGCAATATTTACTTTCTTTCTTCTATTTTATTTCAACAGTTTTCTTTGTTTGTTATGATGTCCACCAAAATACCATGTTACGAATTAAAGCAATGATAAATAACTCAAAATTGGAATACTACAATATTAAGAATGGCATATGTAAACGCTACATCAATAACCGAAATCTTTGGACCTGGGTAATCTCAGCAAAATTTAATTTTAAATAATAACTATGATAATTTTGATAATGCATTTAATATATGTATAATAATTTTCCGAGATCAAAATTTTTTCATTAGAAAATTATTATATACTAGTTTTCCCGCCCACGACTTCGTCCACGTGGATTTCTGTTTATCGCAAAAAATAGCATCCTATGTTCTTCTAGGATATTAAAAAAACAATGCAAAAGTAGGTTTAGCACCACTCTTGATGTTTTGAGACATACTTGTTATTTCATTTCCATAGAAACCGTTTCTTACAGTGAATAATCTTTTTTTTCAGTTTTTCTAGTTTTCCCGTAGAAACTTACAAATTTCCGGTTTGAAAAGTATGCTATGTTGGTCTCTATATTGTACTGTACCAATTTACAAAGTTTCATCAAAATCGGATCATCCGTTTTTGGCGTCTCCCCAAGCTACACTTTTCACTTTTATATATTGGTGTGGATTCCGAACGTTTTTTGTAGGTAGAGAAGAGTTTTGGTACGGTCTTAATCGTATTCTAAAAACTCTTTATACCTGAAATTTATACATGGTTTTGGTTTACCTAACGTGTTACCTAATTTATTTTTCAATTATTATCACTAAAAATTCAACAAAAATTCTAAATAGAAACCTTCGTCATAATAAGCACTAAAGGAAAATTTTCATAAATACTTTTCATAATGCGATCAGTATTCAAATTGGGTATTTCTTCTATTCTCTATCTATTATATTCTATTTCTTCTATCTCAGCATATGGAATAAAAATAGTTTTTTAAAATGTTAGTTAAACGGTTTTATATGTAGCTTACTAAAAGCTAAAAAGTAAAATAAAATCGTAGGGCGAGTCGAATAACTATTACTCAGGTTACGCTACACCCCACGATTTTATATTAATTTTTAGCTTTTAGTACATATAAAAAGATTTAACTCCAATAAATATTTCATTACTTTATTTTCAAGTTTTTAGTTTTTTATTTAGTTATTTCTAAAGTGTACTGTATTTTACTAGCTAAGCCCTTTCATTTTATATCCATTTTGAGGGGAAAGAAAAACAAAAAGAAATCCGCCATTAAGTCCGGGTGCCAGTGAATTTTTTGTCCCTCTCATCCGTGATCAAGTAGAGCGGGAAAAATGATACATGTCGGGAGTAACATTTAAGGTTTTTATTTATTTGTAGGAAAACTAAAGCTTTGTATTAAAAAGTGTCTAGCCATTTTTACAATCATAATAAACTCTTTTTTTTGGTATATCTTTGATATCATTCAGTGACGAGGTCTCTTTCCAATCAATGTTCTAAGCATAAAGTAGTGTTACCTTTTCTTTTATTTTCTATCGAGAGAATTCATTCTAATAATGTTTCTGTGTTTACAAAGTACGAGATAATATGTAAAATTTTGATGTGATAACAATTTCAAAGTTCTGGGTTAATTACAAAACAAGATACAGATGTTCAAAAATGATCGAAAATTGCTAAAAGTGTTAGCACCGGGCCTTAAGTGGTGGCAGCCACTTTACATGCCCGAACCTCTCCTTGTCAGTTCGTCAGCTGCATCGTTCCTTCTGGATCTGCTGTGTCTCTTTATCCATAGGAGAGTAAGGTAATTATGTTTACTGACCTCCTCTAGAAGATCGTGACACTTAGCTTAGTTAGCCCCGAGGAGTGTTCATACCTTTGAAAGGCTAAACTGCTAAAGGTTACACTGCGGCGTTATTGGAGAGTATTCTGATTTTAGAGTCAGTTACCTACCTGCGCAATATCGCTGTTGCTACCTGGATTATACCCACACAATCCGCTTGTAAAATAGAGTTGTGGGTCCAGTGCTGCTGCTATGTTAAATGTCGTTAGAAATAAATTCAAAAATAAAAGAATCATTCTACTCGTATCTATGTTTTGGTCAATAGTTATTATACATCAGACATGAAATGTTGAAAACCATGAAAGTTGTTATCATTACAATTACGCTGGCCATATGTTTTTTTAAAAACCTTCTTTTGTATGAACTTCTTTTATGCATCGAAATGAGTTTTATGTTTTTTTGCCTTGCTGTACTCGTCGTATACATTGAAAAATATGCATCTGACGAGTTGGGGAAGAGTCGAAATACGAGATGAAACGAGTTAGCTATAGCGACAAAATATCTATTGTGACGAATGGTCATCGCATCCGATTAAAACAAGAATTGAATTGAAGATTAATTTACTTCTTACTCAGACATAATCTCATGATAAATGGCCGTTTATAGTCAAATTTCTGCCTACTTCTTTCACTTCCGCACATGCGCCGCCATCAAGTGATGATAGTGAAAACAAATAATCCTACCACCGTTTTATATCTTAAAATCTACTAAATTTGTCTCCAAAAGTTTAATATTCGAAGTGCCAAGCCAACGTTAGGGTGGTTTACCTTAATGTCGTGAGTTCCCTGTTGGATGTCAGACCGGGCGTGCTCGCAGGTCGTCGCGTCGCTCGCTCGCAGCTCAGTGACGCAGGCAGTCACAAGTTACCAGACCAGTCTGGTTGGTCCTGTCACGCAGTCACGCACACGCGAGGCTTGGTGATGCGCGTGTGCACGCAATTCTTATTTATTTCCAACAAATATCATTTAATTGTTTTTTGTTTTGCCATGGATGCGCATTTAAAAGAAAACATAATAGAAATAGTTAGAAAATATGAGTGTCTTTACAACACTAAACACGAAGAATACAAAAATAAAAATTATAAATTATTACTGTGGGAGAGAATCGGCGCAACGTTGGAAATAGAAGGCAAGTACAATCATAACCAAGAAGGTATAAAAAAATACGGAGACCACACCACGGAAGCATAGCATAGCGGTTGCGTATGTGTGCGTGAATGGATAATTTGTGTTATTTTGTGGTTGATACACAATGTCATCATAAAAGACTACATTGTTTTTGATTTTCCGTGAGTACTTGTACTTGAGAATGAACACGCCGTGTGACGGTCGATCGGCATAACATGGTGTAAGCACAGAATAAATATTGCGTGCGGCTTGTGCGTACGAGCTGATCGGCATATCTTGGGTGATTCACTTTCGATATGGCGGTGAGGACTCCGTCTTTTTAAACATTCTTGATCATAACGTTATTATTACCTAAGTTATTGGTTTTATTATTAACGTTATTGGTACCTAAGTATATGTATAAGGGTTAAAATAAATATGTGGCAAAATTTAGGATGATCAAATTGTATGTTCGTTTTCTGGGCTCATGTGTAGATAGATATGCAGTGCGATTACGTAATGTTGATCATATCGGTTTCAAGCCGTCAAATTCATTAGTGCCTTGCGATAGAGTCGAAATTGCTATGAAAAAAGTGACAATCTGATTAAAGCCAAGTTTTGTGGTCGGGGCCTTGTTGCTAGGGAATGGTCGCAAAAAGTATGGCAGCAGTGGTTTAGGGGGTAATAAACTATTTCCATCTAAATATTGTCGAACAAATTCAGGGGCCCGACCACAGAACTTGGCTTCAATCAGATTGTTACTTTTTTCATAGCAATTTCGACTCTACCGCAAGGCACTAATGAATGTGACGGCTTGAAACCGATATGATCAACATTACGTAATCGCACTGCTGAATGTTCAAAAACGTTACTATCTTTCCTACGTCATTGCTATCTTTATGAGGCCGTTCGTTTTGAAGCATTTGGCGAAAATAACTGTTAAAAACGCTAAATATGACCACATTTGGCGTTCGCATTGGACATTTGTGGGCGAAAACTTTCTGAATCGTTTTCGATCACGTTCGTTCTGCACATGACAGTTAAATTTGACATATGAAAAGCAACTGTATTCCATTGCTGTATAAGGTCATTTTTCATTTGGTTTGGGAAGGATCTTTAATGTCATAAGTTGCAAAAATGGCAAAAATGTTGAAAAAGTTCAAAGCGAATTGAATTGAATTATTGTTAAAAAATATATAGGTATTTAGAAACTGCCCACAACGCCATCTCATCATCTCGAACGTAGGGTATGTTGGCCATAAATTTCAACGTCAACAATTAGAAAATTGTAGAATTGATTGATTGATTGGGCTTTTATCAAAAAAAAGTTAGACCCACTGTTATTAGCCCTTTTTATTTTTTTACGGCACACCGGCACCGCAGCGCGCAGCGGTGACACTCCCTAAGTGTGTTGTCCTTGAGAATCTATAGGGTTGATATTACCCTCTCTAATCTGTGGTATTACCGTCAAAGCGAGACGGCAATCTACTAAAGCAAGCAAGCAACATCATAATTTTTAATAAGGCTTATTTTTTCCTATATAATAATTTGTAATTTTATGTTATTATTATTATTATTTGTTATGGTACCGTAAAGTCCCCTTACTTCGCAAGGGAAACCTATTTTCGCCTTGATTAAAAAAACCTCGAAAAGTTAAGAATGATACCCCTTGTAAAAACTTCCAAATACGATGCAATTTTTCAACATGACTACAATTTTGCACACTATTTGCAGCTAAGTTCAAATTCAAGTTAATGATTGTCAAATTTCGCGCATTGGAAGTACTTAGCCCTCAGCTCAGTTTATATATAAAATCATTGCTTATCATAACTTTTGTTACTCTGAATAAACTTTGATTTCCTACGAGAAAACACCGCAGGTAAGTCAAAATGAGTTCGTAAAATATAATTCCCTACTATTATTCTTTAGTTAGAAGTAATCGTCTTGTTAATAAATAACAATAAAACAGAGAAAATTCAATTTGCATCGATGAAAATATCAATGCCGGTCAGGCTGTAGCCAAACTTCGCCTGCTTATAGGTCTGTCACTATATAATTTTACCCGATTACCTTTTTTGTCGTATGAGGTAGTGCTGGCCTCTGATGTCAGATTTTGTCAAACCGCCCGAGGGCCTCTGGCTTAACGACTGCTATTAATCAATAATAGCCGGGACCGACAGTATAACGTGCCCTCCGAAGCACGGAGCGATGAAAAACCGCACACCCGATTACCTTTAAAGAGTAGGTATAACGTTTTTATCATTTTGTAATCATCAGATTAGTTATAAGTGTACGAGTTTATTTTCTTCTATAGTGTCTTTTAAACAATTAGAATGACTTCGGTTTTAATATTGAAATAGGTGTCCGATTAATGTAGGTTACATGACGTAGTTGTGTTTATTTTTGTTCCTAATAAAATCTAATTGGTTGATAAACGGTATTTTCAACGTGATGCGAAGGGGTGGGTGTTAATTCAGTTTTTATCTTAGAATATACTAAATTAGATTTTCTAATTATAATAACTATATTCCCGCTAATAAAATTCATCACACCAATGAATTTATTTTTTTATCAACCCTAGCTGTCTAGTATGCAATGTATGGAAACGAGTGTAAGTCGGTGCCTAACTTCACCTTCTTTATATATTCAATTAAAAATAGACACTATGTCGTTCAAAATTAAATTCAAATTTATCTAAAAGGTTTATACATTGAAGATTATAACCCTTTTATTTTTATCTTCTATAGGTACCTACTTTTTGCTGGTAGGCGAAGTTACGGAAAAACACCGTACTACTTTATACGTAGTTTATAGCAGCATGTGACATAGATAAGATTTTATAATTTAACCGTTTTAGAATCGATTAAAAATCTAGATATTGCGTAGTTTCTCTAAAAACAAAAGAAAAAGGGCCGTGTAAAATAATGCGGATTTGTGCCCAACTTTACCATCCCTGCATTTGTGAAGCCATTTTATGACTTAAGAGGCTGGTTTTAAGAATCTTGCATGAAAAAGAGGCAATGATGCGATCCAGGATATAAAAGTAAAATAAAAGCCATTAGTTTGTTTATTAGTGAAGTGGGCAATGTTGGGCTGACTTTTATTTCAGCTTTCATACAAATATGTCATAGGAGTCAGGACTGCGCCTTCAAATGTACTGAAATACCGTTGGGCAATGTTGGCACTGTTGATTCTGTGCCACGCTGCCTAAAATTGTCCAAGACCATAACTTGAAATATAAAAGTCATTTTTTATACTGGAATCAACAAATCTTTCTTATTTCAATAGGTTTTTCCTATGCTGCCAGTTATAGATTCGTACCTTATATCCTGTTTCATAAACTTACATATTTTATGTAAAAAAATAATTGATATGAAAAGTCACTGACAAAGTTACATGCCAGTTGTTGCCCAAAACATTTTACACTTGTAGAAAATATTTTTGGTTCATAAAAAAAAAACAATATTTAAAAACAAATAACAAAATGATAGCTACTGCACGAAAAGTTTTAAATCCCTGTGTCGTGTTCCCAGTCTAAGAAAAATAATTGCACGAAAATACTTTGGCTCCGTCTAAATTTGTTTAGAATGACTATCATAGAAAAGTAAAAGCTTAAACACTCAATAATTCAAGAATATCAATTTATTATTTCAAAATAATTAAAATAAATTTATATCTCAAAATATGGATTGCATTATTTTAAGGCGGTTTTTTGCACTGTTATCCCCTTTGTTTACATATGTAAAATATCTAAGATGATTTGGAACATAAGTAGTTTTGGCGCTCACGGAGTAGGGATGCATGTTTTCAAAAATATCGACATATATATGTCACGTAAATATATATATTAATATATGTATATCGATATTTTTATCGAAGTAGGGTAAATACCGATATCCAACATATCAACCGCTCTACTTCATATTATTTATCGATATCATTCTACCCAAAATCGTCATTATCATCATAATTTTCAGCCCGTATTCGCCCACTGCTGAGCGTTGGCCACTTAATCTTGTACACTACTCATCTCGGTTCTATGCCAATCTTGTCCAGGTTCTGCCCGATTTGAGCCAAGATAAAAATCAATAATTATTTAGTAAGTAAATCAAAAAAAAACATAATAAAGTAAGATTTATTTCTAAAACTACAGAAAAATATATAAAAGACAGAAAAAAACATTATTTCGATATGTCGTGTTTCATATCGATATTATCGTATCGTCAAATTTAAAATATAGATGTTATTATCGATATTGTTGTGTCGATATTATTGATATATTTAGTTCTTCGATATTTCGTTGCATCCCATCACTGAGAAGTTTATGGTAACGTAAATTGCACCACTTTTACACACACTACTTTGACATAACCTGTTGAATAAATAAAAGGGGTTAGAAATTTCTGATGTAACTGTGTTAGCCAGTCTAAATAACGTAGAAAAAAATGCGTGAAAAAGTCAATAGATATACTCGTAATAAATTTATGTTGAAAAATTCATTTAAAGTTATTTTTGTCCGTGGGTAAAGATTGGAAGGGTGGGTAAAGTTGGAGGATTTCACTGTACATTTTATTATATATTACAATTTACAATATTTTAAAGAGGAAAGGGTTGTTTTTATTTGTATGTTTGATTGTCTATTACAATACAAAAAATCAAATCTTTTAATAATATGTACCGTGAAATCCTCCAACTTTACCTATCCATCCAATCTTTACCCACGGACAAAAAATAACTTTAAATCAATTTTATTAAACTAAAATAATACCAAATCTATTTTAAATTACCTAAATTAAATTCGATCACATAGTTATAGAAAGCTACAGCTATAGCTAATAACATTGTCTGTACATTATATCTCAAAAAATTGAGATCCCTACGAAAATTTCAATAATGTAACCCAAAGGTATAAAAAATTTGCCTCTAAATATGTCGATTACCTACTCGCTGTAAGGAACGGAATGACAGGTTGTCGTGGAAACGAAATAATAATAATTACGACGGGTATAAAAATGCTAAAAGTAAGAAGCGAGTCATGACTCATGAATCGCCCCGGCTTCGCACGGGTAGCGCTCACACGCGTACGTACATATACTGACTGGTAGTCATTGGTAATTTGAAAGGATTGTAATAAATTAATCATTAATGATTTCAGGTAACATAGCAAAAGAAACTTGGCGAACTTTGCGAGACGGATACGTCCGATACAAAAAACATGTCACAGGGAAAACGGGCTCCGGGAGGAAATATTCCCATTATATGTGGAGCTCTCAATTGGCATTCTTAGATGGGACGTTAGAACTTAGACCAACGAGCAACAACACTTCAGCACCGCAGGCTGGATCTGAATCTCCAGAGACACGAACCTCACGACAAGTTTCTCCATTTCCACAGCAATCATTGTCTCCGCAACCTTCCTGTGCAGAGACTCCTCCGGCGCAAGACAATGTCCTAGAGTATCTCCATAATGAGAATAGGAAGAGACAACATGATGACGTTGACCATCTGTTCACGAGCTATGCCAAAACGTTTAAAAAGTTATCGCCAAGGAACCGAGCCGAATTGAAAATTTCTCTAGCAAGACTTTTCGCTGAGGCGGAATTACGTGAACTAGATAGCGATTTTAAAATAAAAGAACTACGTGAACTAGATAGCGATTTTAAAATAAAAGAACCCCCTCAGACTTATGAAGACTGATTAAAAACTGTTCTAATATAATTTATCTATAGTTAAGCATTTCTTTACGTACTCTATGGATGATTAGTTCTCGAAAAGCTACGGCGCAAGGTAGTTGCAGTCTGACCGCGGACTCATCTAAAGGAGATGTTCAGAAATGGTACTTTATTCCGAGAAAATTCCAGCAGCTATAATATTACCTCATTTAAAAGCTTATGTACTGGACTACATAAATATATGTAATTTATATTTTATTGAGCCTCCATTTCTTAAACAAAATAGAAAATATTATGCTAGATATAAAGTTGAACAAATCTTTTAATATTTTCCATTCTATTGAGTTAGTGCGTTTTTCATGCACTGGGAATAAAATAAAACAGATATCTATCTTTTATATTTTGCAGTTTCAATTACTCTATTATACCATGTGAATATAAATAATAATAAAATAACAAAACGTTATTAACGCAATGTCATCAAAAAAGAATCCGTGTGAAGCCTGTAGGAAAAATAACTTAAGGTCATGTCATGTGTCATCCATTAGCTGTCAGTGCAAGATCTTCTCTTCTTCTTCTTTTTTTATTAGATGGCTTCTGCGGAGGCACTAGCCTACTAGCAATTTCGCCAATGTCAAGTTTAATAGTGTATAGTAATGTCACGTCACAGTCATTCATTGTCAAGTCAAAGTCACGAATCAGTAAAATGGTGGACATTTACTAAAACTTCCGTAGGAGATTTGGAAAAATCCCAAAATGCCATTTATATCTGCGTTTGATTCCTTTGCCTACACTCGTGCACAAAGTACACCACCTAATGGTTAATACGAACACCTAATGGTTAATATTCCACCAATATTACACATCAACACTCGAAGAAACAAGATTGAGAATAAAATCAAACTCTACAACACAACATTTTGAATTTTTGCAAAAAACCAGTGCAAGATCTACATCATTGTGCCGTGTTGAATGTCACTGTCGCCAGTAGTGTCAAATCAGTGTTGCCAGAGGTAAGGTACCTAATGTGGCAAGTTTTTTCTTTCTACTAAACGTAAAACAAAACTCAAATAAAAAAACACGGAGGCATTTTTTTTATTTCATTTGCTAGTCCTTATCAGAATAATATTCCCTTTCTTCACAATTCATGTCTAATATCTTGTTTAGAATTTTAAATTATTTTAGTACCAGCATTCATGCATTTTCCGAACATCTCTTTTGTAGCTCAAGTAGAGTGAAGAGCAGAAACCACGTGAAAGATAAACTATCGGTCGATTCCTATGGGATTTCGAACCATTCCCGAATCTCCGCGTGAGTGAACATAACTATTGTGAATCCTTTTGAACAATATAAATCGCCAGATGACAGTGGAAGTTCATCAAGTGCTTGCAGCAGTCCAAGGTACGTGAGTGCATTGTATTCGCTTTGAGCCTAGTCGAGTTTTTGAACATTGTTTTTCATCGGATACACTATTGTATTTCAATTTCAATTTATTCAATAATGATTATTACATCATTTCTGAATTTATAAAATAATAATAAAAATTATAATTATACAATAATAATAATTCAAAAAAATAATTAAGCAAAATCAAAATTTCAATACAAATAAGTAGTCAAACAAATTAAAAACATAAAGAATATAAAATAAAAAGTCAAGTCAGGATCTTATTACCTCTTAGATATTCATCCATTGAGTAGAAACACCCTTTAAGCAGGAGTTGCCTTAACTTAACCCTAAAAATATTTGGACTTTCTACAACTTTTAATTAAACAGTTTTTTTGCTTGATAGTCCGTGCAGTGTTTTGTGATATTTAACTTCGGAATAAGAGCAATTTCCATATCTTACCTTCGTGTGTCTAATTTACTTAATTTCTGCTCAACGGTTTCATATTTGTGCCTTTATTCCACAACATCGGTGAGAAGCACCATGATGTATAGGCTGGGAACTGTTACTAATTTAAGAATTTTAAAATGCTCCCTACAAGATTCCCATTGCGGAATCCGAACCATAGTACGGATCGCTCGCTTCTGTAGCACAAACGCTCTGTTTATATTATATTGGTAGCTATTTCCCCAACACCTTATGCTGTACCTGAGTTTCGATTCCACTAACGCATAATACACTGTTTTGAGCTGATCCATATCTTTCTCGTCCCGAATACTTCTCAGAGCATAGCATGCTGAAGCGAGAGTGCTTTCAACGGATGACAATTCTTGTTTCCAGATCCAGTTTAGATATTGATCTATATGAATACCCAGAAACTTTACAGTTTCGACTATAACCACCTTTTCTCCATTGATTTTGACATCTATTGTTTGTTTGTTAGCCACTGTAGACTTAAACAAAATTAGGTTTGTTTTACTTGCGTTCAGATAAAGGTTGTTAACATTATACCAGTTGTAAAAAGCCAGAAGTGCGGTGTTGACTCTTGCTTCAAGCTCTAACATGTCCGCTCCTGAAACGATTGCATTGGTGTCGTCAGCATATACAACCAATTGAATATCAGGGACAATCTGGGATATGGATTGTATAAGATCATTCAGAAAGATTACAAAAAATATTGGTCCCAAAATTGACCCTTGTGGTACACCACGCTTAATATTAATTAATTTAGATTTAATTACCTGTTGGTGTTGCATCCCACCAATTTGATTTGTAGATTTTATTTTCAACAAATAATTTCCTGTTTTGAAGATAAAGACTATGAGTTCTAACGCTTTATTCCTTATCCCATAGTGTTCTAGTTTAGCAAGTAAAATGCTATGGTCAAAAAAGTCAAAAGCAGCACTGAGATCCAGAAACATTCCTGCCACTTTATTTTTCTCGTTTAGTTTGCCTACAATGTCATTTACCAGCACATCAACTGCATCTACTGTTCCAACCCCTATTTGATATCCAAATTGTCGTTTATTTAGTATGTTATATTTGTTAAGATGAGATACTAGTCTATCTTTAAGTAATTTTTCAAATATCTTAGAGAGAGTCGGTAGCACTGAAATTGGACGATAGTTTTTTGAATATTTAAACGGGACTTAATCGCGCTGAAAACTTATTTTTACCTCGACGTTTCGATCAAGTTGCATTGATCGTGGTCACGAGAAGACTGAAGTAGCGGGTGTCAGCGTCGAGAAGGGCGAGCGTTGTCTCCAACTACCCGCATTTAGTTTTGTAAAAATTCAGAATTGTCACGACACACGACACTAACGACATCTGCAGATATCTTCTGACATAAACCGCGACGCGAACACTTGCTTATCACGGGATTCCAGGACGCAGCCAACTTGAAACCATCCTCTCGGTTGAAATTGGGATACTTTTTAATTTCAACCGCTTCACGTACAATCCTGGAGTAGTAGTTACGTTCCGTGGAGAAATCTTCGGGTCATGGAGTTCAATCCAGTGATTAGGGCCCGATTCAAGCAAATGCTCAGCAATTGCAGATTTATTTATCTGGCGGTTCTTTACAGCTGCAATGTGTTCTTTGACCCTTTCCGCTATAGTACGCTTGGTTTGTCCAATGTAGGAACTACCGCAGCTGCAATCTATCTTATATACGCCAGGAGTTTGAAAAGGAATGACATCTTTCGGTGTTCTAACATGCCTTGCTAACTTGGAAAAAGGAGTATAAACGGTCTTGATAGAAAAGTCCTTTAATAAAGCACCGCATCCGTCACTCCTTTTACATAAGGCATGAAAGCCCGCTGTCTATCGACATCAGACGTACTCTTATTATATCTGCCTCTAGGACGCCAACGTCTGGTCACCACATATCCGGTTTTATATTTAACTATGTATTCGAATCGCGACATTTTAAAAGTTACGATAGTTTTTTGGATCTGTTTTTGATCCTTTTTTGTAAACTGGTAGTACACTAGCTATTTTTAATTGTTTTGGAAAAATACATGATTCTATGCAATTATTGAAAAAGCATGATAGTGGCGCGGTCAAACAGTCTATATTTTCCTTTATGACGGTTATTGCAATATCATCATATCCATGTGATTTCTTAGATTCCATCTTTCCTATAACCTTTTTCACCTCATTTTCATTAGTATGTCGTATGATCATGTCATCTTCAATTCGTTTACAATTATTTCTAAGGTATGTCATTGCTTTTTCATGGTAATTTTTATTCTGAGACTCATTACGTCCCAAGTCAAAAGAATCTGCAAACATATCGGCTATTTGTTGGTTATCGTCAATAATTTTATCATTTATTTGTACCAACAGGTTTTCATTTTTCCTTGAATAAATTTTATTCCTATGTTTATTTACTATCTTCCATATATTCTTTATTTTGTTTCCAGCCTTCTCTACCTCTCTTTTAACTACAAGTTTCTTCGACAGTTTTACGACCTTTCTAAAGATTTTAGTGTATCCACTTCGGAACAGTGCCACTGTTTCATGACACCCAGTTCTATGCGCTGAATTTAAAAATCTCTTCATATTACTTGATATTTTAATTCCTTTTGAGATCCAGATACTTTAAGACACTGTTATTTTTTCAAGAAATCGTTAATGTTGCATTTCTGCAAATTGCTGTTAAGTAAACCTTTTCGAAAATCTGATTTATTTGTATCTGTAAAACCTCTAGTTTCCATTGTCAACCCATTTTCAGCCTCTTTATTGTATTTGCTGTTCTCAATTGACAAGGTACAAAAAATCCCCGCATGTCCATCGGCTAATTTATTATGATCAACCATAATGTTCTTTATGTGAACATCTGGTATGTTTGTTAAGACATTATTTATGCATGATTCTGAATCGTTCCGTATAAAAGTATTTTCTTTGATAAGATATCTGAAATTATAGCATTTGAGAAGGCTTAGTAACTCCATTTGGTTATTGCTCTCCTTCAGAAAGTTAACGTTAAAATCACCAAAAATAATACATCTCCTTCTGAAAAAGTGTTCTAGTAGTTTTTCTAATCGTATCATGAAGTCTTTAAAATTCTTTTCATCTGGCGTTCTATATATACACAACAAGAAAAAGTTCGAATCAACTTCTTTAATACCACATACCTCGAAGCTGTTCATTTTATATATACTTATCTTACAAATTTTTATATCTAAAATATTCCTATCTTGTCCACCTAATATAAAAGTCCTCCTCTTTTTTTAGTAGTACGAGAATTGCATGCAACGACGTTATAATTATCCAAACTAAACAAAGAGACTTCGTTCTTATTTAAGAAATGTTCTGCTATACATACAAAGTCAATATTTCTACTGTCTAAATATAAATTCAATTCATCTCTCTTATTGAAAATTCCACACTCATTTTGATAAAAACAGTTAATATATATCATATTATTACTATTACAATTTGGACCATCTACTAATTCATCTTCAACATTCTCTATAGTTTTACTTGTAAGTGTTTGATATTCATGAGTATTCACGAAAAAACGTTAAGTCTGTCCCATTCTGATCTACGTTTCCAGTCTGCGTCGTATAGCCTGGGTACTCGTTGATTTCTTCAACTAGTTTCTGTAAATCTTGAATTATTATATTCAAACCATACATGTTAACTACCCCGAGACGTTTTGAAAACATTTTGTGGTCGCAGTCAAGGTTGAGGTTAGAATCCAATAGAGTAGGGTATTGGTGTTTCATTGTCGAGGTATAGTAAATTGTTGAAAGACTCAATCCTGCAGTTATACATTGTTGAGTACACATTGTACTTGTATGTAGGTAAACATATAATGATGTTGGTAGGTATGTCTTAGAGGCTTCAGATTCTCTCTTAAACACACCACTAACTCCAGGTAGTTATTCGTCATAAGAAAATCTTCCTCACCCACAAATATGATGCAAAAATCGGATTTCGAGTATTTTTTAGGGTAGTATTTTTTACAATAGGGTTTCCGGTAATAAAAAGTATCGTGTTTATTATGGAAAGTCTGGTCAAGTAGATTATGTACACGATTTTTTCGGTCGCTGCTAAGAAGACAGACTTGATTCTTATCTTTCCTTGCTTTTAATGTTGTCTCACCTACAGGTTTGACACATTTTGGCATAGAATTCGAACCAATAATAGAAGAAACCCGGTTCTCAGAGAGGTCTTGACTTAAACTTTCATATCGGTCCATTGAAAATATCATCTCAGACTTCTTCTGCACGGGTACGACAGGTACCGCACTAATTTGATCATATGCCCTACGACGCGGTTCGGAGCATGTGATTAGTGATGCCATGTCATGTCCTGACTTAGTTGTATGGTACATGCCATTGAGCGGAGAGTTTAATGGGGTAAAATGTTACTCCTATGTTACTCTTTATAGTGGAAATAGCTCTGCAATTTGGGGTAGCAGGTAAATATTTTTTGGTTGAGTTCAATTCATCTCTTGTCTGTGTAACTTTATTAGATAAATTTTTAAGTACATAAATCTGTCTGTCCTTATCCACCAAAGTTTTTTTTAAGATTATTACTTTCACTGTTTAAGTTTTCTATTTCTTCGTGCGCTATTTTTAATTCATTTTGCAAGTCTTCCACCTCTTGTTTTAACTCAATAGTTTCTGAGGATTCCAAATCCAAAGTCAATGTCAAGCTTTTCATGGTAGCCTCTAGAATGGATGAATTCATAGTCGAACTAGCGTAGCTCAAAACAGAAAGATCCTGGTCTGATCTTGCACGTCTTAACGGTTTTCTTGTAGTAATATTATCCATATTAGAATATTCAAGGATCCAGATGATTGACCATACACGGTATAAAAATAAAAATAACAAAAATAAAATAAAATGTGCAAATAGTTTTGAGCTGCCTGGGATGCGAACTCTGGATACTAGCGCTCTCTTATGTAGATACTCCCCCATCGCGTCGTCCACTAGACCAAAGTTACATATGAAAACTGATGCGAAATTGGTTGTCTGCTCCTATGAATCAGCCGAGTTCTATTATTTTTCGACGGTAGTAAAACAATCTGCATTCACCCACTAACTTGAAATATAATTATTAATTTTCTTAATTGTATATTTAGTCCTGGATAATGTCACTGCGTAGGTCTAGAAATGCGTTTTATTAAGACTAAACTCGCAGTTTTATTTTGATTGTCCAGAATTCACGTCAAAATTGAAGAGTTCACATTTAAGATTGTCCTGTTATTGTCACGGTTTTTGTCACAATTGCGTGTTTTTACACTTGGATAACATTTCCACATACATTTTAGCACATTGATAATATTATAGATCAGCTTTTGTACTCAAATTTTACTTATTTATATTTTTAAAACACAATTTAATAAGAAGTAATCATAATCTGGTGCTGAGACCAGGGATGGCTGAAGCCAGTGAAGTATGAACACTACAAAGGGACAATACGTAGGTACCTAACCGACGAAAAAAGATGTTCAAAAACTCGACTAGGCTCACACGGACCTTGGACTGCTGCAAGCACTCATGGTAATAAATAATAAATAAACCTTTAACAAACTGACAGTTTTTCTCTCGTTTCAATAGCCTTCCTGTAATTGATGCCTAATTTATATTATTATGTAGGTTTCATCATTAACAGCCTGCATTAGTCCACTGCTGGACATAAGCCTCTCCTAATGCACGCCACTGAACCCGATCTTCGGCGGAGGTTTCATCAAATCATGTAATTCCTCAAAATAGCTTTATGACATATGAAAATATCAATAAAATTGATTTCCATATGATTCAAACTCTCGATATGTATAGTCCTTGCACTGCAATTCTCTTCCAGTGCGACCGCGAAGCGCGAGCGATGCGTCCCCGTTTCAACTTGGGCAAAAATATGTCCGGCCGCTGGATGTTCGGCTGTTCTCTACATGTCGCATTTCTCAACTGATTCTCGTGAAATTTTGTGAGCAGGTTATAAGGCACTTTTTGTCGAATCAGTTTTTCGATATTTTTCAAACTGGCGGAGATATGGGGGTTGAAAAGGTAAAAAAATATATTTCAGCCATTTCGAAAAATGATCAATAATGTCACAAAACTTTTTTGTATACGCGTAAACTTCAAGGGTCGGGGGTGTGAGGGGGTGGAAAATAAGGAAAAAAATTGTATTGCGAGGTCTACAACTCAGAGCCACTAACCATTATGGACCCAAACGTACTTAGCAGCAGCAGACGAATCTTGGCATAATAGCAACAATAACGCTTCTTCATAAAATTAACTGTCTAGCATTTCTTCGCCGACAACCTATGCTATAGGTATGGCTACTGTCAGAGTGCAGCTGCACCGAGCACGCAGCACGCCGCGCGCCGCGTGAGCATCTGATCCTCTGCGCGATGTGTTGGTTTTACATACGTTTTGCGTGACGTGCAGCACCGCTCTTGCCGGCGCGTGACAGTGCTGCAGTGCTAGAACGCAAATGACACGCGCACACGCAAAAGTCACGACGCTCACGTGCAGTCGTCTATCTCGATGTTCATATGTATTTCTTTGTAGAATAAAACGTATCTGAGTCCCTAGAAAACCTAATTAACCAGGTTCAATTTAGTAATATTCTAAGTCCTCATTCTGGGTACTTCCCAATGGATCATATGACTTCTCATTAACTGATCACATCACACAGCGTTCTCATCCGATCATAATATGGGCGACATTCGGCTGCAAGTAAAATAAATATTATCATTTTCTCTTCAACAAAAGATCTATAATACAATCTCAGACTAAATATTACTAAGTATCCTCCTAGAATACAATTTCTACAGATTGAAGAACGGCAGTACCCCCTACATTAATGTATGGCTAGATGAGGTAATAAACTAGCAAAACACGCCAGCGCTGCCAAAAAATAACTTATGCCAATACATTATATACTGTTAGAATATGCTTATCAAGGCCTTCAATTTGATAAAAACCCATTCCCATTGTAAAATTCGAACAAAATAATTTTTATTTCTTATTTGAAAATGGAGCCATAATGAAGGCAAATAAAAAAAAAGCAAAAAATAAAGATGTAAGGAATCTAACGATACCCCATACGTCTAAATCTGTTCAGGCATTTAAAAGTTATGGTGGAATAAAGAGACTCACATACATACAAACATACATACACTCCTTGAATGCTAAAAAACAATACGCTCCTTTTTTTGGGCAGTCGTGTAAAAAGGGAGAGTAGATGGGGAGAAAAGCAGTTAAAAAGCGCAACGCAAGCAGGTGTATCAAGCCTGGCCTGGCAGTCAGCTGTCCTGTCTGTGAGCGTTCAACCTTTATGCGAAGCATAGAATACCTAATAGTACCCACCTGAGGTCACCACCCCCCGGACGATCACCGTGTGAACGGAAACAGCGGGCGCTGGTACTTTACTATTATTTATTCTCTGGCACGGGGGTGGCAAATGGATATGCAAGTTTTGTCACGTGAGTAGGTACCTAACGTCTGTGCGGGGTGGAATTTAATGGTTATTTTGAATGCGCTTTGGTTTGTTTTGGTTTTCGTGAGAAATTTCCATTCTTAAAGAAATTTCGACGTAAGTATGAGTTACTTCTTTATTCTGTGGTATGAGTGACATAGGTAGGTATAGCTTTCCTACGGCGAAAGGTTTATGCAAGTGTTAGGTTTATTTCCAATATACTTAATACTTAAAGAAATCCTCCACTAGCATTGTTTGAAGCTACAACATGAATTGCGATGCGTTTCACTCACGGGGTTAAACGCTATTTCCCAATTAAACAAGTCAGGATCAATGACCGACCCATACCGTGGGAAAAGTCAGTTAAATACTTAGGAGTCACCCTTGACTATCGACTCAACTTCAATGATCACATCCACGCCGTCCACAAAAGGGCGGCATTCTACCTATACCGCCTCGCGTTACTCCTAGGCAGGCGCAGTAAAATGTCTCTTAGAAATAAGTTGACACTCTACAAAACCTGCGTCCGACCGACAATGACATACTCGTCCGTAGCATTTGCTCACGCCTCCCGCATCTCCCTAGAGAAACTTCAGATTTTACAAAATAAATTCGTTCGCGGTGCATTAGATGCCCCCTGGTATCAGAGGAACATCGACCTGCACAGTGATCTCGAGCTTCCCTCGATAGTTCAATATATGAAAAATGCCTCTCGCCGCTACTTTGACGCGGCACTTCATCACCCCAACCCTCTAGTAGTTCAGGCCTCTGACTACACGACAGACGCGACAACAGACGCACGGCCCCTTCGTAGACACCCTAGAGACATCTTGAGCGATCCGGACGATGAAATCGCTGCCGCAGTGCAGGCAGCGATTGATTCGCCCACTCCGTCATCTTCACCATCTTTCAACACAATTAGACACAGACACCGACCTCGCCGGATGCGAGGTCGAAGGTCCCGTAATTAATTTCGACTTTATTCGCCTTCGAGTTTCTTGCCGATTCTTCTCGAAGGTGTATTCCGAATCGGTGGTCAGTTATGCAATTCATTTAAAGGGCTCCAGCCATTTCATGAGGGCCCTCTCGATCACTACCTAACGGTAGAGATCGAGGGGTGTTTAGTTCGATACTCCCCAAGTAATCAATGGCAACTGTCCAAGCCGAGGTTCGTACCCCCTGGGTGCCCTTGAGCAAGTGGCCAAAAACTTAACTTTGGCGTGCGCCTTTTGCGTCACGCATTGCGGCGGAGCGCTTTTGCGCCCGCCCCACCGTCCGGTGACGCTGTAGAGGTCAGTTATAGACCAACAGCACATATCCTTTCTAAAAAAAAAAAAAAAAAACAACATGAATTAACTAATAATAAAAACATTTGGGTTTGTAGATCAGATAATGCTTGTGCCTACCTAAACTGAAACATTTACTTAAGTATTACCTACCTACTTAGGTACCTATCAAACAAATCAGTTCATATTTTATTAGAAAAAATAACCACCAACTTTTAATAGCATCACAAAATTATGTTCATTTCATCGAATGCTATTTAATATTAAGAAATTCGTGAAAGGGCTCCACTTTCTCTAGTTTCTCTATAGTTAGCTACAGTACACCGACATCATCGAAAATGTAAGTATAACATAATCCATTATTCATTTTCGTTATGCAATTAGTTATTAGGAACATTTACAATAAATAAGACCGTTCTCTATTAGATAATGATCGCGGAGAATGAGGCATTACTACGATCCGCTTTTCGTTTTTAACACGTAATCTTAGATGATTCAATTAAAAACTCAAGTAACATTATTTTGTAAGTAGTAATTTAGGTACTAATTAAAAAATAAGATATATATTATCTAGTTGAGCCTCACGGTGCTGCCCACGTGGTCATTTTTCTGAGTGAAAGTAGCCTGTGTTTTTTTTCTTTTCCTCTTTTGAGGATTTGGCGTCACACTTCTCGTGTATTTGCCAGTGTCAGGTTTTTCATTTTCTTACCAGTTTTCTTCATTTTTCTAATTCGAGTAATATTTTCTTTTGCTTACTTTCTTTTTTTTTATTCTTAAAACGAGGGTAACAAAATAACTATTTACTAAAAACAACTAGTTAATAACTTATATACGGAATATCGGAGAAAGGAAAGGATGGTCAGAGGAGCAAGGAGAGGATACGTGAGTATTAAGAATAGAACATAGTATAAAAATAAAATATATTATACATACATAATGCAAAATTATAATTTTATGTCGTTAGCTTCAATAAATGAAGCTATAGGACTTTATATATAGGAATATAGTTGTTATGGAGTAAACATTGTATATTTGTAGGAAAAGGAATTTAAAGTTTAGCCAGGTCTTTGTAAAACGTAGTCTTATCGTACAAGGGGCAGTTAAATATGATGTGGTTAATATCCCCAACATCTTCACATTTTGGAGAGTCATTAATTCGAATTCGACAAAGATGTGCCGGACTGCACATGTGACCCAAACGTATACGTATAAGCACGCATGTGGCTCTCTTGCTAAGTCTTACCTTGGAGAACCAAGGCTTCACTTGAATTTCGGGTTGTATGGTACAATAATATTTTCCTTTTAAGCGGGCGCTACTCTTCCATGCTTCACTCCAAGATTGTTGGAGATGAAGTTTAGGAAGAGCAGCGAGGTCATGGGTATAATTTTTGAAAGGAAACACGTCTCCACACTCTGTCACGCTTTTTCGTTGCCTTTAATTCCAGAATGGTTCGGAATCCAGGTAAACGAAACCGCATATCCCTCGCTTACGCAGCTGAAAAGTTTTCTCGAGCCATAACAATTACAGGAGAAATGACAGTATTCCTTTGAAGGGAAATTTAGAAAGGGCTTGTAATGCACTCATGGAGTCAGAGAAAATTACAGAATTTTTAAGTTTCATTATAACGATGTATTATAAGGCTTTATATATTCCGTAGCACTCAGCTGTGAAAATTGAGGTTTGTGAAGGAAATTTTATTTTTTCGACTATGTTATACTGTTGATGAAACAGGCCTACACCAACACACAATCACTGTCGAAATGTTTCGAAGCATCACTATAAATATGATGCCAATTTTGCCAACGTTCTTCAATTACCGAATCAAAATACGTGTTTGCATATGGATTACATTGCATTTGGATGGTTTGTTTGCTTTTAGCGATAAGGCCGCCCATTGTGACACTTCTTCTGCTATTGTTCCTTTATTTTTTGTTGATTTTGTTTGTGGTGTGTGCAATAAAGAATTTATCTGTCTATCTATCTATCTATCACCCTTTACAATACCTATGTTAAGATGAATATCTGGCGAAATCATAAGAGTTTTACAGTTAGTTTCAAATAGTGCAAGATTGGGTGTACGGTGAGTTGGAATACTTATTGTATTAAATTTGTAAAAAAAAATGATAAATTTGTAAATTTGTTTTGTTTAAATTGTATTAAGTAACTAGTAATCAAATGAGGTGAAGATTTGTGAGTCCAATATTGAGAAGTGTTAATTAGTTGTTAAATTCGATTTAGTTTTATAATGTTCTGAAAAGGTGTTCTAAAAACTGTAAAATGCGGAAAAAGAATCTATCTGTCAGAAACTGTCGCCGTCATTGCAGAGGTGGTTCAACACATTCAACCTGTAAAGTGTTTATAGGTCTGTTTTTCATGGCAAGGGCTATGATCCTAAGGGCTTTAGTCTGGACAGCATCCAGTCTCTTCTTCGCAGTCGTGCTACAGGGCTCAAACAAGAAAGTTCCATAATCAAGAACACTTCTAATCAGAGCATTGTAGACCAACTTTAAAGAGAAGGGATGTGCGCCCCTCCAAACACCCGACAGGCACCTAAGGATATTAAGTGAGCGTTCACACTTACCAGAAATATATTCACAATGTGGTAATCCAGTTAATTTTCAGTCTAGAATTAACACTAAAAATTTGAGTTTAAATACAAATGGGCTCTCCGTTGTCTAATACAGTTATAGGTGGAGCTTGTGTGTGTTATTCCCGGATCAAAAATACCTCTACCACAGAATACCTAATAATGCCTTCTACACAGAAGCTAGAAGCTCTAACAAGAAGGTTTTTAAACCTTCTTGTTAGCTTCTATCGCTTCTATTGCGATATTTTCGTGAGCTAGTAGTAGGGCCTACCAGTGAAACATGCCCGTTGCCCACGATTCGGCACTTATTTTATTGAAAGTTCACTTAGCACTGCATAAATAAAAAACAAAATGTAGGTACCTAGTCAGTTGCCGTTACGTGATCGTAAAATATGGATTACTTATGCAATTTATTATACCTATTCTATTGTTCAACAGTCACCAAGTACTTACAATTTGAAAGATGAAATAGTGTCGGTATTATCTAATTCCGATTGCTATGAGGTTTTCATTATATTTTAATAATATTTGGTCTTAGATATTTTTTTAATTGGTGAGTGACAACTGTAAATTGCTAACTATCGATTGGAAAGGCATGAAAGTGGGGCAAGGAAAGTTGGCTAACAACAATAAACTACTTAGTAATCCCAATAAAGTAACTAATGTTGATTGTAATTGTAGGTTATAAAAGTAAGGTAATACGGCACAGAAATCAGAGTAAGAGCACAGATTAAATAATCGTTACGATTTCCTTACCTGTAGAAATGTCCACTGGAAAATTTATTAATCTGGCAAGATTAAAGATAGCATAATCACTAGGTAGAAGGTTTTACGCAAGAACCCGAATATATGTATTTAACAGCCATAAAAAATATTAGGTATGATAGGGCAGGGAATGTTTAAAATAAAAACACAAGAGGAAAAAAAACGATTGCTGACAAAACTAAAAAAAAAGGCATGCTTTAGATTCATGATTTTCAAATACCTATACGATGCAGTCGGAGGCATCATGAATTTCATTCTCCTTTGACGGGATCAGCTAGAAACTGGCGAGGTACTTACTCCTCATGGCTCCGACTGCATCTTATATGTATATATATGAAAGAAAGTCAGAAATTCGTGTTAGTTACACTATTTATAACTCAAGAACGGCTGAATAGAATTTATAATCTTTGTATTTCTTGGAATTTTGAAATTTCTTTCCTAAAGTGGTGATGCGAGTGGCAAAACTTGACCGCGGGCGAAGCTGCGGGGTGCATTAGTAAGTATTTAAATATCAAGAAACTAAAGCTTGTTTGCCTCTTTTTAGTTTTGTTCGCAGTAGTTTTTTTATAATAACTAATTTTTATTAAAAAAATAATAGTTTATATTTTTAAGAATTTATATATTTTAAATTATTAATAAAAAATATTTTTCAATTTGTTTTTTTTTTTATTTATATTTATATATATTTTCAATATTTTTCAAACTGCTTTAAAAAAAATACCAAATCAAATCAAATTCGTTTTTTGTGAGCATAGGTGGTTAAAGGTGATAAAATAAATTATAATACATAGTTCGCTAAGTTCAACCTTTTAGTCACTCAATAATTCAAAAAAGTAAACACAATATAAAATATAAATTTAAAATTCGATTAAAACTTAAAATTACATAATATATAACAATACTCAGTCTTACAAACAATAATAGCATGACAGCAAATTAAAGTAAAATGTAATCTAAAACAATTAATAAATTTGGCCACAATTAAAAAATATTGATTGGATTATGTCGGGATAGTAAAAACAGTAATAATAATTATGTAAAAAAAAATAAACAAAAATTTAATTACTTGTTAATATATGGTTCAATCAATAGAAAATGACATTAATTTATATATCATACGTAATTGTCATCCAAATAGTCCCTTACATTGTAGTATATCTTCTTGATGAAACATTTCTTACGTATACATTTAAAAATATTTATGCTCGTACTGTTTTTTTATTATTCTTGGAATATGGTTCTAAATACAAGGGGTCATACCAAACACGCTATTGTTTAATAATGCTGTTATATTGGGGGGAAAGCGTATTTTAATACAGTGTCGTATACTAATCAGCGACTCAAACTTTAGTTACTTTTTTAAGCATGAGCATAGGAAAACTGGTTAAGTTTCCTACACAAACTATCAACATGGTCCTTCCAATTGAGTTTGGAGTCATTATGGAGACCTAGAAATGTTGTATTCTTTAACTCACAAATATTGTGTCTAGCATAATTTATTTCCAAATTACTAGACAGATTAGTTCTGCTTTTGTAATCATGACATTGGTAAGGTCAAGATTTATTAAAAGATTATTAGATTGAAGTCAGCTAATAATGTTTTTTAAAGTTTCATTAATACAAGGCTCAATAGTTAATTTGTCATTTTCTGCAAATATTACAGTACTATTGTCTGCAAATAACACCATACGATTCTTAGTGACTCTAGGTAGCTCCTTAATATATATGATAAAAAGGAGAGGCCTCAAGACGCTTCCCTGAGGCACACCATATTTTACTTATCGATATTCAGAAGAATATAATATTTATTTTTTAAGTTCTGGACATATTATTCTTATTTGAGTCAAATTGGCAACCTAACATTTATTTCTCCCAGTATAATGACAAAGTCCTTTTTGGTAAAGTTTTTTACATTTTCTGAAGATTATACGTGTTGTAGAGTTGCTCCAGGCTTCCAGAATCAGGTCACCTGGTAACTATTTCCGACTAGATACTTAGATCCTAAATGGTCATTCAAAATGAAAAATTATAAGAAAAACCTCAAGATGGTTTTCTAATACCTATTCAATGATGCCCCACAAAACATAGTTCATCGACTTTTTTTTCTTTTTTACAATGTGGCGTCTAGTTGTCGCTATTGACACTCGCAAGATTAAGATAAATCGATTGACGTAAGTCATAAAAATCGGCCTGCGCGTTTGGTCTAGAGCGCCGCAAAGGAACAAACATCATACATACATATATAGGCTAACAAACACATTACTCTCCTTTGCGTCGCGCAGTCGGGTAAATAGCCATCTACTCCATGTTCAACGAACCGTATGTTTACGGACAATTGGTCGTTAATATCAGGGTGTGAACGGAGGTAGGTACGTGCTTGGCGTAGCTGGCACGGCATTTAAAAGAAAATGTTCACGAGTCAACTAGTCATGTGGAAAGGGAGTGGTTATGAGGGGGAGTTGAAAATCGATGGAGCTGATAGCTGATGTTTTGTTTTGTAACACTTCAGTGAAATACTAATAACAAACTCTACTATATAATCAAGAATGCATAAAAAAAGAAGGATGCCACACCGCCATATCGAAAGGTCGCCACATGGCAGCAAGATCTTAGTCCTTGTTAGTCGTGTTAATTCTGTCAAGTTCTCAGGGAAAATCAAGACTCTGTATTTTTTTTCACATTCCTAACAAACGAAATAACAAGTCTGCCAAAAAAACATCAAGAGCATTGGTGCTATACCTACTTTTGCATTGGTTTTTAATATCCTAGAAGAAAATAGGAGGCTTTTTTTCGCGATAAACAGTAGTCTGCGCGTACGAAGTTGCGGGCGGGAAAGCTAGTACATTATATTATGATCTCTATATATTATAAAGTATAGAAATTTGTTTGGGTCATATATCTATACTTATAATAAAGCAATAGGAACGAAATAGTCTGTAAAAATATAATAAACAAAAATAATGTGTTGGGTACTTCAAATCGTGTCTGTCTGTTTGTTTGTTTGCGCATCAAGTATAAACTACTGGACTGATTGCGATGCGGTTTTCATTGTTGAATAGCTTAGGGTTTGACTTACAAACTAGGGTACTTGGTATCCCAATCTGATGAGTAGAAGCCGAGCAATTGATAAAAATATTGATGACGGCTGAAGGAATTTTGATCCAATGTTGGTATATTAGTATTTTAGGTCCTGGTATAGCACATAGAGTACTTTTAACCTAGAGAAATGACCACGCGTGTGAAGCCGAGGGCATCAGCTAGTAAAATAATAAATGAATTAGGCAGTCATTGAGTAAAAAGCAGAGTTACGAATGTAACGACATAACTTTATTCCTGAAAAAGTAAAGGTCTTGTTGTTGAACTACACATAAAACATAAATATAAATATATATATATATATATATTCAGGACAATTCTACACCAATTACCTAGCTCCAAACTAAGATGTACTATTGGCAACAGATAATGATTGCACCTTGCAGGATTTGAACCCGCATTTGCTCGATTTAGTACCAAAAAAATAACATAAAAACATAAAAAGTCAAATCTCTTGTTCTGCGCTAAGGACAGTTTTAAATCTCCCTAGTCTTTTATCGCAAGAACCTGGGAGGCAATTCTCACAAAGTGATATAAACATCTTAGATAAATGTAGAAAAATCCATACATTTTTCGATATATATCTATTGTGATATTTATATCACTTCGTGAGAATTGCGCTCTTGTCTTCAAGAGCCGTTTTAAAGTTGCACGAGAGTTTTTTTTTGGCAATTCTATTTTATATATCAATAGTATTCTACTATATACCAAAAAAACTCCAAAAGTGCAGTGAATACACAGTTTTTTTTATCCGCCTTATATTTAAGTCACATCCATTATATCCATCTGCTATTACTAGAAAAAGCGGGAACGTACTGTTCTTAAAAAGAGAAATAATCTAAATTGAGTTTCAAGTTCATTGTTCATAGCGATTCTCCAATAAGGGGCTGCCCGCTTTGCCTTTTTCACACTGGCACCTTCTCATCAAGCTTAAACAGAAAAAGTGTAAATAAGTACAAGCAAACATCACGAAAACACATTGAAATAGACATAAAATAATATTCATAATATAGTATCGATGAATCATAGCCACAAATATACAAAACACGATAAACGTACCTTGCATATTTTGTCAAAATCCGTCGAATTTCTGTTTTTCCGCGGTAAGTATAAAAACGTCAGTATAATTAAGTAGAATTATTATATATATAATTATTATATATATATATATATATATATATATATATATATATATATATATATATATATATTGCTCGTTTTGGGCCCCCCTCCCCTTAACAAAGCTTCCGTATAATGAATATAATAAGAAAAAAGCTTTAGGGGACCTAAAAAAGCTACTAATGAAGAATATAACGTTACATATAAAAATATAACGTTACGTATAACAATATAACATAGCATATAAAAAAAAAACTCTGTCTATCCGGATGTTTTTTCGCACATCACTTACTAACTATACTAGCCCGATTGAAATGCGGTTTTCACTGTTGGATGATTTTTAGTACTTACACCAGATTTTAAGTCAAAGCCTAAACTGTTTTAACTTAAACGGATCTCAATCCGTTGAGTAGAAGCCGAACTATCGTTAAAATTATTTTTGAAGGCTTTGATGAAATTTGGTTTTTTGTACTTCATTGGTATACTTTATAGTCCAGTAAAATGTAACTACACGTGGGCAAAGCCACGGGCACAGCTATTAATTAATAATAACGCTTGCACACTTGTACCCCGCACGAGGATTTGTGTGGCGGTTGGCATGGACATTGGATACAAACCCGAGAATGAAACAAACATTTCTACTCAACAGGCAGTTGCTATACCTTCCTGCTGAGCTAGTCCAAGGTTCGAATCCTGGCTGAGGCAGATATTTGTGTGACAACAAAAGTCAAGACCGAAGTTGATGTAAGGGGCGCGCGGCTAGGTTTATGGACCGTCGAATAAAATACAAATTTCGCGCTAGTGTGTGTTCGTTCAGACATTGTAGATTTAGTGAGTGGGCGAACATTTCTATCATTTAACCAAGCTCAACTTTTCAAGAGCGATGGAGTCCTGACACAAATTACTCAATGTACCTCTGGAGAAGTATACGACAATTCATCTTCCTGATTAATCCATATGGATTAGAGTTGCATTGTTATTCTATTATTATAAAATACCCTGTATTGGACAGATTATGCATGGAGACATTTTCCAGTTTTCCCATGGATTTTTACCATTTTCTGGGATAAAAATTATCCTATGTTTTATTCCAGCTATCTCCATTCTAAATTCTAATTCGCCCCCCAAAAAACAAACAACGAATCACTTTTATATTTTGGTGTGAATTATATATGCCTTCGTTTTCATTTGAGGTGTGACGTCACTTGCTGTGTCGTCATTATTTATTCCCGCAGTGTACAATGTACATACTACATAGAATTTCACCGTTAGTTCAGTGTGGTCACACGGCGAGCGAAACTGACATAATTATGAACACTTTCTCACGTTCTTCGTTTAACCCTGTTAATGCCTTGAGTTCATAAACAATGGTTAAACATCAGTAAGTTAACTTTAAATTGGCATGGGTTTTTGTCTAAGTAATCTTTAGTTTAACAATGATTCAAATGTAATGTATAAGTCCAATATAAAGTTACTAGCTTTCACGCCCGCGACTTAGTCCACGCGGACTACAGTTTATCGTGAAAAATAGCTTCCTATGTGCTTCTACGATATTAAAAACAAATGCAAAAGTAGGTATATATCACCAAAGCTCTTGATATTTATTGACAGACTTGTTATTTAGTTTCCATGGGAACGGCTCCTTACAGCGAGTAATCAACATTTTCCAGTATTCCCGCGGAAACTTTAAATTTTCCGAGATAAAAAGCATCTTATGTTTTAATCTAGGGTATAAGCTGTCTCCATTCTAAATTTCATCAAAATCCGTCCAGCCGTTATCGCTTTAAAGCTCCCCAAACAAACAAACAAACGGACAATGTTTCACTTTTATATATTGGTATGAAGAAGCATTCTAAGATGAATATTCAGACGTTATTCAGAAGATAGTTTTTTCACAAATAGTTTCTTCTCAAAGCTTGTAACTCTAGACAGTCTCAGCGCTTTCAGGCAAAACTTGTAAAAAAAAAACGGCAAGAAAAATTAATTTTCTTTTTTCAAAAAGAGTTCAACGCGCTCCGGATACTGCACTAAAAAATTGACCTTTGTTAACAATACGTACTGAACCATAATGTTAACAATACGTACTGAACCATAATGTTAACAATACGTACTGAACCATAATGACAATCAAATACAGCAATGTTTAAATTGACCTTTGTTAACAATACGTACTGAACCATAATGACAATCAAATACAGCAATGTTTAAATTGACCTTTGTTAACAATACGTACTGAACCATAATGTTAACAATACGTATTGAACCATAATGACAATCAAATACAGCAATGTTTAAATTGACCTTTGTTAACAATACGTACTGAACCATAATGTTAACAATACGTACTGAACCATAATGTTAACGATACGTACTGAACCATAATGCTAACAATACGTACTGAACCATAATGACAATCAAATACGGCAATGTTTAAAAAAGTACTCGTTTTAATGTTTTCTACTAAATAACTACTTATTCTATTTCCACTCAGTAGCGGAAACAAACTTGTAACATTAATCATCTAACAAATCCGTTAGTGAATCATCCAGAGATCCAAAGACAAGCCGAATTGAGTCGTTTTGATCTTTGCCTTACTTATTAGTGAGGAATAAATAGCTCAGACAGTCAGACAGACGAATATTTGTGTGTTTATTTGTCAGTCGCGACTCGACACAGAGAGCTGTGGTTAATTTGAGTGAAACTAAAAGTGGGCTTGTAGTTTGGGATTTAATGAAAGTGAGATTTTGTATGAATGGTACCTACGAATAATATGTTACAAGGTCTAGTCTATGAGTATGATTGTCTGAAACTTATTTAAAGTGCGTGTCTTTTAGTAGTATAATCATTTTTTTCGCTGATTACTGCGAAGCAAGGGAAACGTAATGAGTTTAACAGTCTATGTATGTATTTATGTATGTATGTATGTATGTATATGGGTATGTGGATGTTCCACTATAGCGTCGCCCCTATTGGTTAGATTGTGACAAGCGAAAAATCAATGGATCCGTCTTCAGGCATAGCATAAATAATATGCTTCAGGTATAGAGTGTCATAGGCTATTTTTTTACCCGGCTACGGTGAAGCAGAGGAAGGGTTATGTGTTCTTGTTTGTTTGCATTTAAAATCCAAACATGTGAAGATTTGCACAGGGATAAAATGAAATGTTGAACCATTTATTGTAAGAAGTTAATGTAATATAGCACTTTTACAAGTCAGTTTATTAAATGTCTCACGAACGACGAGAAAAAATAATAGTTTAATAAAACTAAAAACGCGCTTTATATGGAAAACCAAACTAAAAATAGAAAAAAAAAATATAATGTAAATAAGAACAAATGTTTTCTTTCAAAAAAATCGTGGGGTGCATGGGTCAATAGTTATAAATATTTCATTGACAGATATGAGAAACACCCCACGCTTTTTTTTAAATGAAACACTTTTTCTTATTTACACTATTTAAATTTAATTTCTATTTTTTAGTTTGGTTTTCTATATAAAGCGTGTTTTTTAGTTATTTAAACTATTATTTATTATTATTTTTCGATTTATTGCAGTGTCATCGGTCTTTGACAGTTGTGCAAAATTTGAATGAAATCTGACCGTTTCAAGTGGGTCAAAATAGCGTCCAAAGGAGTCGGTTACAAACATACAAACAAACATACAAGTGAAGCTAATATAAAGCGTATAAGAAGGGGTGTGGCTGTGTCGTGGACACGGCCGGTTGTTTTACGGCCCGTTGTGTACACAACGGGCCTTCGGACTTCCATGTTTCATTACTTTTTATTTTTAACAAATTCTTTGAACCTTTAAATATCGAGAGGCGTAATAAAATTTTGGTTGTTCATGATAGATATGGAGCTGAAACATCAAACTGTATCCCCCGATTTTGTTATCATCAGTTTTATGGATTACCTCCCTTTGGAAGAAAATGTATAGACCACGGCAAAAAAATGTGTTGAACCAAAATTAAAAGATGACTTCCAACTGCCACATCAGGCGTGGCGTTTCTTATTTGCCAAAAAAATATAATTGGCGTTCGAAAAAGCTACCACGCGCAGTACCATGCGCATACTGCGCGTGCGCACGCGTAGCGTAGTGGATAGGTAAATAAAGCCTAAATTATAGTACCAAAAAAGTTACGGCACGGTGCCGTTTTATTCCTAATTTCAATAAAAGTTATGGCATATTGCCACAGACATTGCTGTAATAGCTTACATAATTTCTGATGTTTCAATATAAATCTTACTCGTTCAACTCGATCACAGCTATTCTCCAGAAGCATAGCGAAATGTAGATTGTAGAGATCTGAACCCTTTGAAGCTTTCACAATGTCACGTTATATGCTGGACAGGAACTAAGAACTGAAGAGTGGGCCATCTCCCCCTTCTCATCTTGACATAACATGTACAAAAATAATTAATAAAATTATAATTTGCATGATCGTTTTTGAGAGTCCACATATAATAAATATCTATGAAACCTTAGGGGAAATATGTCCCAGTCGCGTTCAAGCCTTATTTTTATTGACTTAAAATAGAGTTTCTTATTAGAGTTATATATAAATGATCAGAACTTGAACCGAGGAATTTAATTGGTTGATAAAATTGTTCAATGTCAAAACATTTTATGTAAGTACATGCAGTTGAAAGTCAAACTTGCCCGTGTGACGTCATCGACCGTGTAGTTAGTCATTGTGATTCATTATTTGTGTTGTGTTTAGTGATTTAGTGGTTGTATTTTGTGTTATTACGTCTAATAATACTGTAAGGAATATATTAAAATAGTTTTGTATTTAGTGTTCCGCGACGCAAGCTGCCTAAAGTGCCGCGACTGTCTTTCGTCACTTTTGGCGGGTTTTTTTTTCGTGAGTATATTTTTCATTAGTTTAGTAGTATATAGTATTTTTTCCAGGATTTTTTATGTTTTATCTATAAAATGGTATGTAACATTATGTAATTAATTCTATAAGCTATTCATATAAAATAAGTTTCTACGCACGGGAAAACCCAGGGGCGCTATATTAGAATTATTATTATGAACGCATATATATTTTTTACTAATTTTTTGAAAGGTATTATTATAGAAAAACTAATGATATAAATAGAAAATAAAAGAAAAGTGCTTTTTTATACTTTTCTTTTATTACGAAAAAATACATAAATATAATTATTTTTTTCGAATCTAATTGCTGTAGTTTATTCAATTATTATTTATATGTCAATATTTTTATATATCCTTATTGCTACATTCAATAGCTATCTAGAACAGTAACTCAAAATATTTTAGTTGTAACCATTCAGCAATTAGACCCTAAAACCTGCGGTGACACCTTATGCCTATAGTACGAGTAACTGTCGGTACGCTGTTAAAACCTGTGGCTCCTTGAATTTGGCACGCTAATGTGGATGGCTTTTTTGGTCTCGCAAGGGTTAATAGACTTAAATCAAATCGAAACATAATACAATTTAACATTTATTCCACGTTTTAAAAATTGAACCAGCATCTCTTTAAATTTAATAAAAATAAAAATATAGTAATTAATTATCCATACCAATATATAAAAGTGAAACTTCGTCTGTTTGTTTGTTTGGTTGTTTGGGGAGCTTTCACGAAATAACGGCTAGACGGATTTTGATAAAACTTGGAATCGAGATAGCTTATACCCTGGTATAAAACATAGGATACTTTTTATCCCGGAAAATTGAAAGTTTCCGCGGGAAAACTGAAAAAACTGGAAAAATGTTGATTACTCGCTGTAAGAAATGATTGCCATGGAAACGAAATAACAAGTATGTCAAAAAACATCAAGGGTGGTGTGCTATACCTACTTTTGCATTGGCTTTTAATATCTTAGAAGAACATAGGATGCTTTTTTTCGCGATAAACAGTAGTCCGCGCGGTTAAGTCGCGGGCGGGAAAATTAGTAGGAGATAAGAGTGGCTGGCCCCTTTAATCAAACCCTAGATCCGTACTGTCTTCATCGATTTTAGACCATGCAGTTGTAGCAAATGCGGATACCATATATACTGTTACACTCAGCTAGGCAACCCACTGGCCAACTTCGCACATAATTTCGATGTCTATCCCTTTTCAACAAAGTCAATAGCAACATGATAGAAAGAGATAGATCATGGTCAGGATCATACATCTGTATCAGTCATGCATTCCATACAACTATTAGCACTGTTGAAGCCTGCTTTTAGTAAACAAATTGTCTGGTTATACATTCAAAATTACTAGTATTGGGTCAATGCACCATGATGAATGTTGCTACCAAGCTGAGATGTCAGATTTACACATCATATACGTCTACTGTAACTGTCTCTCGTTTTTTTTCTACCTTATAAATGTGTACTAAATTATTCAATACAATACAATAACTCTTTATTGAACACATTACAATAAAAAACAACATAACAGTAATGATATATAAAGTCTAATGTTGTACAATAGGCGGCCTTATCGCTATTTGCAATTTCTTACAGGCAACCTTTCAATGTACTAGGCTAGCTCTGCCCGCGGCTAAAAGGGGTTAAAAGTTCATCATCAGTCTGTGTTCGTCCACTGCTGGACATATGCCTCTCCCAATGAATGTGGCATAGAGATCGTTAAAAGTTACCTGTTTGTTATTCCGGGACCAAAAGTATCTATCTACACAGTACAAAATACCAAATTTCGTTCGGCCGTCAAATAGTTTTTATCTATTGCTCGGCTTTTTCTCATCGGAATAACAAGTACACCAGTTTTTAAGTCGAAACTATAGCTATCCAACTTTCAAAACCGCTTTGCAATTGGTTAAGTAGTTTTCACGTGATGCGCGAACAAACAAACAGACAGAACTACAGAACAGGTTTATTTTAACTCCCCAAGACCTTTTTCTTCAGAGTTTTTATTACTTATGTTTTATTATAGGTAAAGATGAATCGCCATCGCCTTATCTGTTCATGAACTGTATATAATCGTCGTGTTTAGTGCGTCATTGAAAGTGATCATTACCTACTATTGAAATCACCGGCATGAGACATTCCTATGGTAATATGAGGGTGATGAACTTAATGCTATGTCATTAAAGCTATAGCATTTTCTACGCATGACGGACACTCTTCAGTTAGGCTCTTGTTCGAGATACCCCAAAACTTAAATTTTTACTGATGATTGTCACCCAGAAGAGCAGCGCAAGAGTTCTCAAATTAACAACCGATTGATCAGTGCGCAGCGTGAGTTTTTGCTGCCCGGGGCTGAGCCGAAATCTGCCGAAATGATTAAAAGACGAGAACAGCATCACGAAAATGTTTAGCTGTTTCTATCAGTACAGCAATTAATTTATGAGTTTAAACTTTAAACCATACGGTATGGACTAGATCAAACAGCGCAAGCGAAGCGAGCGCAAATAATTTAGAACTATTTCTACCAACATTTTGACTAAAATATAACACCTACTGATTCACAAGCGAAGCGATTACTAAAATTTAGAGTTATCATAGGAAAATAATAATAAAACTATTATACTGATAGCGAACAAAACCGTGAAAACGTGAGCGCAGCGTGCTTGGTAAGTGCTATTTCAAGGAGTAATAGTGTTCTGTGTATTTCAATCAGTGCAGAAAGAAAATAATTACAAATATTATAAAAATAACCAATATACTCAAGTATTGATCGCCCATAAATTTAATTTTTTTTTAAGTTTTTTATATTACCTAATTCAATTTGGAGACGTGAAAGAACATTCACTATTCCGTGACACAGACCTTAGATGAGTTACGGGGATCTCGATGTAGTATTATTAGGTATTCTGTGTCTATGTTGAAGATAAACAGCAAAGATTATATAAATACTAGGTACGTAAACAACGTAAGTAGTGTCATATATTCTTCTTTATTTTTCTCCTTCTTTTTTTATTAGATGGCTGCTGCGGAGGCACTGGCCTACTGGCAATTTCGCCAATGTCAAGTGTATTATAGACGTAGTTTAAAGTAATGTCACGTCACAATATAAATTCCTTGATAAACAGTTACAGTTGACAGATGTCACTGCGTAGTCATTCTCTTTGCTTACGACCTGTTTTGTCTTTTATAATTTTACACGCCAGTAAACTTAATTCAATATCTTTGTTTTGGGCTGGTCTCACTGTCTTCTTGAGCTTCTCAATATCATCAACACTTCTAATTTCTGCTTTTAATTTTTTTTTCTAATTTTTTATCAATAAATCCCTACTCAAGTGTCGATTTAATTTGCCTCCGAAACAAAGGAGGACAGAGCGCGAGGCCTTTCTTCATTGTAGTCCGATTGGCGCGATTATTGCGTCCGTTCCGCTCTCGATGCGATTCTGATAACATTTGTGCTCTAATTAGGTCCCTTTGTTTTCGACATATTCATGGCCTAATTACGTTTCTGTGGGTGGAATTCGGCCATTCAACAATTTCATTGGTACCCACCAATGAAATAGCTGAATAGCTTGCTTTAATTTTCTTCTAAATTGCGCTGAAAGATTTGCATGAACCTACGGCGTAAACTGATAATACTCGTATCTCTACCTATCTACCGTCACAGCTTGTGTCAAGAGCCCCAAATATGGTCTATGACACGGAATAGAAAAAACAAGTGGAAGTGGTACACTATACCACGTACTTTGGAACCGCTGTCGACAAACTAAAACATATATAAAATTATTTTCTAACAGACTTCAAAAAAAGTGGTGGTTCGACACGCATGGTTTTTTTTTTCAAAAAATATTTATTGACAATAACATGAACAACCGACTTCAAACGCTCGTACTTCACGAACGCTCGAACCAAATTTTTCTTATTATTGGAACTGTTTATAAATTACTCAACTGATTTTGACAAAATTTATATGGGACCAATCTGAACCAATCCTTGCAAACTAAAAATAATTTTCGAAATCGGTTCTCAAATAACGGGAAAAAAAAAAACATAGTCTGCACTATTAATAAACCCCTCTTGCAGTTGTATGCAAGTTATATGATTCCCTGTGCATACCTACGTAACAGTGACACAGGTCTTGACGACCGGTTGGTCTCGTGGCTAGTGATCCTAGGTACGTAATCAAACGGTCGCGGGTTCGAATCCTGCAAGGTGCAATCATTTGTGTGATGAGCAGAAATGTTTGTTTCCGAGTCATGGAAGTTATAATATTCGTATCTATGTATGTTTATCCGTTATCTAGTACCCATAGTACAGGGAATCCTAGTTTGGGGCTAGTTAATTGGTGTAGAATTGTCCCGAATATATTTATTTATTTATTTATTTTTTAGGTCTCCCGCACACGTTGCACTTCCACTAGTTTTTTTCTACTCCGTGAATAATGACTTTTAAAAAAATTACTATATTCTTAACTTAAACAAATAAGTATCTTGTACATATATCTCTATGACTCTATAACTAATACACTGGGCCGCAAAGAAATCGAGTCGGTAACAAAAACCTCAATAACTTCCAAAATATTGGAACTACCTTTATGAAATAAACACTGTATTATAGTAATAAATTATATTTTTCACACATTTTAGTATTTTGTATTGCCACCACGATTTGTTATAATAATTTTTTTATTTATCGTTTTTAATACAACCACCAAAAATACAAAAAAGTTTTACTTGAAATAAACTATAATCATTTTCAAAGGTTGCTCAAACGTTTTAAATGTTATCGCATATTTTAAAACCGACCCGCTTTCTTTGCGGCGAAGTGCACATAGGCGTAAAAACATCTTACCTTAGAAGACAAAAAAATAAATTCCAAAAAAAAAACTATTTATCTTTTTATTATGGACTAGTTTTCCCGCCAGCGAGCGACTTCGTCCGCGCGGACTACAAAAAATATTTATCGCAAAAATAGCATCCTACGTTCTTCTAGGATATTAAAAACCAATGCAAAAGTATGTATAGCACCACTCTTGATGTTTTTTTGACATATTTGCTTTTTCGTTTCCACGGCAGCCGCTTCTTCCAGTAAATAAACGTCATTTTTCCAGTTTTCCCGTGGAAACTTACAATTTTCCGGGATAAAAAGTATCCTATGTTTTATTAGGATATAAGTCCATTCCAAGTTTCATCAAAATCCGTCCAGCCATTATCGCGTGAAAGCTCCCCAAACAAACAAATAAACAAACAAACAGACAACGTTTCACTTTTATATATTGGTATGGATTGGTATGGATGTTCTTTTGTAAACAACCACTAAAATAAAATTAAAAAAAAAACATTTGAGCCAGCATAATATCACTTTTTCGAAATAACTTAGGTAATATTAATGCAAATATACAACATAAGATAAGAAAGAGTTTTTTGAAGGCGGAGCCAAATCAAGGCATAATTTAAATCTAACATCTTTACAACAAAATTATTACATACCTAGCAACGCATTCACGCAGTAATATGCAGTTGTCTATGAAGAACATCTTTAATAACAAGTCGATTTTTTTTAAATATATTTTATTTCTTGATTTTGAGTAGCCTAAGCAAACATCGGACAGAATATATGCCAAAGAAAATAGTTAAACTCACTAAGGTGTTGGTAAATTAAAACCAAGAATGAATAAACTAAATTAAAACCAAGAATGAATAAACTAAATTAAAACCAAGAATGAATAAACTAAATTAAAACCAAGAATGAATAAACTAAATTAAAACCAAGAATGAATAAACCTACCTATAAAACAACTGAATTAGTTTTGACGAAAATTATCTATGTTTTCACTGGAATGAATGGAACTCTTTAGATATCTCCTAGATATGAGGAAACATAAACGCGAAACAAATGGATTTATAAGTTGTAAATGCTGTAATGATGTACGAGTATGTGTCCTTTTTTTAAAGCAATTTCTTACGAGACACCACCAGTAGCATTTAAGACCTGAAAAATCATCGAGACCAATCAAATAAGCCTAAACTGGAAGGGGTTTCATCATTTGATCGTTGGGTAATGGGTTCCTATGACTCCGTCTCCATCATCAGACCTTCGATACCACATTAGACCAGATAACTTATCAAGACAAAACCAATTAAACCAAACTCGAAGAGGTTCCATCATTTGATTGTTGAGTTCCTATGACTATCTTCCGGCTCCATCATCAGACCCTGGATGCCACATAATTCAATTATTTATTTATTTCTCTGTTTCCACGTGTAATTCTATGTCTTAAATATAATAGCAGTATAATAAATACATGGAACCCTGGTGGGCACTACAGAATACAAAAAGATCTCATCAAGACAAACCAAATGAGCCCAAACTCGAAGGGGTTCCACCATGCGATTGTTGAGTTCTTTTGACCGTCTTCCGGCTCCATCATCAGCTCAGCTCAATAGTACCTAATTGTCATCAGAACTACACCCATGTGCAAAACTTCAGCATCTTTGGACGTCGTTAAATGGTCCAAAATTTACTTGCAAACCAGTCCCAGGCATAATAACACAGTAAATTAAATTATAGTTTGTTTAAAGCTACTAAACCAATTTTGATGAAATTCATACAGTACCACCACACTAGAGGTTTTATTTCTCAAGTAAAAACAATCATCTAATTTGGGTCAGAATTCCCAAGATATTAGAGAAAATAAACTATAAAACAAATAGATTTTCTAATAAAAACTTTTAAACCAATTTTGATTAAGTTTATATGGGACTACACTGAAAGTTTATCCATTTGAATAAAAAAACAGCCATCTAAATAAGTTTAGAAATCTTAGAGATAAACACAAAATCCAGGCAATATAAACACAAAATCAAATGGATTTACTAAAAAACTATTTAGTCTCGAAAAACTACTGAACCAATTTTGATGCGTTTTATATGGGACCACCTGGAGACACATACATACATTCCAACATATAACCGTCTCCTTTTGTGAAGTCGCTTAAAAAGATCATCCACGCAACAGTCGTAAAGTCTTCTCACAGGGTCCTCGTGAGATGTTGTCGTGCGCGTGATCATACTTCATAACCAGCGCACACTCACCACATAAGGAATGCGCTTTTCAGCATTCTTATTGTTAATATCCTAAAGCTCATATTCGGGATAAGTAAGTACAATGTAGTATGCAATAACTTGACATTTAAAGCATGCAGGAATTCGAGTGGTAACTACGAAATACTAAATAACTGATAGCGTGTGAGAGTCATTCCAGCTGATTATTATTCATAAAGTTATTTTTTGTTGTTAGAAAAATCGTGGACTGTGACGAATTGCCCGCATTCTAATGTTATTATAATCGTGTGGAAAACTTCTGCAGGTAAAACGGATTGTTTTCTATTGCGCGATAAACTCGTTTTGTAACATTAGCATTATTTTCTTCATTATTATGTTTGTAAAAATATAGTCTGGCTTATGTCATCGTTTATCTTTTCGAAAATCCGTGATTATTTTAAAGTTTGACTTTCTTATCTATTAGCATAGATGCATCTACCTTACTTACATTTCTCTTACGTAAATATTGCGTGAAAAACCGGGGGCCTACTTACCTAAATAACAGAGTTCCTTATCTACAAAGAAGCCGTTTTGTATAAGCTTCTTGGAAAGTGTGGCAACCAGGCTTAGAGATGAAACATATCTCAACAATATAGTAGTACGAACGAATAACTTTAAACTATAATTGGTCTCGACAACTTCGCTATGCTGCCGGTGCAGTTAAAGGGAGGAAGATTTGTTTTCAGGAATCCAACTAGAGTTTTTCAAATGTATTAAAACTGCATTTATTACATATGCCCGTAAGTTATAACTTATTTAGTTTGATTTCTAAACTTCCCATCTTCAAAGTTAGCGTAGCGTCGCTGTCATAGAGACTTTTGTTAAAAAAACTCCAGCTGCAACCATAGCCAAAACGTACTTGGTCTGAGGCCAAAACTTTAATCTCAACATTTCCCGTCAGTTACTTGTGCCATTGTACCAACGATGCCTTCATTCTTACGTAGTATTTGTATACTCTTTGGCCTTAAGCACTTCCAAAATGGCATTGGGTAGAGCTGGTTGTAAGGTTAAGTTAGCTTTAAGTTTTAATTAAGTTAAAATTTTGCAAATTATGTCATTAAAATAGCTACCAAATAAGCTAAGCTGGTGGTACACATGTGTATGCCATACTAGTGCCATAATCAATACCCATAATTAGTACCATACTAGTGCCATAATCAATACGCATAATTAGTACCATACTAGTGCCATAATCAATACCCATAATTAGTGCCATACTAGTGCCATAATCAATACCCATAATTAGTGCCATACTAGTGCCATAATCAATACCCATAATTAGTGCCATAATTATTTGTAGAACTCTACCACCTAGGTATGAGCTTTTTTATTTTATTTCATTGATTTACTTATTGTTTAGGACTACCACACGATCGAAAATAAGTAACGATTTGATCGAATTTTTAAATATTCCTTTCCAGTTCTTATGGAAAACGGGACACCCCACGTACCTCAACGCATCAGTTGTCTCAACGCACGCGCAAGTCCAATCGCTGATTGACGGGTGGATGCACAAAGATTATACTGATTTAAGCTGGAGTGTCTGTCGGTACAATGCAACATTGTAAGTCCTTGATATGGGTGGTTCCATAGAAAATGCATGCCAGTGTCAAGTCAAGACGCAGCGACTTGTGGTCGTAGGATTTCTTTCAACTGTATTGTGCACATTTGTGCTCAGAAATAAAAGAGCTCTTTTTTTTAAATTATTCCTGTTTACTTGTTTACTACCGTTTAAGGACAGTAAAGCCTTGTAATATTACTGGGCTTATATTGTAAGATATTTAGGATGAACGAACTGGTTAAAAAAATCAACGGTCAAGCGATTAATTTTAACATGTGCAATCATATTACACCTTGTTTTCGAACCAGTTTGACAAACAAAACGCACGAAGTATAAAAAGCATAATATGCTCAAAATTGTCGAAAACGATAATAAACCTATATAACTAAAAATAAGAGCTTCTACACTAACACAAAAACCGTCAAAAGTACAAAATCTGGCGCTTTATTAGACTAGTTTGGAGTAGTTACAAATTCATGTCTTATAAAGGAAGTATGACACATTACCCACCCCTATGTCGCTTTTTTCACTTTCTTTCATATACAATCAAGAAGATTATATATAAAAGAAAGTGAAAAAAGCGACCGGTTGGTCTAGTTGGCTAGAAACCCTACTACGAAATCAAACAGTTGTGGGTTCGAATCCCGCAAGGTGCAATCATTTGTGCGATGAGCAGAAATAGTTGTTTCCGAGTCATAGATGTTAATATTCGTATTTATGTATGTTTATCCGTTGCCTAGTGCCCATAGTACAGAGTATCCTAGATAAAGTTATGACACAGAATAAATGATATGATTTATACCACAGAATAAATAATATGGTACTACCACAGAATACGTAATAATACTTACCTACTACGTCGACATGAGAAGCTATGGCACGACAGTTGCCATGGACAAACATAAACTTGACGCTTAAAGTAGCCATATGACATGGTTAATCTACTATAGTCTGATATCCCTGTCCTGCCCATATTTAAACCATCATATGAGCCTGTACTTATGCACTGCTGGACGTAACGTAGGCCTTTCCTAATACTCGACACTGAGCTCGGTCTTCAGCTCTGTGCATCCAGTTTCTGCCACCCGCTTTTCGCAGGTCATCACTCTACCTGGCCGGCGGGCGTCCTACATTAAGTTTCCTTAAGCGCGGTCTCCACACGAGAACTCGACTACTCCAACGGTTGTCGGTTCTTCGGGAAATATGACCAGCCTACTGCTAGATCAGTTTGCTTAGCCTTAGAGTAATGTCGTGGTTCTCTGCCGGATCTCTTCAGCGCTAATCTTGTCCTCTAGAGAAACTTCAAGCATAGGTCGCTGAGCGACTATTCCACAAAATAGAAAATTTCCAATTTTACGCTTGTTTAAGGTCTATTTATATAAATACAAAGTACGTTTTCGTAAGTTAAGCAACTGTCTTATTTATCCGAATTTATAATCAGACTATTTAGGATACAAATACGCTTCAATATCTACCTGCATAGTTTCCCTCGACATTGCAATATTGACGTAAGAGAAAAGCATTATCCATGCATCTTTGCACACCGATAAGCCAGCGTACAAACTGTGTTGAAAGTAGCACTCAGCAGCGTAGCCGATTTGGTTCACCAAATCGGCTCATGATTTTTATAAAAATATTGGTATTTTTTTAAGTTTCTTCAGTTAGAAAAACAGTATTTTACTGACGGATTAATAGAAATGAGAAACGCATAATTCCATTATAAACTAATTATAAAAAGAGAAAGAGAAGAGAGAATGTAAGGAGAAAAAAATTGAGAGATGACAGTAGAGAGAAACAAAATAACGCGCTTGTTCCGAAATCTTCGAGAATGCTGGTCTGTTCGATAACATGAATAAAAGGATTGTCCCACATAAATTTAATGAAAATTGGTTCTATAGTTTTTCATTAACCCCATTTGAATTTCTGTTTTCATTTGTCAAAGATTATGTAAAAACGAAACTCCTAAACTACTTATTGAACGGATTGCAAAAAAAAAACATAAATTCAAGAAAATTCCAACACAACTTACTCACAAGTGCTGTTATAAAATAAAGCTGTAAAAGATTCAACAGTACTGCACTAAAACAGATTAAAAATGTATAAAAACTTCCGTTCTTATCTTCTTATCCCAATATTTAATCTATAGTAAACTAGGATGCACGGTAGCGGTGTGATGTAGTTGCCTCTTTATGATGATGTTACGAAAACTGGCGGATGTTTTGCCTGTATACTGACTTCATTGTGGTCTTGTTCGGTTTTCCGCCTGCCTGTCCTAAATTCCGTATTTTACTGGCGAAGTTGCATCATTGTCTTCTAACTCAATCGTAAGGTGGTTGTATCTAGGTGGAACAAAAAGTGGAATCAAACACACTGATGGATCTTAGAGGGATAAAAAGTAGAATAAAATTCATCAATGGATTTGTTCACTCATTTCTTACCGATGACTGCGAGTGAAAAATTAACAACGGGAAAAATTTAGTTCCGTTGGCCACTACTGGGGATAGCGCAACTTTTTTTGCTGAATTACAAATTACAACACATTGCTAATATTGTTAGTGCATATTCATGCATGGTTTCCTAGAAGTTATTTATGTTAGTGGCAGTTACTTTGTCACAACTTACTTTGTAGGACCTTTTCCTTTCTATCTTTGTAGGCTACAAGCAAAAAGAAGTTTCGGTTATGAAAGGTCTTTGAAGTTTCGTTTTATTGTGGACGTAGACTACGTTGAAAACAACGCAGAATATCGATCCACGTGTTTTCCATACATGCTATACATACATGGCTCAAGCGTGTCAAGAGAATAATCAGTTGATAGGATCAAGTGCATTGATCCCCATCTAAACCGAATCGGGCCGATCAATTACAACTGAATCGAGTATAGTATCGATTCTTCGTACAATGCTGTTCAATCGATTGTATTGTAGCCTTCCTAGAAGCAACATGCTCAAATGATTATATCATAAGCATGTAGGAGTAAGTGACCAATGCGAAAACATCAGACAACGTCATCATGAGTAACATGCTCAGCTAAAACAGTATAAAACAAAAAAAAAACCTGTGATGTTACTGCACAGTTACCAGGCGTACAGACAATGGGCAGAGGTGGTCTTCCTGTGCGCTGGGAAACAGCAACAATGCCTATTGTGGCCGCTACCATTTCTCTCGTGTAAGTACTCTCACATACACACGATCAATTACATTGTGCATACATGATTATATTGTGATGTACTCGTACGATGGTCGCACCAGCACGAACGATATGACTATGGTCGACAATAATACATCTTGATCAAAACTTTGAAGTTAGTATCATTTTGAGCGAATACTTAGACCAATTATCATAAATCAGTTGGACCACAGGTCTAGTTATTGGGCCATTGTCCAACTACAAAAATAGTTGGGCCACGAGCCCTAGTTAAGGCCCGTAGTCCAACTAGTTGGACAGAACAGTTGGAAACCCATTGAACTATATAAGAACGATGAATAGACCTATTTATTGGTGTCTTGCGAGTACAAGAACAATGAACATAACATACATATATAAGATGAACATTGAACATAATTTAGTACGCGAAAGCTCAAGCACAGAATAAATAATAGTAAGTACTAGTACAAGCGAGCTCATACAAGTAAGTACTGTCAAGTACAGACTCTCTATTTGCGTTTACACCTCTTCACGGGAGTACAATGTGTGAAGCGTTGTGTTTTGAGGGAAACTCCGCACTCGTTTGTAATTTATGTAAGCTAGAAAGCGTACTTATGGCATACCATTATTTTTATTGCTGACTACGCTTGTATAGGTATCTGTGCTTATGGAAAGTGACGATAAAAAGACGCGGCACGTGAAATTGAACTCTCTACATATTAAAACGATAAATTGTGGTTTTTAATCCGAGCACAGTTTATTATGTACGACCTTATGAAATCTCAGGTTTGTTACCTGAGATTTCATAAGGTCGTACATAATAAACCTATGTTATTTAGGCTCTAAACAATTATTTAAAATGTGCTGGATTAGTTTTTATATTCTCACCTATCTCAACAATTGACACACGTGAACCATTGCGGTGTTTCATTCAATTGAGCCACAGCATCTATATATAATTTAAAGTATTTAATTTTAATCTTAGTACCTACCTTTTTTATCTACCAACTATGAAATTTATTATAACCTTCCTCTTCTTCCATCCCTTAATTCCCAGTGGGGTCGGGTCTTCTTCTCCATCGCCACCAGGACGCTCTATATATACCTATATCTGCGCTTTCATCTCCCTCTCGATACAGGACCACCATGCAGCGGGGATCTTCCTCTTTCAATGTGTTTTCATATTCCAGCATGTGGGCATATTCAAGACTGCTGTTACTGCGAAACTATCATCTCTTATGGCCGTATGGTCATTATGTATGGCCGTAGCGTCATAACCGGCTTTCTTTTAGTTTATCCGTTATTGTTTGTTGTTTGTTTGTCGTATGAGGTAGTGCTGGTCCTCTGACATGGCTTAACGACTGCTATTAATTAACAACAGCCGGGACCGACAGCTTAACGTGCCCTCCGAAGCACGGAGCGATGGAAAACCACACATAACTTAGAAAAGTCATTGGTGCGGAGCCTAGGATCGAACCCGGTATCGTTGGATTCTAAGTTGCACTATAGAACCGTTAAGCTACCATCACTTATCCGTTATTGGAGCCACTCCGAAGATCCTCTCACATCTACTACTCATTGCGTATTCTGCCCAGTCGAGTTTATTTCAGCTGTGTGCAATTACTGTTTGTGATTTTAACTGTTGTCCAGTGCTCGGCTCCGTACAACATTGCGGGTCGGAAAGCCTTCTTGTAGATTTTGCCTTGTAGACTGGCATTTGGTTGTCATTTTCACAGAGTACTCCAGTTAACCCCCATTCCTAAAAAAATAAACGAGTATTTTTCCCAACGTCTCGTTAGTTTTTGTATTTTTTAGTATGGCGTTTATGTCAAAAGCTGACTGTCAGTAATCGAAAACGGTTCGTTTTAAGATATAGGAACCGGCTAACCCCCATTACTATAAAAATAAAACGAGTCGTTTTCCCAACGTCTTTTTTATAGTGGACATTTACTGGCTGATGTGATGCGAAGTGACCTTAGTCATAGATCTAAGGGGCACGCTTAGATATCACATAACAAAAACTGGACTAAATACTACTACTAGCAAACACACAAACACACCTAAATTTCCACTGTTATGCTTCATGTGCATCGACACAAAGATAAAGAAAGCACGAGTCACTGCTAATACGTGCTATATTACGTGGCGATATTGTACAATTGATCATTTCTTGAAATGGCTAGCTAAAACTGGCCATATCGTTGAAACATCAACGTTATTAGGGTTTTCATGGAACCAAAGGTGTTGAAACGGGGTGCTTATTCGCTTTGCCATGAATTTCCCTGCAGAAAACGTGTGACGTCATTACGACAATTGCCGAAAGATTCCACGACGCGTTACGTGCGAATGGTCATAGCGAATAAGGTCCCTGATAGGTTGTCTAGGCTAAAAAAAAACATATCATGATGCGTTTAGCTGTTCATATCGTCAAAAGCTAATCATGCATTGATCTGGCCAAATCATTTCATGACGTCAACGATAATTTCATGGAATAAAAAATATGATGTGGCTAACCATTTCATGAAATGACAAAATTTTACGATATCGTCACGACATATACAAAAAGCCACTCCGATTGAGACTAAAGCCAAATAAGGTAAATTTTGTGCATTGCACCTAATCTATGCGATCCACGCCCGATGAACTGGTACCTAATCGACTCACTTTTAATTAGATCTACGAGTATGGATCATAGATACTTATTTCGGATCAGCAACATCGCCACATCCTGTGCATTACGTTAATGTTTTGTAAACAAGTAACATTTTGTAGTTATATAACGGACCGTCCACTTTAACTGCGTCAACTTTGGCCCAGCGATTGTCCTTCTCCACTGACCCGTGACGTGCGAGCAGTCGCTGACCGAGTTGCACCGTTTCCTGCTCTGATGCAATGCCACTAGAAGTTACGAACGGCACTGCAGCCGGCAGCACGCATCCGCGGATTTCTACTTGAAGTTGTCTTGAAGTTATGGTAAAGTCAATTGTAAGGTTACGAACTTCCGTTTTTTTGTCTGCAGCATCTCGGAGTTATCACAGATTAGGTAATTAACTGATTGTACAAAGAGTTAATTTTGGGCGTGGGGGCCGATAGCCATAAGTGTATTACTGTCTGCCACCATTTCTTATACGTGGTGGCCGATGGCCTTAAGTATTACCGTCTGCCCCCACCCGGTGGCCGTTTGTGGGGGCCGAAGATAATAAATCATTTTGTTTATGGATCTCTAAAAAAATATGTAATTAAAAAAAACACGCTTCTCATCAAGTCATCAGGTAAAATCTGGTAAAATAAATAGGATTCGTTAAGGCAAATCTAATTGAGCCCAAGCTCGAAGAGCAGCCATTGAAGTGTTTCGTTACCTACCTTCCAGCTCCTTCATCAGACCAGCTCAATGATACCATATTGTATTTTCATTGGAACTATACATATATACCTTTCAATATTTTAATTTGGGTACGTCCATAAAAAGTGGGTGAAATTCAGTACCTTAGGATCGACCTAATGAAAAAGCGTATTTAAGATGCCAGAAAATTGCTCCGAGACGACTAGGTTTAGTTCTTCACCAGACTCCCAGTAGAAGAACATCATAGTTGTCGGCCAAACCGGTTTTTTTTCTGGATTGAGTTCATAGCCGTTTTATTTAGGTACATATTACATTAAACCTTTGCTGAGTAGGTATACTTACCATAATCAACCATCATCATCATAATCAGCTTAAAGCTGTTCACTGCTGGACGTAGGCCTCTCCCAAAGAAGCGCGGTCTGCACTCAAGAACTCGTCTACCCCAACGGGTATCGGTTCTTCGGGAAATGTGACCAGCCCACTGCCACTTTAGCTTGCTTATCCTTAGAGCTGTCGGTCGCCTTGGTTCTCCATCGGATATCTTCATTAAGAATCTTGTCTTCTAAGCATACCTCTTGAGAACTCTCGCTGAGCGACCTTAAACTTGTGGACTAGTTTGACCGTGAGTGCCCACGTTTCGGCTCCATAGTCATGACTGGTAGGATGCACTGATTGAAGACTTTTGTCTTCAGGCACTGTGGTATGCTATAATCAACGGCTAAGTTGGATTAATGATAAGTGTTTCAGGTAGCAATAATAATTGTTTACTTAGCGTTTACAAGGATCTTCAATATTTCCTAACCTATATAAGTAATGGGAGTCCTACATCTGTCTTTAAAATGTGAAATACCATATTCACAAAACGTCGTATAGAGAGAGAGAGAGAGAGAGCGTGGTGCGCTTCATGTTGCGTGCACTGGCACGATGGTTTGTCTTTGAGCATTACTAATGTAATTTAAAGATTTGTATCTTCTAAGCAAGCATGCTGCATCTTTGACCGCCTAGTCACTTACCATCAAGTCTAGGTCAGGCTATATATCTACCATATAATAAAGCAGTATAATAGGTACCAACAAAAAGTCTGTACAAAAAAGATAATAAAACATAATAAAAATATATGTAGCATTTAATATAAACTTTTAAGTTTTCCTTAAGTAAGTATATATTTTTGGAATTGTCTAATAGAGACCTTAATTTTGATACGTCACTCGATAGGGTTTGGTCAAAATTTGTTCCGTAGGAAATACAATATGGCAGTTGAAAACCGCCATATTAGTTTTCGTGACACTTCTTATTATATCCTATGTCACTCTCGTGATTAGGGCGAATCTAATGTAACCTCATTGATAAAAATCCATTAAGCCGTTTAGGCTGTAGAACGCACAAAAAGAACACACAAACCAAATTACGTTTTTCACTGTTGGACAGCTTAGGATTTAACTTGTAATCTGGTGTAGGTACTTTGCATCGCAATGAGTATTAACCGAGCAATCGATAAAAAAGACTATTTGACGGCTGAACGAATTTTGATCCGGTAATGTACTTTATTGGTAATTTTGGTTTTCGAATAACAAATAGGATACTTTTACCCCAGAAAAATTACCACACGTGTAAAGCAGCGGGGCGCGGCTAGAAAAATTATATATTATATACCTATTCCATGCTCAATCATTTATTGCAATCATAATAATAATTAATACTCGTATGATCTTGACATAATACCTTGTAGACAGGTAGAATAGTTTTGACCTAGGTGTATATATGTATAGGCGTAGCTATCATAATAGAAGCAGAGCGATTTATTTTAAAAAGGTCATTTGTTGTATTTGTTTTGGGTATACTCAAGCCAGGAACCCTTATAGTTTCATTATGTCCGTCTGTCCATGTGTATGTCACGGCCATTTTATTCAGAAACTATTGTTACGCTGGTCGATTCTTAAAATGATAATGATAATGACAGTAGGTACTAAAATGTTCCAGGAGCCGCGATCGGATGACTCAATACCTACATGTACAGGAACCTTCTGGAACACACCAGTGGAGCGTAGGTTCTTACAGAAGTTTCCAGAGCGCGCGGTAGGTATATACCTACGGACACCTACGGATGCGGCAACATCAAAGGCACCGCTGACCTTGATAGTTCAAATACCTACCGACTACTGCTAGTACATACGAGTACGTACGAGTACCTTCTGGAAACTTCCATTGCGGTATAAATAGGGCGCGCATCGGCTGCCTGGGACAGTATTGATTTGGCTTTCAGAACGAAAAGATCAAAGTGGTTTGAAGCGAGTATTCGGTGATAATTGTATTTGTGTGTACAGTCAAGTTAAAAAGTGTTTGAGTGTTATTTGTTGATTTCATTTCTTTTAGTCGTTTTTCGAATAAAGGTGTTAATTTTTGGTGTAATTGGTGTACATTAATTGTGTCCGACCCCCAGCTCGTATCAATATTATTAGGTACTGAAAGATTGGAACTTGGCACATGTATACCTATCTAGAACAGATATTTATAACCGTTACATAGATGTATAAAAAATACTGAAAAATAATGTTTTTTGAGTGGCTCCCATACTGGAAAATGTGTAACTACACGGCCTTCAAAACATAGTACCACACTTTTAAAACTAATAGAGTTTTTATTAAATTGCTTGGCTCCTACTCATCGGATTGAGATTGGTATCTCAATCCGATGAGTACACCAGATCTTAAGTCAAAACCTAAGCTAACCAACTGTGAAAATCGCATTGCAATCGGTCCAGTACTTTTGACGTGTATCGCGAACAGACAGACATTAAAAGTATGTTACTAAGTTTTGAAAGCTAGTGTATATTGTATTTGGCGACACTGTGGCACAGTTGGTTGTGCCCGTGCCTGCTGCGCTTACCTCGGGTTTCTGAAACGTTTGTTAACTTTGACAACAGATTAAGTCTATTGCTGTCTCTGTCATTTGTTTAGTACCAGACAAAGACAGCATTAGAATTAATCTGTTGTCAAAGTTAACAAACCTTTCAGAAACCCGAGGTTAGTATCTCAGGTTCGAATCCTGGCCAGGCAACAATATACCTAATTGAAAAGCTTACGACAGAAGCTATTTGTTCACGTTATTTGGATGTTTGTCGTGTCAAGTATGAGTGTATAAAAGTTAAATATCTAACGTTCGTTTTTGATTTCATGCGTGTGTGTTTTTGATTTTTGTTTTTGTTTTTGTGTAACGTCCAAACTCTATATTATTTGTAGTAGGTATACTCCAATACACCAACTCCAATACAATGTTCATAATATTCAAACCAGAACATGCAATGCGTGCTGCGTGTTTTTTTACACGCAACAAATTAAGTTTAGCGAAGTCCTCGCATGCTGCAAGCCGTTGATATTGACCTCGTGCAGAAGAGGAAGACCGGGACATTGAAACGGTGTAGTACTATACATAATACATAATCTGTTACGGTATTTTATCCATCGCACGGCGCCGCATGACCGCTAAGGCGCGTTCCACCTAAAGCAAAATGCTAGCAATGTCACAGAAGAAATAATAGTACAAACTTTTTAGCCCCAACGTCGTTCCACAAACCCTAGCTCCGATGCTAGCACAAATAACAAACGTCAAACGTTCCACAATCCAAATTGTTAACATTTCTAGCTTCGGATATTGGCATCGACAGACCCATGTTGATTTGTGGGTTCAAAATGCTACTTTTTGACAAGTGCCAAAATTTAGCGGCAGAACATGTACTTTTAAAAAAATAACATTGCTTTGCTTGGTTTTGCGGTTTGTGTAAGTTTTTCGATAATTCTTTTTAATTTCCTAGTTTTGAATTACTTGGGACCAGGGAATGGTGCTACAAAAGTAAATAGAACTGTTGTGATTTTATTAAATTGATATTCATTTGCTTTTTAGATGGAAAAGTGTCATTTCATTTGGCAGCAACACGTTTCACTTGTAGATGTCAACCGTGCTAGCATTGTTGGTTTTGTAAGAGAAACGCTGATTGAGCGCTAGTCATTTATGGTAGAGTTCTGGTATAGCATTTAAAGGTGGAACGCGGTACTAATCTGCCAATACAAATGAAGAAAATAAACTGGGAGTTGCTGAAGGAGTTTTGTTATACCAAGTCTGTGTTGACATGTGTTAATTGCAACTTTTCTAAACAAAAGCAGTTTATTAATCAATCAGTACTTATTTTTTATCATTATTCTGTTCCGCTACTTCGTTTTTTTCTCCGTAGCTTATTATGAGAATTGAATAGTGGAAATAAGCCTAAAAAATAAGGTAAAAGACTTATTTACACTATTCAATTTCAAGGAAACCGATTTGGGATTGAGGATTAATCGCAGATAGGACGGTGTAATCAGTGTAATTCCTTCTGCTAGTTAAGATCCAAAAAAAAACCCACAAAAGAACACATTATTAGGTGAGAGTGTAAGTAACAACCTCATTAGCACAAACATATAAACAAAATGAGAGCATCGATATAAATAACTCGCGAGACGTTAGATTGCAGCGACACATCATCGTATGCCACGCTCACAATCGAAATATCGATACGGTGTGATAAGATAATTTTGTTCTGATGTTAGTGGCAGTGGTTACTTGTATACATACAGCTTATAAACATAGTACGGCGAGAGTCGTGACGATAAGCTTTATCTGAATGAGAAGTTTGACAGGTTAATCTGTTTATTGCATCGATATGACAAAATGCGTCAGTTTTTCGTAGGCTTTCCGAGTTTTATTATTTAAGGCATAATTCTAAAGTAATTAGAATTATGCTCTAATAATTATAAAACTCGGAAAGCCTTAAACCGAGAAAAACTTGAGAAACTTTGTAGGTTATAAAATACATTTATATAAAATCTTTATAAATTATGTTCTTAGTACTACTGTCATATGGTAAAAAGAAGTAACTAACATCAACTCAAAATGGAGATAAAAATGAGAAATGTTTAAAAACCTGCTGGATCAAAACCAATTCCAAAAATAACTATTTTACTAGTGGCTCTGTGAGCTGAAGACCTCGCGCGCACAAACTTTTTTGCAAACAATCTTGAGGTGCACAGTAGTGCCATCTAGTAACCTCAATGTAAATCTAACATTAATACCCAAGGTGCTCCCTCAATACCTACCTAGTCAGCTGGTTCCACTAGTAGAAACCTAAAAGTGAGAAATTTACTGCATTTTGAGAAGCTATTCTGCTCATCATGCCGGAGATCCTCATCAGATCTTCACCAAATTTTTATATAACACCAAATCATCATCATCATCATCATCATCATCATCATGTCAGCCTTTAGAAGTCCACTGCTGAATATAGGCCTCCCCCAAAGAGCGCCATGACGAGCGATCTTGTGCCACCTCCATCCATCGACTTCCTGCGATGGCCACAATGTCGTCGGTCCATCGTATGGTTTCTACACTTCGCTTGCTTGTTCGTGGTCGCAACAAGAACAATTAAACACAACAACAACAACAACAAGAACAACAAAAAAGAACAACAACAACAACAAGAACTACAAAAACAACATCAATAACGACAAAAACAACAAAAACAACAAGAACAGCAAAAACAACAAAAACTACAAGAACAACAAAAACAACAAGAACAACGAAAACAACAAGAACAACAATAAAAACAATAAAAACAACAAGATCAACAACAATAACAACAAAAACTACAAGAACAACGAATACAACAAGAACAATAATAAAAACAAAAAGAACAACAAAAAACAACAAGAACATCGTTATATTCCCGTCTCTATTGTAGAGTACCCATAATGCTTGCGTAGCATCTGCCCACGCACGCGTTCAGAGTCCAAGACGGGCCGGTGCAGGTGGCCAGACGCAGCGCAAGCAAATAGATAAGCGTTTCGAATAATGAATGTATGTTAGTTTTAAGTTAGTCTTACATTGAACTCGGAGGTATTAACAATAAAATCTTGTTAGTCCTCAATTTGTATTTTTAATTAATAGTTTTTAAAAACATTCTTCGTCGTTCCTGAAAGTTAACTGGCGCAGCCGGTAGGATAGCTGGCTGCTGCTGTCGCGAGAGTTCGCGCTCGTTAAATCCGAGAATTTTAGTGAAAAACTCGCGAGTGGCAGCGAAAAGTGCGGTTTCTACTTAAAACCAGTAAAATCGCACGTCGGCTATACTACGAACCAAATAAATAAGTGAAACACGGGACAACTGGATGATGGCGATCGGACTGTGAGTAAAGTGAAATCCTTCTACTTCCTTCCCTGTCATAATATCCTTGAAGTTTGTAAACTAGTTTTATTGCGTGACGAACATTGCACTTAGCTTTAAGTATGATTAAGTTAGATAGGTACCTTAGTGAATGAAATTGCACAGTTGGGTATACAATACATATATTAAAAATAAATTACGTCGTATAACTGACTATTTTAATTTAGGTAATTATTGCGAATTACGCGCAGTATAAAATTTACTGTATATTTCAAATATCTATTCTGTGTAAGTGTGTAACTATCAGCCAAAATGGCACATGAACAAAATGCCGCAGCGGCACCTGTTCATCATAACCCCGACCTGCATATACCACGGGAGATACTCGGGCTTATTCCGGAATTTAACGGTGATACCAAATTACTTAATTTGTTTTTGCGAAAATGTGAATACGTAATTCACCATTATCAAGGCACATTACAACGCAATGAATTCTTAATGCATTATGTAACCAGTAAATTAACGGGAAAAGCCGCGGCATTAATTAGCGAAAGAGGTGAATTTGAGACTTACGACGAGCTGAGGTCAGTTCTTGTCCAACATTTCGGTGATCCGCGAAGTGAGGAATGTGTAGCCATCGAATTGGAAACTTTAAAAATCAAACCAAACGAATCCTACTTGGAATTTTGTGGTCGGATCCAGGATGTCCGCGCAATCCTCTTATCCAAAGTCAATCAAAATAATTCGGCGGAAATGAAACTAGCAAAGCATACAATTTATGACAACACGTCCTTAAATGTGTTTTTATATAATTTACCTGAACACATGGTACGTCTCGTCAGACTCAAAAATCCCAATAAGTTAGAAGACGCACTTAAACATGTCCTGGAAGAAGTCAACTTCCAGGAACAATATAATTTACGTTCAAAAATGTTACAAGGTCGTCCTCAAAATCAGATACAGCAACCATCTAATAACTTTAAGCCATTATTACATCAAACCCAGTTCAAATTTGGCATACCAGAGAACCAGTCTCTGTCACGACCACATTTTACGAACCAACAGCCTATGCGACAGCAAGTGCAACCTATCAATTTAGGTTATCGACCCCCAAATCAATTTGGTTATAAACCAAATCTTAACAACGGACCTCCACAGGCTCAGCAGTTTGCCCCGAGACCTCATGCTGCACAGTTTGGTTTTAGACCTCAGATGCAGGTAAGTCAAAATAGCTACAGGCCTCAGGCAGGGCAATTTGGCTATAGACCTCCCCAATTTGGGTTCCGACCTCAAATCGGACAGTTCGGCTACAGAGCACCGCAGCCTCAAGGTTACCAACCTCCTCAGCAATATCCTAATGATGTGTCCATGAGAACTGCAGCACTCCCACAAAAGGTACCTGTAAACGAGATGTACACTATGAATGAAGGTGAGTACAACCCTGAATATGCGTACAACCCTGAATACGCGTACAACTACGAAGGATTAGAATACTACACATATGACGAACAGCCTCAACCTTATGACGTCACCGCAGACGCGGAGATCTGCAAAAATCAAGAAGCACCCATGTGTACATACGACAACATGAATGAAGTAAGTGATACCGAAAATTTTTGTTTAGTGGAGTCCCCAAAAGTCCCGAGATAATTGAGCTAAATTATGATGCTACTCTAAAGTTGCCATATATATTTGTCCCCGAAATTGACGGAAAATTCATGTTGGATTCGGGAAGCACTAGATCATTCATAAGCCCAATAAAAGCAAATTAATATTATGCTACACTAAAAAGCTATGAACCATTCACAGTAACAAGCACACATGCTTCTAGCACCCATAATGAAGTTGTCCACATTCCGCTTTTTGCGATTTTCAACAATGAAGGCTATCATAAATTCTTTATATACGATGTCGATAAAAAATACGATGGTGTGATAGGATGGGATTTGATGTCAAAGCTCAAAGCTAATATAAATCTTGGAGATAAAACTTTAAAGACTAATGAGACAATTGTCCCAATTATATACGACCAGGAACAGACGACTTAGAAGCACGCAGTGAACATCGAGTGAAATTGCCCGTGAATCTTAAAGACGGTGATGCCATTTTAAATTTCAAGCAATTTCATGATGATGTCCGTATGCCATCGGCTATAGTAAGATGTGAGAATTATTTCGCCACGACGATTATTCAAAATACATCAGAAAACGATATTGTTATGACAATCAAGAAACCTTTTAATGTTTTAAAGATTAAAAATGAAACTGATATATGTGACCTAAATTACAACACCGACATGACTGACATTGACATTGACGAACTACTAAAAAATAACTTGACTAAACTGCGACTTGATCATCTTAACACAGAAGAAGATAAAGCGATACGTGACTTGTGTGAGGAGTACAAAGACATATTTTATTGTGAAGAATTACCACTTACTAATCATGTTAAACACCACATAAGGACGGTTAACGAGGACCCTATCTATATAAAACCATATAGACAGGCACCAGCGCAAGCTCAAGAGATCAAAGAGCAAGTAGATAAATTACTCAGGCATAATGTGGTACAAGAATCACACTCACCCTGGAGCGCTCCTGTTCACTTGGTCCCTAAAAAGCTGGACGCTTCTGGTCAGATGAAATATAGGATGGTCATTGACTATCGCCGACTAAATGAGATAACAACTGACGACAGATACCCAATTCCAAACATATGTGACATATTCGACAAACTCGGAAAAAGTAATTACTTTACTACGCTAGATCTTGCATCCGGGTACCATCAAATAGAAATTTCGGAACAAGATAGACAAAAAACTGCATTTTCTACTCAAAATGGCCATTACGAATTTCTTCGGATGCCTTTTGGCTTAAAAACGGCGCCGGCAACATTTCAACGTGCAATGGATAACGTGTTGAGGGGATTACAAGGCATACACTGCCTAGTATACCTAGATGATATACTTATCTATTCAAATGGGCTACAAAAACACCTTCAGAAGCTACGCACAGTTTTTGATAGACTGAGACTTACCAATTTGAAAGTGCAGCTAGACAAGTCCGAATTTCTTCGTAAGGAGGTGCAATATCTAGGACATACATTGACTAATGACGGACTCCGACCAAATAATGACAAGATTCAAATTGTGCTTGACTATCCTATCCCGCAGACACAGACAGAAATAAAAAGGTTCCTTGGTTTTATAGGATACTATAGGAAATTTATACAGGACTTCTCAAAAATAACACAGCCTTTAACAGCTTGTTTGAAAAAGGGCAAAAAGGTGGAAATTACCGAAAAATATACGGAAGCATTTCAGAAATGCAAGGAATTGTTGGTTAATGCGCCTATTCTGCAATATCCTGACATGAGCAAACCTTTTATATTGACCACGGACGCGTCAGAGGTAGCAATCGGGGCTGTGCTTTCGCAGGGTGCAATAGGTACCGATAGGCCGGTGGCTTACGCTAGTCGCACGTTAACAGATAGTGAAAGGAAGTACAGCGCTATTGAAAGGGAGTTACTGGCTATAGTTTGGGCCACGAAGCACTTCAGGCCTTACCTTTATGGCCACAAATTTGACATTGTCACGGACCACAAGCCGCTACTTTGGCTTTACCAACTAAAAGAACCTGGTAGCAAGCTAACACGCTGGCGGTTACGTCTACAAGAATATGATTTTGACATCAAACACAAAAATGGCCACCAGAACGCTAACGCCGATGCGTTGTCTAGACTCAAATTAAATGCGTTAGGTGCAGGTGAAACTGATGACGCTAGTTCAATGGTAGTTAATGTAGATGAAAGTGAAATCAAATTACAGAGACATTTAAAAGACGTGACTAAAGAAATTTCTAAATTGTCAAGACGGCAGACTGAAGACTCTAAAACTATAACGATATCTGACTCTGACAGAACTGCAACTGCCAGTCCAATGACCATTTCAGATACTGACTCTGTAGGTGACATATTAAGAGAAGAAGCGGAATGGCTAGTTCGTTCTGATTCCAGTTCTAGTGCCACTGATACAGTGCACTCAGGTAGAGATCTTGATTCATTAGGAATACCAATTTTAAATGAAGCTGTGGATACGAAACCGAATCAAATATTGGTATTTCACCGATTTATTAACGATGTCCAAGTAACAGATTTATCCACAAAACAACAAAAAATTCTGGAAGTATTCCTGCCATTAAATAATCAGGAATTAATTACTCAATTCCTTAAAAGATACATAAGGCCAAAAATAAAGTACTTCATTTATTTTGAAAAGCCGGAACACAGAAGAGATTTCAGTAATGCCGTAATTACGTTATTTAAAAAAGGAACCATTAATTTTTACGAGTGTACGGAACGTGTAGTGTTGGTCGAGGATGAAAACGAGCAACAATTAATAATCAAAAAATTACACGAGGGCAAAACATGTCATCGTGGCATTACAGAAACTGTCAAAAGAATCCGACGAAACTATCATTGGCCAGACATGCAGGAGACAGTTGCAGCCATTATAAATTCATGCGAACAATGTAAAACCACTAAATATGACCGTAGACCGATTAAACCAGCACTTCAACTTACTGAAACTCAAAGTGCGCCATTTCAAGAAATATTCATAGACATATTCTCTATAGAATCAAAGCATTACCTCACTTTAATAGACGCCTTTAGCAAATTAGGCCAAGCCATTGAAGTACCGTCTCGATCCACACCAGAAGTAGTCAGGGCATTGATGAAATACTTTAGTTTTTATGGAATTCCACAAAAAATCAGTTGTGATCCCGGAACAGAATTTAATAACGATTTAATGAGAGAATTAACGGACTTACACAAAATAAAATTACATATTGGAACACCAAATAACCCTAACTCCGTGGGCATGATCGAACGTTTTCATTCCACAATTATCGAAATTTACCGCATAGCTAAATATGAAAGAAAATATGCAGATGCTGCATCTATCATGACCTATGCAATCATGGCATACAATAATAGTATTCACAGTGCCACCGACTTAACACCTTTTGAAGTTGTATTCGGTCATACCAAAGTAAACTCTGCATTTGACATAGATTTTGATAAAGCATATAGGCAACAGTTAGTAAAAGATCATAGAAAAAGGACACAGGAATTGTATCGACAATTAGTAGAAAAAATGGGTAAAAATAAGGAAAATATTAGTAAAAAGCGTGGAGGTGAGTTAAGTCCGGGATTAGAAATAGGACAAACAATTTACGCAAAAGCTGTAAACAAACGGCAATCTAAAGACAAACCTAAATATCACAAGGCTATTGTAACGGGTGAAATGAAGCGAAATGTAGTGCCTGTAAAAATAAAAGACAGGGACACAAAGGTTCCTATTAAAAATGTCAAACGTCCTCCACAGGTGGCGCTTGCTCCTAATGGTATGGATATCGACGACCCAGGCCCTTCAAAACCAAGGTCCCCAAAGCCAGGGCCTTCAAGTGCAGAAAATTGACAGGAACCCAGGTGTTCTGCCTGTTAAACTAGGTCAAGCATTTTTACAACACAATGAATGGACAATTATCAAAACAATTGAGCTGGAGGGAATAGCATCAGACTTACAGTTCAACTTAAAACAATATTTAAAATTTTGCAAAAAACTATCGTCATATAATCAATATTCTGATTTCTACGAAGTAAACGAGTACAGAGTTCAAGCGGAATATATTCGAGATGAAGCAATAGAAAAACTGCAACAATTAATACCAAACAAGAGATTTAAACGCGGCCTTATTGACCCACTGGGTTCAATGATCAAGGTCATCACAGGTAATCTTGATCATGAAGACGCGGTCCATTTTGATGAGATGATAACAAATTTAAAAACTCGCGAACATGCTATTTCTAATAAAATAACTATTATATCAGAAATGTTGGACCATGTCGTAAACTCTACCAAAATAATGGAGGATAATACTAAAATTTTGAATGATAGATTAACCAGAATAGAACAGCTGGTTAAAGAAAAGCTTAGAAAAGAGAGTAAGGATTTCCTTGTATCCTATGTTATTAGTGTATTTAATTCGTTTATTATTAATTTTAGGACTATTTCTATGAAACTTAACGATATAGAGACATCCTTAGCACTTAGTAAGGTATCAATTCTACACAAGGCTGTCCTTAGCCCTAATGAATTATTGGCGCTGCTGAAAGAAATTAGTAGCCTTGATCATTTGATGTATCCTGTAAATGAACAAAACTTGATTAACTTAGAAGAGACATTTACTGTCAAAACTTATATTAAGAATAATACTGTTAGATTTATTATTAATGTTCCGTTAGTTGATAATATTACTTATAATTATTATAAATTGTACTCACTCCCAGTATCCCATGATCCCAACAACGAGACATTTGCCATTATTCCCGAATTCCCTTACTTGTTAGTAGAAGGTACAAAGTATCGTCCGATCGCCCAAAAATGCAGAGAGATAACGGCTAAGGAGTATATTTGTTCGGAAAATGACCTTGCCGTTTACGCCGAAGAAACTTGCGTAGAACAACTGATGCAGTATGGACAAAAACTCTCCAAATGTTTTCCACAACGAGTTGATCCCGAAAACCTGAAAACCCAGAAAATCTCCCATAACAGTTGGATTTTATTCTCTAAGTATGAGAAGATCCTGTTCCAAAGGTGTGGCGATGACGTCATTCAAGAACAATTACGAGGGACATATTTACTCACAATACAGAAACCCTGTGACGTCTTCATTGATAGCCTTCCGATATATGGCCATCGCTCTCACTCACTGGGAACCACGTATAAGCATGTACCTATAATAAATTTACCTCTTTTACGAGAACACGAGCAGAGATTCAGCGCAGCAGACACGGAGCCGATGAACTTGAAAGGAGTAAATTTGGATGACATTCAACACCTAAACTATTTACTGAAGAGAAGTGTGAAAACTGATAACAGTGTGATTCAAGCGAAAAGCATTGACTTTGCCACAATTGTACTTTATATTATCATAGCAATAATTACAATATCAGTAATCTGTTTCAAATTCAAATCCTCCATTCAAGGAAAGTTTTGTAAACAGCAGGATACTTCACAAAATGATATTGAACTTGAAGTACCAGTTAATCATAGACCCCTTTTGTTACGTTAACCTTACTAAAATGGTGTTTACGAAGTTCTCGAAAAATAAAATCTTTTTCAATAACTTCGATCTGAGGGGGAAGGCGTTATATTCCCATCTCTATTGTAGAGTACCCATAATGCTTGCGTAGCATCTGCCCACGCACGCGTTCAGAGTCCAAGACGGGCCGGTGCAGGTGGCCAGACGCAGCGCAAGCAAATAGATAAGCGTTTCGAATAATGAATGTATGTTAGTTTTAAGTTAGTCTTACATTGAACTCGGAGGTATTAACAATAAAATCTTGTTAGTTCTCAATTTGTATTTTTAATTAATAGTTTTTAAAAACATTCTTCGTCGTTCCCGAAAGTTAACTACAAAAACAACAATAACAAAAAACAATGAAAACTAAAACAACAAAAATACAACAACAAAAACTACAACAACAACAATAATAGCTAAGAATCATCTCGATCACATCAGCTTTCAAACAGAAAAAATAACATCAATATCGGTCCATACGTTTGGGAACTACGACGCCTCTCTTTTCGCGTTCGGTGGTTAACAAAACCACAGAATAAATAATAGTACTAAAAACACGACAATAATGGATTTTCAAAAGAAATTGCTGGCCGCAAAACACGACAGTAATGCTAGTATTGTTTAAGTAAAGAGTATTTACTCAAACAAGCTTGTAATGTGGTCATTATTTCGACAACCTTCTTTGGGCAAAGTCAACCTTGCCGCGCTGATTGAATAGGCGCCAGCAAAGTTGTATGAATTTTCATTATTGTCGTGTTTTGCGGCCTACAATTTCCTTTGAAAATCCATTATTGTCGTCTTTTGTCGTAGCACTATTATTTATTCCGTGGGTTCGTTAACCCTGAACGCGAAAAGAGAGACGTTGTAGCTTCCAGACGAATGGACCGATTTTGATGTTTTTTTTTCTGTTTGAAAGCTGATGTGATCGTGATTCTTGTTGTTGTTGTTGTTGTTGTTTCTGTTTCTGCTTCTGCTTCTGCTCCTGCTCCTGCTCCTGCTCCTGCTCCTGCTTCTCCTGCTTCTGCTTCCGTTTCCGTTTCTGTTTCTGTTTCTGTTTCTGTTTCTGTTTCTGTTTATGTTTCTGTTTCTGTTTCTGTTTCTGTTTCTGTTTCTGTTTCTGTTTCTGTTTCTGTTTCTGTTTCTGTTTCTGTTTCTGTTTCTGTTTCTGTTTCTGTTTCTGTTTCTGTTTCTGTTTCTGTTTCTGTTTCTGTTTCTGTTTCTGTTTCTGTTTCTGTTTCTGTTTCTGTTTCTGTTTCTGTTTCTGTTTCTGTTTCTGTTTCTGTTTCTGTTTCTGTTTCTGTTTCTATTACTTTTTCTGTTTGTGTTGTTGTGGTCGTTGTTGTTGTCTTTGTCGTTCTCGTTGTTGTATTCATTGTTGTTGCATTTTTTGAGTAAATTCTTATTATACTAAGCTGGTTTTATTGAAGTTTTTTTTTTTTTTTATTACTGACTAGTTCCTCGCATTGTTTGAGTAAAGCACTATACAAGCCTTGGTCCGCAATGACTGCCCTGCTTGGCCATCATTGCAGCCCTTGCTGTCCGCACTATAAAGGCCTCGACCTTCAGTCTCGGCCTTCATTCCAGCTTGGCCATCAAGGGCTGCAATGCTGACCGCGCTGTGATGGCCTCGAACTTAACTAAGCAAAGCTCGAGGCCATCATAGCGTGGCCAGCAACGCAGTCATTACAGACCGCGGCAGTAATGTACACTATTGTTTTCCCATTTGGGTTTAGTTAACAATAATCTAAACAAGATGGCGTTAGTATCAAGTTAGCTCACGGTGGCATTTCATTCGCGCGCTTGAAGTCCATTCATTCTATATTTAAAACGGCCGGTTTATACCTGAAGTACCCATGGTACTGTAAGTTTTTGACAAAGGCATTAATCGTAAATATCAGCGATGTTCCTTATTGCCCAGGCCATCTATGGGATGATACGTATACGTTATGCACGATCTCTTTGTTTGATTGATCTGACCACGGACCACGGACACTGTTTAGAGTCCCTGGTCAGACTGGTTAAATTACTGTGTCCTTAGTCAGAGTCATTAGGTATCCGTGTCCGTGGTTAAATCACTTTGTTAATAGGTTAGGTTAGTTTCATAAATATAATAATATCCACGTTGAAAAGCCCACAGAAAATAAATAAGACATCCTATCTATCTAGAACTGCTTCCTGGTTGTATTTTTCATATCACATATCAGCTGTTAGAAATAAAGGCAACCTTACATTTTATTAGAGAACAAGTAAAAAAGTGGGTGGGGCTGTGTCAGGATGCACGGCCGTTTGTTAGTCTTGAAATGTCTACGTACAAATCACGAGTTATATCGATTAAAAGATCACAATAACATAAATTTGGCTGGTTCTGAGCGGGACACCCGCGGCTTTGCCCGTCATTGTCTTTGTGTTCATTTTTCTGGGATAAAAATATATATATATATATATATATATATACAATACAACATACGAAATTTCACTCAGTCGTCATAGTTTTTTTTACGTCTGTCTTTCTGCCTTAATGTTTTTGCGCATAACGTAAAAACCACTAAACCAATTGAAATGCGGCTTTCACTGTTGAATAGGTTAGGTTTTAACTTATAATCTGACGTGCTTCGTATCTTAATACGACGAGTAGAAGAAGCATAGAAATCTTTAAAATATTTTTGTCGGCTGAAGGAATTTTGATGTTACTAAGGTAATTTTGATCCTGGAATAATGTATAGGGCAAAGCCGGGTGCGCTATTAGTTATTTTATATTTGGATTAAGTCTTATGTGCACTTACGTACTTCATTTTGCTACACATTGATATTTGCAACCATAAAGTCATGATTTTTGTGTCTAACGTTTTCTCGACTTTTTAATGGATCGTCGGACATAAAGTGTGGTGACAAACAATTATTTTTTCCATACATATTTATTCGATATTATCCTTTTATAGAAAACCGATTGCAATTAGGTAAGAATTCAGCTGGGTTGGGCAGCATTCGGCAAGAGTTATAACACAGTGCCTGAAGACAAAAGTCTTAAATCAGTGCGTCCTACCAGTCATGACCTACGGAGCCGAAATGTGGGCACTCACAGACAAACTAGTCGGTCAGCGAGCTTTGGAGAGAACTATCCTTGGAGTTTCTCTGAAGGACAAGACTCGTAATGAAGATATCAGATGCAGAATAAAAGTAGCCGACTTAGCTCTAAGGATAAGCAAGCTAAAGTGGCAGTGGACTGGTCACATTTCGCGAAGAACCGATGACCGCTGGGGTAGATGAGTTCTCGAGTGGAGACCACGTTAACATAGTGTAGGACGCCCTGTGCCCAGGTGGAGTAACGACCTGTGAAAATCGGCTGGCAGAAAGTGGAAGAGGAGAGCTGAAGGCCGAGCTCAGCGGCATGCATTCGGAGAGGCCTACGTCCAGCAGTGGACAAGTGGCGAATTACTGATGGGAAACAAATTGACACTGGAAAAAGAAAATGATAATTACTTAATATTTAAGATATTGAACTACATCTACCATAATTACATATTTTGAGTATGTCAATATATCAGACACTCCGTAGCCATGTAATAAATCGTAAAAAAAAACTAATATCCATATACAGAGTGGATTTTTGAGACAGGACAGTAAGGGCAGTGTTGCAGACTCTCGCGTAGGTGCGGGGTCTCAGTTGCAGAGAAAATGAGTGTTGCAGACGGATCGTCAAACTAGTCTTCTCTGGATCCGGCTCGAATGGATGTTGCAGATGCAGACTCTCGCGTAGGTGCGGGGTCCCAGTTGCAGAGAAAATGAGGCTTAGTTGAGCTCAGGATAGGAGGATGAAACGAAAACGCACTTGTTGACACTTTAGCTTGTATAATTTCACAACTTGTAAACAAGAACAGTAATACAGAATTCAGTTTTTGTTATCCTAGTTACAAATGTTGGCTATCGGAGCCTTAATATACTTTTGTGGTGCTCTTATTTAATATTGGTCACTTGGAGGAGAGCTTCTCGTATTCGACTGCTTCAGCGGACGGGAACTTGACGAATGCACGAATATTCTATAAAGTATGGGCTTTTATACTTTTCCCAAAACACGCGAAGCTCTCCTAATGGGTAATTTATTCTATCTTATTCGATACATAAGCTCACCCAAAACAGGCATAAAAAGTTGTCCCATAAGTTCGCTACGGTCGTACCACGAATCCTCACCACGAAGCATGCCCAATTTTTATGGTCTTGCTACGGGTGCGAGGAGAACTTCCGATCATGTGATCTGCTCGCACCCGTACGAACACGGTACCCAAACTTTAGGCATGTTCCTAAAAGTTTGTCCAGTTTAGAGACATTCCTATGTGTGACTCATCGAAAGTCAACACACTTTTACTTTAGGCTGGCTCAGGATCGCTTTGCTTGTAAATAAGTACCTTTTACAGAGCGCGGCTTTCCTGAGCCAACCTGTACCAGTAATCCCATGCATCCACAGAGAGTTTCAGTCAGGTACGCGGCCATCGCGTATGCTTTAGTCATTATTCATGTCATACGTGATGGCACGTAGATTCTTCACTACGTTTTCCTATTTCCTAGGCCCATACAATATAATATTTATCTCGCTTATGCGTTAACTTGCTAACATGCTGAACAGCGCAAAGTGTCCGCAATAACTATGCCTAATTAACTGTGTTCCTATTTTCCTATATATATATATATATATATATAGGAAAATAGAAACATATATATATATATATATATATACTTATAGCTATATATATATTTGTTATTGCGCTCGTTAACAACTTCCCGTACAAACTTCCCGTGCACCCGTAGCAAGGCCATAAAAAATACCTTAACTGTTATAGTTAAAGGAAAAAGTTCCTAGGAGACCTTCCATAACTTTTTGAGATATTCTGAACTGCATTCACAGATTTTGGAAAAAATGTACATTCATAAAGAAAACAGGCATTTTACAAAAAAAAATAAGACAATCGGTCCTGTTTCTTAGCATGATCTTGTTTATGATCAATAGGTTTTATCGGACTAACTGAGGTTAGAGCCACCAGTATTTTTGAAAAGTTTGTATTCGGACGATGTTAGAATTTTATTTTATTCATTTCGTACAAAATGTATGGAAAAAGTATTATTGCAATTTCTGACTTTTGTAGTACTCTTACCTCAGTTGATCCGGTAGAAACGTTTTCCTGTAGCTATTACGGTTAAGGTAAATTGGTGCAAAATGTATGGGGAAAGTATTTTTGCAATTTCTGACTTTTGTAGTACTCTAACCTCAGTAGATCTGGCAGAAAAATTTGATTCTTACAAGAAACAGGATCGATTGGCATCAAAAAAAAGATTTTGTGTAAACATTTTTGTTGCTGACTGTACATTTTTCGCTAAATCTGTGAATGCAGTTCAGAATATCTCAAAAAGTTATGGAAATTATCCTAGGAACGTTTTTCTGTAACTATAACGGTTAAGGTACCTGCCCTCACTGTCCCGTCTCAAAAATCCAACCTGTTTAAGCTCGCGTGTTGTGCGATTATTTTCTGAGATATAATTACCTATTTTAATTAATAAGTCTATATTGGTGTTCCAGCCGTAGAACGTATTTTAATAACTTTGTTCTTTAAATTATCAATAAAACTCTACTGAACACAAAAGCATCATTTTCTATGCAACTCAACGCTACGCTTTCGTAACCATTGCATATTCGCTAACAAAGATATTAATCATTTTCAATAGGTACGTATTGCTCTACAGCTCTACATAGCTTATCTTTGCCCATCAAGATAACTTTATTTTGAGTCTCGTTGCATTGTTTTCCAAATAATCTTGTGACAGCTGACTAGCCAGATAGATAATAAGGCATTTTGAAAGGGATTTATTTGTCTTCGGTACAAGTTTGGATTAGAGAAACTTGGGACAGCAAGATATCAAAATTAGTGATCAGACTTTCTACTTCTTAGAAATGTTTGTATTTGAAGCAGTTTAAAAAAATCAAAAGAAAAAGATTTTTAGTGTGATGTGGATGAAATTGTGGAATATTGGGAGTAGAAATAAAAATTTTGCACACGTTGTCAGGGGCACAGAAAAGGACATATGTAGGGAACATTTTATCCTGATATAGTTATTACATTATTAAATAATTGAATGTTAATTTTGTATGGGAATTGCCACTTCGATGTCAAAGTGACAAGAGTCTTCTTTTTTTTTTTTTTATTAGATGGCTTCTGCGGGGGCACTGGCCTACTAGCAATTTCACCAATGTCAAGTGTAATAAAGTTTAAAGTAATGTCACGTCACAGTCAATTAATGTCAAAGTCACGAATCAGTAAAATGGTGGACATTTACTGAAACTTCCGAGGAAGATTTGGAAAAATCACAAATGCCATTTATATCTGCGTTTGATTCTTTTGATCACACTCGTGCACGTTAACGAACACCTAATGGTTAATATTCCACATTAACACTCGAAGAAACACAAGATTGAGAATAAAATCAAACTCTACGTCACAACATTTTGAATTTTTTCCTAAAACCCGTGGCAAGAGTAAAAATGACAATTGTCAAAGTGACAGGTGTCAAAGTGATAGATGTCAAAGTGACAGATGTCAAAGTTACAGATGTCAAAGTGACAGGTGTCAAACCTAGGGGTGCAATAAGGAGGATTTATGGAAATGTATACCTAAAAGGGAGGAAGAAGGAGGGGTTGGGGGGGGGGGGGGAGTTTGCACGCGGGCGAAGATGCTGGGCGCACCCAGTGCTCTATAAAACAAACACACCCAGCTAGCTGTCATGTCTTTCTTTTATAATCAATATGTCTGTTAAGAACTTACATGTATTTAAACTTGTTACATCTTACTCGTACCTTGTTTACTTTAAAATGGCTATCTAGTTGATTTATAAAGTAGGTGCCTAGATTCCGCTCCCATTTAGGAATTTCATATTGAAAGTGGATCAGTTTCCTCATTTTCCAGTTTGCGGTTTCCCGCTTGTTTTTCTACCGTTCGGAAGCCTTACTACATAGCGTAATGGCAGGTTTCAAGCAGACTTATTATGGAAGAAAAATTATACACTGGAAAACATATTTGATGGATCTTGAAATGGACTGAAATTAATAATCGCAGTGCACCTTCAGAGCTTAAAACTTGACATATGTAACCGTTAAAATAAATATTCAGATTGTTGTAGATGTAGTTAAGTAACACGTAGATAAGTAAGGTAAATATTTTTTCACCTCACAAGCTCAGAAAGATTCTGTTTGTCATCCGAAATCTGAGTGCAAAATTGCATTTTACCCGCTAGCGTGGAAAGAGTTTTTAAAATTCGAACCTTTCTATTCAATAATTTTCTACACCGACAATTCACTGAAAATACTTTATTACTAATTTATATTATATTATTATCCGATTCGATTCTACTCTACTTGACTCTATTCGCCTCTTTTTGACTCTACTCGACACTACTCAACTCTACTCGACTCTAATCGACTCTACTCGTCTCTAATCGGCTCTACTCATATCTACTCAACTCTATTCGACTCTACTTGACTCTACGCAACTCTACGCGACTGTAATCCACTCTACTCGACTCTTTTCGTCTCTTTTCATTTTCAATTCTATTCTACTCTGTTCTACTCTATTCTACTCTTTTCTACTCTATTCTACTCTTTTCTACTCTATTCTACTCTGTTCTACTATATTCTACTCTATTCTACTCTATTCTTCTCTATTCTACTCTATTCTACTCTATTCTACTCTATTCTACTCTATTCTACTCTATCCTACTCTATTCTACTCTATTCTACTCTATTCTACTCTATTCTACTCTATTCTACTCTATTCTACTCTATTCTACTCTATTCTATTCTACTCTATTCTACTCTATTCTACTCTATTCTACTCTATTCTACTCTATTCTACTCTATTCTACTCTATTCTACTCTATTCCACTCTATTCCACTCTATTCTACTCTATTCTACTCTATTCTACTCTATTCTACTCTATTCTACTCTATTCTACTCTATTCTACTCTATTCTTCTCAATTCTACTCTATTATACTCTATTCTACTCTATTCTAATCTGTTCTACTGTGTTATACTGTGTTCTACTGTGTTCTACTCTGTTCTACTGTATTCTACTCTATTCTACTGTATTCTACTCTATTCTACTCTATTCTACTCTATTCTACTCTATTCTACTCTACTCGACTCTACTCTACTCTTTTTAACTTTACTCGACTCTTCTCTTCTCTACTCGACTCTTCTCGACTCAAATCGACTCTTTTCGTTTCAATTTGACTCTATTTGTCTCTTTTCGAATCTATTCTATTCGATTCTGTTCGACTCTATTCTATTATGTTGCTGTTTTTCTTGCACCTAGCATTTTCCTCGCTGTAGTGAGGTGAGGTTTTGTGTTGCGCACAGCAGCAAAGTTATTTGGCGTCTCGTACTTTTGAAACCCTCGCTACGCTCAGGAATCCTAGAATCCTTCGCTTGCTCAGGTTTCAATACAAGTACTCTCGCCAAAAAATCACTTTGCAGCCTTGCATAACAAATAACTATTATTTCAATAGGGTACAGTTGCTTGAAAGGTGTACTTTCAAGGCCAGTAAAAACGTCTTGAAAGTTCTAGTGCTCTAAGTGTAAAGAAAATGAAGTAGTGCTTTATTTCGACGACCGGTTGGTCTGGCTAACGTGATTGCTGATTTTAACTATTTGTCAAATCTAACCACCAGGTGGTGACTAGATACTGGCTGAATGTCCTAACAATCATGCAGGTGCTAAACCATCATAAAAAAATAAGTTGTAACTAAACTCATTTCACTTTATTTTTTACAGACAGAATAAGCCCCCGACTTTCCCGCGGTCGACCGCAGCAATTTTTTATAGTCTTTGGAACCCAGCCCGGGTTAGCAGAGACTTGTTAAATATTTGGTTGATTAAATTATACACAAGTCAAAAGCTTAATTTGTCAATTTTGCGATTCGTCAAAACAGTTATTCGTCAAACATCAGTTATTCGTCAAAACCTTAAGGCGAAATGGGCTCCAATTAACGAAAATTTAAAACTAGACCTTAAAAAACGGTTAATTGTTTTTTTTATGTGTAAGTAATAAATGTAAACAAAATATTGAATCCGGATATGGTCACTGAAACACGAATAAATAAATTTAGCTCTATAGAAAAAAAAACAAAAAAATTCTTTAAAAAAACATCCCTTTATGGAATGAATCAACTTCATTCAGTTTCTATCGTAGACATTTTTACAAAAAACTTGAGAACTCAGTTTTTTGAAAAATCTAATATTGTTAAAAAAAAAAAACACTGAAAATGTTAACTAAAATCGGCTCCCGAGATGCTAAACCTGTACCTTGACGAGCAGGACAAAAATGTTGGAGCCCATAGCGCCTTAATATGTTAAATACGTGATTGGTCAAGTTATTGTACTGGGTATCGGCCTTATATCACGGACATATTTTATTCATAACAAAATAACTGCCTACGATTGGCATTTATTTTATTAGGAATCAAATACAGACTATGCCTATTGACACTCAACTGGCTGAATGCACAAACCGTGCGAAACCACAAAAACGAATAGGAGACGAAAGTAATCTCAGCTCTTTCAGAATAAGACTTACCTGCGTTCGACCGTAGGATTTCTCGACCGATCGCAAACCACGTTACGGGATTATTCAGTGGAACCTAGTCTTTACCCACTGTGTCTGGGTATGGGCAGTTATGATTAGTATCAGGTATGCTAGATTAAGACCTTGATCTGGATTCATAACACTAACCTTTGTAAGTATGGAGCTAAAATACCTAGTCGAGAGGAGAACAATGAGAGCAGGTGCCATGCCATTGATAATACATAGTTACATTATTGAGCTACTATGTATTGTTATGGCAACATATGTTCAATTCAAAGGTTCATCACCTTCGATCAAAGAAACAAATGGTTCATTAGTTTTGGAGGAAAGTTCTCAGCTCTCGACATTATTATTCGTAACTAGCTGTACCCGCGGCTTTACCCGCGTGGTCACTTCATTTAAAAGTAGCCCACACGTGTTATTCCAGGTCAAAAAGAACAATATAATACATTTCTTCAAACTTCATTCTGTCGTCAAATAGTTTTTATCGATTGCTAGGCATCTAATCATTACGGGGTACTTTGTATCGGATTAAGATACAAAGTACCCCATGTTTTAAGTCAAACCCTAAGCTAAACTATCCATAAGTGAACATCGCTGTCGGTCCAGTGGTTTTTACGTGATGAGCGAACAAACAGACAGTCAAACAGACAGACACGATGTTAAAAATATTATATTCTTGTTCAGTAGCCAATTTTAAGTACCCTAGACTTTTTTTTAATTATCTTTATTGTACTGATTTAATAGTAAAACCTTACTGCTTTATTATAAGTAGATATAGATATAGCTATAGATATATAGATAGAAGACAGGTGGATAGATATAGACAGATAGATAGATAGATAGATAGATATACCGCGACCGTATAGACTAGATGCAAGAAAGTAAACTAACTGTGGACCTAATCTAACGACTGCAGTTAATCAATACCAGCCGAAGCACTGTGCGATGGAAAACCGCACATATCTTAGAAAAGTCATTGGTGCGGAAGCTTAGGACCGAACCCGGTATAGTTAAATTCTAAGTTGCGCTATTGAACCGCTACCACCGCTCTTAACGAAACCGGTACGAAGGCCTTTTATTTTTGAAAGTTTTTTTAAACGACCTGTTGTGGTTGGTAACTTTTAAGTTACGGTCGCGGGTTCGAATTCCACAAGTGCAACCATTTGTGTGATGAGCAGAAATGTTTGTTTCCTATTCATGGATGTATTATTTGCGTATGTATGTTTATCTGCTGCTTAGTAGGTACGCATAGGTACAAGGTATCCTAGTTTGGGGCTAGGTAATTGGTTTGAATTGTCCTAAATGTATTATTTAAATATATTATTATCCCTTTTCGTAATTCTTACTAAGGTAGGCTGTACAACTGTTATCTGTGTGTCTACTACAAACCCCAGTAAAGAAAGGGGTACACAATGCAATTTAATATATAAGCTACTATCGTATTGTTTCCTAGCGGATGCGGTTAGTTTTCAAATGCAATTGCGGTTAGAAAGTTACCCGCTTTTTACTTAGCGGATTACTCGAACAAAATGTAAATTGTTTGGTAATTTTGATATGTTCACATTGAACATTAATATTCAAACCAAATGTATGAATGACAGGATATTTGTATTTAGAATGAATCATGGCCAACTATCAAAATGAAAAGAAATGGATTATGAAAGAATTAAGAGATCAAAAGAGTATTATTATGAAAGAGGTTTTGACCTCGTCACAATTGTAAACTTTGATTTCTTCATTTTTTGATTTTTTTATTTTAGTTTTTTTCATTGAACAAATGCGAAAAAATATGAGAAACATGTCCCGTCAGCGCCATCTGTCGAGGGTTGCAGAACATTGTTTCTCCAGCTGTCAGAAAACCTCTCATTACGATTACTGCGTGTATTGGCGTGGCTACGCTTTCTGTTATCTATAGTTAGGGACTTGAGCTAAGTTTTGAATAGGAATATGAAAAACCTCATTACTCAGATAGATTTAATAAAAACGATAACACAAAACAGTGAAATTAGGAATTTTCCTATTTTCCAACAAATATATATCTCTCAAACTAAAATACAAATATATTTTTATCATATACTTTGTATGAAATTTATACTTCTTTTGGCTAACTTCCTTTGTATACCTACTTATTTTGCCAACTTACCTCGTCTAACAGATAAGATTACACTCTAGTAAACCATAATGCCCCGAAATCGAGCGCCATCCTTAGATACCTAGTACATTCTGTAGAATTTGTGTTTTTTTTTAGATTATCCCTGAAAGAGAAGAATAGCTACCTCGAGTTAACCACCATTCTATTTCTCGATGAGAAACTGGCCCATACATTTAGCCCAGCTAACCTCTACTACTGTATTCAGAGTGCCCTAGCTGGGCCGCAGCCCAGAGGCGAGTTTCCCCATAAGCCGACCGGATATAACGCCATGACAGGAACCATTCACAAATTGACGGGTGGGACGGGCGATTGGCAAACTGAAGTGGCAGTGGGCTGACGATATCTGCCACATGACCGATAATTGATGTTACGAAGTACTTGAGTGAATCCCGCGACTTACAATAAATAAAAAACTTCAATCATGTTAACTACTAGGCAGACCCGATGGCTTAACGTGCCCTTCGAAGCACGAAGCGATGGCAAATCAGCATTTAAAGTCTAAATTGGTGTTGCACCGAGATTCAAACCCGATGTACTTGTATTATAAAACGCAAATATTACGTTTATCCGATGACGTTGACAAGAGACTGTGTTGACCGATAATGAGGCAATAAATATCGTCTGTTGGCAATAATATTGTAAAGGAGCTATCTATACAAAAATATTTCGCCCACAATTTCATATCGCGTTTTAATAAGCTCTCTAATAGAACGATACTAAAGCATTACGTCTAACGCTGAATACCGCAAAATACATTGTACAAATTTGGCTTGTAGCCAATCCCATGAATGCTCTCAACAAGTCAAGTTTTTAAATAAATGTACACTGAACAACCCTGTCGTTATCACGACCGAAGGAAATCTCTTCAGCATTGAAAGATAAGTCGAGTTTTCTAGATGTGACAACGGGCTAAGTGTTAAGATTAGTAAAACCTGTGCTCTTACGTTTTGTGTGGGAATGTGAAATGCTGTATAATGGTTTGTTTCTTTTTTGAATTACTTCCGAGACATACATACATGTGTTTGTCGGATGTTTTGTTCATAAATATTATGGTTGAAACTAGGGACCCTATTTGCGTTTGTTTATCCAGTCGGTTATTGTACATCTACTGCTGTGTGAGTGTGACAGACTAGACAGTCAAAGAGAATAAGACCAAGATTAAAAAAAAAAACTTTGTGCTTCAGAAAGTGAGTATTACATATTGTTTGTTTGTCGTATGAGGTAGTGCTGGCCTCTGGTGTTAGAGATTTTCAGGCCGCTCAAGGGCCTCTGACATGGCTTAACGACTGCTATTAATCTATAACAGCCGGGACCGACTGCTTAAGGTTCCCTCCGAAGCACGGAGCGATGGAAAACCGCACATAACTTAGAAAAGTCATTGATGCGTAGAAGACTAAGACCGAACCCGGTATCTTTGGATTCTAAGTTCCACTATTGAACCGTTAGGCTATCATTTTACCTCTAAAACATAAAAATCGTGTACATTAAAGAAAGCCAAGAGCCTTAAATATTTCATTTTACGGTAATATTAGAATGTCCTCCATACGCTCTTTTCGTGATCTTGAGTCTAACTCTACAGGTACTGTTCACAGTACTTTAATGCCCTACCTACACTATACCACACTACATTACACTACATTACACTGCTCTACACTACATTACACTGCTCTACACTCTCTCTCACTATAGTCGATCCATCACGGCTGAAGATCGCGATCACCATGTATAATCGATTTGGTCTACAGTCGACTACAGTTGTGTACGTATAGGTATATTATATTTATATATTACACTATTTTATACTACATACATTCACTACTATGTTACACTTCACTACACTACATACATATACTACTATGTATGTATGTAGTGTAGTGTATACGAAAAACATTTTCAACAACTTTTAAAAATTAGCACAATTATTGTTCCATTTTTTAACCGATTTCACAAATAGAGGAGGTTCTATGTTCGAATGTGTTTTTTCTTCTTCTTTTTTTACCATTTCTCCCTTTTCGTCAGTTGTGGACCGATTTTGAAAATACTTCTTTTGTTTGAACCTCTAGGTTGGTCCAATATAAAATGTATCAAAATTGGATCAATAGTTATTTATAGTTATTAGTTAATCCATTTGAAATCGATTTTTTATACGGTGATATTTTCTACAGCACCTGGTTCATAAAACCTATCGGCTCATTGGGACAATTTGTATGAGGAAACAAAACATTATCGTGAAAGTTTATGGCGAAGACAAAGTTATTGTTGGAAGGGCTGTGGCTGGCACAAACTTGCCGCAAACTGATTTGTCTATCACAACATTGTTCTCTTGCTCTGTGTAAGAAATATTACAAATGCATAACAGAATTTTACTTTTACACAAGTAGGTACTTAATTATGCATTAGGTAGGCATCAACAAAAAAACAGCTAGATAGGTATTATGTAGGATCTTATTGTCCCGGAACCGTTGCAGTTAGTGGTGTACCTCTTGAAGTTGTCCAACAATATGTTTACCTTGAGAAAATCAAATATTGCAATTAGGTAAGAACAACTTTGAGAAGGAAGCCAATAGAAGAATTCAGCTGGGCTGGGCAGCATTCGGCAATCAAGTCTTCTCGTCGTCCATACCACAGTGCCTGAAGACAAAAATCAGTGCGTCTTACCAGTCATGACCTACGGAGCCGAAACGTCAGTCATGACCTACGGAGACGAATACTCACGGATAAACTAGTCCATAAATTTAAGGTCGCTCAGCGAGCTATGGAGAGAGCTATGCTTGGAGTTTCTCTGAAGGACAGGATTCATAATGAAGATATCCGACGGAGAACCAAGGTAATCGACATAGCCCTAAGGATAAGCAAGCTGAAGTGGCCGTGGGCTGGTCACATTTCCCGAAGAACCGCTAACCGTTGGGGTTGACGAGTTCTCGAGTGGAGACCACGCTTAGGCAAACGTAGTGTAGGACATTCTGTAGTCAGGTGGAGAGACGGCCTGCGAAAAGCGGCTGGAAGAAAATGGATGATGAGAGCTGAAGACCGAGCTCAGTAGCGTGCATTAGGAGAGGCCTACGACCAGCAGTGGACAAATATAGAATGATGATGAGGTATCAGCAATTTGAAGAGTGGGGAGTTTGCCAGCTAATGGCAACAGCAGTTATATTGGCACAACGCCAGCTATTTGTCTAATTTTTACACCTCTGCCCAAAAAAGGAGTGTTATGTTTTTAGCATTCATGTATGTTTGTATGTTTTATGTGAGTTTCTTTATTCCACCATATCTTTGAAATGCCTGAACAGATTTAGACGTATGGGGTATAGTTAGAATCTGAGCGACATCCACCTGAGTAACATAGTTTCTTTTTGAAAAAAAAAAACAGTATGGCGGCAATATGGCTCCATTTTCAATTGCTAAACAATATTTTTTCTTGGAATTTTACAATATGGCTCCATTTTCAATTGCTAAACAATATTTTTTTCTTGGAATTTTACAATATGGCTCCATTTTCAATTGCTAAACAATATTTTTTCTTGGAATTTTACAATATGGCTCCATTTTCAATTGCTAAACAATATTTTTTCTTGGAATTTTACAATATGGCTCCATTTTCAATTGCTAACAATATTTTTTCTTGGAATTTTACAATATGGCTCCATTTTTAATTGCTAAACAATATTTTTTCTTGGAATTTTACAATATGGCTCCATTTTCAATTGCTAAACAATATTTTTTCTTGGAATTTTACAATATGGGTATCAAATTGAAGGCCTTGTTAAGCACATTCCAATTGGCATTGTATGGCATTAGTTCATTTTTGGCAGGGCATGCGTGTTTTTTTAAGCTAGTTATTACAAGACTGCCCAATAAAGAGAGTTTTGTTTTTAGGGTTCATGTACGTTATGTGTATGTAACGCGAGTTTATGTATTCCACCATAACTTTAAAATGTCTGAACTGATTTTGATATATGGGGTAAGTATCGTTAAAAAAAATGGGGTAAAATCCTTAAATAATCCCGAGTTTTTTTCTCTTATTTTTATGATTTAGGTACTTGTTTCATCTCCCTACTGTCAATATACAATACTCGTATTTGCGAGGTGGATAATTTTAAAAGAATTTCGTAAGTCTTTTTATTCCCTATTTTTTTCGTAAAAGCGCTTCTTTCAATTTGTTATGAAAAAAAAACATGACATAACTAAGTTACATAAACTAAAAAGTTTCATTCTGAACTTTACAAGTAATTAATTAGTTACGGACAAAAGTAGCAAACTAATAAAATATTGATTACACCACGTTTGTTTTATTCGGCGATTTCACATTTATTTTACGATTATGTGTAATAAAACTTTTATTTTCAAAGGTCAGCTTGAAAGCACAATAATAATAACAGTACCTACGGTCGTTTAGGGGAATATTGTAATACTGTGGTCGTGTACTGGCGTTAAAAATAACGGAAAGAACGACACGCAAAGTCAACACGATTATTTTATACACTAGCTGTGCCTGCGGCTTTTCCCGCTTCATTTAAAAGTAGCCCATATTCGAGGACCCATTATTCTAGGACCAAAAACTACATTTCTTTAAAATACGTCGAGCCGCCAAATAGTTTTTATCGATTGCTCGGCATCTAATCATCAATCGCAATCGCTCCAGTACTATTTACGTGATGCACGAACAAACATACAGACAAAGAAACAGACAGACACGATTTCTAAAAATGCTATAATCTTGTTCAGTGTTTTTTACATTATCTTTGTACTGAACTTTTCGTTATTATTGCTTTGTTATAAGTGTATAGTATTCTATACACTTATAACAAAGCAATAATAACGATGAATAGAAGATGTAGATATAGTTTACTTTTACAAATATACTCTGTACAATCGCTTGGCTTGAATGCTACAGTTTTTTCTATATAATGCACCTGCACCGCCCGCGTCTTCCATCACCTACGCGCGGCATGCATAACTTTTAATCTAGGTACCTACCTATAAGTATCTACTTACACGTTACAGATGTTTGTATATGGGTAAAAAGGAGAACTACATGTATTGGGGAAGATTAGTGTAATTTTGATAACAATTTATACATACTTAGTGCAATAGATTCAACGCAGAGACTCGGCGCTGCGGTAATAAACCTTTTTTTGTGTAACAGCCTTTTGTCACGGTTTTTTTTAACTAGTTTTGCCCCGCAGCTTTGCCCGCAACAAACAAACATTGCCACCATCGCACCCCCGAAGAACCGATAACCGTTGGAGTAGGAGACTACGTCTAGGCCATTAGACTTCTAGGCATGTACTGTAAGACGCCCTGTGACCAGGTGGAGTGACTGTGGCGTCCGTTAAATATGGCTATTAGTTCAATACGAACGCTGATACCAGCGGTATGCAGTTGTCAACGTCGATGTACGTCGGTGACAACTGCATAGGTACCGCTGCCGTAGCGACGACCTGCGAAGAGCGTCTGGAATAAAATCAAGTGGATGAAGAGAGCTGAAGGCCGAGCTCAGTGGCGTGCATTAGGAGAGGCCTACGTCCTACCTTTAATTAGCATTTACGTCGCATAAGTTCTATAATTTCCTAAAAGCTGCCAGCTATATCCCCGCTGTTAATGGTGGGACAGACACAGTGCGGCCATAGGTGAAGTTTTACTTTTTCGAAGTCGCTTACTTCACAAAAGGAGACTGTTCTATGTTTGAGTGTAAATATGTTTTTATAATGCTTGTATTGCTAATCGGAGGAATAGTTATGACGAAGTTTATTTGTAAGAGATTTATTCTTTGGATATTCTAAGCATAACTATTCCTAGTATAAGCTTCGAATAAACATGGTATAAATATATTTTATTTGTAAGGTGATTAGATTTTGGAGTTTGTAGCATATTATCATTAGATATACAATGTGTAGAGCGATGGTGGTTGCTTTTCACCACGTGCACTAAATTTTGAGCGATGGTAACCAAGGTGCGTATTCTTGTATCTCTGTTCTGTGAGTTATACTATTAACTAGACCGGGTTCGGTCCTCAGCTCCGCACTAATGACATTTATAAGTTACGTGCGGGTTTCTATCTCTCCGTGCTTTGCTAGACCCGGTTTTTATTTATGGATATCAGTTGTTAAGCCATGTCAGAGGTCTTCGGGTGGGCAGACAAACTCTGATACCAGAGGCCTCATATGATAAGCAAAGAAGCACGTGGAAAAAGTGCATACTTTGATATGTAAGCATATACTACGCCTTTCATTCATTCATTGCCAAAATAATTGACAACAAGGCGGTAATTATTAATTCTATATTCAACGATGTGTAGTCACAGCATAATGTAGTATATACGGAACACTCCTTGTTCTCGAAGCGGGAATAAAGGAGTGAAAAGAACCATCTTTAGTTATTCTCCTTATCGCGTAAATGTAGAGTCCTAATTATTCATAAACTATTAGACGGAATTGTTTATTATTTAATAGAATAACTATATATAATACTAGCTGTGCCCGCGGCTTTGCCCGCGTGGTCAAAATTTATGGGGTTTTTCATTTGCTTGGAACCCTAATTATTTTTCGAAAATATAAGTAGCCTAAGGTACTCCATAAAACATCAGCTATCTTCCAGTGAAAAAGTCCTCAAAATGGGTCCAGCTGTTTCGGAGATTAGCCTGAACAAATAGACAGATAGACAGACAAATAAACAAAAAAAAAGCTTTTTTGTTATAAGTACCGTATGTACTTTCATATGCATTTAGTACAAAGCTGTTATTTTGACATTACAAACAAACACTAAAATTTTATTTATTTGTATAGATATAGATAGATGTTTTTTATAGCTTAGGTACTTAATAATATTTATCTAAAAAAATATGAAAACCAGTAAAAATGTGACGCTCTATTTATAATTATTGAAATATCTTTGTATACACGTACTTACGCAAATAAATAGTTTGAATTTGTAAGATGTGTAAGATTGTATGAAATTTGTAAGATGTGTAAGATTGTATGAAATTTTGGCCTAAATTAGTATCATAATAATATACATATTATATAGTAACGCCTTTAGTACATCGACTAAAGACTAATTCACGTAACACCGTGCCGGGAACAGTCCGTGGCCGTGCCGTGTCATTTCCACCCGAAACAGCCGGGCTCGGGCGGGTCACGGGTCCGGTCTGGTCTAGCATGAATTAGTCCATACTTTTGTATGGACTACGAAACTACTACTACTACATTTGTTTTGTCCAAAAATCTATAGTATGCTATCTATAGTATGCTATCTATAGTATGCTATCTATAGTATGCTATCTATAGTATGCTATCTATAGTATGCTATCTATAGTATGCTATCTATAGTATGCTATCTATAGTATGCTTTTGTATACTTAGATATTTGGCCACGACCGTTCTGTGGCACGGCCGGGACCCAACCCGGCTCAAGCACTGTGTTGTGAATCAGCCTTTATTCGCATGCGGCAGCGAAATGTCGAAAAATCTGTCAATAAAATACTGAGATCATTCAAAATTTCTAAATGACAGCAATCGAAAACAAAAGAATAAAATAAGTAGGTACCTAAAAGAGAATTCAACCAGCCTCAGAACTCAGTAGTAGTCAGAACTCATGAATATTATTAGTATGATCACGTGTCTGAGTACAGATCCAAACTGAAATGGCTCTCTATCCGTGAGCGACGAAATCTTAGCGACTAATTCTTTGTCTGTTGTTTTCCGACCTAAATGACCGTAACTCACCTGTATACTTAAAATGTAAATTTAACTTTTAATCAAACACTCATGACAAGATACTTCGCTCTTCGAACACTCTTATATTAGCCACTCCTATTCGTACCACTTCTTTCCTTGATCACTCCTTCCAGGTTTCGGCAGTCCGTCTCTGGAACTCACTTCCAATTGACATTAGAAAGTGTCAAACTAAAGAAAATTTTAAACGGTTAACTCGAGATCATTTAAAAAAGACTCATTAACAACACCAGTTTAATTTTATAATATTTATATGTATTATGATATTATAATAATGTAATTTTTATATTAATTGTATATACATATTTTACAAAGTTTTATATTTTAGTATTCATTTCGATTAATTTATCTTTATTTTCATTTTACTGTCCATATCTCGAGTCCACGCCTATACACATCTTTCTTGCACAACCAGGATGACTGGCAGAAAATGCTGTCTTGGCATTAAGTCCTCCACTGTACACTGTTTTTGTGCATAAAGTATTAAATAAATAAATAAATATTTGAACCGCGTCTGGCTCTTTGATCAGACATTTTCTAAGTACTACCTAGAGGCTTAGCGTAAACATTGCCTTTGCAAGCAACTATAAATCAATCACAAAAGTACCACCGTTCTCTGACGCGGATATTACTATCCGAGAACAATACGGTTTTATTGCTCCAACCATAATCTTATTTCATTCTTCATCAGAGATTAATTCGACGATTTAGAAATCCGGGTTACTGTTTGCGCCGACGATTTGTTCGACTTTCTCCAGCTTTGGGAATGTTGTAACAGCACGTAAGAAGGGTAATCGTGATCCGTGTGATGATTAACTCGGAGCACAAATGCTAAATATGGAGGGGGCGGGCGTCTGATGGCCCAAAATACCTCTGTTGTCTATCTTTAATTAAGCCTAGAGGCGTGAGGTCAGGTAGAGCAACTAATTCAGTAATCATCCGTAATTTTATGCGGTCGTTTTGGTTTCGCAAAAAATAACTTCTCACGATTTGAAACAGGCGTAATTGCAGACGTAAACAAGGCGGGCGCAGGTAGTAACCGTCATCTGCAACGCATCTGTCGCCGCTCATTGCGCCCATGTCTCTCTGACTGCCAACATAGTCCCCAATGTGTACAACTGGTTCCGAAATCGTAAATCTTGTTTGCGATAGTGAATACGATTTCCGTTCATGGGGCAGGCGAGCACAGCTGAGGATTGGCTCGATGGCGGCCCGAGCCCGACGGAGTCTGGGTTTTTTGCTGCGATAAATATCGGAGAGATCGCAGCGCGCGCGCCTCGGCGGCTACACGCCAGTCCTCCGCCGCTCCCCGCCGCGCGCGCGCGTACCTACTGGTGAAAGGCCGATACATTCAGCAGCCGCCGACCCGGCCGCAGAACCGACCGTTATCGCCCTAAATGACCGCCTTGGACGAACGAAGAGGTAGCCCGTGCATGCTCGTGCTAACTTAGTGTAACGCTTGTGGAGTGCAGTGTTGTGTTGATGTCGAAATGGAGGAGGTCCGCATATCGGATTGGCCCGAACCCCCGGGTTCCCATGCATGGCTGCCTGCTTATGGCTTCCAGCATGAGCTGTTGGATAAGGATGACTATTTTGGCACCAACGGTGAGTGCCGCTTGGGTTCCTCTGTGGTCTTTCTGTCAGCGATTGTTGGAAATAGGAATCCATAGAACGCGATGTCATCAAGTCGAGTATTGTTGTGGCTTCGGAATGGAACTGTACTGAATGTGTGTTAAGCTGCCTGAGCATGTTGTATCCTCGTTTGTTGGTTGATGTGTTGTCTTACGATGTCAGAGCCATCGTGAGGGCTATTGCCACATCTCATAGATGAATGCAATGCACACGGGTTTTGTAAACTGGTTTCTAGCACAGCTCATTGGAAAATATACCCTCTTTCGCACCTGTTTCATACTTATGTCCAAGAGTTTAAAAATATATTTAAACTTTACGAATTACTTAATATTTTCACTGACAGTCAGGTAAGTTATAAAGTTCATATATACATATATATCTACCCACACTGTCAGGTAGATACCTGTTATTAACTTACAAAAGTGCCGTCATGCTGCCTCAGTTCTGACTCAGTGTCTTATGTCTCAGATCTATAGGTACCATATATGCCTTTGCTTATATATACAAAGTACCTAGGTAAGTTTATCTACTCATTCAATTAACTAGTCCGTATCAGGTACAAAATTAAGACATGCCCCATTCACATTATCTTTGGAACAATAACCAAATTGCGTTAAGTAATCACTCATTGTTAGCTTGTTGTTAGCCCACGTCCAATTCAGATTGAGATAGGTATTGTTAACGAAACTAATAATTACTTTAATGAATAACATCTTTAAGCAACAACAATGAGCTCTGGAACTTTAAAAGTAGATAAAAATCCTGATACTGCAAACTGAGATCATGCTCTTAAAATAAATGGTATGCAAGTTGATGCTACGTCTATAAAAACTGAGAAAAAGATAACCGAATATGTTTGTAATGTAAATGAAGTGAAAGTTAAACAGTGAAAAAGTAAAAATGTAGATGGCTTACCTTAATTGGAAGACTCGTAAAATCTTAACCAAAAATAACCAAAAATATACTTTTGGCTTGAATTGAAAACCCAAAAATTTCGAAACCAATACTATTTGCTGATAAATTACCATGCGCTTTTTCAATTTCTTATATTGTTGAATCTAAAATTTATCGACTATATGTAGAGAAATTTTCTCACAAACCTCTAATGTCTATGGAACAAAAAAGAAAATCACACTACGTGTAATAAAAGCAATCAGCTATCTCCATTCATTATACGGAGGAAATAGCTACCATCACTCATTTTAATAATGCACATGCTACATTTTTACTTCAATTTCTTCTTCTCGAGAAACTTTAGTGAAAGTTTAATCAGAAATACTATATGAAAGAAGAATATAAGTCATCAAATGCGACGACACAACGTTAGTTAATAAAATTCATGGTTTTAGAGAGAAATGTCTAAGATACTCGATAGTGTACAACTATAAACACTCACCGAGGTTAACGCTCTTATAGGTGTGCTTGTATTATTTACTAACAAAAAACGTAGCTACTGCTACTTCAGAAGTACTTGTAATCTAACTGTCATTGCAGTTTTAGTGGAAACTTTAATAAAAAGCTCTGTGTACAGTTCATCAGTGAGCTCAACGACCTTATTACGTATTCGTAGATAATCCATAAGCAATGAGATTAGTGTGACATCATCAGCACCTACTTTTCATGTGAATAATTCAAACTGTTCACAATAATTACGATAGGTCTCGACGTATTTATCATTGGCTTCTCATAAATTGTCACATCAAGTTTGCGCATGTGATCAAATAAGAAAAACGAATTTAAGTTTGTTTGCATAATATTTAAACTGGAATTAGGTAAGTCAATATGGTTTTAAATTTTAGTTCAACTATTCTAGATCATTTATATTACCTGATTGAAGGTTGATAGCTGGATTACTTGATCACGATACAACTGTGTAAAATAATTTATCGAACAAATTAAAAATAATTCCCTGAAAAGCCTCAGATACAAATCAGTCTACACTAACAATTAATGACATTTTTTGGTATTATGTTGAAAGAAATAGTAAACTATTCCTTACAACTTTACAACATATCCCTTCGCGTGAGCCGTTACCGTTAACACTGTTACGAAACTAGCTATAAAAAGAAAAACATAATTAACTCGTGAAGAAGTTTTTCTTCACGAGCGCAATAACAATAACGCGTACTTTCATAATAATTAAACAACAACATAATTATTATAGCGAGCACGGGCAACGCAATATAAAACGCGAGAAATCTTTTTTATGGAAAGGTGTTTACGATCAGTGACCGGCGTTCGGTAGAGTGACGTTATACATTCCACTCCGTACCGAGTGCAGAGAAGCATGTGGTCAGACCGGTACCCCAGACAGTAAAGGTCATTTCTTATCCGTAGGTGAATCGCATACCTGCACCGCCTTTGCACTGTATTTTTATGTTAGGGTACCACAGGGCTCAATTTTGGGACCAGTTGTTTATTTTATTGATGTTGAAAATTGTTGTTTATACGCGGGCATCAGCTAGTAGGTAATAATATAAATTGCACCGCCTCATGAGAGCCTTTCTTTCCATGATCATTCTTATTTATTTAGCAACTTTGTAACATGCGACGCTTTCTCTTTAAATGTTACTTCGTGATCACACCAATGTAGAGCTTGTCTTTTCACTTTACCTGTTATTTTGTGCCTACACAAATTCCTTCTACTCTCTAACTTTGAGGTAAAGATCTGAATCATCAATACAAGCATAATACGAGTATAACAGATATAACATTCATGCGTGAATTAGTTTTCGTCCAACCACTTCAATATCATGGTCGCGGTCACGTCTCGTGTGAAATGACAGACTAGCGTCAATATTAACAGCGCAAACACAATATTTACCATTCCTTCTATCCAATACTAATATTATTAGTCAAATAGTAATGGGATTCTTTGTCACTGCAGTATATATAACGGGCCGTGTAATTGATGGTGTACTAGATTAGATTACGTTGGAATTAAAATTTAAAATTCTAGAGGAAATTAGGACCATATCCCGGAAATGCGAAATTTTCAAAGAGGGAAATCTGCGAGTAGAGCTTCAGTAAAAAAATAGATATTCTATGCATTATTTGTACCCATGCCAAGATTAATGAGATCCTTGAGCTGTCTCTGCGTGACATTTGAGATAAACCGTGGATCCAGATAAGTCAGACGGAGCGAGTCGTGCCTGATACATTGACGGGCCCTGCTTTGACATTTTAATGTAATTTAGTATAAAATTAAAGGCAGGTGACCTTTTGATTCAGAATTAAATTTAGAACTAACGTCAATGAAGACGTAATGATGAGATTATCCATATTCCAAGGGACACTATCACACGGAAGAATGTTATTCCCTAGGATATTTGGCTTAATGACTTTTTGCGTAAAGCAGGTAAGTACAGCAGAGTCTATAAAGGTTATTTAAATCTACCAGAACTTTCTCGTTATCGTCATCATGCGTCTACTATAATAAATAATTATATCCAATTCTAATACAAAACAAATTAATTCCGTAGCCTAGTTCCTAATAGGAATTCAACAATAGTGTACCTACTCTTACATCACATTATAATAATTTTCATCATAAAGTCTAAAGTGCCTGTAGTGTTGGATACAGCTCTGCTAATGCTTGATAATGAGGCGGGCATAATAATCCAGTCACATATATCCAGTCATCCAATCCTATCACATATATCCAGACTCTTATCTTGGATTTCCTGTACCTAGGGAATCAGGAATTACGAGGACCATAACACCCCACAAACAACCAGAGACGGCCGGTTGGTCTAGTGGCTAGAGATCCTAGGAACGAAATCAAACGGTCGCGGGTTCGAGTCCTGCAAGGTGCAATCATTTGTGTGATGAGCAGAAATATTTGTTTCCGAGTAATGGATGTTGATATTCGTATTTATGTATGTTTATCCGTTATCTAGTGCCCATATTACAGGGTATCCTAGTTTGGGGCTAGGTAATTGGTGTGGAATTGTCCCGAATATTAAATTATTACTTTCACGCGTTGCCAAAAGAAAGAAAAAAAGTATATGGTTCACGCACAAATCCAAATGTTTGCGGTGCGCAAATCAGCTGACTTGACCATCTTTTTCATTCGGATAGAAGTAGAGTACTTAGAGTAGAGTATGGATCAAGTTATTCCAGGACTTCAGCTTTTTGCCTATTCTGCCTTTTTAACTGTCAATTTGAAAGTGTGACAATTTCAACGGTTATTAAATCAATCGACCAATTTGTCCAAATCGAATGATCAAAATTAACTAGTCTACTTTGCGTGCCAAAACACTGCGTGACAATACTGTACCAAATTGGGACACCCGGTCACTCAAATCACGAATATAACACGTAAAGCTGTTTAATTTTGAAGTTAATTGGCGAGACATTTACTAAAATACTCTTTATCAAGTGTGACAGCGTATCGGGGACAAAGTGTTTGTGCAGACATGCAACCAATATATTTGCCTAAGTCTGTGATTAATCGGCCACGTGGATTGGTGTTTATTATAATTTACATTAAAATTATTATCAGTCTTATCGTTTATCAATTTTAATTCAAGTGGTTAGAAGTGCAACTAACATCGAGGGTATTGATATTGAAATCCTGCTTATCAAGAGCGTTTCGCACATGTAACATAATTCTCAAAAAAACTTACTATTGTAGATGATTTATCATATCAGCGTGATTAACCTATTTTCAAAAAGCAGCATGTAAAGTTTTGCAATTTCAAGCGAACTCTTCAATGCCAGCAGAAATAATAAAAAGTTGTTTTATTATTTTGAGCATTTGGGCGGGAAAAAATACAACATGGCGCCAATCGTCGTGACCTTTTGCAGCAGCTGGCCTACTTCCCGTCGACTTGCAACACTGATTAAGTGTAGTTTGTAAAATACAAAGGGAATAAGCGTGTACAATAAAACTAGATTGATATATTAGCTTATCCAATAATACGTAAAGTACAGCTTACGTTCATACAAACATTTTACATAGTACATTTACAAATAGGTATAGATAACCTACTGTGTTTTTAGCTGTGGAATATAATTCTCATATTTACTCAATGTTATTTAGCCTTGGTATTTATCAGCAATCTAGGGAAAGCCTAATAGCGCACACGCAGAAAAAATCCAATTAACTTTTTGTAGAGTTCCATTGAGATATATTTCTCATTGAAGTGGAATAGAAAACAGCCTACAATTAACACTGCTTAGCATTTGCAGAGGCTCCTCGGATACAGACTATGTCTGTATTATTCATAGGCATTGAGGTCCACATTGAAAGGTTAACGGTATTAGCCCACATACCTACCTACTGCCTTTATGTTTGGGAAATGGTAATAAAATACCCACTTAACATATTATTGTATGTGGGCATACTTGCTGAATTTTTCAGTACAAATGAATATAAAAAAGGCCGATTCGTTCCCAATTTCTCCGATAACACAAAAGCTGAAATTATAATTTATTTATTGCTAAAGGTTACTCGATTTTATTAGGTGTGGGTATTTTTACTATTATAAATAGGAACGGGATATTATTCAAATATTTTATTTTGAGTCCTCGATTTCGGCATCGTCACGCAGGCGCCATGATCACGAGAAAATATGGTGCCGAAATATCGAGAACCTAAAAAATATATAATGCAGTATAAATATCCTGTTTCTAATGACAATACTGTTTAGTGACCATGGCAGTTTAAAATCTTATGGTAGCATTTTCTGTAGGTATGTATAGTATTCTTCGAATGAAATCTTCGACGAAGAGAACCACACAATATAGTGCTATTATAATTCTGTAAAGATATCCTAATGATATGAACCATAATTATAATCATGCACAGTTCTGAGAATGTGAGAACCGGTAGTTATTTAGTGCACTCACGAGTGCTGAAGGTCTTGTGAACCCGTTGTCACCAGCGATTGCTGAGCGTTAATTACTGTGTAGGTGATTACCTATTTTTTAGTGACTGTTGTCAAATTTGAGACATTAATCAGCTTTGTAAATGACTTAATGAATTTGAACAGTGGAGAGTTTTAATCTGATCCCGTTCTGTAGACTTTACCTGTAGCTGTATAATATCCAAAATGACACAGAAGAAATGCTATATAGAGATGCAAAATAATGTTCCAGAAAAATACTAAAAATAAACAGCTACAAATCAACTGTTAGAGTTTCAGCGAGCTATGGAACGAGCTATACTCGGAGTCTCTCTGATAGATCGAATTTAAAATGAGGTGATTCGGCAGAGAATTACGGGTAACTGACATATCTCAGAGAATAAGCAACTCAAGTGGCAATGGGCTGGTTACATTTGTCGTAGAACCGATAAACTTTGGGGTGGGCGAGTTCTAGAGTGGAGACCACGAATGGACAAACGTAGTGTAGGACTGTCTCCGGATAGATGGAGCGAAGACCTGCGTAGTCATAGAAAGAAAAGAGCCGAAGATTGGTCACAGTGGTGCGCCATGGGAGAGGCCTATGTCCAACAGTAGACTAATATAAATTGTTGATAAAAGCAACTGTCAAAACAGACCTGAACAGTCTATTTGCTGTTGCTGGTCACTTTGTCAATACAAGAATAGGATTGCTTTGCATCTTAGCTGAGTACCAAAACCTTCACAAAATGAGAACTCAACAACATCCTTGTCAACAGAAAATAAATATACCTATACCTACCTCTTTTATCGCGCGCACGACAAACATCAATTTCGTAGAGTACCTTCGTAATTATATCCTTTTTGAACTGTATCTGGCACAAGGCCTGCCTGATCAAAAGCTGTCACCTTCGTCAATCTCACCTGATGACGATGCATCCACGACTTCATGAGCACGTCGTTAGATGCTAACAAATACATCGCCAATGCAATTGTTTGCTGCACTTTAATCGATTTCAATGAAGCTCTTAAATTAAATTTGGGTTTTAGAGTGACTCTTCATTGAGTTTGTTGTATAGAGACTCGAAAATTAAGGAATTGGAATGTTTCGGGGTTTGCCTTAGATTCGTTCAACATTATTTTAATTCGAACGGCAAAGATAATGTTATAATAGAACGGGGGTTTTTGTTTAAAAACTTGTATCTTAACTTGTACATATCTTATATGTTTTAGGATATAAGCATCATTTTAGACAAATTCATTATCAAATGACGAAGATGATCCATCAAATAAAAATGGTCTGCTATTAACATTTACAAACCAACGTGTAGCCTAAGTTGTTGACTTTTCTAATGATTCACCATTTTTGTATGTGTGTATGTATACACGAGTTATTGTCTTCTTCAGTTGTACTTTATTTGCCTAGCAGCTATGGCCTTACAAGGTCAGCAGCGGGGTAATCGATTTTAATTGTTCAGTGCCTTGAATTCCGTGATATGTATGTATTAATTGATTAAGTTTCAATGTTCGATTTATAATCGTTTTACGAGGATATTCTGATTGATAGTTCTTTGATCCGTGGTGATTCTAAACGACTTAAGCTTCTTAACTTAATGGTACCTTCTCTTCTTCCTGCACAGACTGAAAAAGAGATAGACGCAGTGACTTCGTTTTATAAATGTAGGGAAGTGAAAAAGCACAGTTACGAAATGGAGTACAATGTAATCTTGTTTGCAGACTGAGCAGTTACGTTGAGAACTGTTATTTATACTGTGGTACAGTGCACGTACGTCCTGTGGTCAATCACAATCAAAGACCTTTATTTATTTACAGTTATGTAGACATTGAACGCATTAGTAAGGTCCATGTACTACTAATTGTATTTAATGTAACTCTCCGTAAGACAGTATTTATAATGTCAACACTCTTGGACTTTGTACCAGTCAACATTCTAAGATCTGACTTTGTAGGTATTGCAAATGTGTGCAATCTTATTCCGATAAGGATATATAATGGAAACGTTACGGTAGTTCGTGACCAGTCCAAACGAAGGCAGCAGCTAACAAGGTTAAGCATTTTAGAATTGCCTGACATCAGACCAAAAGTAGTGCAAAACATTTTCATCTTAATAGGTTGGTAATAGAGTTCAAAGTAGTTTAGTAATTACTTTTTTCAGGAAGTAACATCATGTTGCATTGCAAAAAAGTCTGAATAGTTAATTAGGAAGTCAATTATGACTTATTTATGAGGAAAATTTGTAAGTGAATACCTTTTGTAAATTCTAAAATTAGTAATAATCATTAGCCAAAGTCTCGTAATTTTGTAGCCCCCACAGATTAAACCATCCGAGTCCGATCAGACTTAAGGAATAAAGAGTTAGCATTTGATCATCAAAGGAGTTGGGTACCGAATAAGTTAAACTGCTGTAAAAATAACCAGTGAGCCTGTGACCGAATAAGCGAATACGTGATAAATGTAATACAGTCCAGTCCTCCGATAAAGTAATTCTTAACCGTTTTTGGTCCTACTTACCCAGATTGAACGGTTTTTGCAGTATGACCGACAGATTAGATTTGAAATCATGACAAAGAATGATCATTTCTATACTATACAGGGGCTCTCATAAGATAACAAAAGTAAAAAATATTTGTAGACAGAAATTATGTAAAGTGAGTAAACTTATTATTGAGTACTTCACAATTAAAATGAACAAAATAAAAATATGTAGCTTACTTCCACCAAAACTGTAAGTCAGACAAATGATAAATGGTAAAATTAACACAAGTAAAACCCCACGCTAAACAAACCCTACCCAAATTGAACTATTGTAAAATATAAATGAAATGAAAGCTAAGGCCTGGAGGCCAGAAAAAACACTTATACACATATTATTACATATAATATATAAAAATATATATACACAATAAAAAACCCCACGCTAAACAAACCGTACCCAAATTCAACCATCGTAACACTTATATATTTATATACATATAATACATATACACAATAATAATATAGGTACATCGATCCAAATACCAAACGTCCGACATCAATACAACACAATTATAAGGATCTGGGAGAGAACTGAAAAAGTTGTCAAGAAGTTATACTGTGGACACTAAAGTTGTTGAAAGAAAGAATATATTTATGACATTATACAGAAAGACAAAGAACAAAATTGCAAACAAAGAGATTAGGTACTAGATTTGTCATATTTTAGGATCCAAATTCCAAATGGATAGTGCTCGCGCTCCTGACAATGCTATAAAGGCATGCAATCAGTCTCCAATATCCAATTCAATAAAACTGTAGTTCGTTTTCATTCCTCAGTAACGGGTCTGCATTCTGCACTTGAAACGAACATCGTGCAAAATTTACATTTCACGCATATTTGCCACTTCCAATTTATTACAAATTTTATGGAGTAAGTGCGCTCGAGTGGCAAGTTGATGATTAAAAAGTCACGTTACAAAATATTATCTACTATACTTGTAGGTAATTATTTATTTTTGCACTATTCTATGGAAAAGTATTTAAAGTTGCTCAGTGAGCTATGGAGAGTGCTATGCTTAGAGTTTATCTGAAGGACAAGATTCGTAATGAAGTGATCCAACAGAAAACCAAGGTAACCGATATATCTCTAAGTATAAGCAAGCTGAAGTGGCAGAGGACTGGTGACATTTCCAGAATAACCACATTCAGAGTTGAATGCGGGCAAATAACATAGATCTAATTAAAAGTGGGGAGATTAGGTACCAGCACCTCAGGCGTGGACCGCATAAATTAGGTGCAACGAACACAGTTCGCATTATTTTGCCTTAGTCACAATAGGAGCACGTGGCGTTTGTGTAGCACGTGCTAGCATTGACCCTAATTCGCGCTACAGTCTTCGCATGTCTCTCAATCTTTCTTGTTGATGCACATGAAGCACGACAGTGGAAATGTAGTAGTAGAGGGTGTGTTTGCCTGTAGTTGTATCCAGTCCAGTTTGTGTTTAGGTGATATTAAAGCTGCCGTATTAACTATATCTACGATGTAGTTATACCTACAAATTATTCCTGAATTTTTAATATTTTTCAGTTGTTTATTATACTAACCTTCTTTGTTTATTTTTCTAGCGAATCGTTTGAAGAAAGAAAGCTACCTTTTGGTGAATTTTATGACGGCGATAAAAATTCTATTGAAGAAGTTTATGACCATTTCTTAAAATAGATTTCCATTTGTTCGGATATTGTGGAACAGAGTTAGCAGATTTTTAAGGTTCCGTAGATACTTGAATCTATTATTTAATTTGTGCCTAATTGGCAAAAACGGAACCCTCGTATTAAATTAGTTTCTCTTGACAAAAACGGAACCCTTGTATTAAATTAGTCTCTCTTGACAATTATATAGATAGTAAATAGACATGCCTTTAAAAAAGTTACCAACGTCAGAGAAACAAAGATTTATTATAAACGGTATGATTTTAAATTATTTTAGGTTAATAATAAGAAAAGTTAGAGAAACATCGAAAAGCAAGAATTAAGGCTTTCATTACTTCTCAAATGCCTTTATGTTGCAAATGCCAAACTTGATTAGGCAATTAATTGCCGAAAGCATTTGATTTTAAACATAACACAATAACTCATGTTAAAATGCCAATGAATTTCGACTCATTCAAAACAATTTTTTTATTGCTCTATTGGAATACAGGGTTAGTTGAAAATGCTAAGACAGCCCGTGGACTCCTTTAATCTTCTTAGCCCTGTCAGAAAAACAGGCAGATAGTATTTAAATTCTGTTACAGTTTACAGTCGAGCAAGTTTTTTTACGATCATAGTAACACGACAGGCCAAAGCAAGGAGGCGTGAAAGAAACGGTATTTTCGTCACAATGACTTGAGTCTGTTTACAGTCAGCCTCATGGTAACCTACTTTCGACTAATTATGATAGGTAGTGGGCGGTATTGTTCATAGATTGGCCTATAAACCGAGAGAATATGCGGATGTTTATCAAAGTTAGCATATTTTGTCCTGGAAGATTAATAAAGGAGAAAATCGAAGCCACAGTGAACCTCTATCGAAGGTGTTTCAGCCTTCTTTCTAATACTTCTAGAGGTGTATAGACATTTCTTACTGTCGTTGGTCTTAGATTACTGCTATTCGTACTGGCCAGTAAAATTAATTTACGAGAGGATTATTGAACAGAACTGTAAATGATCACTTGCGAAACTGTGTCTCTCTGTATGTTTGTTAATTTTTCACGGCCAAACGGTTGATGAAACAATGAAACAGTTACATCAGTTAGTGTACATCCCGAGAAAGGTATTTTTTTACTTTTGAGTCAGGCCATATTTTGACACTTTTTAACATAAAGTAACATTTTTTAAGTTAAGGTAACATGAACATAACGTAAATTATAGTAAAATTTAGAATGAATAATGTATGTAGAATTTTATTTTAAACGAAAAATTAATTATTGTGAAAGTATACATTCTTGTTTCTATGTGTTTGTCAGTCCTTCTATAAAGACAAAACGATAGAAAAAAAACTCGCTTACGTTACGTTCTTATGATACCGGCAACATCAACATAAGAGTAGGTATCATTAAAGAGAATTTTTTTTGGAGTACTAATTTGGTTATAATTTCTAAATTAAACAGATTTTCATGATCAAACATGCTTTCGCGCTCAATATTAGCTTCTGCGACGAAAAACTGATATTTAATAATATCATCATATCAATACATAATCATCCATACCAATATATAAAAGTGAAACGTTGTCTGTTTGTTTTTTTATTTGTTTGGGGAGCTTTCACGCCATAACGGCTGGACGGATTTTGATGAAATTTGGAATGGAAATAGCTGGGTATAAGCTATTTCCATTCCATAATGTAATACAACATAGGAAACTTTTTATCCCGGAAAAATTTAAGTTTCCACGGGTAAACAGGAAAATGTTGATTACTCGCCGTAAGTAACGGTTGCCATGGAAACGAAATAACAAGTCTGTCAAAAAACTTTAAGAGTTTTGGTGCTATGCCTGCTATGGTACTTTTGTATTGGTTTTTAATATCTTAGAAGAACAAGAACATTTATTTCGCGATAAACGAAACGCGACGAAGTCACGGGTGGGAAACCTAGTATCAAATAATATCAATAACAAAAACATATTAACTCTGAAAAAATAAAAATTAAACTTTTTGGATTCACTTGAACACACTGTTTCTAGACGAAGCAATCCAAAGAGAACTCTAGGGTTAGGTAATTGTTGTTTTTTTTTTCTATCAGTGCTGCTCGGGGCTGCCATTTGAATTAAATTAACTTTCCCAATATTATATAAAGACTACTAAACTATAAATATTGGAAGCGTAGTAAAGTAACTTAAAAGTGAAATAACTGGAGGAACTCTTTAAAACTACCTAGAGACACTTAAAAGTGTAATAACTGGAGGAACTCTTTAAAACTACCTAGAGACACTTAAAAGTGAAATAACTGGAGGAACTCTTTAAACCTACCTAGAGACACTTAAAAGTGAAATAACTGGAGGAACTCTTTAAACCTACCTAGAGACACTTAAAAGTGAAATAACTGGAGGAACTCTTTAAACCTACCTAGAGACACTTAAAAGTGAAATAACTGGAGGAACTCTTTAAAACTACCTAGAGACACTTAAAAGTGAAATAACTGGAGGAACTCTTTAAACCTACCTAGAGACACTTAAAAGTGAAATAACTGGAGGAACTCTTTAAAACTACCTAGAGACACTTAAAAGTGAAATAACTGGAGGAACTCTTTAAAACTACCTAGAGACACTTAAAAGTGAAATAACTGGAGGAACTCTTTAAACCTACCTAGAGACACTTAAAAGTGAAATAACTGGAGGAACTCTTTAAAACTACCTAGAGACACTTAAAAGTGAAATAACTGGAGGAACTCTTTAAAACTACCTAGAGACACTTTTTGTAACTAGATAGAAATATATATAAATAGCTTAATTTTTATATTCAATTAAGTAGCTCAACTATCATACTTTTCTTGTTGAAAAGTCTTGATGAAAAGTTTATGTCATCAATAAGTTAAAACTATTTTTTTTAAATGGCTTTAGTTACAGCTACTTTTTAAATTGTTTTAGTAACCTTAAATACTAATCTACAGAATAAAAATAGATACGTAAGCTAGTAAAAAACATAAGCTTTTTAAGCCGGCTTTTTTGCAAAAGTCAAACACGATGGACATTAACCATCGTGTTTGACTTTTGCAAAAAAGACGGCCTAACCAGTATGAAAAAATAAAAATACAGCACATGTGCTGTATTTTTATTTTTTCATACTGGACAAATTACCACACGGGCAAAACCAGAGAGAGTGCAGTTAGTACAGTAGTACAAATTAATTTTAAACAGATTTGTATATATACAGGGTGTCCCAGGAAGTAGTAATAAGCGGAGCTCCCAAATTAGAGCACTCCCGAACAACCCCCCACTATGTTCCGCGATTTTTGTCATTTTCGAAGTTATTCCATTTTTGAATATTTTGCGCAAAACTCCAGATTTCAACACAAACTGACAATAATATTCATTTGATTTATTGTATGTTGTAAGTCCAGTAGTGACCCTTTTACGAGACACCAAAATCACATGGCTTTTATCTTTGAGCGCAAGACACGCAATATCCAGCTTATTGAAGTCTGTGTAATTACAAACAAGTTCATAGATAACAAAATAATCTTGCAAACCGACAACCACTTCCCCACGCTATATCAGATCGCATTTCTTTCGTCAATGAAGATTCCCAAGGCTGTATTGTGTTCAGACCTCCGTAACCGTTCCCATACACATAAGTATTTCATTCAACTTTACTACTTTGTCACTATGAACATTTCAAAGTTTCTTTCATAACTCAAAAGAAAAGTGAAACGTTTTAACTGAAACAAGGTGTTAAATAAGTCGTCCAAGCGTTGCTAGTAGAGTAGGTGCGTTTCTTCAAGTTTTCTTGTTAATTAAGGTATTAATTTCTCTTGGTACGATTATGTTTTGATTATGTAAGAGCATCGTAATTAAGTCATTTAGCGCATTTTGGCGTGTGACTGAAGACATTAACATTAAGGAAAGGGAAAAGACAATGACGCTATAGTATTTGGAAAAGAAAATTTTGCGTAGGCAGTACCGGCCACTCCATATGGAGTAGAGTTACATTGTTATTCTATTGTTATAAAAATGCCCGTTACTGGACAGATTAAAAGTGAATAACTATTGTTAAAGTGAAAAATAGCATAAAATATGCGTCTGGCAAAAGGGGATTCCACAGATGGGGGAGAAAGGGGGGTAATTTTAGGATGGTCACTTTTTGCCTCTTGCATGTCAAGCGGGTGGTTTATCTATTAAAATACAATTATTTCCAAAGGGATGGGTTCAAAATGTCAAGAAAATGAAGTCAAGTCGTGTGTCATATTAATGGACTTTAATACTATAAATTTCCGCCGGTCACGAGGCCCGTTTGCGAGTCAGTTCAGTGAGTCGGTCAAAAGGCGAGCTTTTCCAGAAGACACTTACTCACTGAACTCTCTTTAGAAAGTGAGCCAAATGGCTTTAGCCAAAATGTTACCAACTCGGTAATCGCGAGGTCTCTAATTTATTTAGCAGAACATAACAATCTATGGGCCGATAACTTGATGATACAGTTGTTTGTAGCAAAGATTGCCCATATGCTCTAATCTATATATTTGAACTAGCTGTGCCCGCGGCTTTGCCAGTGTAGTCATTTCTCCGAGTGAAAAGTAACCTAAAATAGCAAAATGTGTTATTACAGGACTTAAGTACCTACAAGGTACCAAATACTAAATTTTGATCAGCCGTCAAATAGTTGTTTATCGATTGTTCTGCTTCTAATAATCTGATTAACACCAGGCTCTGCTTTTTAAGGTTTTTTCCCATAAATATGCTGGGTCAACCACAAACCTGATAAATGTGAAACTCAATATACATGTTTTTGAGATCTTTATCTCTCTAAGACTAAGAAAAAAATATGATTAACAGAATTTCATTAGATACACTTTCTTATCAAAAATTACATTATTTTTAGTAATGTTTACATTTTTCTACTCAACGGCTTAAGTTTTATCTGTAAAATAAATCTCGCAGCCTCACAGCAAGAAGGTATAGTTTATCATCTAAGATTAAGACAAAATTTACATAACTATATTATTAATCTGCCAATAAAATAAATAACTTTTAAGACATACGTCATTTAGTTCCAAGCTAAATTGTGTGTTCAAACAGCGCTCGCGATATTCAACCTTGTTACGCAGGCACTTGAGCGCTTATTGCGGGTAGCGGGTGGCAGAGTGCAAGGCAGGGGAGCGGGGAGTGGGAAAATGTAACCTTGGAGCCTGGCCATAAGATACCAAGCACACGCATCACATTAAAACCTGTACCGATTGAGATGCGATTTTCACTGTTGGATACCTTAGGTTATGACTTAAAAACTGGTGTACTTGGTACCTCAATCCTATAAGTAAGAGCTAAGCGATTTAATATAAAATTTATAAATTTTAAAAGTGTGGTACTAAGTTCACGTTAAAGCTACTGGACCGATTGCGATTTGATTTTCACTGTTGGATAAATGAGGTTTTAGCTTAAAAACTGTTATACTGTTATCCAGCAATTTAATAAAAAAAACTAATATTTTTTAAAGAGTGTTCCTTATTTTAGAAGGTCAGTGTATATAAAACATTACAGTACTATAACTCTTCTCACTTCACCTAAACAAGGCCTCAATTTAAACCATTCGTAATATACCTATTAATAAAATGCGTGAAGCTATATTTTAAGGAACCATGTATGGAATCTTGCGTGGGAGTAAATTGGTCGAGTTACCAAAAAATGTATGGAGAGCCATTTTAATGATGAATAGACCTTCAACTCAGACTAATGGGGCGAACAGTCCGGAATACCTTATTCGGGTTGGGTCAATAGGTATTTGGAACTACACCAAAGTTTTTATCTAATAAACAGCTCAATAATCAGTTCGTCGCCGTGTCGTGATTCTTGAATTATTTACAGGAGGTTTTGTGTTATTCTCGCAAAACTTAGAAACGTCAGTGAATAAGAGTTTCACTTCACACTCAGTCCTACAAACTAGAAACCCATAGTTTGAACTTAATGTCCAAGCTGATTTGATTAAAGTTGGTTTAGTGAAATAGGAGAAACTAACAAAACCGTAGAAGCCGCAGGTCGCCAGTAAATGTTTATACAGTCATAATAATCATTGTTAAGAGAATTCTTGAATATGGGTAGGATCTGACACGGGTTTAGAGATTCATAATAATTGTTTTTTTTTGTAGCAATAATCATTTTTGTATTAGTATTTTGTATATAGTAAGCATGTTAGGTTCAGTCGTAAATACACTGTCTACTTATTAATAAATGCGAAATGTTTCAATTCGAAAATTATTAACTCATATAAAATATTGGTTTTGGCAAAACAGCATTGGCAGAAATTTTTGAGCTATTTGTATCAATGCTGCAATTAACTGATAATAGACATAATCATAAAATTAAATGTATGGACAAGCACAAAAGGCACGAACGAGCGAATGAGCGCGAAATTTGAGTAATTTTATATAAAATATAGTTCCGATTCCAAAAAATATATATGCACTGGAATAAGTAATAAAAACGCGAGCGCAGCGAGCGCGAAAAATTTGCATTTTTTCTTTCAATTACAAAATGAAACTTAATTCCTAATCATAGGAAAATAATGAAAAATCTATAATAGGTACCTATAGAGATCGTGAAAATGTTGAGCTACTAATATCTGCATAGAAATTAAAAAACTATAATAGGTATCTATAGAGATCGTGAAAATGTTGAGCTACTAATATCTGCATAGAAATTAAAAAACTATAATAGGTATCTATAGAGATCGTGAAAATGTTGAGCTACTAATATCTGCATAGAAATTAAAAAACTATAATAGGTATCTATAGAGATCGTGAAAATGTTGAGCTACTAATATCTGCATAGAAATTAAAAAACTATAATAGGTATCTATAGAGATCGTGAAAATGTTGAGCTACTAATATCTGCATAGAAATTAAAAAACTATAATAGGTATCTATAGAGATCGTGAAAATGTTGAGCTACTAATATCTGCATAGAAATTAAAAAACTATAATAGGTATCTATAGAGATCGTGAAAATGTTGAGCTACTAATATCTGCATAGAAATTAAAAAAATATAATAGGTACCTATAGAGATCGTGAAAATGTTGAGCTACTAATATCTGCATAGAAATTAAAAAAATATAATAGGTACCTATAGAGATCGTGAAAATGTTGAGCTACTAATATCTGCATAGAAATTGAAAAAGTGCAACAAAGAAGAGCAATTTTTAACTGTAAAATTATAATCATGAAAAAAAAACAACTGCTCTTCCCTGTTCCCTGTTTCCTTTTTCTGTTCTGCTTTCTTTTTCTGTTTTTTTTTTTGTTTTTTTTATTTTTTTTTATATTTTTTTTCTCTTTTCTGCTCTTGACAACTAAAACTAGTAAACAAAGTGCGAAGCCGTTTTGGCGAGAAGATGTTTTCGTTCGTGAGTATATTTTTAGATAGTTTTATTACTGGTTTGTATTTCTTTTTTTTTTAAATCTGGTTAGTATTTTTTCGAGGTTCTTTATTGTTTTATCTATAATGGTATAATAACTATAACACTTTATGTCATTTATTGTAATATGCTATTCACAAAAATAAGTTTTGTTTGGCGAGTTCCCGCCAATATCTTTGGGTGCTGATATTAGAATTATTATAATGATTGTATTTAATTTTTTAACTTATTTGAGAGGAAATGTTATAAAAAAAATAGGAGAAAAATCAAAATTGACTGTAGCAGAGCGGATGGCACTTGGAATGGAATGAAAGGGCCCCCCCTTGGCGACGCCCTTGACAGTGACTCAGTGGCGTGCTCTGACAGCTATATCTGCCGTGGACTGACAGTGACACAGGCTGATAGTGATGAAGCTTCTTACTACACGACAGCGCAAAAAAGGAGTGTAATGTTTTCAGTGTTCATGTGTGTTGTGTTTGTTTTCTTTTGTTAGCATTACTTTGACCTAAATCTGTTCTTTTATTCTTATTCTTTTTGACATTTGTAATTATTATTATTCATGACTAATTGTTATTGGTTTAAGAATTATTTTGACGTTTCTTTTTAACTTTTATAATCACATTTACCTATTTATATTGATGATACTTAATTAATGTAATTGGTGTTAGCCGTATTATTTAAATAAATAAAAATTATATTTATATATTATTTATATAAAATTTATTTTATACCTGACATCATCCCGAGTGACATAGGCTATATTTTACTGAAAAGTTCGTTTTTTGTCTGGGCTGTCGAGTTTTTCTCTGACATAGATTATGTAGATCATCTACTTGTTTTGTGACGTTGTTTCAACCATTTCGTGCCACGAGGTGATCAGTTTTCTTTCTTACAGGATTATCCAGGTACCCTGGGCCTGCAGTCTCGACATAGATAGTGATGGCTTTACTAACGAAATCGGTGCATATACCGATGATAATCGTTAGCTTTGACAGCTATTGTCAAGAGCTATCGACTGTCATCGATATCTGTACTGACATTGATCATGATGGACATAAAGATTTGGTAGAGACTACAAAATATCGTTATGGTCGGACTTTGCGACCGATTTCGTTTGTAATCTCTATCGATGTTGAGACTGCACGCCTTGGACTTTTCAGCCCCCAACTTGTACAATCAAAAGTCAAAGCATTAATTGTAAACTAGCTGCGCTCCGCGGCTTTTCCCGCGTGTAAAAGTATCCTATGTTCTGTGTGTGTGTGTGTGTGTGTGTGTGTGTGTGTGTGTGTGTGTGTGTGTGTGTGTGATGTGTGTCCAGAACTTACATTACCTATAAAGTACACTGTACCGAAATTCGTTCAGCCGTTAAATAGTTTTTGTTAATTGCTCGGTTTCCACCACTCATTGCATTGTGATGCCAAGTACACCTAATTTTATGTCTAATTCTAAGCTATCCAACAGAGAAAACTGCATTTCAATCGGTCTAGAGTTTTTACTTTTTGCGCAAACAAACACACAGACTACACACAGGCCGACCGACAAAAATCTGATAATCTAGTACAAAATCGCCTAAACCATTTTTTTACTTATCTCCAAGTTTATTGTACAGACTTTTTATTAAATATAAATAAAACGGCTAAAAACTCACGAAATAGTGGATCGGAAATACTCCGACCAGTTTCGAACTATTTTGAAGTCCTTCATCTGGGAGTGTTATGCCTTTGATAAATTATCTGTCTAGTAGTATAGATTAGGTATCACTAATATTTTGACAAAGGCATTTCTCTTTTGGAGCAGGTAGGTGCAATGTTATCGTCGTTCACTATACATTTAAATTTGTAATGTAGTCCGTCTGTCCCTTAATTTCCATTCGTAGGTACACTGAGAGTGCTCTACTTTCTACTTTTTATAAAATATACTGACGTATCACATAATAGAAGCCGTAAACATGTTGACCGTAAACATGTTGTCGTCAATCTTTGTTCCATATGACTTGGTAATCTGAGTTTAAACATCGATTTACAATTCCATCTGCTCTACTTAGAGATGCGGGTACTTTTGCTCCTACTCATAAAGTAGAGATGGAATACATCTGCCGAAAACTATGTACTAAGTGTTAACTCATACTTCATCATTACCATCATCCTCTTCAGCTGGTAGGATAGACCACAGAATAAATAGTAGACACACCGAAGTGGGAATGGCTCGAATATACTTTTTTTTTTTTTTTTTTTTCTTTTTTTTAGAAAGGATATGTGCTGTTGGTCTATAACTGACCTCTACAGCGTCACCGGACGGTGGGGCGGGCGCAAAAGCGCTCCGCCGCAATGCGTGACGCAGAAGGCGCACGCCAAAGTTAAGTTTTTGGCCACTTGCTCAAGGGCACCCAGGGGGTACGAACCTCGGCTTGGACAGTTGCCATTGATTACTTGGGGAGTATCGAACTAAACACCCCTCGATCTCTACTGTTAGGTAGTGATCGGGAGGGCCCTCATGAAATGGCTGGAGCCCTTTAAATGAATTGCATAACTGACCACCGATTCGGAATACACCTTCGAGAAGAATCGGCAAGAAACTCGAAGGCGAATAAAGTCGAAATTAATTACGGGACCTTCGACCTCGCATCCGGCGAGGTCGGTGTCTGTGTCTAATTGTGTTGAAAGATGGTGAAGATGACGGAGTGGGCGAATCAATCGCTGCCTGCACTGCGGCAGCGATTTCATCGTCCGGATCGCTCAAGATGTCTCTAGGGCGTCTACGAAGGGGCCGTGCGTCTGTTGTCGCGTCTGTCGTGTAGTCAGAGGCCTGAACTACTAGAGGGTTGGGGTGATGAAGTGCCGCGTCAAAGTAGCGGCGAGAGGCATTTTTCATATATTGAACAATCGAGGGAAGCTCGAGATCACTGTGCAGGTCGATGTTCCTCTGATACCAGGGGGCATCTAATGCACCGCGAACGAATTTATTTTGTAAAATCTGAAGTTTCTCTAGGGAGATGCGGGAGGCGTGAGCAAATGCTACGGACGAGTATGTCATTGTCGGTCGGACGCAGGTTTTGTAGAGTGTCAACTTATTTCTAAGAGACATTTTACTGCGCCTGCCTAGGAGTAACGCGAGGCGGTATAGGTAGAATGCCGCCCTTTTGTGGACGGCGTGGATGTGATCATTGAAGTTGAGTCGATAGTCAAGGGTGACTCCTAAGTATTTAACTGACTTTTCCCACGGTATGGGTCGGTCATTGATCCTGACTTGTTTAATTGGGAAATAGCGTTTAACCCCTTGAGTGAAACGCATCGCTACGCTCTTCTCGGGATTAATCGTTATTCGCCACTTACGAAACCATTCATCGAGCGCTCGGAGCGTTCGTTGGATGGCTCTTTGTAGAATAGCTGGGTTCCATCCGGTGGTATAAATCGCGGTGTCGTCCGCAAAGAGAGCGATCTCTACTTTGGGGATGCGGGGGAAATCGCTTGTGTAAAGCGTGAACAAAAGTGGAGACAGCACGGAGCCCTGAGGGACTCCGGCTCTGATGGGGTGGGGGGATGATCGGTTGCCCTCGACACGATAGCGGAAGCTCCGGCTGGTGAGGTAGTCTTGTACTATGAGCACAAGACGATCTGGCAACCCGAGCTGATACAGCTTGTATATCAGCCCGGCGTGCCAGACCTTGTCAAAAGCCTTCGCCACGTCTAGGGAGACGGCCATCGTGGTTTGGGGTTTTGGTTTCCTATTGAAACCCTTTAGGATGTGTTCCGTGATGCGGTGCACTTGCTGAGGGCAAGAGTGTCTCGCTCTAAAGCCGAACTGCTCATCCGGTATGAGCTTTTTGATTTTCGCGATGGATCGGAGTCGATTCAGAAGGATTCGCTCGTAGATCTTCCCCAGAGAGCTGAGGAGACTGATAGGACGGTAGCTGGAAGGCTCGGATGCCTTTTTGCCTGGTTTGTGAATGCCGATGACGTCGGCACTCTTCCAAGCGTCGGGGAAGGAACAATTGCTCAAGGCTGCATTGAAGATGCTGACTAAGAGATAAACTAACGGGACAGAAAAGTGCTTGAGGACCCTGTTACTGACGCCGTCAGCACCGGGGGCCTTTCGCACTTTGAGGCCCTTGATGATCGACTCAACCTCTGCGGCTTTAACGGGCTCGAGGGGGGGGTCGGTCGGAGGTAGAGAATTCCTACGTTCTATTTCGCGGTCCACCGCGGCGATGTGGACGGGATCAACGTGATCGTAAGCGGGGGTGCACTGGGCATCATCCTCTTCAGCTGGTAGGATAGACCACAGAATAAATAGTAGACACACCGAAGTGGGAATGGCTCGAATATACGAGTATCTTGTTGTAGGGCGGATGATTTCCCTACGCAGTTTTTACGAACGTTGCTTGCGATTTGACATGAATGTGTACATTGAGACATAATTATAGTCCCCGCGCATCTGTCACGCTAACATAGCCTCTCTCTCTCTCTCACTCTCTCGATATATGGTCTGTGAGCTCTACATTTTTTTGTTAAATAGAAAAAATACTCTATGGTTTTACCCAAGGAGGTTGAATAATGCTTATTGGTGTTTGGCAGACGTCTTGGTGATCGCAGATACTAATAATGTACTAAACTATAATGTATAAAATACATGAAAATGTATTTTCATGTTATTTATTTTTGTGAAAGGAAAACTTTGACTAAGCAGAGCTTGAACCTGCGGCCTCTGATTTTCGTTCCTTCGATATCCCAACAGAGCTATCCGTGGCCTCCTATGAGGAATCTTTCCTTTCCTTGTATATGGCTTGGCGGGGACTTAACGTTTACGAGCGGAAATGTTGTCCCGGGAAACGCCAGAGAGTTTTCAAGAAAAATCGCAGGGCGCAAGACCGACACAACTAGTTATAAATATGCCCTGTTAACAACGTCTTTTTAAATTTTGACCTTGCATTCTAACGTAAACGCCAAATACAAAACGCATATAAACAACAATTAGCATAGCTAAGCATTTTACATAATCGTCCATTAGTGCGGGGCGACGTATACCAACAAACACACGTATCGCCTTGGTCTTGACACGCGGTCACTCGCCACGCATATTAATAGGCTCAAGTGATTCACATCACTACAGTTCAACAAGCAACAAGTTATTTCATAGTCGCTCGCGAGATATGACAACGGACGCGCGTCTTCTATCTATGAATTATGAACGAAACTTTCGATTGCAAATTCAAATTTCGAACGAAGAAAGGCGCGAGTGATGTGGGTGGTTGATTAGTGATGTGGTTGATGACGGGATGTCGAGTCGCAGGATGCGATGTGAGTATCGCTAGTTTTTCCATCGATTAATTACATCAGAATGTTGGAACTCATTTAATTTTGCTAAACTAGCAAAACAATTTGAAGAAAAACTAGAGCATGGTTTGTTTCATGATTTATTACTCTTGATTATTTTAACCTTCTCAATGTTTCTCATCGACGTGTGCGCATGCACACTGTCTTACCGGATGTCGACCGTATGGTCATAAGAATAGATAATCGTGCATGGTCCTTTGTTCCTTAATATCGTAAGTCATCTATCGCGCATATGATTATTTCTTTACACAAATATATACACTACAATACAATATTAATTTAAAAATATTGTTTATTTTTTCGAAAAGGATCATACATTATGTTTACAATGTATCTAGAGGCTTGGGGCGAAAGGACTCAAGGGACAAAATAAGATATTATCATTTTGTTGACCCCAAAACCAAAAAAGATCGCTAGCACAAAGACATATATTTATTTCGCACCAGCAGTTTTTAAACTAGGTACCTTTGTAACAAAAACTTTAACCCGTTTGAGCCTAAGCTTACTAACTACCGTCGCTAATCATTACATTAATTAATATCCCAGTTACTGAACTAGTAACAAACTACTGCCAAGTTTCGTAGCCAAGTTTATAAACATCGAACAATCAGAACCTATAACCTATTTCTGTTAGGAACGTGTAGTTATTTAAGAATGCGGCTCTGTTGTGCAGTTATTTGTACGAATCGTAATGTTAGAAATAACGCTGCATACGTAAGGGTCAATAAATTAATGGAAAAGCAATGTAGGGGCATTTAACATAGGGGTTCTTTCAGGACCATTAGATAAAACTTTCATCGTTATCGTTGAGCTCCGTTACGAAACTCAGCTTCGTAACGGAGCTCAACGATTATGATGTAAACACACATACATGTACTTGCGAATTTATAATAATAGTTTGGCTTATAATACTAACCTCGGGTTTCTGAAACGTTTGTTAACTTTGACAACAGATTAATTCTAATACTGCCTTTGTCTGGCACTAAACAAATGACAAAGACAGCAATAGATTTAATCTGTTGTCAAAGTTAACAAACGTTTCAGAAACCCGAGGTAAAGCAGCTACAGCTGTAGCATAAGTTCTGCTTAGGTTATAAATTAATAACATTGTATAGCATCGCACGCAGTCGAAAACGCCACAATGCAAGACATAGCTAGCTGTGCCCGTCGGCATTCCGCGCATTCCTGTATCACGAGAAGGCATTACATACAAACCGGTTCCACATCCTTCGAGGCCGGGCCTTTATTTGTTTATTTTGTATATAGATAAATTTACTTTTGCAGTTTGCCTTTTGGTTGGAGGACGTTTGTGTTCGATTCATTACTACGTTGTACTTTTATTTATTCTGTGTCATTAGTCATTACGTTCAATTAAGAAGACTGATTCGTAATGTTTTAATGAACTCTAGCTGTGCCGCGGCTTCCACGCGTGGTTATTTCTCTCGGTTAAAAGTACTCATGTACTATTCCAAGACCTAAAATACTAATATACCAACATTTGATCAAAATTCCTTCAGCCGTCAAAAAGTTTTTATCGATTGCTCGGCTTCTACTCATCGGATTGAGATACCAAGTACACCAGTTTTTAAGTCAAACCCTAAGCTATATAAAAGTGAAACTCACATCGCAATCGGTCCAGTAGTTTCTAAGTGATACGTGAACAAACAAACAGAAACGATTTTTTAAAATTGAATATTCTTGTTCAGTTGCTTATTTTAAGTAACCTAGACCATTATTTTTTATTTTTTTATTCATTCTTTAGCACACATTCACAATGTACAAGGAGGTGGGAGGAGAGTGTATCTTCTTTGTACAGACTTTTTCGTGTAGATTATTATCGTATAGTAAAGTTTGTATGTCTGTACTTTTTAGGTAGTCTTTTTTATTGGTGTAATTGATAACGTAATATGAATAATTACCTATAAGGTAAGGCCACGGTACATATATGTTAGGACTATAATATGTACTGTGGTAAGGCACAGCACATCCCTAATTCTGTGACCTGTAAGTTACACATAATGACTTGTGAGTGAAGTTGATAAAAGCCACAGTCCATAATTTTATCATTTATCACATTGGTACTTTACTAATTTTTTTTTGCGTTTAAGAATGAATGGTTGTTCCACTCAATCTTTATTTTCAGATCTTTATGCGTTAAATTACAATGCCTTATTCGAAATAATGTATGTTCGTCACACCAGGGATTTGTCAAAGCTAGAAATGGACTCAACTTAATATTCCTGAGCAATAATCGTGATCCAATCATGATGGTAGCGCGACCGCGAGCCCATCCGCTTAATTTAGTGATAGATCTTTTTCCGTCCATAAACATTGAGGTGCCTCGTCTTGTTTTATGTATTTTAATCCAATTGTTATGTTGCATTCAACATTACAGATTTAGTTTACTGTCAGATTAGAAGAAAAAAGTTTAAGTGTTCATGGGACAAAAGAGGTTCTTCAAAAATCTGAAAGAGATCCAAAGAGCATAATACACAGCTTCGAGCTTATGGAATCATACTTTAGAAATAAAATAAAAAGACTGATACAAAGATCAGAAAACAACGATTGGAGAGATTCCTTATCTTGTCACACACAACTAGCCCATATCGTTTTCAACAAGCGGTAAAACAGCACATGTAGTTACTGCACAGCACACACCCAGCAATCGTGAACGTTGACGCCAGCGATAAATAATTCAAGGCGCGACGATTTCTCAACGGATTCCTGAACGCAGCTGCAGCCGTCATTGTTGAATGGCGCGCGTTCGATTTTAAAATCGATTTGTTTTTTTATCTCGAATAGATTAGACGGCACTCGAGACTCTAGTTATCATTTGGATATTGAGACTAGAATCGTTTTTTTACCGGCACGCAATTATGACCGGTTTTTATATAGCAGAGTGCAGAACTGTAACTAAATAAAAAAACTTTAATGTTGACCCTGAACCGAAGTAGGTGAAAGGTCAGACCGGTCTTGCATAATGTATAATACAAATAGTTGTAAGTTGTAATGTATCAAAGTATCATTAGTTTGAATTGCACGCTAAGTTCAAGATTTTGATAATGCGCAAAAAGTTTTTGGACACATTTTTACCTCCGTCTTCAATACTAGGATAGATTTATTTGGGATTGAAGATTCGCGAACACGCGTGACGACCTGAACTTATGCAGGAGGTACTTCTTCTGGGGCCCAGGGTGTACCATAGAGATCGATTTATAAATACGCCAGTCGCTCTCTCCTGCCTTGCATTGCAACCCTGGCTCGTTAATAGGTTTGAGGGTGGAACTGGGGGTTACTCACTCTCTAATTCAAACCGGAAACCAAGGAAATCTAATCCTTGCTATAGACATTTTTACGCATTATAGCAACTCTATCAATTAAAAAAAAAACCTTACTGTTCACAGCACAGGATAGATTACTATCAACCGAACTAATGCCACTAAAGGGATTATACAGGTTGAGTGTTTTAGAATGGAACTCTTATCAGCTAAGATAGGAAGATTTGTTCTTAGAAATCCATTTAGAGGTATTCAACTTATTATAAAACTAGCTGTACCCGCGGCTTCGCACGCATGGTCATTTCTCTAGGTTAAAAGTACTCTATGTACTAAGACCTAAAATACCAATATACCAACATTTGATCAAAATTCTTTCAGCCGTCGAAAAGTTTTTATCGATTGCTCAGCTTCTACTTATCGGATTGAGATACCAAATACCCCATTTTTTTAAGTCAAGCCCTTAGCTATCCAACAGTGACACCGCATCAGAATCGGTCCAGTAGTTTTTACGTGATGCGCGATAAAACTTACAGACAAACAGACAAACAAATAGACAGACAAATTTAAAAAATGTTATATTCTTGTTCAGTAGCTTATTTTAAAAACATTGTTTTTTTTTAAATTATTTTCTTTTAACATACTTTTTCGTTCTTATTGCTTTATTATAAGTATAGATAGATTACATACGTATATGGATTTTTGAAAAATATGTTATTTTTTCTGCCTAAAATCGATTAAATGTGCAAATAAAAACGCAATATTAGATTCTGCTGCTTATAATGAACAAAAAGATTATGTATTAGTTGTAGCAACTTTACAAAATTGTATTCTTAATACCTACTTCTGGCCAACCAAAAACAGCATATTCTAAAATAAATAACAATTCATCAAAAATCCTTGCATGCAATTTTGATTCGTTTGAGAATCTTGATAAGATACAGTTAAATAAATCTCACCTGTATAGTAAATTTTCATAACTGTGCAGCAATTTAGACAAGGCGAGGCCTCGCTTCCTGGTAGACATGACCACGTTATAAATATAAACAGATACGCGGATGTAAGTGATGTAAGATAATGCTCAAGTAGCAGGTTGATTGGCATTGTGTATGACAGACAATACATGAAATATTGTGATTGTGCTGTCCATCGAAGGCTGTCAGTAAACCTAAATATACACTGGGCTTCAAAAATAAGTACCACACTTTTAAAATTAATAGTTTTTTTTTAAATTACATAGCAATTTAATAAAATAAAAAACTAATCGGATTGAGACACCAAGTGCACCAGTTTTTAAGTCAAACCCTAAGCTTTCCAACAGTGAAAATCGCATCGCAATCGGACCAGTAATTTCATACAAAACACACACCACACCACACCACACTTATAAAATTACACTTATTAAATTAATAGATTTAGTTTTTTTATTAAATTGCTTGGCTCCTACTCATCGGATTGAGATACCAAGTATACCAATTTTTAAGTCAAAACCTAAGCTATCCAAGTGAAAATCGCATCGCAATCGGTCCAGTAGCAAAGGACTGAACGCGAACAGAAATAGGTACATTAGAAATGTAGTACTAAGTTTCGAAGACCGTGTAGTTACGACGCGGTAAGCCATATTGGTTTTACAAGCTTTTAGTTAACTCCTTGTGTTATTATGTTTTTTTTTTTATTGTTTGTGTTTTTTTTTTTGTGTTATTATTTTTGTGTTTTTTTTTTTGTGTTATTGTTTATTAAAATCTTGCAAGTCAATTTTGTACCATTTAACAATGTCCAATGAACTTGAAATTTAGCACACAAGGTGTTATTTCTATATGATGACAATAGGTATTATGGTACCATTGAGCTGGTCTTCGTCTTCGACTCGAGGGTGTTTGTTTTAATTATTTTGAAATCCATCCATACCAATATATAAAAGTAAAACGTTGTCTGTTTGTTTGTTTGTTTGTTTGTTTGTTTGTTTGTTTGGGGAGCTTTCACGCGATAACCGCAGGACGGATTTTGATGAAATTTGGAATGGAGATAGCTTATACCTACCCTAGAATAAAACATAGGATACTTTTTATCCCGGAAAATTGGAATTGGAACATGTTGAATACTCGCTGTAAAGAACGTTGCCATTAAAACGTAGTGATTATATTCTCTTTGGTTGCCATGGAAACGAAATAACAAGTCTGTCAAAAATCATCAAGAGCGTTGTTGCCACAGATTAAGTAGCTGATGCTATACCAACAACAAGCCACAGAGGCCATAACCAAGAAGTCTAAGTCTACTTTTGCATTGGTTTTTAATATCCTAGAAGAACGTAGGATGCTTTTTTCGCGATAAACTGTAGTCCGCGTGGACGAAGTCGCGGGCGGGTAAGCTAGTTTTCCAATGTTTTCTCTTTTAGTTGATCGTCGTTTTTGGAGTTGGTTGTACTTTTAGTTGATCGTCGTTTTTGGAGTTGGTTGTACGTTTTTTTTTTAATTCATTCTTTGTTTCCTATTATTGGGACCTTACTTTCACCCAAACATGTTAGAAGACTTTCGAAACATGCACCTAATCAGAATAAGTTTTTACAAGGCTGCCCAAAAGAGGAGTGTAATGTTTTTAGGGTTCATGTAGGTAAGTATGTATGTGAGTTTCTTTGTTCCACCGCAACTTCCAAATGCCTGAACAGATTTGGATGTATGGGATATCGTTAGAATCCTTACATCATCCCGAGTGATATAGGGTTTTTTTTAATATATATATTTTTGGTCGTGTTTTCAAGCCGTCCATTCCAGTACAGCAAAGACATCCTAGTGATCACGATTTTTAATCATGAAGTACCGACCACAGATAGAGAATCAAGATTCAGCGAGAATTCGTAGTAAATTGTTGGTTTAGTATATTATAATGGTTAGTTGCTTTCAAGTATATCTGTCTTCCTTCGTCAGAGTTGCTAAGGTCCACATAGAACCCGAGCTAGGCCGAGCAGTACAAATTGTAAAAAAACTTTTATTAAAAAATGCTTTTTAATAAAGTTTTCAGAACCTAGCACTTAAGTCCTGGGAAGTCATCGAGACAAATCAAATGAGCTCAAAATCGGAGGTGTTGTTGTGTCATCAAGAAGAAAAATCTCGCCTGTGATAACCATCCAGTTTTCAGTTGATCAGACCAGCTCATCATCATCACATTTCATGCAGGCTTTAGAAGTCCACTGCTGAACATAGGCCTCCCCCAAAGAGCGCCACGACGAACGGTCTTGTGCCGCATCCATCCACCGACTCCCTGCGATGGCTACAATGTCGTCCGACCAACGTGTGGGGAGCCAAGTATAGGGAGACCCTCCCTACACTTGGCTTGCTTGTTCGTGGTCGTGGCACTGCCGTTCTGTGACGATAAGATATGGCAACCCATCACCGGCAACACGCACTTATTATAAACTTTCGTCTTGAGGCACTGCCGTTCTGTGACGATAAGATATGGACGCACTTATTATAAACTTTCGTCTTAAGGCACTGCCGTTCTGTGACGATAAGATATGGGTTGCCGTCACAGAACGGCAGTGCCTCAAGACAAAAGTTTATAATAAGTGCGTGTTGCCAGTGATGACATACGACACTAAGACGTGGTCGCTAACTATTTGTCTCATACACAAGCTCAAAGTCGCGCAGCGTGCAATGGAGAGAGCTATTCTCGGAGTTTCACTACGTGATAAGATCCGTAACGAGGAAATCCGTAGAAGAACTAAGGTTATCGACATAGCTATCAGAATTTGCAAGTTGAAGTGGCAATGGCCAGGCCATATAGTTCGCAGAGCCAACAACCGCTGGGGTATAAAGGTTCTCGAATGGCGACCACGAACAAGCAAGCCAAGCAAGCAGCGGATCCTGTTTAAACAGGAACCGCCGCAAACAGAAATCCTGATTATGTGGTATTAATGGTTCGCTTTTTTTAGGTTTCCATTAACAAGTAAATCATAAAGAAAAAAAACACGACTACCCACCCTGCCAAAAAAGAAATATAAAAAAAACCCTATATCACTCGGGATGATGTAAGGATTCTAACGATATCCCATACATCCAAATCTGTTCAGGCATTTGGAAGTTGCGGTGGAACAAACATACCTACATGAACCCTAATAACATTACACTCCTTTTTGGGCAGCCTTGTAAAAACTTATTCTAAAGTTTTCTAACATGTTTGGGTGAAAGTAAGGTCCCAATAATAGTAAAACAAAGAATGAATTTAAAAAAAAAACGTACAACCAACTCCAAAAACGACGATCAACTAAAAGTGCAACCAACTCCAAAAACGACGATCAACTAAAAGTACAACCAACTCCAAAAACGACGATCAACTAAAAGTACAACCAACTCCAAAAACGACGATCAACTAAAAGTACAACCAACTCCAAAAACGACGATCAACTAATAGTACAACCAACTTCAAAAACGACGATCAACTAAAAGAGAAAATATTGGAAAACTAGCTTACCCGCCCGCGACTTCGTCCACGCTGACTACAGTTTATCGCGAAAAAAGCATCCTACGTTCTTCTAGGATATTAAAAACCAATGCAAAAGTAGACTTAGACTTCTTGGTTATGGCCTCTGTGGCTTGTTGTTGGTATAGCATCAGCTACTTAATCTGTGGCACCAATGCTCTTGATGATTTTTGACAGACTTGTTATTTCGTTTCCATGGCAACCAAAGAGAATATAATCAGTACGTTTTAATAGCAACGTTCCTTACAGCGAGTATTCAACATGTTCCAATTCCAATTTTCCGGGATAAAAAGTATCCTATGTTTTATTCTAGGGTAGGTATAAGCTATCTCCATTCCAAATTTCATCAAGATCCGTCCTGCGGTTATCGCGTGAAAGCTCCCCAAACAAACAAACAGACAACGTTTTACTTTTAAATATTGGTATGGATGGATTTCAAAATAATTAAAACAAACACCGAGTCGTTGTTACAACTTTCAGGCGAAGATTCATCCTGATCCTATTCCTAGCGTCAGTTACTGTAGTTATCAAAGAAAATTGAGAAATAAGAAATGCGATGTGTAAATAATTAGGTACCTACTGTAGTCGAAGCGGAAGTATGTGTCTCGGAAGTTATGTGCTAGTCGCTGCGCAAACTGCTATTTTTCGGGCGCAATCACAATGTTGAAGGTGAAGACAGCATTGTATAACTGCCTCGCTCACTCGCCTACGTTTTTCGCATATTCTGTCTCGCTCTTACTTTACGCAGTTTTATCCTCACAGCAGTACCTGCGCAATCGTTCACAGAGGCTAAACAAACACAAAGATTGCCTGATATTACTGTATATGTTGCTCAGTAGCTCTTGAAATAAGATAGGAGCGTAGTTATGAAATAACTCTTAACATTTAGCTAAAGCAATTGTGTAATGTCTTCATAAATTATATAATTATACAATCGTATAGTTGACTTTTGCTAAAACTTTTGTGTTTCTCCTCATACGTAACTTTGTATTGTATGTATCTGTAAAATCTGTATGGTTTAGTCGACAAATGCCTTATTCGCGAAATTGCTACTGAGAGACCAATTCGCTCAATTTCTAATTCGTCAACAGACTAATTCGAATAAGGCCTAATTCAACAAGGACTATAGGTACATAACTTAATTTGAAAAAGTGCAAATGCGCGGTGCGCTCAAACTACCTTTGATTAGTTATACTGAGTAAATACCAAGTGGACTTGTGAAGTGTTTGTTAAGGACTTGCCAAATGTTTGATAAGGACTTGCCAAATGTTTATTAAGCTCTTGCTAAATGTTTGTTAAGGACTTGCCAAATGTTTAATAAGGACTTGCCAAATGTTTGATAAGGGCTTGCTAAATGTTTGTTAAGGACTTGCCAAATGTTTGATAAGAACTTGCCAAATGTTGGTCAAGGTCTGGCTAAATGTTTGTTCAGGACTTGCCAAATATTTAATAAAGTAGGGACGAGCCAAATGTTTGATAAGGACTTGCCACATGTTTTTTTAGCTCTTACTTAATGCTTGTTAAGGACTTGCCAAATGTTTGTTAGGAACTTGCCAAATGTTTGTTAAGGACTTGCCAAATCTTTGCATTGTCATTCAAAATAGCCACGTAGTAAAATGACTCCAGTGATTTCGAAAAATTGCCTTTGCTCATTGATGCTTTGGTACATAGAGAATGTATATTTTTATGCGATGTCCTTTATGTTGGTGTAATTACCTAATTAGTCTTTTTTTCTACACAACTTTACATGTTTACCAATGTAATAAAATTACAAGTTTCAAACAAAGAACAAGATTACGTAGGCGAGTTTACAGGTAAAACAATATACGGATATGTGCTTGGTTCCGGTGTGCATCTCAGATGTAATAAAGTGATGATTATTCAATAAAACAATAATAATGCGAAAGTGGCAAAATGCAAATCGTCATCAATAAAAGGCCATCGAAGCTATAATATTGCCGGAAGGCACTTACGCAGGTACATAACAATTATGTGTCTGCTTCAGTACTCATAAACGGTCTAGGAACTTTACGGTTTTACTGTGGTAATTAATACTGTGGGGCATAAACACAATATTTCGTGTGTGTGTGTGTGTGGCATTCGAGTGTGATTTTGATGAGGTTTTTTCTGTTCGAAAGCTGATAAGGTCAACATGGTTCTTAGATATATGGGAAGAGGGGGGGAGGTGAGAAAGAAAAGGGGGGTGAAAATCGAAGCTTCCAAGCAAATGGACTTATTTAGCTGTGGTTTTTTTATGTTTGAAAGCTGGGGTAAATAAGATGATTCATAGCTATAATTTGAGGATGGAAGGGGGGGGGGGAGTGGTGCGAATCGTAGCTTTCGAACGAATGGACCGATTTAGCTGCGGTTTTTTATGTTTGAAAGCTGAGGTAAACGAGATGGTTCTTAGCATACTGCAAGTCGTTGTTCTGTACAAATGCTCTCCCGCATGTTCGTATTTTGTTTCACTAAATCTTCCTTAATCAATTTATGAATTTCGATAAAAGTTTCCTTAGACTTATTAAAATAATTTAGTTTTTTTTTGTAGAAACATCTGCGTAAAGATTAAATTCACTGCGGCATTTTCTAAATTTAATGTGATTTTCTATCCAAATTGATCACCTTTTACAGTGCGCTAATGCATATCAAATTCGAAATCAGAATCGTCGTCTGATGAGCTGTCTAATAAATCTAATAGTGAAACCGTATTACTCATATTTTATCATTCTGTATATAGAAGGCGGTGAAGAAATACGTGTGGCACCTAGGACGGCCTGCGGGCGAATGAATAATTTCAATATATTATCGTATCTTTACCGTGTGTTATACCGTAGGATGCTATAATATTTTAAATGCAGATATCGTAACATCAAATATTAAAGTATCTTAATCGTCTGTGATGCCCTTTAGAAAAATATAAGAACAACTTAAAATTTAGTTCAGAACAAAATGTATCTTCAACTTTAGGAGGGCTCTAACTAAAAAAAATATTTAATTTATTCTCTAGAAATATGTCCTATTATTAACTGCAACTCTTGCAAATAGGCCAAATTACATAAAAATTATATCAAATATTTCGTGAACGAAACCAATTAGAATAAAAAGTGTAAATGAAATCTCATTATAATTTTAAAATACCTATTCAATGAGATCAGTGGACGGGACAAAAAAACATTTTCTGTCATAACTTGAGCCACACGAAAAATATATATAAACCTATGTAGCGTTTATAAATAACTATACGTGTGCCAAATTTCATCTATGTAGTGTTAATAGTTTTTGAATAAAATGACTGTGACAGACAGACGGACAGATACACATGATGAAACTATAGATAGATAGATAGATAACACTTTATTGCACCAAATGAAACAGTTACAAACAAAAATAAACTTAAAAATATAGTACAATCGGCGGCCTTATCGCTAAGCAGCGATCTCTTCCTGGCAACCGTAGGCTATATTGAGACACATGACTATATAATAAGAATAGATAGATAGATAGATAGATAGATAACTCTTTATTGAACACCACACAAATATATTTTTTACAACTAAAACATAAACACAATGGGCGGTCTTATCGCACAGAGCGATCTCTTCAAGACAACCGTGCACGGAAAGAAATAGGGACCGGACGGTAAGATTATCGGGTAATAACTAAATACATAGGTAGTATACCGAATGATATATAAATAAAACAGCTAAAAATTCACGAAATAGAATTAATTAATTAATAAAAAAATAAAAACATACATCTTACATACTAATATAATATACTCCTAAATACTTACCTACATATATAACAATAACAGGATTGAGACGTAGCAGCTCAGCTATATAGAAGGGTATCAGCTCAGCTATATAGAAGGGTATCAGCTCAGCTATATAGAAGGGTATCAGATCAGCTATATAGAAGGGTATCAGATCAGCTATAAAGGTTCGTTGGTTGACTACGAAACCCTAAAAACAACCCTTGGAATTACAACGAGATAGGATCACCAAACGTGTACCTACTAAGTAGTATTCTGCAGTACATTAATAAAGTCACTTGTCCAATCTCACTTGTAAACAAAGTATTTGACGACATTTCTCGATCCATTTATTAGCTTGCGCTCCGCTCGCTTCAAGGTGAATACAATTCGGAACCAATCGACTCTCGTGATCGTAATTATTCGAGAATTGAGCCAATGAATGGAATACGTCAGTCTCGTTGTGTTCTGTCAATGAAGTTGTACTACTACGTAACTGGGGAAGGCATCAAAAATGACAAAATCGTGCTCAAAGACGGTTGATCACAAATGTATGGGTTTAAAAAATAAATCCCTAAAAAGTTTCTCGGTGCTCTCTTCTCTATCAGACGTTTCCAAAACATCGGTAGAGCTAGCATGTTTTCATGTGGCAGATTTAGCTCTGGTCTGCGCACGAAAGGATTTTCCTTTTCAAATCCATCCATACCAAAACGTTGTCTGTTTGTTTGTTTGGGGAGCTTTCACGAGATAACGGCTTGACGGATTTTGATGAAATTTGGAATGGAGATAGCTTATACCCTGGAATAAAACATAGAATACTTTTTATCCCGGAAAATTGTAAGTTTCCATGGGAAAACTGGAAAACGTTGATTACTCGCTGTAAGAAACGGTGACCATGGAAAAGAAAAAACAAGTATGTCACAACATCAAGAGCATTGGTGCTATACCTAACTTTGCATTGGTTTTTAAAATCCTGGAGAACATAGGATGCTTTTTTCGCGATAAACAGTAGTTCACGTGGACGAAGTCGCTGGCGGGAAAGCTAGTTATATAATTTAAACCCTATTAAATTACATATTAATAATAATAATAATAATAAATTTTTATTTCCAAAAGAACACTTATTCTATTAGGTACACATTATAAACACACAGTTAAACAATTTAGAATAAAAATACCAAGTAAATAGCGAGTCTCAAACTAGGCCGGAACCTGTATCTTGAGGCTCTGAGAGCGATGAACCAAATTTAAATATATTAACAGAAACTCAAGAAAGTGTAAAAACAAAATAATAAAAAACTAATTCCACATTTTTAAGCTATAAAAAATAATAAATTAATAAAATTAATTAATAGGGGGAAAAATTTATTAAATGAAATATAATTTTGAAATAAAGTGTTTTCTTATTAATATAGGAGTTTAATTATTTACTAATCAGGGGGTTGAATGGGAGATTTTATGTGTGAGTGTCTCTGTGCGTGAGTATGTTTGTGTGTAAGAGTATATATTTGTGTTTGAGGATGAGTGTAAAGGTGTGTATGAATTGATGTATTCATGCCTGCAATTGAAAGCGTATGCAGATTTATAATAAATCCTCTGACTCTTCATATGAGAGCCTTAGAAGCCAATCTTTGACTGTCCGTTTGCATTCGGAAACTGAGCTGTCTTTAATGTCACATAGTTTGCTAACATTATTGTATGTATTGAGATGAGAGAATGCTGGACATCTAAAAAGAGAAAAACGGGAGTCACTCACGTATATTAGTTGAATTATTCCAACTATAGTTGAATTACTCCATTTAACCACATCAGGTGGTGGAGAGTAACTCCCTTTATTTTTCTTTTAAAATGTATAAAAATCAGTTTCCCTATTATATTAATTGATTGAGTTCTTCTATCACACTATCACATCGCACTTATATATGCGTGTGTGTGTTTGTTACTTATTCACGCTGAAACGGCTGAACGGATTTTGATAAAATTTGGTATGTAAATACTTTAGGCCCTGGAATAACACAAAGCATAATTTTCATCGCCATCATCCACGCACCATCAAAAATCTCGGGGCCACGGGGCTTAAAGTATTAAGACAAATTTTATTTTTCTCCTTATTCCTAAGACATTTAATTAATTTACGTGTAACAAACCCAGTAGTATTTTTTACCGGGTAATAAATAACATAAGGCACTCTTGCGATGAAGTCGAATCGATTGACACATCGCTTAACAAAATCAGAGGATATTTTTAGATTGAACACATAACCCGGAGCTCCCTCCCTGTACATAACCATTCCTTTGCTTCGTTGTAGTCGGGTAAAAAAATGAATACCTATTCATAAAGTCGAATCGATTCGATTGTATCTCGCTTGTCAAAATCGGACCAATAGGGGCGAGACGGTGGAACATCCACAGACATACATAGACTATTAAACTCATTACCCTTGCTTCGCCGTAGTCGGGTAAAAAGGTGGGTAGGTATTGGAATGGCTTCTAAAACCTCAAGAGTTTTGGCTCATTGATGAGTCCTATTCATTAAACATGGTGGCGAGGATGTGATGATTGAGCCGGCAGGGCACTTTCTGGTCAAAAATTAGATTACAATTAACTGGTTATGTTTATATTATTAAATTACCTGTATACACCACCGTCTCTCATTGTTGCATTCTGTCAAATCCAATCCACCTAAAGGTTCTTCGAGAGATTGCTTCAAGCGATAAGACCACCCATTGTATATTACCTTATACTATAATTTAGCTGTTCTTATAAACTTGCTGAGTGTGTTCTTTTTTACACGACTGCTCAAAAAAATGAGTCTATTGTTTTTAGGATTTATGTATGTTTGTATGTATGTGAGTTTCTTTATTCCACCATAACTTTTAAATGCCTCAACAGATTTAGACGTTTGGGGTATTGTTAGAATCCTTACTTCCCCCAAGTAACACAGGCAATAATACGCAATATTGAACATTTTCTTTCAAAAAGTTCAATATTGCGTCAGTATGGCTCCATTCTCAATGGAGAAAAAAAACTTCGTATTTTACAATATGGGTATCAAATTGAAGGCCTTGATAAGCACATTCAAACAGTATATAATTTATTGGCATAAGCTCTTTTTTAGCAGGGCCATTATTTACTTACGCCTTCGTCTCAGTCGAAGCCATCTTCTAAACGTTCTAAAAATTCGCAGTCGCAAAAAAGAGCCAAACAATCACGTGCGCATTTGCAGTTACTTTCGCGAGCGCAGATTACAGCAGTTAGGTATTATTATAGTAAATGTTAAGATACCGCAGCGCCCGCGCCGGCGCCGCACCGTGACGGAGTAGCGGTCACACCGGTAACTATGACCATAGAATAAATAACAGTGACCTGTGTCTTCCTGTCTTCTAGATACACCTCGTAACTATGACCACAGAATAAATAATAATGACCTCTGTCTTCCTGTCTTCTAGAGATACCTCGTAACTATGACCACAGAATAAATAACAATGACCTGTGTCTTCCTGTCTTCTAAAGTCACCTCGTAACTATGACCACAGAATAAATAACAATGACCTGTGTCTTCCTGTCTTCTAGAGATACCTCGTAACTATGACCACAGAATAAATAACAATGACTTGTGTCTTCCTGTCTTCTAAAGTCACCTCGTAACCATGACCACAGAATAAGTAACAATGACCTGTGTCTTTCCTGTCTTCTACATATAAACCACGATAGCCAAGGCACTAGACTCAAATCCAATTCGACTCAAAATAACGACGACTTTCTGGAGCATTGAAATATGAGCACATTATTTTATTTTGATTTAGTCTCGCACATTTTGCAAAATTACAAAAGTAGTGTAAGACTCGCGTTCGCTTAATGTGCTGTTTTGATGCGTTATTGTAAGTCGAGTCGGTGTTATGCGATCATGCGTGATCGAAGATAGGTAACCCCAAATAACATTGCAGTGTCAACTAGATATTTGAAATAAAAAATTCATCCAAAACACAGTGAACTAAAGGAGGGATGACAGTAAAATATTTTTTCAGGACATTTCCAATCGCTACTAAGGGCCCAACCTATCACATTTCAAGTTTGCGCGGTACTAAACTGACCTGAATGCGCGGGCGCAAGCAAGTAATAGTATTTTCTTTAGGAGAAAATTGAGATGGTTTTGGCAAGATTTTGGTTCGTAAATGATTGTGTAAAAGGAACAAAAAATAAAAATAAAGCCGCTATCTAGAATAGAACAAAGAAAAACACAATTTAAAAATTGTAGTTTTCAAAGTATTTCGTCCGAGCGTTTTACGGAAAACTACTTTTGAACATTGAATAAATTCATTGGAATTTTGAGTTTTGCCATTATTTGTAGCCGCTATCTAAAATACAAAAACAGATCTATGTAAATCAGAGAATTACATTGAAAGCACACACATATACACTTAAGTTATTTAGCTACAGTTACAAAACAGATTCTCCCAAGTAATTCCTAGAAGTTGATGCTTGGCTGAAGAACAGGAAACTATAAAATGTTACTGTGGCTGAGCTGAAAACTTACGGTCATAATGCAGCCAGTTAAATTGTGTGATCAAATGTGTGATTTGCCATTCGGTACTCAAATGTGTGATTTGCCATTAGGTACTCAAATGTGTGATTTGCCATTAGGTACTCAAATGTGTGATTTGCCATTAAGTACTCAAATTGTGTGATTTACCATTAGGTACTCAAATGTGTGATTTGCCATTCGGTACTCAAATGTGTGATTTGCCATTAGGTACTCAAATGTGTGATTTGCCATTAAGTACTCAAATTGTGTGATTTACCATTCGGTACTCAAATGTGTGATTTGCCATTAGGTACTCAAATGTGTGATTTGCCATTAGGTACTCAAATGGTTGATGTCCTCGAGCCACAAAATTCAGGGATAATCAAAATCATAATCCCTTCCTTCTCATATTCCTTAACGTGAGAGAGTTTGGATTTGTCAATCTCTAAAAACGGGGAGCCGTTAGTAGGATAAAAGTTAAACTAAGTATGTTACTAAAACCGTAAGCTCTTGTTAAAAGAGCGGAAAAATAAACTCAAATAGCTGTTAATGTGTGCCTCGAATAATTTAAACAAATTAATGCGAATACTACGTACTTTGTACATATGAATACCTAAGAAATAATATATTAAATGTACCTTTTTAACCTAAAGAAACTCCAAGCTTACTTGGAGTTTCTCTGAAGGACAAGATTCGTAATAACGTGATCCGACAGAGAACCAAGGTAACCGACATAGTCTGAGGATGAATAAGAAATAAGCAAGTTGAGGTGGCAGTGACTGGGCTGGTTTCCCGAAGAACCGACAACCGTTGGGGTTGACGAGTTCTCGAGTAGAGACCATGTTTATGCAAAGGTAGACGCTCTGTGGCCAGGTGGAGTGACGATCTGCGAAAAGCGGCTAGCAGATACTGGATACGGAGAGCTGAAGACTGAGCTCAATGGTGAGCATTAGGAGAGGCCTACGTCCAGCAGAGGACTAGTATAGGCTGATGATGATATTATAAAGTGTGTCTGGATAGGCCTAAATATGAGGGCAGCTGGGAGTGAACTTTACGAGGAGTAGGAAAACTAGGAAGTGGGTGGCTTCGGTACCGCTCTAGGAAAATATTCAGATTCTAATTCATAATCCGATACATCCATCCACCACGTGCCTGCCGGGCAGATCAGTAATCCATTCTGTACCTTTTCACGCCAAAAAGACTTGCCCGCCTGACAGCCGTATAAGATGGAGACCTGAAAACATATCAATCGTGAATGTTTTACCAACAATAATGATGATAACATAAAAAATACTACCCGCTGGAACCATTTAACAAATACGTCATCAAAGTTAGAGAATAAACACAACTGCCCTGACAAAAAGGGAGAGTTACAAAAAAGAATGCCTATATGTTACTCGGGAACCCTGAGTTCATTCAGTGTTAAGCGCGTCACAGACGACTAAGATACTATAATATTTTATCTTAAGATAAAATATCGCTCGCCATACAATTTATATGAACCATCACAAACGGCCAAGATAATATTATATATATTTGCATCTTACAGTATCTTAAGATACCGAGCGATATGGAATTTTTGAAAATATGTCATCATAAGATACGAAATATATCGTAAAAGATACAAAATATATATTAATATACCATCTTAAGATACAAAATATATTGTAATATGCTCTACAGGTTGCTCTGTTTTGTATTCGCGATGTTTTTTTTAACCCCTGAAGAAATACGTGTGGCACCTAGGACGGCCTGCAAACGAATAAATAATTTCAATATATTATCGTATCTTAACCGTGTGTGATACCCTAAGATGCTATAATATTTTATATGCAGATATATTAACATCAAATATTGTAGTATCTTAATCGTCTGTGACGCCCTTTAGAATCCTTACATCATTCCGAGTCGGGACGATGTTAGGATACCCATAACCCATACATCCTTATCTGAATCATGCATATAAAATGTATGGTGAAATAGAGATAACCACATCATCATCATCATCATCATCATCATCATCATCATGTCAGCCTTTAGAAATCCACTGCTGAACATAGGCCTCCCCCAAAGAGCGCCATGACGAGCGATCCTGTGCCACCTCCATCCACCGACTTCCTGCGATGGCTACAATGTCGTCGGTCCATCGTGTGGAGGGTCTCCCACACATCGCTTGCTTGTTCGTGGTCGCCATTCGAGAACCTTTATTCCCCAGCGGTTGTGCGAACTATATGGCCTGCCCATTGGCACTTCAACTTGCAAACTCTGAGAGCTATTTCGGTAACCTTCGTTCTTCTACGGATTTCTTCATTTCTGATTCTATCACGTAGTGAAACACCAAGCATAGCTCTCTCCATTGCACGCTGCGCAACTCTGAGCTTTTGTATGAGACCAATGGTTAGCGACCACGTCTCAGTGCCGTATGTCATCACTGGCAACACGCACTGATTATAAACTTTCGTCTTGAGGCTCTGCGGTATCTGCGACGAGAAGATATGGCGTAATTTCCCGACCGCTGCCCATCCGAGTTGGATTCGTCGGTTGACCTCTTTGTCGAAGTTGGATCTACCCAGTTGGATCGTCTGACCCAAGTAGACATAGTGATCAACAGCTTCGATAATATCGTTCCCAACATAAACCGGCATGGGTACGACATGGGCATTTGACATGATGTTCGTCTTGCCCATGTTCATTTTAAGACCCACCTGTTGGGAAACAATATTGAGGTACTGAGCATTTTGCTTAGGTCTTCCAGGGTTTCAGACATCATGACTATATCATCAGCAAATCGAAGGTGAGTGATGTATTCGCCATTGATGTTATCACCAAATCCGTTCCAGTTCAGAAGCTTGAATATATCTTCCAGTGCAGAGGTGAACAGTTAATCATATACACATACACATACATAAGTACATACACACATTTATACATGAACCATGAAATAATTACAATCCTTTTTTGGGCAGTTGTTTAAAAAGCAACAACTTAACAGAAAAGGGATATCAATGGACAGGTGGTGAGAGGTGGTGCTGATTAGCTTCTCGTCACGTGCGTCAGTAAGTATTTTAATTACCTAGTTAAGTGACAATCGTGATTGGTGACCGTCTTTAGTGTGATTTATCAATTAGCTAAGTAAATACGTAACCTATTTAGGGCATGACGTTAAAGACTACGTTGAATAGAATGTAGAACTTAGTTTTAGGTTTTATAAGTCCAAGTCTATTCTCTCCGGGATATGGAATGAAGGTAGATTTTCTTAATTATCCATGAGCTTCTGTCTTATATCTATTCTAGCTTAAATTGCATAAACAATAAGTACTTATATCTATTCTAGCTTAAATTGCATAAACAATAAGTACTTATATCTATTCTAGCTTAAATTGCATAAACAATAAGTACTTATATCTATTCTAGCTTAAATTGCATAAACAATAAGTACTTATATCTATTCTAGCTTAAATTGCATAAACAATAAGTACTTATATCTATTCTAGCTTAAATTGCATAAACAATAAGTACTTATATCTATTCTAGCTTAAATTGCATAAACAATAAGTACTTATATCTATTCTAGCTTAAATTGCATAAACAATAAGTACTTATATCTATTCTAGCTTAAATTGCATAAACAATAAGTACTTATATCTATTCTAGCTTAAATTGCATAAACAATAAGAAATTATCGATAAGAAATACATATTTTTGTTTGGAATTGCTAAAGATGTTTCTGTGAGACTAGCCCACAAGCTCAAAGTCGCGCAGCGAACCACGGAACGAGCTATGCTTGGAATTTCTCAAATAAGGGATCAAATCCGAAAAAGGGTTATCTGGCAGAGAATAAAGGTGACTGATATTAAAATAAGCTAGCTGAAGCGGCAATGGGCTGGTCATATTTTTGGCTCAGAACCTATAACCGATAGGGTAGAAGAGTTCTGGAGAGGAAATCTCGAATCTGCAAACGTAGTGTAGTGAAGGTCTCCAGCTAGATGAAGCGACGATCTGCGCAAGGTCATTGCATGAGAAAAGCCCGAGATCGGGCTCAGGGCGTGCCTTGAGGTCTATGTCCAACAGTGGACGAGTGAAGGATGTTGATGATGATGATGAAAGCTTTTTCTTAATTATTATCTCTTAAGATCAGGTAAGATCAGGATGCTGAACGACGAACATAACACGAATAAAAAATATTTCTGATATTTCACCAAATAACCATTCTTGTTCTTGCACGCAAAGCATTCCAAGAATGCAGTCTCACAAAAACAGAAAGGTATTCGGTCCGAAGGGAAGCCATAAAAACTACACGGGCACAATAAAAAATAACTGAAAAATGTCAGCTGACGGATATTTCGTAAGTGCCGGTTTAGTTTCTAAAATTAGATTTTCCGTGTCGTGTTAATTAATTAAAAATACTACCTTCATAATTAAAAGTTATTTTTTATGACTCGTCTGCTAGGTTGTCAGATAAAAAAGGATAAAATCTGAATACGGTGCATGTTAAAGATTTTTGTTGCCTATTTAACAGATCTTGATGGCGTTTTCGGTATTTAACTAATTAAGACTGCAAGAGGTATTTATTTACACACAACTTATAAAACAGAAATTAACGAAAACTTAAAATACTGACTAAAAATTAAAACTAAAACCCAGAATGCTGGCGGCATTGCCACGTTGAATGGCAATGCTCAATTTCTGTGCGAAATAAAAGCCAGCATTCTGAACACGTCGTCTATTTGCGCCGCTTGAGGTTTTCGGCTTGAGCGGCGGCAGCGCCAGCCCTAACTGATGTTGCAGGAAGGTGTGAGTGAGTGTGAACGAGTGAGACGGAGCCATTGTGTATCCGCATGTTGCATCCCACACCAATGGCCGCCCCACCTTCCAAGGTATGAGGGTCATGCCGTCGGGTCTTTTGCCGTCGTCTCGCATCAGTCCATTAGGTTCCAGGACTGACGGGACGCCGGCACTGACAAAAGCCAGACGGATGACATCATTCAGGCTGGCGTGCCGTGGTATGCGCCCAGCACTCTTCGTACACGACAATCCGTGGTGACCGAGGCGATCTACAGTATCGCCACAGTTGCAGCGATGGGGGACTTGACAAGCTTCCTATTCTTAGCGATACGGCTAAACAAAACGTATTTTTTTCTAATAAATTTCCAATATTCCTGGAAGGTAGAGCGTGCAACCAAAGCCCCGACTCCCAACGAGCAACAGCCAAAAGACGAGCGTGCTCTGCGGAAGAAGTTGAAGAGTCTAATACACTTTTATACTCTAAAGCACAGAGCGGCCCGTCCCACTGCCGCTGAGAGGACGGGGCCTTGGGCAAAGATTCGCTTGGGCAAGCTGTTTTCCAACTTTCCAAAGCGTCAGAAAGGAAAGTAATTTGAATTTTTTGCAGTGATGACTGTAAGATGTCCTGAACTAGATTTTGTGTGCTGTAGGCTGACGACAGGAAAGCTGGCAAAGATACGCTAGAAATTTTGCGTATGCCGAGACCTCCAAACCTTACAGGCAGGGCTTGGCGTCAAGCACGATCATCAAATGGCGGTGAGAGTATCCCTTTGAATGCTGTCGAGCTGTTGTAAGAGTATGGGGTAGTTCCAAAGCTGACAGCATCTAAGGGCATACGTGAATTTAGGTACAAAAAGACAATATTTTAATATGAATAAGCAACGTGAGTATTAATTTTTCCAAGCCGGTCCGAACAAGAGCGAAAATAATTAATTTTTTCGTCCACAAACTCAGCTAATGAATCATCAAGAATCGGAGAGCCTAAGAGGCGAAGAGTTTTATTGGTTAGTAATTTTATATTTGGTGTAATTTGTTCAAACATTTTTAAAATATCAATTTGCGAGTTCGTCGTAGATTGCGGAATATAAATTTCACATTTAGAAAAATTTAGCGTCAAACCCAAGTCATTAAATTCGGATCTTATTGATTTTAAGTCTTTATACACTGTGCTGATCTCGCCTCCTAGGGTTCCGTCATCGAGGTACCACACATTAAATTTTGATTCCAATTTTTGTATGATTGGGTGGATCGCTAAACTAAAAACAGCCGGCCCAACCTATCAGCTTGCTGGCATCCTGCTTCAGAAGAGATTAAATTATTTTTGTAAACTAAATTTGTCGGCGTGCTGTAACATTGCCGAATAAAATTGTAAATGTGGGGAATTTTGTCTTTCACTTCATTTAAAAAAACGGTTCTATGAACGGAGTTAAAAGCGTTTTTAACATCTACTTTCACGAGCACCTCACCACCTTGATGGTTCAAAAAAGTTCTTAAGGCGTGTACCGCCGCCTCGCAGCCACCACGAGATCCGAAACCCAACTGCAAGGGACTAAATTCCTTACATAGGGGTTCTTTAATATATTTGTAACAAATTTTGGCTGTGAGGCGGCGGTACTCAGTACCTACGGCTATGGGCCTTATGCCCCCATCTTTTTTAAGAAGGGCGCATAAGTTTGCCCCGTAAATTACGGCGGTAATATTGTTGTCTACTTTGCCTGCAAGCATAAGGTTGACTAATTCTGTCAGTTCCTTGAGAAGAGCGTCTCCGATCTCTCCAACGCCTGCGCCAGTAAGATCTTTCAGATGCTGCGGTGTGAGAGAATCGAGGCCGCCCGCAGAACCACTTGGAAAGGAACTCACTGCTGGACTAACGTCCTCGAAGGTTGCAACCAAGGAGTTCTCCTCAAGAGCGTCTTGAAGTAGAGGGATTGATGCTGGTGAAAGTGGATGTTTTTCTTTTAGAGCCAATAAGGTTTCTGGAGTGTTAGGTGCCATAGTATCACTGGAAAACAAAAGTCTTGAAGAACCTCTGATGTCTCCATCAGCCATTTTATTTTCGACTAATCTATAAGGCACAGAACATATGGATCGTGAAGGAGATCGTGGTGAAAAAGAGAAATCAGGGCAAGACTTATTAGAAGAGTTATTTTGTCAATTTTGCTTATTTTTGTTAGTAAGTGAATTTTGGTCTAAATTGTCTTTCGGAACATGGAGAATTCTATAGGGGAATGTCAGCAAGTGCTCCCAGGCTCGAACTGAATTGGTGGAAGTGACGCTTTTTATATCCTGAAGTAGACAATTAGCGACACTAATGCGTGCACCGCGCGGGATTCTTTTCACTATGAGCAGGTTATTTTTAAATTTAGATAGAGTTTCCCAAAAGCTTGAAGGATTATCAGATACATTATGGCAATGTGCATTACGAGCTGAGCGATGAGCTTTACTTGCATGGATTGTTAGGCCACGAATTCCTTTGAAAAAACGTGGTTCTGAGCACTGGTGGCACTTTACTTGATTTTCCAGTGATATGTCGTTTAAATTTTGAATTTTGGAAACGTTTTGTAAAGCCGCATCCCCAGAGTAGGTAACAGAGGCTAATTCATTCTCAGGTGAAGATCCATCATCAGGTAGGGGCAGCTGACGCCTACAACGCTGGCCCAGCTGGGGCGGCGGAGGCGACAGGTGCCTGGTCACTTCCTCGGGCGTGTGGAATTCATCATTACTCGTAGGTGACGACGGAGAAAGCATTAATAGAAAATCCAAAATATTATTATTTACTGCCAAAAATCAAATTGGCAGATATTCATCAAAATGCCATTTGCCAGGCATTGCACATGCGTCCAAATACTGCGCAATGCGCAGATGCGCGATCCTGCTTGGCAATGACCGTTGCCACGGGCAACCTGGTGGCCTATGTCAAATAAGTTTTTCAGTTTGTTTCCACAATAATATTTCAGCTGAAACCAGATTAAAACACAGACAGACGCCTGGAAAATAACACCACCGACGCCACACAATAAGTACTGCGCCACTATGTTGTGAAAAACACCGTATGATGGGGCCAAAACATTTTTAGAATTTTTAAATAAATTTAACGGGGAACTTGTCCGTTGTTTTTTTTTTTTTTTTTTTTTTTTTAAGACTACTTAAGACTTAATTAAAACATAATCTAACAAGACATTAACTTAACAGCAGTAGTCGGGGCAAAATAAGATAATGCACACAAGCTTCATAAATATTGGTTTAGTAGATTTTTGGAAATACATTTTTAGTAGTTTTTATGACAAAAATTTATCGAGATAATTAAATATAATTTAAATTAAATCGATGAAATATGTTTTGGTATGAAAATTAATATAACATAAGGCATATTTCAAAAAAACAACACACTTAGGTACCTATCAATATTCAACATACAACTTTTAATAAAAAGTATTGAAAATGGATATTACGAGCATGTTGGCTTACGATATTTTCGTGAAATTGTTCATGAATTGTGGTAATGACGTCACACGTTTTCTGCTAGAAATTTCGTGTGGCGTAGTGCCCGGCATTTTTTCTTTTATTCCTTTGAGTGACACGTCGAGCAGGATGCTCGCCTGATGGTAAGCGTCACGCCTGCCCATAACAGTAGCAGTGTCGCCCAGAACTTCGTAGCAAAATCTTGTGCGTCACTGCACTGCGCTCGCCGCCCTGAGACATTGGTTTTTAAGTCTCATTGCCCAGTAATTTCGCTGGAGACATTGCCCGATGGCTCTGGAACCAAAACAGAAATGTTTATATACTACTGCTTGACGGTTGAATATCTGACAAAGGTGTGGTACTTCCCCAGACGGACTCTTGCGTAAGATGCCTTACAAAAGATCTAAGTTACTGGGTAAAGTGGAAGGACTAGGTTAAGGTCTTTATAAATGGTATGTGCTCTCTCCTCCCGCGTTTCGACCACAAAAGGCTCAATGAAATAGCCGCTATCAAGAGCTCTCCAAACCTTTGAGATTCAGCCGCCGCACTAGACTAATTTTGAATCTCTGGATGATGAGACGGCGCCAGCCGACGCAAAGGTTCTATGCAAGTAGTATCTAATACCAAAGACACATGAAGAAATATGAATTATGTCTCAATTCTATGTCTCAATTGGTTGCAGAGCAAAACAAAGTACCTATATTTGAAAAAGATACGATATGCTCTATCCGTAAATAACGAACATTACGTAAGATTTTGCAACCAAAGTTCTGGGTGCCTCTTCAACGTTGCAGGCGTGACGCTTACCATCAGGCGAGTGAACTGCTCTTCTCGTCACATAATGAAATAAAACAAAACGCTTTTCGCAATCTACTTATAAACTAAAAAACTAAAAAACGTGGCTAAAACTGTTTTAGTAGAGGCGAATCTTCAGTTTTCCGGCACACTCTTCACCTGTTCTCATAAAAAGTAAACAAACCATGAAATATGAACGTTCAGAGGAAGTTACGCAACTTCTACCGTCCGCATATTTTCATTACAACTTTCCATGTTATTTATAATGATGTAGGTAGAGTTATGTGATAGGAAACGTACGGTTATGTTCCTACCTAGATATTATGATGTATGATCGATTGACTGTAATGTATTCGGCCGGATATCCGACTTAAATGCATTGCAGATTTGCAGTGGGATTGAAAAATTAAAATTAGATTAGATTAATGAGTTTATGTTAGTCGAGTTAGGGGAACTGGGCCCGCGTACCTAGTCGGCCCGTGGGTCGAGTTGCCACCAATCGAAAATAGAAAATACTGTAATATTGCCCGGCAATCTCTACTGTTGTTTAGTTATATGTGCATCTATACGGCATATGTGCATCTCTTTCAGATGTCTTGAAGTTTGCTGTGAGTGTCCTTATTTTTTTGTAACGATATTTCTGTTGGTTTCTACCAACCTCTACAGCGTCACCGGACTGGGGGGAGTGACGACGCCATTTGTTGTTTTATTTATTGAGCATGAAAAACCGCTGCAATACGAATGGTTTTATCAGCCATTGGTCCCGTGTAGGACACAAGTTTAGGGACCATACTGTTGTAGATGTATTGCCGAGATATACATTCTCCAACCGTATTTTGCAACGATATTTTGATGTGAACACTGGGCTATACTTAGTTCTCTTATATTGCAGCCTCATATTGCAGTAAAAATATGGCCCGTTTAGGAGCACCTTTACGAAGCTAGAGGGTACCTACTATACCATGAATATTGTCGTAGACTAACCAAACTATAGACATAATAACTTTGGCTGCTTTCCATTGCCCTTATTAATTGACTTCAAAAGGAGGAGGTTTTCAATTCAACTGTGTTTTTGTGTGCTATGTTCACTCATGTCACCGAGATTTCTGAACCTATTTGTATTATCTACTCTTTTTTTTTTGAAAGAAACCTCAAGAGTTTTTAGTAAATCCATTTGAAGTAGAATTATATAAAAAAATAAGTTATTTAGATATCTAATAGCGCCGTGAAAATTTGTGCACTATTACGGGACTACCCTATATGTAATTACTTTTTATTGCAGTGGTTTGTATGGGCAATTAAATTGTGATTTAATGCTACGACATCCGGCTTGCCGTACCTTAGCAAATGCTCTAAGCGGTGCCGACCTAGGTGTAGGCCGTTTATAATTATTAAAATCTTGCAAAAGTTTAAATGTCTACTATACCGACACCTTCCCATGGCCATGAACTTTATTTCCCATGAAATATTTCTGACGATAAAACATAATTGAATTCATCTAAAACGGAAATCTCTCCCATGGTTGAACCATCGTCAGACCATGACGAAAGCGGCCAGTTACACCATACGTGTTTCAACACCATGCTTTAATTTTATGGGTATCGGGTCAACACCATCGTATTATGACTATGTACTGGCGACAGAGTAATTATAAAAGTCTGTGTAGAGTAGAGTGTGACGACACCATTATGGGACCATAGAGCTGGTCTGATGATGGAGCTGAAAGGTGCGTAACGGAACTTTTAAGCTCATCTTATACGGACTTTTTTATTTTTTTCACAATTTTCAACGCATGTTTTTTATTTTTGAAATATGTATGTTTTTTTGTATATTTTTAAACTATTCTATGGTATAACAGAACTTAACCTAAACTATGATGATTTATAATATCTGTGAAATATCTGGAAATTCCCGTGTGGAAATGAAAATCATGGTTTACTATCTGGCAAAAAACCAAAACGATTTACCATTTACCATAACAGAACATTTGTTCACCATAATAAGTCTTTTAAAGGAAATATCAACAACAGAAAAGTGACTGAAGTGTATTCGAGGTTAATGAACTACAAGTTAATGTATCATGTAACGAATTAAGTGACGATCAGTTTGATAACAAACGAGTTCGCTCGTGAAATCGGTTTATTAGAAGCTCTTATAATTTTCTCGTAAGCACCCGTTGGTTCCTATTGCTAAAAATTAATTTAGTGTTATTTAGTGGGTTTTTTGTGTTATTTAAGTATTATCTATCTATCTTATCACATGCTCATAACCAATGAAAACTAGATTAACTATAACAAACTAGAATAGATACTTAATCGCTCTTTATTTATTGTTTCTATTTTTTCTTCTACGTCTTGTAATTAGTAATTATTTGTGTAAGTGAATTTTTTATGAATGTACGTTTTTCATTTCTATTTCATTATTACACGACTGCCCAAAAAAGGAGTGCAATGTTTTTAGGGTTCAGGTATCTACTCGTTGTATATGAGATTCTTTATTCTACCATAACTTTTAAATGCCTGATCAGATTTGGATGCTTATGGGGTATCTACAGAATCCTTACACCAACCTGATAGACAGTTTTTTTTGAATTCGTTTTTCAGCTTATTTTTAGTATGTTTTCTCATATCTCCGGGATTTCTGAACCGATTTGGAGGATTAATAATCAACAAAATTGATTTAGTAGTTTTTTATAAAATTTATTTAAATCAATATACCACAACCTTATTGTAGGCTCAATTTGTCTTGTGGTTACACATGCGTGATGATGGAAATATCATGTGTTAAAATATCCTGCAGGACAAGAATCTATATACCAAATCTTAACAAAATCTAAAAGCCGTTTCAGCGCTGATTGTTTGATGTGAAAACCTCTTTCATAATAATACTCATTTGATCTCTTAATTCTCCATTTCTTTTCATTTTTGATAGTTGGTCATCATTGATTCATTGTAAATACAAATAACCTGTCATTCGAATATTGATTTTTGGAAAAACCGAAATAATATTATAAAATTCATAAATAAGTTTATAACAACTTGAATTACTCTTTTAAATATATATATGATAATACATAAGAGATTATTTTCATCCGTATTGTATCACCACGAAATTCTCAAAGTGCTCCCTATTGTTCCAGTTCCTGTAATTCTGTGTCACTGAGGTTTGGGTCCTGGGCTAGTGGGAGCAACCCAAGCCCTGGGACCGCCTCGTGACATGGCAACAAACATACAATAAGTACACCCAAAACTCTCGCATTTACTATACTTATAATATAATATACTTATCTTTACACAGAACATAATTAAAAAAAATGGTTTAGGGTACCTAAAATAAGCTAATGAACAAGAATATGTCATTTTTAAAATACGTGTCTGTCTGTTTGCTTGTCTGTTTGTCTGTATGTTTGTTCGCGCATCACGTAAAAACTACTGGACCGATTGCGATGCGGTTTTCACTGTTGGATAGCTTAGGGTTAGAAACTGGTGTACTTGGTATCTCAATCCGATGAGTAGAAGCCGAGCAATCGATAAAAACTTTTTGACGGCTCAAGGAATTTTGATCAAATGTTGGTATTTTAGGTCTTGGAATAGTACATAGAGTACTTTTAACCTAGAGAAATAACCACGCGTGCGAAGCCGCGGGTACATCTAGTACTTAATATCATGCTTGATACCATTTGGGCACACCACATACAAACATTGTTGTAAATTATTAATTGCCATTTGACCGATCACTACTTCAAATTCACGAGAGTGCTGCCTTTCCGTTACACCAGAGAATAAACCACATCTACAGAGTTCCCGAGTCGTGTACGACGGTGCCCGCTCTAGTACACGTTCAGCCCGAGCATTTGGACACCTGGTGAATGCTGATCGAGTGATAGATTCAGCCTAATACGGTCATTTGACGTAACTGTTTTTTTAGGTTCCGGGTATGGTCACTGCACCTAACATGACTTGTACTATTATTGATTCTGTGTATGATTGGTAAAAAATATATTGACAAAGATGCATAAAGGCAAACTACTCTACTTCTGGCGACTAGCAATCCGTGGTACCTACTTACTCCGCTCGCTTTTCTGCAATCTATGGGAGTGAAATGCGTAAACAATGTGTTAAACAGTGTTAAATGTTAACATTGTTTTTTTGGCTAGTTTAGTGACTCGTCCCACAAGAAGAAGAAGAGACCTGATTCTTTGTAATGCAATTAAATTAAATTCATCTTGCTTATGTAAAGACAAGGGTTCTGATTGTGACACGTCTCCACCTATAAAGTAAGTAATACATTATAGGAAGGTACAAATACATATTGTACCTAGTTGCACTTACAATATCTATAAAGGTATAAAATAGTTTCATTTACATATATGTAACATTTTAAAACATTATTTATAAAAGGAATAACTCCTTTTACAAAACAAAATGGCGGTTAGACTATTTATAATATGGTGCCCCAGCATCATTTTGTTTACTTTACGTATTTGATAAAAGTAATGGAACTAGTGTACTGCATCAATTATGATAAATTATTAAAAAAAATGTAATAAGAAGGTTTTCATAAATTTTGATAATTATTATAAAATTCATTCCAATTTATTAATTACTAGGTGCCGTGCCCTATGTTCCTGCCCGTAGTGTTTCCGTTATCCCACGGAAACTTTGCGTTTTCCTGAGGAAAGAATTAGCCTATTTACATCTGGTATAGTGTAGCTTACTATCTGAAAGAATTGTCAGAATCGGATCAGCAGTAACAAACAAATTAAAACAAACTTTACCTCTTTATATTATTAGTGTAGATTAGATTTAGATGTAGACACTGGAATTACACATAGGATACTTAGTGTCATCATCATCATCATCATCCATCACGCGTCATCCCTCAGATGTTAAATATTACACATCATATGCGACTACCTACTGTAAGACTCACTCGTTTTTTTTAACTCTGCTATAGACGATCTTCCCATGCTTTTGAGGCAAGTCCGTGTAGTGGAATCTAACACGTAATTTGGTAATTTAAGTGTATAGATTAGAAAAAATATGAATCTAACAAGGAAAGTTTATCATTCAAATGTATGTTTTACAGTCACTGGTATTTCGAATTAAGAAGAAAATTCTTGTTTTTCTTTACGGTAAGACCATGAGAGAGATTGTAAACATTTCTTGATAACCCTTTAAAATAAGGGATTTTCTGGCAGCTTATACAAATCAAATACATATATATTTTTATATTTATTTATTTAAATACACTAGTAATTGCTCCACCGTTTTCGGCACTCGATAACCAGCTGTTATTGTTTGAACAATTTATAGGCATGTGGCGGTCTTCCCTAATGCGACCTAGACGGTCTTTCCCACTAGGAAGTTTGAAGGTTAGAAACTGTTCATCGTTAATTATGACCCAACTAAGGAGTTTTCGATTAAACATTAAACCAATGCATGGAGTTCATAAAGCAGTAATCGAAATACTTCTCCTCTGACATTATTTTAGGCAACTAGTTCGGTTTGACCTTTTTATTTTTATTTTTCGTCATCACTTGAATTAGAAGTTCAAATCGCGGAAAAAATACATCTAGTTTTCTCTCAGCTGTCACCATGTCGCTAGCGACATCTATAATACTAAATTCGAATCATACCTATAATGCTTTACCGACTGTGAATGAGAGCTGCCTAGCTATGCAAAAACGTAACGTAAGCCAATAGACGGTCTTCCCAAAGTTGACCTTACGGATTCCAGTGATAGAGTCGGTCAAACATGAGTGTCCTCTAGGGGTCCGTATGAATTAACACAACTGACTTTGGAAATCTTGAAAAAAAAACAAGACGCATAGGAAACAATGAGGACCACAGATATTAACAACTCTCCATCGACCCATAACTTATATCTTACGCTTCGAGAATGAACGAGAACCACAATAAAGTTTAACCTTCTTGAGCACGCCCTTGAAAGATACAATAACGATTATATTTTCAGAATATGCTGTTTACAAAAATGCTATAGATTAATTATTGCAATAGTTGAGTTGACTTACTCGAGCTCTACGTCTAAGTCCAAAAAAGAAAGCCCAAGTAAGCTTAACAGCTTTTGTAGGGATAGTACTTTAACTTTTTACTCGAGTACGGTGAGGTAAGGAAAGGGAAGAGTACGGAGGGGTAAGGAAGAGTTTATCAGTCTATGTATCTAGGTATGTATGTGGATATTCCACCATAGCGTCGCCCCTATTGGTCCTATATTGACCAGCGAGGTATCAATCGATTCTTCTTCAGGTATAGAGTGTTATAGGCTTATTTTTTACCCGACTACGGTGAAGTAAAGGAACGGATATGTGTTATAACTAAAATCTTGGTCTGGTTTGACAAGCGAGGTATCAATCGATTTGTTTTCATCGCAAGAGCAAAGATCATAGAAAGATGACCTTTGGCAAGAGTGTCATATGCTATTTTTTACCCGTCCGTAGTCGTGTTTTAGTTTTTGAACGTATGTCTTGTTAACAATTAGAATTTAGATACATATCTAGCGCGTGGTAATTTCATTTTGTGGTAATTTCAATTTAATCATTTTGCATTTTGTACTTATACGTGATGTGACTCATCCAAACACTGACAGACAATGACATACGACTTTGGGTTCCGTCATAACATTAAGTTATCTGTGGTTCCGTACTCAAATGATCCATTCTAAATTGAACTATACTACTTCTGTAAATTAGGAGCCAACGCTGCCTGCCTGTCAGTTTTTTTAAGTGTATCCATAGAGTAGTACTTATAACTGGGAAATATCTTTCCGTTCGCATTCCTACAATCTATGGGAGTGATTTCGTGAAAAGTGTTAAACAGTGTAAAACGTTACCCTGCAATCTATGGGAGTGATTTCTTGAAAAGTGTTAAACAGTGTAAAACGTTACCCTGCACACTATTAGTGATTTCGTGAAAAGTGTTAAACAGTGTAAAAAGTTAACAAGATGCCAGATATTACACATCAAATGCGACTACTGTAAGGCTCGCTCGTTATTTTTTTAGAACTCGTCATAATAAAAACCTGTACATGTACCGTATGTAACGTACTTAGCTATATGGTAGTTATACTACCTACTAAATATTATATTTATTTAAATGACGTAAGGTTACGACCGACCACCCGTGTCCGCCCTTGCGTAGTTCCGTCCCTCGTGCGCCGGCGCCACCTGCCGGACGACGACCTTTGCCATTACCAGCTGGAAGAGATACCGATGTCAATCTATTTGCGTCAATAGTTATGTAGTACCTTTAGATATTAAGTCACGCTTAATTGAATACTTACATTATTACTTAAAAGTAAATCGTCTAGTGTACATAATAATAATACAGAAATTATAGATATTCAGGAATAAAAATTGCCTGCCTTATCGCTTTAAGCAATCTCTTACAGACAACCTATGGATGGACAAGTTCAAAAAGTTTAGATGGTGGTGTAGATACAACAACATATGTTAAAAAAACGAATATAAAAAAAAAAACTATTATGTTTTTTTTTTATTTCTTTGCTACGCCCAAACCGACTAAAGTAAGTACCTAAGTAAGCACTCACATGACATAAAACTCAAAAAAAATACGAATATTAGAAAAATGCCATACTGGAAACAGTTAACAGCCCGTAACTTTACGGATTTTGATGAAATTTAAAATATTCCCTCAGCTGATAGATACTGAAACTATTACAAAAAAAAATATAGCAATCAGAAATGTAGTTTCCGAGAAATACGTGGACATACATACATATACGAAATTTGATACATATGCTTAGACACTGCCCAAAAAAAGGAGTGTAATGTATTTAGGGTTTATATTATGTATATATGTATGTATCTATGTGAATTTCTTTGTTCCACCATAACTTCTATGCCTGAACAGATTTGGATGTATAGGCACAGAATATATAATAGTTATCAGGTATCGTTACTACTAAGTAGGTATTTAATCATCATGTTTTTTCTATTCAAAAGCCCTTCGTCGTTTCATTTTACGACGTTATTCTTCGATGTTATTGTTAGTAACTACGTCTATAATATTTTCGTCTTCTCAACCTAGAGCCGTTTAAAAATAGCCGATAGGTAGAAAGTAAGCAGGTCATGAATCAAATCATGAAGCTCGTGAACTTCCACATCTGCTTCATGTCTACGTCAATTTAACCACCAATAAACTTATTGTTTACTGACTAAAAGTACCTAACTTTTGTTAGACGAGCGAATCAGAAACTAGATAGAGGTAGGTAGGTACAGTACAGGGTATAAATACCTACTAAATAATACCCCGAAAGTAAACTTTCTACATCATTAAAAAAATGGCTCTTTACCCACACATTGAAATACATTAACTATCTAGATACCTACCTTCGACTGCATCGCTAGTGAAATTGCTGACAAACGCTGATCTCTAATCTGGCGTAAAAAATAAAATAAATTATCGAAATTCCCGTGAAAATACAGGGACAATAATTATCCTAACCTCTCTCTGAAAGAACTCTCTCTGACAGGTACATGGCATGGGATCAGTAGGAATAGGAACGAAGACGTAAAAAACTGATTTGGAAGGTGCATTCACGTGCATTGTTCCATTAAAAAAGTCTCAAAACCTAACTCTTCGCTTCCTATAACTAGAAGTGATTTTACATTAACTCTATGAGTAATTTGGAGGTAGGTATTACTTATTCTGTAATAATATTGAAATTACGTCATTGAATGAAGCAACCAGAGAAAGTTCCATTGTGACGGAACGGGTGTTTAACATTGTTTACTATTATAATTTTATGCATGATCGATAGTGGGTGAACTGGTTTATATAGCTTGCCCAACGCAATTATTGGGCATTCCTTAGTAATAATCGAGTAAGCTAGGCTTTGCCTTGCACTAGATACTTTTAAGTAAGTAATTATAGACTTGATTGGGTCGTAAAATTATGTGGTACAATTCAATTCTGCGATTCATTTTAGCGTAATTAGCGTAACTATATCAAACAAAACACTGCCAGCGCCATCTATTGATGAGTAGCGAACTTACTACGTAAACTTTGTGAATGCAGACTGATATAATACAACCCATTGTGGTAGTTAAGTCTATGGTACAACCATGGAAATTAGGGGACGTAACCCGTCCACCCACCGGTTTCACCCACTAGTAGGTGCACGGGTATAAGTGAGAAATTTACTGAGCTACCATACCAATATCTTCATCAGATTTTCACCAAATTTTTATGACACTAACTTAAAGTAATACTACCTTTCAAATAAAAAAAGAACCATCGAAATCGGATTTAATATGGCTGAGATATTCAGTAGCCCCCTTTTTGCCCCATTTTGGGGGAAGAAGGGGGCTAATCAAAAATCCCCGACGAAAAATTCTAAAAATTTGCTTAACCCGTATACCAAGTTTCGTTTAGATCAGTTGAGAAAAGTGACCTGTAGAGGAGGACAGACATCCGGAAGGACATAACAAAGCATTTTTGCCCAAGCTGAAACGGAGACGCTTCGCTCGCGCTTCGCGCCTGCTCGGTCAATAATAAAATGCGTACCTACACAAAATTTCGTGTCTGTGCGGTTAACCGTTGAAGAGTTCCTTTCTCTGGATCTAATCCTGGATGTCGATCAGGTCATGCTTACCTTAAAAATGCAGTGTCGTCAGAGCTGAACCAACATGTAAAAATTCAACTGCGTATTATCCCTTTGTTTTTAATCAGTAACAAGAATTACACATTTGTTACAGGTGAAAACGGCAGCACTCATGCCTTGTACCTCGAAACCATAGTCGAGGAGACGAGCGATGACCTGCGCTCCGAACGCTCCTCGGCAGCGACATGGCTCTCCGACTCAGATGCAGACTCGGTTATACACGTGCGCGGCGTGGCAGGTAATTTAAGCCACCTGTCCAATATAATATATATTTTATGCAGAAGTTACAGATGTTTTTTGATAATCCAACAGATGAATGGTAAAGGCTGACGGTCTAAATTTTTATCAAATTATTGTATACAGCGCCATCTAGCGTCGAGTAGCTTAATTACTCGAGAAGCACTATTAATGAATAGTTGCAAAGTAAGATTGTAGATGGCGCATTTTAGAAGTGTTTTCGTTAAATACCTATTTGCGATGGAGAACTTCCGGTTTGCAATGAAAATGGAGGTAGATATAAGAAAAATCTTGTTAATAATATGTCTTTTGCATCTTAAATGTTAACATAATTTAAATGAAACAACATTATTCATTTTTCTCTACATTTAAATCCACATGATTTTGGCAACTAGCGTAATAGGTTACCCTACTCGTACTCATTTACAGATCTCTTGGATTCGGTCCAAGTAATCTGACGAGAAAATGAGCACATGCAAACGAATCCAGCCGATGTCATTGTCATTGTCGTCGTCTGAACGAAGCGACGTATCGTGCGCGTACGCTGCAGCCTCGCCTCGCCACCCGCGCCCGAGTGTCCCTGGTCCGATAGTGTGTGTGTCCCGCAGGTTCCGAGTGCGATAGCGAGTCAGAGCGCGAGTGGGCGTGCCCGGCCAAGCGGCGGCGGCGCGAGCGCGCGAGCTCGCCCACCAGCACTGGGTCGCTGTCGCGCTCCTCCAGCCTCGCGCAGTTCGAGTCTCTGGAGCGGTCGTGCGCCGCGCCCGCTTCACCCAGCCTGTCACCCGACTCGCTGGAGTCCCCGCCCGCCTCGCCGCCGCCCTCCCGCGCCCCGCCGCCGCGCACGCACCTCTCCGCAGAGAACCTCAGCGAGGACAGCGGCTACAGCGAGCGCTCGCGCCGCCCGCCCCCGCCCTCACCGCGCCGCCCGACTGAAATAGCGCACCGGGCGCCCGCGACCGCCGCTTCCGTGCCGTGCCTTGCTGCGTCCCCCGGCGCCGAGCGGCGGCCGCCCCACGCCGCTCGTTCTCTCTCCCTGCCCGCCGAGCTCGACGTGTGCGCCGAACCGCACCGCCCCGCCCTCGACCACCGCGCGCGCTTCCGGCAGACCTTCGAAGTGAGTGACTCGCTAACCGTCAGCGTGGCCGACCTCACCGCGCTGGACTACAGGGGCGGCCCGCGGAGGCCGCGGCTGCCACCGCCGCCGCCGCCTCCGCCCCGCGCCCAGCGCAACCCCCCGCCGATACCACCCCCCGAGGCGCCACGGCTGCCCGACCCGCAGGCTCGCGAGCCAAGCGCCGGCTCCGACTCCACCACGGAGTCGGAGCGGGCCTTCGCTCGCGAGATGGAGACGACCGCGCGTCGGTTGGACGAGTCCGCACGGCGCGCGCTCGCCGACGCCGGCGACTACGAGCGCGAGCTGTCAGTGTTGACGGCGCGGCGCCTGCGCGACTCGTGGGGCGCCTGGGACGACGTGCTCGACGAGCTGCGCCGACGAATAGAACCCTCCTCCCCCTCGCCCTCGCCGCCGAGGACGCCCTCGCCGGACCCCATCAGAGAACCCGCCTTCACCTCCACACCCCTCCGAAGTTCCGACGCGCGAGTGCGCTCTACCCCGGAGTTGCGAGCGCGTGCGACGCCGCAGCGCGAGACGCCGGAGGAGCTCCGCGCGTCGCTGCAGCTGGTGGCGCCGACGGTGGCGGGCGGGCCGCCGGCGCGCTCTGTCTCCGCCGGCTCCAAGGGCGTCACATTCTCGCCGGTGGTGGCGGAGGTGTCGTGGCGCGAGGCGAGCGCGAGCACCGCCACCGAGTCGACGGCGAGTGACGACGCGAACGACGCGGAGGTGGAGGAGGTCGAGGAGGGGGGCGGCGAGGCGCCGCGCGCGCCGGCCGCAGAGCGCGCCTCCGCCATGACTGAAGCGGCCGCGCGTGCGCCGCGCAGCCGCATCGCCGGTTTCCTTTCGCGATTCGCGAACTTCCGATTTTCGGGACGCAAGGAGAAGAAGTCCCGGGGCGCAGGCGCGAACCCCCGGCCGGCGGCGAGCAACGGAGTCCCGTCAGACGCGGCAGCGGGAGCGCGCGGGCCGGCCGCCGGGCCGCAGTATGTGCGCATCCCGCTGAAGGACGAGGGTGTGTCGCGGGCGGCGGCCTCCCCCGGGGCGGGCGGCGTGGCGCACAAGCCACCGCGGCCGCGCGCGCCGCCCGCGCCCTCCGGCGTGCTGGAGACCGACGTGGACACGCAGCGCACGGTGCTGCACGCGCGCTCGCTGCTCGCGCTCGCGCCCCCTGACCAGCGCGCGCCCAGACCGCACAAGTCCATGGAGTTCCTGCTCGACAAGGACAGCGCCCAGATCGTGCAGGTGAGTTTCTTTTCATTCAATAATATTATGTATTATGTAGCCGGCGACACCGGGTGCAATGTTTACAAACACCGCGATCGAAGCCGGCCGACGACCGACACGCTACCCGTCCGCATCTTTCCGCACTCGCAAGATTCGCGTCCTAAGTCAAGTTCTTCGTAACAAGTAATCGTGGCGAAAGCGATACCATCTGATCACGTTCGTCAGCAGAACGTGCCTTGAGTTGAGACCCGACAAACCCGAGTCCCCTTCACACTATCTATTCATTGTCGCCGACAAAGAGATCATTTTCTCTTGTTAATAAGCTCGACGCACGATAGACGTTAAGTAATAAATTGCATCGGGCCGTATCCCCGGGTGGGACATTACGACACGACCGTATTCACACGCAATGCATTAGAGTAGACAGGACGGAGGTGAAAGTGCGCACATCTGCATTGTTCGCATACCGTAGGACTCATGTCGCATATCACCGCTGTGGGCGTAACTGTAGTTTTATCAGTGACATGCCGCGGATAATCAATACGGTTGCTGGAGGCAGGAGACATCAGCCTTTCAGATTCGTTTTACAATACAGACAATTCTCCGCACTCGATTTATTCGAGATTTTTGCCAGAAAAAGGCGCTGAATTAAGTAAGTATACGTAAAAAGGTAAAAGGGAATGATTTATAAGCCTCGGTGACTTGATAGCTCTCAGATTAGATAACGAGGGGAACAAAGAGCATTCTTCACTTGGAGGAATTTAATTTGGGGCTCCATCGCTCTGTGAAGTCAATACCAAGGAATTTGTTTAAAAATAACACGATTAAGCGACGATGAAAATCTTTGTTTAAGCATCAAGGTTTTAGTCTACAAGTGTGGGAAATCGACAAGGTAGCCCATTCAAGAATATGTGATAAAAACATGTCATTGAAGTTAATTATCTCGGTCAAAGCATTGAAATCACATGACTGAACACAAATAAACATAAGAAGCTTAATTTTGTCTTAGGTACCTATCTACATACTTAACAGAGAGGTATTTTCGTATCAGATACTTAAATCTTTCTAGGTATTTTACGTAATTCTTGGACACAAAAGGTTAACTTTTAAAAAAACTCATTTTCGTGCATACATGTACAAAGAAAACTAACGAATGATCTAATACCTATGCCTAGACTTAGAGCAATATCTCATTCAATCAACCTCCGTTACATCTCTGATTGTTGCAAATCATCAGTTGCGAAAACCATACAAACTATTGCGAATGGATAAACTCCTTCCCACGCTTTCCCACGCCACTTTTATTACGTAACATGGATAACAGGAGGTATCTCTGGCTACCTACATACGAGTAGGTACTATACTATTATCTCTAAAGACTACATCATCTTTAATGGCATAAAGAATCTGTAAAATTATGGACCTAGTCTAGGTACATAATTTTACAGGATCGTTTAATTCTTATAGATAGTCCACGTATTCCTTCAGTTTACCGAGCTTTGCGTGTGTTTCCTTTCTTTTATTGTTAATGATAGATTTCTAGACCCCTTGGAAGTCGTGAAACCTTTGTTAACGATAGATTTCTAGACCCCTTGCAAGTCGTGAAACCTTTGTTAATGATAGATTTCTAGACCCCTTGGAAGTCGTGAAACCTTTGTTAATGATAGATTTCTAGACCCCTTGGAAGTCGTGAAACCTTTGTTAATTAAACACAAACAATTCTGTAAAATTGAGTCTACATGTAGTTCTTAAAATAGGCAAAAATGTTTAATCAGTGTATAGGTAGGTACAAAATGCTTCAGTATCGCCTTCAGTGTACCGAGTTTTGCGCGCATTTCCGTATATTCTCCAAGGACATCGATCGATTTCTAGACATATCTTGGCAGTCCTGAATCTCTTTTTAATTAGGTACATAAAGATTTCATCTACATAATGTTACACAGACATTAAATTCTAAAAGATAGAATCCTAATATCTAATCGACACATCCGTTACCACCTTCAGTCTATCGAGCTTTGACTTTTATTTCAATTTTTTCCAATATATGGACACCGATCGATATCTAAACCCCTTCGGCACTGCTGAAACGTGAATCTATTACTATAAAATAGTTAGTTTCGAATAGTTATTTTTTCAATTTGTTTCACTTCTGTGTGTATGAATATTGTGTGTTAGTGTACACCTATTTTAATGTTGAGACATCATATCTAACTGAAAGCTGATAATAGAGACACTTCAGTTCCTCCTATTAAATGAGTAATAACTAAAAAGTTAAGACAATAAGTTCAAGAACCACAGCTTCGCGTATGCCGTAAGTAATTGTTACCCATGACACACAAACCGTTGCTCCACCGTAAATGATGTCACCCATCGACAGCTGGAATGCTAATCACAATGTATGTGTTTATTACATATATTTCCTTATTTTTGCTCGTTAAGGCTGGCAACATTTTTACCTTATCAGGCGTTTTAGAGTTTTGAATTTCAAGTAAACAAGTATTTACAACTATTCGCCGTTGCATCATATCTAGGTAACTCAGGTTACTTCACAAAAATGCGAGTTAATCAAAATATCATGGTAAAGTGCCAACTTTAAAAAAAATGCAGAGATTACAATCGAGCTTCGGAGTTGTTTTCTTGCTCGAAGCAATCGAGAGACTCGATGCTAAAGCATTTTCCAAGTCTTCCACACAAGAAGGATGTAAGCTTGGACCGCATTTAAAAATTCGTGACATCCAAGCTTTATCATCAAAAACAATGTTTATTGTTACAAAATCTTTGTTCCAATATAAGTTCATTTGTAAGGGAAGGACATCAACACATCTGAAACCTTATTCTCTAATAAAATGTAAAATAAATATATTCGGGTCAATTCCACGCCAATTACCTAGCTCCAAACTACGAGTAGTTGAGGCTAGGTAATTGGCTGTACTGTGGGCACTATATAACGGATAAACATAAATACAAATATTATATCCATGACTTTGTACCTAGGCAGGTACTCTAGCCGCTAGACCAACCGGTCGTCAAAAGTATTCAAATTTCAGTTCCGATCTGGCATAAATCTCATGAGAAACAAGAAACTTTGAAATGCTAATGTTATTGTAACTTCAGAGAGTTGAGCTTATGATGGCTCCAGACTATCTTCCAACCCTCCAGGGTCCCTGCACGTTTCACATGTTTGGTCGAGTTGGACCGAAGTCGTAGCAGCGATACAGCGACTCCAAATCAAAGGAGTTTCAAAAAGTTCCCGAACTCGCTCGAACCGGCTTTCCACGCATCGAAGGTTGGACAATCAGATGGGTGGTCGTGTTTTTTTTCGCGCCTTATTCAAAATGTGTGCCATATATACGATTTATTGTTAGCATCTAGCATCTACATGTTTTTGAAATTTTTAGTCGTCTGTAGGCTTGAATATAATAATTTTAGACTCTGATCAGATACAGCGCAGCCTCACCTATCGATTCGATGGTTGGTCGAACGTTGGTGGGTTGGCCGATAATCAGGAGCAACCATAAATTGATTCTGGATGTTTTTTTTATTCCATACATAATTCAATCTCGATTCGATTAACTTTCATTCAATAATAGATCAGAATTGGGGCGTTGATCCACATTCTATCTTTACATTTTAATCAAAAAGAACGCAACAATGAGCTCTGTTTACAGCATGGCTACAAACATCGATGGATAAAGCCACATCTGTTCCGTACTTATTTTTTCTTACTGCCAATGCCAACTACATGACCAGATGTGATCTCATGATGACTGACCTCCCATGTACTATTCGCAAGGGTCATTGACAATTTAGAGAGTGCTAAGACCTCTAATGAGGTCTAGTTCGGCCTTGTCCGAATTGGTCAACTTTAACATAGTTTGACCTCGTGCTACGGATAAAGTTCGACTTTGAGTACATAGTGCAGTTTGCGAATTCGAATTTAGGAATATGTATTGGCAATATGAAATTATTTTGTTGAATTTGATTCAATGAAATCTATTGATTGTTAAAATTCTGACGTATATATTATCTTTTGACAATTGTGGTATAGATATCATCAGCGTCCAGTCCACTGAAAATAGGCATTCACAAAGCCAAATAAAATATAACACCATTGAGCTCGATCTTCGGCTCTTCTTTTCTAATTGCTGCCATTATTATTTTGCGTATTGACTCTACCTAGCCGGAGAACGTCCTAAATTATTTTTGTCGTGCCGCGGTCCCCACTCGAGAACACGTCTACCCCAACTGTCGTTCGACAAATAAGACCAGCCCACTAGGCTGTCACTTCAGCTTGCTAATCCTATAGACCCTAATTTATACGCAGGTAGGTAGGTACGCATTTAGAAGAGTCAAGAGTGCATTGTCAAATACCCTCTGATACGTAGGTATTGGCAATAACAACCATTTGTTGATCCCACTATAGATAGTCATCGCGATAACAGCAATAATTCCAAAGTTATGCATTGTTTACTCACCACAGTGTATATAAACCGGTTGTTGTACCTATTCTAAATCATCTAAACTTTATATAATTATGATGTAAACACGTCTGTGACCTTGTTGCAGCGAGCTGCATACAAACAAGTTGGGTTTATTTTACGTGAGATCACCTCAAGTTAGAAATAACTTAGATGTGATGAAGCTGTGTAGCCGGCTGATAGCGTTGGTGATTTAACTTCAGTGGGAGTTAATAGTGGGCTGAATATCTATTTATCTTTGATTAACTATAAGAACATAATGCGAAACTTTGTATGTATGTACGCTGAAACGGCTGAGCGGATTTTGATGAAATTTGGAAAGGAGATAGATTATACCCTGGAATTACACATAGGATTCTTTTCACGCACCCTGAACGGATTTTAATGAAATTTGGAATGGAGATAGCTTAACCTGGAATAACACACACTTTTCATCATCATCATCATCATCATCACTCACGCGGGTGAGGCCGCGGGACGCAGCTAGTGTTTAAATAGTGGGCACGATCCCTGGGCCATATCTCACCACGCTGGCCCATTCCGGGTTGCTGGATGTCACCATATCCCATGTCCTTGGATTTTGATAGTCGGGGACTTGTCGCTTTCTTCATGATGTTTTCCTTGACCGTTTTTGAGCGGTGGTATTGAAATCCGCACATAACCGCGGCGAAATCCGCATGGTAAGGGGTTCGGACCGGGTGTCAGAACACGCTACCGAGTCATCAGGTTTTCATTATATATCAATTTCGCGATCGGTCAGCCTTCATCCAATAACGTTCATGCTGAAATTACCGACCACCCCGGTCAGCTAATAATAACAACAATATGACCACGGAATTTGATTATGTAGCATCACATGATATAATTATAGCTTTATTAATTTTATACACGAAATAAGAGCCTTGGAAAATAAAAAGACTTAAACTTGCCTAACGCAGTCGCGATCCATACAAATGGAAAAATATATTATGAAAAACATTGAAAAGCAAACCTTAACCGCTTAATTTTAATGCCAATTTTCCATATGAATATTACTCGGAAAATTATTGAAGACTTCTAATTGCCTAGCAATTTATTATTGAAAGTCTTCTTAACTACACGGCTGTATTATTTACGACGCAGTAACTTCAAGAATCTGAGTACAGAATTTAGTAGTACTATTTATTTTGTGGTACAGAAGAGCAAAAGGTCATACGAACTATGTGTGAAACAACACAACTTGTGTGCGCTAGGTATGGCATATTAAACTTGGGAGCCTCTGAGAGGACATTTAAATGTAGGTAGATTCTGTAAATAATTCTTTCTGCAACTTCGCGATTGAATCTTCAGATCCATTTTCAGCTGAAGATAAAGCTTGAAGAAGAAGCTTGGTATTGTGCCGATAGAGAGATGTAGTGCTGTTTTATAAAATAACTAGCTGATGCCCGCGGCTTCGCACTCGTGGTCATTTCTCTAAAGTACTCTATGTGCTATTCCTGGACCTAAAATACCAATATACATTTGATCAAAATTCCTTCAGCCGTCAATAATATACTTATTGATTTCTCGGCTTCTATTCATCGGATTACCAAGTACCCCAGTTTTTAAGTCAAACCCTTAGCTATCCAACAGTGAAAACTGCATCGCAATCGGTTCATTAGATTTTACGTGATGCGCGAACAAACATACAGACAAACAAACTAACGAACAGACAGACACGCTTTTTAAAAATCTTCTATTCTTGTTCAGTAGCTTATTTTAAGTACCCTAGACCATATTTTTTTAAATTATCTTCTGTGTACAGACTATTTCGTTAATATTGCTTTATTATAGGTATAGATATATAGACTACGCGCAAACTTGGCCACCCCCTATTCACCCCGTTAGTGATGGAATTTCAAAAGATCTCAAAGGAGCATCCACCCCTAGGGTACTCAATGAAATTACTTACTTATTTCAAATCTCTAGGTCTACCGTTTAGTCTGTGCATTGTCTGTCATTCAGTCAGTGTGGTCTCGGTACTGTTTTATAGAAATAGATACCTTATATCTAATAACAAACTCTTTATTGACCACAAAAAAGTAATAAACATTGATTACTTAAATAGGAGCAATACAGGCGGTCTTATCGCTAAAGGCTATCTCTTGCAGACAACCTTTATGTCAAAGGCGAAAACTAATATTGTCGCTAAGCCGTTATTTAATCCCGAAATCAGGAAAGTAAGGCCCCAGTTTTTTCTGAATTACCATTTTCGAGCTACTCCTGCGAGTCTTGGTCAAATCTCTCGGATATAATTTAAGATTACGCCTAGCTTAAAAATAAAAATGTACTCATTTTACAACTTCATTTATAGACTGAGTCGACTAAACTAGGTTCCACTAGTTCCCAGTGCTCGATGTATGCATACGAGTTTGTAATATCCGAGCTTTGACCGGATTTCCTGTCTCGGATTTGTCGGAGCCCGGATGTGTCTAGTCAGCTAAATGTGATACTTCCTGCCGTGAAGTTAGAAAATTTCACACTATTATGTATTACATATAAATGCGAAGGTATGGTGTGTTTGTTAATTATTCACGCTGAAACGTTCTCGTTTAATATATAGATGCTCTAAGTTCTGGGTTAATAATATGTACATTTTCTCATAGACATAGACATATCTTTACTGAGGCAAAAAAAACAGGTTAACCAAGTAATAAATTAGGACTAAAAATACGTAATACATTTATTTATATCTTTAATACATATACAATAGGTAATACAAATTTTTATTTGTTTCATCATCATCCACCATCATCATCATCCACCATCATTGTCCACGCTGGTGAAATAAAGGGGGCTGCTTTTTGATTTACTCAAACAAGCTTGTAATGTGGTCATTATTTCGACAACCTTCTTTAGGCAAAGTCGACCTTGCCGCGCTGCTTGAATAGGCGCCAGCAAAGTTGTATGGAATTTCATTACTGTCGTGTTTTGCGGCCAGCAATTTCCTTTGAAAATCCATTATTGTCGTGTTTTTTTAGTACTATTATTTATTCTGTGGTTTTGTTAACCACCGAACTCGAAAAGAGAGGCGTTGTAGCTCCCAGACGAATGGACCGATTTTGATGGTTTTTTTCTTTTTGAAAGCTGATGTGATTGTGATTGTTGTTGTTGTTTCTGTTTCTATTTATGTTTCTGTTTCTGTTTCTGTTTCTGTTTATGTTTATGTTTATGTTTATGTTTATGTTTATGTTTATGTTTATGTTTATGTTTCTGTTTCTGTTTCTGTTTATGTTTATGTTTATGTTTATGTTTATGTTTATGTTTATGTTTCTGTTTCTGTTTCTGTTTCTGTTTCTGTTTCTGTTACTGTTTCTTTTTCTGTTGTTGTGGTCGTTGTTGTTGTCTTTGTCGTTGTCGTTGTTGTTTTCGTTGTTGTTGCATTGTTTGAGTAAATTCTTATTATACTAAGCTGGTTTTATTTAAATTCCTCGCATTGTTTGAGTAAAGTACTATACAAGCCTTGGTCCGCAATGACTGCCCTGCTGGCCACGCTATGATGGCCTCGAGCTTTGCTTAGTTAAGCTCTCAACCACCATCATCGCTGCCAGCAACGCAGTCATTACAGACCGCGGCAGTAATGTACCATTACATTACAGACCGCGGCAGTAATGTACCATTACATTACAGACCGCGCCAGTAATGTACTATTAAATTACAGACCGCGGCAGTAATGTACTATTACATTACAGACCGCGCCAGTAATGTACTATTACATTACAGACCGCGGCAGTAATGTACTATTACATTACAGACCGCGCCAGTAATGTACTATTATATGCATAAGTTGATAAAATAGTATATGTTTTAGAACTTATTTTAAATTTAGCTGTCTCAGGCTGAAGAATAGTTCATTCAAATTGAGAAGCTTGTTTGACAGGGTACAAGCCTTTGCCATGATTATATTCTATCGCCAAGCAGTAGTGTGCATTTATTACTTACGGTTATTGTTTCCAGCGATTACTGGGCATAGAAATGTCTCGGGTTGTTAAGTGCAGTGCAGTGACGTGCAAGATTTTGGAACGAAAGTTCTGCGGGGCACTGATTGTTATTGGCAATTGAATAAAAAAGGCTGATGATGATCTTGACGATGATGAAAGGTGCCTGGAAGAGATTGCTATTTATCAGTAAGGCCGTCTACCTTAAGTTTATGCTATAGATATCCATTATATTACCTACTGGTGTACAATGAAGAGCTGTTTTTGCTGTCGTTGAGGATGACATGGTTTAGTTAGAGTTAAAAGATAAAAGATCCATAGCATTTTCATGAATGATAGCTTACCCAATATTGAAGAGAACGGAGCACAAGTAAATGTCTAAAATTACGAGGTGTAGAAATAAGGACAAAAATATTTATTTTACACCATATATGAATATCAAATAGGCTATATTGCTCTAAATAGCAAACAGGCCGACATCAGACCTGATAAGAACGGTTACCGTTGCGCATATAAATATTTGCATTTACCAGGTTATCTCAAAAAATACTGAACGAAGAAAACATTAAATCACTTTCAAATTGAATAAGTACCTATAAATCAAGGCTTATTAAAAATTATGTTGTTAACCAGCAAAGTATTCATCATCCTAGCCAAAGAAGAGGAAAAATAAACTGCTCCTAGCATTCCTAGCCCATTACGGGCTAGGAATGCTAGGATCATACAGTACTTTATTTTTTTGCTTTTTTTTCTCCTACGTTTATTAATGCACTGTTGGGGCCATCCATAAACATCGGAAATCTGTGGAAATATGTGGCTTCTTCCAGGTAGAGGTTGGTCCTTAATCTGCTAAGTTGGTCCAAGCAGGCCCAATAAATTGGTGGATGTCACTCTACCATTCTCTTGTGCTTTTAGATTCTTGACGATGTTAAAAACAAAATGTGAGGAAAATATTATAAACAAGTACAATTCAAAAAATTAAATAAGAAAAATAGCTTTTACGAACTTTTTTTTTCGTTTTGTGAGCTACCCTGAAAGTTTCAGCCGGATAGCTAATCGAGAAATGCTCGAAATTTGAATTGCAAGATTCCAGGACAAAATACATAGATCATGTCAGCTTTTAGAAGCTCCAACCACCGACACAAAATAATCTTAATGTATCTATTTATCTAAGTAAATACATAGATACATCGATATATACATACATACAAGTAAAGTTAAATAAAATCTTTAAAAGCTTTTATAAATAAATGAAATCAGAAAGCTAGCAAGCTAAGAGCGGATCAGAAATCTGGAGTTCCACGAACAATGTACATGAAAGAAGCAGGCTCCTAGTATTTCATGGATACCGAACATCTGGGAGGTGTAATCCTTTATTTAATTTATGGTTTGTTCTTATTATAAAGAAGTCTGGATTGCGGTCTGTGACTCATAGCTGTAAAAGACGATGTCTATAGGGGATTCAATAAATATTACTAGCTGTGGGTTAGGTCGAATATGAGTAATTTGTATTATTAATGTTTATTTAAATACTGAAAAGGTAGAGTTCATTTTAGGTCATACTGAAATTATATAGTGTGATATAAAATGAACAATGGTTTGAAGAACTGTGTTGATAATATTGTACCTACATTATTCTCATTTTAAGTACATAACTTCCTTCCTAATCAGGAGGTATACAATATCGCCAGATGTATTAAATTTTTAACGAATATGTTTAATGTAATTTTCAAGGTACCTACCCAAGTACCTACCTACTCAAGAATTTTCAAGGTACCTACCCAAGTACCTACCTGCCCAAGAATTTTCCCTGCATGAAAACAATTTACTCAGTTGTACTTGTAAGTTCTACCTACTGTTGACACAGAATAACATACTGTTAAACAAGAAATGAATAACATACTAACATACTGTTGATTCGGTAGTTACGAACTTATGATTCTGTTGACAAGATAGACACACAGTATAAAAAAATATGATTCTTTTGTATTATTAGGGTGAGACAACATGATTCTTTTGTATTATTAGGGTGAGACAACATGATTCTTTTGTATTATTAGGGTGAGACAACATGACTAGGTACATTTATTTATGATAGTATGAACACAACAACGCTGAAAGCGATCTTTTACACGGAACATTTTTTCGTTCAAGAAGAAAAAATCGGGGGAGAGGGGGGAGGGCAGATACGGCACTTTAATATCACCTAAACAAAAACTGGATTAGATACAACTACTGTGTAGTACAGTAGTACAGTACAATTACAATTCCACTGTAGTGTTTCATGTGAATACGCAGACTATAGCGCGAATGATATAAACATAAATATTATAATTGTCACTGGGTTTTGCTACACAAACGCCACTCCAATTGTGACTAAGGTCAATTATGTGCTTGCGCCTAATTTAGGTGGTCCACGCTCGAGTACCTAATACCTAATTTTCCTAACTTGTAAAGAGATCCATCCTACAAATAATCGTACTTGGTAAATCTATTTAAAATAAATTTATATTGGACCGCACTAGAGGCAAATAATCAACTTATTATTATAGAGGTCTATCCATTTAAATTAGTCATTTAGTAGTCATTAGTCTTACAAAACGGTTGAGAAATCCCGAAATTATAAGTAAACTTAACTGTATTTAAAAAAAACAGATGAATTAAGAACTCCCTCCTTTTGGAAGTGATTCATAAAATAAAAGCCTGTTGACATTCACGATTCATAAATCAAAATAAGGGTTCCATTTTATCATTGTCACTAGTAACCCTTTCTCACTGGTGCTTTTAACTACAATGATCCAACAAAATTAATCAGGCCCCTTTCGAATTAATATAATTTAAAGTTCAACATGCCCCTCTCTCTAAACCCAGTTAAAAGGCCATCCATTAACCCTCGTTCGAGATCCGAACAAATTAAATAATAAACCACAGAGTAAGTAGGTTACACATGTACACCAAAGAACTCGAGAGTTAGAAAGAGGTTGTTGAAATAGGTTGAATAGGTTGTTGTTTGTTACGTGCCGCAAGCTATATAGGATAGGGGGAAAGACGAGCCGCAAAAAAAATACAAATACTACACTGATACTGACGTCAAAAATACACTGGCCTTCAAAACTTAGTACCACCCTTTAAATTAATAGAGTTTTTATTAAAGAACTAGGCTCCTACTCATCGGATTGAAATACCAAGTACACCAGTTTTAAAGTCCAAACCTAAGCTATTCAACATTTAAAATCAAATCACAATCCGTCTAAGTTTTAAAGTGATGCGCGAACAGACAGACATTAAAAGTGTGGTACTGAGTTTTGAAGGCCAGTGTATATTGAAGAGCAGCTAATAAAAAACACCCTGGATAAAAATGAGCCGTTGCGGGACGCCTGGCAGATGTGTAAACATCGAATATCGAGCTGAGGCGGACTGAAAGAGCCGACGAGTCACGAGCGACGCCAGGCCACTCGCGTCGACGCGTCAAAAGTTGGCGTTACCCTCGTACCGCGCCATTAGATGTTTACACATCAAAACCTTTTACACATTGTAGGTACATAACAGAACTGCCTACAAGCCGCTTTATAGGCTTTAACAAAGAGTAGGCGAACAGAGACGCTCGCGTCCCAGTTCCAGATATAGGCCGGTTCCGAAGCCGGCCATCCGGCTATCTACGCGGCATCGGCAGTCTGTGACGTATCAGCCTAGCCGAGTTTATAGGTCAGGTGGTTTACGGGTAGGGTAAAGGTAGAGCATTTTTTTTAATGCCCGTTTTGGTTATTTTAAAATCTTTTACTTATTTAAATTCACTTGTATGTATGTATCTATCTATCTATGAATTTCTGTCTGTCCTGGAATCTTGCAACTCAAATTTCGAGTACTTTCCGATTGGCTATCCGGCTGATACTTTCAGTGTAGCTCATTAATCGACGAGAATAAAAAAAAACTGATAAAAGCTATTCTTTTTCCTTCGTTTTTATTTTACTTTTGTTATTATGGTTACTTCCACCTAAACTGCACTGTATCCAAAGAAATTCCTCATTTTGTTTCACTAATGGATGCTAGAGTCACGGATATTGTATTATTTGTAAATTAATAGAAGTAGCTTTATTAACTATATTTTAGTAACATTCATTTTTTTTCTCATAAATTCAAGCGTATATAAATATTTAGTAGGTATACTTATTCAAAGATGAAGATACAACTTAATGAATTCTTAATGTAAGTAAAATTGCTTCCATTCAAAGCTACAAGATTAGAAAAGTTTCTAAATCGTTATGATTAAAATATAATATGAGATGTCTTTAAAAATGTTAACTTTTTAATGCGGTTGAGATTAACCACAAAACTTACCAAAATTGAAAATAGCTTAATCTGCTAGGCAATTTAATTAATTGTTGTTATCAATTTTCTTTGTAGCACAGTGTAATTAGGTTATTCTCAAAAAGTAATTTGTTTCCAAATCTTATTAAAAAGTTTAAACAAGGTGCCTTCATTCATTCAAGTACTTTGTCTAGCGGGAACCGACAGCGGGCGCGCGTACCATAATATCACAGAGTATCTAATAGTACGTACAAACGTACCCATATTGAGCAATGCTAACGGAAGTGCGTTTAATTTTGGACCACCGCATCAGCAGACCATTCCCGAATGCTAAATAGTAAATACCGCATTGATTCCATTTGAAATTCGAATTGGAACGCAACCGATAACTGACACTAGCCGAATGTACGAATGTGTGAAGAAAGGCGGGCAAATGCACGTTCGAAAATAAAAAATAGTTTACCGGAACTCGAAAGTCTGGCTGAATATCGCGTTACCAAAACAAACAAACCTCGCCGGCAGCCGTATTATTGTATAATCTTTCAGAAATGTTCTTTATTTGAATTTTACTCTAATAAATGCTAATACTATAGGTGTTGCAAACTTATGTAGTATTTAAATTGTAAAGAATGTAAGTTGAGAATAGAATATGATTAGTATTTTTCAGATAGGTAAGTACCTAATTTCAAACATTGATATAGGTAGGTAGTTACTATCATATCAAAAATAGCCATCAAGATTTATAAGCATGTTATTCTATGCTTTAGCCAAACTACCATCACTGATAGAAGTACCAACTACACGTTGCTACAATCTTCAAATCCTCGTCTATTGAATACCAATTTTGACAGCCCGTGACCGAGCAATCAAGTAATATTCATCTTGTAGCATTGTCGTCGGTCGGAAGCCATTTTCTAATTTAAACTGTCCATTTCAAAATCGCATTAGGCCCTGACAATAGCGCAGTCATCGCGAGGACGTCAGCCATTCATAACTTAGGGGTCGCAGGCCGCGTACCATTTCTCTGCATCTTAAAGGCTCAATACGCGCGGCACTTGTGGTAACCAAAGTCTGTACAAAAACCGGTTTATGCGCGCGTGCGTGTTATTACTTATTAGACTTATCAGATAATTAGTTTAATAAATTATAATCACATATTTAGTTATGTAAATAATTGGGGCTATATTAAGTACCTAGTAGTTTTAGAATTAGGTAGTCAGCAGAAATTGTTTGGGGTTCATAGTTCGCATTGGTATTGACACTCGCATGTCATCGGGACAAGTTATGAATAGAAAAACAAAAATGAACGCAAAAACACTTTTTTTACTCGTGTAGGTGAAGCAAGAGAAGGGTAATGAGTTTAACAGTCTATGTATGTATGTTATGTGGATATTCCACCATAGCGTCGTCCCTATTGGTCCGATTTTAACAAGCGAGGTATCCATTGATTCGTCTTCAGGTAAAGAGTCATAGGCAATTTTTTACGCGTTTTTAACTTTTGTTTTTTGTATTTTCACATTTTAAATTTAGTTTAGTACTGTCATTATCTTGTGCATAACCTCAACGGAATTTTAAAGCACACTCGGGCACTCCAATGAGTGAAATTTGGAATCCAACGAGTGGAAAGACGTATACTTACTGAACTGCGAACCGAACGGCACAAGAGCCTAGACTTGAGAAGTTGAGAACAGCTGCAAAGGATCAAGTTACACTTATTACGTTAAACGATGCATCGTGGGAGTAAATTTTTTCATTTGTATGTACTGTCTTGGCAATTTGTATCTAGTGAGTAATTTCATATTACAATGCATAATAGGATAGGAATTTACATGACTATATCTTTCTCTCTTCATCTATGTAATATCTAGATAAAATTGTAACGTACACTGTTATGAAACACTAGTGGCTTCGCACAGGTAGCGCTCACACCGCGAAATTGTTCTTTCTTTTAGAATTTTTGTACCCATCGTAAATTCACTTTAAATCGTGAAGTAATTCATTCATTAATTTAAATAGTGGAGTATTTTCTAAAAAAAAACGCATGTCAGCGTAATTCATAGTCTTTAGTAGTAACGATTGTGGTGTTTTTTGACCATAGACAACTGCATTATTACTCACGTTACTTAACAGATTTGGCAACGTGTCCATAGCAAAGTCATTCCGTTTTGTATTTTTGATAACTTGGGTTATATTATAGTAATTTACGAAGGAATCTCTAAATTTTGTAAAATAAATTTTATGTTACTCACTGATAATGTAGCTTTCCATAGGAGAAAGAATTTTTAAAATCGGTTCAGTATTTTTTGAGTTTATCCATTACAAACTTTGTTTGTTTGTAATGGATAAACTCTTTCAAACAAAATGAAGACGAGATTGATATCCATTGAAATATATGTACATATATCTCAATGTTGATACCTAGCTTGTCAAAATCGGACCAAGTTTTTAGTTTGAACACATAACCCTTACTTTGCTTCACCTTAGTCGGGAAATAAATTATGTTTCAACTTAAACTTTCACACAGACCGTGTTTATTGATTTTTAGACAGTGCCAAAAAGTAATCAAGATTGCAGCAGCGTCTTTGCCAAGTTCCCGTCTACTGTTGCTTGTGCACAGAATAAATAATAGTACAAGTATAAGTAAGCTGTTCGAATCGTTATAACGAATAACAGTAATGAATTTTAATTTTGTAACAGAACCTATTACCTATTACTTATTACTTATTACCTATGCACTTAACTTTCACATGCTACTTAATGTGCGAAAGGTTTAATTGCTAACCTAATGTATTTATTTATTGAATCATTTAATTACATGACATTTCTGGTGACAGTGTTGTAAGTTAGATAACACAGAACACCAGATTGTTTTCCTTTCCCTGCTTCTCTGTTATAAGTAAGTACATACCTATCCAATTTTACATCGATATAGTATATACCAAGAAGCTTTAAAAAAAACGGAGACCACACCGCCATATCGAAAGTGAAGCAACCAGGATATGCCGATACGCTCGTACGCACAAGCCTCACGCTAACACTTACCTACACCATGTTATGCCGATCGGTCACCTCATCGCAACAAGATCTCGAACTTGTTAGTCGTGACAAGTTCTAACGGAAAATCAAAAACAATGCAGTCTTTTGTGATAAAATTGTGTATCAACCACAAAACACCACAAACTTTACTAGTCTTTTATGCCGGTGTAGACTCCGTATTTTTTTAAACAGTCTTAGTTAGTATATACTAAGTATATCGATGCAATTTTGCTCTCTTCAATGTTATCAATTCGTTCGCGCTCCACTTCTGTCCACGGGTGAAGGAAATCCTTGATTGTATCACAGATAACATAGCTATGTAAACGATTCTCACAACTAGGCTCATGTGGGTTCAAAATAAGACAGTCATGTGATAGCCATGTGACATTCATTGTAAATAGAAAATTAATGAGGATCGGACAGCTGAGGATTAGTCTGTCTGACCCTTATCCATTATCCTGATCTTTGCTAAGCTATTCAGACATGTTGAGGATAAATCTAACAATCTGAACAAATACATACTCTAGAGCTCTAATATCTAGATTATGAAACTTACAAAAAAGCAGTACCTAGACAATAAATATGCCTTTCTTTTTACAATCTTTTTGCCAGTGCTTTCCCACCGTCCACCTCCTGAGATGCATAGGTAGGTATATTTATTTATTCCGAATTGTAAATCAAAGATGCCTTTCTTTTTACAATATTTTTGCCAGTGCTTTCCCACCGTCCACCTCCTGAGATGCATAGGTAGGTATATTTATTTATTCCGAATTGTAAATCAAAGATGCCTTTCTTTTTACAATCTTTTTGCCAGTGCTTTCCCACCGTCCACCTCCTGGGATGCATAGGTAGGTATTTTTATTTATTCTGAATTGTAAATCAAAGATGCCTTTCTTTTTACAATCTTTTTGCCAGTGCTTTCCCACCGTCCACCTCCTGAGATGCATAGGTAGGTATATTTATTTATTCCGAATTGTAAATCAAAGATGCCTTTCTTTTTACAATCTTTTTGCCAGTGCTTTCCCACCGTCCACCTCCTGAGATGCATAGGTAGGTATATTTATTTATTCCGAATTGTAAATCAAAGATGCCTTTCTTTTTACAATCTTTTTGCCAGTGTTTTCCCACCGTCCACCTCCTGAGATGCATAGGTAGGTATATTTATTTATTCAGAATTGTAAATCAAAGATGCGTTTCTTTTTACAATCTTTTTGCCAGTGCTTTCCCACCGTCCACCTCCTGAGATGCATAGGTAGGTATATTTATTTATTCCGAATTGTAAATCAAATATGCCTTTCTTTTTACAATCTTTTTGCCAGTGCTTTCCCACCGTCCACCTCCTGAGATGCATAGGTAGGTATCTTTATTTATTCCGAATTGTAAATCAAAGATGCCTTTCTTTTTACAATCTTTTTGCCAGTGCTTTCCCACCGTCCACCTCCTGAGATGCATAGGTAGGTATATATATTTATTCCGAATTGTAAATCAAAGGCACTGTAAAATAAACTAAATAGTAAAAAAAAGCATTACTTTAATATCTGTAACTAGTTTTCCCTCCCGCGACTTCGTCCGCGCGGACTACTCTTTATCGCGAAAACAAGCATCCTATGTTCTTCTAGAATATTAAAAACCGATGCGAAAGCAGGTACAGCACCAATGCTCTTGATGTTTTTTGACAGACTTGTTATTTCCTTACAGCGAGTAATCAACATTTTCCAGATATTCCATGGAAACTTACGACTTTCAGGGAGAAAAAGTTTCCTGTGTTTTATTCCAGGGTAAAAGGTATCTCCATTCGAAATTTCATCAAAATCCGTCCAGCCGTTATCGCGCGAAAGCTCCCCAAACAAACAGACTACGTTTCACTTTTATATATTGGCATGGATTTAGATCCTTCTTACCTACGTATTATTACTACGTAAAATGTATTGCTAACTCGCTGTGCCCGCGGCTTTACCCGCGTTGTCATTTCTCTGTATCTGCGATGAACTATGAAGTACAAAATAACGTTCAACAGTCAAATAGTTTTTTATCGATAGCGCGGCTTCTACTCATAGGATTAAGATTTAAGATACCATGTACACCAGCGGTCCAGGAATTTTTACTTAAGGCGCGACAAACAATCAGACAGATAGATACAAATTAAAAATAAAAACTTGTTTAGTAGCTTATTTTAAGTCCAAGGACAGGTTTTAGGACAAGGACAAGACCTTGTCTTTCGGTAACCATCCAGACTCCAGAGGTTTGGATTACAGACTTGCGCGATACTTCGCTCTGTTTGTACTATAATGGGGGTTTCAAAGACAATAATTAAATATTATTACTTTATCTCTTTCAATTAAGATTGGATAATTGACTATCGTGTCTCGTAGTTAACCACTGGGTGGCTTGATTGGTGCAGTTAGGTTAGACCCAGAATGTTATCGGTTCACCGAATTGGGGGCGCAATAAGTTGAATAGGTTAGAGTCGTAAAACTGAACTACTTCCAATAACAAATTTATGTAACTACCTATAGTGTTTTTGATTGATTGTTTGTGTCACTGGTCAGCATTTAGTGCATCTAGTATAACCTAGTAGTGTAGAAGTGTGTCTACTAATGTTACAAATTAGTCCTTTATATTCTGCTAAGTTTACATGTATTATATAGTATTTCCTCGAGCATTAGAAAAGAGCCGCCATCATCATCATCATCATCACCATCATCATCAGGCCTGTGTTCGTCCAATGCTGGACATAGGCATCTCCCAATGAACGCCACAGAGCTCGATCTTCGGCTCTTCTCATCCAGTTTCTCGCCTTAGGAGGTCGTCACTCCACCTGGCCGGTGGGCGTCCTACACTACGTTGCAAAGACGTGGTCTCCATTCGAGGACACGCCTACCCCAGTGGTTATCCATCCTTCAAGAAATTTGGCCAGCACAATGCCAGTTCAGCTTGCTAATCCTTTGAGCTATGTCGGTGACTTTGGTTCTCTGGCGGTTAACCTCGTTTCCGATTTTATCCTTCAGAGAAACCCCGAGCATAGTTCTCACCATAGCTTGCTGAGCGACTTTAAATTTGTGGACAAGTCCCACTGTTACGAGTAGTGTCCACGTCTCGGCTCTGATGTCATAACTGGTAGTACGCACGCATTAAAGATTTTCGTCTTCAGGCACTGTGGAATCGACGACGAGAAGACCTGACGAAAATTTCCGAATGCCGCCCAGCCCAACTGAATTCTAGAAAAGAGTAGGTAGGTACTACAATGGATCTATTCATCCGTTATCGTCATCATACCCTTGACTCAGAGATATTGGTACAAATAGATCATCCAAATGATCCAAGCTCCCAGGCTAGGCTTTCAAATCGTTATTCCAAAACGTCTGTAAAATTCTAGCAACACTGTCATGATCGATTTCAGTTTCCAAGTAAGCTATCCTATCCAGGTCACTCCCCGGGGATATCCGCTGACAAAATGAATAATATATTATTCACTACTGTATTACAGCTTGTAGGCAAAGTTGAGCGAGAAATTTACGAAGCGAAATGAGCGAAGTGAATAGGGAGGGGATACGTACGTGCTTTTGTGGGTTATTGGGATGAATACTGAATAGTAACGCTTTCTGAAAGAGACGTGGGTGGTTTCATGTTTTTGATAAACATATTTTTATGATAATACCTTGCTAAACACATGCCCGTTTCACACGATGGTCAGGGTAGAGAGGTAGAGCAGCGGACAGAACAGTAACTGTCACTGTCAGACTACACAAGGCCAGTTCCCCACACGTATGATAGTGTGGCAGGACTAAATCCTGTCGATGTCATTTTTTGTTGAGTTTAAGTTTGTGGCTTGAGGCTTCTATATAACGTTATTGTCGTCACTCCGTGGTCCAATGACTGACCGATATGGCAGAACTGCCATTAATTTGAAAGTCCATTGCTCTGTCCTTCTTATCTGTCCACTGTTCGGCGACACTGGCCTGGCTGTTCGGCGTCACTGGCCTGGCTCTCATATGAAACAGGCATTAAAAACTCTTCTGTGATATTTTGGGCATACTGGAAGTGTCTCTTGTAATGATATTTTTATTTTGGAGGATTTGTATGGTGAATGATGTCTAATATTCCAACAACTATCAAAAACCTTGTTTGTAACATAAAATTAAGAAGGTTCCCAAAAATAGCTTCGTTAAAGCCCATCTCAAAATAACTGCACCACCGCCGTGTAATGCGACAAAGTTGCAAAACTATTGAAATTATTAAACGCTGAAGAACTTTGGCATATTGCCAAGTCCAAGCGGATGTCAAATCGCTGGCGCACCCTCGGTTGCACTTGAGAGTCCAATTTTCCAGTACCGAGCATTTCGTTCAATTTGCTCGCTACGGTGAGCATTTGTGTCTGTTTTGCTTACCTAATGGCTGGGAAAATGGGAAAGTCTAAAGGGCCGTGCCGTAACATAGTCGTCAGTTTATTCTTTTTATCTATTCTTATAATAAAGCAGTTACAAAACAATGAAAATAATTTAAAAAAACGGTCTGGGTGACTTAAATTAAGTGTGTGTGTGTGTGTGTGTGTGTGTGTGTGTGTCTGGTGACATCGTAGCTCCCAAATGAAAGGACCGATTTTGATGCGTTTTTTTCTGTTTGAAATAAATAAATAAATATATTCGGGACAATTCCACACCAATTACCTAGCCCCAAACTAGGATACCATAGTAAAGCTGATGTGATCGAGATGGTTCTTAGCCTGTGTTGTTGGAAACAAGATAAGACGCATTTTGAGTTAAGGACCACCATTGTAAAGTACACATAACTTCAGTAAAAATATTAAAACAAGTATTCATTTCACAATGCCTCCCTGTGGGAGTTAGATTACGATAAGTCTGCAATGCCTTACGTTATGCATAATACTTAGTTATACATTGGTTATGCAATAAAGCTATTGAATTCAGCTATGGAATTAATAACTAGCTACCTAATATCATAGAATAATAATAGTATTACGTATTAATATAGCGCGATTGAAATTCTAACAGCTTAGCAGCATACGGATGTACGCGCTAAAACGTACTACGAGTATACGTATGAATAGACGAGTACGTCTAACGTTATGGCTTTCCGTTATTTAGAATTCACTACATCGTGTTGATCGCAGCTCTAAAATAATAGAAATGACTTTGAATGTGCTTTGATGACGTTCCGTGTTCAACCACAGGATAAATAATAGTACAAGTAGTTCAATTTGAACCGCTTCGTAGTCGTCAATCGCGTCGTCAATATAAATTGAATAAAAATGTATGTTGTTTAATGTCGAGAGAGTCTAATCTAGAAAATGGAATGGCCTTATGCAATTCATTCTCTATAATCTGAAAATTGAATCTGCAATCATGCTGTGTACGCTTTAATAGAAAAACTTTCACCAAGTTTAATTATAACGGTTTATTTTCTCCCGTCAAGTCTCACATTTAGCTCAAACCTTAAATAAAACAATAACTAAAAAAAAAAACTAAAGGCTATGTAACTAACTACATAAATCATAAATAATAATAATATTTAATCATCAATTTAATCTGTCGGCACTTATTTGGCAGCTCATCGATGGAAATTACAAACATATACAGTTTTTAATAACAGGTGATGATGTGTTATCAGTTTAAACATTACATTCGTTAACATTACGGGCATTTGATTACTATCCAATATTCTGTAGGTAGTAAGATGCTGCTACTTTCCTTATAGTAGGAGGAGCCCGGGAGAGTTGAACCACTTTTTATACAAACATACACAAAAAGTGTCAATAACTGGCAGCGATTCAACTTTGATTGCTATAGATAGTGCACTTCAAAAGGTACCAAAGTCTTTTAGCAATAACAAAGTTCAAACATGTCCTCAAAATTGAGCTATGTGCTAACTTATTTAGAAATTTTGTAATGGCTCTATCCTCTCCAATATGCGGGACAGTTGACCAGAGGGGGAGGGTGATCTAACCACATAATTTGTAACTAAGAATTTGAAAACACAAAATTTATTTATTAAAATACTAGCTGTGCCCTCGGCTTTGCCCGCGTGTTCACTTCCCTGGGTTAAAAATAACTTATGTATATATGTGGACCAAAAGTACCTATAGAGTACAAAATACAAAATTTTGTGCTGCCGTCATATAGTTTTTATCGATTGCTTGGCTTCCACTCATCGGATTCAGTTACCAAGCACACCAATTTTTAAGACAAACACAAAGCTATGTAACAGTGAAAACCGCATCGTAATCGGTACAGTTAGATTTACGTGATGTGTAAACAAACATACAGAGAGACACGATTTATAAAAATGTAATATTCTAGTTCAGTAAATAGCTTATTTTAATTACCTACCCTGTTTTTTTTTAAGTATCTTTACTGTAACGACAGATATTTTGGTACATACTGCTTTAATTTAAGTAGGTATAAAGATTATAAGCAAAGCTACTTCGAATATCAGAATTTAACCAAAAAATACTTTTAAACAATTAAAAACATTAGGTTTAGGAAATAAACTCAGCATATACTAAAAAAGTAAAAATTATCCGCCACGAACGGAGACCTCGCCCTATTAGATATATATTAAAAAATGTTATAAGATATTGTTTTTTATCCAAAATCTTTCATAATGACATCCCGATTGAAATTGCAACTTTGACATATAAAGTCTCGGGTCTTTGGACCCAAACCCAATCTTTACAAATGTTGTTCATTATATTAGACATCGTCCGAATTGTAGATAAAACATGGTGTAAATTGACTCAGGACCGGTATGAGTGGCGCAATAAAGAAGAGACCTATGTCCAGATCGATACGGGCTGACGATGAATGATGACCATACCTAACTTAACTTTTTCAATAAATAATCATTTTTCTGTAGTTTAAAATTACAATTTACAGAATATACGATAATATGATGCCCGTTGCTAGGTTGCCACTCCGTTTGCCCTGTTCTTTACACATTGTCCTGCGTAAAATTAAAATCTTTGAAAATTTAATTTCATATGTTTGAAAGGAAATATGTGAGACTTGTACACGATAAGGCTGTAAAGGTTAAGGCCCGCGCTCCTAGTATAACCGTGGACAAACACCAGGGCCCTATTTCAAAAAGCGACAAATCATAATAAAACTACAAATGTCAGTCGAATACGCCAAACCTGCGTTTCATATAACAAAAAATTACAGCATTTCGATAGTTTGACTGACATTTGTCGGTTCGATTGTCATTTTCAGTGTACCTACTATAATTTTTTGAAATAGGGCCCAGCAGAACACCACATCATAAAGCTGTACATACTTGTACATCACACAAAAGTTAACCATACGCTTCCGCAGTCGGGCATACGGAATGCGCGTCGATGGCAGAACGCGGTTCGACTATTTCTGGACGCGGAACCGAATGCCTTCGCTGGAATCCACTCTCTGCCGCATTTGTTAAGCAGTTCGTTCGAAGCAGTTTCGAGATGGGCGAATTCCAAGTTGTTTAGACAGAATGCTAATGGGAAAGTTTTATTGTGTTAATTTGATATGGTATCAAATGCTCAAAGGAAAGGAATAGAATCGCGAGTTTGTTTATTCTTGTCTGAATAGGGAAGTGATGCGCCAACACCCATTGTTTAGAGTTATATGATCTCAATCGAACTCCTTAGGGCTTTCATGTGAGATAATGTAAAGGCTTTTCTTTTCAAGAAGTGTAATCTGACTGTTTGGTAATGTGTTGTGGCAGTTCAGAGCGCAGCAATGTAGTCAAATATTTTGCGCGAAATATTCTATGAACACTAAAACCAACTTTAATGGATTTACTGAATAACGACTAAATAAATCTTCATGCTTTTATAAGCGACTGCCATCTGCATATTATATCTGCCATGATAACATATAATAAGTAGGTAATAAGTAAGTATACATCGCCCTTGAATGGCATTCTTATTGATGATCTTTCTTTGTTATACTTCTTCGCTCCGCTCTGCTACAAAAGACCTCCAAGACTCATTTCTTTAGTTCAAGACTAAGATCAATCTGTTTACGACTTTCCGAGACTTTTGTTTCCGAGAGGGACTTTACTACCTCGTCATATTGGTCTTAGTAAACACAGTGTATGTAGGAATGTGTTTTAGTCCTATTGTTTGTTTGTTTGTCGTATGAGGTAGTGCTGGAATCTGGTGACAGAGTTTATCAAGCCGCCCGAGGGCGTCTGACAAGATTAATCAATAACAGCCGGGACCGGCAGCTTAACGTGCCGAAGCACGGATCGATGGAAAACCGCACATAAATTAGAAAAGTCATTGGTGCGGAGCCTAGGACCGAACCCGATATCGTTGGATTCTAAGTTGCACTATAGAACCGTTAGGCTACCATCGCTCTGGACTTATAAAATGACTGGATTTGTAAAATGGCTGGATTCCAATGAAATGTTTCAGTGTTTGTTTAATATAGCTGGCAGAAACAAACCACGTTTTGAAGATTTTGATGGGTTGCTATTGATGGGTAATTCAGAATTCCTCAATCTCAACCGTTTGACGTAAATGTTTGTTGGCGAGGTACATGGATGTTTTTGAATTAGGACACAGAATAAATAATAGTACTACGTATTAGGTGTGTTCAACTGCGGTTGTAGTTGCATCTAGCCCAGTTTTTGTTCAGTTTACGCGATATTAGCCGTATCTTCCCGACTTTCACAGCCAATATTTGAAATATAGCCACCTCTTTTTACCCTTTAAAAGAAAAATAACCCTTTCCCCTTCCCTTCGTGTGACCACTTCACTGGACCCACAGAGGATGGCTACAGATTTAGAGAATCGGTTCGGGGGCCGCACATGCGTAAACTGCTTTGATGTTCAGCGCCACGGCTGTAGCTGTCTTAGATGTGTCTGAGCGTACCTTGAAGCCACGAGAGAGCGTAGTTAGACAATAGTTGGAACTGTCGATGTTTTACAAAACTGTGATACAATGAATAATCCTATTCACGCAAGCATTGTTAGAAATAAAATAACTAAATTACCATAAAAGGAGTATATATATATATATATGCGCATTGATTTTCCTCTTTTACAGTCATGAGTAGGTAGAATCAGTCTACCGGGCATATACGTGTTCATTTAAAAAGTACAAATTGAGCTAACATTTAAATAAGTATAATTCAAAAAAAATAAGTAAAAAGAAAAGCTTTTACGAGTTTTTTTTTGTGGTTTTGTAACTTTAAAACTTTTTTTTACTTTTTATATTGCATTTTCATCGGTTTGTGAGCTACCCTCAAAGTTACAGCCAGATAGCTAATCTGGAAGTGCTCGAAATTTGAATCGCAAGATTTCAGGACATACAAAATACATCGATACATACAATTGAATTTAAATAAAAGCTCTTTATAAAAAACATGTTTTTCTCTTGAAATAATCAATCAGAGAAAAGTTACCGCTGATTTTAGTTTAGTTATAACTGAAACTAAAGATTGCTCTAGATTTGAAGGTTAGATATATGTTTTTAATCTTCACAAATTAATAAACATTATCAGAGTTAATCAATAATAAACACACTTAGACCTTTCTATGTACAAAATTACCTTTTTTTTAAATCTGCATCGGCCTTTCTGAATTGGAGCGTATGTTTGTTGACTTCACAAGTAATAAAATCAATTTAAAAGTAACATTTCATACTAAATGAGAAATGATAAGAGAAACCTAAAGATGATTTCAAATACCTATTTAGTGATACCCCACATAACATACATACATACCTACATAGGCTGATATGTTTATCAATACCCTCCGTTCAGTCGGGTAAAAATAGATAGATAGATTAACTCTTCATAGATACCAATAAAATAAAAAGATACAGACATAGGAAAACACTCCGATAAGAGGTACTATGGGCGGTCTTATCGCTAAAAGCGATCTCTTCCAGACAACCTTTGGATGCCCAGCAAATATTGAATAACAAGGACGGTCGCTGGTGTAGCAATATAGAAATACATAAATTGATATTTATATTAATTGGACTATAAATAGGCATAAAAACTAAATATACCGTATATATATATATATTTTATATATATACATGTAATATTGAAAATAATAAAATAAATGAAAGTCTCTTCTAAATTTCACAGATCTACACATATCAGCAGATAGGTAGAGAAAGCTCACTTCGTTTTATTGCACAGCGGTCCCCTTTGTACGCGGTAGCAGCGCGGTATTCCACTGGACAAACATTAGAATAACAAGCACATTGTATTACAAACTAGATCTTCCACAGAGGACTCTATTTCTACGGAATAAGGCTTAAAATTGTAAGAAAAGTGCAACGTTTTGAATATGGTTTCGCGCAGGGGAAGTTTTGTCGGACATTCAAGTTGCGACTCTACGACTACTGAATGAAGTTTAAATTTGAAAGAAAGTATTGCTAATTCTGGGTGAATATGGTCTTGTCTTGGTTCCTTGTATGATCGTGAGGCACCAATTAATTCTGTGAATTGTCTAATTTCTCTGCTGACTTGGTAATATGAAATAAGGTTAGCAGCTGCAACGGCGTGTTGTTTTGTTGCTTTTCTTAGAAGTTTTATCTAGCGTGTCCTAATTAAGACATCCTATTCAAAAGCTTTGACAGTAATAAAGCTTGTATACTGTCATCTTTACAAGATCTGATTATAGTGAGAGTAGGTTCGGTACATACCCTTAATCATCATCCATCACCATTTACATCTTTACGACTCTCGGTCAGAGAGTTTAATTTATTAGACCACTACAATGTTTCTTCTACACCTAAGTATCTATAAGAGCTGTTTTTTTCCATGAATAAATTTAACGTACGTAGTAGTTTTAATTATTGTCATAGTTAGAATGTTATCGAGGATTATGTTGTCATAATCTATACCTGTAAAGTACCGTGACGTACTGACTGACAGACAACGCACAGCCTAAATTCGTGGAGCTAGAGATTTGAAATTTAGAGGGAATATTCCATGACTACTCTAAAGGTGCACTAAGAAGGGATTTTTTGAAATTCTACCCCTGACGGGGTATTCCAACCGGCAAAGTTTGCACGCGGGCGCAGAAGCCCAGCGCAGTAAGACATAACGGAGCACTTATTCCTTTTAAATTTTATGGTCCTTCGACGGTCTAGTTTCCTGTTGATGTTTTTTCTTTACTGAGTGAATGACCAATCCGCACGTAGCATTTATTTTATTACCTACAATAGCTACACCACAAGTTCTACCTATACATATAATAATAATAAAAACATTTTAATATTAGTTGTCAATTTCTAGCTAAGTATTAGGTACTTAACATGCATATAAATTATATTTTTATGTTACACGACGGCTATGGCCGAGTGATAAAATTCGCGCTTCACAATCTGACAGCACTCGGTTCTAACCTTGGCTCTGCACCAATGACTTATCTAAAAAGTTTTAAGCGGATTTAGATGCCATCGCTCGAATCGAATCGAAAAATATCGCGAGGAAACCTACAGCACTGCTAGTCCTGACCAAGGTGGCGGTCAAGGAAATGTCAGTGCAGGGGGTGCGAAGAATCCTCGGGCTACCGTAGCCCACCCAAAACAAAAACAACTGACCCTGGCTACGTACACGGACAAACGATTAGGCTTGACGAGTTTATGGCTCTAATCGAGACAGAACTTACGGGGATCGGTGGAATATTCTAGGGTTAATTGGAGTCCCAAGAGAGGTGAGGACACAATAACTCCGGGATCGGGCCATATATCCTTCATCCGAGAGTGTGATCAGCAGTCTCAGGGTGGTTGTGATCAGAAATGTTATCTTTACGCTACCGCCGTGTCCTTTTCATCGCTCATTTCAGTGTATCATTCCCCATTGATTTACGTAGAGTAAAATATTTTGCTATACCTACGAAATCCTACGAAATCCCAACCTTTTAGTCTAAAAGCTACGCAAAAACATGAACCATGCCACATTTGCTACACTGCGAAACCCCGACCCTTTCAATTTATTCATTATTTTCAATGAATCCAGGTTTTGCTTACCTTCCAATCCAATTCTGTTAGCTCTGCTGCGGTATCTCTGCGGCCAGCCCATGTAAACAAATCTATTTGAAAAACTCTACCTAATTTTATTTAAGCAATGCGATTTGTAGTTAGGGTAATGGGTAAGTATAATTTTTTAAAAGAACTTTTGTACATTCGATTTTGTTATAATTTCTAAGAGCTGATAATATAATATGATAGACCTACTTACCTGTTCATTATTTTACTTGTATGTACGATAAGTACATACCTACTTACTCGTAGTTTCTAACACAGTTATTATTGCACAGTTTATTCCCTATCCCATATCGCGGTCCAAAATAAACAAATCGGCAATGTTTGGGCAACGCTTGCCAAAGCTGCGATGCGACCTTCACAGCCATAGACATCGAGATTTCATCTGTTTACACTCGCCTGTATATTTTCTTTGCTCACACGTAGTTTTTGTATACTCTACCTGTGCAAGTTTTCTTTAGTCTGTCTGTAAGTCTGTTGGTATGTCTTGCATTGGAAAAATGGATTATATTACAGAATGTATAGTAGACTATAAGATGTATTTAATAGTTTCAGCTTACGTAACCGGCCCGGTACAATACAAACTGCACACAACACAACACCAACACAAATTTAATTGCGCAAGCCCTTGCACAAATAAAAGTTAGCGTGGCTTGTATATGTAAATAGAGTAGGTACACATCTACCTATTCCTCACCTGTGCCATCTTATTTGCACTAACTTAGGTAAGTTTTCGTACCTACATATACGTAACTATTTTTGTATCTACCAAAATTCCGAGTTTCGTTTTAATTACGTTCTGTCTACGATGTTTTTACCGACCGAATTGAACATTGAGGAGATTCTCAATTCGAGGGTATTTTTATTATTTATTACACATTCTTTGTACCTGTTATTATGACCGGGATTTCTGATACGATTTCATTGTTGTTTTGTTATATTGGAAAAAGTCCCACATTAAATTTCGTGAAAATTTGTACTTATCTTCCAATACAGTATTTGTAGTAAATTCATTTGAATTTGGTGTTTTAGTTAAATTTATAATAACTATTTTATGAGTTACGATATTATTATTATCCAGTTACTTACTTATTAAACGAATTATAAAAAGTTATTCATCAAAAGCAATTACTTTTGTTTACCTTTGAGATATCTCAGCATGTAAGTTCAACCTTGCCACCGAGCAGGGTTCGTCTATTTGCGGTGAGCTCTCACTCGATTAATGATCGAATGCCATTCGATTCCAATCGGTTCAATCGAATTCGAAATCGACCACTTATGTATGCGGAGGTGCGCCGTTTATATCGCATTCTCATACGCAATGAATACTAGCTGTGATAAAATAGTTCACTTCACATATGTCTACTAAGATGTTGTTGAGTTTCGTATTCGTTTTCACACAAATATAGTGCGTGCTGTTCATATTCGAGATAACGTAACATATAAATTGATTTAAATAATTCTATTCTATTCTTCAGATAGTGCCAGATAATAATACAAATAATTTTCTAGGCATGTTCTTAACCTCGAAAGATTTATATATTTTATCGTTTTCCGCTGGTTTTTTCCCTGGGATATAAGTATAGGTTGATCTTGGACACATTATTACTCATGTGAATTTCAACAATGTCTGTTCTGCCATCGATAAATCTACTCAAAATTGAACATCATATTAGGTTTTTAAATTATTCTATCGTCTAAGATAATTTATTTTTAGTCTTCGTTGCATACAATATTCTTTGTAACAGACCAGTACTAACTATGGTGTGTAAAATAACTGGCCCCTCTCATCCTGGAAGGTTGCCAGTTCCAGTAAATATTGTACATTTATCCGTGACAGAGAGTTATGGGTTATGAAGGTTTACATACTTTAATTTTATGGTTTTAAAATGTTCTGCTGTATGTACGCCACCCATGGTGTTAAAAAACATATTATTACACAACTAGGTACTGTTTCTGTTTCTATGAACTGTTTAAACCATAGATTAGGCACCAGCTCCCGATGCGTGCACCGCATAAAGTAGGTGCAACCATTGACATACATAGTTATTATTGGCCTTCTTTGTATTCAGTCACAATCGAAGTGGCATTTGTGTAGCACGTGTTAGCAGTGACTCATTCGCGCTACAATCTGCATGCTTGTTTTTCTTTATTTCTTGTTGATGCACATTAATGACAGCGTCGGAATGTGTATCTGTGTGGGTTTGTTTGCCTGTCATCATCATCATTATCATCAGCCTATACTTTTTATTAGACCCCTTTATCTTATTTTTTTTTTATTAGATGGCTTCTGCGGAGGCACTGGCCTACTAGCAATTTCGTCAATGTCATGTGTAATAGTTTATAATTAAGTCATGTCACAGTCATTAATTGTCAAGTCAAAGTCACGAATCAGTAAAATGGTGGACATTTACTAAAACTTCCGAGGGAGATTTGGAAAATCACAAAATGCCATTGATATCTGCGTTTGATTATTTTGCCTACACTCGTGCACGTTAACGAACACATAATGGTTAATATTCCACCAATATTACACATCAATACTCGAAGAAACACAAGATTGAGAATAAAATCAAACTCTACAACACAACATTTTGAATTTTTGCAACCCCCCCCCCCCCCCTTTATCTTAAAATTGTTTGAAGCAAAATGACGTATCCAGAAGTAATGCATGTTTGACACATAGGTAAAATGATATAAATCTTTTCTGCCAGTCAATTTTAATCGGAGTACAAATTAAATAAGGTTAGTGTAGGATTTTTTAAACAAGTGAAAATGAATTCAGGTTTTAGTTCACAAAATCAAAGATTTACGAACACCCCATTCCGGACCCATGGCACCCCTGGAGGACACCCCTGGGGGTACCACTATTACTGAGTATGGGCCTCAAGTGATTAGAGACGAATTAGAGCATAGTCCACCACGCTGCCCTAGTGCGGTTTAGTCGAGGTCTAGTGATCAGTCACAAAAAAAAACAAATATAGACTAATGATGATAATAGGTTAGCCTTTTGCTAAAGACGTCTATATATACGAATATTTCAATCAAATCTCTCGCAAAGGGGATCATCATTAGTCTATATTTGTCCAATGCTGGACGTAGGCCTCTCCTAATTCACGTCACTGAGCTCAGTCTTCAGCTCTCTTCATCCACTTTCTTCCAGCCGCTTTTCGCAGGTCCATTTGGCTACGGGGCGTCCTACACTACGTTTGCCTAAACGTGGTCTCCACTAGAGTACTCGTCTACCCTAACGGCTATTGGTTCTTCAGGAAATGTGACCAGCCCACTGGCACTATTGCTATATTCAAATACACCTTATTATCGCACGTACAACTTACTATAATAATTCACATTACTTTTATAATTAAACCCAAATCTCACTCCTTTCTGTCGAGAAAGTCGTCATTGCCATTGAAAGAATAGAGTCATTGCCCCCCCCCCCCCCCCCGACAAATGATAAATGGTAAAAATAAACAAAAGTAAAACCCCACGCTAAACAAACCCTACCCAACTTGAACTATTGTAAAATATAAATGAAATGAAAGCTAAAAAATACAGCTTGAATTTTTGTGGGTCATTGTCGTATTCAATGGCACTGAAGTCATTACCTATTATATTATGTACAGACTATCCTGTTAGCTTTAGTTCTGATAAGAAAGGAGATGAAGCTCTGTAGTCAATGGCTTCGTTATTAATTCCATAATATTCATCATCTGATGAGTCAACCCAGACCGCCATTATAAAGAATGCGGGCGCGGTCAATGGATAACTTAGAAGTTATCATAAATTCGAATTCAATTGATGTGACCTGTGACATGATTATAAAAATAATGAATAAGAACAGTTCTGTACAGTGCTGTTCTTATTTATTCGCTGCGTGTCGAAATTTCCCTTTTTCCCGCTAGAATTCGGTATTCTCGCGGGATAATAACTCATGTAATTTTAAGGAATTTTCCCATCATCAGTCAATCAATCTTTTGAATATATTCTATTAAAAATGTAGTCTTTGTCCAAACAAATATAGATTCAAAAGAATTGGTCTGGGTCTCTGGGTCGTAGGTCTGGGTTGAGTGCGTTTAGCCAGTATCTAGTAAAGAGATATTATATTATCCATAGAATTACATAATATATGTCTATGATATTATCACTAAATATTTAATATGTCGAGTTCCGATCAGTCGTGTAGTCAAAAGTCGAGTCACAGTTCAAAGTCACGATTCAGGTAAAAGGTGGAGCTTTACTGAAAGTTCCTAGGAAGTTTCGGTGAGAACATGAAATGGCACGTTTTTTGCGTTTGTATCATTTGACTTCACTCGCCTCGTTTACGTTAACGAACACCTAATGGTTAAAATTCCACAAATAATACACATTAACACTCGAAGAAACACAAGTTTGAGTAAATAATTCAAAGCAAAACTACGTCTTGATTTCGTTTTTCGCGCCGAAAACATTGTGTTATTTTCTGTCCGAATGAATGGTTTCTAACTCATTTTAAACTCTTTAGTAACTCCTACCCTGTGGTTATAACGGTTATATACTGTGGTGGGTCCTGCTACTTATAACCACTGAATGTTATGGCAACCCACATGAGTTAAGCTCCGTCCACACGTGCGTGAGATATAATGTTATTTATAGACCGTTCGGTTTCAGTTGATACTCAGTTTTAGTCTAAATCCACAGCAATATACAAAATTGAAACGTTATCTATCTGTTTGTTTGTTTGGGGAACTATCACGCCAAAAAAGATTACCCGATTTTGATGAAACTTTGTTCCCTATATTAACAAAAAAAACTACCTTAATACCACCTTAATACCTTTATACCTTTTTTTACCTTTGTTAATGTACCTATGTACCTACAGTACCTATATTTAAAAACATAGGATACTTTTTATCCCGGAAAGTGTTAAGTTGCCACGGGAAAACTGGAAAATGTCGATTACTCGCTGTAAGGAACGAAATGACATGAACGGTTGCCGTGGAAACGAAATAATAACAAGTCTGTCAAAAAGCATCAAGAGAGTTGGTGCTATAATTTTGTATTGGCTTTTAATATCCTAGATGGACATAGGATGCAATTTTTCGCGATAAACTGTAGTCCGCGTGGACAAAGATGCGGGCGAAAGCTAGTTATTTAGAGATTTACAATGTTATTGAAGACCATAGAGTTCCTGATCATAGATACCACAGAGTTACTTTGAGAGCTTTTTCTGTTTTATAAATTTAGAACTAGATTTTTTCTAAATTTTAGGCTCAGTAGTTTCATCTATTTTGATAAATAACTTTAAAAATATTAATGAAAATATAATTAAAAAAATATTGAGTCCTTGCATTACTTATAAAATGAAAGGGCTTGTCTCACGCGGTACTGCTGCAAAACATTTATTTATATTTTTCTACTTTGCTCTCCAATAAACGACCCCATGTTATTATTTATTTATTTACGTTACACTTCCGTGTTTGGGTTACACAAATTTAGGATTACGAAATTTCAACAAATTGGCTGTGACAGACGGACAGATAGATAGACTGACACACGAGTGATCCTATAAGTTCCTTTTTTCATTCGGACGCACGGAACCGTAAAAAACATTAATTGTACGAGTCTTAGATTTCTATTTTTTATGTAACCAGCAAACCAAAAAAAAAAAAAAAAAAATTATCACTGTCTCATCTCCTTTATACCTAATGTCATGAAGATTCCCCTGGCACAATTGCACAGAATTTACTCACCCGACCCAATGTAGGTCACAGGTCTGCAATAAACTAGACTAAAATAGGTTAAAACAAACGCCCATAAAAAAACACATGCGTACAATAAAAAAAAATGAAAATTACAGATAGCTAGATTCCAAGACAGTTGCAAGATTCCAAGACAGACAGAAATACATAGATAGACAGATACAGTTAAATAAAATCTATAAAAAAAAAAAAAAAAAAAAAACAACAGGAATTCCAATCTTTACACGTTTGTTTGTCGTATGAGGTAATGCTGGCCTCTGGTGTCAGAACTTGTCAGGCCGCCCGAGGGCCTCTGACATGGCTTAACGACAGCCGTGCCCTCCGAGACACGGAGCGATGGAAACCGCACGTAACTTAGAAAAGTCATTGGTCCTAATTGGTATTGGTATTAAGCCTAGGAACGAACCCGGTACCTATCGTTGGATTCTAAGTTGCACTATTGAACAGCTACCATCGCTCTATGTTCACCTGCAAACCGCTGACATTTACTGTAGTGTTCACCACAGACACTGACATTATGACAAAAGCTCGTCACCCACTGGCCGCCACGTCACAGTATACATGTAAGGATATTTATGTGTGTACGTACTGTGCCCACGTCCTCCCTACTTTAATATACCTTTTTCATTATATAGGTTACTAAAGTGTCAACATAAATAAACCAGTTTATCGTCAGGCTAATTATAAATTGCTCTTAGCCATATCACGGAACGAGCAGGATTTTGTTCTGGAACAGCAAAGCCAGGTTAATGTTTGCTTTTTTACGGACAGAAACAAAGAATACTTTAGTTGTAAACAGAGACCTAAGCATATGAACCATTGATGCGTTTATCAGAGACGCTACTGCTTGGTGCTATTCGAATTGTCTCTCTCCCGTGACACTATTGTTCTCAATAGCTGATTAAGTCCAGAAATAAAAACTATCCGTAGGCTTCCTCAAAACCGGTGACACTACTGAATGTATACACGAAAAAGCCAAACAGCAATCTGTAAAAAGAAGTGATAGAAAGTAGAACGTGCCTGGATTAGTTTATTGGTCAAGGTTATGAGCTAAGTATATCTAATTATAAAAAATAATAACTGTTAATATTAATACACTATTTATTTTATATGAGAAAAGGCGATGACATCGATATTTAAGTTTCTATTATCATCTTAATAATACGATTATCAGCTGTAAATCTTGTTCTCTATCGTATGGATGTTTCAAGCTCGAAGACTGAGATGTTCTATTTTGGTTTAAACAACAGTTCGTGGTGACAGGATGATGCAAAATTTTAATTCAATGTCCAATTACATATCACGCAATCTCAACGTAAAGCAAGTCATTATATCCCAAGAGCGATAATGTTATATAAAACTCTCAATGGATATAATGTGATTTGAATTTGGAACTTTATAACTCGTATGACTCTTAGCATAGGACATTGTAAAGAGAGTTTATTCGAAAATAGAACTGTCCACCATGGGAAGACCACAAAAAAGGCGCGATTGTAAATAATGTGAAAGAAGAGACGGTGTTTGATTCCGTATTTTATCAATTTCAAGTTTTCGAGCGATAGTGATTTGACTCCGGAGTTTATTAAAATAATTAATAATCTACTACTGGACAAATCAAAAGATAAATACGAAACAGCCTATAACGATTTTAATTAACGGAGAACAACAAAATGAATCCGTCCTTTTAGTTTATTTCCAACACTTAGCATCAACTCGAAAGCCAAGCAGCCTATGGTGCATTTATACAGTGCTCAGATCCGGGTTTTTATTGTCTCACAGAAGGTATGAAAAGTAGAGTATTCACCTCGAGGATAAAGCCTGTCTTCGTCTTGGGCGGCTTGAACCCCTCGCTTCACTTACTACTCTAGTCTCTACATTAAGATTTGAACCACCTCGCTACGCTCGGGAGTTAACTAAAGTCCCTCATTGCGCTCTGGGTCCAATATGGCGCCCGTGACGTAAGACATTGCTTTATACCCTTGGCCATAATCTACTATTACGTAACGTTTTCTCTGAAACATAGTTTGACACCAATTGTATAGGTTTTTATTTAGTCTTATTGTCCTACGACTGAAATGTTTATTTTCAACCTTCAAGCTTATAGAAACTTAGATATTTACTATCACTTCGCTTATTCACTATGCCACACGAAATTCCTTGCATAAAACGTGTGACGTCAATCTATTAATTCAACGAAGATATTGTAGCGCGACACGTTACGTGTCTGAATAGTCATAGCGAATATGAGCCTTCTGAATCACCATTGAGCTTTTATCTATTCTTTGGAGAGCTTTTCGATCATTTATGAATACCAGCCGATGTTTTTTCAACAACTAATAACTTATATACTTCACCCTTTTCCAAATCCCTGACGCATATTCTGTTATCTACTTAATCATAAAAGTAATTCTTTAGGTAATCGTATCTTCTGATAAAATTCGTACAAACTTTCGAAGTCCCTGACGCAATGAATTCTTCGGAAGACTGACGTCATGCGGTAAGCACCTGGGGGGTCTAATCCCTCGACATGCACTGATAAAGATGCGGGGGTTTGCTGATAACACAGTTTCTATTCAACCCACACTACCTACCAACTGTAAAATACTAAACAATTTAAGTACTTAGGTATATTATGTAGTTTAATAATAGTTATTATCAGAATATACCAACTTTAAGTTTTACAGGGGATTCCTAGATCTATTTAAAAGTGATTAGATTAAGGTACCTCGGGCGTTGAACACATAAATTACATGCAACGCACACAATTGTCACAATCGGAGGGGCATTCGCGCTACACTCTGCGTATGTCTGTCGTGGCGATATCGTAAAATTGTTAATTTCATGAAATGGTTGGCCAAACCATGTTTTTTTAAATTATTTTTTGAAATTATCGGTGACATCATAAAATGGTTTGCCAGAGCGTTTGACGATATCAACAGCTAAACGCACGGCTACTTCATGATATGGTCAAACATGTGATCATATAGTAAAATAGTTACATTATACACCGCTAGAGGCGCTAGGCGGAAGCCCGACTTGGCCGTGATAGGTTAAAAAGTGGAGCCGGTCGACTTCGTGTTTTTTTCGAAACCTATCTGTTTGAACACCTTTGGTACCATGAAACCCTACATTAATGATATTTAATGGTATGGCCAAACGTGGATTAAAATATCATTAAATGTTAATGTTTCAACGATATGGTCAGTTTTAGCCGGCCATTTCATGAAATAGAACCATTTCATGAAATTATCGACCATGTCATGAAATTATCACTTCTACGATATCGCCACGATATGTATATCTAATATCTTTGTTGTTGATGCACATGGTGGGAATGTGGCTGTGTGGATGTGTTTGCCTGAGTTGTATCTAGTCCAGTTTTTGTTAATGCGATATTAAAGCGTGCCATATCTTCCCCATTTGAACTAGGCCTACGAGGGATTGGATTGGATTACTGCTTCGTAAAAAATGGCGTGCATTTTATGTGAATGGTCTAAGCTCTAAGCATTTGGCAGATTACAATACGGAACAGGATGTACTCTGTCTGTAGAATTGACTACCTTGTTACGGACAGTTACTTCGAAAGGTGAAATCACGCATATAGCACAAATGACTTTTATTTGTAACTAACTAATAACATAGTTAATTTCTTCAGAGGGCAAGTTAAGCGTCTGTTGCTTTTATTCAATAATGGCTGGGACATTATAGATTAATAACAATCGTTAAACCATGACACAGGCTCTCGAGTGGCCTGACAAACTCTGACACCAGAGGCCCAGTACTACCTCATACGAAAAGCAAGCAACTCTAAAATGTCTATAAGATAATCGTAAAATAAATAATCATGTCCATTTCTGTTCTGTTTCAGGTAAGCCTCGTTCTCCATGCCCGTAAGTTAAAATTATGAATTCACTGTCATGTCGAGCAAATTGAATTAGGTTCCATGTTCTTTAATTAAATTAACTTGGCAGCCAATTAACATTCATTCATGAAGGTATGCGTGTCACGGAACGCGAGGGTAGGTGTGCGTAAGTATGGCTTTTGTGGTTAAACGTGCGGAGCAATGAGGTCGGATACACACTGTAATCAACTTATATAATCTATGGTGCGGAGGTTATGTTATACAGGACGTCCCACGACAATAACAAATTAGAAGGCAAGTACTATAAATACCTATTGAAGATTTTATTAGTGAAGAATTTGTTTTATATTTAAAATAAAAGCAATTTAAAAAAAACGCAAATCTTTAACGATTTTTATAAGATGGTTGCTTGTGCCTGGACTCGAACCGGCCAAATGAGAATAAAAGTTATTTAAAACACATTTAAAAAAGGTTTTATGCATAAGCCATGTCACGGTAACACTTAGAACGGGCTATCGCAATTAAATTCGTATACAACATTTCGTGTCTGTGATGTTAACCTTTGAGGAGTTCCTTTCTCTGGAGAAAAATGAATTGTCATTGGAACTGAACCAACAGGCAAAAATTCAACTCCGTAGGATAAGAGGAAGTGGTTCTAATCCAACTTGCAAGATTTGACCCAACCAAACATACATACATAAGAACATTGCAAGTTAAATAATGGCTTTTAAAAAGAACTGTTATTATGATACTTGCCTTCCAATACTTACTACGTGCCATATCAGTGGGACACCTGTATATTCTGACGTAGTAAGATTGATTATAATTATTGTCTTTCAAAATCATGCTCATAAATTAATTGGAAAGAACCTTTAAAAGCATTCCTAATAACAGTCTTATTCTCAGAGACATTTATTCTGAGCTATACTTACTGTACCATGCGGGCCCAATGCGAGTTGGTGTATGTATATGTATGTGACATCATGTTCATGACCATGTCACTTTTTTATTTTGGACATGACAAATACCAAGCGTGGTTTTACCGATTTGTGTCTCAAATCAAAAGGGCTTCATTGTACTTTTTTATAATTCTACTAGCTTTCCCGCCCGCAACCTCGTACGCGTGGACTACTGTTCTGTATCGCGACAGAAAGCATCATATGTTGTTCTAGGATAAAAAACCGAAGCAAAACGACGCTAAAGAAGGTATAACACCAATGCTCTTGATGTTTTTTGACATACTTGTTATTTCGTTTCCATGCCAACCGTTTCTTACAGCAAGTAATCAACATTTTCCCAGTTTTCCCATAGAAACTTACAATTTTCCGGGATAAAAAGTATCCTATGTTTTATTCCAGGGTATAAGCTATCTCTATTCCCAATTTAATCAAAATCCGTCAAGCCGTTATCGCGTGAAAGCTCCCAAACAAACAAACAAACAACGTTTCACTTTAATATATTGGAATGGATAATTAAATAGTTTCACAGTTATTTAAGGAAATAGTACCATTAACTCTGAATCTACTGAGCCAAAAATATTTAAATTAAATACAATATAAAAAAATAAATAAAAAAAGGAAGACTTTACGCCCTTTTTAATGAATGTCACTTTTTATTTTTTGCTTTGTCATCGGTTTGTGAGCTACCCTGAAAGTTTCCGCCGGATAGCTAATCGAGAAGTGCTCGAAAGCAAAATACATAGATACATCGATACATACATACATACATACATACAAGTTAAGTTAAATAAAAGTTTTTAAAATATACGAAATAGTTCCTTACTTATAGATTACAGGAAAACCTATCTTTGGTCTTAAAATAACATGGTAAATCTCTCAATGTTGTGAAGTAAATAATATGTATATGCATCTCCACGTGAGTTCAACTCGCACTTGTCCGGCTGATTTGCATCTGGCCTTAAAGTACCTACAGCGTCAGCACGCTTTTAATTATTTCTTTTCATGTTCTTCGACTGTAAAATTACATTCTTCTTAATTTTACGTAAATGTATTTTTAGCTAGCTTTAGAGGTGTAGAGGAAAAATGGTTTAGTGGTAAGAGATGACAGGCCTTTCCGATGTCTTAAAAATATAAGAGATGAACAGTACAGCGCAGCGGTAGCTCTTTTCGAGAATAGAGACTGAGTTCTTCGAATTTTAAATGCGTATTTCTTCTAAATATATGTATTTTCAGACAGCTTCTGAGAATTAAAAAAACTACAGTAAATCATGTACTATTATTTATTATGTGCCATAGGTCTAATCTATACTTATAATAAAGCAATGGGAACGAAATAGTCTGTACAAAGAACAAAAAAAAAAAAATGTCTAGGGTACTTAAAATAAGCTACTGTACAAGAATATAACATTTTTAAAATTCGTGTCTGTCTATTTGTATGTTTGTCTGTATGTTTGTTCGCGCATCACGTAAAAACTAATGAACCGATTGCGATGCAGTTTTTACTGTTGAATAGCTTAGGGTTTGACTTAAGAACTGGTGTACTTGGTATTTCAATCCGATGAGTAGAAGCCGAGCAATCGATAATAATGTTGACGGCTGAAGGAATTTTGATCAATTTTTGGTATATTGGTATTTTAGGTCTTATATTTCTAATTTATTTTCCCGAAACTGTTTAAAAATGTATTGGAGGATGTAATTATTTAAGACTCTGGAGTGGAAAGGACAAACACTTCAGCGAGAACATAATGTTATGATATCGTCCTTATAGCAGAAACGTTGCAGGATTTACATCAGATTCTGAACGGTCTAGCTGATTCGTCTCAACGCATCTGTCTTCGGATGAACTTGGCAAAACCAAGATTGTGTTTAATGATTGTCTCTCCGGAACCGATCAATGTTCATGGAACTCCTTTCGGAGCATAATAATGTTGACGGCTGAAGGAATTTTGATAAATTTTTGGTATATTGGTATTTTAGGTCTTAGTACATAGAGTAATTTTAACCTAGAGAAATGACCACGCGTGCGAAGCCGCGGGTAGGTACAGCTAGTACGCTAACATTGTTGGAATCATGAGAAAATTGAACTCATGCGAACAAACGGTATTTTTTGCGTGGAAACAGTTGAAATTGTACGCCTCTGTCAATTTAATCAAGAGTAAATATTATCTCGAAATACTCTAAAAAGATTCGATATGCTCCGAAAGGAGTTCCATGAACATTGATCGGTTCCGGAGAGACAATCATTAAACACAATCTTGGTTTTGCCAAGTTCATCCGAAGACAGATGCGTTGAGACGAATCAGCTAGACCGTTCAGAATCTGATGTAAATCCTGCAACGTTTCTGCTATAAGGACGATATCATAACATAATGTTCTCGCTGAAGTGTTTGTCCTTTCCACTCCAGAGTCTTAAATAATTACATCCTCCAATACATTTGTAAACAGTTTCGGGAAAATAAATTAGAAATATTTTTATTACTAGCTGCGCCCTGCGGTATCATCCGCTTGGATTATGATGATGGATGACGATGATGAAAGGTAGCCTATGTGCTAACCCAGGATATAAGCTATCCTGGTACCAAATTTCATCCAAATCCGTTCAACCGTTTGAGCGTGAAGGAATAACAAACATAAACACGCACCCTTCCAAAAATAGATGGCGCTAATCGGTTTTTATGCATTTTGTGACGTTTTGTACGGACAGTCAGTTCTAATGTATAGAGTTCTGCGTCGCGCATACGAAATTTTCCGCTCGATAAGGAGGTATTCATTTTTTAAATTCTAAGCAAGGATTGGCCTGTTTACGACAGTGGTTACAATTCTCTGATTTATAATATTATATAGTGATATAGTGATAGTGATAGTGATATAGTGATCAGACTGATTAGAGTGAAGAGTGATAGTATTTATTATGAATTCGTCATGTTCGTGTAGCCTCGTTTATTTTTAAGACGAACTTTATAAAGCTGCTTGGAAACTTTATGAAGTTAAGTGCATTCGTTCGCTAATAGACTTCACTTCAATAGATACGGGAAGAAAGTTGTATTATAAAATTAATATCGTGTTCGCTAACATGAATCTATCTATACTTATTCATAAAAAGTTAAGCAATGATTAGTAATACTGCGCACTACAATATTGTACTGCGCAGTACTAATTGACGTTTATTAACTTTTTATAAATAAGGCGGATTGATTATAAGTATAAATAGATTAATTAGTATATACGTTCATTAGTATATTAGTCTTTTTCGTTCTTATTGCTCAAGCAATAAGGACGAAAAAGTCTGTACAAAAAGATAATTTAAAAAAAATGGTGTAAGGTACTTTTTTTTTTTTTTTTTTTTTTTATACTTGTCTTTCTGTTTGTTTGTCTGTTTATCTGTATGTTTGTTCACGCATCACGTAAAAACTACTGGACTGATTGCAATGGGGTTTCACTGTTGAATAGCTTAGGGTTTGACTTAAAAACTGGGGTACTTGGTATCTTAATCCAAGGATAAGATGCTGAGAAATCGATAAAAACTATTTGAAGGCTGAACAAATTATAAAGATATAATAATATAGTATATTGTACTTTATAGGTATACCTGTTTACTTTTCGTCCTGGAATAACAAGTATGGGCTACTTTTAAACCAGCACGAGACCGCACGAGCAAAGCCCTGGGTACAGCTAGTTTAGTACAAAGTGTTATGTAGCTTGTAGCTCGAAACCTTTGATCTGAAAGTTAATGATCCGCAGTTATTCTTCTATGAGTTTTAAAAAGACCGGTTTCTGATATATAATCATACCTAGATCTAATTTTAATTGATTAAAATATGAGGTACCAGCTCCTCATCGCACATAATTGGCTTTCTTTGGCCTTTGTTACAATTGGAGTGGCGTTTGTGTAGCACGTATTAGCAGTGACTCATTCGCGCAACAGTCTGCGTATATCTCTCTCTATCATCATTGTATTGAAACTAAAACAATACTTCAAACGAACGAAAACTGTGCCAACTCTAACAAACAAACCCTTAAGTAGGGGAAGAGGGGGAAACATGAAACCGGGTCACACAACACCTCCGCTCTCCATATCCTGAAGGATTGCATCCCATTCATCGCTGACATTATCCATTCAAACAGGCTAGCTACTGGCATAAGCGTTTATACGGCTACTGGCATACAAGTTCTGCGGACTGGGCTTTCATTTCCAGCCCTTTCAGAGTTTTTTTTTGTGAGGGCTCGCTCTTCTTACTCCTGTGGTAAGTTTGTACAAGAGCTCGATTAAAGGATGAGGTGTAGACCTACTTTACTTACTGGGAAGGCACGAATGTGCTGATATTACTCTCTAATCTGTGGTCCTGATTGATGCTGCTAGTGTTGGCTTAATTTAGTATGCTATTGTGGAAAGTTCATCTGCAAATAAGATAATTGACTAATTTTCGTAAACTAATCAGTAGGGTAAGCAGAAGCCTCTATTTTAGCCATCTAAGTACTTATTATTTACTAGCTGATGCCCGCGGCTTCGCACACGTGGTCATTTCTCTAGGTTATAAGTACTCTATGTTCTATACCAGGACCTAAAATACCAATATTTGATCAACATTTCTTCAGACATCTAATATATTTTTATCGATTGCTCGGCTTCTACTCATCGGATTCAGATACCAAGTACCCCAGTTTTTAAGTCAAACCCTAAGCTATCCAACAGTGCCAACCGCAACCCAATCGGTCAAATAGTTATTAGATGATGCGCGAACAAACATACAGACAAACTAACAAACTAACAAACAAACAGACACGATTTAAAAAAATGATATATTCTTGTTCACTAGCTTATTTTAAGTACCCTATATTTTTTTTAATTATCTTCGTTGTACAGATTTTTTAGTTCATGCTTTTTCTTTCTTATTTTTTATTTTTTTATAGATAAAGAAATCAAATGTTTTTTTTTTTTTTTTACTTTTGCGTGTTATTAATTTTAATCGCGCCATAAAAAACATGGCGGCAGCTGTCGTGCCGACCGTATGGCATAACTTTTGGAAAGGTGTTCAACAGGAACAAAATAAACGATAATCCAAAATATTTAGCAAGCCGTGACGTCACGGGCACTGTTTTGAGTCAAATGGCGTAATGTTACTTAATTAAATTATTTATTTATTTATATTTCAAATGCTTGTTGCACTTACAGCAACGCCAAAGCGTGTAACAAGCCAATAACATAAAAGATACAGAGAAGCAAGATACGAAAATAATTAATAATAATAGACAAATTTTCGATCATATAATATTTTGTGAAAAAGACATCGACGTCTGGTTCACTCGCAATCAGGGCGTTGAGCAGATATATGGCTAATAATTATTTATTAATTAAGTTAATTCGGAATCCACAATTTATTTTACATATGTTTTGTTTACTATCAAGTACTACTCGTACATCGACACGGTAACATCTCATGCAACGCTCCACATTTTTGTCCTTTTGTGCTCGTACCTTGTGGAATAAGTGTCCTGAACCTGAGCTGAAATCTTCCCGCTGAGATGCAACTTTGAGAGTATTTGAGAGCTTCGAATATCGGCCGAAGAGAGTCCGGTCTGTCTGAGGACAAGCAATGCACCAGCCCAGCATAATCCCAGCCTAATCGTTTCGCAGAAATTCTTATAAGTAGGCGAATACTTACCATCATTATTTTGCCACTCTTAAATACTAGGTCGACATTGTTTTATAAAAATGAATGATCTTTGTACTCCTAAAAAATAGGTCGACTTTGTTTTATAAAGATCACTTCTTTATACTCATATACTAGGTTGACTTTGTTTTATAAAGATGAGTGATGTTTATGCTCCTATAGAATAGGTCGAGTTTTTTATACAGATGAGTGATCTTTATACACCTAAATAATAGGTTGACTTTGTTTTATATAGATCAGTGATCTTTATACTCCTAAAGAATTGGTCGAGTTTTTTTTTATAGAGATGAGTGATCTTTAAACTCCTAAATAATAGGTCGACTTTGTTTTATATAGATCAGTGATCTTTATACACCTAAATAATAGGTCGACTTTGTTTTATATAGATCAGTGATAATTATACTCCTAAAGAATTGGTCGTTTTTTTTTATAGAGATGAGTGATCTTTATACTCTTAAATAATAGGTAAACTTTGTTTTATAAAGATGAGTGATCTTTATACACCTAAATAATAGATCGACTTTGTTTCATATAGATCAGTGATCTTTATACTCCTAAAGAAATGGTCGAGTTTTTTTATAAAGATGAGTGATCTTTATACTTATAAATAATAGGTCGACTTTGTTTTATACAGATCAGTGATCTTTATACTCCCTATTTGTAATAACTGTAATCAAACCACAAAGCAAGGCCATTTCAAGTTAAAAAAAATATATTTATTTGGCTCCACAGAATGCGAGCACAAACTTATCGTAAACTTCTCATTTTATCAATTCTATTACGATAACTTTATTGAGCCAGTTTTTCTTGTTCCCATTCCGGACTCGGAATCCGTTAAATACCTAAATAATTAAGTGTTGCATCAGAGCTGCGAGGGAAGCTTGCCAAAGAATGCATTTTGGATAAATATAAACAGGCGAGCATTTATAGGCGGTTTATTGTTTCGTTGTAGCGTTAAACAGGAGCTGCTAATTCTGTTCTATTGAGATTCATTCGTTTAACCGGTGCCGGTGGTGGCAGCAAGCTTTTGAAACATTTCAGTTCTTGTGGCATTCATTTCAGTAGTTCTGTTTCTCGTACTCTGTGAGCTGTAGACCTTGCGCGTACTAACTTTTTTGCAAACAGTCTAGCATTGCACAGTAGCGCCATCTGGTTACCTTATTGTATAACTAACATTAATAACCAAGGTGCTCCATCAAACCCTACCTAGTAGGTAAAGGGCTGATTCCACTGGTAGAAACCTAAAAGTGAGAAATGTACTGCATTTGGACGAGCTATTCTGCTCATCATGCCGAAGATCCTCAGATCTAAACCAAATTTATATGAGACCAAATTTATATGAGACCTTTCAAATAAAAAAGAACCATCGAAATAGGATCTAATAAGGCGGAGATATTCAGTAGCCCCCTTTTTTACCCCTTTTTGGGGGAAGTATCCTCCTAATCGAAAATCTCCAACGACTAAAAAATCCCAAAAAATATTTTAACCTGTATACCAAGTTTCGTTTAAATCGGTTGAGAAATGCGACACGTTTTTTTTCCCAAGCTGAAACGGAGACGCTTCGCTCGCGCTTCGCACTCGCTTGGTCAATAAAATAAGGTCAAGAAGTTAATGTAGAAGAAGACAAAATATTTTTAATACTCGTTCGCTCTTCCCCATAGTCTCTGTATATCATACTACTAGCTTTCACCCGCGACTTCGTGCGCGCTGACTATAGTTTATCGCGAAAAAAGCATGCTTTGTTCTTCTAGGATATTAAAAACCAATGCAAAAGTAGGTATAGCACGAACACTGTTGAGGCTTTTTGACAGAATTGTTATTATTTATTTTCCATGGCAACCGTTCCTTACAGCGAGTAATATTTTTTCTAGTGTTTTGGTGGAAACTTACAATTTTCCAGGATAAAAAGTATGCTATGTTGGTATCTATATTGTACAGTACCTATTTACAAAGTTTCTTCAAAATCGGATCACTTTTATAGATTAGTGTGGATAAATTTATAATATTTTGGTTCCTACACTGGCGCCTGTAGATATTTTGGGAGTGTCAACTTTGCTCACAGCGATGCCACGACGCTTTATTTTAAACGTGTCTGTCCAGCCTTCTATCCAGCATAATGCATTATGGCATACAGTTAACAAGCAGGAGATTATGTTACTTGAGTTTAGTAGCTCTTTTGTATCAGTGATTGTTATAATAATCTAGCTAGGCTTTAACTGGAGGAATATCTTAATGCTTCTTCAAATGTAGATTCTCGTATCGTAAGTACTGTTTTAGTATACTTAGGTACTTATAGACCCTCGCTAGCCAGGCTTGCCACTTTCATTCGTTCCTAAACCCATGCAAAAACTGGGTTGACGCTTTCCGCGGGATTCCTATCCGTAGCCTCGCTTCAGGGCATTTTAATGCACAAATATGCTTGGGTAAACTGGTATTTACAGTTACAAAGCCTGTGAGTAAAACCTATAGAGCCTAGCTATAGATATATAGATAGAGCTAGTATAGTGTATAATAGATACTCTGTCTATAGGTATATGCTACTGTAAAAAACCCGAACTACGTAAATCCCAAGATTTACAACTAAAACCTAATTTTTATCAAATCTTACAGGTAAAAGTCCGAACATTCCTGTAATCGTAGTTAATTTTAAACTTTTATCACCATTCTCTTGGTATATCTTAAGGTTTACCTCAGAGACACGATAAATGTTGAAAAAGACTAACCTAATCTAACACCATACCCCTTACATAACCGCATTCCCGCGGTATCCATGAAGATTTCCCACACCCAGACAAAAATAAAAAAAGAAAATAACCTAACTTAACGTAACCAAAACCATCATTCACCAGCCGTCTCTGGTAAAACCTGGCATTTACAAAATTTTACTAGTAAAACCTAAGATTAACCAATTAACGGGCTTATGCATGTTTACGGGGACATATACATGTTTATCAATTTAGGAGGCTAAGGGTTTGTTTCAGAATGTGCCTAGTTGTAATCTATCACATAAACTAAGTGGGAGATAATAATTTCTGTTATCTCAAATCGCGTTTCATCATTTGTTGTAAAGACTGGCAACTGGCAATGCCGCATTCTATGTTCCACAGCTGTCAAACTTGTGTCAAACTTCATATCCTAGAAGGATTAATTTATTACTTGATTTTATCTACAAAGCGATACATGGTTAGTCCTTGCAAAAAGCAAGCACAGTGTTTTATTTAACAGATTAGTTACCAATATACAATCCGGAACTTTAGCCAGTCATTCTGAAACAAACGCTTAGTAAAGTCCCTTGCTCTGTGAATAATCTCGTAATCTAAACTATTTCAAACCGTATCTTACGCGAGTTATCCTATTGAGTTCCAATTGCCATCCGTCATCATTAGCGAGGCACAAACGGTCAATTCAATTCAATTCAGTGTTGCCCTCTGTGCACTAGATTGGCCACTGCCCTCCGCTGGATAGATTGCTGGACAGATGGCAGGATGCGGGGATCAGGTGCCGACACACCAGAATAGATAAGAGTAACGGGAAAACTAGCGCCAGTACGAGGTAACAGTAATAGGATATGTATTGTCGGCTGACATGGTCCGACGTGGGTTGGTATTATGATTGAGTCTTTTGTCCGGTCTGGGAAATTGTCTAGATCCGTATTGTTCTTGCTGCATGCAGGATGCATCGATAAGCTGACTGTCTGGTCTATGGAAGGAATTTACTGTGACCGTGTGTGACGTACTTATAGGTTATTTTGCAAGTGTCTCGTCTTTTGCGCAGGATGATTGATCGGATGGCAGAATACATGGATAACATCTATGAAACTCTATTTATTGCCAGAAGGAACCAATTACATTTTACTTAGATGGGTCTTGTCATTATGGCATATCCAATTCGGTCATACCATGATCTCACCTGATGGAAAGCTATGATGTGGTCGAAGGTGCAGCACGCTTGCCTAGTAGATACCTATTCACTCTTGACTTGAACACACCGGGGTTATAATTTACCGGAAACACTGACGAGGGCAGGGCATTCCACTCCTTTGCAGTTCTTATAATAAATGAAGAAGCGTAACGCTTCGTTCTTGAGCGAGGTATTTCAACCATGAAAGGGTGGCGCTTTGCTGATCGTCTAGTCGTACGGTGATGGAAAGGTGATGGGGGAATCAGGTTGTGCAGTTCTTGTGCACACTCTCCATAGTGCAATCTGTGTGTTGTAGTGAACCTGAAACATTTTTGATGTGTAAACATCTAATGGCGCGGTACGGGAGTATCGCCGACTCTAATCTTGGCGTGGTGATCGAGTGGCGCGGGGCGACACGTCGTCGGTCGTCGGTCGCCGCGCCGCTCGCGTTGCGAATGGAATAAGTAGGGATAAGAGATAAGGAACGAAGACTATGACTATAAGATAATTTATAATGCATAGTTACTATGAACCAAATAGTTTAACACCTAGACATAGAGTAACTTTTGATGTGTAAACATCCAATGGCACGGTACGGGGGTAACGCCGCTTCGCCACTTGTGGTGTAGCTCGTCAGCTCTTTCCGCCTCAGCTCGGCCATATTCGATGTTTACACATCTGCCAGGCGTCCCGCGACGGCAAATTTTATTTTATAGTTTTTAATAACTGCATCTGGTCCCCGTAATGGCCTCTACCAGTTAACCCCATAATTGAGTAATAGTTTGTCCATTTCCGCCACACCTATCAATTAGTTGAAAGTGCCTAAAACCTATTGTCGTAATGAAATTGAGATCAAAGAATGTGACCATTCGTCGTTAAAGAGAAAACAACTATATAGATGCAAACCCAAGTTTATTTCTGTTAGACAGACCTTTGAAGTTCATTAATCGTTTCATTGACTCTTTCAAGTCGTTAAAACTGCGGATAGGATAATAGAAAAAGGTCGTAGCTTCGTTTTATTTGCACATAACTCTTTATTTTTCAGTAAAGTTCAACAAATAATGTCTACACATTCTATAATAATATCTGCTAGGATCCAGAAATGTTATTGTTTGTTAATGCATAAAACTACGGGTACTTATTTATTCTGTGCTACGGGGCATAGAGAATATAATCACTACGTTTTAGTACGGGGTACGAGTAATATTATTAGAGAGCCACCGATCGGAAGAAGTGAGCGTCAGAGCCATTATCCCCCCGGTTAACACTTAGTTTCTTTTGGAAACAGCGAATGAATCCTTCTGCCTGACAGTCCTAACCTGTCATCCCTTATCCAGATATTCCCTCGTCGCACCTTCTACTTTCACAAACATCTCAGTTGTTTACTCGTAATTTATTTTTCCAATCTCCATTTTCCTGTTAAGTGGCGATAGGCGGCATGCGAGCTCATAAACTTGATGAAACATCAGTCCTCTCTTCGAGGTCGATGTACTTAGATTAAGGGAATTTATGTTCATTTAGTTTGAGTTCATTTTAGACATGTGGAAATTACATTTTACTTTCAGAGTTTAATTGCATTTGGTAATAGATTTATAAGTGTTTTGTGCAGTTTGCATGTGTATTTGGTTAGAAGTTTTTTTTACAATCCATACAAATATATAAAACTGAAATGTTGTTTGTTTGTTTGTTTGGGGAGCTTTCACGGCTGGACGGATTTTGATGAAATTTGGAATTATATCCTGCAGTAAAACATAGGATACATTTTATCCCGGAAAAAATAAAAGATTCGATGGGAAACGGGAAAATGTTGATTACTCGTTGTAAGGAACGGTTGCCATGGAAAATAAATAACAAGTCAGTCAAAAAACATCAAGAGCGTTGGTGCTATACCTACTTTTGCATTGCTTTCTAATATCCTAGAAGAACATATAGGATGCCTTTTTCGCGATAAACTGTAGTACGCGCGGACTAAGTCGCGAGCGGGTAAGCTAGTTTGTTATATAGTTTCAATTTTAAACTTTAGAATCTATAGCTTTAGATCAAGGTGAAGTGTATAATTTTCCTCACATGTAATCCCAGAGGAAAATGGTTAAATAATAATATGCAATTAGAAACAATTCCGAAATATGAGTATGTAAGAACCTAAACACAAAATGATCTTAACATATTCCACTGAAACACTTTACCTTATTCAATATATTCAGCTTTTCTTTGAAAATAATTCGCGCGTAGAATGTTGATCATTGCATGGCAATCGCTAAAATAAAATTAATTATGCCATTCGCATCCTAGACTGTCAAACGTAACGATGGAAAGTGCACTGGAACGTATCCTGGCATACTGCCAGCGGTTTCATCTGAAAGTTAGGCTCGTTGTACACGTAAGGTGGCCTATTAGGTATGTGGCATAAATAACACTTTCAGGGCGTTCAAAAGTTTTTGGGATTTAATTTATACAAGACTTTTAATAAAGCACTAAGTTTGTACCAAAAAGTCTGTACAATGAAAATCATTAAAAATGGTCTAGGGACTAAAAATACGCTACTGAACGAAAATATTACATATTTTTATGTCTGTATGTTTGTTCGCGCATCACGTAAAAGGAACTTGACCGATATCGATGCGGTTTTCACTGTAAAACTTGTTTACTTGGTATAAATCGGATTCGAGTCGAGCAATCGATAAAAAAATGATGTCTTAAAGAAGTTTGATTATATTGGTACTATTGGCTCTGGAATAACACATAGGATCGTTATATGCCACAAAATAACCACACGGGCAAAGCCGCGGGCACTGCTAGTTATTAATATAACTGATACCTTGATCGGACAGACATGCATATTTCGATTTACATTGTCAACTGTAGTTCGGACCCTGTAAGAGTGCATATCAAAATGATATCAAAGATACAATTATATCTACTCAAATTAATAAAAGTGTATAGTTAGCTCACATTATAAAAGCAAAACAAGATATTGAGTAGTTTTGTTGATATTATGTGATACTTAAAATGTACTTAGGTAGAGGTACCCAATATTCAAACTTTTCATTTTCTTCCAGGATCAAATATTAGTGTCACATTTAACATCGCAGCTTTTTACCGTAATGTAATTTAATCTTTCTACTATGCACGGGCTTAATTATTGGGTTCAGATTTGTCCCAGAATAGATCACAGCCGTCCCGTATATTCCGTCCCACATGTATGTGCACCCGACCTAATGAAAACTTCTGAAGCGTGTACTGAATAGACAGCGCGATAAAAATAACCAACTTTTCTACATTTCGTTGTTCGAAGCTTCGCAAATAGCGACTTTGTTTACAGCAGGCAGTACTACTATGTATTCTGTGATAGTAGCGTATTGGGTACTTTACTGTATTCTGTGGATGTGCAGTGTAAACATTGGCAGAAGTCACTTTCTTTCTCGGGTTTCTATTGATATTGTTTGACTGGTTTAGCCATAACATCACTCGGTCGGACATAATCAACCAAATCATGCATCATCATGGATATATTTAAAAAACGATTGAACCGGTTTTGATTAAATTTATTTATAACTAGGTCATAAATTCTTTCTAACCTAGCTACCTATATACTTTCAAGAATTCCCTGAGATAATGAGGTACTTAAGTAATAAAAAAACCAGTCGATTTGAGAACCTCCTCTGTTCAGAACTTTTCTGACGTACTAAAAGCATCTAATCGTTTTTCTGAACTTTCTAGATAAAATAAGTCATTATTAGGTATCTTAACGTAATTAGGAGCTTTCCTGACGTACAAGAGCCAAGTCGAGTCGAGAACTGGGATCCTTGAGGAAATAGCTCATTAACACGTCTGAGAGCGACTGTGGAAGTTGGAGCAGACCAATACGGTTTCCGGACTTCTGCGACTGGCTTTGTCGTTTTGAAGGCTTGGTCACGTTCATTTTTCTAGTTGTTTGTGATATTGTCTGTTGTCTAAATTTTAAGACCGATCATGCACATCACGTACATTATTGAAAGTTATTTTATTGGAGGTAAACTTAAAGTAAGTAACTAGTTCACTTAAATAGTGATTAGAGTGCGGACGGCCTAAGATTTTACCTATAAACAAGTGAAATGCCTTAACTTGTGGTGTACCGAGTCCTCTTAAATGGTCGAGGAGGGTGTTGGCTAGTGCACATGTCATACTCATGAACGGGTGCTGCTTGGTGGGGACTGCTCCAGCCTGGGTTCTTATTATGCATTGTATATTTTCTCCTATTTTAGGAGACATTATTAAGCTCTTTGCATTGTTAATTTAGAACTGCCATCAACGTCAGAAGGCCTAGCGCTTACCTAATCTAGTATCTACTATCGGATGATCTACCTGCTCGTACTTTTATTCAAAAAACTATCTGTTTATGGTGCTTTTAGTTCCATGGACTATATAAAGACAGGTGAAGTGACATTTTGAGCGGCAATTCCTATAGGATAGGAACCGACAAAGGTCACCAAAGGGGAAGTTCGGGAGGCACGCTAAGCACCCTCGACCCCACTCTTGTCTTTGAAAAGCTTCGTCTTCATATAAATACCTACTATAGGGAGGCCACTGAAAGATTGAAGCGTTTGAAAAATCTATAACTTGTTTACTGTACACAGAAATTTTAAAAAATTGGTAATAATTACGAATCTCCAGCAAAGAGTAAAACTAGATTGATTTTTACATTCAAGTAAAATTTCATTATTTTATAACAAGTTTTATGAAGTTTGACAGATCTAACAATGAAATTTTATAACAAGTTTTATGAAGTTTGACAGATCTAACAATGAAATTTTATAACAAGTTTTATGAAGTTTGACAGATCTAACAATGAAATTTTATAATAAGTTTTATGAAGTTTGACAGATCTAACAATGAAATTGTTACTAGAAATTGTGTATGTATGTTTATATCATTACAAGCTTGCTCTCGGTACCTATAGGTAAATACGTACCTGTTTGTGAAGCTAGATACATATCTAGCAACGTATCGTATCTGTGACAACCAATAAGTGTCACTTGCATTAACTAGTGCCGACACACAATAAATAATAGTACTATAGCTAGCGGTACGTAAGTCTAGCGGTGAACGAAACGTGGCGGGGATCTTGGCACAGTCAGTTTTCGGGATAAAAAGTATTTAACATTTTAACACATTATATAAACTTTGACTGTGCCAAGATCCCCGCCAGTTTCGTTCACCGCTAGACTTACGTGCCGCTAGGTATACCTATGTGCCCAGTCTAAGCAACACACAAAACCGATCATGTATTTTTGTATATTAATGCTTAAATCCTTTTTTTATTTCTTTCGATGTGTACAATAAGTGCCTATATACCATACCCTCTTCTACGGATAATAGGCATCTCGTGGCAAATCCCTGAACGGTCTTAAGTCGGAAAAGCTCGCTAATCCCGTCTCAGTGGCCTCCTGGCCCGAATCCACGGATATAAGTGCGCTGAGAAAAGTTAACTACATATTTGGATTTTTTCCCCTTTGGATGGAACTTTCAGCTTGGTACCAGCTGTATAGCAATATTATAGGTTTTCTTATATATTTACTTACTTATCGAGGTTAATTCTACTGTTACTTATTCTGTGTCGTCCATGAAACTTCTAGAAGTCAGGCAAACAAGCGTTGCGATGCGATGGGAATAATATTCCGTTGGGTTGGACTTTTGAACCTTACTTGAACCATTTTAAATTCTGAATCCTTTTAATTTCAGAATTTCAGAATTTTAATTTCAGAATCCTACGAACGTCACGTACTTACGTGACGTACGTAGGAAAAAAAAATTTTAAAAAAAAATGCAGCATCTACTTAGATGCTGCATTTTTGCATAGAATTTTGTATGCATATACTTAATTCTTAAGACTTAGATTTACTAAAAAAAACTACTCACCCGATAATGATGAAATTTATTTATAAGACCCTGAAGATCTACCTACCCACTTAAGGTGCATCGTTTCGTTAAGCGCGCCAAATTCAAATTTTCTTGCGTTTTTTGTCAATATACCTACAGCTCTATTACTCATCGAGGGTTTATGAAAACTTATTTTGCGGCAATAAATAGGTTGTATCATGAAATTACGGTTAAAATTATCACCTAGATAATATTGGTTTAGCAGCACATGTCAATAAGTTGATTTTTATCTTATTTTTTGGTTTATTGACAAATGTACTTATAATATCTTTTACCGTGATCTTTTAGTTGGTGTAATTTCTTGATACAACTAATTTATTGCAGCAAAATAAATTTACATGAACCCACAATGAGTAATAGAGCTGTAATTGACAAAAAACGTAAGACAATTAGAATTTGGCGCGCTGAGCGAAACGTACCTTAAGTAAAAAAATACATTCAAATCAGCTATTGAGTCAAAATACCCACATAAAGTAGTTGGCATAAAGTACCTCCTAGTCCTACATGTCCATTAAAAAATCGATTATAAAAAAAAACTGTCGAAATGAGAACGTCCTCATTTTGAAGTCGATAAAAAAACGAAAATAACATTTTCAACATTATTCCTTCCACAATTTAATCAAATGAAGACATAAATAATATTAAATAAGTACTTGCCGATTGCCGACTTGCTTACGTTGTTTATGCTTTCGGAAAATTCCCTCGCAAACGATCAAACGACAAGTCTCTTTAATGGGGAAAGCAACTGTAAAAGTGCCGCTGCATTTGCGTTCTGTCCTAAATTAAACGTCACTTACAACGGATGTTTTAGGATTTCTTTAATTTAAGTTAAGACTGAGTGCGTGTCTTTGGACTAAGAATGGTTGCATTAATATATATATATTCCAAAAGGTTCACACACTAGACGGCAATGGATAGCAGTTATAAGGATTAACAGCATTGTACCAAAGGATTATTTAAGGTTAGGTATTGAGATTATTTTGATCAAAGCGATTAAAAATATATTTATTAAAACAACTGTTCTAATTACACTTTCCGTTCAAAATATTATATCGATTATCATTTTGTGTAGCTACTGTGTAATAATTTTAGAGTGTAGCAAATAAAACAACATAAAATTTATACATTGGTCTGTTTATTGTTTACGCTCTAAAATAGATTGTTGATCGTACCAAAATATAGTGATATAATTCCACTGGACGAAGCATTATTATTAGGCTCCGAAGTAGGAGAAATTCGTGACGTTGTTAAATATAAATCTCTAACCTGAAATAGAGTAGTTTAATATTCGTAGTTATCGTAAATAAAACACATTAGGACATCTAAAGCACTGTGAATTCATCACTATCCATTATATTATTATTATTATTCAGCCATGGTCATCCCACTGCAGGGCAAAGGCCTGCCCTCTTTCCACTCCTATCGGTTGAAAGATTTCTGCGGCCAATCCTACCAATAGGCGTCTAGCTCGTCCCGCCACCTCCGTCTGGGCCTGCCGCGACGTCGTCTAACGTTGTGTGGGATCCACTCAGTGTTGAGTCTTGCCCACAGCTCGTCCGACATGCGGCAGACGTGACCAGCCCAGTTCCACTTGCGGCTTTATGACCAACGTCGGCGATCTGCGTTTTGGAGCGCAGTGTACTGTTCCTTATGCGGTCTGATAACCGGACACCAAATATACTGCGCTCCATAGCTCGATGGCAAACCCCGAGTGCGGACTTCTGATGTTTCGTCAAGGACCAAGTCTGAGCGCCGTAGGTGAGGATAGGCAGAATACACACGTCCATGAGTTTCTTCTTGAGGGTGAGAGGTAGGTTGCCCTTCATTAGGTCTTTCATGGACCAATAGCTCTTCCAGGCGTTTTCAATGCGTCTAGCAAGTTATTTTTCTTGTCTCGTCTGGAAAGAGACTAATTGGCCCAGATAAATGTACTCATGGACGTATTCGATTTCAGCGCCATCGACTTCTAACCTACGTTTCGTGCTATTTGTCATCAGCTTGGTCTTCGACATGTTCATCTTCAGTCCGACCTTGAGGAACCATGAATTCAAAGAAATTTAAGTACCTATATTTTTGGAAAGCTTATTGTTAGTACTACACAATGCAAAAAACAATATGTTGTTTTTTGAATTTTCTTAATTTCTTTTCTTTTCTTTTTTGAAACAACGTTTTTTCTAAGAATACCTACTCCCATATTTTTTGTTCTATCAACTTACATTTTATAAATAAATTACTGCGCTAATAACACTTACCTAAAACAATTTGTCTTGTCTGTCATCTATGAAACTAAGTTATTCCCTAAACAAACGGACCTTCTGAAGTGGGTACCTATAAATTTTGTTTGTTTATGTTACTGCACACCACAAGCACACACGCAGCTTTTCTCCCTACAAAGTTAATTGATATGCAACCACAAAAAGAGGGTAACAAGATGGCGGCAAATCGCGCGCTCCATCGTTAAAGATACTTCTCGTCTCTTCAGTTCTTCTTTGAGCTCGATTATTGTCTTCCGTTTTGAGGAATTAGGAAAAAAACACGCAAAATATATTTTTATTTATTGTTTACTTCGTATAAACCTGTCAAACTGCCGGCACTTGGGACATGCGTACACAACGCCATCTGTAAATAGCTTTGCGTTGCCTTCCCCATTGCTCGTAAATCGTGATCATTCATAACTGCAGGTATTTACGACATACCTTCCAACAGGCAAAGTGTTAACTACTCTGACAAATAGGACCTACATTCCGACAAGTAGAAATGCGATAAGTGTACTGTTGGAACCATGCATCACCTTGTACTCGTAGAGTAGAAGTACTTCAAATATATTATGATTTTCCACTGACATCTAAAGTTTCCAAAAGTAATTCTCTGTGATTTCACACTAAGAATACCTTGAAATTCTACAAAAGGTACCTACTTACATGATTTTAATTTACAAATAACCGGCTGTTTGTAATACTATAAGTAGGTAAAAGTAAGTTTGTCAGTGTAGGATTGCAGGATTGTGAAATATGTTTGTCAGTGTAGGATTGCAGGATTGTGAAGTATGTTTGTCAGTGTAGGATTGCAGGATTGTGAAGTATGTTTGTCAGTGTAGGATTGCAGGATTGTAAAGTATGTTTGTCAGTGTAGGATTGCAGGATTGTGAAGTATGTTTGTCAGTGTAGGATTGCAGGATTGTGAAGTATGTTTGGCAGTGTAGGATTGCAGGATTGTAAAGTATGTTTGTCAGTTTAAGCCGCTCTTTCTAGAAATCTAGACCTCTCGCATTTTGGTGTATTACAATTTTAGTTTAGTTTAGTAATGTGATGCAATCGGTTAAAACTATAGGGATGTTATTGATAATATTTTATTCCCTTGGGATCGCGTGACAAGACTATAGGTACCAACGATAATTTTATTCTAATACTAATTTATACAAAGCAATTCGCATTTTCGTGAAAAATCTGTTTATGCGATCTTTTCCCTACTGACCTCAAGCATCTTTGCATCTTTTAGTTTCATTAGTCCTGTTCATGTCGTGCCTTTGTTTATGACATGACAGACCTCCGAGTTTTTTTTGTACCCTGTGGTACACCAAAATACCTCTATGGTTGGGTTGCCCTGTCTTATGTTTTGGGGGAGCTGCTCTTCTAGTTCAGGACATAACAACAGAGGTATGACCTGTACTAGTAGAACCCCAAATAAATAATAAATGGACATCCTAATGTACTTTACTATGCTAAATATCTCATGACAAGGGCTAGACGAGTTGTGCTAGATGCTAGAGATGATAACTAGAACGGCCCAATTAGAAACAACATGGTTAGGGTTGACTCCCTTTTTCTTGAAAAAAAAAAAAACATTTGTGATGTTTAGAAACACTTTTATTAAATAATTTGAAGTACTTCATTTGGTTTAGTGACAAACATGTGGCCGCTATTATAATCGTGCCAACTAGAAATGATCTTTATTGGTCTCAGAGTAGGGATGCTGCTAATATTAAGCGAGTAAGTTCCCAAAGCGAAGCCTGGAAACAAATAACATGTCCGTGAAATTTATTTTCCTTGCAGTCCTTTCGACACTGTCGTTTATTCAGCAGTTTGATACCGCTATGTTAATATACTACTAAATATGAATGGCAACATTTCAAAGCATATTTGGCAGCAGGTACGATGAAATTTCTAGATTAAATCCAGCTTTGTGATATTGTGCCCCTATCTAGTGGCAGGTCAGAGTTGCAAAGTGTTCTCATTAACACTTCACACACGTATTGCTTATGATACTTCTGTAAACTTATCCATACCAATATATAAAAGTGAAACGTTGTCTGTTTGTTTGTTTGTTTATTTGGGGAGCTTTCACGCGATAACGGCTGGACGGATTTTTATGAATAAAGATAGCTTATACCCTGGAATAAAACATAGGATACTTTATATCCCGGAAAATTGTAAGTTTCCACGGGGATACTGGAAAATGTTGATTACTCACTGTAAGGAACGGTTGTCATCACAGAATGGTCTGTGATTGCCATGGAAACGAAATTACAAGTCTGTCAAAAAACATCGAGAGCATTGGAGCACCTACTATTTTTTTGCATTGGTTTTTAATATCCTAGAAGAAAATAGGATGCTTTTTTTCGTGATAAACAGTACCTAGTCCGCGCGGACGAAGTTGCGGGTGGGAAAGCTATAGTTGTTTAATATTCTGAGGCTATACGTAGCTAGTATCAAGTACAAGTAATAATCGGAAAATTATGATGACGGAAAAATTGTCGCGGGCATGAATAAATAAAGTTAATTTTTGTAATGAAATAAAATATTACTTACTACATAAACATTTCAAAGTAACATGTTCGTGTTACCTGTAAAATCTTTGAAAGAATCTGACCTTGGTTTGACCCTTTTTGTTTTTCTTACCTCACATAAGTAGGTAACCCTGGGTCAAGGAAAAACGTCTTGGGGGGAATGTGCACACCTGCCTCGAACTAACTGTCGCTAATAAGAAGCAGCATAGCACTTGGATTAGCGGTGCCATTTAAATTATTAAACTCACTTTTCTTTCAAACTAAATTTGTAGCAGGCAACAAAATCGATCACACAAAATATTCGATACTGAGGTAATAAACTAAACCACCGATGTGCGAATGGATCGAAAGGCTGCGAACCAAATGTATGAAACCTGGCCCGACCACAGAACTTGGTTTCAATCAGATTGTCACTTTCTTCATAGCATTTTCGAATCTATCGCAAGGCAAGGTGATAGTGACATTGAAAATCTGATGGAAACCAACATACGTGGTACGGCTGCTGGTGACACTGGGTGCATATTCGAACGATATACTCGTACTGTCTTAGTTGACACATGCATTGTAGAAATATATAATTTTCCTATTCGTCACTTTTTTTTTGTTTGTTGTAACATGTATCCAATCTATCTATAAATTTCTGTCTGTCCTGGAATCTTGCAATTCAAATTTCGAGCACTTCCCGATTAGCTCTCCTGCTGGAACTTTCAGGGTAACTTACAAATCGATGACATATCATTAAAAAAGGAAAAAACACCTAAAAACTTCAAAAGTGAGATGAGGAATCTAAAAAAAAAACAAAACTTTTTTTTAATTACTTTTTTATTATACTTTTTAATAACTACAAACAAACTCCATTCCTTACTAGGGGATATTATAATAAGCATGGTTTCTCTACGCGTACTTACGAGCGGTCGCATAACGCTTACATGATTATGTACATTGAGACATAGTCGCGGCGAGCCCGTCACGCTAAAGTATCCGCACTACTAAATTATTATTGTTCTTCTCTATTTAATAAACTATTATTAAGTAATAATAAGTTTGAACTATGATTTCATAACATCAACAACCAGAAGATGTCCACTACTGAACATGGGCTTCCTGCATAATACAGGGGTGCTGCCATAATAGGGGGGGTGTTGCCATAAAAGGGGGATGCTGCCATAATTGGTGGATGTTGCCATAACAGGGAGATGCTGCCATAATAGGGGGGAGTTGCTTTAATCTCCACGCTTCGCAGATAGCTTAGTGACCGCACTAGATGTTGAATACTTACACAGTAAAAAATGCTGGTTCTTACATCATCCGTGGAATGAGAAGGGAGGGATGTTTCCATAATATGGGGACATTGCCATAATAGGGAGATGTCGTCATAATAATGGGTGGATGTTTCCATAACAAGGGGATGTTGCCATAATAGAGGGGAGTTGCCATAATCTCCACGCTTCGCAGATAGCTTAGTGACCGCACTAGATGTTGAATACTTACACAGTAAAAAATGCTGGTTCATGATCCGTGGAATGAGAAGGGATCACATCATCACTGGTTGAGGGTGATGACTGGTACACAAGTTATACTCGTGGGTGCTGCTTGAGGGGACTGGTCCAGCCTGGTTTCCTATTATTATTAATCATTTGTATTTTTATGTTTGATGATTATGGGTCATCTCATTGGCACTTTTGTCTGTTGTTTTTGATATTTACATGTGTATTAGTAGGTATAATTTGTGACATAAAAATATAATTAAAAATTGTCAAAAATTGAGAAAATGACTCCCTGTAGTGTTACTTGGTGCTCTCTTCTCTTACGGGCGTATCCGAAGCACCGGTAAAGTCAAAGGGATATTTCAGTGTGAGATTCAACACTGAGTCGGCACATGTAAGGGAAATTTACTTTTCAAACTCAAAGCATACTTAGTTTACCTAATTTTATTTATTTGATCTAAATAATAATTTATGTTTTTCTATTTGTTCATGAGATGTTAAGTTTTAACTTGTAAAAGTGCTATTATTTTGCCTATTTACAATAAATAGTTTGGCTTCACATGCCTATGAATTTTGAGGTTCTTGGACATTCTAGTCTCCTTACGAAGATTGTCCTTTACCGTTTCTTTGTTGTTCCACATGATTGTGTGCACCACGTTGGTTCTAGTTTGTTCCACATGATTGTGTGCTCCACGTTGGTTCCTTGTTGTTCCACATGATTGTGTGCACCACGTTGGTCCTAGTTTGTTCCACATAATCGTATACACCATGTTAGTTCTAGTATATTGTGTGCACCACGTTGGTCTAGTTTGTTCCACATGATTGTGTGCTCCACGTTGGTTCCTTGTTGTTCCACATGGTTGTGCACATTGGTTCTAGTTTGTTCCACATGATCGTGTGCACCACGTTAGTTCTAGTTTGTACCACATGATTGTGTGCACCACGTTGGTCTAGTTTGTTCCACATGATTGTGTGCAACACGTTGGTTCTTTGTTGTTCCACATGGTTGTGCACGTTGGTTCTAGTTTGCGAAAAGAACAGCTTGTAAGCTTATGGAATTTAGTAATAGGTCGGTGTAATCACAGAATAAATAATAGTGTAGCTATAACGCGATTAGGGTTGCGCCGCGGGGTAGCGTTGCGTGTAGACATGAATCATAAGTTGCCGGTCACGCCTGCTGGGGTAAAATGTCGGTAATATACCAAATTAATCGTATAACTTGTAAGTTGTAAGTAAACATGGGTTGCCTAGGAACAAAGGTCAATGAAAAGATCCGTTTGATAAAACCAAGTCAATATAAAAGCAGAGATTCGTCTGATGGTAAGCGCTACGTTAGCCCATAACAATAATAAATACAAATATATGAATGAATATAAATGTATTCGGTACAATTCACATCATTAACCTAGCCCCAAACTACGATACCTTGTACCAGACAACGGATAAACATACATAAATACGATAATAATTGCAGTGCCTGAAATTGCATTATCTTTCGCGGCACTGCATTGTTTTTTTTTTGCCGCGAGTCTTTTGGTCCAACGAAATAGAAAATTCAATAAAATATATATATAGGTCTGGTGTATTACCAATATCGCATATATATAACGTATTACCAATATCGCACAATAGGTATATATAAAATGGCACAGAATAAATAATAGTACAAGAGAATGGCCACTATCCGCTCCGCGCAATTTGCGTTTTCGCTCCTGCCGTCCACAGCACGAGGGTCAACCAACACGATTTATACGTAACGATGAAAGCATCAAGTGTAGATTAAAAATCAAAAAAAATGCAGTGTCATCGAATTGTGAGCTACCCTGAAATTTTCAGCCGGATAGCTAATCGGGAAATGCTCGAAATTTGAGTTGCAAGATTCCACTCGGAAAGACAAACAAGAAAGTGACTTAATAAAAACGTGGTAAATAATAGGTATAATGTTTTTCCCATAGTGTGTAAGTTAAATAATATACTTACTTAAGTACCAACTTAACTTTCCCAACAAGTAATAAAAATCCACTTAGTAACAGTGTAATTGTAATCACGCGGCTTCGGGCTCAAATGCTTAGATCGCGTGACGTGTGGTTCCTTGCCTAGTCCTTATTATAATGTTATGTATTTTATTTGCTCTCATTACCAGTCTAGAATAAAAATAAACTGCGAACAACACTAAAAGGAGACTAAACAAGATTTAGATTCTTGATTTTGAAATTTATGATGCATTCGGAGAAAGAAATGTAAAGAAAAAATACATATACTAACTCCAAAGTTAAAATTTTAAATCTATGCCCAGCATGTTAAATTGGTAATGCGACTACGGTATTGACCATAGAATTTTAGAATCCAACTATACCGGGTTCAAAACCTAGGCTCCGCACCAATGACTTTTCTAAGTTATATGCGGTTTTCCATCGCTCCGTGCTTCAGAGGGCACGTTAAGCTGTCGGTCCCGGCTATTATTGATTAATAGCAGTCGTTCAGCCACGTCAGAGGCCCTCGGGCGGCCTGACAAACTCTGACATCAGAGGCAAGCACTACCTAATACGACAAACAAACAAGTGTCAAGGGTCTCTACCTACACTATAAAAGTAGAGGTGGTAGAGCTAAATGATCTACCTTTTTACCGGTAGAGTCAATGGTAGCGCATTTTGCTCTACCCTCCATTCTACCAGAATAAAACAAGGTATGATTCAACCTATATGATTACTACAAGGTACCTCTACTGGACAAGATAGGTAGATATCTACAGACTGCACTAAGAAGATTCTACGTGGTATACGTACCTGTATAGACCCTGAGGATATGTTTGAGAAGACCACGGTAGCGTTATTGTTCCCGTATTTAGGTCACGAACTACATTTCATTTTCCCACGTGACGCGAAGCCACTACACCCCGTTTATGTTCGCAATAATTTCCCAACTTCACAACCCCCACTGGACGAACCCTTACCCATTCCTTATCTATCTACCTACCTATTGAAGCAAGTCATAAAACATTACTGTCGATAAAAACGTAATTTCGGGTCACGTGCCCATGGGAACCCATAAAAGCTAATTAAGAGAAATTGCTTTCGAGGCTCTCGATACAAGGTCAGTTATGTCACGCAATAACACGCCCACGGAACCACTCCGCGTGGAGACGTCAGCTGACCGTCATATCGGCATCCCCGGAAGTATCGATAACGTCGCTGTCCATCGCTTCTTTGCTGCCAAATAGGTTCCGATAACAGCTTCGGAAAAGGTTGCTAATGATAACGTCACTACTGTCAAGATTTAGTTGTCATCTGAAAATTCAGAGGAAAAGTAACGTGATACGATGGAATGAGTTGTGAAAGTACTGGAAGCTGATAGTGAGGGTGTGTGCTGTGTGCACGCCTGCGCGCGGTCCCAAGGACACGCGCCGCGCCTCAGTCCGGCGAGAGGCAGCGAGGCGGCCGCCTGTCTCGGGCCACACGCGATGCCGAGTGCCGCAGTGGCGGAGTGAGCCCGCAGCCCCGCATGCCCGACCCGGCACGAGCGCAGCCTCCAGCCCGACGAGCGACACCAAGCTCGGAAGCCCCGCGCTCGCTCCGATTCTGCCTTGTAATTGGATTTTCTCGTTCGATAAGAAACGTTATTCTGATTTGATTGGCTTTCCGCTTCTTGCCTTTCGACTTCCACTCGAAGCCTCGTCTCGATGCTTGCAGCAGCTTTATATGTATTTGCAGAAGTAACATTCCCAGTGATTACTTACGTAACGTACGACGAAGTCGCCGGTGCATCAGGTTATGGTAGCAATGTCGGCATTCAACTGTAGACATTGGTTGTGAGTGCGCGCAATTGTTGTCAGTGAACATGACTTGCTGGGAAAGCGTAGGACTGCTGGGCCCGTGCGCGCTTCTGGCCTCGTCCGACCATAGGGTGAGTTCCGCTACCCCCTAAAAAAGATCCAAAGGTGCTCGTGATATTACGGTCACCTTTGATGCACTAAAATCAAGTCATATGTTGCTGAAGACCGGAACCCTTTGATAAAAATGACATGTCTAAAGGCCAAATAACCTTTTAAACTACCCAGACCTTAATTTTCCAAGTGAACCGTCCCTTTCACAAAACTACTAACTAATATAAGAGAGAGGGCACTTCGCTATCTTAATGTTTCCAAATATGTTTATCTAAATGTTCCAGCAAACAAATTAGGAAAGATAGTACGATAAATGGTCGAATGATAAACATAAAAGCATTTTGGCGTAAGCATGGTCATTACACTGCTAACTAATTCATCCTAATTGTTTCCGAAAACTCTTGTAATGATTGTTTACTTTTAATCAAATTAGTGATTCAGTGAAAAACAATGGTTGCAAGGAGGCCTCAGTTGAACTCAAATCGCAATCCGAGTGGTGCTCATAAAAATGGTGTCTTTAGTTCTACTGACGACAGAAGAGGTTCTGCAAAGGAATGGATTTTGGTACTGTTTGGACACAATATGGATCACGGAGGAATTGGAGCCGTTTGAAGAGGTAAAGCCCGAACACATATACACTAAACCACTTACTCGAGATTTTTACTACACTAAATTCCAAGACATACCGAGAAGTGAATCTGAAGATGAAAATTCCTTAAGTTTGAATGGCTTTAGAATAAAACACAATGAATGGAAGACGAAGATATGCATAAAGCGTTTTAATGCAGAACGTCGCAATTCGTGTGATTCCCGATTAAGGTTGTCAGACGTAAGGTTAACCAGAAGCAGCGCTTCTTTAAATGAAACCAGAAGAATTACATCAATTGAAGATGAAAATAAAAGCTTTCATAAGTCGGACAATAAATTACATGTTAATAACAACAATGATCGAGTTCGAAATTTTTTCAAACGTTTACTTGAGAGTGTACCGCCCCCGCCGATCGAAGATTTACAAGACTGCAATCCAAAAGCTTCATGTTCTTTAACAGAAACACCAGCACTAAACAGAGACTTCAATGAGATCGAAGTACCAGACTACGCAGACTTCAAGATAGGAAAATTACTACTAACGAGTAGTGAACTTAGTTTAAACCCAACAACATCCACTTTAAAGTCCAAACGAAGCGTCAGTTTCAACTTAAACACTGTTGACATTGAACACCCGTCCTGGTATGAATCTATTTTCGGAATATCAAATTTGATGACACAGTCTAAGGAAAGCCTGCAAGGAAATATACGCGAAACGGATGTGGAACAGAATGAATCAATGAGTCCCGCCAGCAGCAGAGATTACTTCCCGACATGGTCTGAAATCGTGAACGAATGCGGGATCAATAATAGCCTAGTGCGGAGCAAAGAATCTTTGGATTCAATTGAAGAACTGATCAGTCATTCTCATCGTGCAAATGCAACAATAGAAGACATTTCATGCGAAGATGGATACGCCAAGTTTGCAATCTACAAAATTCATCAAACTTACAAATCCGGCGAAGGAAAAGATTCGTCATCCTTGAGGAATTTGAATGCCGATATCGATGACTTGCAGAACAGAACCAACGTTTCTATTTTCGCGGATTTGTATCGTTTAGTACCGAATAATTTTGATGAAATTCACGAATCGGTAAATACGGTGACCTCTGTTGAGTGCACGGAACTGTAAAATTGAATGACGATTATTTTTACATCTAATAAAATTGTATTTAGCTGAGAGTCTCTTTTATTTTGCGATTTGAAAAATAACATATAAGTTACCAGGTGATCAGGTCAGAGCATATCTTTTGATCTTATTTTCGTTTTCTTAAGTGTTCTTGTGCAAACATTAACTTATTTTTTCTGTTGTTGCAGCCTCCTGAGAACGAATTGCAGAAAAAATCGGATCGCGTGCTCTCAGAGCACGAACTGAGGGTTCAGAGGTCACTGCAGAAGCTCAATGTGCCGGAATGGTGAGATTCACTTGTTTACCAACGCATTTTTTTATGTTTTCAGCACTATTTATTCAAGTCTAAACAGCACTCCTGGACTTGAGCACTTCGCACGCGTGGTCATTTCTCTAGGTTAAAAGCGTACTCTATGTACTATTCCAAGACCTAAAATACCAATATACCAACATTTGATCAAAATTCTTTCAGCCGTCAAAAAGTTTTTATCGATTGCTCGGCTTCTACTGATCCGATTGAGATACCAAGTACACCAGTTTTTTAATCAAACCCTAAGCTATCCAACAGTGAAACCGCATTGTTATATTGTTCAGTAGCTTATTTTAAGTACGCCTAGACCGTTTTTTTAAATTGTCTTCTTTGTACATTATTGTGCAATAGCTTATTTTAAGTACGCCTAGACCGTTTTTTTAAATTATCTTCTTTGTACATTATTGTGCAATAGCTTATTTTAAGTACGCCTAGACCGTTTTTTTAAATTATCTTCTTTGTACATTATTGTGCAATAGCTTATTTTAAGTACGCCTAGACCGTTTTTTTTAAATTATCTTCTTTGTACATTATTGTGCAATAGCTTATTTTAAGTACGCCTAGACTGATTTTTTAAATTATCTTCTGTGTACGTTATTGTGTAATAGCTTATTTTAAGTACGCCTAGACCGTTTTTTTTAAATTATCTTCTTTGTACATTATTGTGCAATAGCTTATTTTAAGTACGCCTAGACTGATTTTTTAAATTATCTTCTTTGTACGTTATTGTGCAATAGCTTATTTTAAGTACGCCTAGACCGATTTTTTAAATTATCTTCTTTGTACGTTATTGTGCAATAGCTTATTTTAAGTACGCCTAGACCGTTTTTTTAAATTATCTGCTTTGTACATTATTGTGCAATAGCTTATTTTAAGTACGCCTAGACCGTTTTTTTAAATTATCTTCTTTGTACATTATTGTGCAATAGCTTATTTTAAGTACGCCTAGACCGTTTTTTTTAAATTATCTTCTTTGTACATTATTGTGCAATAGCTTATTTTAAGTACGCCTAGACTGATTTTTTAAATTATCTTCTGTGTACGTTATTGTGCAATAGCTTATTTTAAGTACGCCTAGACCGTTTTTTTTAAATTATCTTCTTTGTACATTATTGTGCAATAGCTTATTTTAAGTACGCCTAGACTGATTTTTTAAATTATCTTCTTTGTACGTTATTGTGCAATAGCTTATTTTAAGTACGCCTAGACAGTTTTTTTTAAATTATCTTCTTTGTACATTATTGTGCAATAGCTTATTTTAAGTACTCCTAGACCGATTTTTTAAATTATCTTCTTTGTACGTTATTGTGCAATAGCTTATTTTAAGTACGCCTAGACCGTTTTTTTAAATTATCTTCTTTGTACATTATTGTGCAATAGCTTATTTTAAGTACGCCTAGACCGTTTTTTTAAATTATCTTCTTTGTACATTATTGTGCAATAGCTTATTTTAAGTACGCCTAGACCGTTTTTTTTAATTATCTTCTTTGTACATTATTGTGCAATAGCTTATTTTAAGTACGCCTAGACCGTTTTTTTTAAATTATCTTCTTTGTACATTATTGTGCAACTACTATATTATTAGTAGGTGAGTAGGTACTCATAGATAAACTAAATACTGCTCCCCGTGGCTTTGCCCGCGTTCAAACTTTGCCGCACCCGGCGTTCACCCCTTAGGGACGGAATTTCAAAAAACCCTCCTTAAGGAATATTACCTCATAATTTATCTAAACACAATGTATTTTTATATCATAATGCACCCCGTCCCTCACAACTATAACAAATCCTCTCCATCCAAAGGTTGCCTGGAAGAGATCGCTTTTAGCGATAAGGCCGCCCATTGTGACACTTCTTCTGCTATTGTTCCTTTATTTTTTGTTGATTTTGTTTGTGGTGTGTGCAATAAAGAATTTATCTATCTATCTATCTATCAATGACAATAAATAAATAGTAAGTCCACTAGTTTAGTGGTTTGTAGTAACGGATCGCGCGATCGGTTTTGGCACAGCGACGGATCGCAGTGAGTCGTAACTACTGATGTCACGATCCTTTTCTACGCAATTTCACATGTTTCACATGGATAAAAGCAAGGTTTAGAAAATCAAAAATGAAAGACCCAGGAGAAGCCGAACGTCTCGTACGCACAAGCCTCATGCACACTTACACCTTATATGTGTAATTTTATTACACACTAGCTGTACCCACGGCTTCGCACGCGTGGTCTTTTCTTTAGGTTCAAAATACTATAATGTGCTATTCCTGGACCAATATACCAACATTTGATCAAAATTTCTTCAGCCGTCTAAAATAATTTTATAAATTGCTCGGCTTCTAACTGGATTGAGATACCAATTACACCAGTTTTTAAATCAAACCCTAAGGTATCTAAAAATGAAAACTGCATCGCAAACGGTCTAGTAGTTTTAACGTGATGCGTGAACAAACAAACAAACAGACAGAAAGACATGATTCAAAAAGTTGTTATATTATTGTTGAATAGCTTTTTTAAGCACCCAAGATCATATTTTCATTTATCTTCTTTGTACAGCGTTTTTCGTACTTATTGCTTTATTATAAGTATAGATATGACTGTGTCAATTTGCAACAAAATCCGTCCAGTAGTTTCAGCGTCATACGTGTTATTTTAAATAACTTTCAAGTTCAACCCCTATCCTGCAGGAACCCTTTAATTTTTCGGGATGAAAAGTATAATATGTCCTACCTCGTAGTATGAACTCAAATCATACCAAGTTTCATTTAAATTCATTCAGTAGTTTCGGCATGATGCCTAGCCAAGATACAGACAGACAGACAGACAGACAGACAGACGACCAAAACGAAAAAAAAAACAGTTTTGGCTTCAGTATAGTATAGAGAAAACCTTCCAAAAAATATATATAAATATCTTCAATGTACAGAATTGGACCCGTTACAGTTTTATTATAAGTATAGATATGCTTATAAATATTGGTTCCTACTATATACACTATGTTATACCGATCGGTCGTCACATCGCAGCAATACCTCGACCTTGTTAGTCGTGTTAATTCAGCCAAGCTCACACGAAAAACAAAAAAAAATAGCCGTCGCAGGACGCCTGGCAGATGTGAAACATCGAATATGGCCGAGCTGTGGCGGAAAGAGCCGAAGAGCCACACACACACCTCGATCGCCACGCCAAGAGTCGGCGTTACCCCCGTACCGCTCCATTTGATGTTTACACATCAACAATGAGGTCTTTTATGATGAAATTGTGCATCAACCACAAAAACACCACAAGTTATCCACTCACGTTTACATACGTTTTCTATGTCTCACTCGTTTGTTTGGCGGTGTGGTCCCCGTATTTTAAAATACTTCTTGGATAAAGGTTCCAAATAGCACCTCTCCTGCGACAATAACGAGCGTGAACATAGGTACACAGGTTTAATCTCCGACGTATTGCGGCTTACTTCACACATAATCGTGTCAAGGCAAGCGAAAGGGATTGATAGAGTATCAATGTTTCGTGGCTTTGGTGTAGTTACTGATTTGATTTAGGTTACCTACATATAAGATACGAATGAGCAAACCTATGTTTCCTTAGATGAATTTTAGGCATAGACAACTGCACATTACTCCGAACTCTAGGCAGGCTGTTGACGAACGTCGCAATGAGCGCATTTGGTCATCGCCATTTTGGCGCTGATAGCAGTAGTTTGGCAGTAGTGAGCGTCCACGGAACTAACGTATTTGTACAATTTAATACCATGGACGCTCGGTGGGGCGCTTTGAATCGGCACAAACGAAAGTACGGCAGAGCCTATCCATTAGGAATAATCTTGGATAGAGATCAGTGATTATAGGTAATAATCACTGAATTAACGATGTTGAAAATAGCTGGGTTCTTATGTTAATTTTCATCGGACTTTCTTCGGGCTAGAGTTCTGGGGTACCTACCTTCCCCAGAACTCAATGGTCTCCAATCCAACCTAAACATTGGTAGGAGGTAACGAATTTTTATTTGCTATAAATTGACACCACGAATGTTTAAAAAAAAGAAGGATGCCACAAAGCCAAATTGAGAGTGAAGCACCCAAGATATGCCGAGATATGCCACACCATGTAATGCCGAACGGCCGCCACAACGGAGAAAGATCTCGTCCTTGTTAGTCGTGTTAATTCTGTCAAGTTTTCACGAATAATAAAAAAATGCGGTCTTTTTTTATGAAATTGTGTATCAACCACAAAACATCACAAATTATCAACTCACACACTCACACGAATCCGCCATTTGCTATTTAAAACATTCTTAATCGCCACGTGTACGTTTTTCTTTGTTATAGATGAAAATCCGGTTTCTATATCTTAAAACGAACCGTTTTGCTTACTGTCCGTAGGCTTTTGACATAAACGCCATACAAAAAACGTCAAAAAGTAACGAGGCGTTGGAAAAACGACTCGTTTCATTTTTATAGGAAGGGGGGTAAGTCAATTTGTGTATTATTTATGATATCATTGGAGCAATGTTATTTTTTCGTGCGTAGTTGATTTCACAAATTAATGTTTGATATATTCCTATTTTCCTCAAACAGCGTAAGTAGTTAATGTTTTCTCTATAGAAAGAAAATAAAAAAATAATGTTTGATATATTCCTATTTTCCTCAAACAGCGTAAGTAGTTAATGTTTTCTCTATAGAAAGAAAATAAAAAAATAATGTTTGATATATTCCTATTTTCCTCAAACAGCGTAAGTAGTTAATGTTTTCTCTATAGAAAGAAAATAAAAAAATAATGTTTGATATATTCCTATTTTCCTCAAACAGCGTAAGTAGTTAATGTTTTCTCTATAGAAAGAAAATAAAAAAATAATGTTTGATATATTCCTATTTTCCTCAAACAGCGTAAGTAGTTAATGTTTTCTCTATAGAAAGAAAATAAAAAAATAATGTTTGATATATTCCTATTTTCCTCAAACAGCGTAAGTAGTTAATGTTTTCTCTATAGAAAGAAAATAAAAAATGATCAAAAACGTTTATTCAACACACATAACATACAAAACAGCTAACTATAGGTAAAGGTAGCTCTACGATTACGAACTACTAAATACATAGGAAATTTACGTAATTAATAGATGCCATTTAAGTCTTCTCCGTCGAAAGACGCAATTGGCTTCATCTCGCCGTCGCGTCGGTCGTTAGTCCATCCATGCACATATTATGCTAATCAAGACAGTCAAGTAGGTACCTATTGGCTACGTAATGTGCTGATTGCGAGAGCTCGTCGCTCATGGTCTAATCATCTCAGCCTCTCACTCCCACGCTAATAGACAAGTTCTAATTGCACCTCCAGCTGGCGTTCATATGATTAAACTGACTACTTAGGTGACATACAAATAGACGAGGAAACGACGCGCTTCCTGCTAGACTTTGTAGCAATCGCCGACACTACAAAGTTTTTTCTAGGAAAATAAACGTGTGACGATCATAGATCTAATTAAATGTGGGGAGATTAGGTACCAGCTCCTCGAGCGTGGACCGCATATGTTACGTGCTACGAGCACAATTGACCATCATAGTGGAATTTGTGTAGCACGTGTTAGCAGTGATTCGCGCTACAGTCGCGCATGTATCTTTATTACACGACTGCCCAAAAAAAAGAAGCGTAATGTTTTTAGGATTCATGTATGTTTGTATGTATGTGAATTTATTTATTCGACCATAACTTTTAAATGCCTGAACATATTGACGTATGTCAATCTGTTCAGGCATTTAAAAGTTATTGCCTGAAAATTTAAAAGGTTATCGTTAGAATTCATCCTTGAATCATCCCCTCAAGAAAGATAGGGTTTTTATTAAAGAAAAAAACTTTATGGCTCCATCTTCAAATGCGAAAAACTTCCAATTTGTCAATATGGGTATCAAATTGAAGGCCTTGATAATCACATTCCAACAGTATATAACTTATTGGCATACGTTCATTTTTGGCCGGGCAGGCGTGTTTTATAGCTTTTAAGCTAGTCTTTGTTGTTGGTGTACACGAAGTACGACGGTGGGAATGTAGATGTGTGGGTGTTTACCTGTAGTTGTATCTCTCTATTCTTCCCCATTAACATGACAATTCCTGAAAATGATTTTGTTGAGGTAGTCCAGAAAGACTTCAGGTTCAAAGTTCAGGCCAAGTGTGGCTTAACGACTGCTAGATAAACTGCTATTAGCATCCGGGTCCCGTGCCCTCCGAAGCACGGAACAATAGCACAATTTATGATAAGTGCTGTACTTTACAAAATACTATGGTACAAAAAATCGTCTTCAAATGGATTAACGGCTAATAACTAAAAAAAACTACTGAACCAATTTTGATGAAGTTGATATGGGACAACACTGAAAGTATAAAATTTTGAATAAAACAACAAAAATCCAAATCAGTGTAAAAATCTCGTAAGGCAACATAAACACACATGGATTAACTAAAAAAAAAAAAAAACTCGACATCCTACAGAACCAATTTTAATACAATTTATAAGGGGCCACTTGGACAGTCTATCATAACAAACCAAAAAAAAAAAAACGATCCGGATATCGGTGTATTAACATAAAAAAATAAGTACATACATACAAAAAAAATGAACAAAATAAAAATATGTTGCTTACTTCCGCCAAAACTGTAAGTCAGACAAATGATAAATGGTAAAATTAACACAAGTAAAACCCCACGCTACACAAAACCCAACCCCAGATTGAACTAATGAAAAATATAAATTAAAGAAAAGCTAACCAAAAAAAAAAAAAAAAAACAACACTTATATACAAATAATATATATAAATATATATACACAATAAAAAACCCCCAAGCTAAACAAACCCTAGCCAAAAACAAAAAAAAAACGCCTAAATCTATCAATTACATACATACAGTCGTACATATAACCGTCTCATTTAGTGAAGTCGATTAAAAGTCATTGGTGCGGGGCCGAGGATAGAACCAGGTGTCCTTTTAATGCAAAGCACCCATATAACCGCTCCGCCACCATTGCTCTGCTAAAAACTACGGATCCATAAAAAAGACAAAATTTTCTCATTTCGTACAGTCATCGTCTATAAAATTCAAATACCATGTTAATTAAGAACCGTTACAGACGTTTCCTGCTCTTGGATTAACTGCAGCATAAAAACGCGCGCTGCTGTCGGAGTAGTTAGTCGTCTAGAATTTTTAACTATCCTACTTTTTAATGAACAAAGTCTTCTGAAATTGATGCTGGATTTATATGGAACGAAATTGGCGCAGATTATTTTTACCCGACTACGGTGAAGCAAGGGAATGGTAATAAGTTTAGTAGTGTATGTATGTATGTATGTATATATGTGGATGTTCTACTATAGCGTCGTCCCTTTAGTCCGATTTTTACAAGCGAGGTTTCAATCGATTAATGTATCATAGGTTTTTTTTACCCGACTTTTGCGAAGCAAAGGAACTGAAGTTATGTCCTGTTATATAAATTAAATCTATATGTATAACCAGGGCGGTCGCACTCCGCACAAGTACAAATATTATATCTTAACTTCGGGGCCGTAAAATTGGGGTTCTTTCAGTAGTTTGTCAAGCGTGCGCGTAAACTTACGTAAAGTTATTGTCAAATTTTATTCTTTTCCTAATTATGAATACCAAGGAGAAACCTAGAAGGTACTGCATCGCATTCGGTCTGACAAATCTCGTAAAATACCTACATACCGACATTTTATTACGTAGGTAGCCATTTCTTTTTCATTCATTATTAAGCATCGAAGTCAGACAGGCACCTTTTATTCGTCAAAGTGTAACCTATTATGATATAATCAAATAATGAGGTACTAGGTCTATTCTGATAAGACTGTCATTATATTTTGTTAATAGAACTATCAACATTTATAACAATAAGTAATAAAATAATACATTTTTACATAATTGTTTATTCGGTTACAATATCTAAGTCATATCATATCACAGAATAATGACTAGTACAAGTACCTAGTCATATCTTGATACAACCCTACCGAGCGTAAAAGTGACAGAGCGATTCTGAAACGGTTAGAGTAATGGAAGCTCTCGCGCGTTGTGATACGGTACATTCTAGCCTGAACGCAATGGGTGAGCGCCTTCTAGGTAAATATAATTGAAAGATCGCAGCGCTGTGCGAGTTAAATTGCACTTTATTGCGTTGTAGCGAGAGTTGCTATGTATTTAAATGACTTTAGTCAGTTATCCTTCTGTATTGTACTATTATTTATTCTGTGGTATAACGAAGAAGGTTTAAAAACCTTCTTGTGTGGAAACTACATAGAAAACAGCGGTTGCTTATGTGTGCGTGAGTGGATAATTTGAGGTGTTTTATGGTTGATACTTAATTGCATCACAAAAGACTGGATTGTATTTGATTTTTCGTGAGAACTTGTCAGAATTAACAGGACTAACAAGGAACACGGACTCTTGCTGCGATGTGGCGTCCGATCGGCATATCATGGTGTAAATGTTTACGTGAGGCTCGTACGTACGAGCCGATTGACATATCTTAGATGCTTCACTTTAGGTTTGGCTTTGTGGAATAAGTTTTTTTTAAACATTCTTGAGATAGCCCGAATAAAATAAGAGTTTCCATCACTAAATGATGATTTTAAAGGTATACCAATAGAAATAACTTATGATTATTAAACCGCTTCAATCGGTCCTCTCGTTTGGGAGCTACGATCCCCCCCCCCCTTTCCCCCTCTCCATTATAGCTAATAACCGTCTCGATTACATTAGATTTCAAACAGTGAAAACTGCATTAAAATCGGTTCATTCGTTTGGGAGCCACTATGCCACAGACAGACACACATATCGCATACCCTAATGAATCCCCCAGGTGATACGTGTGGACTAAAAATCCAATAGAATACCCAGGGGATCCTTGTTAGGGGAGCCAAGTGGACAGAAGGAAACTTATACACAGAATTTAGTCCAGGGTTAACAAATAATAAACAGGCTAAGCGTAGAATGCTTCTCAAGAACTACTGCCGCAACACCCATCTGATATCATAAAATTGAATAGATGAGGAAGAAAAAAAATGAAAAAAAAAAAAATCTCTAGATCCAAATTAATAAATTCCAGGTACAAAAACGCGCCCGCCCCTCGCGAGGGCTTCCTCCTGCGCAAGCGCCTGTCTGACGCATCCGCGGCGACGCGCTGGAGCGGCCTCAACTCGAAGACCACCTCCCTCGGCAGCCTCGGCGGCGCCACCGTGCAGCCTCCGCCCCCGCAGCTCTCTCCACATACGACTAGCTTCGGACGGTGGTCCACTAGCCGGCTCAATTCTAATCAGGTGAGTCTTCATTATCAGCCTATATTCATCCCGTAGGCTTCTCCTAGTGAACGCCACTGAACTCGATCTTCTGATCAGTTCCTGCCAGCCGCTTTTCGCAAGTCATCACTCCACCGGGCCGGCAGGTGCCCTACACTACGTTTGCCTACACGCGGTCTTCACTCTTGAACTCGTTTACCCCAACGGTTGTTGGTTCTTTCAGAGACGTGACCAGCCCATTGCCACTTCAGCTTACTTTGAGCTATGTCGGTTTCCTTGATTCTCTGGCGGATCATTTTTTTCGGATGCTGTCCTTTAGAGAAGCTCAGAGCATAGCCTCTCTTCATAGCGTGCAGAGCGACTTTAAACTTGTGGACCAGCTTCGCTGTGTCCACGATTCGGCTCCGTAGGTATTAACCAGTAGGAATCACACGTTGATTGCGTTTGACGTTGCGCTGCAGTATGGACGACGAGAAGACCTAGTAGAAAAAGTAGTTTACCAAATGCCGCCCATCCTAACTGAACAGAAACCTACTTGTTCGTTTGAACATTCTATTTCCTCAAGGTAGGTTGCTTGTCAGTTATTTTGGTTATCTGTAGGAGTACCTCATTGAGTATTGTCTTTTAGAGAAACTCCGATAATGGCTCTCTCCATATCTCGCTGAGCGACTTTGAAGTTATGGACCGGTCTCACCGTGAGTGTCCACGACTAGCTTCGGACGGCGGTTCACTAGTCGGCTTAATTCTAATCAGATATGAAGCTGAACCTTAATTCTTACGGCTGCACTTGGAGACGTAACGCTAATCATCCATTGTATCTGCTCCTATTAGTAGATTTAAGAAAGTCGACTCAGATTCGATCACTTCTCTTGGGAGCTTCGTCGTTTTCCATTTTAAAGTTAATAAATTACAGCCAAGAAGTTAAAAAAAAGACGGAGTATACACCATCAAAACGAAAGTGAAGCATTCAAGATATGCCGATCCGCCCGTATGCACACTTATCCACTCACGCACACATACGCAGCATACACACATAGTCGTTTTCCATTTTAAAGTTAATAAATTACAGCCAAGAAGTTAAAAAAAAGACGGAGTATACACCATCAAAACGAAAGTGAAGCATTCAAGATATGCCGATATGCATACGGGCATGCACACTTATCCACTCACGCACACATACGCAGCCGCCATTTGCTGCGCTTCACTCTGTTTGGCAGTGTAGACTCCGGCATTTTTTTTAAACCTTCTCTGTTAAATAGCAGTTACTCTGTTAGATATTTTATTGTATTGGTATGTATTCTTATTATTTACATAATTTATTTAAGTTTAATTAGCATATTTTTATGATACCTATGAATACACCACCGACTTGAACCGGCGAGAAGACCGCCCATTGTACAATAATATTTCGTAAGTTTTAGTTCATTTGTATTTGTAAATTTTTGGTGTACAATAAAAAGTTATCTATATATATCTACCTTCAAAAATACAAAAATGAATTTACACCCCTGTTTTAGCTTCGGAGGTCAAAACCATAATTTGAATGAAGAGGACGAACGCAATGATACTACGCTTTAAAACACAAATTCCAAGAAACTTTCCCTATACAGATGTCACCATTTAATATGGCTTCCTTCCAACGGTGTTGCGAACTCCCCAGTTCGTTCACCGGTAGGTATAGTTAGGTAGTCGAGTTATGTAAACGACTCCATTGTTTTATTTGACGGAGTACCTTTTGAATTTTAATATCGATCAATCTGTCAACTGTAGCATGACTTGCGAGTTGATACGGAGGGAAGCCTGATAAATATTAAATAAAGTCACGGACAAGAAGATTTACTTAAACTTCTTGGTCACAGATTTACGGGATAGATAAAGAAACCTGGAAATGGTTTTGCTCCCGCTTATCATAATTTCGATCTTTTCTGACTGGCTTTTGAAAAAATATGGAAAGATTTCACCGTTTAGGTTTGAACAATGGACGATTCGTCATGTCTTTCCAATATCCATCCATGTATTATACCAGTTCTAAGTTTCATTACATGGATAGTTTTGCCAAAGGAATAAGTATTGGTTCTTCAAAGTTCCTGGAAATTCCGAAGCTTAAAATTTTCCGTGTTCTAAACGAAATCTTTGCATATAATCATAGATATAATCCATAGGTACCTGATAGCATGTCTGATTTAGATCAAAATGCCAAGTTTTATAAACTTTTTTGTTTCTTGCAGACGTCACCGTGCTCATCAACACGCAGCAGTATCCGGGGCACTAGCCCACTCTGCTCGCCTTCTGCCAGGTCTTCATTCAGCTCGCGACAGCCCTACCTCGGGTGGAGGAGTCAAGAACGACTGAACAGCACACCAAGAACTCCGCATGAGAGGTACGCCACAGACTTATTACAATGATAGCCATGTCACATAATAAATAATAGTACAAGCAAAGTGGTCACTGGTGTGGTTGTATAAGGCACTCCACAGCACTGGTGTTCCCCGATTTAAAATCTTTTTGTTAAAATCTTAAGCGTCACAGACGACTAAGATACTATAATATTTTATCTTAAGATAAAATATCGCTCGCCATACTATTTATATGAACCATCACAAACGGCGAAGATAAATTATATATTTGCATCTTACAGTATCTTAAGATATCGAGCAATATAGTTTTTTTAAAAGACGTCATCTTAAGATACGAAATATATCGTAAAAGATACAAAATATATAATAGTATACTATCTTAAGATACAAAATATATCGTAATATGCTCTACAGGTTGCTCTGTTTTGTATTCGTGACGGGTTTTTTTAACCCCGAACAAATAGACGGGTGTTATAAGTTTAGGGTGTGTATCATTATGTGTGTGTGTGTGTGTGTGTGTGTGTGTGTTTGTGTGTGAGTCTGTGGCATCGTAGCTCCCAAACGAATGGACCGTTTTTGATGCGTTTTTTTCTATTCGAAAGCTGATATGATCGAGATGGTTCTTAGATATATAGAGAGGGTGGGGGGAGGGGGAGGTGAGAAAGAAAAGTGGGGTGAAAATTGTAGCTTCCAAACAAATGGACCTATTAGGCCGTGGTTTTTTTATGTTTGAAAGCTGGGGTAAACAATATGATTCATAGCTATAATTAGGGGATGAAGGGGGGGGGGGGTCCGAATCGTAGCTTTCGAGCGAATGGACCGATTTAGCCGCAGTTTATTATGTTTGAAAGCTGAGGTAAACGAGATGGTTCTTAGCATACTGCAAGTCGTTGTTCTGTACAAATGCTCTCCCGCATGTTCGTATTTTGTTTCACTATATCTTCCTTAATCAATTTATGAATTTCTAGAAAAGTTTCCTTCAACTACATAAAATAAGTTTGTTTTTTTTGTAGAAAGTTCTGCGTAATGATTAAATTCACCGCGGCTTTTTCTTTAATGTGATTTTCTATACAAATTGATCGACAGTGAGCTAATGCAATTTGCATATCAAAGTCGAAATCAGAATCGTCGTCTGATGAGCTATCTAATAAATCTAATAGTGAAACCGTATTACTCATATTTTATCATTCTGTGAAAAAGAAAGCGGTGAAGAAATACGTGTGGCACGTAGGACGGCCTGCGAGCGAATGAATAATTTCAATATATTATCGTATCTTAACCGTGTGTGATACGCTAAGATGCTATAATATTTAATATGCAGATATCTTAACATCAAATATTATAGTATCTTAATCGTCTGTGATGCCCTTATCGCTCGATATCTTAAAAAAGATACTGTAAGATGCAAATATATATTATCTTCGCCGTTTGTGATGGTTCATATAAATTGTATATATCTTAGTCGTCTGTGACGCCCTTTAACGGCCTCCACGTCACAGGTTTGAACTAGTGCGGGGACCACTGGCAAAACCGTATTTTGTATTTTTCTTTTTTGTAAATACTTTGGTGTTTACAGGATTCCGTACATGAGAATGAAAGAACTGAGCCCTTATAAGATCACTCGTGTGTCTATCTGCCTGTCCGTCTATCAGAAGTTCTTTACGTATAGATCACAGGAAAACGTTTAACCTTTTGGGGGCCGGCGTCCTCCTCCGGCTTAACAATACAATAAGCTATGACGGTCACGTGACTAACTACCGGCAGCAGGTATTACGGCAGGTTTCGGGGGGTTAATTGCTGAATTATTACGATTAGAATATTTCAAATACTGTTCTAGAAAGCTATTGAACGTAGCAATAAGGGTATGTAAAAATAATATCATATAATTTTTTTTTTTAAACCGCAGTTAGATTCGAAAAAATATATTAAATTTATGTAACATTTATATATCATCATCATATTATATATCATTTTATAGATAAAACAATAAAGAACCAGGAAAAAATACTTAACAATGATAAACTATCAAAAATATACTCACGTAAACCATTTCCCGCCAATTTCACGCAAAAACGGCCCGTTTTGTTTATATTCACTTATTTTTTCATAAAACACTATTTTATAATCACAAAAACTGTTATAATATGTTCCTTATAGTATTATTAAACGCAATAACACAAAATACAACCATAAAATCACTAAAAACAACACAAATATAGAATCACATAAACTAACTACACGTTCGATGACCTTGCACTGGCAGTTTTGACTTTCAACTGTTTGTAGTGCTTGTACTTACATAAAATGTTCTGACATCGAACGATTTTGTCAACCAATTACATTCATTGGTTCAAGCTCCATTCATTCATATATAACATTCATAGGAAACTCTATTCTAAGTTAATAAAAACAAGGCTTATAGCCGACCGCATACGGGTGGGCGCTCGGCTTCCAACGGACCAGTTGCGCACCGCCCACCCGTGGGCGCTCGGCTTTTCAGAGTGAAGTATATGGTCTTACTCGTAACATGGTAAATCAGTCAATGTTGTTCGATAATATATTCATCGAACGGAACCCACTTAACGCGAGTTCAACACGCACTTGTCCGTTTTTTGAGGCAATTGCAGTGATCAGGCTTTAGTTATCACTTTTCTTCATCTGTAGGGATATTGTGTTAATATAATGACAGTGATAATGCAAATTAGTTTATTATACATACTTGCAGTTTATTATTTTTTGGTTAAAGGCACAAACATTGATCGCTCTTTCTTACAATAAGTCAGAAAAGTACGAGTATCAAACAGACATTTTGTTTCAAAACTCCTTCTATGATTTTGAGTTAGCCCGTCCAATGTTGTTTACGCAAATGTCTTTTAAAGTTGTTAAATACGCGCGATTGGTGTGGTGACGGTTTACGTATAACATGGCAGTATGTGGAAACAGTGAAATAAATATGATATCTGACTTCACTCTTTGACTCAATTATCTTTTGGCGTGAATACGTCTATAAAATTCCAATTGATGATAACGAAATCGGGGTATACAGTTTGGTGTTGCAGATCCATATCTATCATCGATACCATAAATTTTATTACATCACTCGATAGCTAAAGGATTAAAGAATTTAATGCGTTGAGTGAGGACTGTGTCGCATCGCGCGGAATGGAGGGGGAAGCATTTCATAATTGTTTTTGTACATTTTCAGGCTAGCTTCATCCCTGCTACAGCAATCCGCATCGTCGAAGGCATCCGAAGAGATCCAGACTTCTATCAAGGAGGTGACTTCAGCGATCGTGCACTACGTGTCGGGACTCGAACCTGCGAACGGAGACCTCGATACCGCCACGCCCTCACCTCGGTCCAGTCAGAAACTGTACTGGCTGGAGAGCTCTTTTGTTGGTGAGTTACAGACTTAGAAAAAATTGGCTACATGTTTAAGAGGGTTTTATGAAATTCCAAATAATTAAGGGAATCTTAGAAATGCTGGACTAGAAGTTCATAAGCGAGAGTAGATATTCAATCAATAAGACATTTACTTTAAAAAAAAGTTTTAAGATGTATAACAGATGGCGTTGTACCTACTCTCAACTGCAAATAATTTACACTCAGGATCACTATAATCCACTAGGCTGTTATTTAGGCTTAGAGAATTGGTTATCTTAGAATTAATCAAGACCTGACCACGCAGAATTCTTACATCTAAATAATTTAGGAATAAAAATTATCTTCATAAACATTTCGTCATTTCCAGGCACGAAGCCCCTGGAATCGCCACAGACGCCCCTGGTAGTAACCGAGGCGCTGCCGCCGCCGCACCCCCGACCGCCGTCGTCCCTGCGACTCGAGCACCGCGCGGCGCCCGGTGAGCGAGCGTGACCACCCACGTTACACTGCAGGCTCGATAGCCGACCACAGACACATTCCCAAACAAATGCGGCAATGCACATTGAACGCAAAATTCACACTCCACGACTTCACAATATAATATGAGGCTCCATGATTTGCATTTACGCGTCGACATCCAACCTGCAGTGTCATTGTTAATTTTATGTTACGTTTAATATTCGTGCGTTAATTTTTGTGCTGTTCTATGTATTTTAGTTCTTGTGAAATGGCGTCTCCGGATTCCATTTGTGAATTTTATGTAATAGAGCTTTATAGACTGTGTTTAAGACTCAGGACCATTATTTTTTGTGAAATTCATATGCACTTTTCGACTTCGATTTCTGTACTTTTTTGTGAAAGTGTTTTTAATTTTGCAATGTTAAGCACTGGCTTGTAGTACGCTTACGAGTGTATGTGAATCACGCAACACAGCTTTTTATAATACGGACGGTAGTTTTAATTTATTTCAATGTTGCCTGTTCGAAAAAATAAATGGCAACTTCTTCTACTTTAAAGTTATTTGTTTATATACGTAGGTATGTATTATTTAGAATATTATTAATTATATTGTTAATTCGATCTAATTTCTGCATTTTCTAATAAAATGTGTTACTCATTAAAAATAATATAAGTGAATTATTCATGTTGACTATTGATTTACCATTATCAGACATCAATTTCTTCATGTATTCTTTGTCAATTTATAAGATTATAATATTGATTGAGTCAATAATTAAGATATAAGTTATCTAGAACTATTTGCCATAACATTTTACATAAACAACATGAACCAGCAGGCTCCTTAGGTAATTATTTCATTTGATGTACAGATTAAATTATTTTGTTTCGTTTTTTTTAAATCATTTTAGTAGGTATAGTATACCTATGTGCTAGTTTTACTTTAGCATTTCTGTACATACAATTTTATGTTGCTCTTATTTTGTTTTTAGGTGCTAAATATTAGGTAATTTCATTTTGTCAATAATATTTGTGTTTGTTTAAATTTGTAACGTTTTGTAGGTACAATAAAGCTTTAATAAGTCACAAAATGATTCAAAGAAAGCATTTAATATTGCTTAAATCACTGTGTCTATTATTTAATATTTGTTTATTTTTTTCTTATGGCAACAGTTATCAGAACCAAAAAGTGGTGGTGACATGTGACAAACGGTCTGGAATCTAGTATACTTCAAATTCCTTCTACGTAAATCACCTCGTAATTTATGTTGGGGCAATAACATGCTTCTAAGTAAATTATACAGGTTCTGATTAGGTTAGAAAATAAATTCAGGATTGCGTTCAAAATTCGCACCGACGAAATATTCGAAATTTTACCTAACGAATTTTTTAATATTTGAAAATCAGCTTCCGTCTATTGTCTATGACAAAATGCGATAGGACTGTTAGTTTTATTGCATTGAAAATTGCGCCTTCCCTACTTTTTTTGGTAAATTAATATTATTACCATGTAGCTCTCTAGATATTTATGAAATTCCAATTTACCATTGAAAAGTACCTAAAAGAATGTTAAATCTATGTTGCCAGTAGGCAATATAATTGTACTAAGTTAAAGAATCTCGGTAGGTACCTTATGTTACAAAATAATGTTACATCATCGAAGACTTGCTTAACTACCCAGCTATCTTCGTCGTATTTATCTTTTCGAAAGTAATTGTAATCTACGTTTAGTTATAGTAGTGGTTAGTAAAATATATTCATATTATTTTAAATGTTTTGTTTTATTTTATTTTGTGCCGTGTACTGCTTTATTTATGTTTAAATGTTATCACGGGGCTTAAAATTTGATTGTCTCTAACAAACAAAAGCTACCAAAATGGCTTTCCTTTTTATAATATATTTTTATGTTATTTTATTTAAAAACACCTAAGATTTACTCATAAATCCACAATCAACATAGGTAACATAAAAACACTCAACCAGGTTAAGGCAAAAAATAATACCTATGGTTACGAAATACACAAACCAAAATAAGAATGTAGGTACTTAATAATAAGATAGGTATCTACCAGCCAAAACTTTACAGCTAGCTGCATCAAACGGTAAGTTGTTTTCACGTCTTTATTCGTAGTTGAAAATGTTTAAATATTTTCCTCGCATGTTAAATAGTAGCCTAGTTTCCACTTTACTTCCCGAGCCCGCTAATTCGCTTCGAATATAAAATCCTGTATTTCGATATTAAAATGTCCTATAATAATGTCCAATCCCATGTGACCCCTGTTCTTGCAGACTGGCAAGAGTCCCAGCGATCTCTGAACCTGTGTATCTCGAGGCCGTCTCCTGGCTCCACGACCTTGGAAGACGTTCTGGATTCTCTGTTGGGCCTACCGTCGCAGCCGGCGAGGATATCCACACCTCAGCCCAGCCCTAGGAAATCTAGCAGCCCTTATTACTTGATGGGTGGAAAGGTACCTAACTAGACAAGTTTTTAGCCCAACCCTAGGAAATCTAGCAGCCCTTATTACTTGATGGGTGGAAAAGGTACCTAACTAGACAAGTTTTTAGCCCAGCCCTAGGAAATGTAGCAGCCCTTATTACTTGATGGGTGGAAAGGTACCTAACTAGACAAGTTTTTAGCCCAACCCTAGGAAATCTAGCAGCCCTTATTACTTGATGGGTGGAAAAGGTACCTAACTAGACAAGTTTTTAGCCCAGCCCTAGGAAATCTAGCAGCCCTTATTACTTGATGGGTGGAAAGGTACCTAACTAGACAAGTTTTTAGCCCAGCCCTAGGAAATGTAGCAGCCCTTATTACTTGATGGGTGGAAAGGTACCTAACTAGACAAGTTTTAGCCCAACCCTAGGAAATCTAGCAGCCCTTATTACTTGATGGGTGGAAAAGCTACCTAACTAGACAAGTTTTTAGCCCAGCCCTAGGAAATCTAGCAGCCCTTATTACTTGATGGGTGGAAAGGTACCTAACTAGACAAGTTTTTAGCCCAGCCCTAGGAAATCTAGCAGCCCTTATTACTTGATGGGTGGAAAGGTACCTACTAGACAAGTTATTAGCCCAGCCCTAGGAAATGTAGCAGCCTTATTACTTGATGGGTGGAAAGGTACCTAACTAGACAAGTTTTTAGCCCAGCCCTAGGAAATCTAGCAGCCCTTCATACTTGATGGGTGGAAAGGTACCTAACTAGACAAGTTTTTAGCCCAGCCCTAGGAAATCTAGCAGCCCTTATTACTTGATGGGTGGAAAGGTACCTAACTAGACAAGTTTTTAGCCCAGCCCTAGGAAATCTAGCAGCCCTTATTACTTGATGGGTGGAAAGGTACCTAACTAGACAAGTTTTTAGCCCAGCCCTAGGAAATCTAGCAGCCCTTATTACTTGATGGGTGGAAAGGTACCTAACTAGACAAGTTTTTAGCCCAACCCTAGGAAATCTAGCAGCCTTTATTAATTGATGGGTGGAAAGGTACCTACTAGACAAGTTTTTAGCCCAGCCCTAGGAAATCTAGCAGCCCTTATTACTTGATGGGTGGAAAGGTATCTAACTAGACAAGTTTTTAGCCCAGCCCTAGGAAATCTAGCAGCCCTTATTACTTGATGGGTGGAAAGGTACCTAACTAGACAAGTTTTTAGCCCAGCCCTAGGAAATCTAGCAGCCCTAATTACTTGATGGGTGGAAAGGTACCTAACTAGACAAGTTTTTAGCCCAGCCCTAGGAAATCTAGCAGCCCTTATTACTTGATGGGTGGAAAGGTACCTACTAGACAAGTTTTTAGCCCAGCCCTAGGAAATCTAGCAGCCCTTATTACTTGATGGGTGGAAAGGTACCTACTAGACAAGTTTTTAGCCCAGCCCTAGGAAATCTAGCAGCCCTTATTACTTGATGGGTGGAAAAGTACCTACTAGACAAGTTTTTAGCCCAGCCCTAGGAAATGTAGCAGCCCTTATTACTTGATGGGTGGAAAGGTACCTACTAGACAAGTTTTTAGCCCAGCCCTAGGAAATGTAGCAGCCCTTATTACTTGATGGGTGGAAAGGTACCTAACTAGACAAGTTTTTAGCCCAGCCCTAGGAAATCTAGCAGCCCTTATTACTTGATGGGTGGAAAGGTACCTAACTAGACAAGTTTTTAGCCCAGCCCTAGGAAATCTAGCAGCCCTTATTACTTGATGGGTGGAAAGGTACCTAACTAGACAAGTTTTTAGCCCAGCCCTAGGAAATCTAGCAGCCCTTATTACTTGATGGGTGGAAAAGGTACCTAACTAGACAAGTTTTTAGCCCAGCCCTAGGAAATGTAGCAGCCCTTATTACTTGATGGGTGGAAAGGTACGTAACTAGACAAGTTTTTAGCCCAACCCTAGGAAATCTAGCAGCCCTTATTACTTGATGGGTGGAAAGGTACCTAACTAGACAAGTTTTTAGCCCAGCCCTAGGAAATGTCGCAGCCCTTATTACTTGATGGGTGGAAAGGTACCTAACTAGACAAGTTTTTAGCCCAGCCCTAGGAAATGTAGCAGCCCTTATTACTTGATGGGTGGAAAGGTACCTAACTAGACAAGTTTTTAGCCCAGCCCTAGGAAATCTAGCAGCCCTTATTACTTGATGGGTGGAAAGGTACCTAACTAGACAAGTTTTTAGCCCAGCCCTAGGAAATCTAGCAGCCCTTATTACTTGATGGGTGGAAAGGTACCTAACTAGACAAGTTTTTAGCCCAACCCTAGGAAATCTAGCAGCCTTTATTAATTGATGGGTGGAAAGGTACCTAACTAGACAAGTTTTTAGCCCAGCCCTAGGAAATCTAGCAGCCCTTATTACTTGATGGGTGGAAAGGTACCTAATTAGACAAGTTTTTAGCCCAGCCCTAGGAAATCTAGCAGCCCTTATTACTTGATGGGTGGAAAGGTACCTACTAGACAAGTTTTTAGCCCAGCCCTAGGAAATCTAGGAGCCCTTATTAATTGATGGGTGGAAAGGTACCTAACTAAACAAGTTTTTAGCCCAGCCCTAGGAAATCTAGCAGCCCTTATTACTTGATGGGTGGAAAGGTACCTAACTAGACAAGTTTTTATCCGGTGTCTAGAGCTCAGCAATAAGACATAATCGAAAGTGCTAACAAACCCGACTGCGAACAAAACTTAAAAGAGGCAAAAATTTAAGTGATAATGGTTGCTAACCAACTTTAAATCGTTATAGTTCCTAAATGGTCCTCCGAAATGAAAAATTATAAGAGAAACCTAAAGAAGATTTTCAAATACCCCATTTAACATAATGAGTAACGTGCAGTCGAGTTAAAATACATCCCCTTTTTAAGGAAATGTTGTGCTTATAAACATGGATATGCATAAGAAAGAAGTCTATAAAGCTTGGAACTAGATATATTCAAAAAAAAAAAAACAAAAAACAGCAACTTATAAGCTAGATGAGCATGCTTTAAGATTCTTCCTAAAGATCCACCTGCTTAGTTGAAGAAATCATTATTGGATAGAACACACTATAATATTTCTAGGCTGATGACAGATATCTATGATCCAAATGGCAAGCTCATCTAAAATCGCCAAGACACAGATTCCCTTACCTTCCCAGAGCCCCCGGTACGAGCAGCTGGCCAGCAGTGGCCACAGCAGTGCTTCCCCTGCGTCCCGCTTCTACAGCACCCCCAGCGAAGGCCCCAGCTCCGTGACAGACCCGAGCCCCGACCGGGACCGACCAGGTAGGAACGATATGTAAGTCAGGCCGTTCCAATTTTACTTATACCTTTTCAATCTGTTCAGGTCACTTTACCAACGTTTTTGAAGCCCAAAATTCTACGGCCCATGGCTTTCGAGGCGCACCTGGTCCGTTGGCTTCTTTGAAAACACTTGCGTAAAGTGGCGTTTAATGCAGACGAATTTCACGTACTCATGAATCACACTTAACATTTTAGACATCTCACACAAACCGCTAATGTACCTTTCTACTAAACTGTTACCTACGGACGTGAAAAAACAATTTTAGTTGACTGTGCTTGCGCTGTTAACTAATCTTATTAAGTTTGCCCCTGTATATAGGTGCACACTTTAAGTTTGTCCCTGTATATAGGTGCACACTTTAAGTTTGCCCCTGTATATAGGTGCACACTTTAAGTTTGCCCCTTTATATAGGTGCACAAATTTAAGTTTGCCCCTGTATTTAGATGCACACTTTACGGCAAATTTTTTCATGAGCATGTCAACCGAAAGCATGTTTGATGTTTTGATGCTTCTTTTTGTTTAAGTTGTAGGATGGTTCTGAGTCTCATTTCATGTTACTGTTCGTTTCGATCATGTCCCATGTGTTAATACATGATGTTTACTGTGACACTGTGATTTTCAGGCAAGGATTCAGTTGATAATCCCGCGGTGATGCAAGAGTCGAGGCGGCCGCGGTCGGCGCTGGGCGAGCACTCCCGTCGGAGGAGTGAGCCTTTCGCGCAGCACAGCGGGTCGCTGGACCGCCGCACCAGCCTCGACGCCGCCGCCCTGCGCCCCGCCGACTCACACCTTACCCACCATGACTCCAGAATCTCCCTCGCTTCCTTGCAAACAGAAAACAGCACAGACGACGCGTTCGTCAAATGCAAATACCCCAAGTGCACATCTCGTGCACCACTAGCTGACGCCAAAAGACATTATAAGACATGCCACAACTGCACGACCACATACTGCTCAAAAGAATGCCGTAGAGCGCACTGGGAGAAACATAGAAAAGTGTGCTTGCACTCCCGAGCTAGCGCTCTGTGCAGGCAAATCATATCAGCGGCTAAGGAAGACGCGGATGCTCTGCACCAAATTAGCACGATAGCTCACAAAGGCTACCTCGCGCTCGGCAGGGGCGTCGTTAAAGTGTTCTTCACGAGTCCCAAGTCAGCAGAGAAGTTCACGACTCACGGCTTCCAGTATCTCAGCGAACCGGAGTTCGTAAAGTGGACATCTCTCCAGCCTAACGAAATGGGCGTAGAACTGTACACCGAAGTGGTCAAGCTGTGCAAGTCTTACAACCCCGAGACGAGGGTAATTTTATACGTGGCTGTGTGTATTATCAGTGAAGTGCCGACGAAAGGTGCCGTTAAATGGGAGAGACAGATGGTGTCGCGATGCGCGAAGCTACGCCTCAGTAAAAGCGTATCGGCCGTTATAAAAGAGCAAAATCGGAGGCGACAGAGAAGAGACAGCAAAAGCTCTACTGACGACAGAGAAACGCTGATATTGACTTCTAAGCTAGTCAATGCAGCCGATAAGAACGCAGCGACGACTCACAAGTTTCGAGAAATATGCTTCCATAACATATCGCAGCAGTTGGAAAGTAGAGGGGTCAACCTAAAGAAGCATTTTCCGGAAGTCTACTCGAGATTGGGGGCGTATGTCGACGGGACGAGCGATAGGTTCATTCCCATGACTATTTACCCCAAGGATGTGACCAGTGGCAAGTCGTTCATGTGTATAATCATGCCGGACAGTGAGGTAGACAGTGGTACCCCGGTAGACGGTAAGGTCGTAACGGTAGATGTAGGCGTAGACCGGTCGCGACACCAGCTTTCCACTCCTATGTGAGAATTAGTAAATATATTTAATTAGGCAGATGCTTATAATTATTGGCAGATAATAAAAGTAATTCCTTGTGAACACAAACAATTGTTATTAGGGTTATCGAGAGATGTACCTTTGGTAAATTGTATGCCAATGCCATGTTAAAACCATATTTTTTATCTACATTTGCTGAATCTCAGTCATTGTAAAAAGATTTAGCAATAAGTAAAGACGTTCTTATAGTGACTTATGAAAAATCTGGCAAAACAGTAGGTATCAATTAATCAAAAATAAACAAGGTCTTTTTGGTTTGGTTTTTAATACCATGGTTTTGAATGCATGAACCATTAAAAAAGTTGCTGTTTTTAGGATTATCCAAGTAAATAGTAAAATTTATATACGACACAATAATATTTATTGATATGTATGTGACGCCGTTAATAATTTATAACTACCTGCATATTTAGTTTATGGAAGTTAACTTTATACAACAATATTTTATTTAAATGTGTAAATGCAATTTTAGTTATTATTAAGTATAATTATTGAAGTGTTTCAACTCTTTGACAATAGTTTATTAAATAAAATATATCGCAAAGCCAATAAATGGCACAAAAAGGGATAAGTATAATAAAATTAATTATGTACTTAATTAATAAGATTTTTTAAAGAGAATGCTTTTAATATTCACAAAAGTATAATTTTTATACTAAAAAATGTATTATGCTTAAAAATATGCAGTGAGCTGTGGGAAGTAAATTTTAAAACGTTTAATGTTTGGTCTTACTAGATAGAAAATCAACTTTTTAGTAAAATCGTTTTTATTATCTATGTAATTGTTGTTAATGTCGATTATCCCGTATGCTGACTACTGTTAGGTAACAATGCCTTCATTTTGTATTAAAACCTTCCATCAATAAAGGTTTATCAATGCAACTTATAAGATAAATGAGGAATTATTGTGACGTGAAGAGAAATACAACATTCCAGTAACATTTTCCCGACATTCCGTTTTAATGTGTGTGCGTGTACTATAATTTATTCTGTGGTGTGGCACAAATTTACAATATTGTTATATTATTACAAAAAAAAAGTGCCAATAATAACATCAATAAAAAAACATACCAAATCATGCATAATCCTCGATTTCATTATTTTATCTGCGATTACTTGTTTCACGCTTACCTACAATAATTACAACGATTGCTAAAACATTTTTAATAAAAAAATACCCTGATGACAAGGGTTGTTTGTTACTATGTATTACTTAATAACGCTCATAAACATTTTTCTAATATTCTATATAAATAATTTAGTCGTTTTTGAACTAATCTACTATACCTACCTAAAGCCTGTAAAGATATATTTCATACATAAAATATTATAGGTATTCATAATGTTGCCATATCAATTGTTTTTCTTAGTCTGGAATACAGATTTTTATCTAGTTGTCCTTTTATGTATATCGAATAAACAGCCCAGCTAAATATAATGTGTTTGTGTTTAATTTCTACTGCGTATTACAAACCTTGAAAATGTTATAATTAGGTATTTAATTATGTTTTTGTGAACATAACCTAGGTAGCAAAGCCTTAAAGCCATCAAACTATATCATTCTTTCATAATAATATATTGGTACGAGTATGCCGTAGCGATATCGTAAAATTGATCATTTCATGAAATGGTTGACGACATCATGAAAAATATCTATTTATTGAAATTATTGTAAACATCATGAAATGGTTTGGCCAGATCAATGAATGATTAGCGTTTGACGAAATGAACAGCTAAACACATGGTTACTTCATGATATGGTCAAACATTACCTAGTGATAATATCGTAAAATAGTTACATTATGTAATCCTCCGCTAGAGGTGCTATGCGAAAGCCCGACTTGGCCGTGATCTCAGACCAAATATTATTAAAGTATAGACCGCGGCTATAGCCCCGCCGCCTCGGTGCGAATCGTATGCAGATGTGCTATAGCTACGTACATCGATGTATAGATCACGAGTAGGGATGCCTGCAAGCGTTCGCGTGCATCTCAATAAAGAGGACGATACGTCACGACGGCTACGACGGGCACGGCGTCTACCTATACTGGCTTATAGAAATACAAAAACCTCACAGTTTCCTTTAGTAATAATATTATAAATTCGAAAGTTACTCAAAGTTCTGCTTGTTTCCTTTTCACGACCAAATGACTGAGCTGATCTTGAAAAATTTGGTATAAATATAAATGAAAACATGAGGAAGAGCCTACGCTACTTTTCTCCACCGTCATTAATTCTCATCGCGGTTGATACAGCGGGATGCAGCTAGTAATACAGCAAAATAGTGAATAGAAAAAAACGAACTTAAATCATAAATATAGTAATTTGATTTATATTTTTAGATTGAAAAATTAAACAAATAACATACGTTCGAACGGTCACACTCCGCTCGAACGCAGATCAAGGACTGTTAGCGCTTGCCGGTTGATAGCGACGTTGTTCTGCAGCCCGATTCCATAACTTGGCTTCAATCGGATTATCACTTTTTTCATAGCAAATTCGACTCTATCGCAAGGCATTAGTGGCTGCGATACTGAGAATTCGATTGAAGCCAAGTTATGGAATCGGGCTGCTGGCCTGCAGTGCAATTACGTAATGTTGATCATATCGGTTTCGAGCCGTCAAATTCATTAGTGCCTTGCAATAGAGTCGATTTTGCTATGAAAAAAGTGACAATCTGATTGAAGCCAAGTTCTGTGGTCGGGCCCCTGTGCCTACTGTTCGCACCCGAGTAAACGCGCTCCATAATAATGTATTCTCCTAGGCCGCGATAGGTTAGAAAGCGAAAGCGTGTTTTTTTAGCCTTGAAAACCTATCAAAAAATCTATTAAACACTTTTAGTATCATGAAAACTCTACATTAATGACATTCAATGATATGGCGAAACTTGGATTGAAATATCATTAAACGTTGATGTTTCAACGATATGGTCAGTTTTAGCTGGCCATTTCATAAAATGATCAGTTCTACGCATATCGCTACGACATAGACATTCAAAGTAAATGTAAATTTAAAAAATCCTAATAATAATGTAAACAATATAAGATGAATAGATACTTACATAAATAATTTTTCAATTTATTTAAAAAGTTCAAGCGCATTAAGTATCGTTCGTGAATGTATGTATGTTTCTCCACGTATTTCTCAGAAACTGCAAGTCTGATTGCAATAATCATTTGTGTAATTGTTTTAGTATTTTTCAACTTAGGGAATGGTTCAGTTTTAATCCAAATCGGTTTAGTAGTTTAAAAGATATTGACTGAAATGTTTCTTGTAGGAATTAAGTAGGTACCTACTTACTTTATTTTTCTTACTTTCGGGTACAGTTCGCGAGGCGTAAGCTAAACTTTGCATTTGTGTGAGTGTACATAGATAGTGTGCATCCTTTGCTTGGTTTAAACCGGTTTAAACTGTTTTTTGGCAACCGGCCTGAGGCGCGGTGCGTCCCTCGCGCGACGTAACTCCGCCGCGCACCTTCCACACCTATTGTACTGGTAGCAGCGTGTTTAATTCTTAATATTTTGTTTTTGTGTTCGATATATTAGTAAAATGGCTGCCAACACAAATAAACGAAGAATACGAAAACCTTTAAATAGCAAATTAAAATATTTTTTGTGTAATTTAGATAGTTATTTTAAGGCGGGCTTCTAGCACATTTGAAGGTTTTAAAACCTCTGTAAATCGACTAAAATATAAGAAAAAAAATAAAAAAAATATGTTTTATTAAATTTGAATATACACTCTAGAAATTGTAAATTATAGAAACGTGATTGAGAATTGTTGGATCGATAAAAAATAATTCCAAAGATGACTCTAAATCAGTATTTAAAAAGTGTACTGTTAAGTGATAATAATAATAAAATAATTCAGATTGGAACTGAAAATAAATATTATATATTAAATAAATATAATAGATACTTATACCTATATCTATCGAAAATAGGTATGTAAATACTTGAAAAGTTGTAAGCAGGTTATTTATTTTTTATAATAATAATTATTAGGTAAGTATTTTGATTTTTAATTATGTAGATAAAAGTTTGTTACAAAAAAATAACAAAAAATACTTACCGATACTTAATCAATTACCTAACTCATTTATTTACAGTATATAGACAGTATATGATTTACGTTGACGACCTAATCATTTTTTACGCAAGCATGCCACAGTATAAAATAGTACAGTAGGTAAGATTTTCTGAACAGATTGAGTTACTTAGTTAAAATTATTTGCTCAATTACCCCAAAATAATACTTGGGTCAGTAATTCAGTATAAAACGATGGGAAATGAAAAAGTAGTGTAGTAAGTTCGCCAGTTCTTTGCCAATTGCTAGTAAAGGTGTTGTTTTTAAATTTTATGTATGACTGAATATGCACATTTCGCCAGTTTTCGACCCTAAATCCAGTTTCGTCCACCTGCTGACTAGTTTTCAACCAATCACTGAAATCAAGGATAAAGTAGAAACAATGTTTTGATAGACGTAGGTAATTAACAAGTAAAAATTGTTATAAAAATACAAAAAACCCGACTGGCGTGCAGGCGTGGGGCGCGGAACACATGACGCAAACGTATGCTCATGCTCGTGTTTTTGCTTTTCAGCCACGCTAGCGGACGGACCTGCAAAAATGATAATAATATAATTTTAACGTTTCATATTTACTAACATATTTTAAAATAATAGTTGCAATTGCAATATTGGACTATAATACTAACGTGAAAAGTCTAAAATTGAAAATTTTGTAAGAAGCTTAAAAGACATTTGCTACTATTGAATGGTCCTTTAAAGACCTTAATTTTTATACCTCACTCGATATGTTTGGATCATTGTATGTTCAGTGGAAAATACAATATTTCAGCTGTATGCCGTCATATTAGTTTTCTTGACCCTTTATATATTCTTTAGCACTCTCATGATTAATACGAATCCAATGATACCTCATTTATCAAAATCCATCAAGGCGTTTAGGCAAAAATTTAATCTCCTAAGTCACGCCACTGAGTACGGTCTTCAGCTCTCCTCATCCATTTTTTACCAGCCGCTTTTCACGGGTCGTTACTCCACCTGGCCACAGAGCTTCCTACATCACGAGCTTCGTTCATGTGTTCTAGAATGGACCTACAATTCATATATTCCCATCCTCCATACAATATCATCTTGCAGCAATCTGGCAGTTTGGATTTGGACAGCAGAACCAACCAGCGATTCATGGAGAAGGAGGGATTCTTTATGATGAAATCCTTTTTCAAGAAGCACCCGTCCAGGAAATGGACGTGGATGAACCCGGGCGGTCATAAGCACGAGATAGACTTCATTTTGACGACCAATAAGCATATAGTCAATGATGTCTCTGTGATCAACAGGATTAAGACCGGCAGTAATCACCGCATGGTAAGAGGCTCATTGAATATCAACGTAAAGCTGGAGAGGTCTCGTTTGATGGGATCTAGTCTTCGCCCAAGTCCTGCCCAAATCCAAAACCCCGAGAGCTTTCAGTTGGAGCTCCAAAATCGCTTACCGAATGCGATACAGTGGATGAACTAAACAAGGGCTGATAGAAGTTGTTCACGCGGTCGGGTCGGAGTTCTTTATGACCCACCGCAAAAATAGAACACATAAACTCTCTAAGCATACACTCAAACTTATGGCAGAACGAGGCGAGATAAGGCTGCAGTCTTCAGTGGATATGTCAAGTTACAGCTTGCTTAATAAACAGATCTCCAAGTCGATGCGACACGATTTGCGTTCCTATAATACTACTTGTATTAAGAACGCAATAGAGTGGAACCAGGGCTCAAAAGTGTTCGCAAGAGATCTGTCTATTGGGCAAAGCCCGTTGACGAAGATGAAAACCGACAGTGGCAGCATCGTTTCTTCGAAGCCAGAGATATTGAGTGAGCTCGAGAAGTTCTATGGACAATTATACACCTCATCGCGTAGTCCTCCTAGCACGACTAGTGATGCAAGAGCCCATTTGACCCTACATTATACCGAAGATATCCCGGACGTCAGTCTATATGAGATCAGAATGGCTCTCAAACAGCTTAAGAGCAATAAGGCACCAAGGGAGGACGGAATTACGGCAGAGCTACTGAAAGCGGGTGGAACACCGGTACTTAAAGTCCTTCAGAAGCTGTTTAACTCCGTCATCCTCGAGGGTACTACGCCAGAGGCATGGCACAGGAGCGAAGTGGTTTTGTTCTTTAAGAAAGGTGATAAAACCCTCTTGAAGAATTATAGGCCCATTTCACTGCTGTTTTCGAGAGTAGTTACAAACCGTCTCGCTCGTAGATTTGACGACTTTCAGCCTCCCGAACAAGCTGGATTCCGGAAAGGCTTCAGCACCGAAGACCACATCCATACGCTCCGGCAGATTATACAGAAGACCGAAGAGTATAATCGCCCACTTTGTCAAGCGTTTGTGGATTACGAGAAAGCCTTTGATTCAGTTGAGACCTGGGCAGTACTACAGTCATTACAGCGGTGCCATATTACCTACCGGTACACCGAAGTGTTGAAGTGTTTGTACAGCAAGGCCACCATGACAGTCCGTCTTCAGGATCAGAGCATTCTATCCAGGTGCAAAAAGGGGTGAGACAGGGAGACGTTATTTCTCCGAAACTGTTCACATCTGCACTGGAAGATATATTCAATCTTCTGAACTGGAACGGATATGGTGTTAACATCAATGGCGAATGCATCACTCACCTTCGATTTGCCGATGATATAGTCATAATGGCAGAAACCCTGGAAGACCTAAGCACAATGCTCAGTGACCTCAATATTGTTTCCCAACAGGTGGGTCTAAAATGAACATGGGTAAGACGAACATCATGTCAAATGCCCATGTAGTACCCATGCCGGTTTATGTTGGGAACGATATTATCGACGATCCAACTGGGTAGATCCAACTTCGACAAAGTGGTCAACCGGCGAATCCAACACGGATGGGCAGCGTTCGGTAAATTACACCATATCTTCTCGTCGCAGATCAAGACGAAAGTTATAATCAGTGCGTGTTGCCAGTGATGACATACGGCACGGAGACGTGGTCGCTAACTATTGGTCTCATACACAAGCTCAGAGTTGCACAGCGTGCAATGGAGAGAGCTATGCTCGGTGTTTCGCTACGTGATGGAATCCGAAATGAGGAAATCCGTAGAAGAACCAAGGTTACCGACATAGCTCTCAGAGTTTGCAAGTTGAAGTGGCAATGGGCAGGCCATATAGTTTGCAGAACCGACAACCACTGGGAAATAAATGGCGGCTACGAACAAGCAAGCGAAGTGTGACCACCCACACGATGGACCGACGACATTGTAGCCATCGCAGGAAGTTGGTGGATGGAGGTGGCACAAGATCGATCCTCATGGCGCTCTTTGGGGGAGGCCTATGTTCAGCAGTGGACTTCTAAGGGATGACATGATATTGACTCTTCCTAAAAAGTGTAAGGCGTTTTTCAAAACTCTACAATTTACGCCAAGTGGCGTTTTTACGACCAACACCAGTGTGAACTCTATTTCGAACTTTAAGTTAGTCGAAGATGATTGTTGTGACTGAGTTTTAAGAAATAAAACTCTCACTAGTCTCTCGTTCTGTTATAGATAACTTATGAACCCTTTATTGCCAAGTCATCATTTCTTTTGCCATAGAGTTACAGATAGAGTCACAGTTACACATCCATCCTTTTAGTCTTCATCCACTATCCAAATCAGACGGTTGTCTCGAAAATCAATTATTATTTTATTTTATTCTTAATTCCTTTTTTTAAAAAGACTCAACCTAAGCGTCTCATAACATTTGGTGGCAGCGTAAAGGGATTTTTGAAGTCCCCGGTACCGTCTCCATCCCAAGTACGTGATACAAATCCCGTCATATATACGGGAATTCGACGCGATTCCTGTGCTGTGTAGTGCAAGTGCTGAAATATCTAAGTGACTCCATTGTGCATACCTGGATATCGGAGTGCACCGAGTTTAAACCCAGTTCATCGTGTAAAAGGCCCATTACTGCGCACTGCTTGTGCTGCAGTCGGTCTTCTCCAAGAACAACCAAAGCCATACCCACTGTCACGCACAACTTGGTGCTGTGACCGGTATTGGCCATCCGACGTGCGAGTACCTACACATCCGACGAGCGAGCATCCATTCGACGCGACGACGTGACGCGCCTTATCTATTCCTGCTAAATCCTACATATCGTGAGCGAACTTCGAAGTAATGATAGCTTTCGTTATCACTCTGTCCGTTCTCAAGTAAGTGATTCTTGGTCATTGCGAATCTCAAACTTTTCTTACTATTGTTTTATTAATTGTTTTTTGACACTTGTTGTTGTTTTAATAATTGTTTATTGTGTGAATTGCAATTGTAATTTATTCTAAACTCAAAATGGCTGAGAGTAGATCCCAAAGTCCAAAGCTGGAACAACCTCAAATTGCTGTAACGGACACGGAAGACGAGGCACTTTGTCCTCCGCCTTCTAGCATTCCCACAAGGTCCAGAAAAAAAAATAACACTGCGATCAACAAATTTGAACTTGACCTTTCGACTTTATTAAAATTCATAAAACCATTTGACGGATCTAGAGAAACATTGAACTCCTTTTTGGTCAACTGCAATAACGCCTATGATTTAGCCTCGGAAGCCCAAAAATATATTTTATTTAAATACATATTATGTCAACTGCAGGGCAAAGCACAAACCGCCTGCTCTGTTAAAGAGTTTGCCAATTGGATTCAACTCAAAGAGTTTCTCAAAACTCAGTTCAGCGAGAGGAAACACTATGCCCACTTACTCACCGACCTTCAGGAGTGTAAGCAACAAACTAACGAACCTGTGAGCCAGTACGCTTTAAGAATAGAAACTTGTCTCTCACAATTACTTACGGAAATATCCATTTCACATGGCCATAAGAGTAGGGAAATGATAGGATGCACAGCAGCCATGGAGGAATTAGCCCTCCATCATTTCCAAATGGGATTGATAACCCGTATATCAAACATCGTTAGATGCAAGTCGCCCGAAACGCTTAACGAAGCTGTGAACATTGCTATATCCGAAGAAAAAATACAACAATTTTTATTTAAACAGAACCCGTCTTTCTCACGTCAAGAAAGGCCAGGTACTTCAAGGCCAAATTTCTCAAGGCCGAATTTCCAACCTATGCGTAGAGATCAAAATCAGCGATTCCCTGCAAACGTTAACCAGCCTAGGCCCAATTTTTATCCCAATCGGCCTAATAACAATAATGATTCTTGTATTCCCGTCTGCAGATATTGCAAAACGCCAGGACATACCCTAGAACAATGCCGCAAACGCGAATACAATAATACCCGCTTTAGACTTGATCAAAATCAGTCAAGGACACCACAGCGTGTCCATTTTGTTTCTGATACCCCTGAAGACGAATACCCAGCTGAATCAGTAGAAGGTTATGACACCGTTGATGCTGAAACAAAAAACGAGTAACTGTCTCGTCCCAGTGTCGTACGGGACTTAACAATTTAAAAATCGACACCGTAAGCCTCAATAATAAACCTGAATTGACTCCGCTACATGGAGATAATTCAATAAATACGCAGAATCGCCGCAGACATCGCTACATGATGGTCTGCCAAAATCCACTGTATCCACGCAGAATACAAGTCTGCCAAAATCCACTGTATCCACGCAGAATGCAAATCTGCCTAAATCCACTGTATCCAAGCAGAATATGAATCTGCTAAAATCCACTGTATCCAAGCAGAATACGAATCTGCCAAAACCAACTGTATCCGCGCAGAACATGAACCTGCCAAGATCTTCTAAGTCCAATGTATTTGAGATTACCAATAACCCAGCTATAACGTTACTACCTCATGTACTGGTTGAATCTTCTGTATCTGACATTCCCTTAACCTTACTTGTAGACTTGTCCTCTGTAAGCCTGTTGAAACATTCCTGTATAAAAAGACAGCCTAAACTTGTGAAAGAAAAAATCCAATTAAAAGGTATTGATTCATTAGAAGAATCCATTGAAACCCGAGGTCATTTCAAAATTAAACTACAATTGCCGAAATCCAGCATATCACACCAATTCCACGTTATTGACAAAATACATTTACCTTATGATGGAATCATAGGTTCCGATATGCTCAACGCACATAGCTGCAACATCGATTACACTAATAATTTACTTCATCTTGGTAAATCATCCTTGAAATTACACTTTCATGATCCAGCATACTTAATTCCTGCAAGAACAGAAATAATTATCGAATGTTCTGCTCAAAATCCTCAAATAAAAGAAGGATTAGTCCTTGACCAGAAACTCACTAAAACCTTATTAGTCGCAAATTGTGTAGTGCGCGTTAAAGACAATAACAGAATAAACATATCCGTGGTAAATACCTCTGAAAAACCTGTAACACTGAAATCAAATCTTAACCTAAAACTTACCCCAATTGATCATTCTGAACTCAACAAAGCTCCCCAGGCTTTACATCCTGTAAATAATGTGAATGCTATAATCCCAGACACAGATACTTTCAAACGTACTGAAGAAGTATTAAGTCAATTGCGTGTTTCCCATCTCAACAGCGAAGAGAAAGAAGCTCTATACCAAGTGTGCTCTGACTTCTCTGATATTTTTCATTTGCCTGGAGAGAAAATAAGCTGTACCAATGCCCTGAAACACGAAATAAAAACTACCACTGACATTCCTATCCACACAAAATCATATAGATTCCCTGAAATCTATAAAAAAGAAGTCAAAAAGCAAATTGATCAAATGTTAGACCAGAACATTATTGAACCTTCTGACTCTCCCTGGTCCTCTCCGATATGGGTAGTCCCTAAAAAGCTCGATGCTTCAAACATCCAAAAATGGCGAGTGGTAATAGATTACCGAAAACTGAACGACGTCACAATCGGCGATACTTACCCTATTCCTCAGATCGCAGAGATCCTAGACCAGCTGGGGAATAGTAAATACTTCACAACCCTAGATTTAGCTTCTGGGTTCCACCAGATTCCTTTAAATGAAGCCGACAAATCCAAAACTGCCTTCAATGTCCCTGAAGGACACTTCCAATTTACACGGATGCCATTCGGGCTGAAAAATGCCCCTTCAACTTTTCAGAGGCTGATGAATACAGCTCTTTCCGGACTCCAAGGCATCCGCTGCTATGTCTATTTGGATGTTGTGGTCTGTTATGGTCATGATCTAAATTCCCAGATAGATAGCCTAGTAGCCATATTCAAAAAACTTCGCCAATTCAATTTGAAACTTCAGCCCGACAAGTGCGAATTTTTACGACGAGAAGTCGGATACCTTGGTCATGTTATTACAGAAAAAGGCGTAAAGCCCAATCCCGAAAAGGTTAAAGCAGTCACCCAATTCCCAATTCCAAAAACGGCAAAAGACATTAAATCCTTCCTCGGTCTTGTTTCGTATTATCGTCGTTTCATCCCTGATTTCTCAAAAACGGCTAAACCCCTCACCAACCTTTTGAAGAAAGACGTCCCCTTCAATTGTGAAAATCAACAACAGCTAGCATTTGATAACCTGAAACATAAGTTGACCACTGCTCCCCTTCTCATCTACCCTGACTTCACCCAACCATGCGTTGTTACATGCGATGCCTCAAACCACGCCATAGGCGCTGTCTTTTCCCAAGGACCCATCGGAAAAGACAAACCAATAGCCTACGCATCGCGTACCCTCAATAAAAGCGAAACCAACTACAGTACAACCGAAAAAGAGTTGTTAGCTGTCTTATTCGGATGTAAAACTTTCCGTCCCTACCTATATGGGAATAAATTTCAAATTGTAACGGACCATAGACCATTAAAATGGCTTTTCAACCATAAAGATCCCAGCAGCAAACTTCAACGTTGGCGTTTAAAGCTAGAAGAATATGAATACGAAATAGTATATCGAAATGGCAAACTGAACTCCGCCGCTGATGCTCTTTTCAGATATCCTGTGAACCCTGTTCTTCCTGAGAATCGAAATAATTTAAACCCAAATCCACTTGACGATACTAATCCTAGTACTGAACATTCATCGCAATCAACACCTCAGGAAATTGGTCAAGACACCCTTGACGAACTAATAAGACTGGACGAACTGATAAGCCCAGTGGAAGATAGAAACCTTGATTTCAGTCCTCTGGATCCTCCTACTCCCGTAGAACCTCCTACTGCCGTAGAACCTTCTATCCTCATATAACCATCCCAATTTGATCCACTTTCTGTGTTGACTGAAGCACGTCTTGAAATAGAATCAGATCCTCAACCTTCAACTAGTTGGCAAAATCCTGACAACTTACCTGCGTCTACATCCTCAACCCGTAATCCAGACACTCCTCCAGTACTTGACAACATACCTTTATCTGACGAAACCTATAATAAATTCTTAAAATCACCTACAAAATCATATAATACTGACATTACAGAACATAATGAAGACTGACTGATTGCTGAAAGGAGCACAAAAATTGATAATAATTCCTACCTCAATAGACATGGATGAATCCATGCCATATGTTCCAGAAGTACTCAACAATTGTCCAAACAACGAGCGCGATGAATTCCTGAAAAAATAAAGAGCCTTACATAACTATTTGCCTCTTACTATCGAAAATAAAACTTACCTTTTGTTATTCACGAAAGTTCACCATTTTGACGAACACTCGTATCCGGACATATTTGAATGCCTGCAATCTATTCGCGATGAAATAATCATGTCATATCCCACAGTAAATGAGATTAGCATTTCAGATTTTAGAAATCCTTTTGATAAACACTGCTTTGCAAAAATCTATAATATGTTGGCATATTTATTCGATGGCACCAATATTAAAATTCATATCTACCACAATAATATTATATATCCTTTGCTTAGCGAAATCCCTAAGATCCTAAAGGAAAACCATGACATCCCTATTGCAGGACATTTAGGATCCACAAGAATGCTAAACCGCATCAAGGAAAGATTTTCCTGGAAAAACATGCGCAGTGATATCGAGAATTACGTTAAAAAATGTCCATCATGCCAAACTAACAAAGCGTTGCGTAAAATAAATAGAGCACCGATGGTAATAACATCTACTTCTACGTCTCCATTCGAAAGGCTAGCCCTTGATATCGTAGGTCCTCTGCCTGAATCTGGCACGGCCAAACTTAAGTATATTCTGACAATGCAAGACGACCTTACAAAATTCTCATTAGCATATCCTCTTCGCAGTAACACAGCAGCAGAAGCAAGCGACTGTCTCCTTCACTTTATATCACTCTTTGGTATCCCAAAACATATACTCACTGATCAAGGCACCAATTTCACAGCAGAACTCTTTAAAAAAACGTGCGGGTTCTTAAAAATTAAACAATTATTTTCATCACCCTACCACCCACAAACGCAAAGTGCTTTAGAAATATCACATTCCACTCTTAAAGAATACCTTAAATCATATGCTAATGAAAATCAAGATAATTGGCCCCAGTATGTGTATACCTCCATGTTGGCATACAATACTGCTGTACATTCACCCACACACTATACACCATACGAGTTATTATTTGGGCATAAGCCCCATATCCCAGACTCAGTATATAATGATAACTCTAATACTACCTATCCTGATTATGTAAAACTTCTACAACACCGTATGAAACACGCACGTGATAAAGCCTTAGAATACATTCATAAATCTAAAGAAAATTCTAAAACCTATTACGACTCACATACTCGCCCTGTCGAGTACAAAGTAGGCGATTACGTTTTACTAAAAAACCATCTCAGAATACAAAGTCATACAAAGTCGTAAAAAATCATGGCAATCATACTTTATCTTTACTAATAAATAGACGCCATGTGAAACATCATTATGATGAAGTTAAACACGTGGATGTCCACGAAGTTCCACGCACTTAAAACATATTGTTTATTAGGATAATTAGTTAGGGTTAGTAGTTAGTAACTTCAATGTTTCTTTTCATTACAGCGTACTGGTCCAAGGTCACCATGAGTATGTTCAACCAATCAACTCGAGCTCCGGCATATACATTGATCCAATTGGTGAACTCAAAATTAACACTGAATACCTAGATATAGTAACTCCGTTAGACATTTCTTACATCGAACCTCATATTCAAAATATTAACTCGGTATTAGGCACAACACGCTTCTTATGCAATCAAATTGAAATTGAACTTGCAAGCAAGTTAGAATGTCATAACGTATTAGAGCCGCTAACAGTTAGATATAGTGATACTGTTACCGAGCATTCCTCTATTGCTCACCTTACAAGTAATAATAGGTTCAAACGTGGAGCATGGATAGGTGGTATAGGCACCCTATCCAAAACTATCTTTGGGACCCTAGACGAGAATGACGCTATTAAATATGACAATGCTATTCAAACTGTACAAATTGATGAGAAAAGACTGGGTTCATTAATTAAACAAAATATTTTGGTTACAACTTTTACTTTGTCTAAATTTAATGAAACTTTAAGTAAAATAAAAATTAATGAAGCCAGACTTAGTGAAAGTATCGACAATCTCTCTTTAAAATTAAAAACATGTCAGCAATTTCTAACGATTTAAAAATAAAGGCAAATATACATTCAATTTTAAACAGTTTGGAAGCCTCTGTCCTCACCTTATCATTTCAACTAGAGGACATAACAAATGCTATCATGTTTAGTTTTCAAAACATACTTCACCCAGCCGTGTTACCTCCCACGCAGCTATACCAAGAGCTTGTTGATAATTACAGATACCTACCTGCAGATCTTAAATTACCCGTGTCTTTAGAGTTAAGTCATATTCATATTTTAATGAATGTTTCGAATGTAATTTGTTATAGTTTAAACAACAGGATTGTTTTTATATTAAGAATACCTTTAGTATCACCTAAGGATTACAGCTTGTACCATAATATAGCACTACCAACTCCACATAGCAGTGTAAAACCGAACTCATTTAGTTTTATAGTCCCTAGCAGTAAATACATCGCAATGACCAAGGATAGGATAGGTGTTCCCAACTAAAGCGAACCCCAGTTGCGAAAGTGAACTAAGTACTATCAAACGTCATAAGTGCCCTACCAGTGCAGTGCCAAACCGATTTCATTTACGGACATTTAGATTTATGGAAACCGCTTTGTAACAATAACTGGATTTATGTACAATCTCAGAGCAATAAATTATACATAGAATGTCCCAATCAGAAAAGTTTAGAATTAAATATTATTGGAACGGGAATTGCAAACATCCCAAATAATTGTGTTGCATACTGTCAAAGCACCAAATTAATACCTAAATTTAATAATTTAAAAATCAATGTCACTTTAACCAATTCTGATTTTAATATAATAAATGATTCCTGTTGTAGTTTAAATAAGTTTGAAAAAGAATTAAGTAATGAACCTCGTATGAAATTACAAAACGTCGATCTGGATATTTTCACCCCGGAAATAAAATCTAAATTAAAATCTATATCGGCAGAAACCGATAAAATTATAAATAAGCATCAAATCATTAAATACGAGACTCATTACTCGATTTTATTAATTTTAATTACTTGTACTATTATTTTATTTTGTATCGCTAAACTGTTTTTCTATATTAAATCGCACAACCGTCTTCCTTATCGCTTTCCTAAGTTTTCCCGATCGGTCCCAATAAACTCAACTATAGAACAAACACCAAATCCCGATCCTGTCATCCCTCTTAAGATCATCAAACCTCACCAGAACCCGGAAGATATTCCGGCTCCCAGTATTAGAAGAAATATATAATTTCCTTAGTTGTTTTCCTAAACTTCGAAATTTTAACCCCGAAGTTTAGTCTACCCCATGGAGATGTTATAGATAACTTATGAACCCTTTATTGCCAAGTCATCATTTCTTTTGCCATAGAGTTACAGATAGAGTCACAGTTACACATCCATCCTTTTAATCTTCATCCACTATCCAAATCAGACGGTTGTCTCGAAAATCTTATTATTTTATTTTATTCTAAATTCCTTTTTTAAAAAGACTCAACCTAAGCGTCTCATAACAGTTCGTTAGGTTAAACAATGTAGTGGACTTGCACTCACTGTTACACGCAAGCGTGTCCTTTGACGATTTTGAAAAGGAGTTAAATAAAATTGAAAGTCCCACACATTTCCAGACATACAGTGTCCACTACATGTCTGTAGGTTATATCATATCGATTATTACTCTATTTTATTTATTATTCGAAGGTAAGAAATTATTATGTAATACAGTTGCTTTACAGTGTTGCATAAGAATTTAAACCAATGCCATTCTAATTAAAAATGAACAAAATAAAAAATATGTAGCTTAGTTCTGCCAAAACTGTAAGTCAGACAAATGATAAATGGTAAAATTAACACAAGTAAAACCCCAAGCTAAACAAACCCTACCCAAATTGAACTATTGTAAAATATAAATGAAATGAAAGCTAAGGCCTGGAGGCAAGAAAAAAAATAAAAATATATAATTATATAATACACAATATAAAACCCCACGCTAAACAAACCCTACCCAAATACAAGTATCGTAACACTTATATATTTATATACATATAATATAAATACACAATAAAAAAAACATACATACAGCCGAACATATAACCGTCTCCTTTTGTGAAGTCGATTAAAAAACATATACCTCAATCCAAATACCAAACGTCTGACATCAATACAAGAAACCCAAATTCCATTCCAATTCAAAAACAAACAAAAGTCCAACGCAAACCATAAATGTGCAAAGACTGACACGGAACTCGGAAATATCCGATGATGAGGAAGCCGACGGTACTTACAGTACGATCAATAAGAGTAGACGCAACATTGTGAAGCTCCACGAGATGCTGTAATCCTATTGTATGTAGTATTTTAGGTACTTTATCTTAGTATTAATGTAGAACTCTGTATCATTACACCAATACCACTAACCAAACTCACTAACTCTGTACCAGCAATAGTAGACTAAGGTCATCAGAGAATCTTATCCTGAAGATACCTATCCACAGAACTAATTTCTATGATTGGTCCTTTTCAGTTGAAGCTGTTCGATTGTGGAATGCCCTACCTGTAGATATTAGATGCTCACCTTCACTCAACGTCTTTAAACATCATGTTAAAATGTTTTATTTATCGCACTAGCTGAGCTGCTACGTCTCAATTTCTGTTATTGTTAATTGTGTAGGTATATTAATATATACATGTATTTATTGATATTAGTAAGTATGTTTATTATTTTTTTGATATTGCAATACATTTATATATTTTATTGGTTATTCATTTATTTACTGATAATCACTGTCCCTTACTTATGTTATTCCTCTCCGTGCACGGTTGTCTGGAAGAGATCGCTCTGAGCGATAAGACCGCCCCTTGTGAGAGACACAAGATGACAAGTGACAAGAAATTATATCTAAAAATAAAGTATAACAATGAGTGTAGGTACTTTATTTTTAGGTATAATTTCTTGTTGTACCAACTATCTATCATTCTATACTATATCGTTCTAAATCCTTTGAAACTTTAGTTACTTCGTTCGCATTAAATAATTAAATATATTTCTAACTCATATAAATCGCTGCTTCGTTTGATGTTTACTATCCAATTTCATTCTAGCCCTTGTTACTACCTATGTCACGTTAATTCAAGTTCCAGTTAAGTTTCAAGTTTCAGTTAAATTTTGCTATTATATTCCAGCTCATAATACTATATCATGTTAAATTCAAGTTCTAGTTTAAGTTTTGTTTAATTCCAGATCCGTAACGAAATTCAAGTCAGTTGCTCTCGATTCCTCATCACTTGTCCGTGATGATGCATCTTATCGGGGGGGTTGTTACGATGCCCCATACAAAGCAAGCGCATGAGGGTGGAAATGCTGATGCTCGCATTTTTGGCCTTGTCGTTGGTTCCGCCTAACGGCGACTTTTTGGTAATTCGATATTCTAATTCATTCAGACTTGAATTCCGGGCGCGGCTAGTCGGTAATATTACTTCTAGGTTTTTTCTAAAAAAAAAAACAATACGTTTCATTATAGCTATCTTCATTTGTTTTTTTAAAACTCGATTCGTTACAAAACGAACGGACCCTATGCACCCACAGCCCGATTCCATAACTTGTACAATCGGATTATCACTTTTTTCATAGCAAATTCGACTCTATCGCAAGGCATTAGTGGCTGCGATACTGAGAATTCGATTGAAGCCAAGTTATGGAATCGGGCTGCGCACAATGACAGTTGTCTTCTTCTTCTTCTTCTTTTTTTATTAGATGGCTTCTGCGAAGGCACTGGCCTACTAGCAATTTCGCCAATGTCAAGTTATGTTTATAGTAATGTCACGTCACAGTCAGTAATTGTAAAGTCAAAGTCACGAATCAGCGCACAGATTGGCTGTGTTCACTTACACGCTCGAATCATCCGTGCGATTATCGCTCATATCGATTAGATCATCCGGAGTTAGTGAACGACTTTGGACGTCCACATACAACTGACAACTGTCAAGTGTCAGTTTCATACTATTCCTCCCCTCCACTACTATTTTTCGGATAACCCAGGCGAACGCCCGGACGACGCCGTGAACGATTTCGAGTGTACGCGCGGGTGATCCGTGCGTCCTCGAATGTTTATGTGAACGGGCCCCCTAATATATTTTAGATAGATTAGATGTTAGTGTCAGATTGTCAGTCCACTCCAGTCAGACAAAAGTTACGAAGCACGGGTGGCGCTTGCATTAATACCGTCCATCTGATATCTACGTAAAAAGTGTTTTGTAATCAAATTCTTCAGTGCATTGTGTTCGGAATATTTAAAAAAATATTTGCCATGGTTCCGGCAACAGTTATGTACGCGGCCGTTCCGATTTCAGTGGTGGTTGCGTTGGGTTTGCTTCGCAAATGGAGGTCTAAAAATTGGGGGAAATGCGTTACAAATACTTGCCTCAGGGGCAAGACTTTCCTGATTACTGGTGCCAACAGTGGAATCGGCTACGAGACTGCCAAGGCTTTAGTGAAGAGGAAGGCGCGAGTCATATTCGCGTGCAGGGATATCAACAAAGCTAAGGCTGCGATCGCTGAAATTAGAAAAGAACAGCCAACGGGTGGTGAACTGGTAAGATTTCCCATAAAAAACCTTGAAACTGAACTTCAGTTCCTGCTGTAAATATTAAAAGCTACCATAGTTGGAGCCTTGATAATTTACAATGACGTTGAATGAATCTGCCATATTATTGTTGGTACTTACGCTGTTACAATGTCTAGAAATATAGACAATTCATTAAAACTCACGAAAAAGAAGATCGGAAATAGTCCGACCAGTTTATCAGTTTATTTTTTAAGTTGGAGTATTTCCGATCTTCTTTTTCGTGAGTTTTTAGCCGTTTTATTTATATATTTTTATATTTAATACCTAGTTCGTTTAGTTTTAATTAGTAGCTATGCAAGAAATATCATGCTATACCATTTTGATTGAAGTTGCAACATAAAATATAGTATAATCAAAAGACTTGGGCATTGCTCTCGCAACTCATCTATTTGTATGGAAGTAAACAACAATGTAGGTCAATCTATTTGTTGACCACAGACAGAGCAGAGCAGATACAGTGAGCACATCATTCCAATATTTGTTTTTTAACCATTTTTGGAGTTCTGAGGCTATTTTTTGAATAAAGAATGATTAAAAGATTTGCCATACACAAAATTTGTATATGAGGAAGGTAAATGAACCAAAAAACAGATAGCCGACAGGTTAAAAGCTAATTCTGATGTTTGCATACATACTTATTGGTAGCCTGCTTTTTTATGGCATGATGTCATCAACATCAGTAACACAGAACACTATTTCTGCTAGAGGAGATCAGTAATCATGAGCTATTTACAGAATGTAAAACAGAAAATCATAAATTATAGTTATATCTCGCAATACTCTGTCATTTCCAGAACTGTTGATGTACATAATACTTGTTGACTCCTTGAATTATCAAGTCTGGTCATTAATGTTTATTTTTAAGATAGATAATACCAATGTTTATTTGTAAACAGATGTTATCCAGAAAATTGTTGGTTACAACTTCAATTTATGTGCTGGTTTTGTAGGTACATCACAATTGTTTAAAATTTATTAAAGTAAAGTATCAAAAAAATCAAGTATTTGCATTATTGACCAGGTTCAAAGAGGAGAATGTTTTCCATTCACCCGTTTTTTTATTGTTTAGTTACCTCATACAAGCTTTACCATTTTTGATAATTCTATTTTTATTTGAAAAGGTAGACCTCCGGGGTGGTATGCTGGTCCCATATAAATAAATTTAAGATCTCTTTTTGGTAGAATGAAGCTTCATGTTTTAATCATAATTTTTGTTTTGTATTTTCCTACTGTAGGAAAAAATCCACAATTGATTTATAAATTCAATATTAAATTACCCCTTACAGGAAATAATTATATAAACAAAATATTGGCTGCAATTTGGTCAAAAATGACTGCCAATATTTTGTTTAAACTCTTTAAACTAAACTAGACTAAATTTCTTCAAATGTAATTTATACCTTGTTGACCTTGTAATAAGGTCGACAAGGTATAAAGGGGGGAGGAGGATACCATGGGGTAACCCTCCACTTGTCCCGCCCTCTCCACTTGTTCCGCCACCGATCCAGCCCTCCCAAATCCTTGTTTTTTTTCTAAACTTCAAACTGAAATATCTCATAAACTAGGCAACTAACTATACTCTCCGCGGGCGGGAGGGGTACCAGGGGGTAGCCCCTCCTCCCCCCAGCCCCCAACTTCTGCCCATCGATTCTAGATCAATCCTGGTCTTTTTGCCCCTGGCATCTATTCTAAACTTACGTCAATTTAAGCTGCACTGCTTAAAATAACGTAATAAAAACAGGTTTTTAACACACTGACACGTTCTGAGACATCGTTTTGGACAAATCAAGACTCTCGCTGTGTCAAAACAAAGTTAATTTTACGCTGACAGGCTTTAGTGATACTTTAGTGAGTGAGGCTTAGATGTCAGGGGACAAAATACCTTGTTACGAAGCCAACAAGGTTTAAATTACATTTGAAGAAATTAAGTTTAGTTCAGGGGATGTCCGAATCGCTACCAATATCTGACATATTATACAGCTTAATTTCCATGACTACTAACTTTCAGATTCCCATGCAACTAGACCTGTCATCATTTGAGTCAATTGAGAAGTTTGTGGAAATAGTAAAGGCAGGCTTCCACAAAATTGACGTTCTGATCAACAACGCTGGCGTGGCAGTGCCACTGAAACAAGATCTGAAGACCAAGGAAGGGTTTGAAATACATTTCGGAGTCAATCACCTGGGACACTTTTATTTGACCAATTTGTTAATGGATTTATTAAAAAGAGCTACACCGAGCAGGTATACTACCTTTTCAAACTACATCCATTCATCTATCTATACCTATAAAACAGTACCGTGACTGACTGACTGACTGACAGACAACACACAAGCTAAACCAGTGGAAATGAAAAATTGTAGTAAATATCCCTTGAGTATCCTAGGGATACACTAAGCAGGAATTATTTGAAATTTCATCTCTATTTCCAATAAATAGCATGCACACAGGCAAAGCTGCAGGGTGCAGCTACTTTTAAATAAAAATAATGATTAGCAGTGCCTGTAGCTTTGCCCGCATGGTCATTTCTCTTCTCTTTTCTTCTAAAAGAAGCCAGCCAAAACTAATCCCAGGACCAAAGTAACCACAATACAATATACATAATATTATATAATAAACTACAGTATAATAAATACAATAGTACCAAATACCAAATTTCGTTCAGCCACCACAAGTTTTTTTTTTTATTTTCGGCTTATAACCATCAATTTAAGTACCCCAGTTTATCCAAAACCTAAGCTATCCAACATCACAAACCAAAACAAAACCGCATCACAATTGGCCCTTTAGTTTTTACGTGTTGTGTGAACATACATACAGACAAACAGACACTTTTAAATTCTGGTTCAGTACCTTATTTTAAGTCCTCTAACCATTACTTTTACATTATCCTCTTCGTACAGACTTTTTGTTACATACTGCTTTATTATAATTATAGATTATAAATAATGTTACATGTATGTATAAGTTTACATTTCATGAAATTATCTGATACCTTCATGATAAATTGTTTAGTAAAGTGCATTTTATTGCATTGATAAGTATGTAATGATGGATGACTTTTGCAATCTATATGATTGTTGAATGGATACAAGATAATAAATATTGTTTGGAGTTTAATATTACGGGTCACAGAATAAACCGTAGTACAAGGTACAAACTGTTGTTTTTATCTTATTCATTTAAACTTATAATAAAGCAGTAACAAAAAGTCTGCACTTTGAAGATTATTTTAAAAAAATGGTCTTGGCAATCTAAAATAAATCTACTGAACAAGAACATATGTTTTTAAAAATCTTGTCGGTCTGGATGTTCGTTCACGCATCACATAAAAACTACTGGACCTATTGAAATGCGGTTTTCACTGTTAGATAGCTTAGGTTTTGACTTAAAATGTGGTGTACTATATATAACAATCCAATGAGTAAGAAGACAAGCAATCGATAAAATATTTTTGACTGTTGAAGGAGTTTTGGTATTCTGTACATTATAGATACTTTTATCCCAGGAAAATATCCACACGGGCAAAGCCGCTGGCACAGCTACTATTTATATACCTATTACATGATTAAAATAATATATGTACTTTCAAGTCCAAGGTTAAACAAATTAATGTCATAACATTCCTTATTATTTAGGGATGAACCGAAATTCAGTTCACATTCGGTAATACTGAAGTTCAGCAGTTTTCACCTCCATTAACAAAATCATTGCGCCTGAAATCAGCTTTTTTGTTAATTGATTTAACATTTAATAATATTGACTAAACGCAGATGAATAGCGTTATATTAGTAAGTTAATAATAATAATAATAAACACTTTATTACACCATATAAGGAACAAATACAATAACTTATTTTTAAAATACGGCACAATGGGCGGTCTTATCGCTAAGAGCGATCTCTTCCAGACAACCTTTGGATGGGCAGAAATTACTAATTAAAAAAAGGACGGTGGTGCTAAACAATACAATAAATCATGCAATAATTACTATACCTATATATTTAATAAACTACATAAACCATACTTACTTACATAAGGTAAATACAACTACAATACATACTTTATAGAACTATACATACATATACTTAAATATAATAATTAATGCCTAGCATAATTATATCAGTTAAAGTATGGAGTTTTTTTAAATTAAATCAATGAGCTTCAGTGGAAAGGTAGAAGTTTTTGACTTGAGCCTTAAAGCTATTCAGCGATTGAGCGCGGTTTGACTTTCGACCCCCGATTTTGCTCAATCGCTTCTTGTATAGAGCGTGTATGAGCTTCGGAGGTCTCGTCTCACCAGCTTAGTTATTTTTTGCTCAAAGCCCGCTGTTCTGACGAAGTGTCTTCCGGATTCTCGCGTCGTTTCTCCATTAGCTTCAGAGACTCTCCCGAAAGTTTAGATTTTCTGCCAGTACGTCGCATCTCGCAGAACCTTGTACTTCACGGAGTATTCCTACCACTTGGTCAAGTTTCTGGTCAACGTCAACGTCGATGGTGCTTTCCAAAGCAGCGTATCGGTTCTCCAGTTTTAACTGGAACGTTTCGGATCCAATTATGTTTTGGAGCAGATTTGGTCGGAGCGTGGACTTCATCAAACGGGCACGTTCGAGCTTGTAATCAATATTCAGAGTACCTTGGACAAGTCGGTGGTCACTTCCAGTTTTAAACCTAGCGACCACTGAGACATCTCTGAATATGCGCCTTATGTCCGCTATGATGAAGTCGATCTCATTTTTCGTCATACCATCGGAGCTTTGCCACGTCCACTTCCGTTGGGGCTGCTTCTTAAAGAATGAGTTCATTAAGAACAACCCCTCTTTCTCTAGGAAGTTGACGAGCATTTGCCCCCTAGGATTTCTGCTACAAAAACCATGCATTCCTACTACCGATTCGCTACAAGCCTGTTCTCCCACTTTAGCATTAAAGTCCCCCATGACAACGTTGAAGTGAGCCTTGGAGGTCTTGGATATGTCTTGGTAGATATCTTCTGATTCATCATCCGAGTGTGACGAGGTCGGTGCGTATACCTGAATAACCTTGAGGTTATACCTTTCGGTTATTTTGATTACGAGATATGCAACCCTTGTCGACACACTGGAGATTTTTACAACGTTGTCAGAGAGGACCATAGTAACCATGAACCTGACGCCGCGCCGCCTTGGGATGGCTGGTTTCCTTCTCTGAAATACATAAGATGGCCCGATTCCAAGGTTACGGTATCCTCTCCCTCTCTTTTCGGACTTCACACAACCCCAGAATGTGCCATCTATGTTTTCAGTTCCTCTTCTAATTGTACCATATTCTCGTCGAGCCGTAACGTGCGTCCGTTATACGTAGCCAGGGTCAGTCGGTTTTGCTTTTGGCAGCCCCAGCCCTGCCGTTACTGTGGCCGCTGCCGTGGCGAGGAATAGCAGGGCGGCCGGGAACTGGGGGCCGTATTTTATTTGTGCTTGTCATTGGGAGGTTAATGCCCATAATCGCCTCGCTGGGCTTCTTGCACCGATGACGCTGCTGCTCGTCACCGGTCTATAGAATTTAACTGCGCTAATTCTGAATGGTTATACGGCCATTTGTCAGTTGTCAGAGCCTCGTCCGTTATTCGGCATTTGATCTATACACTTCGGAAAAGTGAAAATAAAAGTTATTCAACGTGATGGGCTAACTAAAAACTCAACTTTTCCAAAGCGTGTGCTCAAAAATGGTTGAGAAATTGGAAAAATTGTATAGAGTATAAGTTGTAGAAAATTTTATGGGCTTTCAAATAGTCTGAGAAACCATTTCCTTACAAATCACCGTTTTTGAGATATAAGTGGAAAACCCAAAAGTGGGAACTTTGTGCCTCCCTCCCAGCTAGGGACTGTAAGATGGGCTCGCAGCGCGCTACCATCATGACTGGATATGTGATCGCGATTATTGCTCAGGAATATATTAAGTTGTGTCCATTTCTAGCTTTGACAAATCATTGGTGTGACGAAGATAAATTATTTCGAATAAGGCATGCATTGTAATGTAACCTAGGAGTCTAGGAGGATACATTAATATTTGGTCTGAGAATGTAACCCATAAAGATTTGAAAATAAAGATTGTATGGAATAACCATTCATTATTACCCGCTAAAAAAAAACTAGGAAAGTATCTATGTGATTAATGGTAAAATTATTATTATGGGCTTTTGTCAACTTCATTCACAAGTCATTCTGTATATATGAAAAAAAAAACAAGATAGAAATCTAATTACTTACAGTGGCCCAATTACGTAACTTGGCTACAATCGGATTATCACTTTTTTCATAGCAATTTCGACTCTATCGCAAGGCATTAGTGGTTGCGATACTGAGAATTCGATTGAAGCCAAGTTATGGAATCGGGCTGCGGGTCACAGAATTAGGGATGTGCTGTGCCTTACCACAGTACATATACGTATAGTCCTTACATACATGTACCGTGGCTTTAATAGGTAATTATTCATATTATGTTATCGATTTCAACAAAATTAAAGACTACCTAAAAAGTACAGACATACACACTGTATTATACGATAATAGTCTATACTTATAATAAAGCAATAAGGACGAAAAAGTCTGTACAAAGAGAAATTAATTTTAAAAAAATGGTCTAGGGTACTAAAAATAAGCTAATGGACAAGAATATACAATTATTAAAAATCGTTTATTTTGTTTGTCTGTATGTTTGTTCAGGCATCACGTAAAAACTACTGGACCGATTGCGATGCGAGTTTCACTGTTGGATAGCTTAAAATTTGACTTAAAAACTGGGGTACATGGTATCTCAATACGATGAGCAGAAGCCGGAGCATTCAATAAAATGTTTTTGACGGCTGAAGGAATTTTGATTAAATGTTGGTATATTGGTATTTTAGGTCTTGGAACAGTTTATTTGTACTTCAAACCTAGAGAAAAGACCACGCGTGTGTAGCCGCGGGCAGCAGCACAAATGTGTTATTCAAAAAACCATTCAATCGTTTACATAACTGAACGGTAACAACCAACAGAATTACGGACTTTCGCATTTATTATTATAACTAGCTGTAGCCGCGGCTTTGCCCACGTGGTTATTTCTATGGGTAAAAGTAACTTATGTGTTATTCCAGGACCAAAAGTACCTATAAAATACGTTATGCAACATTTCATCAAAATTAGTTCACCCGTGTCATGTGTTTTTCTTTCCGCCAGCATCATTTCAACAATCCCTTCTCATTTCAGAATAGTCATAGTCTCCTCCACACTCCACGAACGCGGCACCATCAACTTCCAAGACCTGAACATCAGAGAGGACATTGAAGTGGCCAAGGTCGGGAAGGCGGGCCGGCACAACCCTGGGTACTGCAACTCCAAACTGATGAACGCGTACTTTATGCGGGCGCTGGCGGACCAGCTCAGAGGCTCCGGGATCGACGTGAACGCCTGCTGCCCAGGGTTCTGCTACACAAACCTGTTCAGGTAAGCAATGAACTCTTTCACGAATAAATATTTTCTTTTTGAAATATTTGTTTTTGACAAATTAATTAATTAAAATAGTATCGGTAGATCGAGACTCGAGTGAGGTCTCGTTAGGGGCGATACACTAGTCTTAAAACTTAACTACGTCAAAGAAGCAGCGCGAACACCATAAATGTCAATTTAACGAGTACATCATCAAAGTGATAGAAATAAATAATAGTTTAAAAATCTAAACAACACGCTTTATATAGAAAACCAAACTAAAAATAGAAAATTTTGAAATAAAACATTTTTTTCTTATTTACTCTATTAAAATTTATTTTCTATTTTTAGTTTGGTTTTCTATGTAAAGCGTGTTTTTTAGTTTTTTTAAACTATTATTTATTTTCTACTATTTAGTTTTTTTTTTCGAATTATTGCATTGTCATCGGTCTTTGACAGGTGTGCACAATTTGAATGAAATCTGACCGTTTAAAGTGGGTCAAAATAGCGTCCAAAGAAGTCGGTTACAAACATACAAACATACAAGTGAAGCTAATATAAAGTGTATAAAAACAGGACTGCCCTGTCAAAATAAGAACTTTCATATTTTTTATAGCCTATGTTACTCGGGATGATGTAAGGATTCTAACGATACCCCATACTATAAAATTTGTTCGGGATTTTAAATGTTATAGTGGAACAAAGAAACTCAGATACAGTAGTCGCATCGCAGCCAATCTATGTTTGTGAAGTTAGGCTCTGTGAACGATTGCGCAGGTACTGCTGTGTGGATAAAACAGCATAAAGTAAGAGCGAGATAGAATATGCGAAAAACGTAAGCGAGTGACCGAGGCAGTTATACAATGCTGTCTTCACTTTCAACATTGGGATTGGGCCAGAAAAATTGCAGTTTGCGCAGCGACTAACAGACAACTTGCGAGACACATACTTGCGTTGCGACTACTGTACGTACATGAACCATGAACACATTACATTCCTTTTTTGGGCACTCGTGCAAAAAAAAATAAAAAGTAGTTTGAAACAAGCAAAGATTTTGAATTACGCTTACTGGCTTGAATCAAGGTTATAACTAGCTGCCCAAAATTAAAATTATAACGTCAACAGAAGGTACCTACCTATTTCTAAATTATGACTATTGTTCTTCTGTTATTCACGTAACAAAATCAAATGATTTTGTTACGTGAATAACAGAAGAACAATATTTTGTTCATGATTTTGAACAAAACATTGACAAACATTTTGTACATGATTTTGTTACGTGACAAAATCAAATAATACCTACTAACTTATGCAAGGTACGTAGATCCTTAACTACTTATTTGTTAGGTGGTTAGGTATTTATCTAACATTAGTACTGATACTTATTCTGTGGTAAGCTTAGTCATAAGTCATTGATGTAAGGCGTAGGTACTTTAAGAGTTCGGCGGAAGATGAATTTTCCATACAAACGTAATACCAAAATCATTTGTAATTGATGTGATTTTCCGACAGTTGATTAAAAAAAAAGTTTACAAAATCACCCAATAGATGGCATCAGCAAACAATGAAGTGATACAAATGCAATCAACTGCCATCAAGTCAAGTCAGTCACTGTCACCATCCCCTTTGACCTTCACAAACCAGGGCTGTGTTCACTTACATGCTCGAATCATCCGTGCGATTATCGCTCGATCATCCGGAGATAGTGAACGACTTTGGACGTCCACATACAACTGACAACTGTCAAGTGTCAGTTTCATACTATTTCTCCCCTCCACTACTATTTTTCGGATGACCCAGGCGAACGCCCGGACGACGCCGTGAACGATTTCGAGTGTTCGCGGGTGATCCGTGCGTCCTCGAACGTTTATGTGAACGGGCCCCTAGTCTAGTGTTCTTTGTACGTATTAGCATTTTCAGCTTTATGGAAACTAAGCGTTCCTATTTTAGTACAGAAAGCTACAACACTTCAAGTGGAGCCATTTTCAAACAGTTTGTGTATTTTATATACTTTCAAGAAGGGCAATCGTAAAATGATAATGAATGACATTTAACTATTATTTTATATACTTTCAAGAAGGGCAATCGTAAAATGATAATGAATGACATTTAACTATTATTTTATATACTTTCAAGAAGGGCAATCGTAAAATGATAATGAATGACATTTAACTATTATTTTTTTAGTTTGTATCTTTATTTTGACTGTGACATTAATCATGATGTCTAATGTAGCAAAAAGTTATTGTAAACGTCACTCACGTCAAATAGATAGGTGCCGAATAGCTTAAATTAAATGCTCGAAAGGTCACACTGACTTCATTATTTGTCAACGCCATCTATTACAATAATTTAGTAACGTTTTCTTTCTCTTTTTTGAACTGTCAGAAAATCCCCCGTTGGAGCATATTTCCACAGTGGTATGATATTATTCGGACTCGGAAAGTGTTTATCTTGGTTCCCAGCTGTGGTTTGTTTTTAAAATACTTATCTGAACCAAAATGTAAGCAAATAGTAAAATGGAATATTCGCGTTTCATGTTAGTACTTAAAAAAAAAAAACAATATGGAACCTAGATAAACACTATCCGAATCCGAATAATATCATAACACTGTGGAAATGTGCTGCAATTACAAATGATTTTTTTATTACGTTTGTATGGAAAATTCATCCTCAGCTGGACTCTTAAGTCAAAAAATCAAAGAGTGTCGTTATTTAGAATTACAGCAAGGTCATTAGTCATGTCAATCATACTAAATAATCCATACCAATATATAAAAGTGAAACGTTGTCTGTTTGTTTGTTTGGGAGCTATCACGTAATAAAAGCTGGACGGATTTTGATGAAACTTAGAATGGAGATAGCTTTTACCCTGGAATAAAACATAGGATACTTTTAATCCCGGAAAATAGTAAGATTCCACGGGAAAACCTGGAAAAAAGTTGATTACTCGCTGTAAGAAACGGTTGGCATGGAAACTAAATAACAAGTATGTCAAAAAACATCAAGAGTGGTGCTATACCTACTTTTGCATTGGTTTTTAATATACTAGAAGAGCATAGGATGTTTTTATTCGCAATAAACAGTAATCCACGCGGACGAAGTCGCGGGCGGGAAAACTAGTGTTTTTATAAAAAGATTTATTTAGCTTTCCCTGTTTGCTGTTGTTTTTTTTAGAGCGTCAATTATGACTAGCTCTTAGTTCTGGCCCGTAACCGCTTTGTTAAGGCGGGGTCAGTCCCGAAATCAGCAAAAAGACGAATAGCAAAACGTCGAGAACGGTGTAATGAAACAACTTTATGCAAACCAAAAAATACTGTGGATAGAAAATTATACTACCTAAACAAATAACCGAACACAATTTTCAGAAATGCCTTGGTATTCTTGGAAAAAAATCACGAACTACCACATGAAAATAACTTGTTTCATCGCAGTTCTCGTTATTTTCAGCGACAGCAACATACTTTTTTTAAATAATTATATAGCTACCCTATTAAACTAGACAAATAACCGAACACATTATTTAATTGACTTTTATTCACCGAGATATCGATAGAAGAGCACAAAAAATATGTAAAATCGACTCCCGAGCTGCATCACCTCTCCCGCTCACACTGCACCTGGACGAGCAGGACAAACAATTGGCTGTCTACCCCGCCTTAAATGTGTCAATTATGAACTAGCTCTTAGTTCTGGCCCGTAACCGCTTTGTTAAATTTGACAATTATGAACTAGCTCTTATTTCTGGCCCGTATCCGCTTTGTTAAATGTGTCAAGTATGAACTAGCTCTTAGTTCTGGCCCGTAACCGCTGTGTTAAATGTGTCGGGAAATCTTATATTACCAAAGTTGTTGTGAGCCCGTGGCTTTGCTCGCGTGGTAGTATTTTTTCTGGGATAAAAATAGTTACCCATACAGTACTAAATACATATTTCATCAAAATTTGTTCAGCCTGTTAGATCGTTTTTATCTATTGCTCGGCTGCTATTCATCGCATCAAGATGACCAGATTTTAAGTCAAATCCTAAGTTACTCTAAAGTGAAAATCTTATTTCAATCGGTCCAGTTTTTTTTTTCTTCTACTCGCTGCTTTACTATAAGTATATAGATATAGATAGATATATAAACTAACGCATAAAAATGCAAGAAAAAAACAAAAGAGAAAGATAGACATCAATTATTCACGTTTTACTTAAAGGAGTGGAATGCCCTGCCCTGGTCAGTGTTTCCGGTAAATTATAACCCAAAAATCTATTCAGCGATTCGATTATATATTAGATTTATGTCTGTCTAAGATTTATAAGATTCCACGGGAAAACCATCACCATCACGGGTTGTAGGTACCGATTTATATTCGGTACCTACAACAATACTATGTAGATGTTTATTAAGCTACTACGAGTAGCTATGCCCGCGGCTTTTCCCGCGTACCATTTTTTCTGGTATCCTTAATATGTTATTCAGGACTAAAAGTACAATATACCAAATTACGTTCAGCCGTAAAATCGTTTTTATCCATTGCTCGGCTACTACTCGTAGGATTAAGATAAACACCAGTTTTTAATTCAGACTTTAAGCTATCTATCAGTGAAAACCGCATCGCAATCAGTCCAGTAGTTTTAAACTGACGCGCGAACAAAAAGACGCCGATAAAAAACTTCAGTAATTAAGTCCATAGACCTTTTTTACAATTATCTTCTTTGTGCAGACGTTTTGTTATTTACAATATAAGTATACATTTAGAGGATTAAGACATATTAAGATAGAAACTATTTATGATACAAATAATATTGTAAAAGGTAATCTTGTTATTGAAGTGGGTAATAAAGATTTCTTATCGTGCTGACGAAAATATGTCAAAAGATAAAGATATCATGCAACTTTTTTTGTTTTTTTTTTCTATGTCCTTATAATAATTTCTCTTTTATAACGAAATCATAGTAAGGTAGCAAGAGACAACCGTACAGTTGACATAATTACCATACAAGGGTGGACTTTAGAACAGAACTATGAGTTTAGTGCACACTACATCAGATCATCTAAAGTCTCTTGTAAGTTTATTTTTCTATGCCTGCATAATTATTTGTCCTGTATAGTGGAATCATAGTTAGGTACCAAGAGACAAACATACAGTTGACATAATTACCATACAAGGGTGTACTTTAGAACAGAAGTATGAGTTTAGTGCTCGCTACATCAGATCATCTAAAGTCTCTTGTAGGTTTATTTTGCTATGCCCTCATAATTATTTGTCCTGTATAGCGGAATCATAGTTAGGTACCAAGAGACAAACACACAGTTGACATAATTACCATACAAGAGTGGACTTTAGAACAGAAGTATGAGTTTAGTGCACACTACATCAGATCATCTAAAGTCTCTTGTAGGTTTATTTTTCTATGCCTGCATAATTATTTGTCCTGTATAGCGGAATCATAGTTAGGTACCAAGAGACAAACACACAGTTGACATAACTACCATACAAGAGTGGACTTTAGAACAGAAGTATGAGTTTAGTGCTCGCTACATCAGATCATCTAAAGTCTCTTGTAGGTTTATTTTTCTATGCCCTCATAATTATTTGTCCTGTATAGCGGAATCATAGTTAGGTACCAAGAGACAAACACACAGTTGACATAATTACCATACAAGAGTGGACTTTAGAACAGAAGTATGAGTTTAGTGCACACTACATCAGATCATCTAAAGTCTCTTGTAGGTTTATTTTTCTATGCCTGCATAATTATTTGTCCTGTATAGCGGAATCATAGTTAGGTACCAAGAGACAAACACACAGTTGACATAACTACCATACAAGAGTGGACTTTAGAACAGAAGTATGAGTTTAGTGCTCGCTACATCAGATCATCTAAAGTCTCTTGTAGGTTTATTTTTCTATGCCCGCATAATTCTTTGTCCTGTATAGCGGAATCATAGTTAGGTACCAAGAGACAAACACACAGTTGACATAATTACCATACAAGAGTGGACTTTAGAACAGAAGTATGAGTTTAGTGCACACTACATCAGATCATCTAAAGTCTCTTGTAGGTTTATTTTTCTATGCCTGCATAATTATTTGTCCTGTATAGCGGAATCATAGTTAGGTACCAAGAGACAAACACACAGTTGACATAATTACCATACAAGAGTGGACTTTAGAACAGAAGTATGAGTTTAGTGCTCCCTACATCAGATCATCTAAAGTCTCGTGTAGGTTTATTTTTCTATGCCCGCATAATTCTTTGTCCTGTATAGCGGAATCATAGTTAGGTACCAAGAGACAAACACACAGTTGACATAATTACCATACAATAGTGGTCTTTAGAACAGAAGTATGAGTTTAGTGCTCGCTACATCAGATCATCTAAAGTCTCGTGTAGGTTTATTTTTTCTATGCCCGCATAATTCTTTGTCCTGTATAGCGGAATCATAGTTAGGTACCAAGAGACAAACACACAGTTGACATAATTACCATACAAGAGTGGACTTTAGAACAGAAGTATGAGTTTAGTGCACACTACATCAGATCATCTAAAGTCTCTTGTAGGTTTATTTTTCTATGCCTGCATAATTATTTGTCCTGTATAGCGGAATCATAGTTAGGTACCAAGAGACAAACACACAGTTGACATAATTACCATACAAGAGTGGACTTTAGAACAGAAGTATGAGTTTAGTGCTCGCTACATCAGATCATCTAAAGTCTCGTGTAGGTTTATTTTTCTATGCCCGCATAATTCTTTGTCCTGTATAGCGGAATCATAGTTAGGTACCAAGAGACAAACACACAGTTGCCATAATTACCATACAAGGGTGTACTTTAGAATAGAAATATGAGTTTAGTGCACGCTACATCAGATCATCTAAAATCACTTGTAAGTTTTTTTTCTATGCCTTTGTGAGATTTATAAACATATGTATAATAATTATACGTACTGTAAGGTTATCAAAACCTAAGTTTTGTAATGTTAGCCTTCAGTTGGTTAGATTTATCGAGTAGGAGATAAAACTTATCTGCACCAACTATAGTACCTAGTAGCTGCAGCTACAGAATAAATAACTGAAGGAGTATTTTAATGAAAACAAGGAAATGGGTTTTGGAATTCTTTATATTGTTTACTTATTTGAACATCGGATTCAGAATACACCACTTTTCAAGAAAACCGGCAAGACACTACGTGGTAAACATGTTTTGTAATAATATTAAACCAATAACTGTTTAGGTACATAGTTATTAATAATTTAAATGTGATAATTGGTCACAGACAAACATTTATATTTGCCTTAGTTACACTAGACATATTAACTTATAAAACAGTATTTAAACACAATCAAATTGATGATAATCCCGTTAACTATAATTTTATAGATCACTTCATCGCCCCACAATGAAGTGATGTAACAAATACACAGTATAATTACATAGTTACAAATAAGCAGCATAACAGTGTGAAAGAAAAGCACTTAACTTGCCAAGGTCCTCTCGATGCGGCGGCCACAAGAACATTAAACATAGGCTTTTTTTTTTTTTTTATTTTTTTTATTTATGACTAATGCTGTTGGCCTTATCGGCCTCTACAGCTTGAACCGGACTTGGGGGCGGGCGCTAACAAGCACTCCGCCGCAATGCGTGACGCAGAAGGCGCACGCAAAAGTTAAAATTTAGACGACCCGCACGAGGGTACCCAGGGGGTACGGCCCTCGGCTTGGACGGCCGTCTGATTACAGGGGTAACGAACTAAACACCCCTGGATCGCTACCGTTAAGTAGTGATCGAGGGGCCCTGAACAATGGCTAGGTGCCCTTTGATTGACTTTTATAACTGACCGCCGATTCGTAATACACGTTCGAGAAGAATCGGCAAGAAACTCGAAGGCGAATAATATCTGACTATGTGTTATGGGACCTTCGACCTCGCCGGCGAGGTCGGTGTCTGTGTCTAAGTGTGTTGATACCCCCTGGCGGCTTGCCAGAGGTGGTCGAATTGGACGAGGCCATCGCTGCCAGTACTTTGACTGCGATGGCGTCGTCCGGATCGTCCAGGACATCGCGGGGACGTCTACGGAGGGCAATCATTGCCGAGTCGAGAGAGCCTTTATATAACATTCTCGAACATCCGACGCTGTCAGAAGTCATCCGAGACGAAAGACTACCGACATCGTCCGAGCTATTTGAGTCGTTTGAAAACAGATCAACGAATATCTACCATTTACTCTATTAATTACATTAGTCATGTCTGATAGTTGTATTGGAATACATTATAATAATTATGGCATAATAATACAGATATTTCATAGTGATGGATGACATACATCGTAAGTTTACACGTGGTACTTTACTTTTCTTTAAAGTAGTCAATACTTCGCTACAGAACGAATACTTCGTTCTGAAAGCTGGATACATAACATTTATATGTACCAAGTATTACTTTTATACATTTCCATATTTACAATAAGTAGTAATCTAACACCTTCATAATCATTTGTCCAGTATAACGGAATTATAGTTTGTTACCCAGATACAACCATACAGTTGATATAATTACCATACAAAGGTGGACTTTAGAACAGAAGTACGAGTTTAGTGCACACTACAGTAAACATGTACTAGTCATGTTTTTCAATTGTTTTGTCTTTCCATACGACGAGTATGCTCATCGCTGTTATCACAATAACAGCTTAAGTAAGATAACCTTTATCCTCAACTCGTAGAAGACGGGTTCGGAACGAGAGCGACAAATTGTATAATTTAAATTGCTGTTCGCCGCTTCATTCCGCTGTCTATCTATGCATGTTGCTTTTACATAATCGGCAACGGAATATGCGTAGATACTTTCTACGATTTCCGAACCGTTTCTTCTACTGCACGGCACGTGCGTCTTTTTCCCACGATTCTGTCCATTTCAATATTTTCTACTGGAGTTTTTGCCCTGAATTATAATGTTGTAGTGAGAGAGTCCGCCTGGGGAAGTGCCACACCTTTGTCAGATATTCAACCGCCTAGCATTAGTGTCTAAATATTTCTGTGTTTCGGTTTGAAGTGCAATGCGACTAAAAAAACAATGTCTCAGGGTGACGAGTTCAGTGACGCGCATGATTTTGCAACCAAAGTTCTAATTTATCCCCACTATAGCTAAGAACCATCTCGATCACATCAGATTTAAAATATAAAAAAAAACGCATCAAAATTGGTCCATTCGTTTGGGAGCCAATGAACAATGCCACAGACCGACACACGGATACAGTGATACACACCATAAACTTAACTTATTAGCATCAGAACTAAGGAATTGGAAACTGAAGTTCAATGACATAGTCCTCTTTGATACGTACAATATGCTAATTCAAAATCCGCAGATACTCAATTCTCACGGTTTAAGTAGGTAGTACACCTAAGCCCTAAAGTTGTCGAACCGGAGTTTAAAAACGGTTTCCGCTTAATATCCAAAAAACTAATTAAAAATCAGCCGATTCTCATGCCTCACGATTTAGATAAACATATGGCTTACTCTCGAACACCATTCCGATTCAGTCACGATCCCAACAGTGCGATTCAGCTAGAAAACCTAACCCGCACTGCAACGTGATCGTTACCTTTCGGTATGGCAACATGGCCGCCATATTGGTTTAAAAAATACGTGCGTCTCCCGCTTCCCCAACTTTCACCCACTTCCCCTTTCTTCCTACCCTTCCCTTATTTCCCCCCTACCTTCCACCACTTCACCTCACTCTCTCTCTCTCTCTCTCTCTCTCTCTCTCTCTCTCTCACACTTCTTCCCCACTTTCTCCCCCACCCTTCCCCCTTTCTTCCACTCTGCCTCCACCCTTCCCTTCAGTCTTCCCCCACTACGCACCACCTGCCCCACTTTCCCGCACCCTTCCGCGACATCCCCCACCATTCGTCCACTTCCCCTACCCTCCCCTCACTTTCACCCACCTTCACTCACTTCCCCAATCCTTCATCCCCCCACGTTAGAATAAGAGCAAATCTGTGTACATTGAGATCTCAAAATATAAATTTGTTACAACAGTTTGTCCATTCCGGACGTACAATATTACGTAAAGAATAACAATTTATTAATAAACTACTACGTTAAACTAAAGCTGCACACATTAGGTAGTCAGTAGACACAAAGGAAATTTATGAATATTTGGCGATCTAGTTGACATCAAAGAACTCATTTAAGTTGTAATGCACTTTATTAAATAGCCATTCCTTAAGTTGATTTTTAAATTGAATGTCATTTATATATTTTAAATGCGTTGGGGAATGATTGTAAATTCGGAAGGCACTGACAAACGTCGAAATTATAATGGAAATTCATGTGCAAAGATACGTGAGAATAATTTATGTATAGTTAATTGAAAAATCGCAAGATTTGAATAAAATAAACAAACAAACAAAATATATTTACAAGTGAAACTAATAACCTGTTTAATAAATAATAGTTGAAAAAAACTAAAAAACACGCTTTATATAGAAAACCAAACTAAAAAATAGAAAATAAATTTTAATAGTGTAAATAAGAAAAAAATGTTTTATTTCAAAAAAATCGTGCGGTGCATGAGTCAATAGTTATAAATATTTCATTGACAGATATGAGAAGAACCCTACGCTTTTTTTTTTTAATAAAACTTTTTTTTCTTATTTACATTAGTTATTAAAATTTATTTTCTATTTTTTAGTTTGGTTTTCTATATAAAGCGTGTTTTTTAGTTTTTTTAAACTATTATTTATTTTCTACTTATTTTTTTTCGAATTATTGCATTGTCATCGGTCTTTGACAGGTGTGCACAATTTGAATGAAATCTGACCGTTTAAAGTGGGTCAAAATAGCGTCCAAAGGAGTCGGTTACAAACATACAAGTGAAGCTAATATAAAGCGTATAAAAATATCACTTCCACATCCGATGCTCGTATAAGCATAAGTACAAGTTTATGCTGGCTAGTGCATAAAAATGTTTACTTCTATATAGCAACATATTTAGTCCTTACGGACTATCCACAGTACATATATAGTCCTTCATTATAGTCTCGAATCGTCTAGCGAGAAGACTTGATGAATTTCAGCCTCCAGAGAAGGCTGGGTTTCGAGGGGGTTACAGGACCACGGACCACATCCACACAGTGCGGCAGGTCATACAGAAGACTGAAGAGTATAAACAGCCTCTGTCTTGCTTTTGTGGAATATGAGAAAGCCTTTGACTCTGTCGAAACCTGGTCTGTTCTCGAATACCTGCAGCGATGCCAAGTGGTCTAGCGATAAATCGAGGTGATGAAATGCTTGTATGATGCCGCGACAATGTCCGTTCACGTCCAGAATAGGCAGACTAAACCTATCCAGTTGCGCAGGGGAGTGAGACAGGGGGATGTCATATCCCCGAAACTGTTCACTGACGCCCTGGAAGATATATATATAAGACTGGACTGGAGAGGAACGGGCATTATTATAAATCAAACATGAATTTACAGCTACAAAAGAACTTGGTATTTTGTTTAAGGTTAGGCGGTACTTCACACCGGGACAGCTTTTGAATCTTTATCAAGCACAGGTCCGATCTTGTATGGAGTACTGCTGCCACCTCTGGGACGGCTCTGCCAAGTATCAACTCGAGTCTTTGGATTCAATTGAGAGACGTGCTATCAGGCTCATTAAGGATGACACTCTGGTAAAGAGTAAGCTTCAAAGTCTGGTGCATCGACGTGTGGTAGCTAGCCTGTCGGTATTTTACAGATTGCACTATGGAGAGTGTGCACAAGAACTGCACAACCTGATTCCCCGTCACCTTTCCATTACCGTACGACTAGACGATCAGCAAAGCGCCACCCTTTTATGGTTGAAATATCTCGCACAAGAACTTAAGCTTACGAAGCTTTACGCTTCTTCATTTATTATAAGAACTGCAAAGGAATGGAATGGAATGGAATACCCTGCCCTCGTCAGTGTTTCCGGTAAATTATAACCCAGGTGTGTTCAAGTCAAGAGTGAATAGGTATCTACTAGGCAAGCGTGCTACACCTTCGACAACATCATCGCTTTCCATCAGGAGAAACGATTGCGTAGCCCGCAAAAAAAAAAAATGCCGAGTACATCCCGCAGCTTCGTTTCGCCGATGATCATGGGCGTCGCCAAGGGGGGGGGGGGGAGGGGGGGGGGGCTAGTCGTTTGACTGATTATTTTCCATTTGACTTTAATTACATTCCAAGTGCTATCCGCACTGCTACAGTCTATTCTAAGTCCAAGCGCGCGCCTAAAACATGTGAGGTCCTCGGGTTTGCGGTAACCTGCAGTTATCCGGGTTGAACTGAGTTCCCATGCTCTATTTATGTCTCTTCCTGCTGAATGCTTACGATTATGTTTTGAGTTTCGGTTCTAGAAAGCCATTGAAATTATCAATCAGGATACCTAAGGGAAAATAATATCACATACCCATATATATATATTTTGCTAACACACAGTTTCTCTAATTAACTTGTTATTTTGCTAACACACAGTTCCTCTAATTAACTTGTTATTTTCCAAACACACAGTTCCTCTAATTAACTTATTATTTTGCTAACACACAGTTCCTCTAATTAACTTGTTATTTTCCAAACACACAGTTCCTCTAATTAACTTGTTATTTTGCTAACACACAGTTCCTCTAATTAACTTGTTATGTTGCTAACACACAGTTCCTCTAATTAACTTGTTATTTTGCTAACACACAGTTCCTCTAATTAACTTGTTATTTTCCAAACACACAGTTCCTCTAATTAACTTGTTATTTTGCTAACACACAGTTCCTCTAATTAACTTGTTATTTTCCAAACACACAGTTCCTCTAATTAACTTGTTATTTTGCTAACACACAGTTCCTCTAATTAACTTGTTATTTTGCTAACACACAGTTCCTCTAATTAACTTGTTATTTTCCAAACACACAGTTCCTCTAATTAACTTGTTATTTTGCTAACACACAGTTCCTCTAATTAACTTGTTATTTTGCTAACACACAGTTCCTCTAATTAACTTGTTATTTTCCAAACACACAGTTCCTCTAATTAACTTGTTATTTTCCAAACACACAGTTCCTCTAATTAACTTGTTATTTTCCAAACACACAGTTCCTCTAATTAACTTGTTATTTTCCAAACACACAGTTCCTCTAATTAACTTGTTATTTTCCAAACACACAGTTCCTCTAATTAACTTGTTATTTTCCAAACACACAGTTCCTCTAATTAACTTGTTATTTTCCAAACACACAGTTCCTCTAATTAACTTGTTATTTTCCAAACACACAGTTCCTCTAATTAACTTGTTATTTTCCAAACACACAGTTCCTCTAATTAACTTGTTATTTTGGTAACACACAGTTCCTCTAATTAACTTGTTATTTTCCAAACACACAGTTCCTCTAATTAACTTGTTATTTTCCAAACACACAGTTCCTCTAATTAACTTGTTATTTTCCAAACACACAGTTCCTCTAATTAACTTGTTATTTTTATCTGCTACTAGTTTTCCCGCCCGCGACTTCGTCCGCGCGGTCTACTGTTAATCTCGATAAAAAGCATCCTATGTTCTTCTAGGATATTTAAAACCAATGCAAAAGTGGGTATACCACCAATGTTCTTGAAGTTTTTTGACAGACTTGTTAGTTCGTTTCCATGGCAACCGTTCTTAAAAGCGAGTAATCAACTTTTTCCAGTTTTCCCGTGAAAACTTATACAATTTTTCGGCGGACAACAAGCCAATTCTAGGATATAAGCTATCTTCATTCCAAATTTCATCAAAATCCGTCCAGCCGTTATTGCGTGAAATATCCCCCAAACAAACAAACAGACAACGTTTCACTTTTATATATTGGTATGTTTTAACCTTTCCATTTAAGAACTAATTTTCTTTTCTAAGAATTTTACGAGAACTTGCGGTCGATGTTATGAACGCCGAACTTGTCACGCATATCAGCATAGCATATTGTGTATTATTAGATTTAAGTCTTTTAATATGTGTTATGTGGCTTTGCTTATTAAATAAATAAATAAAATAAAAATAAAGTGACCGTTTGTACATTTTCAGAGATTCCATTAAATGGTACCACTACATTATGATGGCGCCGATTTTCTTACTATACATGCGGTCGGCACAACAAGTAAGTACCTTTTCATCCTATTTCGACCCCATGACCCTTTATTAGCAACTGTGGTGTAACTGAACTGGCTAACGCAAACAAACGAGATGCCCTGATGGGAGTGACCTTAGACCTTTCATTTGTTTAGTCGTATGTGGCGTGCTAACTAGGACGCCCTTCGGAAAATTGTGCTCAAAACTGGAACAATTTACGTATTTAGCACTCGTGTCACATATGTTCCACATAGACAGAATTATTCAGTGAACCAAAAACCGACTTCAAGTGGATTCAACAACAAAAACTGAAACCCGGTCGGGTAAAAAAAAAATGCCTGATATACATGAAGACGAATCCATTGATACCTCCCTTGTCAAAATCGAACCAATAGGGGCAATGCAATGTTGGAACATCCACACACCCACATACATAGATACATACATACATAAACAGTTAAACTTATTACCCTTCCCTTGCTTTGCTATAGTCGGGTATAAACACTGAAAAATGGACCAACATAAAATGACTCATCTAAATATGACCAACAATTACGGAGAGATCATTGTGCCTTCATTTATTACAGCGCTGAAACGGCTGAGCGGATTTTGATGAGAGGTATAACTTTAGGTCCTGGAATACATAGGATACTTTTATCCCCGCGGTTTTACCCGGGTTGAATCCTCCCATTCTTCGAGATTCTAAGGCATTCTTCGAGACATGAGGGTATGATGATGCAGTAGCGTTACGAAGATCCGAATCGAGGATATTTTGTGGCAATCAAGGAACTTGAAATGGTGTTTTTAGGGTTCTATACCACAAAAGGAAAAAAGGAACCCTTATAGGATCACATTGTTGTGCACCCGTCCGTCAGTGTGTCTGTCTAGACCCAGGAACGCGTAGAGGTATTAAGTTGAAATTAATATGAAATACTCAGATTTGCAATTCCTTGGAGCTGTGAAAAACAAACTTCCAAGTCAACGCTATCGAAAGATACGGCCGTTTATGTCGCATATTTTGAACTCGCAAGGGAATCAAACACTATTGGGCCACCATTGACCTAGAATCATGAAATTTGGCAAGAAGCAATGTCTAGCTACAGGATTCGGGAGGATCCAGGATCCCGTCCGCTCTTCGATCCCCAAATTTTCGGGCATAAGTTTTCATAGGGATATTCGGGACAGACATAATTAAAAAAATATGCAAATTAAACTGCGTGAAGTGAAACGCTCAGTGCATTTTACCCGTCATTATGTCAGCCATCTTGATTTATCCGACAATTTGTCACTGACATTATGCATAGGCATATGCAAATTGACAAGCAGGCTTGATGATGAGATGCTGGACGCGTCGTTATTTCTAAAATCTAATTTTCCTATTAACATTAAAACGTTCCTTTTATATTAGTTTTCTTTATATTTAAGAGAAATGTGAGTGATAAGTATTTGTTTCTAATAGTACATTACTGCCGCGGTCTGTAATGACTGCGTTGCTGGCAGCCATGATGATGGTCGAGAACTTAACTAAGCAAAGTTCGAGGCCATCATAGCGTGGCCAGCAGGGCAGTCATTGCGGACCAAGGCTTGTATAGTGCTTTACTCAAACAATGCGAGGTATTTAAATAAAACCAGCTTAGTATAACAAGAATTTACTCAAACAATGCAACAACAACGAAAACGACAACGACCACAACAACAGAAAAAGAAACAGTAACAGAAACATAAACAGAAACAACAACAACAACAACTCACGATCACATCAGCTTTCAAAAAGAAAAAAAAACATCAAAATCGATCCATTCGTCTGGGAGCTACAACGCCTCTCTTTTCGAGTTCGGTGGTTAACAAAACCACAGAATAAATAATAGTACTAAAAAAACACGACAATAATGGATTTTTAAAGGAAATTGCTGGCCGCAAAACACGACAGTAATGAAATTTCATACAACTTTGCTGGCGCCTATTAAAGCAGCGCGGCAAGGTCGACTTTGACTAAAGAAGGTTATCGAAATAATGACCACATTACAAGCTTGTTTGAGTAAATACTTTTTGATATGAAAAATACTACCTATTGTTACATGAAAGTCGTCTATTTAGTCTTGTGTCTGTGGTTTAGCCGATGTTAAGAAAGAACATTTTGTAAATTTTCTAATTTCATTTGTATAGTTTGTTTCTAATTTTCTCAGTTAACCTAAGATCTCACAAATTGTTGAAAAATTATAACTTTAACATAGGACGGAGATTTTAAATATAGTTACACTGAATCTAATTCTGATTAGTTAACGAGTGATTAGATTAGCTAGGTGTATCTGTTACCGTAAAATACTTTGATTTATAAATTTTGATTTGTTTAGTTAGGTCTGCTTTCTGTAAGATTTTTCTTGTTACCAGAATAATCCCGGGATCCCGAGATTGACTAAGTATAATCCCGAAATCCCGAGATTAGAAATAAGGGCCGGAATCGAATTCTCTACTTATAGCACATGTAAAGGGAAAAATCCAAAAACCGTAAATTGTAATTACATCACACAAAAAAGCATTTACAGCAGCGACCTATGTCAACAACAGATTTCCAACGGCAAAGTTAAGTTTGTACGGAACCCTCGGTGCGTGAGTCCGCGCCGCACTTGGCCGGGTTTTTAAGTGACCAACAATATATAAATAGACAATAAATGTTCCAGGGCTCCGAAACAGTGGTTTTCTGCGCAACTGACTACAGCATCGAGGGCAAGACGGGCAAGTTCTACCGAGACTGCACCGAGTACGCCTCGCAGTACAACTTCGATAAGGACACGGAGACCAAGTTCTGGGAGGTGAGAGAATGCAATAGACAATTGCTACTATAATACACATCAGAAAATTGAAAATTACTAGCTGCGCCCCGCGGCTTCGCACGCGTAATATTTTTACCCGTCCCTCTCCCCTCCCCCCTGGTCTTCCGCTCCCCCTACCCATTTATCGAAATCAATTAAGTAATCCGTTCTCGAGATATCATCAAAAAAGCCGTTCCATACGTATAAGAATAATTAAAAAAAAACTGGACCAATTTTGATGAATGTTAAATGGGACTACGCTGAATGTCTACCCGTTTGAATAAAAGAACAACCATCCAAATTGGTTTAGAAATCTTAGATATTTGAGGCAATATAAACACAGCATCGAATAGATTTACTCAAAAAAATATTTATTCTCGAAAAACTGCTGCACCAAACACCAGAGCCCCGATTCTGTAAGCTATTGAACCGCGATAACGCAAGTCGATCGCTTGAAATTTTTTGAGAAATTTTCTTATTTACCACTTAAAAGTGCTGAAAATTTTCGCTTTTTGTTTTTGTTTGTTTTTTTATGTTCCATTTTTTTTTTATATTTCCAAAAAAAAATACTTTTAAGTGGTAAATAAGAAAATTTCTCAAAAAAAAATATCAAGCGATCGACTTGCGTTATCGCGGTTCAATAGCTTACAGAATCGGGGCCCTGGAGACCAACACCTTTTCACACAAAATAAGATTTTTTTAAATCGGTTCGCAATTGACGGAGATATCGACCGACATACACAAAAAACACATACAGTCGAACATATAACCGTGTCCTTTTCTGAAGTCGCTTAAAAAGATCTAAACAATTGTATAACATCAAAGTAAGAAAGAAAACACGACTGGCCTGCCAAAAAGATCTAAACAATTGTATAACATCAAAGTAAGAAAGAAAACACGACTGGACTGCCAAAAAGATCTAAACAATTGTATATGATTCAATAACAAAAAAAACATTTGTTTTGTCTCGACCTTCTAGAGGTCTTACACACTTGAATTATCTATCAATTTATCAAGGTTTGATCAGTGGCTACGATTTATCAAGGTTTGATCAGTGGCTACGATTTATCAAGGTCTGATCAGTGGCTACGATTTATCAAGGTTTGATCAGTGGCTACGATTTCAAGCCTTTTTCAAAATGGCGGATCGCTAATACTTATTTTTTCCTCAGGTGAGCCAGGAGCTGGTGAAAGCGAGGAAGCCCCTCTGATTGCAGTGCCGGACGCTGCTCCCACGAATATGCCAGAATCGGCCTTACCACTTTTGAACAATCAAGTGCAATTGAACAACTGTGATTAGTGTTGGGGATTAGATATTGTGTCAACAGATATAGTTTTTGCTTGACGTAGATATTGTGGTTATTGAAAAATAATATTACATAGTATACAGGGCGGATTTTTGAGATAATCCGATACTATAAGAAATTGTAAAAATGAGTAAGTTCCTTTGATTCTTTCCTTTACAAGTATTAGCAAAAAAATCGGTTGGTGTAATAATACAAGATTTGGTTTGATTTATAAACAAACAAATGTAAAAATTATGCTGTTTTGATTTCCCAAGAATATAACTCATGACTCCTTAAAAAACTTTTCCCAATAGATAAAAGTTTCGCGACTGTTCATCCAAATCAGAAACTGAGTAGTATCTCATAGTTTCTGAATTGGATGAACACTCGCTTCTCAAAAATTCTCCCTGTATATTACTATTACTTCTCCATTGGAATAAAAATAATCGAATAGTCCTATCGAATCAATACCTCATTTCCGGGTTTTATATAATTGTGGGAGCTATACCTACAATGACATATTTATATGATTGTGGGAGCTATACCCACAATGACATATTTATATGATTGTGGGAGCTATACTTACAATGACATATTTATATGATTGTGGGAGCTATACCTACAATGACATATTTATATGATTGTGGGAGCTATACCTACAATGACATATTTATATGATTGTGGGAGCTACACTTACAATGACATATTTAAAAATAAAAACAATGTATTTTTACTTACAGTAGTCGCAGCCTATCTATATAATAATAATATATTTGGGACAATTCCACACCAATTACCTAGCCCCAAACTAGGATACCCTGTACTATGGGTACTAGATAAACATACATAAATACGAATATCAACATCCATGACTTGGAAACAAACATTTTTGCTCATCACACAAATGATTGCACTTCGCAGGATTCGAACCCGCGACTGTTTGATTTCGTTCCTAGGGTCACTAGCCACTAGACCAACCGGCCGTCCGTTATATGTTTGTGAAGTTAGGCTCTGTGAACGATTGCGCAGGTACTGCTGTGGGGATAAAACAGCATAAAGTAAGAGCGAGATAGAATATGCGAAAAACGTAAGCTAGTGAGCGAGGCAGTCATACAATGCTGTCTTCAACATTGGGATTGCGCCTGAAAAATAGTAGTTTGCGCAGCGACTAGCAGACAACTTCCGCTGCGACTACTGTACTTGTATTCAGACACGATATACAATAATTATAACGTAATAGGTAGCTAACAAGCCACCGTAAGCCTTAGTACTGCACTGACTATCCACTGACCATATCAATACATAGTATAAAACAAAGTCGCTTTCCGCCGTCTGTCTGTAACGCTTAATCTTTTAAACCACCCAGCGTATTTTAATGCGGTTTTTTACCATCAGTTACATTATTTTTCACGGAAGTTTTATATATATGTTGTGCCCGCGTAGACAAAATTCATAAGTTTTTTTTTTACAAATAAAAGTAGCCTAAGTTACTCCTTATAGCATCAGCTATCTGCCAGTAAAAGTCCCGACAAAATCGGTCCAGCCGTTTCGGAGTTTTTTTTACTATGGATAATACGAGCATACGAGATAGCGAGGGTGAAGTCGCCGCCGTCCCCCGAAGCGGAGGGAAGGTCGAGTGTGCGAGAACTACATTGTTCACCTCTTTTGTTTCTAAATTACTCCTGTTCGAAGCCGGAGCGACCCGCTAGTATATAATATAAATAACATAGTTTTACCAGTTGTTATTTTTTTCGAATCAAACAACGGTAGCAGTTGTTAATAAAATAATTATTTATATTATATTATTTTCATTTTCTGCGCCGGCGGTCCTTTCAATCAATGCTATGTAATTTGAGATTTACTTTTAAGTGTATTATGGTTCAAATCATATTTTTGACGTTGTGCGTTGGCAGAGAACACAGAATAAATAATAGTACAACACTGACTGCGAAGTCTAACGGTCGCGGGTTCGAATCCGCAAGGTGCAAACGTTTTGTGTGATGAGCAGAAATGTTTGTTTCCGCGTCATGGATGTAATATTGGTATCTATGTATGTTTATCCGTTGTCTAGTGGGGGAGACCGGGAAAAAAGTAACAGTTTGTATTCCATGACAGATTTCTCGTAAGTAATATAATAATACATTAATATATACATTTGTGATAAAATAATTATAGCCATATTAAACTTTTGTTTATGGTCTATAAATGTACATTATAATTTTATATAATATGTCATGTTTTCTGAAAATTATTAAGCTGTCAAAAAAATGGAGTTTGTTACTTTCGACCCCATGGTCAGGGCGTGGGTCGAAAGTAACACCGTATAAGTTCTCCCCTATGTTACAATAACAATAAAAAGTACCAAAATAATTAACTTCTTACGTAAGATTAACTTGAGATCCATGTTTCTATTCAGTCGAAAATCAATCTTTATTATTAGTAGATAATAGGTAACAGAGCGGCGGAAAAGACAACAACACGATCCCATTTGTTTTACAAAAATCCAGTGCCCTTAATAGATATATGGGATGCATGATTTTCAAGCAGAAGCAGACATTTTTGCTCAGGAGTGGGCTTTACTGGTCTATTGAAGTGCTGTAAGAACAGCAAAAAATCATCTTCCTGCATCCATCCGCTTGCATTCCCTGCCCCAGCAGATCCGATCGGACCTTCCCGTATCATATAGTCTTTATATATTTTCAATGGGAATACGAAAAATGGTGGTATATGTCTTCCTTGAGCATTAACAGCAACTGCAACAGTCACTAGCCTCCCGCGTTCGGCTGAGATTACCGCACCTACTTGTTTAACTCCTTTCAGAGCCACTATTTTGTTCGGTCTTTGTACCGTTGTCACCCCGGTCTCATCTATATCCCATATGTTTTTTGGCGCAAAATTATCCCTGTCCATAACTTCAGCAAGGTTATCAAAAAACTTGCTCACATTATGTTCGTTGAAGCTTGTAGCGTGCGATAAACACGTTGTTTATGGACTTTTCAGGGACAGGCTTGGGTGTCTTTTCAAAAATCCAGCTAGCCATTCCTTACCCGCAATATGATTGTCGTTTCACTGCTCTGGATATGTCTTCTCATATTTTATGGCCAATTCGTTGCGCACTTCTGTTGGGATCAATCCAAAATAGACGCTGGAACATAAAATGATGTAGTCCCGTAAAACTAATTCCTCATCTGAAGTGAAAACGCGGTTGACGCAACGGTAGCCAACTTTTGCATGAGTATTTCCTGCTTTTCGTTTTTGAATGTATCTATTTAATGTGACATGACAAACACTATATTTTCATGGTAGTGCTCTTGTCTTTGTATTGTCTTTAAAATGTTCATGTGCTGCTTTTTTATAGACTTCTGTCTTAGTGGTGCCTCTATCAGTATTTCTAATCCGCTGCCGTGACATTCTGATAAAGAAAACATTTAAAAAAAAGTTAAATAACATCACACTCATATTACAAAAGTAACACGTTACTTCTATCCTGCCACGAGATGTTACTCTTGTACCCAACCCCGTTTTTGATATTTTGATGCCAAATAACTTTGAAACTGAACGTGTTACACGAAAACAAGTTACAACATGCTAAAGACAATCTTAAGGTTAATCAACGAACTAATAGTCATAATGTTATCAGCATCTCAATTCTACGTAAACACTAAATGAATAAACAACAAAAAACTTATTTTTGGTGCAAACAAACACGATATGTCCACTAACACAACCTGGCCGCGTTGTGCGGGCGCAGAGACTAAACTCATGCGTGGGGGCCGGTGCAAGCTAACAACCAACGGTCGCGCGCGTCGTTCCGGCCATTGGACAAGGCTACGGAGCATTTCCTTTTTTTAACCCGCTGTTACTTTTGTCCCCGGTCTCCCCTACCCATAGTACAGGGTATCCTAGTTTGGGGCTAGGTAATTGGTGTGGAATTGTCCCGTTTTTAGGGAGCTTGGTGCGTGTCGGTCTCAGTGCAGCACTAAATATGGCCTAATTATCACACGCTTTGAATAATAATGCCATAAAGATTAATCAAATCGAAGTAGGATTTAGATCTCGAATGTTGAAAAGTGGTAAGACTCGCAAGTTTTGGGTAGATGGTGCCTTAGGTGGTTGGAATAGGAGTAGATATCCAACATTACAAAGGTTAAGAGCTCTGCATATTATGTTCAAACGTTTTTTGACGTTAGGCGTTCTTCTAGCATGTTCTGAGTGTGTCATTTAGTGATTCTGATGTTGATTTGATTTGCTAAAATAGATTTATATCTAACTTTTTACTATACAAGTTATACGTCAGTTCAAAGAAATCTTGTAGCATAATGATTATTTTGATACTGTGCACGCAGCTTTGCCTTCGTGGTCCTTTTACTTGGGAAAGAGTATCCTATAGAAAATTCCAAAAGTCTCCTACTTTTGGTCCTGGAAATTTGGTTCCTATGTATAAAGTAAAATATACCAAATTTCGTTTAACCTTCAATCAGTTGTCTATTGCTCGGCTTCTACTCATCGGATTGAAATACAAAGAAAACCAGATTTATGTCAATACCTTAACTATCCAAGAGTGAAAACAGCATTTAAATTTTTCCGTGATGCGCGAAAATACGGACTTGTTCAGTAGCTTGTTTTAAGTCCCTTAAGGTCAACACACACTCATCTGGCGGAAGATGCGTCGCGTATCGTCGGTCGCGTAACGTCAGAACAGTAATAGTAGTTTATGAAACTGTTGCATAATGTGGGGTATTAAAACACGAGAGTGAGTTTAAAAAACGATCTGCTAGCGAGATTTTTAATAGTATCACTCGAGTGTTATAATGCCTAGTTATATGCCGTTTCATACACTACTTTATCTACACTCATGCAAAAGGAACGTACTTTAAAGAAAATAATATTTCCTTGATTTTGCTGGTAAAAGCTCGTTCGTCATGTTCGTTGCTCTTCCGTGATGTCTTGTGGAGTCAAATTCTCCTCACGAACACTGTTTTCACATGTTTAACGCATCTTTGTCACATTATTGATCAGGATAAAACATTGATCGACGGCAAACTAATGTAAAGTAAATTATGGCGCCAAAATCGAGTCCACAGTGAATTTGCGCGCATACGCGCTGCCATAGGTAACAAATGGCAAAAACGCTCATAGTACGGAGCCAAATCGGTGCTTATATGGGGTTTTTATATAACATTGTTTAATTCAAAAAACTATTTTTTATAAGTGACATGCCGTGCGTAATGTATTACATTATGCCACCATTTCATTTTTGAGTTTATAATCCGGATTTTACGATAAGAGTGTAGATAAAATAGATTATAAAACGTCTAACCTGCCACGCCTGTCCGATGATTCGAGCCGCGAGCGTACTGAGTGGCACATTTCTCAGTACGCTCGACTAATCTTCCGTCAGATGTGTGTTGACCCTTAGACCATTTTTTTTCATTATAATAGACAGTCTTCTTGTTACTTACTGCTTTATTATAAGTATAGATTATTCGGATAGTATTTATCTTTTCATATTTACACGACTTAAATATAGAACTCGATTGCATTTCGTTTTAGGTACCTACGTACCTATATTGAAAACACGAACAAATTAAACAAGTATTTAACCCCGAACCTCACCCCCATTACATATAGCTAAAACGCATCTCGATCACATCAGTTTTAAAACATAAAAAACCGCATCAATCACGGTCCATTGGGAGCTATGATGCCACACACGGATACAGTAATACCTACATTGATACATACGTACAATGATACTTATAAACTTATTAAACATAAAAAACCGCATCAATCACGGTCCATTGGGAGCTATGATGCCACACACGGATACAGTAATACCTACATTGATACATACGTACAATGATACTTATAAACTTATAAAACAAAAAACCGCATCAATCACGGTCCATTGGGAGCTATGTCACACACGGATACAGTAATACCTACATTGATACATACGTACAATGATACTTATAAACTTATAAAACTTTTAACCAACTTTTAACTTTTAACTTATAACCGCATCAATCACGGTCCATTGGGAGCTATGATGTCACACACGGATACATTAATACCTACATTGATACATGCGTACAATGATACTTATAAACTTATAAGACCCCTCTCTTTTGGAGCTCGGGGGTTAACAAGCAAAAAAAAAAAAAAAAAAAGCCCCGTTATTACTAAGAACCATCAAGATTACATCAGCTTTCATGCAGAAAAAAACACATCAAAATCAGTCCATTCGTTTGGGAGCTAGGATGCCACAGACAGACACACGGACACATACATACAATTATACACATCCTAAACTAAACACCCCTCTCTTTTGTAGTTCGGGGGTTAAAAATACAATCGGGAACATAGATAAATACCATCCGAATCAGAATAACATAATGTGATGGACATTTGCTTCAATTATAAATGATTTTGGTATTGTCTATGAGTACAGTTCATTGTAACTATAATATCCTAGAATTTAGAGAAGTTAGTGCCATAATTTTTTGAAAAAATAGTTGAGATATACAGTTGTTTGGTGTAGTTAAATGCACAACTACTAATAATATTACGGTAAAACATACACAGCTTCCTACTCTAAAATAAATGATTTAGTTTTAGAATTTTCATGTTTTCGTCATCAGTTATTCGAATGGCAATAGAAAATTGACATTTGATTACCAAAACGGTTCATATAATCTGTTGTACTTATGTGTTAATAAATTTTAGAGCTGTTAAACTATTGTATTTTGAATTAGATCTAATAAGGTGTTGTTGAGTAGCATAATATTTACATATTTGGAAGTTTGGACCCCTTACTATGTATTGTACCTATACATTATTTGAGTGCGTCACCACAGCTACTGCTAAAAAACAAGAATAAAAAAAAAACTTTGCCTTTTTTTAAATTAAATTTATTATCTGTGAGCTACCTCGAAAGTTTCAGCCGGATATACCTAATCGGAAAGTGCTCGAAATTTGAGTTGCAAGATTCCAGGATAGACAGAAATACATAGATAGATACATACAAGTCAAGTTAAATAAAAGATTTTTAAAAAACAAACTTTAATATGTTTGCTTAGCATTCATTGTTGGGTCAAGGAACATGTCTAACTGCCGTACTCACATTAACACTAAATTCCTTATTGTATATGACCGTGCAGACACGTAACGCGTCGCGTTACGACATCCTTGATATCTTCGTTTTTTTTCGTGCATTGTCGTCATGACGTTTGACAGCATTTCAAATTTTTAACATTACTATTTTAATTTTTTCTCTGAAGGAATATTATAAAATAATCTATACGTATTTTTTGTTTTTCCAATCTAAGCTATATTTTCAGAAGAATTAATTATTAAGAAGTAGCTTATTCTAACTGCAAGAGTTCGGTGTTATAAACAAGATTACCGAAGCAACATTCGAAAAAATAAACATTTATATCTGTCAAAGTCAGGCTCTGGCGTAGTATTTTTATTGCTTTACAGGCAACTGAAATTTTGTTATTCCACCGCACTCTGCTTGGTAATTTCGAAATGGTTTTCGAATTTCATTGCCATAATGAAATATGAAAACTTGTTAATTGCGTTTGGCATAGAGAATAAGCGCTCTGGTTCGGATTTTAGGACCGTGATAACCATTTGTGAATAAGAACAACTTTTGACCAATTTGCCGAGGTAACATTATAAAAGCGAATCTGGTAACCTTTATACAAATAATACACAAGCATAAATTAAAAAAATATATAACCCCCGAACCCCCATTATAGATAGCTAAGAAGCTTCTCGATCACATCAGTTTAAAATTAAAAAACCGCATCAAAATCGGTCTATTCGTTTGGGAGCTACGATCCTCTGCCCCATTCCCGCCCCCCTCCCCCCATTATAGATGAGAACCATCTCGTTTACCCCAGCTTTCAAACATAAAAAATCGCAGCTAAATCTGTTGATTCATTTGGAAGCTTCGATTCTCACCCCCGTTTTCTCAACTCCCCCTCCCCCATATAGCAAAGAACCATCTCCCATCTCGATTAAAGCAGCTTACAAACATTAAAAAACCGCTTCTAAATCGTTTCATTCGTGTGTGGTTTGGGAGTTATGATACGAGTTACGCCCTCGTCCCTCATTATGGCTAAGAACCATCTCGAATACCTCAGCTTTGATACATAAAAAACCGCATCTAAATCGGGCCATTCATTTGGAAGCTACGATTCCTTTTTGAACGTAGGATACTTTTATCACGATAAACAGTAAACTGTTTCGCGGTCAAAAGCTAGTAAGTAATTAAATTGAGTATGAAATAGATGCAGATATGATTGAGTTTTGGTGACGCGCTGTATGTTACTGGGTAGGCAACCTATTTAAAATACTCGTTACATGTTCTATGTATGCATGTGTAGAGTAGTTTCCAAAGACTATGTGATTTTGTATCTTATTTATTATATTATTCAATGGGTATACTTACTTTTGTTTCATTCATACCTTCTACGAGATCAGAATTATTTGTCGTATGAGGCAGTGCTGGCCTCTGGTGTCAGTTTGTCAGGCCTCAGGAACTCTAACTTGGCGGAACGACTGCTATTAATCAATAACAGCCGGGACCGACAGCTTAACGTGCCCTCCGAAACACGGGGCGATGGAAAACTGCACATAACTTAGGAAAGTCATTGGTGCGGAGCCGAGGACTGAACCCGGTATCGTTGGATTCAAAGTTGCACTATTGAACCGTTTGACTACCATCGCTCTTTAAATACATTCAACCTTATTGGTTGAATGAACTTAGAGAGCGATGGTAGTCAAGTTCACTCAATAAAAAAAACAAAAAAGTACTCCTGTGCCCCACCAACATTGTAAATAATGGTTGGTGGGGATAATGACAACAAACCTTAACATTTTTATTCTCATGTTCTCCTTTATAAAATAAAATTTTAATTGAATAACTATTTATTTAAGGACAAAAATATTAAGCATTGTTATTAAATGATTCAGGTAGGAAGCATATTTTTAAATCCCTAGTGGTGGCGTTAGGGAACCGTAAAAAGATCGGTAATAGTCAGGTAGGTAGGCTTATTAACAAAGAAAAGTAAAAACAAAGTTCTGTGACATTTTTATTTCGTAATAATGAACAATTACAATCGCTCAAGGTCCTGCCCACTTTTACATTTTCTATAAATAACTAACTAATAACAGTGCCATTAATATAATAATAATGTTATTATAAAAATATTAAATACTGCCCTATCTGAAACTGCTCAATCATTTCTTCATTAGACTCCGTACAAGATCACGCCAAACTTTGTGACCGGTGAGAATATAGGCGCGAGTCCTGCATAAAGTATGTGTACGCCTTTTTCAAGAGTAAATTCCCACGCTTATCCTAACGCAATATATAAAAGTGAAACGTTGTTTGTTTGGGGAGTTTTAACGGTTTGACGGATTTTGATAAAATTTGGAATGGCTTATATCCTGGAATGAAAAAAACATGGGGTACTTTTTATCCCGGAAAATGGTAAGTTTCCACGGGAAAGCTGGAAACGAAATAACAATTCTGTCAAAAAAACATTGCAAGCTGTTAGTGTTCTACTTTTGCTTTGGTTTTTAATATTCTAGAAGAACAAGGATGCTTTTTTTCGCGATATACTATAGTCCGCGCGGACGAAGTCGCGGGCGGGAAAGCTAGTGAATGATAAAAATCGCTTATTTATTTCTAATTGTAACACTTTTTCCCTTCATTTTTATTTATTTTCTGCATGACTAACCCATTAGAAACTACAGGTCGCGCCGAACTTTATGACCGGCGTGAATCTAGGCGCGAGTTCCGTGCAGTAGCTTGTTTAAGGGGAAGCGCGCGTATTCTCAGATGACCATAGACAACTGCATTATTACTCACGAACTCTAGACAGGCTTTTGACCAACATCGGAATGAGAGCATCCGAGTGTCGCCATTTTGAGCTGATAGCAGTAATATGGCAGTAGCGAGTGCAACGGACGGACGGGACGAACTACGAAAGTTACATACTTGTACTATTATTTATTGTGACTAACGTTACTTGAGATGAGACAATGTCAATTTTAGTTCCATGGACGCTCGGTGGGGGCGCTTTGAATAATCACAAACGAAAGTACAGCAAAGCAATCAGTGCAGATGACAGATCGGTCATAAAGTTTGGTGTAAAAATATAGCACAGCTGCCTACCGCCCATGTTTCTAGGTAAGTACTTACACATCCATCAATTAATGCACCGCACACATTATAATTTATAAACAACAACTTACGAGTATAATTATAAATACGTATTAATTTATATACAACAAGAAATGCGAAACAGGTATTTTTAATATGGTAACAAAGACTAAAGCTAGGCACTTAGTGACGAACTTAAGTCATATTTCATACAGTAGGTAACTTAACTATAATGGAGTCTATCCTATCAAAGGTCTTCTAAACGTGCACAAAATGGTTCAAGATACTAAATGAGTATGTATGTATGTATGGTCGCGTCATGTAAAAAGAACGCTGGCGGTTAGGCTGCGCGTTAGATGATTTATCGGACTATTTGGTGGTATGAGGTGCGGCGCGGGGCGGGCGGGTATACGAAGCTGCGAGCGAAAGGCTAATTAATAATTATTTAAAACAATAGCCTACTACTTTTGTGCTCGAGTGTACCCACCCATGCGCAAACACACCCCCTCCACTTTCATCCAGAGTTATTTTTACATGATAATACAAATATCACGCCTAATTAAATTTATTGGTTGACGAAATCTTGCCGAAAGTTTCTCTATATACAGGGAAAGAACAAATTGAACGTCGTCAGACCCTGGACGGCGTGACACCAGATTGGCTAGTGCCTACCTCTGGTGCCAGGCCGCCCAAGTGTCGCTGTATATCGAATATTATATTAGTCCTCTTTCGACATGTAGAGCGATGTCTAGAATCACATACGAGAACTTTGTCTCATTAACTTTTATTTTTCTTTTCTTTTTTTTTTGATTACATTAACTGACGAGATGAGCAGGTCGCTCGCCTGATGGTAAGCGTCACACCCAGAATGTTGGTTGCAAAATCTTGCGCGTCACTGCACTGCGCTCGTCACTCGGAGACATTGGTTGTAAGTCTCATTATCATTTTTGTTTCTTTGGCAACACTGTCATGTTCACTTTCTTTGTCTCCTCATGACTTGAGCATTGGCCACTGTCAAGTAAAGACATATTTACAAGTTGAATGTATATAATGTCGAATCGCAGTCAGTCGGTTATTCAAAAGTCTAGTCAAGTCACGTCATTTGTTGACATTTGTTTTGACAGATGGATGTACTTGGTTGGGTTGCCATATAAAACTCTTAATATTAGTACTCTGTTATGCAGCGACGGTTCAGTTTTCGCACAGACTCTAGCCTAGAGCAAGCATCTCTTTCGGCTGATTTAAAAAAACAATTGTTTAATAAATTAATTAAAAATGTAGAAGTCTAGTAAGTAAGTACCTACTAATGAATAAATATGAGCAAAAACTAGCAATTTCGGCAGATGCTGGTTTTTCAATTTTTCTTTAAAAATACAACATTTTTTTTAATATTATACAAGTTAATATAACTTTTTTTTTCATGAATTTATTTTATACAAGTATGTAAAGTATTATTTACTGGACGGCACTACAATACTACACCGGCTTGTGACATTATCTATACTTATAATATAGCATTAAGAACGAAAAAGTCTGTACAAAGAAGATATTTAAAAAAAATGTCTAGGGTACTTAAAATAAGCTACAGAACAAGAAAGTAACCCTTTTAAAAATCGTGTTTGTATGTATGTTTGTTCGCGCATCACGTAAAAATTACAGGGCCAATTTCGATGCGGTTTTCACCGGTTTTGGATAGCTTAGGGTTTAACTTAAAAACTGGGGTATTTGGTATCTTAATCCGATCATTAGATGCCGAGCAATCGATTAAAAACTATCTGACGGCTGAACGAATTTTGAAGATATTTAGTTTATAGTTTATATTGTTTTCCTGGAATAACACGTATGAGCTACTTTTAAATGAAATGACCACGCGGGCAAAGCCGCGGTTATAGCTAGTCATCTAATAAAACTTAAGAACCCTACTCATATTATAAAAGCATTGTTTCATTTATAAATGTTGAAAGATTGATTTAGGCCAAATCACTAAATTCTGGCCACTTAATAATATACGAGTAGCTGTGTATTGTAAAATGTAAGTGAAATATTTTTAATTTATTCTTTTTTTTATTACTTAATACTAACCGGGCGTGTACCGCGTTTTCGGATTGAGTTGCGGGCGTTTGTGGCAGTTACGAAATGTACATTTTTAACAAGCCGTTTTGCCGTTCAGTTAGGCCAATTTCAAAAATTGCAATTTTTGATACTAACGATCTTTCCTAAACCGAACGACAAACGACTATACCACACCCTATATTCTATTCTACGCTACACTTAGAGAAACAAACAGTAAGCGTAACTCAAGATCATTGACGCTTCGGTATAAAGTGGAATATATGCAAAGCGAACGGTGATCGAAAAAAAACAGAACAAGCCACAGATGCCATAAACAAGAAGTCAAGACAATTTCATACTTAGAATTTGAACTGTTATTTTAGCCTTTTGACTTAAAACGTACTCCATAAAAGTTGCATCGTTAATTCGTTACTATACATTAACACGTTAATGTTACACATACATATATTTATTAATAAGTGATGCCAAAACAAAGTTTATTCTTTACCTAAGTATTTTGCCACATTGTCTTTGGTTTTGTGTACATTAACGGCCGCTATTATATCTAGTTTTCCTAGGTACCTATCAAATATGTTACAGATCATTTGAAAAACTGGAATGTCGTAATATTTTACAAAAATTACCAAATAACCACTAAGCAATCTATTTTTGATTACAATCACAACCAAAAACTACATAATACATTCAAATGCATAAGCAATTTGTAAATTTCAACTTTTATATGCAGAATGTAGAGCAACCTTAACGATAAGATTTATTTATATTAACTTTATAAATAAATCTACACAATACACAAATTATACACAATATTTTAAATATCTACATCAAGGCAAACACAAAACACATATATACACAAAACACAATTTGGTTCTTAATCTGCTCCTAGCTGTATAAAAATACACATTAACATACATATTTATGTAGGATTTAAATAACTTAGCAAATTTATCAATTCTACTTTAATCTTAGTTGGAATAATTCATTAATCACCTCAATTTTGGCTCGTTTACATTTGTTGGTTTACGACTCCCAAGTTAAGACTTGATCTCAATTAAACAAATTACTTAGGTTTTAGTCATGATAGACCTTAGAAATAAATTAAGGGCCTTATAATGAAGTACTTGATGTGGCAAAGATTTACTATTTATGATCTAAGTCAACGATGGCAGCGATTTGGTTATATCACTCCGTAAACTAAATTAGACTTAATTTCTTCAAATGTAATTTAATCCTTGTAAACTTCGTAGCACGGTATTTTTTCCCCTGGCATCTATTTTAAACTTACGTCAATTTAAGCTGCACCGCTTAAAATAACGTAATCAAAACAGGTTTTTATCACGCTGTCTAACAGCGTTTGGATAAATTCGGACACGTTCTGAGACAGCGTTTGGACAAATCGGGACTCTCGCCGCGTGGAAACAAAGTTGATTTTACGCTGGCAGGCTTTAGTGATAGTTTAGTGAGTGAGGGAAAGATGCCAGGGGCAAAAATACCTTGTTACGAAGCCAACAATGTTTAAATTACATTTGAGGAAATTAAGTTTAGTTTAGTGTATGTCCAAATAGCTACCGATGTCTCATTTACAAAAACTTTGGTCTTCAAGAATGGTATTGTAATAAAAATTTCGAAGTTCTTGCCCCATATTTTCAAGAAAGTGCAACATCAAATGTTTCAATATCCAATGCGCGTTTGTTGGTCGTTCAACGACTAATGTAACGAAGCCATAGAGATTCTACAATATATAGGCTAACTAAAGACACTATGATAACCAGCACCAAGAATTCTCAGTTTATCCTAAATTATACTTTAAGTAGAAAGATCTTTGGACCAGTTTTGAAACCATTTGTTTGGTTCCGAGACACGGTTAAACTAAACAGAACCAGCAATGCAAAATTTAAGGTCGCTCAGCGAACTATGGAGATATTGGAGAGACATATCCATGAGGTTTCTCTGAAGGACAAGATTCGTAAAAGTGATCCGACTGAAACTTGTTCCTAACTTTGTTTGTTTGTCGTATGAGGTAATGCTGTCCTCTGGTGTCAGAGTTTGTCAGGCCGCCTCTGACATGGCTTAACGACTGGTATTAATCAATAACAGCCGCGAAAACAGCTTAACGTGCTCACCGAAGCATACTAGCGATGGAAGACCGCATATAACTTAGAAAAGTCAATGGTGCGGAGCCTAGGACCAAACCCGGTATAGTTGGATTCTAAGTTGCAGTGAACCGTTAGGCTACCATCGCTCTTTACTATCTCTATCTCTAATATCTGATTTTGTTAAATTGATAAAAGAGCAAAGTAGAAAAATATGGCAGGAGTATTTTGACGAAATATCAAAAGAAAAAGGTTATTGGTGCCGAACTACCCAACCGCAGATCACCAAGTATGCATGGATTGATAATAATATCCTGAATCGTAAAATTCTAGTGACAGGGCTTAGACTTCTCTCCGCACATATTCCATCAAAGAAGCTTCAATTTTTCATGAAAAAAGTTCCATCTCCCAATTGTGCTGAGTGCTGGGTTATTGAGGATGTACTCAACATATTTTGATGGAATTTGTGCGGAATGAAAGCTACAGAAGATCCTGGTTGATCGGAGCGAAATTTTAGTTGTGGGATTTTTCAATTGTATCCTAGCGTCTCCGATGTTAGACCGGGCATTTAAATTGTATCTGTTAGCAAACCTAGGTTTAAGGTAATTGTTTTATTTTTGTGTTTCCCTACAGAGCGATGAGGTCGCTAAGCGACAACATAGCCATATGAAAAAAGAAGAGGAAAGAAAATGTGATGAAGAGTAGCAAACATTTAAATTCGTGTAGTATAACATTAAACACCAAGCGACTTTAATTGCGGTCAAGTGGTGCTCATCCGAGGAACTGGTGCATCACCACTTAACGTTTGGCCGTTGATTTAGAGACACCCAGACAATATTAAAGAGCGTTTTAATAGAAGGCATTTTTCCTCAAACCAAGAAGGTCATTAATTTACCTACCGTCTCATAAAAACATCCATCATCTTACGTTTTTTACCCAACGTAAAACATAGCTGCGTGAGTCATTCTATTTAACCATAGATCTAATCAAAAGTCGGCAGATTAGGTAGCAGTTCCTAGGGTGTGGACCGCATGGATTAGGTGCAACGCACACAATTGGCCTTCTTTGGCTTAATCACAATCGAAGTAGCGTTTGTGTAGCATAGCACGTGTTAGGAGTGACTCATTCGCGCTAGTCTGCGTATGTCTCAATTTGTTGTTGATGCACACGAAGCACGACCGTGGGGATCTGGGTGTGTATCTAGTTTTTGTTTACGTGTTAATAAAGCTGCCGTGTCTTCCTCCCTGTAACTAGATCTATGTGTTTAACCGAATTCTTTGGATTCAGGTAAAAACACGTATTTAAACTCAGGTAAAAGATATATTTTCCTCAATTCAAAAAGTTTACTAAATTAACAAACTGAAGTAGAAATGCTTATCTATAATCTTGTCTTGTACATTCAAGGTAGAATTCAACCTGGAAAATCCTAGAATTTTAGGTTAACCACATTTTTGACCATTCAATACATTTGTTTTTTTATTAAACTAAGCAGTTAGACGACCTGCTGTCGATGAAGTGGTCTACTGTTTTGTTTTCGATAAAAAACAATTTAGTTTAAAAAGTTTTAGACTACAGTTTTTGTCGGTACCTCAAAAGATGACGGAATTTATACCTTTTAACGAACAAACCTTTTTTTTCATTTGTGTTGACATCACCAATGAAGTCGTGTAAATTTCAACCAAGATACTTGAGAGTGAGATTGCTAATTAATAGCAGTCGTGAAGCCACGTTAGTCGTTAATCTGTAGTGGGTGGTCCGTTTTTTTTTACGCTAGAGGTAGGCAATAGATTTTTCATTGTGGGGACCGATATCCATATAAGTGTTATACCATCTACCCCCATTTCCAACACGTGGTGGCACATACCTGTCTATTTATACGTGTCACAGTCTACCTCCGCGTGGGGGCATACAGTATTAAATCAATCAAGGTCACCCCCTCATTCACAAAAACAAACAGCATTAAAGACTAGTTCCGATAGTTTCGACTGGATCCAAGTTTGACCTGAACGTCCTCTGCCTTCAAGGGTCGCTGAACCTGGAACAGCACGTAGAGCGCATGCTGGCGCCAGCGTGGTTTCCGTGCAGCGTCACTGCGTCTGGGTGCTGGAACATGCCCAGCTCCTTCTCTGCTCTCTGGTCCAATTCCGCCCATCTGGAAAGATAATCTATACTTATAATAAAGCAGTATGTAAAAAAAAAACTGTACAATGTAGCTCGTTCGGGTTCGCTCACGTAGGCCACTTCAAGGTGCTATAGTACTCGCATTAGTAGCGACGACCAGCGTAAAGTAGCTGGCAGCAATTACATGAACCGAAGATCGGGCTCGGTGGCACGCGCTATGTCCAGCAGTGGACGAGTACAGGCTGATGATGATGATGATGAATGCTGTAGTTTGGGTATCTACCCAAGCTACAGCATCATCATGCTCAGCTTATATTAAACAAAATAAAATCGAAGCGTCAGCTTACGGCCAGCTCTATTTTAGACTTTGACAGTGATAGATTTAATATCGATACAATACATCGATACAATACCGTAACGATTCTTAGATATTTTAATCAATTACAAATTCAATACAGGCAGATTCAGAGATAACAGCATTTGACCACCAGTTTCATTCTGTTAAAGATGACCAGTGTATTTTAATCAATAAGTGTGATTAAAACACAGTCAACCAATCCATATCGATCATATGTTTATTTAAATCGATACAGATAAATAATTGCTTTAATACTACTTGTACTTACACCCCTATTTGTATGGTTGACATTTCGAAGGTAATTCGTACCTACATCGTTTGATATGCTTTTAATAAACAAATATCTCCGGCTCTTACGAAAATGAGTGAATATTTGAAAAATCTTAAAATAATTTAATTTCTTTGCTATAAATGAAATCTATGTACGCCGATACGCCAAAAAAAAACAGACTTGCTGCCATTGTTCTTTGTGAATATCGTAAACAAATTAAGCTGTAGAACAACTGGATTATCAGCTTAAAAGAATATCAAAGCGCTAAATAGGCAACAGTAGACAGTAGTATTGATATACGCAAGTAGTTGGCGGTGGTCGAGCGGTACCATGTGTGCTTCACAATCCGGCGGCACCGGTTCAAAACCTCGGCCCCGCACCTTCAGCGTAATAGTCAAAGTGTGGACCAAAACACAATGTGTGCTGTTTACCAGCGAACGCTCAAAAATTGTGAAAGGACACATAGTGAGGACGCTGGCATGTCCTAGAACCAAGAAGTTTTAAATAAAGACGGAGTCTACAGTGCCACACAAACGAATGAATCATAACAAATGGCGGCTGCATATGTGTGATACACAAATTTCATCACAAATGACTGCATTAATTTTGATTTTCCTTATGAACTTGACAAAATGAACACTCCTCAAACTCTCAAAGTCGTTCTTACCTAATTGCAATATTTGCCAAAGGCACAGAATAAATAATAGTACAAGTACAGAAGGATAACTGAGTGAAGTCATATAAATACATAGCGACTCTCGCTACAACGAAATAAAGTGCAATTTGACTCGCACAGCGCTGCGAGCTTTCAATTATATTTACCTAGAAGGCTCGCCCATCGCGTGCAGGCTAGAATGCACCGTATCACAACGCGCGAGAACTTCCATTGCTCTAACCGTTTCAGAATCGCTCTGTCCCTTTTTCGCTCGGTAAGGTTGTATTAAGATATGAATAGGTACTTGTACTACTAATTATTCAGTGATATGTCATGACTTAGATATTGTAACAGAATAAATAAGTAATAATGTATTATGTTATTAATTATTACTACAATGACATTCTTATGAGAATAGACTTACTACCTCATTTTTACTACCTACCTGTCCCGTTTTCAGAACGCCGATAATTTTAGTAAGATACCTATCTACGTATAAGTGTCGTTGGTTGAATAGGATTATATCCTTTAGGTATTGCACTTTGATGAATAAAGGTGTCTGAATTTCTTGCTTTATAATGAGTGAAAGTCGTCATTTCTATCACTATTCAAACAGCCGAATGCTAAGCTGTACCTGCTAGGTTACTTCTTGGTACTCATAATTAAAACACGAATAAAATTTGTCAATAACTTTACGTAAGTAGGTACTTTATCGCTAAGCAGATGGCGCACGACTCATCGAGCGCACGCTTGACACTACTGAACTGACCCGAATATTGCGCCCTCGAAGTGTAGGTATAATATTTGTACTTGTTGCGGAGTGCGACCGGCCTGCCCAAGGTAAACATAATGTTCGGCAACTTCAAGGTATCTTCGGCTTAGAGAGACGGTTTTGCCATTATTGGTCTTGAGCTTCGTCAGATGGGACCTATTTTGACGATTTTGCTCAATTGCCTTTCTATTCGGCGTGTATTTGAGCATCGGAGGCCACGTCGCACCACTTTAATGATTTTTTGATTGAGTTCCCTTTTCTCTTACGGTGTGGCTAGCTGTTGCTCTCGTCGTTTAAGGACATTTAACATCCACCAACCCGCAGTGGGGCTGCGTGGTGGATTGTGACACATCTTCTGTCTCCAAGAGAGAAAGCTCGGGACCCAACAGTGGGAAAATAATAGGATGTGTGTATGTTGATGATGGAGTAGTTGGTGGTTCAATCTAGGCAGTCATCTAGTCTGTACTGTGTGGGTACTGTGGTCTAGTAATACAGTACTAGTTAATCCCGCGGCTTTGCCCGCGTGGCTTTTTTCTGGGATAAAAGTAACCTATATGTTATTCCAGGACCAATATAATAATTATATAAGATACAATATAATCAATCAGAGAAACTGCAAAGCATTATGAGACGCGCGGACAAACAGACAGACACCATTATGAAAATGTTATAATCTAGTCTAGCAGCTTATTTTAAGGTATAACAAATATTTTTTTCAACTATCTTCATTGTACAGACTTTTCGTTCCTTACTTTATTATTAGTATAGATTCTGTGGTTCAATTCAATTCAGTTCAAGGCCGATTGAGCAGCTTCATTGCTCGGCGCATAATAATAGGTTAGGTAATATAGTATGTAAAGTAGTTTGATCAGCACAAGGACAAATTAAAATGGAGAATGGCAGGATTCAAAGCAAAGCTAGGACACGTAGGTAATAAGAGGGATAATAAATAAATAAACAATAGTACATTGTAACCCTAGGAGTGAAAGGAACTCATTTAGACCCTCAATAGTTCCAGGGACTAAATAAGTTCCCGAGGTAAACATTGTGCTTTTCATTACGAATACAAGGAAAATAAAAACAGGAATTAGCTAAATAAAAAATGAGTGAATGTTATTTTACATAAATCAACAACTTTGGTGAGATATGTATTTAAAGATTATGGTAAAATTAGAGCAATTAGTGATAGTTAGTGAAAGGTTTTTTCCGGGTATGTTGATATTAGATATTTTCTGGGATACTTCAGTTTCTACAGTATCCAGGGATTCTTGGGTGAATGTTGGGGACATAGATATTTGACAATTTTCTTCAGTTGTTACAGTTGTATTTTTGGATTGCACCGGATAATTTTTTTGAAGTGCTCGGTTGTGGGGAGTCAGTTTCAGCCGTTTGAGAGTGAAGTAAAATGATGATGATGATAAGTATCCTAGGTGTTATTCCAGGGTATGAGCAATCTCCATTCCAAGCTGTCAGTTGAATACGATTCTCCCTAGGGCTGAAAAGTATTATTTTCAACCCGCTCCTAAGGCAACTTCAGGCCTACTTTCTTAGTACGAGTAATGAAAAACAATTTACACAAAAGTAAAATGTTAAGAATTAGGAGGTACTTAATATAAAATAAAGTTTCCAAAAAAGTATACACCCGCGAGCAATGAAATCACTCAAAACCTCAAGCGCGCAATCGTGTTTTTCTTATTCTGAAAATAATACGTAACAAACGATAAAACTAACGAAAGCTCACGATCTCACCTTTCTAATTACATAATTTTAGTCAAAATCAGTTGAGTAGGTATTGAGATATGAATGAAATTATACGAGATTTTGTATAAGTTTGAAAGCAAGATATGGGAAAAACCATTTTTATAATAAAGAATAATGATGAAATACGTTCCGTTTCGGAGTTTTTATAGGCATTAATTGCACGGAACTTGCCGTAATGAGGAAAGCAATATTTTCTTGCAATAATATAACTGTACGTATTTTCAGTAATAAGTGTCAGTTTTTTTCGATTATTTTTTCATGAAGACCTCATGATTAGAGCTTTCAAATAATCGATTTAATTTTTAAATCTATTGATATAATAAAGCAATAAGAACGAAAAATTTTGGATAACAAAGATAATTTAAAAAAAAATGGCGTAGGGTACTTAAAATAAGCTACTGAACAAGAATATAACATTTTTTAAATTCGTGTTTGTCTGTTTATCTGTATGTTTGTTCGCGCAACTCGTAAAAACTACTGGACCGGTTGCGATGCGGTTTTCACTGTTGTATAGCTTAGGGTTTGACTTAAAAACTGTTGTACTTGGTATCTGAATTCGATAAGTAGAAGCCGAGCAATCAATAATTTATTTTTGACGGCTGATGGAATTTTGATCATATGTTAATATATTGGTATTTTAAGTCTTAGACACATACATACGTACATAGAGTACTTTTAACCTAGAGAAATGACCACGCGTGCGAAGCCGCTGGTACAGCTAGTTAAATAATAATAACATAGAAAAAAAACACCTTTGATCGCGCGCGCATAAGCTGAGTCGAATTCATTGCACGCGAGTGTATAATAGCGGCTCCAAACTAGCCTCTAGGCCATATCGTTGAAGCCGTATAAAGATATCCAATAATAATAATTTTACATAAACGTTTGAGGCATCCTAATGATTTCCAATTAACAGCATGAAATTATTGATGAAGGCGTAATCATTTTGGTTGGAGTCAAGTTGCGTTTCCTGTTCTTTGCATACCTATCTATAGCCCTGCAGATAAATACTATCCGAAAACTACTGCCAGAACTATTTGGTGAATATATACTTAAATAATTTTGGTTGGAGTCAAGTTGCGTTTCCAGTTCTTTGCATACCAATCTATAGCCCTGCAGATAAATACTATTCGAAAACTACTGCCAGAACTATTTGGTGAATATATACTTAAATAATTTTGGTTGGAGTCAAGTTGCGTTTCCAGTTCTTTGCATACCTATATATATCCCTGCAGATAAATACTATCCGAAAACTACTGCCACAACTATTTGGTGAATATATACTTAAATAATTTTTGTTGGAGTCAAGTTGCGTTTCCTGTTCTTTGCATACCTATCTATAGCCCTGCAGATAAATACTATCTGAAAGCTACTACCACAACTATTTGGTGAATATATACTTAAATAATTTTGGTTGGAGTCAAGTTGCGTTTCCTGTTCTTTGCATACCTATCTATAGCCCTGCAGATAAATACTATCCGAAAGCTACTACCACAACTATTTGGTGAATATATACTTAAATAATTTTGGTTGGAGTCAAGTTGCGTTTCCTGTTCTTTGCATACCTATCTATAGCCCTGCAGATAAATACTATCCGAAAGCTACTACCACAACTATTTGGTGAATATATACTTAAATAATTTTGGTTGGAGTCAAGTTGCGTTTCCAGTTCTTTGCATACCTATATATATCCCTGCAGATAAATACTATCCGAAAACTACTGCCACAACTATTTGGTGAATATATACTTAAATAATTTTTGTTGGAGTCAAGTTGCGTTTCCTGTTCTTTGCATCCTATCTATAGCCCTGCAGATAAATACTATCCGAAAGCTACTACCACAACTATTTGGTGAATATATACTTAAATAATTTTGGTTGGAGTCAAGTTGCGTTTCCTGTTCTTTGCATACCTATCTATAGCCCTGCAGATAAATACTATCCGAAAACTACTTCCACAACTATTTGGTGAATATATACTTAAATTACAAATGCTTTCGGTATTACTATGAACAGAAGTAGAGACTCGAAAACGGGGCAATAAACGAGTTCGTCCTCCGCCGGACTCAAGTCACAATAACCGTTTTTTGTCCAAATTAGTCAAAAAGTCAAAACACTGGTAGAATCAAATTAGAGAAACCCTTAGCTACCCGTGCGGCGCCGGGCGTGTCGCTAGCACATAACAAGTTTAGTTATAAAATAAATATACAATACGCTCAAAACCAAGGCAAAGAATGAATTATACTAATTACTGATCTATGTCGACTCGTTTGACTTTTACACGTGAGTGCTATTCGGTTATTACCATAATATTAAAACAAAAATTTATAACAGGTATTTTAATCAGAAAATATTTAATGTTTTTTTGTTTGTCGTATGAGGTAGTGTTAGCCTCTGGTGTCAGTTTGTCGAGGGCCTCTGACATGGCTTAACGACAGCTCTTAATCAATAACAGCCAGGACCGACAGCTTAACGTGCCCTTCGAAGCAGGGGGCGTTGGAAAACCGCACATTACTTAGAAAAGTCATTGGTGCGGAGCCTAGGATCGAACCCGGTATCGTTGGGCCTCTGACAGGGCTTTACGACTGCTATTAATCAATTACAGCCGGGACCGACAGCTTAACGTGCCCTCCGAAGCACGGAGCGATGAAAAACCGCACAATACTTAGAAAAGTCATTGGTGCGGAGCCCAGGATCGAACCCGGTATCGTGGGATTCTAAGTTGCACCATTGAACCGCATAGGCTAATATTATTTAATAGAAAATATTTAATAAATGTTCGGAATTCCTTTGAAAATCAGACATGTTGTCTTGACTCTCAGAGTAGTTGTTTTGATTCTCAGACAGTGGTCTCGAACCTACCGATTTTTCAGTATTTCTTACGATTTGGGGGCTGTCCTGCCGATATACCGAAATCGAACGATTTTCTCACGATTTCGGGGCATATCTGACTCTCTCACAAGATTGTTCAGAACAATGATATTTCAATCAATGTGACAAAAACAAAACAGCGAAACAGGCTGGCTGCAGAAAAAAATTGGTTTATAACATATAAAACATTGGTATATAACATATAAAACATTGGTTTATAACATATAAAACATTGGTTTATAACATATAAAACATTGGTTTATAACATATAAAACATTGGTTTATAACATATAAAACATTGGTTTATAACATATAAAACATTGGTTTATAACATATAAAACGACAGTTATGTGAAGCTAATTGTTATGATTTCAAAATTAATGAAAAAACTACTGTGACTATGGCCCGAGAATATTGGTACGATCCTAAAAAAGACGAAAAATTATCCTAACTATAGTTTTTTATAATTATAATTTGGAAATTCTATTAATTTGTATATATATTTTTAATGCGTAATAATTAATGTAATTGGTGCAAACCATTTTAGTTTAATAAATAAATAAATAATACATAAATAGTGACTTCGAAATCAATGCAAAAATGATAGCGGCAATGGCCAAAGAATTATTGGCACAACACTAAAAAAATATGTTTTGTATTCTTACCGAATCTTACCTGTACTGTAATTAAATATTTTACTCCAAAAATACATACCAATTTTGAAACTAAATTAATTTTACAAAATTTTTTTTTTTCATTTACATCGATTTTATGTACTAATTTACCGATTTTTGAGGGCAATTCTACCAATTACTCATTTTGACGTTTGAGAACATTGCTCTCAGAGTAGTTGTCTCTAATCTGACTGTGGATCTGGATGTGATCTTTCGATTTTTGACAGATCTACTGCTGGTCTCTCCTAATGCAAGCTCGGTCTACAGCTATCCTCATCCATTTTTTTCAGACACTTTTCGCAGGTCGACACTCCACCTGGCCACAGGACGTCCTACACTATGTTTACCTAAACGTGGTATCCACTCGAGAACTCGTCTACCCCAACGGTTATCGGCTCTTTGGAAAATGTGACAAGCCCACTGCCACTTCATCCTTAGAGCGGATACCTTGGTTCTCGGTCGGATATCGTCATTACGAATCTTGTCCATCAGAGAAACTCCAAGCATAGCTCTCTGCATAGCTCGCTGAACGATTTTAAATTTGTGGACTAGTTTAAACGGGAGTTTCGACGTTTCGGCTCCGTAGGCCATGAGGTCATGCCTGGTAGGACGCAATGATTGAAGACTTTTGTCTTCAGGCCCTATGGCATACCATAGACGACGAAAAGACTTGACTAAGCTTGCCGAATGCTGCCCAATCCGGCTGAATTCTTCTGTTGGCTTCCTTCGCAAAGTTGTTCTTACCTAATTGCAATATTTGCCCAAGGTAAATATATTGTTGGACAACTTCAAGAGGGTCGCAATCAGTTCCGGGTCAATAAGATCGTTAAACATGATCTTGGTCTTATCTATGTTCATTCAGGGACCGATACGCCGAGAAGCATCATCTAGGTTGGTTGGTCAGCATACTTTACAAGTCTTGTAGCGACTCCGCCTATAAGACGATATCATCGGCAAATCGTAAGTATGAGATTTTCTCGCCATTGATATTAATGCCCATTCCTTTCCAATCCATCGCCTTAAACATACCTTTCAGGGCATTAGTGAACAGTTTTGGGGATATAACTTCCCCCTGTCTCACTCCCCTGCGCATATGTTACATAATAAGCAGGGAAATTCTTTAGCAATTTAATTTTACCAAATAGATATAATAGGGATATCCCTCGAAAATCTATACTTATAATAAAGCAGTAAGTACCAAAAAGTCTGTACAAAGAAGTTTTTTTTTATGGTCTATTTTAAAATAAGCTACTGAACAAGACGAAATTTAGTATTTTGTACACAATATGAACTTTTGGTCCTGGAATAACACATAGGTAACTTTTAACCCAGAGAACGCGAGCAAAGCCGCGGGCACAACTAGTATGTTAATAAATACCAATTCGTAACGCCTACGTGTGTCTGTTCAAGCTATAACTGGTTGTTAACGATTCGACCTCGTTCGTGACCGCTGAAGCCCCGAGGCGAGTCACTGGGGCAGATGCAGGGGATTATATCAGGGAACCGAGTTAAAACCAACAGCTGCACAATGTATAATACTAGTGCATGTTAGAAAAGAATGATACTAAAAAAATATATACAGTGAAAAAGTACTGAGAAATTGTAAATGTAAAAATGAAAATATGTACTGAGTTCAGTCCGCGCCCCAATGACTACAAATATGTACTGAGTTCAGTCCGCGCCCCAATGACTACAAATATGTACTGAGTTCAGTCCGCGCCCCAATGACTACAAATAAGTACTGAGTTCAGTCCGCGCCCCAATGACTACAAATATGTACTGAGTTCAGTCCGCGCCCCAATGACTACAAATATGTACTGAGTTCAGTCCGCGCCCCAATGACTACAAATATGTACTGAGTTCAGTCCGCGCCCCAATGACTACAAATATGTACTGAGTTCAGTCCGCGCCCCAATGACTACAAATAAGTGAAATGATGTCACAGATATAAAGAATATTAGTTAGGTGCAGATTTCCATCGCTCCGTGCATCGGCGGGCAGTCGGTCTAAAAACCAGCCAAGTGCGAGTCGTACTCGCGCATCGAGGGATAAAGGAATGCAAACGTATAGGAATGTCAATAATTCATCCATCACGGGAATCGAGTCTCTAAGGTTTTTTGTAAAATGTTTTTGTGATGTAATAACAAATTTACGGATTTTTTCCTTTACTTGTACTTAGACATTGCTCCTTGCCAAATTTCATGATTCTAAGCCAACGGAACGTACCCGGAAGTTATAGATTTTGATTCCTATACTTTGCGAGTGTCAAAATGTGCGGCATAAACGGCCGTATCCTTTGATTGCGTTGACTTAGGAGTTTATTTTTTTCACAGCTCCAAGGGATTGCAGCAGGGTTGATAAAAATAATGTTTTTTTGTTTATGACAGAATTTTTCGATTTGTTAATAAAAATAAGGATTTATTTGTTTTTTTTTTATTAAGTATTTCGTCGGAATGCATTCACGTCTGGCGGGTGATCGAGATACATGGAAGAAAATGTGGGAGACCTTTGGCCAGCAGTGGGACAGCATAGGTTAAGAAAAAAGAAACAAAAGAAGTATTTCGCGTTTTTTTACCGCAAACAGTATTTTTGACTTATCTGCTCTATGCCCTATGAAATGAAATCACTTTTCCGATGTCATCATTTAACTATCATCACATAATAAGAAATAGTATATCATCTAAACATGCAAACGAACGGTGATCGAACACTTATTTAACGCGAAACGAGTACGCTAATTTCGCCTACAAATGTCAAATGTACTTATATATTTTAATAAGTATTTCTAATTTCTAGTCTCATAGCATTATGATTGTAATTAATCGAAGAACTTTTAAGGAAAAAAACTAATTTGATTTAAATCAATCAATTCTGGATTGCAGATCTTAGTATTTGGTATTTCATTCAACTTGATATCTCGACACGCTGCTGAGAAAAAGGGTCTAAAAACAGATGGACGGACGGACGGACAACAAAGTGATCTTATAAGGGTTCTTTTTATCACGTTTTTATTAAGTCATTTTCTTGTGTGTTTGTCTGTCTGTCTGTCTGTCTGTACACAAATTCACAACACACAAAATTCAAAAAACACAAATTTCGAAAATTTCCCGATTAGCTATCCGGGATAAACTTTCAAGGTAGCTCACAAATCGATGAAACAACATTTAAAAAAAAGCATTTGCATTTTATTTCCTTTAGAGGAACTGAACCATAAAAATACAAAAATAAAAGTTTATGCGGGACCACTCAGAAGGTCTACCCTTTTATGCGCAACTACCCCGAAGATGCACACTTTCAAATCAAAAAAAATATACTCTAAATAGGCCCAGAAATCTCGGTGAAATTGGTGTACATACAAATATAGACATTTAAAACCTCCTCTCCTTTAAAAAGTCGGTTAAAAATATAACCGCCACCGACAAGATAGTCCTTAACCAAGGACAAATTAAAAATTTATATAACCCTTGGCCCCCACCCCCTTTCCCATTTCGTTTACCTCAGCTTTAAAACATTAAAAACCACAGCTAAATTGGTCCATTCGTTCGGGAGCTACGATGCCACAGACAGCTTGATGCTTTTTGTTCGGGGGTTACAAGTGTACCAACCCTGTTTATAACTACTAGGTTAGTCGAGGTTAGACCTTAAAGTCGGCCGTTGACACGGATACGACTTAGCGTTAGTTTTCCGCATTCTTCTGATGGGCATGCGCAACGAAACAATCAATTATTTACGTCGCAGTACATACAAAAAGTAAGGAAGTAGATTTGTTCATTGTTGTTTAGTTTTTCGGTGGTCGGTAGTGAGGCCGATAGACTTCGACATTCTGAGTCTCATATTCCCCAGTAATTTCGCAGCTAAACCCCAAAATAAGACAGATTACACACCGCCAAATCGAGAGTGAAGCTCCCAAGTTATGCCGATCCGCTTGTCAAGCTTCACGCACACATTTACAGTAGTCGCTCCAATCTATATGTTTGTGAAGTTAGGCTCTGTGAACGATTGCGCAGGTGCTGCTGTGGGGATAAAACAGCATAAAGTAAGAGCAAGAAATAATATGCGAAAAACGTAAGCGAGTGAGCGAGGCAGTCATACAATGCTGTCTTCACCTTCAACATTAGGATTGCGCCTGAAAAAAAAGCAGTTTGCGCAGCGACTAGCAGACAACTTCCGAGACACAAACTTCCGCTGCGACTACTGTACACCATGTTATGCCGATCGACCGCCACATCGCAGCAAGACCTTGTCCTTGTTAGACGTGTTTATTCTGCTCAGTTCTTACGGAAAATCAATAACAATGCAGTTTCTTCTAATGAAATTGTATAACAACCACAAAACACCACACATTATCCTCACGCACGCAGATGCAGCCCCCATTTGCCCCCTTTTTTTTTTCACTCGTTTTCACACCGCCAAGGTGTGGTATCAGTCTTTTTTAACCCCCGAACGCGAACAGAGAGGGGTGTTATAAGTTTAGGTTGTGTGTGTATGTCTGTCTATAGCATCGTATAGCTCCCAAACGAATGGACCGATTTTGATGCGGTTTTTTTTCTGTTTGAAAGCTTTTGTGATCAGGATGCTCCTTAGCTATAATGAGGGGAGGGGGGGGTCACACATACATACATACATACATACATACATACATACACACATACATACATACATACATACATATATATTTTTAATTTGTGCTTGTCGTTGTTTACTTTTTCGGTAGTTGGCAGTACGGCCGATAAACTACGGTCAACCTATATTAAAAGCACCACTTTAACTTATTTATAAAAATAATTTAAAAAATTAACAGTAAAAAGAAACGTTTCGACAGTCTGAGTCTCATATTCACCATTAATTTCGCAGTTACACCCTTCAGACTCCAAACAGCCCACAGGTAACAAAGCAATAGGTTAAAAAACCTTAGAAAAAATCCTTTGCACAGCCAAAGAGAAAGCCTCAACGATGTTGTTTTCGTTTTTTGCATATGTCTCGATTTATGTGTCTGTTTTGTTGTCGTTGCACTACTGCTTCACTTCATAGTACGACACATAAAGACTCGTGTTCACTAGATGACAATGTCCCGCGACACGTGTCACTAAAGATGTGTGGCGAAGCGCGAGATCGCGAGCTTTTTCGTTTACCTAAGTCTCCGTTCACACAGACCGGCTCGGAGAGGAGAGCAGTTTTCAATCGCGTTTAATATACCTCTATATTAAACGCGATTGAAAACTGCTCTCCTCTCCGAGCCGGTCTGGATCATTGAAATAAGGTTTATTTTTACATTTCACTTCTTTTGGACGGCTCTCAAACATTCTCATATAACAAAATAACTTTATTTCAATGATCCAAAACTCTATTTTAAACGTGATTGAAAACTGTGAACTGACACTTAAAGGGCGGCAAGGTTTCGGTCGTCCGGCACCTTTTAGCGACACGTGTTGCGGGACATTTGTCGCCTAGTGAATACGAGGCTCTAATGTAGAACCTATTAAAGTTTGGCCATGTATATGAAACGAACCTCTGCATAGACAAACAGAAAGCCTCGACGACATTGTTTTGCTTTTTTTAACAAAATGGTGTTTCTTCGAGTGTTAATACACACAGTGTGTAGTATTATAATGTTACGAGCTGTGGTTCGGATAAAATTAATGTACGCCAATTACACCAAAAATTAACACCTTTATTCGAAAAACCACAAAAAGAAATTAAACTAACAAGTAACACTCAAACACTCTTTAACTTGACTGTACACACTAATCAATTATCACTGAATACTCGCTTCGAATCACTATGATCGTTTCGTTCCGAATGCCAAGTCAAAACTGTCCCAGGCAGTCGATGTGCGCTCTATTTATACCGCGACGGAAGTTTCCAGAAGGTACTCGTATGTACTAGCGGTAGTCGGTAGATATTTGAACTCAGGTCAGCGGCGCCTTGAAGTTTTTTTTATTTTTATTGCTGACTGGGCAATCGTTTGACCACGATCTCACCTGATGGAAAGCGATGATGTGGTCGAAGGTGTACCTATTCACTCTTGACTTGAACACACCGGGGTTATAATTTACCGGAAACACTGACGAGGGCAGGGCATTCCACTTCTTTGCAGTTCTTATAATAAATGAAGAAGCGTAACGCTTCGGTCTTGTGCGAGGTATTTCAACCATGAAAGGGTGGCGGTTTGCTGATCGTCTAGTCGTACGGTGACTAGACGATCAGCATGGCGATGGTGATGGGGGAATCAGGATGTGCAGTTCTTGTGCACACTCTCCATAGAGCAATCTGTAGAATACCGCCAGGCTTGCTACCTCACGTCGATGCGCCAGACTTTGAAGCTTACTCTTTACCAGTGTCACCCCAATGAGTTGCCGCGCCGCGCCCGTATGTACCTACCGCGCGCTCTGGAAACTCTGTAGGTACCTACGCGCAACTAGTGTGTTCCAGAATGTTCCTTTAAATTAAGGTATTGCGTCATCCGACCGAAACTCCTCGAACATTTTAGTAGTTTTTTTTCTAAGAATCGACCGGCGTAACAATAATAATAATAACCATTTCGTGTTATCTCCGGTACTCCTTACAGAAGTTTCAGTAAAGCTCCAAACCCTTTTCTGAATCGTGATTTGATTTTTGTCTACGACATTTAGACATCTTTTTGGAAAAAAAAAACATAGAACTTTTCTTTACTTGACACTGACTAAATGCACTAGTCATGCGGAGCAAAACGATAAATAAACTAAGTTCGTAAAGTTTGCAATACGTACCTTTGCACAGCTAAAGAGAATGCTTCAACGACATTGTTGTCGTTTTTCGCCGATGTTTCGATGTAGGTGGCTATTTTGTTGTCGTCGCACAACTGCTTCAGCTGATCGTGCGACACTTCTCGGTCTTTTGATGATACGTCTGACTAGAATGGAAAATCGCTGATTGGTTTATACATTTAACAATTCAACCAATCGATCGAATATCACAATTAAATGTGTGTACAACATTTCGTGTCTGTGCCATTAACAGTTCAGGTGTTCCCTAGTCAGGGCCCAATCCTGTCATGGTAAAACTTAAAACAAGCTATCATAATAAAACGCGTACACCACATTTCGTGTCTGTGCTGTTGACCGTTGAAGAGTTCCCTTATTTGGAGCTAATCCTGGATGTCGATTCAGGTCATGCTTACCATAAAATGCTTTGTCATCGGAACTGAACCAACATGTATAAATTCAAATCCATAGGATAAGAAGTAGTGGATATTCTACTAGACCTCAACAAATATACATACCTACATACATTTCTAGTTAAATAAAAGCTTTTAAAAATAGACAAATCCAAGTCAAACCATACCTTATTCCCCACAACCATGAAGGGATATCTGTCAATGCCGTTTTTCACTCCCGCGTAGTGCAGGAACTCATTCAGCCACATCTTGATGTTGTTGAAAGAGCTGCGGTCGTCGATGGCGTACGATAGTATGCAGATGTCGGAGCCTCGGTAGAAAGGAGTTCGGAGGGATTTGAACCGCTCCTGGCCGGCTGTGTCCCATACCTGTGCGAGATAAAGGTTTTATCACTTCTCATGCTCGTCTGAAGTTCTTGTTTATGCTGGGTGTAGGCGACATAGAACTGTATTTTATGGTCCAGAGTAGAAAAGTGTTTTGCTTCTCAAATTCTCTGTTCTCCAACACGAGCCTAATGTTTCATGAAGAAAGTTTTTATAAAATATGGAGGGAAAGAAACTATTGTCTTTTTTTAGCAGTATTTAAAGTCGTACAGTTCTTATTTATGCTGGGTGTAGGCGACATAAAACTGTATTTTATGGTCCAGTGTATAAAAGTGTTTTACTTTTCAAATTCTCTGTTCTCCAACCCGAGCCTAATGTTTCATGAAGAAAGTTTTTATAAAATGTGGCGAGAAAGAAGCTATTGTTTTTTTTTAGGAGTATTTAAACTTGTAAAGTTCTTGTTTATGCTGGGTGTAGGCGACATAAACCTGTATTTTATGGTCCAGTGTATAAAAGTGTTTTGCTTCTCAAATTCTCTATGTTCTCCAACCCGAGTCTTATGTTTCATGAAGAAAGTTTTTATAAAATGTGGCGGGAAAGAAGCTCCTGTCTTTTTTGAGCAGTATTTAAAGTCGTAAAGTTCTTGTTTATGCTGGGTGTAGGCGACATAAAACGGCATTTTATGGTCCAGTGTTTAAAAGTGTTTTGTTCTCCAACCCGAGTAATGTTTCATGAAGAAAGTTTTTATAAAATGTGGCGAGAAAGAAGCTACTGTCTATTTTTAGCAGTATTTAAAGTCGTAAAGTTATTGTTTATGCTGGGTGTAGGCGACATAAAACGGCATTTTATGGTCCAGTGTATAAAAGTGTTTTGCTTCTCAAATTCTATGTTCTCCAACCCGAGTCTAATGTTTCATGAAGTAAGTTTTTATAAAATGTGGTGGGAAAGAAGCTACTGTCTCTTTTTAGCAGTATTTAAAGTCGTAAAGTTCTTGTTTATACTGGGTGTAGGCGACATAAAACTGTATTTTATGGTCCAGTGTATAAAAGTGTTTTGCTTCTCAAATTCTCTATGTTCTCCAACCCGAGTTTTATGTTTCATGAAGAAAGTTTTTATAAAATGTGGCGGGAAAGAAGCTCCTGTCTTTTTTGAGCAGTATTTAAAGTCGTAAAGTTCTTGTTTATGCTGGGTGTAGGCGACATAAAACGGCATTTTATGGTCCAGTGTATAAAAGTGTTTTGTTCTCCAACCCGAGTAATGTTTCATGAAGAAAGTTTTTATAAAATGTGGCGAGAAAGAAGCTACTGTCTATTTTTAGCAGTATTTAAAGTCGTAAAGTTATTGTTTATGCTGGGTGTAGGCGACATAAAACGGCATTTTATGGTCCAGTGTATAAAAGTGTTTTGCTTCTCAAATTCTATGTTCTCCAACCCGAGTCTAATGTTTCATGAAGTAAGTTTTTATAAAATGTGGTGGGAAAGAAGCTACTGTCTCTTTTTAGCAGTATTTAAAGTCGTAAAGTTCTTGTTTATACTGGGTGTAGGCGACATAAAACTGTATTTTATGGTCCAGTGTATAAAAGTGTTTTGCTTCTCAAATTCTCTATGTTCTCCAACCCGAGTCTTATGTTTCATGAAGAAAGTTTTTATAAAATGTGGCGGGAAAGAAGCTCCTGTCTTTTTTGAGCAGTATTTAAAGTCGTAAAGTTCTTGTTTATGCTGGGTGTAGGCGACATAAAACGGCATTTTATGGTCCAGTGTATAAAAGTGTTTTGTTCTCCAACCCGAGTAATGTTTCATGAAGAAAGTTTTTATAAAATGTGGCGAGAAAGAAGCTACTGTCTATTTTTAGCAGTATTTAAAGTCGTAAAGTTATTGTTTATGCTGGGTGTAGGCGACATAAAACGGCATTTTATGGTCCAGTGTATAAAATTGTTTTGCTTCTCAAATTCTATGTTCTCCAACCCGAGTCTAATGTTTCATGAAGTAAGTTTTTATAAAATGTGGTGGGAAAGAAGCTACTGTTTCTTTTTAGCAGTATTTAAAGTCGTAAAGTTCTTGTTTATACTGGGTGTAGGCGACATAAAACTGTATTTTATGGTCCAGTGTATAAAAGTGTTTTGCTTCTCAAATTCTCAATGGTCTTTAACCCGAGCCTAATGTTCCATGAAGAAAGTTTTTAAAAACTGTGGTGGGAAAGAAGCTCTCGTATTTTTTTAGCAGTATTTAAATAAGACTGTTCAATTTCCTTGCAATCAAAAAAAAAAGCCTTTATAAACAAGTTGTACACTCTGCGTACAACTTGTTTATGTAATAATAAAGGCATTTTTTTCTCAACTTCAAAATCCCCAAAACCCTCGCCTTCGGCTCGGGCTGACAAATGTTTCTGATAAAATGGCTTGTTTCATGTACTTATTTATTATAAAATCATTTGTATTTTTCTTGCTTGCCTTCAAGCATAAGCAATAATACCAGGGTCTATGTTTTGACCAGTATCTTATGTGGTACTAGGTGACAATGAGGTCATAATTTTTTAAGATTTTGTCCAACAATGCTATGCTTTGCTGAGCGAAATGAAACCAGGTTACCTACCTTAGGGGAGCTAAGGGTAGAGATAGATACTTTTGCCCAACAATGCTATGCTTTGCTGAGCGAAATAAAACCAGGTTACCTACCTTAGGGGAGCCAAGGGTAGAGATAGATACTTTTGCCCAACAATGCTATGCTTTGCTGAGCGAAATGAAACCAGGTTACCTACCTTAGGGGAGCCAAGGGTAGAGATAGATACTTTTGCACAACAATGCTATGCTTTGCTGAGCGAAATAAAACCAGGTTACCTACCTTAGGGGAGCCAAGGGTAGAGATAGATACTTTTGCCCAACAATGCTATGATTTGCTGAGCGAAATGAAACCAGGTTACCTACCCTAGGGGAGGCAAGGGTAGAGATAGATAGTTTTGCCCAACAATGCTATGCTATATATTCGTTCAGCAACGAAATGAAACCAGGTTACCTACCTTAGGGGAGCCAAGGGTAGAGATAGATACTTTTGCACAACAATGCTATGCTTTGCTGAGCGAAATAAAACCAGGTTACCTACTTTAGGGGAGCCAAGGGTAGAGATAGATACTTTTGCCCAACAATGCTATGCTTTGCTGAGCGAAATGAAACCAGGTTACCTACCCTAGGGGAGGCAAGGGTAGAGATAGATAGTTTTGCCCAACAATGCTATGCTATATATTCGTTCAGCAACGAAATGAAACCAGGTTACCTACCTTAGGGGAGCCAAGGGTAGAGATAGATACTTTTGCCCAACAATGCTATGCTTTGCTGAGCGAAATGAAACCAGGTTACCTACCTTAGGGGAGCCAAGGGTAGAGATAGATACTTTTGCCCAACAATGCTATGCTTTGCTGAGCGAAATGAAACCAGGTTACCTACCTTAGGGGAGCCAAGGGTAGAGATAGATACTTTTGCCCAACAATGCTATGCTTTGCTGAGCGAAATGAAACCAGGTTACCTACCTTAGGGGAGCCAAGGGTAGAGATAGATACTTTTGCCCAACAATGCTATGCTTTGCTGAGCGAAATGAAACCAGGTTACCTACCCTAGGGGAGGCAAGGGTAGAGATAGATACTTTTGCCCAACAATGCTATGCTTTGCTGAGCGAAATGAAACCAGGTTACCTACCTTAGGGGAGCCAAGGGTAGAGATAGATACTTTTGCACAACAATGCTATGCTTTGCTGAGCGAAATGAAACCAGGTTACCTACCTTAGGGGAGCCAAGGGTAGAGATAGATACTTTTGCACAACAATGCTATGCTTTGCTGAGCGAAACGAAAACAGGGTAGGGTAGGGCTGCCATCATCTATATTGCTGAAACCGGACAACGATTTTTTTTTCATATTTTTTTCGTTTCATTGGTCTAAATCGGACTTTTTCCCCGGGCGCCTTTTTTTTAAAATATTTATTTAATACAATAACTCTCGCCTAATTGGATATGTCTTAAATAACTCCAATAATATAATTAAATTATATCTATCCTACTCTACTATGAAAATTAGGTAGGAACTTATATCTAACCAAAATTTTTATAATTTAGAACTCTGTTCTTTTTGGAATCAAATTCAAAACAAATTGTAAAAAAAAAACATTTTGGTAGGTTCATAATTAAGGCATTATTTTGAATGACTCACGTGTCGGTTGAAATATGAATGAAGTGTGATCGCGACTCACGTGTCGGTTGAAATATGAATGAAGTGTGATCGCGCGGCACGTGATTATGACTATATTTCCTATTAGTTTGCATGGAAGACATTTTTTTGTCCCTGCTCTTCTTAGTCCACCGAAGTTTGTGTTGCTGTTGTCCCCGAAAAATGCTATGCACAATAATAATTGTGTCAGATGAGAGGCAGTTTTTTTTGACTCAAGTCATATACGTAACATCCACCACAGCAATATATTAGAGTGGAATGTTGTCTGTTTGTTTCTTTGTGGATTCACGAGATAACGGTTGGACGGATTTTGATGAAATTTGGAATTTAGTGAGCTTATACCCTGGAATAAAACATCTATCCCGTATCCTATAATAAACATTTTATCCCGGCAAATGATAAGTTTCTATGGGAAAACTGGAAAATGTTGATTACTCGCTTTAATGAACTGTTGCCATGGAAACGAAATAATAACAAATCTGTCAAAAAGGATCAAGAGCGTTGGTGCTATACTATTGCATTACCTAGTTTATAATATCCTAGAAGAACATGGATGCTTTTTTCGCGATAAACTGTAGTCCATGCGGACGAAGACACGGGCGAAAGCTAGTGCCTCATATAATATAATAACTAATTACTGGAATAGAAAACGAACAAAACTATTTACACAAAACTGGACACTTCTTGAGAAACCCCCCTGGACGCCCTTCATACTAGGACAAATCCGGGGAAACCCGTACGGATGGCAGATCTAGGTTAGGGGAGCCAAGGGTAGAGAAAGACCACCATTCTGAGCTCAATAAAATCATCAGAAATGTTATTTTGTTCTTATTGTTCTTCAATTCCTAGCTAGAATATATACTTATATAGAGAAAAAAAAACATACATATTTTTTTTTTCATTTTGTTATGTGTTATTCTTTCCCTATGGAAACCAATAACGCATTGCATTGCATTTCCCTAGTATAATTACTTAAGGATGTTCAAGGATCTTCCGTTTACTATAATGTAAGAAGTTATACAGGTTGTAGTTTTGCATCCCCGCCATATTTGCACAGGTAGGTATACTCCACTTACAGAACACGGATCATTAATAAAAGAAGTACAAAAAAAAAGAATATAAAATAAGTAAAAATAGTTTAGTAAAAGCGATATGTGTAGCGATCCTAATTTGAAATCACCCAGTGTGGCAAGAGCCTGCGCGCATACACACACTAATGAAGCCCTGTTGAGTGTATTGCCTCTTTCACGCACACTACGCGCCAGCCGCGGCGTGCGGCGGCGCCCCAAGGCTGGCGGCACCCTCAAAGAAAGGCGGCGCGGCGTTTTACAAAGGCGGAACGCGCGCGGGTCATTGCTCCGGTCGTTGCCCGAGCAATCAGCTGTTCGATCACTCACAGAGAAATTATAACAATTTCTCTGAGTGTAAATAAGATAATTCCATTTTTTTTACTACGCCGGAAATTCCCCCGGCGTAGTAAAAATTCCGGCCGGAATTCCGGAAATCCACTTGCAATAAGTTCATTTATACAAACTGATAATTAAAGGTTCGCTATACATTCTGTGGCGCGGGCTGCGCCGCGCGGCGCGTCTATAGGAGTGCGCACACATACCTACCATACATGTGTGTGTTGTGGGGTTCTACTCCAAAATAAAGTTAGGCCTACTACGATTTATCAATAAAATATTTAATTAAAAGTTCCACCTCCAGTTAAATGTAGGAATTAAATAGTATTGTTAGTTGATTAAGGTATACCTATTACAATCGACTCTGTGGATATGGCGGGGATGGAAAACTACAACCTGTATAATACTGACGCCGGATATAGTAGCAACTGTATATTCATCATTTCTAAGTCATTAAGTATATGACTCATAAATAAAATGATAAACATATGCACGTACATGAATATCACAATTTTGATAATTCATAGCAGATTATTTTTTAACAAGCTTTTGCCTGCCGAGTTATCTGCTTTAGATAATCTATTGTAGGGGCTTACTCTACTTACCTAAGTATGATATTAAAAATAAATATTATTATACAAGGTTTTGTAGGTGTGTCATGTAATGATTTGTAACATTTTACTATTATTTTAATGATTTAGGATGCAGTTTCGTAACAAAACATGATGAAGTTAGAGTAAGAGATGTTGTGTGTTTCTCTAAAAGTACTGAGCTGCTTTTGAACCAGATATTAACATATTTTAAGTTTTAGACATAGTTTATGGATATTAAAATATCTAGGTTAATAAAATGTTCATAATGATATTAATATTCACACAAATAGACTTGATATTAACATAAATAACACACACTGTTTATTCAAAGGTGTGTCATATTGGGATACATAGTCCACTCCGAATGCCATTATTGCTTTTCAAAGGTGTGACAGATTTGGATACATAGTCCACTCTGAATGACGTTATTGCTATTCAAAGGTGTGTCAGATCGGGATACATAGTACACTCCAAATGCCGTTATTGCTATTAAAATGTGGGTCAGATCGGGATACATAATCCACCCCGAATGCCATCATTGCTATTCAAAGGAGGGTCATATCGGGATACATAGTCCACCCCGAATGCCGTTATTGCTGTTCAAAGGTGGGAATATCCCTTTGCAATTATGTTATTATTTTCTATTTATAAAATGATAACTTGACATGTGAGGGTATAAAACAATCCCTCTGTCTGAATAATAAGCTCAAAAACTAAAACCCAACTACGGTTGGGTAACAAATAGCCTCATGTGATGAAGACAAATCGATTGATACTTCGCTTGTCAAAATCGGACCAAGTGATTAGTTTGAATACGTAACCCTTCCTTTGCTTCGCCATAGTCAAGTAAGAAATATTTATGTTATAGTTTATAGATAGGTATCAAGTTTATCTATTAACCCCCTTACTTATAAAAAGTTATGCAATGATTAATAATTCCGCGCAGTACAATTTTGCACTGCGCGGAATTTCTAATCATTGCTTAATCATTGCATAACTTTTTATAAGTAAGGGGGTTATTGTAAAATTGTTGTTATAACTTTTAGGGAATTATTGAGTCAAAATTAAAAACAATAGCTTCTTTTTGCTGAGAAGTTTTTATTAGGAAATAAAGAGTGGGCTTCAGTATTTGATGGTTACTCCAATATTATTTTTTTAAACCTGTGCACTAAGTACTTAGTCAACATTTAAAGTCAAGTCTGAAGGCTACAGTCACCTATAAAAGCCAACACTAAACATTGTGCAAACTAACTATATTCTACATGGAGATAAGGCTGCTTTGGATCTTCAAGGTGATCGAGTCAGATTAAACTAAGGATATAATATGCAAATGTGAAATGTAAAATATTAAATTATGTTTTTATTGTCAGTCAACCGACAATTGTATAACAAATGTCAAGAGAAAAACGTTTTATGAAACGGCGGTTGCTTAAAAATTACCACGACATGTAATTAAATTGTCGTGAAAATTGTTACCGCCGAAGCTTTACCCTTCAAATGCCCATGACTGCTATTATGAAATGCAATATGACTGGCTATCATCAGTCCCATCATGGTTGTTTGATATATGAAACGCAGGTTTGGCGTATTCGACTGACATTTGTAGTTTTATTATGATTTGTCGCTTTATGAAATAGGGCCCAGAACTTCATGTTCAAAACAAACTACCACGTTTGTTTTTAACTTATTATTTACAAACAAACTTTAGTTTGAAAAATACTTTTTACCTGCAATGTATACTCCTTTCCACCAACTTCAAAAGTTTTATTCATAAACTCCACTCCGATTGTGTGAAAGCTGTGGTCGTCAAAGTGGTTGGATATGAACCTGCTCATCAAACATGACTTGCCCACTCCACCATCCCCCAAGATCACAATCTTCAGCAGAGTGCTTTTGTTCGGGCTGCGGCCGTACCCGCGGTCATTGTCGTCCATCATGACGACACACAGCACATTATACTCAGCAAAAAACTTATTTTATTAACGCAGCCTTGGATCTAAGGCTGTCTAATTAACGACTCATTTTTCAGAGCGATTAACTTCGAAACTTTAAATGTTATGTTATCCAGATTATGCAACTGCTATTGTTATTGTCCGTTTAAATTTGTCACGTTTTGATAGAAGCAGGGAAACTATTTGCTCGTGTTATTCACATTCTCATCGAATATCTATCGCAACACAACACACACAACTTCATCAACGACTTGACACGACGAATTACGTAGTATATATATACTCTTTGACGACGAACGGACGGGACGGACTACAAAAACGGACGAAAGCAAAACTGCAAAAGTCATAAAACAAACAAGGGACCGTTCGTTTTGTAGCAAATGTCGAAAATAACTGCTATAAACGCTAAATATGATCACATTTGGCGTTCTCTTTGAACATTTGTGGGCGAAATTAGCGTTCTCAACGTTTTCGATCACCGTTCGTTTTGATGACATGTTGACATAAAAAAACGACTTTATTCCGTAAAATTTAAGGTCGTTTTTCTTTCGGTTTGGAAAGGATAATTATTGTCAAAAGTTACAAAAATGGAAAAAGGTTGAAAATGTTCAAAGAAAACGGCTTGTTAAAACTGTAAATTTCGAAACTGCCTACAACGCCATCTCATCATCTCGAATGCAGGGCAAAACTGACTCATGTCATGAGTCTTAACAGACCTACAGTAGTGACAGAAAAGCACAGGGGCCCTATTCAGCAAATAAAATCGCAGCGCGATAGTTACCTTTCAACCAAACTTAGAAAATATAAAAAACTGGGGAAATATGAGAGATGAAGGTTTGGGGAAGTGAGGGAAGGTGGGGGAAAGTGAGGGGAGGGTAAAGTTACTAGGTACCTTTCAAATAAAAAAATAACTACCGAAATTGGATCGGAGCTATACAGTAGCCCCCTTTTTGCCCCATTTTGGAGGAAATACCCCCTCAAAAATACCCGACGACTAAAAAACTAAATATTCGTATAACCTGTATAACAAGTTTTATCTAGATCAGTTAAGAAAGCCGAACCTGTAGAGGACAGAGATCCGGACGGAGATCCGGACATACGAAAGCATTTTTGCCCAAGCTGAAACGGAGACCCTTGTAGCTTTCTGCAGTAAAATAGGAACGCTTACATACTTTCCCTTAAGCTGAAAATGGTAATACGTACGTAGTCACAAAACACTAGAGCACTGTGCAACGTTGCCAACCGTACGGTTTAAATCGTATTCATACGACCTTTCTGCAGCTGTGACGATGTACGATCATATATTTACGTACGCAAATATACAATCTTTGCAAATCTTTCAATCTCCATAACATAATAAAAAATAATATTACACTATTATACCAAATAAAATTTATATTATTGTTCATTTTGATGATATAAAAAATCAAAAAAACTGACTTAAACGAGCTATAATCTTCTTTTTTGTATTTTTCCCACGACGGAATATTAAATATTGTATTGGTGAATTTAAATTGCATGTTTTGTCTTCCACTATTATATACTAGCTTGAATGGCCGTCCAACGTACCTACGGCACGGTATTGGTGAATTTGAGTTGTATGTTTTATCTTCCATTATTGTACCCACTAGCTAGTACATTACTTAACGGTTTTGATCCAATAGTTCTTGAAGCTCGTTCCGGTCTAAGTTTATCCAGGTAATTTTATTAATTTCAAAGTAGTAACGAATATTTTAAGGTTTGAGTGATTCCGAAGAAAGATATAGCGTCCTCACGTTTAAAGCGACCGGATGGGGTAAGAATCCCGACTCACCCCACTCTTGGTGTGACTCACCCCGTTTTATTTTTTTATTCCCTTTATTCTCAAAATTACTTTTCATTGATTTAAGCGAATACCCTATCGGCGTTAGACACCGGACCAACTATCTCGGTGGTTGGCGAGTTTGGCCTAAAAACCAATTCATCACATCTTTCATCGGAATCTGTCAGCTCAGAGAAATTTACTATAAAACCGCATATATCGTTACAATATGACGAAAACCCATTAAAAATCGTTACAGTTTTTTCAACATAACATGTAAGCTAGGAAAAGCCTGGATAACAAATCAATTTAAAAAATCCTGAAATTGAAACTTCATTTCCTTCCTACAATGTTTTACTGGCCTTGTTGCCTGTCCAACGGGTGAAAATATATATTTTATAATGACGTTTCCGGGCTGGACGTCAAATTCATCAACACAGTTTACTTCCCGCCTGGATTTTTAAACCAAAAGAGGTTGAATTACACTTACTTCCCACCCGGTTTTGTAAACCAAATGAGATTGAATTACCCTTACTGGCGTTAAACCTTTTAACAGTAAGCATAATTAAACCTCCTTGCGATAAACAGAATAAGACTATAGACAAAATGGTACGTCTATATAAAACCTTTAGACAAAACATTTTAACAAAGAGAATACAATGCATTAAAGTTTAGAGGAGAAAGTGTAAGGAATTGTTGCTAAGCTATGTCCTATGTTTATTTCTTTATTACATTATATTGCACAAAAATAGTGTACAAGGAAGGACTTAATGTAAAGCAGCATTATCTACCAGTTATCCAGGTCTTGAAAGAAATACTAGTACATAGGGCGTACGGTTTGAACAATAAATACAAAAACGAACAAAGGTTTGTGTAAATAAAGTATTTAGGTAGTGGAAGGAGTTGTTGTAAAATATTTGTGCTAATATTGGACAACTGTTTCCCTGCACAGTGAAATAGCAGCAACATATCTATCATATTGTTTTGTAATCTCGCTAGGCAGTTACAGATTGAAAATAATAATTATTCAAAAGCCTAGTCTGTTACACAAGGTAGGTAATTGAAAAGGTACAATATCTGTAAACATTATATTTATCACGTACTCGTATAAGTACTTAATTGCCTGTTTGATTTAAGCACATAAAATAATTAAAATCTCGTAAGACTTGTTTCAAAAGCCGTTAACAGTAGCATAACTTTGAAGTCTAATAACAATTATTCCTGGCCTCCCCAATAAAAAAATCTTAGACTAACAATCTCAGGAAATGATGCTGAATTACTAGCGATATTTTTTGTGTAAAGACGTCGTGAATTTTACTGACATAAAGACATGTATGGGTGTTCGCCATTGTTCTTTTACTTGGTCGCCAGTATGAAAATATTTCTATCTTCGGTAGAAGGCTGAAAGTTGTATCCAATATATTTTCATATTATTTTCATTTTTTCACAAAGGGCAACTTTATAAACCTCCCCAAAATTTTAGTATTTTCAAAATCGACCCACCCTACTTCACGTCCACAACTTAAATCAGTTAAGTTAAAATAGGAGCACCCCTCTCATCCCGCTGCGCTGGTGCTGTGAGTGGTTCGCACAGCGTCAGAAGCGGGATGAGAAAGGGTGCTAAGGGAATTCAGGAAATGGACGGCAGCATTTTTCTATGTACCTACTTAGTATAAGTATAAGACACCTGCCAAGCGTGGTGATTAAGGCCCCTTAGTTAGGCAACTACTTGTTATAGCTTTTTGTGGGTGTTGCCCATATTAAGCAGTGGACCTTTACTAGCTGATAATGTGGTTAATGATTAGCAATTTATTTTTGTTAAACAGTTTTTTGAGCATGGTTGGAGGTTAATCGGGACAAGCACAACTAAACTTCAACAACAAACGGTTGTATTCCAAATCCAGTGCTTGAGTCAATTATCTTTCAATAAACATTTTGGCCTTGACATATGACTTCTTCTGTGCATCAATACATCTAGTAAAACGTAGTATATGTTTAGCCCTGTTCCTTATTCTTAGATTTTTTATGTAAACAAAGAAATGTCACGAGAAGTCACTGACAAAGTGACATGCCAGGTTTCTTTTTCCGCCGGCTTTGTTTTCGCGCGGCACATTAACAAGTTAAATAAAACCTTTCACTAAAACAAATATAATATAATGAATTACAAAAAAATAAAAATAGAATTATTATGACTGCCCTGCCGTAATGAATTGAATTGTGTATGCCAGTTCTATAGATAGATAGCCTATAGCAACTGATAAATCTAAGGATTCTAGCAATACCACACACATCTAAATCGGTTGAGGCGTTTAGAAGTTCAGTGGCCATATTACAGAACTTGGTTACAATCGGATTATCACTTTTTTCATAGCAATTTCGACTCTATCGCAATGCATTAGTGATAGCGATATTGACAATCCGATTGAAGCCAAGTTCTGTGGTCGGGGCCCTGCAGCCCGATTACAGAACTTGGTTACAATCGGATTATCACTTTTTTCATAGCAATTTCGACTCTATCGCAATGTATTAGTGATATCGATACTGACAATCCGATTGAAGATAAGTTATGTGGTCGGGCCCCTGGTGGAATAAACAAACTATCCCACATAGATGCAGACATAATATACTCTCTCTACGACATTCCTACATGAACTCTATAACATAACACTTCTTTTTCGGGGAGTCATTTTAATTGTGGTCTATATCTTTCTATTATTATTCTCTGCTTTTAATAACTACACCATTACTGATTAACAAACAAACATTCAAACTTATGCATACAAATATTAGTAGGATATGAAGTAGGATTTTTTAATTCCGAAATTCTAAAAATTAGATAGTTTTAGGAAGACGTAAATAAAACATTAAAATACATTACATAATTTTTATGAATCGACCAGACACCTTATAAATTATTCTGTCAATTCTGAAAATCTGTCTGATTCAGAGCCCGATTAGTTGACATTTATGATAAATCTATCGCTAATATTATTAATTATGTGGTTCAGTTGGCACATTTCATCTTCCACTTTTATTGTGTGGCTAATACAGTCAGTCCATTTCTGCAGTGTCACCCGCCTCGCCTTCTTCTAACAATTGTTTCACCTCATTCTTCTTAAATATCTTGTTATTTCGTGCGACGTACCCCTTAATCTGAGCCCACATTAGCGCAATCAGGTTGAGTTCACAATGGTAAGGGGGCATTCCAACTTATCCACCACATATTTACTAAATTGATATTTGTTTTTTTTTTAACAATTTGTTATAATTGGGCTTTAATCATATTATTTTGATCAAAGTTATGTTTTTCTCGCTTAGCCTTTCTTGGATATTGGCTTTTTTCCAGGCGGTATTAGTGATCCACTCCACATTTTGGCTGTAGTACGGGGCGTTATCTATCACCAAAACATAATATTAATTCAACTTTGGCTGAATGTCCTGTATTATCCATTCTTCAAAGCACTCCGAGTTCATTTTGATGTGGCGAATGGACCAATTTTGATGTGAAAGATTGCAGATTATCACCAATAATCTGCAATCTTTCACATCAAAATTGTTCCATTCGCTTGGGAGCTCTGATCCTCAACCCTATTCCCCCCCCTTCCCTCCTTCCCCTCATTATAGCTATTCTCGATTACCTCAGTTTTCAAACATAAAAACCGCAACTAAATCGGTCCATTCGTTTAGGAGCTACGATGACACAGGCAGACACACACATACACACACACACACACACACACACACACACACACACGCACACACACGCACACGACACACCCACACACACACGCACACACACCCAGACACACACATCCTGTGGATTCGGTTTGAAATCGTTCAAATCTATACATTTTTCATTCACAATATCGAATCGAATCGGTTCGGTTCGCTAACGAAAGGTTCTGAATCGGGGGGCTGAAATCTTTTGAAATGTCATCGGAAATGCCACTATAAACGTAGGGAATAGGGTCGCTTGTTGTTCAGTTTGGCAAGGATCGTCGTTAGTAGCAAAAATTGCAAAATTAAATGTGATGAAAATGTTCAACCTGAACGGCTTGCTTAACTTGTACATTTTGAAACTGCCCAAAACGCCCTCCTGCCAATCCGAACGTAGATTTTGTGCTTCTGTGTCTTTAACATTTTGACATGACAATGACGTTGTACATTTTATTAAAACGCCATCTATTCTACCCATGGCAAAAAAAAACAATGGTTGTGTTGACAGCAGACAGATACACTAAGAAATGTAATCTTCTGGATTGTTTCAAGCTGATTGTGATTTTATGAGAAAAACAATCCGCCAGATGTCGCAGTTAACATTTAACGCACCTTTTGTTTTGACGCCTTGTCCGCGATCGAGTCGCGAGATGTCACGCACCTTCACTTCGTTCGCCCGCGCGCGCGGCGCGTCTATTCAGCTTTATTATTCCGCTTTGTTTTGCGGAGGTGAGAGGACATTACGTGACAGCTGCGCGATTGTGTTCAATGTTTTTCTTGTATTTTACTTGTTTTTGAGTGAATAGATTATAGCAATCTATTGGAAAAGTGTATTCTTATTCGAACGAAGACTGTGTATGTGTTCAAGTAGAAAGAAATTAAGTTTTGCGCAATATTTGGTGAGACTCGATGTCAATAAACTTGTCGGAGTCATCGGTTTATGGGAAAGGTGTGCCGCGTCGCGTGGTTGTACCTGTTCGCGGCCGCAGCGGGGGCCGAGGGTCGGGATGGCTGGAGCCATGCCGCAGTAGTTGAGGTAAGTTGATGTGTGGAGTGTTATGAGGCTTGTTCACTTTGGTCGGGGCCGCGGCATACTATTATTTATTCTGTGGCCGCGACAAGGCTGCGTTGTTGCGGGGAGAACGAGGGGCGCGCGGGGCAGGCGCGAGCGTTCACCTCTGACCCGCGCGCGGGGCGACGCTCAAGGTCGGTGCGCCGCTGAAGGTCGCGCGTCACGTGACGCGGAGGGTGCCCACCCCCCGACCCTCGCACCCTGCTGCCCCTTTATTGACACTTGCGAACTAAAGCTTTACCTTTTTTGTAGGTACCTAGTTAGTTGTTCTGAAAAACTAATGATGTTCTCGTTTTGATATTTTTGTACGAATACCTATTTCAGAAATATATATTTTGTGTTGTATTGTATTCTTAAGTATTTAAAATTATCATTTTGGATTACAGGATTTTACCGTTTTATAAATTACTAGCGTAAGGCCCCGGCTTCGCACGGGTAGCTAAGGGTTTCTTTAAATATTTCTTAATACAACATTTCGATTCCATCAGTATTTTGATTGACTGATTTGAACAAAAAACGGTTATTGTGACTCAACTATGATAGTTAGACGTATAGACTCCGGGACTTTTTTGTTTGTAATGATGAGTACTTACTATAAACATGTGGTACATTATTTTATGTATTATCAATAGTTTTAGCAGCGGACGTTAAATAACGTATTTTTTAAGCAAATGTTTGATACTTAGGGTTACATAATTGCAATTTTCATAGAGAATTTAAATTTTTGAAAAAATAACTTATATTATATGTTACTCGCTTATAATGTAGCTTTCTATAAGTGAAGGATTTTTTTAAATCGGTTCAGTACGTATACAAAAAAAAACTTTTCTCTTTATTATATTTGTGTAGACGTAGATAATAATCACAAAAAACTGTAAAATCAGCATAATATTGCGTACTTAATAAATCATTTCGTGTCATACAATAGAATAAAATAACAATAGGTACTTACTCAATTAGGTACTTATCTACTTACTCTACCTAACATAATTTCCAAACTTCGTAACCTTTAACTTCAAAGCAATAAATAGATATATTATGTATTTTAATCGTTGGCAATGTAACACATCACTATTATTACAATTCAAACAAATAAATGTCTACTGAACAAGGAATAATATCTTAGAATATTATAATTAAACCAATTTAAAACATTAACAAATGATTGCTTTTAGCACAGAATAAATACTTCGTACTTTCAGTCTGAAATTGAAAATTTTCCTTTTCATGTACCGAGTTCCCAATAAGCTATCTCTAGTGGTTATTCCCTTTCTCCCCACCAGCTTTGTCCCACTAGTGGGGAGAAAGGGAAAAAAATAATTGTGTGACATATATTATTACCACTACTACTACTACTACTATGGAATATATTATTTGACAGTGGAGAGAAAGGTAATAATCGAAAAAGTATTCTCTTTGTCCCCACTATGGAATCAAAAAATATACCTGTCATAGTAGTGTAGTTGCCAGTGATGACATACGGCACTGAGACGTGGTCGCTAACTATTGGTCTCATACACAATCTCAGAGTTGCGCAGCGCGCAATGGGAGAGCTATGCTCGGTGTTTCACTACGTGATAGAATCCGAAATGAGGAAATCCGTAGAAGAACGAAGGTTACCGACATAGCTCTCAGAGATTGCAAGTTGAAGTGGCAATGGGCAGGCCACATAAGTCGCAGAACCGACAACCGTTGGGGAATAAAGGTTCTCGAATGGTGACTACGAACAAGCAAGCGAAGTGTGGGGAAACCCCCCACACGATGGACCCACGACATTGTAGCCATCGCAGGAAGTCGGTGGATGGAGGTGGCACAAGATCGCTCGTCATGGCACTCTTTGGGGGAGGCCTATGTTCAGCAGTGGACTTCTAAAAGCTGACATGATGATGATGATGATGATGATGAGTAGTGGGGACTTGGGGAGAAAGCGAATAACCAAATTTACTATAGTATAATGTCCCACTAGACTTGATATGAAGCAAACTTTATTTTCAGTAAGGGCAATTATGGAGATATCAAGGATTGCGTAGTGGGGAGAAAGAGAATACTTTTTCGATTATTACCTGTCTCCCCACTCAAATAATATATTCCATAGTGGGGAGAAAGGCCATACATTTTTTTCCCTTTCTCCCCACTAGTGGGACAAAACTGGTGGGAAGAAAGGGAATAACCCATCTCTAGCTAATCTAGTGACTCTACCGGTGCTTCGGAAATAACTTCGCCCGTTAGGGAAGAAATGTCTACGCAGATGCCATTAAGGCTGGGTTGCAGTGAAATTGTTGTATATCTTTGATATCATTTAGTGACGAGATCTCTTTCCAATCAAAGATCTAAGCATAAAGTATGTACCTTTGATTTTATTTTCTATGTAGTGAATTAATACTAATCATGTTTCTGTGTTTACGAAGTACGACATAATATATCAAAAATAAATAAATACATTTTTATAAAATACCAATTTCATAATTCTGGGTTAATTATAAAAGAAGATACAGAATACAAAAATGATCGAAAAATGCTAGAACTGGGCCTTAGATTCATATGATTCAAAAGCCACATTGTGAGAATAATTCCCCCCTCCCCCTCCCCCCTCCCCCCCTCCCCTCCTCCCCCGCAAAGCCTGCCTCTCGTTTCTATATATTTCCCGTGGTTATTATTATAAGGTCACATTATTTATTATTTTATACCGATAAAACAGTACTGTGACATACTGACAGACAGACAACGCACAGCCAAAACCACGCAACAAACGTGCCAAAGTTTGCACGCAGGCAAATCCGCAAGGCGCAGCTAGTACATGATATTTCCAGATTTTAAGTGCTAATTATATGTACCACAACGCAATATTATTTATTCTGTGCCATAAATAACAAACTGGGATGAAAATAATAGTAATAATAATAAGGATGTCTGCATTATAAAGTCGCATTTTCTCATGCTTTCCTTGGTATCTCTTATATGTATGTGTATCAGTTACAATACAAGTCAATAACTACCTAAATAAGTACATAAATAAGTACGATAGGTATGCGACGAAACAGCGATTTGGTATGCGATTACAATAACATGGCGGTTGAATGTGTGTGGCACGAATTTTATACGCGCCAGACCTTCGCTTCGCGGCATGTACCTACTTATCATGTATATTTAAATCCTTAAGGACATGTGGTTGGTATATTTGACTAGGAATATCAAGAAATCCATACCAGTATATAAAAGTGAAACGTTGTTTTGGTTTTTTTAGTTTTAACCCGATAACAACTGGACGGATTTTGATAAAATTTGGAATGTAGATAGCTTATACTCTGTAATAAAACATAGGATACTTTTATGCCGGGAAAATTGTAAGTTTCTACGGGAAAACTGAAAAATGTTTATTATTCGGTTGCCATGGAAACGAAATAACAAGTCTATCAAAAAAACATCAAGAACTGTTAGCGTTCTACTATTGCATTGGTTTTTAATATCCTAGACCTAGAAGAACATAGGGTTCTTTTTTTCGCGATAAACTGTAGTCCGCGCGGTCGAAGTTGCGGGCGGGAAAGCTAGTCAATAAATAAAATAAAAATAAGCAGAATGGAATGACTGATGTAGTAAAATGGAAAAATCTAAGTAACTATAATATATAATTTATAAAACTAGTGGCTCTGTGAGCTATAGACCTCGCGCGTACAAACTTATTTGCAAACAATCTAGCGGTGCACAGTACCGTAGTATTGTACTACTAACATTAATAACCAAGGTGCTCCATCAATCATGCCTACCTAGTAGGTATAGGGCTGATTCCACTGGTAGAAAACTAAAATTGAGAAATTTACTGCATTTTGTGGAGCTATTCTGCTCATCACGCCAAAGATTCTCATCAGATCTTCACCAATTTTGTATGAGACTTAACTTAAAGTTACTACCTGTCAAATTATAAGACCAATTTAAAGTTACTACCTTTCAAATAAAAAAAGAACCATCGAAATCGGATCTAATAAGGTGGAGATATTCAGAAGCCCCCTTTTTGCCCTTTTTTGGGGGAAGTGCCCCCCCCCCCCAATCAAAAATCCCCGATGCCAAAAAAAAAACTAAAAATTCGTTTAACCTGTATACCAAGTTTCGTCTAGATCGTTTGAGAAATGCGACCTGTAGAGGAGAACAGATATCTGGACATACGAAAGCATTTTTGCCCAAGCTGAAACGGTTTGCGCTCGCTCGGTCAAAAATTGACATGATCATGATCAAAGATCATGCAATACCTAAAGGTAAAGTTTAAAAAAGATATAAAGTAAGCTGACTGAAGTAAAAAACTCGTATATTATGCAGTAAAAGCAATAAATATAAATTATATTGTTTATTTTTATTGCTAATTTGCAAAAACACTGGTAAAATTATAGTTTAATTGCGTTTTTTCAACATGAGTTTTTTATGTATGCTCGTTAGTTCTATCTTTGTTTCATCTAGAAAGATAATCTCGTCTGAGAATACGGCCTTGCAAGTCTTTTTAAATTGGAATTAAAATAACTGTATCTCTTTCTGTCTCATTTCGTACCGTACATCTACATACTTTACAAGATCAAGTTCTTTTATAATTTGTATTATACACTAAAACATTTCCAGTTTTTCTATCAAACCCTGTAGGTTTCATGTAGAAGATGTAACTATTAACCCTGAACTGTATTCGTGGGTCCAGAGGACCCATGTTCAATCTTTGATCGCGTGTAAAGAACTCGGCGTGTGCCCCAGCTCTTCCTACAACATAATAAACAAATTGTGACTTTTGGTGTGATTATGTCAGCTTGGGTCTTTTTTTTTTCTTTAAATATGTTTTAAATACTTTATTTTATTCTTTTAAAAAAACATAGGGTCCATATATGAAAAAAAGTTACATTTAGTTTTTTATAATGTTTTAATTTGTTATGTATTTTTTTCTTCGAAATAATGTTTTTAGTAAGTAAATAATGACTAATTAAAAGAAGTGCGATTATAAATAAGAATAAAAGTTTTAGTTGTTGATTTTGTTTAATAGTACGATTGTTAATGAATCAATGTAAAGATGAATAAAAAAAGAAGATGTATAATTAAGGTTTTTTTATTAAGTCAAAAATAGGTGTCCCGTGGACCCACTACTATAGAAGTATAACTACTTTTCACCACTACAGTTAAGGGTTAATATGAGTACTTTTCAGTAGAGTATATTATATCTTGGGTATCTTACAAGTATGTAAGATACCCAAGAACTTTTAAGATACCCGAGATACAATATACTACAATATACCCATCTGACTATGTTCGTTGAAATTGGTTCAGTAGTTTTTTTTTCTGAGTATCATAAGTAATGAAACTTAAAGACGTTGGTATGTTTTTAGTGAGTAGCATTGAAGAGAAAGAAGCTTTCATTTTATTCACCACAATTCTTATAGAACCTTCAACAAAATAAAACTAGGTAACTATGTTGATAATTTAAAATATGGCACTGTTAGCTTATAAGATCTTGTCTGAAAACTTTGAATTTTATTAGATCAATTATTTAAACGTAATCGTGGTTACAGTGGCTTAAAATAAGGATACCTACTATAAAAGACATGTCAGCATAGAAAAAAAATATATAATAATGTAGACACGGTCTCAGTTCGTGTTACGTGATTGCGTCTCGAATATCGGGCCTCACAATTTTATGTTCTTGACAAAAAGTTGCATATTTAATTAAAAGTCGATCACTGCTATGAATTCGTTATGATAGAGATCAGATTCTTGGTAAGATTTAAGGACGGCAATTTATTTTCATGCATCATATTTATATTTATAACTAAACTTGTTCTTCATATGATGCAAGTAAAATGAAAAAACTGATGAAATAGGTTACCGTGTAACATATTTCATCAGTAGTAAATAGTGCTGCACTCTGGGTTAGATCCTCAACGGTTAACAACACAGACACGAGATGTTGCATACGCATTTAATTGTAATAGCGCGTTCTAAGTTTCACCATGACATGGCTACTGCATAAAAGCTTTATTTTTTAAATATTTTTTAATTCACTTATAAAATAACCTATGAAAGAGAATGTAACAAAATTCTAAGTAAAAAGTCAAAACTTTAATTTCAAAATATGACTCAACAGAGAGGTCAGTAACTGTGTTATTTTCAATAACCTATAAAACTGTAAGAAAAATTTCCAAGTACGTAAATGTGTCGATTTTGATCCTTGTACATAAGCTGTACCACCATAGTGTACCACCAAAGTGTACCACCTTGAGCACCGAGTCTGACACGCCTTCGTTTGCTAATTATTTCGTTATAAGATGACTGATACTGTATGTGGTAATGTCGTTACTGATAGTATTTATTTTTAATTGCTGATATATCATAAAACGTTGTATATATATATATATATATATATATATATATAAAACATTCATCCCCATTTACCACCCCTATGTATTTGCTATATTTTTATTTCTTTAACAGAACCCTTTTGATTACGCCGAGTCAGTCTATCTTACTGTCTAGCCGTTTATCACACCTCATTTACCTAATTCTTACTGAAAGACCAAATAGTGGATGAATGGGTCATAATACTTTGAATAAGTAGTCTCTATTTTTTGAATTTCTTTGTATAAGGATTAAGGAATACAAAATAAATAATAGTGTAGGATGATCTTATCAAATCCGAGACTAACAAAAGCGGTGATTAATCAAAATAACAGTACCCTTTCGTCATCTTATTATTTCAATTAGCATTTAAAGTGGATACAGTTTAAAAATAATCGTAGATCATAAATTATGTTAAATGTTGTAATTCATTACCATTGATGATTATGGTAATATTCCTAAATTGCCTCCGAAGTCGTTTGACAACTATTCTGTATTTGTTACTGGCTTTTGCTCGCAACGTCATCCGCGCGTATTAAAAAACACTGGTTGTTTTCCTGTCGTACATGTTGTAATTTATCGTCTATTTTCTATACATGATAGCGATGAGATATAATTAAGATTTTGGAATAACAATGATCTAACACAATGATCGTTGAATAAAACCTAATCTAAATCTGAACAGTAGTTTTCGAGGGTAAAAAATATACACAAACATTATGTCAATAATTCTAATAAAAACTATGCGTTCAGGTTCAGTGGTATTTAAATAGTCCAACCAAGTTTTTCATAAACACATTTAACTAGCTGTGCCTGTGTTTTTTCTGAGAAAGGAGTATCCTATTTGACTGCTTGTTATTCAAGGACCAAAGTACCTATAAAGTACAATGAACCAAATTTCGTTCAGCCGTCAGATAGTTTTTTATCGATTGCTCGGCTTTTTTTCATCGGATATTTCATCGTGATGCGCTAACAAAAAGATTTTTTCAAAATGTTATATTCTGGTTCAGTAGCTTATTTTAAGTACCTTAGACCATTTTTTCTTAATTATCTTCATTGTACACACTATTTCGTTCCTATTGCTTTATTATAAGTATAGATTTATAGATAATAGATGACAGTAATTCTAGCATGCGCCTCAGTCTAGGCCCGATGTGAATAGAAGCTGGAAATATCAACAAGTAATTTAAATGGCAACAGTAAAGTCTAAATTTCGTGTAGGGTAATGTTTCTAATTTATACTCCAATATCTTATTTGATCACTACAAAACTATAAAAACTATAGTAGCTGAATTTTATACACGATTACATACAAATTGATTTTAGGATCTATTCTGAGTTAACCAACTAAATACACTCCTACTATCCCACCCCCAAACAAATTATAAATGGTGCAAGTTATTTTTCATAGTGTTAATTATATCCAAAGTGTTAAACTCTTACAGTTTAAAATTAATAATAATACGGGAATACACTTTTTATTTTTGTTGAGAAAATTCTCTTAATTTGCTTTTTATTTGAAACTATTTCACTATTGTGTAGTGTATGTACTTATGTGTTTATTTTATGTTACCATAATTGAATTAGATAAAAAAAACTCAACTTCAAACACAAAAAAGTAACAACATAAATAACATCATCAAACAAAATAAAAATACAAGTACATATTATTTTATTCAAAATCAATTTATTATTTTCTTGTTTTCTTATCGCCGGATCGAAGGTCGGCTAAAGATTTGCCCCGAGGCAAGAGAACAAAGAGTATTTTTTGACAAAGCAAGTCCGATACATTCAGCCAGAATCACTTCTTGAGCTTTTGTGCACGAGCGTACTCTCACTACTTTCACGTTTGAGTGTGTGCGTATAGTGAAGTAGTGTGATGCGGTGGTGTGCGTCGCGGCCGGTGACCTTGCTATCAGGCGGAAGCGCGCGGCCGCGGCCGCGTGAGTCAGCCGCGTCTGCCGGGGAGCAGGGACCTTCTCACCGACTGTTCTCACCACCATTCAGTCCTATAGAATTCACTAACTTGACGATTTACATTCTCTACACGAGTACCTGTATCCGCCAAATCATGAAAACCTTATTTTTATTCTAATTTGAACAGCAAACTTCATATTGATTGTCATCCTTTTCTCGTGATTCGAATTTAGAATTTCGCAATATTTTGTCTTTGACATTTCCTCGTTTGTAATTTGAATAATATGGTACATACTAAGTATTGTAATTAATTTTGCATCTTTGCAATATACCTGCATACTTTTTAACACTGTCAATAATTTGACCTTGTTGATCCTTTTATCGCGATTCCATTAAATAGTAACGTAACGTCCGTGGTAACCTTCTAGGAATTAAACGGTTTCAGGGGATTTGTACTATCTATAAATTATTATTATTCTGTGCTAGAAGATAAACTGACAATGCAAGTACTAGGAACTGTCTGTGTTTTATAACTTAATGATTTGTATGGGTAAGTCCAGATTTCGTTCATAAATACTCTATAGATATAACATAAATAGATAGCTTATACATCCTACATGAGTACCTTACAAAATAACAGTCCCCCCACGAGTCACGATGTCATCACATTTGCGTAGTAGAGCACATCTCTAGCGGTAGTGTTGTGACATGGTTCCCGCCCGCTCCGCGCCTCGCTCTGTAGCCGCCCGGTTCAGTTCTCGATAGTTACCGTTATTCGATACGCGATATCGATACATACACTTACTTGGAGACTTTTATGCGTTTTATGCTAATCAAGGGCTTTAGGTTAATTGTGTTTGATTTTCTCTTCTCCCGTAATTGAAGAAACTGGGAAGGGACTGCTTTTTACTGGACAGCGCGACGCGAAAGAGGGTAATGTGCTTATCAGCATATGTATAGATATATATATATATATATATATATATAGAGCGATGGTGGCCTAACGGTTCTATAGTGCACTTTAGACTCCAACGATACCGGGTTCAAAACCTAGGCTCCGCACCAATGACTTTTATAAGTTATGTGCGGTTTCCCATCGCTCCGTGCTTCGGAGGGCACGTTAAGCTGTCGGTCCTGGCTGTTATTGATTAATACCAGTCGGCCCTCGGGCGGCTTGACAAACTCTGACATCAGAGGCAAGCACTACCTCATACGACAAACACACATACAGCATATGTATGTATTTGTGTTCCTTTGGGGCACACTAGAGACCAAATGCTTGGGCTAATTTTGACGATTCTTACGTCAATCGATTTGTCTTAGTCTAGCGAGTGATGCAGTAATAAAAATTCAATATGGCGACAACCAGACGCAAAACTGTGAAAAATAAAAAAAGAGTTGACGAAACATGGTGAGTGAATCATTGAATAGGTTTTTGAATATTTTTTTTAGGTTTCTCTGATTATTTTTCATTTCCAATTACCGTTTAGGATCTATAACGATTTAAAGTTGGTTAGGCTGGGTTATTACAAAAAAAACTGTCTAGAAGGAGTGAGGTAAAAGGTAAAATGAAGGTCTTTAAAATACCATTCCAAAGTATAATATAATTCTAATAAATATTAAAATAAAGTTTTTGAATAAAAAAAAAAACCATCTGCATCTTATATTTCAAAATCAGGAATCTAAAGCTTGTTTGCCTCTTTTTAGTTTTCTTTGCAGTCGGGTTTTTTGTTTTTTATAATAATTTATATCATTTTAAAACTTTTAGTTTATATTAATAAGAATTAGTGAGAATGGTTGCTAACCAACTTTATCGTTATTGAACCTAAATGGTAATTAAACATGAAAAATTATAAGATTAACCTAAAGATGGTTTTCAAACACCTAATCAATCAAGTTCGTCGACTTACATTTTTTTCTTTTCACAATATGGCGTCTAGTTTTCACCAAAATTGAACGAGGCAATCCTTTTGGTTTTGTTCGCAGTGGGTTTTTTGTTTTTTTAAGCGACTTCACAAAAAGAGACGGTTATATTATATGTTCGATAGTTTTTTTTTTTAGTTATTTTTTTTAAGATACCTACTACAAATGAATAAATGAAACATTGTAAGGCAATTAGATGCTATACCTTGGTATTTGTCAGTTAACCACTTACACGATAGAAACTATTGGAAGGTTTCTGTATACTCTATGCCATGCAATAAAATATTACTAAGTTAGTAATAAAATTCTCGACAGTAAAGAAGGCACAATTTGTAGCCATCTACTTACTTTAAATTATCCCTTAAAATAATGATTATAATAATAATTAAGACACGCGTGCGTTTCTTTCATCCGTTCACGTTGCGTAGACCCCGCGTTGCAAGAGTTGCGAGAGCAAAAGACGGAGTACTAATTTTTATTCTGTGACAAAAGTAAGAGTCGCTTGGCCGTTCAGACCTGCGCCTCGTGTTATTTATTACTCATTATGGAAAATAAGACAGTATTGGTTTTCCATGTCACAGGATGTCACTTACTAGCGCACCACTAGATGACGATGTCGTGGATCTTCTTTGTAAAAGCCTTGATTTAACTTCACTTGTTTGTATGTATGTATCTATATATGTATCGATGTATCTATGTATTTTGCCTGTCCTGGAATCTTGCAATTCAAATTTCGAGCAACACCCGTTTAGCTATCCTGCTGAAAATTTCAGGGTAGCTCACAAAGAGATAATAAAATAAAAAAAAAGGAAAAAATATGAAAAAACATATGTGACATTCTTAAACAAAAACTTGAAAAAGTTTTTTTATTTTTTTTATTATTCTTATTTATTTTAGCCATCGGCTATGGCTGGTGGACTTAGGCGGACGGAGATGGTTGGGATCATGGAGTGAAAAGAGCCTTAACTTCGTGATAGGGATTTGGGAATAGACTTTTACTTGCTGGCCCAGCTCTTGCTTAACGACATGGAGTGGAGTGCTATTTATAATATGGAATCATACATACCTAATTTGTCTGGGATCGTTTAAAAGGACATTAGTACAATTTTTCACCAACTTGTTAGAGCGCATTCTACTCATTTCCATTCAAAATCTCACAAACTGCCTGTCGAAATAAAGTGCATATTCCACTCTCTACGCTGTTAGTGCTGTTCCTATGCATTGTTCTCAGATCTTCGAACTCGTCTGTGAACCCTAAATAGGCCTGCAGGATCGTCCCATCGCTAGTTATAAGCGGGAAAGCACTTGAGCACGACCCCAGGACCCCAAACCTCATCATCATTAGCCAATACTTGCCCACTGCTGGACGTAGGCCTCTCCTAATGCACACCACAGCTCGGTCTTCAGCTCTCCGCAGCCAGTTTCTGCTAGCCGCTTTTAACCCAAACCTAGCAGCTGATAAATTGCCATTCTCTGACATGCTAAAGTTGCCTGCAAAATCTGGACCTTTGCTTTCACGAAACTAAAGAATGTCACGAAACAAAAAGGGTGCTTACTAAAGTACACCTATCAGTATTTTTTATCACAAATCAGAGGAGGGTTTCTGGTCAATGGTTATGAGTATATTCGTGGCTAAGCCACACGTGAAACCTATGTTCACGTATAAAATAAAATCACGAGGGAAGCGTGTCAAGTCAAACTTCTAAAAGCAATGAATATCTAAATCATCCAGATTTACACTGATCTTAATTATTTTTTAACCATGATAAACTAACTTTTAACATATTTTACAGATTACCTACTAAGTTTTGAAGGAAAGTGGAAATTAAAAAAAAATGGGACCGGTACATACCTAATCTCTAAATATAAGTAGGTACTATGCATAAAACAAATTCAACATTAGGTATGTGTCATCGATTCTACAAGAAATCCAAGGTTAATATGGTAGCTACCTAAACTGAGCTGGAGAAATGATGAATCACAAAACGAAAATCACAAGGAAGGCGAAAACGTATACAATTTAGTTAGTCATTGTTAATATCGACTTGAAATAAAGAGGACTGTTGTGTTTGATATATGGAGTTTTGTGTGTGCTAGTTGCCACCTAAGCAAAGAATAATACGGTCAGTTTAAAAAAAAATGGTTTATTGGTCTAATGTGTAATTGAGATTCTGATAATGATCAGCACGAAACACAAGAATATTTTGGGTATAACAGCACTACAATGCTGAAACTTCCGTCATTAACAGAATTTAACAAACTAAAGTTAATCTTCAAGTTTCTGTCTTTTATAGTTTCAAACTATTAAAAAAGTTATTCAAAACACAATTTTGCCTTGTCTGTAAAACACTCCCAAAATCACCGAAAACGTTAATTAAAAGGCCAAAACGCAGGCAATCAAGCCAAATCGACACACTTTGATTCGCAGAAAGCACAACAGCTTGGAACAAAGACGACCTTTTCCGTAATCCGTGAAGTTGCGACTTTCTCCGACACCCCTCAGTTCCCACGAGGCCCCTCAGAGGTCTGAGGCGGTCGAAGTGCCAAAATCATGATACATCCTTGCCCGCAGGTTTCGAAATGGTTCCGCGAAACCATTATCGTGTGACTCACGCGCAGCGCGCAGGGTACGTCTGGAACAGGTCTTGGCTCTTGGTTCTATGGCCGTAGGCAGGGTGGGGCGCTTGCCCCCTGCGATACTAGAATTTAAGTACATTATTTAATTTCTTATTTGCATCAATTATAAAAATGCAGTCAGATCAGAACCAAATGCGCGCAGCTCGTTGCACCAAACGACTTATACCTAAATCTATGGAGATGAAATTAAGTGCTTAAATTCTCTTTGATAACATTTCAAACACGAGACTGCTAGCTGCTGCATCAGTTTGTTGTGATTTGTGAAAAAATACTTGGTGAAGTAATGCCGTCTCTCTTGGGTCGGGGCTACAGTGATTTCAATGCGTACTGTGTTTGAGGTGCAATGTGCTACCTACCAGACTCTTCAATAGTTTCTCTTTAAAATACACCTATCTTGGACTCCGTGTATAGCACGGCCACGATACAAAGATAAATCCTTACAATGACGTATACAGCCTATATTTGTTCCCTGCTGGTCGTAGGCCTCTCCTAATGCATGCCACTGAGCTCAGTCTTCAGCTCTCCTCATCCATTTTCTTCCAGCCGCTTTTCGCAGGTCGTCCCTCCATCTGGTGTCCGTCTACGTTACGTCTACGTTTGCCTAATCGTGGTCTCCATTCGAGGACTCGTCTACCCCAACAGTTATCGGTTCTTCGGGAAATGTGACCAGCCCTCTGCCACTTTAGCTTTCTTATCCTTATGTCGGTCACCTTGGTTCTCCGTCTGATATCTTCATTATAGTACGAACCAAACTTAATAGCGGCTGAGAAGTGCGCTGTTAGCGCGGCATCGCGCATCCCCTCACCCCTCCAACGCCTGCGCATACCTAATATTTGCTATTGCGCAGCGCTCCGCGCCAACTTCACAGCCGCCATTAAGTTTGTTTGTACTACGAGTATACAAATCTTGTCCTTCTGAGATACATAGCTCTCTCCATAGCTCGCTGAGCGACATTACATTTGATGACTAGTTTAACCGTGAAAGTACAATGACCCCTCACTACTTTTCTCTATCGCTCGCGCATAAATTTGTATTTCCGCCGCGCTCGCACATAATGGCGCTATCTGTCTATCTGTTTATCTGTGTATAGCGATTTACCTTCCGAGACTTGGCCCAGTTGAATATCCTGACTACGTCCTTGTTCGGGTCCATTCCATGCTTAGCTACCTACCTCGTTTTGACTCACCGCACGGTGTTTTTGTGGTGTCTGGCCTGCTCTGGCCCGATTGAATCGTAAGCCGATTGTGCTCAAAAACAGTCTTTGTGTTCTCATGCTCACTTGTCAATTGCAGCTAAAACGTCTATCAAGCTAAAAATACAGAAGCTTTTGGACAAAGAAAAATATGATAACGATTCAACAATAACGTAACTATTACCTTAAAAAACTCAATGAAGATGTAGATACATGAATGAATGAAATAAATAACATTAAGTTTTTCAGCAAGAAGTTTTATGTAAAGAATGAACACAAAAGTATCGCTATTCATAATATTTCGCCTAAAACGGCCAGACGTGACTGCACGGCAACGCAATTTCCGGAGATTTTTTCTATCTGCTTGCCAATTAAGTCGTTTTTAATTTGGGTACCGGAAAACTCAGTCATAGTGACGGTTAGACCGGTTGGACTAGAAGTATATTTGTTGCGAAGGATATTTTTTACATTCACAAGCACGGATTTGGCCTTCTTCTGGCGATTGTGAGTGAACATGTGAATTGAAAGTCACTTGTGCAGTTGTGTGATAATTTTGCTAATCTCGTATTAGTAACAGCTTTATTTGAAGTTAATTTTTTGAACTGCAGGACTAGCATAGTGTTTTTCCCTATGGACAAAAGACAAGTGTCTATCGAACTAAAAGAAATCGAATTCGTATCATAGTGATTATTTATTATCTATCTGAAAGTCCTATACAGCTCGAGATATGTTATGTTTCTCGATGCGACGCGGTGGCATAGAGCTTTCTTGCATTTTTATTGGTCAAATCTGATAGAGATAAGTCTTTCGAATAAATTACAGTCGCCCATGCTAGGCCCTTGAATGAATGGAACGAAGAACGAATTTTAAATATTCTAGGTACTTATTTTATATCGATTCTTTTCTATGAGTCAAAAAGCACATCACTATTTTGGTAACTAGTGCTTGCGCAAGCATCGTAATTCGTAATCGTAATGTATCGATTGATTGGAAAAAGGTGTCAAGGTTGTATTTTGATTTTGCGTACTGTCTTTCAAGTTTGCACCGTAATTTAGATCAGGCCATGCATGAAAACAATAAAGGAACAAAGTACTATTATCTCTATAATATTTATTTGATTAAATAGGATGCTAGATGACTGTAGTATATAAAAAAATACATTCTGTTTGTAATTACGTTCCATTTTTTGCAGTAAGTATGTGCTTTCCTAACGTGCTTACCTTTAGAAGCTTTATTGACGTCATGTCAATGCCTTTTTTGTACTTCTAACATTCGTCAAACCGTCGCGGTTTTCCTGGGAACCGCTAACCGGTACGGAATGCGGCTGCAGCGACACATTTATCCCCTCTCTTTCCCATGTCGCCAAGAACACTGGTGGGTGGGTAGTAGGTACCGGTCTTGCGTGCCCTCGATGCGTTCGATTCCGCCTTGCGAAACTGCAGGGTCCGATAAGCCCTAATGCGCTGGGCGGATAAAATGTCAATGCAAATTGACTAAACGTCTGAAGGAGTAGCAGATAGCCTCGTAGTGGCTTTATTTCATAAGCTACACAAGATACTTAAACAGGCAGGAGCATGTTCTATTGAAAATGCTTGGGTATGTAAGAAGTATTGATATTCCCAACCATAGGAGTACAGATTAAACCTAATGCTTGTACTGGCTCTGATTATCAGATTATGATAATCGCTTAATTTCTTCAGCTGAAGTTCTGCAGCAGGGCCAACTGCAATCTATCTTGTCTAAAATAGGAAAAGGTTTTGGATTCCTAGACCAAACCCATTACTAAAAAGGGTTACACACCATCCATTCATGCTACATGGCTAGCATATCTTCATCGCAATCAAAGAGTGCCATTTATTATCCAGAATGGATGGATGATGTATACATAGAGCATGCAAACTTCTATATCCTTTCTAAATTTGATGAATGTCGTCCTGTTTTAGTTTATTGATCGAAGTTAGACTACAAAAGTTTACAACAACTTTTGATCGGTAAAACCCAGCAATTTAAATTAGGTACCAAGTTACATCTTAAAATAATAATGACTGTTTAAAAGCAGCTTAATAACGGAACAAAATGCCTCCGCGAGCATTTCCCTTTCGCGACAATTTAATCGTTGCGATATTCAACCTTCGAGAACTGATTCATACTTTTAAAGGACGTAGTCAGAGCCCTGCTTCGCTAGTCCCCCTCTAGAGGCACCATGAGAAAGTAAGATAAAGAAAAAAAACCTGCCTCCATCCTCTAGAAAATTACAAATATTCCGAAAAATTTCAACCATAGGAACGAACGAAATCCACCCAAACTAAGAGAGTAAAGATGAGCTTGCTCGTTTAAAAAAAAGAGTCTATAGCGCGCTTGTCCATACAAAAAGAAAATACATATCTACCCCTAAATATTGTCTGATTACAAATTTTTAAAAAACATGCATCCATACCAATATATAAAAGTGAAACGTTGTTTGTTTGGGTAGCTTTCACGCGATAACGGCTGGACGGATTTTGATGAAATTTAGAATGGAGATAGCTTATACCCAGGAATAAAACATAGGATACTTATTATTTCAGAAAATAGTAAGTTTACGCGGGAAAACTGGAAAATGTTGATTACTCACTGTAAATAACAGTTGTCATCGCAGAATTGTCTGTGGTTACCATAGAAACGAAATAACAATCCTGTCAATAAACTGTATATTCTCTTTGGCAAAAAATATCAACAGCATTGGTGCTATACCTTTTTTTGCATTGAACCTATCCTAGAAGAAAATAGGATGCTTTTTATCGCGATAAACTGTAGTCCGCGCGTACGAAGTCGCGGGCGGGAAAACTAGTTATGCATAAAAAAAAGGGACATTTCCACACCAATTATCTAGCCCCAAACTAGGATACCCTGTACTATGGGCACAGTTTTCCAACTGGAGAAGGGCTGTACCTTGCGAGAGATAGGCAGAAATGGAAACACATTGTTGAGAATGCCAAGGATTGTAGTGTAGCGCCATAGGAGCAGTCCAAAATAGTCCAAATCCCCCAATAATCGAATCCTAGCTACATCCATGCTGTTAATTAATTCAACATTTTGACCCAGTATCTCATTGCAGTGACTAGTCGAAGACAGCATTCCGGTGGCATTTAAATGGCGGTTCAATCAGCTGAAGTATTCGTAGACCTTGAAGTATTTAGTTTGTCTAAAACTGAATATGATTTATTTCCCCTCTATAATTTATTTCATTCGAATCGCGTTCAATACGGATTTAGGATGAAAATATTAGAATTAAAAGATGCTGTGAGTCATTAATTCGCTCGTCACTCAAGTCAATTTATTAATTTCGCTACAATGCTGGCCTTGCTATAATACATGATGTCCCAGAAACTAGTGATAAGCCGAGGTCCCGAGGAAAAACACCCCTAATTGAGTTAGATATATATTTGCTGCCTCTCAATTATTGTGTGATATAAAAAAAACAATGAGTCCAAACCATACATAATATGGTTTGGTTAGGCGAGTGGCATACTAAAAGACCCAGCAGTGGGACGAGAAAGGCTGTGGATGATGATGATATAATACATATAAAACTGCATAGGAAAAGAAGGCTTTAAAATGAAATAATCGCACCACATAAATATATCGCAATTATTATTGTTACAAACACGTGGGCCTTATTCACGGCGTCGGAATGTACCGAACTAAAAATAGCAGAAAAGAACTATCGATTCAGCAGAATGCATGGTTGAGTCATGGGCAAAGGCTTTATTAAGCCTGGCGCCTTTGAAAATTCTCTAAGTAAAAGGCTCACGGTAACCGCTCAAGGTTGATACCACAATAATACTACGGGAATACGTGGAACCGTAGGAAGAAAAATGCAGTTTGCTTGGTTTTTTTATTCAAAATGGTTTTAAAATCACACACAATTACATATAAAACACATTTCATTTTTTGTAACATAACAGATATCATTAACAACTGAACTTAACATTGCCTACGTAAAATATAATATAATTATTAAACTTAACCATGATTAGTTGCAACTTGTTTGCGCAAAGCTTATTATGGGTATTTAAAGATTCTGTTTTATCGTTCTACAGATCGGATCCGTTCCGCACTTTCCCCGCACTATTGAGAATAGTTGCTAATGTTTCGTCGCATAGGTACCCAATATATGAGACTTATTTATATTTAATTAAAAGCGGGGAGATTAGGTCTTAATAAATTGGGTGCAACGCTCACAATTGGCCTTTTTTGGCCTTAGTCACAATCGGCGTGGCGTTTGTGTAGCACGTGCTAGTAGTTTGTAATATTATTTATTCTGTGCTAGTTAGTAGCAGTGACACTCATTGGCACAGTCTGTGCGTATTTCTCTCTATCTTTGTTACGGTGGGAATGAAACTGTGTGGGTGTGTTTGTCTGTAGTTGTATCTAGTCCAGTTTATGTTAACGTAATATTTAAAGCGTGCCAATATCTTCTCCCCTGTGGAGTCACTAGATAGATAGATAGATAGATAGATAAATTCTTTATTGCACACACCACAAACAAAATCAACAAAAAATAAAGGAACAATAGCAGAAGAAGTGTACAATGGGCGGCCTTATCGCTAAAAGCGATCTCATCCAGGCAACCTTTGGATGGAGAGGATTTGTCACTGTCATTATGTTAATGTTCAAAGTCATTACAGAAACTACGAAAATTGATACATTATCATTATGTTATAGTTCTATCAAATTACTGATATTACGAAAAATTATTAATACCTATAATGATTTTTGTTAATTTACGAATGGCATTAATATGTCAACATTATTTTAAGAACGACTATAAAACTAATTCTAAACAATTATTCTTATTTAAATAAATACTTCAGCAGCACAGACCCAGTAATCAACAGTTTCGTAACGGTATACATAACAATCTTACGAGCCGATCTAGTTACGACCACAGGTTACACGACAAAACAATATCCACTTTGTCATTCTAATCTGTCACTATAATGGTCACTGTGCACTTTAGGGCTGTACCTATGCCCGAAACGATTAAATAGCAGTTATTTGCAATATCGCTGCTGAAACGGTGATTTATGCGTTAACGGATAAAATATGCGTTATTTAACTATTCAATTGCTACATCAACGCGAGGCCGTCCAGCGGCCCGACCACATAACTTGGCTTCAATCGAATTGTCAGTATCGATATCACTAATGCCCTGCGATAGAGTCGAAATTGCTATGAAAAAAGTGATTATCCGGTTGTAACCAAGTTCTGTAATCGGGCCGCAGTGCACTGCAGTAGAGACAGGAACGATCTGTGACTGAGACGAACCTTGGCCTATTGCGTTATGGGTGACGGTAGACGACATTCGTTATTAACTTTTAAAACGAGATTGCGTCGATTGAGCTGCACCGCAACATTTGCGTGCGAGACCTAATATTGAATTGGCTGCTGTTGACGCAGAGGTATATTTTTTAGGTCGCAGATTATGAATTGCGAATCAAAAAGCTGTTGAAATGTGAATACTACGGCAACTTTTTTGTGTTAAGTAATGTTTATACGAGGCACATGCAATTGCAACCGACATCATACTTCCTAGCAGCGCTGTATACCTATAAGTAAAAGCTAGTTTCTTTAATAATTCATGAAACTGCTTGTCCAATCAATAATTTGATAAACTACCAGGAAGTATAAAACAAAGGTGTGCCAGGCTGCCAGGCACTGATATTTGATCAGGATTTATCGTTCTAACAACGGTGTTAAAGATAATAAACAGGTACTAAATTAAGTATTAACTAATACTGTTGCAATGTAGATACTGCAGTAAACGTTGAACACCTTGAGGGCGCCGCCGCCGCCGTCCTCCGAGTCGAGAAATAGGTTATTTGCAATCAATTTATTTATGGGATGGACTTAAGTATTACTATGAAATTACATTATTGGGAAATTATCTCATTAATAATAATAATATATTCGGGACATTTCCACACCAATTATCTAGCCTCAAACTAGGATACCCTATGCTATGGGCACTAGATAACGGATAAACATACATAGATAAGAATATTACATCCATGACTCGGAAACAAACATTTCTGCTCATCACACAAATGATTGCACCTTGCAGGATTCGAACCCGCGACCGTAAGATTTCGTACCTAGGATCTCTAGCCACGAGACCAACCAGTCATTAAAAAACATAAAGGCAATAACCAATTATCTAATTTGTAAATGGCCGAGAGAAGTATTATATGTAGGTACTATAGTTATTATTATAAGTACCTAAAATACCTAAAAACGTACCTATTAAAAGATATCATACCTGTTAAAGGTATGTTTTTGGAAGAAATATAATGTCATGTTGTGTAATTTCACAACTCTAAATATTTTTGCACATTAGGGATGTGCAACAGATTTACCTATTTATTTGTTTTATCGACTTCCTGTATTTTTTTGTACTTAAGCTTATGTTTGTATTTTAGGAGAGTTGTCATTTGCCTATAGGATACAAAATGTTTTTAGGCTAAGGCGATTGAAGCTTACAAAATAGGAAATTCGCATAAATTACCGGCGGCAAGTTGCTATTGCGCTGCAATTGCCTCGAGTCGTTAGCTACCATAGACAACACATTTATCTTTCAGTTGCATAAGGTATGACTAGTTCATTACGCGGTAGACCTGTACGGGCTAATTTGATATTGCTTATTCCAGATTTGAAATGATAGCATACTGAATACTGTCTACAAATTCTTGTTATTCTTGTTAGTGTAGTTACTATTTTGTTGCTAATCGTAATTTAGTAATGTTGAGTATTTTTTGGTTTCCATACCCAATGGCTGCAAATAGAACAGTTGTGAACTTATAGCAACGCTGTCTGTCTGTCTTTCTGTGCATCCGTCCGTCTGTCACCTGCTTGTATACCTAATCTTACAAGATCTATTAATTTTATTTTGTGCTTATCCTAAACGAAATAAAACAATAGGTCGTAGTTTTTTACTATTTTTTTCTACCTCTGTCGTAAAATTTGACCTTGATGTCTAAAGAGAGTTAACCAAGGAAAAGTTTATTACGTCGCTGTCTTTAATTGTAATATTTGCGCTCTGGGTTTGTACAGCTGGCTGTCTGGAGCAGTAACTGCGAAAATAAGACAAACCTTTGTCATGTTTATGTTTAATAATAAATGTTATTTATTTAATGACACATTTAAAATATCACTGGTGCTCATACATCCAATACCAAACGAAGACTTTTTTGCTATACAGTAAGTAAATATAAAGAAGTTACAAGAACTTAACTTTACAGGAAAAAAATACGTCAAATGCATAGATCCAATTAAAACTGTGAGGATTAAGTACCAGCTCTCCGGGCGTGGACCGCATAAATTAGGTGCAACACACACAATTCACCTTCTTTGAGTTTCGTCACAATCGGAGTGGCGTTTGTGAAGCAAGTGTAAGCAGTGACTCTCATCGCGCTACAGTCTGCAAATGTCTCTCTATCTTTGTTGTTGATGCACATGAAGCAATACCCGTGTTTGCCTGTAGTAGTATCTAGTCCACTTTTTTGTTTACTTGATATTAAAGCGTACCGTATCTTCCTCCATTTAACTAGGTCTATCGTCAAATGTTATAAAAATATTCTATAAAGCTTCTATCATATATCCTGTTTCACAAATGAATAAAGTTAATTAAGATAAACATCCCTTGCTAGAATTACTTGGAGCCAGTTTACGGAAGAGCACAAGGTACAGTCTGCGGAGTTTGTGAACTGGTCACACCTGTTGGCTCGGCACCAGGCGGGGTGTACGAACGATGGCCAGACCGTAGATCAGTGCCATTCACCTCTGTCACTTTCTTCTATGACTAAGGCAACTGTGGCAAGGCCATAGATTACTTGGTTGTTTTTTTTAGCGTTTTTAACCGCGTCTCCGCTCCTAGTGGTCATTATTCAATCTTACGAGTGCATTTCCAATGGTGACTGTTGAAAATCCATATAAGTACATTTGTACCTTGTTACTAGATCAGGGTCACTTATGCACACAAGCTGAAGTTTTGGCTAACAATGTCTTTTTACAACTTGTCCTGATTACTTGAGGTTATCTAAAAACTATTTTCACGATACATTATGATTTTATAATCATAATGTATCGTGAAAATAGTTTGACTAAAAAATTAATCGTTTTTGACTTATGGCAATAAATTATGATTATAAGTCATGCTCGGATTATAAGTCAAATAAGAACATCCTACAATTTTCTTTGGTTTTATGCAAATCATTTGATAAGGAAACAAGTATTTTAAAAGTATTTAACATCCTTGATATTTAGCTAAGATTAAAAGAAAAAATACTATTCAATGAAGCCAAGTGTTGGATAAACTGCTGAGTTCTTTGTGCAAGGCTTATGGGATGTAGTTAGCATCGAGTATTCACCTCGCTCGTCTATTTTAAGTGCGGCGTGGGTGACAGGGTGCGTCGTACTCTAGTCTAGGGGTTACATGACCTCATGCCTCGTAGCCACTAGCCACCAGGGTCAAGGATAGAGGAAGGTAGTCACCACAACACCTTTTTATCTTTAGTTGATGCCACGTGGCGTGGTGGCGTTTCATACGATCAATTTTTATTGCAATGTGAGCCTGGAAAGATTTCAAAGATTTTTCTGAATGCAGAAATATAAATAGCTGCACGGAGAGAAAACTTGTAATTGAATGCTTTTGTCATTGAAACAATGTGCACCTGTATCCGAGTTACCTACTGTTTTATCAATTTATCACAATGCATGACACCACGTTTACGTCACACTGATAGTGGTGTGACCTTAAGATAATTATCGGTCGTCGCCTCGTCTCACGCAGCGGCTTATCGATAACTTAGAACAGCGCAAGGACATCTCTGGCAAGGCTTTTTAGTGTAAATACGTGAGTGTGATCAATTATCATGTCAGTTTTTCAAAACTGCTGGTTTTTTATCTGTATCATTTTCTCGAGGTCAAGTAGTGGGTGGGATAGGTAATGAGGTACTGAAGCAAGTAAGGCCTGCTATAATTTTCCTTGTTTCCTAATACTCCGAGATTGGTCTTGAGTTGAGAAACAGACAGCTCCTTATTCCATTTATGTAAGTGCTTGATTCGGTCGGCATTATTATAATAAATATTTATCGTTAAAATGATACAAGTCCGTATCCTGTATTTATATTTATATTGCTTTAACATCCTTATTAAAAATAATATTATTCTGATATGAAAAATTTAACAAGACAATTGTGGAAAATCTCCACAATGCACTCCATATATAGGTACAAAGTAGACAAAGCAACGAGCTCGTCTGGCGTATAGTACAAATGACCGATCGGCCTTGTCTAGGCCGCGGTGACGCCATACTGCGTGCGGATAAACTCCTTTTATTAGAAAACAAAATTCAACTACACCTATCTCGCTCTCTGACTTTGTTTTTGTTTGGAAGAGAAGGAGACAAAACGATTTTGATCACGGTGATTCGATTTAATTCAAAATGTAATTATGGACTTTGGACGTCACGGTCGTTATCGCTTAGATGTAAAGTTTTTGAAGCCTAGCTGTTTATAACTATCATTATTTGTGTCAATTTGAATTGAAAATACAAAACGAAAAATAGGGGAGCGTATAAAATGCATTAAATTTAATGTTTGCTTATTTGACATTGAGTAAAAGAGACCTTAATTCACGATAAAGCCAATTATGAGCGCAGTTTCCAAAGCTTGTCAGCTTGTCATTGCCGACGCATAGATTGCTTAACATTAACTGTGTCGTTGTGTAATGGCCATTAATTGCGTTGCCAAGGCGACTGCACCGCTGTGTGAGCTGTCTGACCGTCTGATAGCATTCACCGACGTCTGGGCCTTGTACTGTTAGTTATTCTGTACTCTGGGGGCAAAGAGGGTTATTGGTCGCTAATTGTTTCGCTAGACATTGTCGTCTGACTCTAACCTTCCTTATGTCGATATTAACAAGTCGTTTTACTGATTGGTACATATTGCTAAGTCATTGCTAGTGGTCAAACAGTGCAGAACTGTTACTTTGTAAGTTCTGTTGTAAAGTTAGTTCATCTCACCTCACACATTATCGAGTGTATCGCCTCGACTCGGTCGTATTGGGAGCGGCGGCGAACCAGTCCTGCGCGAAAGGCGAAATGCTCGCGGCTACAACCGGCTCCGTGAAGGCCGATCGACGCTCCCCCCTCCCCCCACTCCGTTCCAGTCGTGCCGGTGACTGTGCCTTATCGATACATGACTTTGAATAATCTCAATGCCGTTGTAGAGTTAAGTGTCATTTCTTTTTTCAAACTGTTGCACCATACCTACGAACTCATATTGACTAACAATGATATTTTTCCAATAAAATTTTGAAAACAAATGCGGAAGCATGAGCAAATAGTAATATAACTATTTGTAAACACAAGTTAAAATAGCAATTCATGAATAGACTGACGCGCTGTGTTATCGCGCCCGCGACCGAGCTTCGCCCTCGTACGCGATGCCAATGACACGAGGGTCGGAGTATCGATAAATAATACCGCGTGTATCGCAGCACTGGGCGTTCGGGCACGCAAGGCCGCGCGGCGCGTCGCGGCGACCGGCGTGTACACAACACAAACATACGCGGATACGAAACGGCACTCGTTCTGTTTTTAAATTCGAATTGGCTGGAAATTTTCGTTCGATGTCTTCGTTGGTTTTTTGGCGATGTTTATCAATTTGTTTTTAATTTTGAAATCTCGGAAGACGATGTCGAAGGTGTAATATTACTTACAAGTTTTTTTAAATTAAAAACGCTTTGTTGTGCGAAGTATAATAAATGTTTTTTTTTTCATTGTTACAGGTTTCCCAAGATGATGGTATTATCATCAGGCCGTAACCCTCAACCGAGTTCGGCGTCAACGCTCATGATATCACGAACCCACGGGCTTTGGCGCGGGCTTCCCAACGCTACAGCAAGACTGAATACACTCGCCTTAGACATGAGCAGCGACGCAAGATGACCGTCTTATAAATAAAATAAAACTATGCGGAAAAGACTTTAGAATTTAATGGACTATTTTTGTACATGATATTTTCGCGCGCGATTATTAGTAGTGTTATAGTGAAGTGACAGAGTCGATAGCGAGGTGTCGATAAAACTAAATCGCTCGATTAGTGGACATAAGGTGGACATGGTGACGGTGTGATGTGGTGATGATGAATGCCGCGATGACCAGCGAGGGAGACGCGGTGAAGGTTGAAGGCGGGCATGTGTCTGTGACTACCATCAGCATGTCAGGGTGTCCGGAAACTAGTAATGGTGAGTATATTTATTGGTAACTTTCAGTTTTGACATGTAATGTTATAAAGCAGTATTTCTTTTTTTAAATCTTGTCTGTTTGTTCACGCATCACGTAAAAACTACTGGACTGATTGCGATGTGGTTTTCACTGTTGCCTTTGACTTAAAAACTGGGGTACTTGGTACCTCAATCTGATGAGTAGAAGAAAAAAAACGATCAAAATATTTTTGACTGCTGAAGAATTTTGATCAAATGTTGGTATATTGGTATTTTAGGTCCTGGAATAGAACATAAAGTACCTTTAACCTAGAGAAATGACCACGCGTGCAAAGCCGCAGGCATCAGCTAGTATCAAATAATAATTATGCTACCTAACCTAGGCTCTTATTATTTTTCAGTAATAAGATAATAAGTGTCGCATTTTTATTTTTTCATGAATACTTAATGAATTAAGCTTTCAAATAAATGTTTTTTAAAAATATAATATTAAGCTAAAAAAGCACGCCTGCCCTGCCAAAAAATAATTTATACTAATAAATTATATATTGTTGGAAGTGTTGGAACTTCAATTTGATACCCACAGTGTACCAGGGGATCCGTGTGGACAAATAATCCAAATGAATCCCCCAGGGGATCCATGTTAGGGGAGCCAAGTGGACGGAGGCGTAAAATTCGAGTTTTTTTTATCGCAGTTGATTTTGTAGCCATAATGCCGCCAAAATGAATTTAAAAAATAGACTATGTTACTCGGGGGGATGTATGGATTCTAACGATACCCCATACGTCTAAATCTGTTCAGGCATTTAAACATTACACTCCCGTTTTTTGGGCAGTCGTGTAATAATGAATGGCGCGCTGACCCGGTTCCATTGCTCGCAAGTGCATTTGATGAGCTTGTATTAAAATGAAAACTTTATTATCGATTGTATCATAAATCTATTTAGGTAAACTCCTTTAAATTATCATTTAATGATTTCCATAACACATTATTTTTCAAAATATTAATAACTAGTTTTCTCGCCCGCGACTTCGTCCGCACGGACTACAGTTATATTAAAAACCAATGCGAATGTAGGCATAGCACCAATGCTCTTGAAGTTTTTTGACAGACTTGTTATTTCGTTTCCATGGCAACCGTTCCTTACAGCGAGTAATCAACATTTTCCAGTTGATTACTCGTGAAAACAATTTTAAGGGGATAAAACGTATCCTATGTTTTATTCTAGGGTGTCAGCTATCTATAAAAAAAAAAAACTAAATTTCTTCAAAATCCGTCCAGCCGTTATCGCGTGAAAACTCCCCAAACAAACAAACAAACAGACATCGTTTCACTTTTATATATTGGTATGGATCTACCATCTTTACGACATTCGTAGGATTTTTCCGATCGTTGTATATCAAAAGGCACCGTAAAATCTAGTAATGCAAACATAATGCAAATCAAGTTAACTATGCGGAAATTTTGTTAGGTTTAATATACTATACTACAGTAGGTACCTACTGCATTATAATTATACTTACCTAGACCGCAGAATAAATAATAGTACAACCTAGACCTACCTTCTGAGTCCCTATATTACACGGTCAGTATTACGCGACCAATATTACGTGGATTGGCGTCGTAATATCAGGGTGTACATTATTTGGTTGCGTAATATTGGCCGTGTAATATCACCCCGTGCTGATTTTGTACAGGCGATAATACGCAGCCAGGATTACAAAGCCAAAATATGTACATTTAATAACAGGGTGTGCATTATTGGCTGTGTAATACGGGCCGTACACTTTTTGTATGGGTGATAATACGTGTACATCACAGATTAAAATATAGAAATGACATGGTCAAAGCCTCGTTTGCACGTTCCAGTTTCCTTTTACCACAGATTATGATTCGCAATTGCTCCGGCGCTGCGGGAAGTGCTGCCCCTCTGCCCTTGCGTAACAAAGCACAGGTACCAACGCTCGCCTCCGCCGCTCCAGCTCACCCTGGTACCTGCACTTTGTCACAGCGGACGGGGGCTGCACTCCCTCCGCGCCTCCGGCTTTTTAAAAACACTAGTGTAGGGCAGACAAGACCACGTGGAGTCGGGGTTGGCCGATTCGGTTCTGTGACAGTTTTTTCATCTTTACACTCGCCTACACAAACGAGGCATCAAGGAGTGAATCTAGCTTGTCTATGGTTGGCTTCGTATTATTGGCCGTGTAATATTGGTCTTACAAAATCGGCACGGGCTGATATTACGTATCCAGTTGTACACGTAATATTGGTCGCGTAATACTGGCCGTGCATTATCAACCCGGACCGATTTTGTACGGGCAATAATACACGGCCAGTATTAGCCGTCCAACTATTACGAATCCATGTACACGTAATATCTGGCCGTGTAATATTGGCTGTACAATACTGGTCGTACATTATTTTGGTCGTGTATTATCGTCTCCCTACCTTCTTAGTTGTATTGTAACTTATTGTAATGCGTGAGGTCGCGGAAATTCATCCGTTCTTTCGATTACATAATCAATCAAAAACTCTTTAGTCTAGTGAATCTAATGAAACACAGTTAAAACCACCAAAGTAGGAAAGGACGTTTTTGTATGAAACCTAGTGTCGCCTGCGCGGCAATTCCATAACTTGTTGCAATCAGATTTTCACTACCAGCGGCGCGTTAGAGTCGATATTGCTATAAACATCTGATTGCAACAAATCGCACTGGCTTAGGGAATCGCACTCCCGATTGCATATACGTACGATGTTGTCTTAGTAGACGCACAATTGCACAAATAGGTACTTAAATAATTCTCCTATTCGTCACGTGTGTTCGTTTTTTTTTTGTATATTAAGGTGCAATCATTTGTGTGATGAGCAGAAATGTTTGTTTCCGAGTCATGGATGTGATATTCGTATTTATGTATGTTTATCCCTGTGCCCATAGTACAGGCACAGAATAAATAATAGTAAAAGTACAGGGTATCCTAGTTTGGGGCTAGGTAATTGGTGTGGAATTGTCCCGAATATATTTATTTATTTTTTATTTTATTAAAACCTTTAAACGCCATTCGTAACTTACGAATATACGAGTACGTTTAACGGGAAATACGTAAGATTTTCCTACGCGTCTTTACGAACAATCGCTTGTCGCTTTCAATTAATATGTACCGATATGTATATTATACTACTCCTGTAGACATAGTTGTGAAACGCGTTTGACGACCGGTTGGTCTCGTGGCTAGAGATCCTAGGTACGAAATCAAACGGTCGCGGGTTCGAATCCTGCAAGGTGCAATAATTTCTGTGATGAGCAGAAATGTTTGTTTTCGAGTCATGGATGTAATATTCTTATATATGTATGTTTATCCGTTATCTAGTGCCCATAGCACTGGGTATCCTAGTTTGGGGCTAGATAATTGGTGTGAAAATGTCCCGAATATATTTATTTATTTATTTATTTATTTAACACTAATATAGCCTCTCCACTTTAACCAAAATTAAGAATAAATAAAAAAAAAAAAATATAAAAAAAAGTTGCTTTTACGACGTTTTTTATGTTTTTTTTTTCTTTATTTTATTTTAGCTGTTTCACCTTTTACATTTTTACGTTTCTAACTTTTTTTTTTCTTTTTTTTTTGTTGCCTTGTCATTGGTTTGTGAGCTACCCTGAAAGTTTCAGCCGGATAGCTAATCGGGAAGTGCTTGAGATTTCAATTGCAGGACAAAATACTTAGATACATAAAACATACTTTAAATTCATACATACAAGTGAAGTTAAATAAAAACAAAACAACAATAAAATATGTAATTACTAAGAACAACACTTACTACTCGAATTTCGGTGATGACAGCGGAGCGGTAATATGTGTTTTTCCATCCAACGACACCGGGTTCTTAATAAGGTAGTAAGGTACTTGTATACTGTGCGAATTTACCATTGCTCCTTGCTTTGGAGGTCACGACTCACTTTAAACCTTCGGCCCGGTTGCTAACGATTGATTTCAGTCGCTAAGGCACGTTTGTGGCCCTTGGGCGGACTAACAAACTTTTACCCCAGCAAAAACTCAAAAGAACTCTTAAAAAAATCTTAAATATTGTAACATTTACCATATTATCTTCCTGTAGAAACTATGTTCCTGCTAATGGAAATGGAGGTATTTGGACGTCATTGGTTCTCCTTTTAACCATTTACGGCAAAGCAAGGGAAAGGTAATGAGTTTAACAGTCTATGTATGTATGTGGATGTTCCACCATAGCCTGCGTCGCCCTTTTTGGTCCGATTTTGTCAAACCAACAGTGCGAGCATGGATCTTTTATCGATCGATAAAATTCGATAAATTTATCGATCGGTAAACAGTTATTTTTTTATAAATTTTATCATAATGCGGTAGCATGGATCTAGCCTCTCGGAAAATTTTATTGATTCGATAACACGTCGTGAGTTTATCGATTTAAAAAATGGCAACTCGTGGACTATACATATATCAGATAGACGACTAATAGTCAAAAAAATATTTTTTGACACAATTTGGCAGATTTTTATTATTTTGAGTTGTTACGGATAAACTTCTGTCATTTGGAGTTCTACCTAACTACCATAAGGTAGTATATTCCTTAAACCTAACCTAAAGTTTGTCGTGTAACTTTGGAAAGCCGATAAAATTCGATAAATTCGGTAAAATTACCGACATTATATCGACAACAATTGTCAAAAATAAGATTCATGCTTCCTTTTGTCGATATAAATCTATATATTAAATATGATTTATCGAATTTATGTCGTTGTCGATAAAGTAAGTTCCGTGCTACCGAACTCGTATTATCGAATATTAACGTCAAACTTGATTAAAAATAATCGGTAAATTTATCGATCGATAAGATCCATGCTCGCACTGAAGGGCTGCCTGCAAGCATGGATCTTATCGAACGATAAACTTACCGATTTTACCGAATTTCAATGTCAAATTTGACGAATGTTCCCGAATCGATAAAATTTTACTGAAGCTAGAAGATCCATGCTACCGAATTTCGATAAAATCGATAAATTTATCGATCTTTACCGATCGATAAGATCCATGCTCGCAGGGCAGGTATCTATCAATTCGTCTTCAGTTATAGAGCGTCATAGGCAATAACGAGGTATTTGGACGTCATTAGTTCTCTTTTTACACGAATACGGCGAAGCAAAGGAAGAGTTATGTGATCAAACTAAAAACTTGGTCTGATTTTGACAAGCGAAGTATCAATCGAATCATCTTTATGGACCAAACGAGCGCGAAGCGTCTCAATTTCAGCTTCGGCAAAAATTCTTTCGTATGACCGGATGTCTGTCCGGATGTCTGTCCAAATTTCCGGCTGTTATCCTCTACAGGTCGCATTTCTCAACCGATCTAGACGAAACTTGGTTTACATCAGGTTAAGCGAATTTTTTAACCGTCGGGGATTTTAGATTTTCGGGTACTTCCCCCAAAAAATAGTAAAAAGGGGGCTACTGAATATCTGCGCCATATTAAATCTGATTTCGATGATTCTTCTTTCATTTGAAAGGTAGTAACATAAGTTAGTCTCATAAAAAATTGGTGAAGATCTGATGAGAATCTTTGGCGTGATGAGCAGAATAGCTCCTCAAAATGCAGTAAATTTCTCACTTTTAGGTTTCTACCAGTAGAATCAGCCCTTTACCTACTACCTTGATTATTAATGTTACTGTTACAATAAGGTAACTAGATGGCGCTAATGAGCACCGCTTTTTTTATTAGGAAATCCTTTTTTTTGTGTGTTTATGTTAACTCGTATCTATGAGATTAATATATATTTTTATTTGAAACTAGCGACCCGCCCTGACTTCGGACAGCTCTCATTATGATGAAAACCGCATTAAAATCCGTTGCGTAGTTTAAAAGATCTAAGGGTACAGACGGCGGGAAGCGATTTTGTTTTATCAATATGTATTGATTTCTTCTGATATCTTGAACATTTATCGTCATATTTCAGCAAATTAACACAAAGCAATATCGAACTATACATATAAACCGTCCTCTTGAATAACTCTATCTATTGATGAAAACCGCATTAAAATCCGTTGCATAGCTTAAAAGAAAAAGCGTTACAGGGACAGACGGCGGGAAGCGACTTTGGTTTATCAATATGTGTTTATTTCTTCCGATATCTTGAACATTTATCGTTATATTTCAACAAATTAACTCCAAACAATATCGAGCTATACATATAAACCGTCCTCTTGAATAACTCTATCTATTGATGAAAACTGCATTAAAATCCGTTGCATAGCTTAAAAGAATAAGCGTTACTGAGACAGAAGCGGGAAGCGACTTTGTTTTATCAATATGTGTTTATTTCTTCCGATATCTTGAACATTTATCGTTATATTTCAGCAAATTAACATAAAACAATATCGAACTACACATATAAACCGTCCTCTTGAATAACTCTATCTACTGATAAAAACTTCATTAAAATCCGTTGCATAGCTTAAAAGAATAAGCGTTACAGAGACAGAAGCGGGAAGCGACTTTGTTTTATCAATATGTGTTTATTTCTTCCGATATCTTGAACATTTATCGTTATATTTCAACAAATTAACTCAAAACAATATCGAGCTATACATATAAACCGTCCTCTTGAATAACTCTATCTATTGATGAAAACTGCATTAAAATCCGTTGCATAGCTTAAAAGAATAAGCGTTACAGAGACAGAAGCGGGAAGCGACTTTGTTTTATCAATATGTGTTTATTTCTTCCGATATCTTGAACAGTTATCGTTATATTTCAACAAATTAACTCAAAACAATATCGAGCTATACATATAAACCGTCCTCTTGAATAACTCTATCTATTGATGAAAACTGCATTAAAATCCGTTGCATAGCTTAAAAGAATAAGCGTTAAGCCTGCTACACACACATCGATTTATCTGTACAAACTGATCTGCGCAGATTTATAGATCGTGTGTATGACAAATCGTTGCAGATAATCGTTCATCGGTAGCAGTTGCAATTTCTATTAGATAAATCGTTGTCGATTGCGTTTGCACAGTTTTGTCGTCGCGTGTGGATGGCGGCCGCTCAGTTCGGCAGTTCGTCAAGGAGCTCGCGTGTGTGTACGCGCGCGGGATTCGCTGTCATATCAAAATGTCGGAAGAAGAAAGAGGTGGACACCGCGAACAGCTGAAAGAGTTTATAGAAAGCTACAGAAGCGGTGGGATAATGGGTCAATAAAAAATAAATATAAAAATATATATTCGTGACAATTCCACACCAATTATAATTTTATACCTAGCCCCAAACTAGGATACCCTGTACTATGGGCACTAGATAACGGATAAACATACATATATATGAATATTATATTTTTTAATTTGGTTTTCTATATAAAGCGTGTTTTTTAGTTTTTTTAAACTATTATTTATTTTCTACTTTTTTTTTCTTTCGAATTATTGCATTTTCATCGGTCTTTGACAGGTGTGCACAATTTGAATGAAATCTGACCGTTTAAAGTGGGTCAAAATAGCGTCCAAAGGAGTCGGTTACAAACATACAAACATACAAGTGAAGCTAATATAAAGCGTATAATAATATTAGCTTCACTTCTTTCAGTGCCTTGTTTAGGTCCTGGAATAAGATGACTACCGGTTGGTCTAGTGGCTAGAGACCCTACTACGAAATCGAACAGTCGTGGGTTCGAATCCCACAAGGTGCAATCATTTGTGTGATGCGCCAGAAATGATTGTTTCCGTGTCATGGATTCGTATCTATGTAAGTTTATCCGTTATCTAGTGTCCATAGCACAGGGCATCCTAGTTTGGGGCTAGGTAATTGGTGTGAAAGGTCCCGAAAATAAAAAAGATGTAAGGATAGGTACTTTTTTATCCCGGGAAAAATACCCACGCGTGAAAAACCGCACTGCGCAGCTAAAAATTAAAAGTTACATTGAAAAAAACTACGGCTTGCGCGAACATTATACCTAGGTGGTAAGTATAGGTAATGAATGATAATAAACATTATACAAAGTATACAACAGTCCCCTGGCAATGAGAATATTGAGATAATGATTCACTTCACGTAATAAAATTGTAGCAATAAAAGATAGGTGCAGGCTGTCGACCCCTATCTCATACCTACTATTTGTTATTCTGTGTCATATGTGGTTGTTTATTTAGGTACCCAGCTCGAGTGCTCCAAAGGTCGACCTTGCGGGAAAATAATCTAATATACCTAGTGTAGTAGCTGGCTAAGTGCGCCTCGGGTTTTGAGGAGGTTCCGAAGGTTAGTAACACAGAATAAGTCGGTACAATAAAAAAAAAAGAGCGAGACTTACAGTAGTCGCATATGATGTGTAACATCTGACATCTCACCTTGGGAATAAGCAACATTAACATACTCTATCACCGCGCGCGCTCATTGGTCCCACATTTAAAATTAGACATTTGTCATTTGACGTTTGACTATGACTTTTACGTTTGACTTTGACGTTTGACGTTTGACTTTTGGACGTTTGACTGTTGGACGTTGGACGTTGGCCGTAAGAAGTTGGACGTTGGTCGTTGGACGTTGGAATTTTGTCTTTTGACTGTGTGTGTGTTCTTGCCGTTTGCCCTTCGCCATTCGCCCTGCGGGCCTTCGCCCTTCTTCCTTCGCACAGTAGTCCCAGATTACGCCCTTCGCCCAGTAGTACCTCCTCCCTTAGATCCCTTAGACCCCTTAGATTCCTTGTCCCTCGACCCTAGTCCCTCGTCCCTCGCCCTCGCCCTCGTCCTCGTCCCTCGTCCCGTGTCCCTTGTCCCATGTCCCGTGCCTCTTGTTCCATCTCTCTTCTCCTTTCTCCCTTATCTCTTATCCCTTCTTCCTTATCACTCCCACAATAGCGCGCGCTTTCCCAGCTTCCTGTTACATGGTTACAAATTGTTACACTTTTCACGAAATCACTACTATACGAGTATATTTTAGAAAAGTTAAAAAAAAAGTAAAAAGTAAAAGTAGTTTAGTTTAAAGTTAAATAAAAGCTTTTAAAAAGCTTTCAATTTACAGTTTCCCTGAGCGAATGCATAGAACCACCGAAAGTTGCGAACCAAAGTATGAAAGAAACATTACTATATTTAAAAGCTATAAACGCCATTCATCTCAGGAGATGGAAATAAAATAATTGCCCTATAATAAGGTATGTATATTCTTATGAATTGTAGGGCAATTCGGATGGTTACCCTTCGGGTTATTACAAACGTTCCTTGCGATTTGACATGAGTATGTACATTGACACATATAGTCGCGGCGCTCACGCCAAGCCTGTGGCCAAGCTAACATAGCCTCTCTACTAAAAAAAAGGTGTTTGCTCTATGCGTAGAACAGTGCCCCTGCTAAGTAAAGAGATGGCTTTTTATCTGACTGTCAACGTTTTGTCATGTTTTAATTTAAGACCTAATAATATATATCATGGGGGTTTTTTGCAAAAATTCAAAATGTTGTGTTGTAGAGTTTGATTTTATTCTCAATCTTGTGTTTCTTCGAGTGTTGATGTGTAATATTGGTGGAATATTAACCATTAAGTGTTCGATAACGTGCACTAGTGTAGGCAAAAGAATCAAACGCAGATATAAATGGGATTTTGTGATTTTTCCAAATCTCCCTCGGAAGTTTTAGTAAACGTCCACCATTTTACTGATTCGTGACTTTGACTTGACAATTAATGACTGTGACGTGACATTACTATAAACTATTAAACTTGACATTGGCGAAATTGCTAGTAGGCCAGTGCCTCCGCAGAAGCCATCTAATAAAAAAAGAAGAAGAAGAATATATATCATAATATTTAAGAATTGCTAATATTTGAATAGGTTGCATAGTCATAGCCCTGAGATACCTACCTACTGACTGACTGACAGACAAAAAACAGCCTAAACTGGTGGACCTAGTGTTTTGAAATTTGTAGGAAACTCCTTCTAGGGTTGCTCTAACGAGTGTATGAAGCTCCATCATAATAGGTGTGAATGAGGGTGGAGAAGATTGCTAGGTAGGAAAACCCACCATTAGAATAAAAAGTACCTATAACTTTAACAGTTTAAAAATAAAAAAGAATGAATTCTCTATGTTCAGAGTTTTAGTAAACATTAGACTCATGCTATTGTCGACCTTCATGTAGTTTATGATTGCCTGGTATGTAGAATTGGGCAGTTAAAGAGAGTTTTTACCCGACTATGGCGAAGCAAGGGAAGGGTGATGAGTATAATAATCTACTCGTATGTATGTATGTATGTATGTATGTATGTATGTATGTGGTTGTTCCACCATAGCATCGCCCCTATTGGTCTGATTTTAACAAGCAAGGTGTCAATCAATTCGTCTTTATGTAGAGAGTGTCATAGGCTAATTTTTACCTGACCGTAGTCGGGTTTTAGTTTTTACACGACTGCCCAAAAAAAAGTGTAATGTTTTTAGGATTCATGTACGTATGTATGTATGTATGTATGTATGTATGTATGTATGCGAGTTTCTTTATTCCACCATAACTTTCAATTTTCAAAAATGAAATTGAAGGCCTTGATAAGCACATTCCGACAGTATATAATTTATAGGCATAAGCTCTTTTTAGGCAAGGCAGGCGTTTTTTTTAGCTTTTAAGCTAGTTAGAACTTATGTCTTGTAGTAAATATTTTCGTGTGTGAAGTGTTCGCTGGTTTTATTCACTCCTGAACCCTAATATTGGTCCTACTGATTTATTAGTTGTAACATACAGTGTGATCATTCTGATTTCTTTTTTCCTCCTAGTCGAGGAAAAATTCAACAAAATATTACTTAAGTACAAGGTTGAGTAAGAATACCTAGGTAGGTTCCCAGTTATGTCGCTTTTATTCGAGATTCTGATTATAATCAGCAAGTCCATCGTGTGGGGGGTCTCCCTAAACTTCGCTTGCTTGTTCGTGGTCGCCATTCGAGAACCTTTATTCCCCAGCAGTTGTCGGTTCTGCGAACTGCAGCAAACGTAGTGTAGGACGCCCTGTGGCCAGGTGGAGTGACGACCTGCGAAAAGCGGCTGGAAGAAAATGGATGAGTAGAGCTGAAGAGCGAGCTCAGTGGCGCGCATTAGAAGAGGCCTACGTCCAGCAGTGAACGTCCAAAAGTCAAAGTCAAACGTAAAAGTCATAGTATATCCTGGTTCCTGGATTAACACGCTACTTTTCGTCATCATCATCATCCATCATCATAATCCACGCGGTGAAACCGCGGGGAGCAGATAGTATCTTATATTTTTATAGATTACTAGCTGCACCCTGCGCTTGATGTTGATGATGACGATGGAAAGTATCCCATGTGCAATATTTAAAGTATTCCATGTCCCATTTCAGGATACAATCTATCTCCATTCCAAATCTGTTGAGCTGTTTGAGCGTGAAGGAGTAACAAACATACATACAAACTTTCGCCTTTATAATATTAGTGTGACAAATTCAGCCATAAATTATTCTCACCTTTATTATGACGTTGAAGTTACATGAAGTATATAGACTCTTCATTTTGAAAAGTATCTCCCAACCGGAGTCAGAAAACAAGCACTCGCGCTTGAAATTTGCAAATTAAAATTACTCGAGCAACTATATAACAGAAAACTTATTTCACAGTGAACCACGTTTATTGCACTGATTACACCCTGACACCCCTTTGTTTCAAATTCCAGGGCAGTTCTCGTACAGCTCGAGCGGCGTGCGCATCAGCGTGTCTTCGGAACCACACGACGAAGACTCTACTGATGCGGAGATCTCCAAGATCGACTTCACGCAACACGAGTATGAGGTCAGTGTTGTACCTGCCTTCTAATACTTAGGAAATAGGTATGTACGATACAGGTCTCTTGAGGAGTTGTTCCCATCTTGGCCTATCATAAAATCGGAATTTGTGACAGCGTAGTGTATTTATATTCCCAACTCGGAAGCTGTTGTTTGGTTAACCCATCGACCGGCAGGGCCCAGGGGAAGGGGTTGCGAGGGGATGGGGATCACATCTTGCTGTATGTACAAGGACTCTTGAAGGTCGCCTTGCTAAAGTCTTACACGTCCAGCATACAAGCCTATTGATGCCGTTTCTAGCATGACATTATTTACTAGCTGTACGCGTGGTCATTTTTCTAGGATAAAAGTATTCCAGGACGTAAAATACCAATATACCAACATTTGATCAAAATTTTTTAAACCTTCAAGTTGTTTTTATCGATTGCTTGGCTTATACCTATCGGATTGAGATATCAGGGACACCAGTTTTTAAGTCAAACCCTAAGCTATCCAACAGTGAAAACCGCATCGCAATCGGTCTAGTAGTATTTACGTGATATGCGAAGTTTGTTAATTTATCTGTATATTTATACAGATAAACTAACAAACTAACAAACTAACAAACAAACTAACAAACTAACAAACTAACAAACTAACAAACTAACAAACTAACAAACTAACAAACTAACAAACTAACAAACTAACAAACTAACAAACTAACAAACTAACAAACTAACAAACTAACAAACTAACAAACTAACAAACTAACAAACTAACAAACTAACAAACTAACAAACTAACAAACTAACAAACTAACAAACTTACAAACTTACAAACTAACAAACTAACAAACTAACAAACTAACTAACATACACACTAACTAACAAGCTAATAAGCAAACTAACAAACCAACTAACAATCGAACTAACAAACACACTAACAAACTAACTAACAAACTAACAAAAAAACAAACAGACACGAATTTTAATAATATTATATTCTTGTTCAGTAGCTTATTTTAAGTATAATATGCGCCGCAAAAGATGAGACTTGACGAGCGTCAGTAGTGGGGAGCCTGCGCAGGTATAGTCGCGTACGAAATAGTTATCCATTATTTGTATATCTATTCTGGGATTTTTCGATGACATTCGGAATTAGGTGTATAGCAATATTATATTAAAATTCTTTACAATATTTATTTCGAAATAATAAATTTTAAGATAAAAAATTGAAGATTGTCCTGTCCTAGTCACTGTCAAAATTGCGGAAAATTGTTAATAAATAGGAACTATTTGCTTCCTTCACAATTCTTTTTACTGTAATTAATGATGTTTTAGTTGCAGCCGCAGTACGCATTTGTACTTGCTTCAAATTTTGTACGCCTTCCTTTGCTTCTTTTAACATATAGGTATAAACATCGTAAACCATCTTCATACTTTGTCTTCTTAATGTTTTACCTCGAGGCATAGTCAATATTTTACAAATTTACACTCGTATATAACACAACTATAAACTACGTAGAAATTTATAAACGCACGTTGCACTCGTCTGTACTTCGGAGTCAAGCGGGGCGTGCACGGGGTGAGGAGAACGAGAGGCAACTAACGCGCATGCGCAGCGCCATACTACGGCCCCCCGCCGTCCTCCCGCGCCTTTTCCGACCTATAAATCGTCTACTGCGCAAGTCAAACCACGTGGCATCTCAAGTCTCATCTTTTGTGGCGCGTATTATACCCTTGACATGTTTTTTTAAATGATCTTCAATGTACAGACTTTAATTTTCGTTTCTAATGCTTTATTATAAGTATAGATTCTGTCGCATGATCCGAATACATCAACTAGTTTATTTCACATAACTATTTAACCATAAATCCTGATATAATACCTATCCTGATACTAGAAAAGCAAATCCACCGAAAAAACTGTTGAACCTATTAAGGGTTGAGCTCAACGCTGCCTATATGAGCCTAAAATACTTCAGATGACTGATGTAGGTAGGCTAAATGTTTTTCAAGTTTTGAAGATCTTAAATTGACTTCCAGGTGAACATGCGAAACAAGAAGAAACGCTCATACAGCGGGGCACAGTACGAAACGCAGTCCAACGATCGCGAAAGACCGATGTCCTGGGAAGGCGAGCTGTCCGACTCAGAAATGGTCATCGATACCAGCGTTAATAATGGTAATCTACTCCTGTTTCTATCAGAAGAAGGCTTTTCCCCTTCAGATATCTGTAGAAAAGCCATTACAGCCAACGGATTCGGCATAGCATATGTGGAATTCATCCGCTGTTTATTTGTCGTATGAGGTCTCTGGTGTCAGACTTTGTGTGGACGTCCGAGGGCCTCTGACATGGCTTAGCGACTGCTATATATAACAGCCGAGATCGACAGCTTAACGCGCCCTCCGAAGTACGGAGCGATAGAAAACCACACATAGCTTAGAAAAGTCATTGCCGCACCCAATTTTGTTGGATTCTAACCCCCATTCCTATAAAAATGAAACGAGTCCTTTTTCCAACGTCTCGTTACTGTTTGACGTTTTTTGTATGGCGTTTATGTCAACAGCTGACGGGCAGTAAGCGAAAACGGTTCGTTTTAAGATATAGGAACCAGCCATAAGTCGCACTAGTAAACCGCTAGGCTACTAACGCTGGAAGAGGTCCAGTGCTGAACATAGGCCACAAAACGCTGTTGAACTGTCCTGAGGGAGGGTTTTGCAATAATCACCACACATAGGTCAGTGGTATATAGTTGGTGATATAAAAAGGATGTTATGCTGCTGCCCAGCGTATTCCGAATTCTCTTGAAAAGGGGGGCTTAGGGGTCCTTTTGTTATGGCCGACAGGAGGCTCTCATTTAATATGATCTAAAGTCCGCCAGGCCATATTCTCCTTAAATCCAGTCAGCCGACGGGGCTCTCGCGGTCTCAGGCCTCCATAATTGAACCAAAAAAAAAAAAAAACATGCGAAAGATAGTCAAACTTAAGAGTATTTAAGGTAAATTTGAAAGATTAGGTCAAAACCTTTCTAATTATTTGTAAACTTATTTTTTGTTTGTTTAGGTTAGAACCACTTCCTCTTATCCTACAGATTTTTTTACATGTTGGTTCAGTTCTGATGACAATGCATTCTTATGGTAAGTATAACTTAAATCGACATCCAGTATTAGCTCCAGATAAAGGAACTCTTCAACTTGTAACAGCACAGACACGAAATTTAAATTTTTCGGTTTTTAATTTACTATGACATGGTTGCTGCACTCAGGGTTGCGTCTTGACTAGGGAACTTAGCGCGGGCACGAAATGTTGGATACGCATTTAATTGTGATAGCCCGTTCTAAGTTTCACCATCACATACTGCATAAAAGCTTACTTTTTAAATGATTTTGATTTAATTTATTTATGCCAGACTAGGCAATCGATTGACTACGATCTTACCTGATGGAAAGCGATGATGCGGTCGAAAGTGTAGCACGCTTGTCTAGTGGAATACACTCTTGACTTGAACACATCTGGGTTATAATCAGAGATGTACAAGATAACCTATACTAAGTATCTGGAATACAAAATACAAGATATCTGAAATACTTATAAAATAAGTATTTCAGATATCAAATACAAGATACCTTATGGGATGGTATCTGAAATCCTAGATACAAGGTACGTATTTTCTAAATACTCTTAAAGATAAAATACTTTTTGGAAGAAAACACAATTTTATGGAGTTTAAACTTTATTATATGAATTATTAAACTTAAGTCTGGGACGAACTTGATAGACCAGACCAGACTAAAGTTTCATCAAATGTCATTAGATGGCTCTTTGCATTTGCATAGGCAATTCATAGATAATTATTATTAAAAGTATTGACCGAAGTTATTCAACCGAATCTAAATACAAGATACAAAATGCATTTAAAAAAAAGTATTTTAGATATTAGATGGAAATACGTATTTTGTATCTTGTATCTGTATTTCAGATACTTGTATCATAAATAATTCACATCTCTGGTTATAATTTACCGAAAACACTTGACGATGGCAGAACATTCCAGTCCTTTGCACACTTTATAATAAATGAAGAAGCGTAACGCTTTATTCTCAGAAACGCTAGGGGCTGAACTCAGATTTTTTCTCCTTTAATTAATCTGTTTCCAGACGATCATTTCTCTGATTAATTTACTTCCAGACGAAAACAGCAACTCGCTAGACCTGCAATCATCGCGCGACTCCATCGACACTCTCCGCAATGTGACCATCAAGACAGAACCGCTCAAGAACGACGTCTTCCAGAGCTTGGACGACCAAAGAGTGATGGATTTGAAATACGCGGCGCCCTTGCAGTCGCACCAGAGGAGCCTCAGTATGAACAGGGTAAGCGTCAGGCAGATATAAGAAGAAATATTGACTTAGACCTAAAGGGAGGTTCCACATGTGCTCTACGGATCTGATGGTCCTGAAATCACTGCAGAAAATTTTAAGTTGAAGTGGTATCAGCCATTAAATAATGATCTCGTATTAAGTGGTCTCTTAAGAACACGACATAAGAGAGCGGAAATTACTTTTTTTACCCGACTGAGGAGGGTTATGTATTTGGGTTGTATGTATGTGTGTTTGTTTGTATGTTTATACGTTTCTTAGGCGCGTCCTACATCCTAAACGGCTTGACGGATTTTGATAAATGAGGTATCATTGGATTCGTCTGGATCACGAGAGTGCTATAGGATATAAAGTGTCAAGAAAACCAATATGGCGGCTTACAGCTGCCATATTGTATTTCCGACGGAACTGACAAAACAATGACCAAAACCTATATGTATCAAAATGAAATAAACTATTCCCTAAGTTAAAAGATACTAAAACTATTACAAAAAGAATTATTGCTATCAGACTTGTAGTTTCCGAGAAAGACATGGACTAACATACATACAAAAAATTAAAAAAAAAAAAAAAAAGTTTTTAAATAAATAATAATAAAATTCGTGTATTTGTTCAGATACTACTATATAAGTCTATATAATAACATAGTATGAATATTAAGCATTTTTGACAATATCACATCCATACTTACATATACATGAAATTTGGTATATACTATATACTTAGATACCCATAATATAGATTTACATTACATATTACTTATTTAATGTAAATTTATACTCTGAGTATTACATATTTTCAACAATATTACATACACACATCAACTTGTGAACCTTATTTTTTAAAAGCTTTTATTTAACTTCACTTGTATGTATGTATCTATGTATTTTGTCTGTCCTGGAATCTTACAATTCAAATTTCGAGCACTTCCCGATTAGCTATCCGGCTGAAACTTTCAGGGTAGCTCACAAACTGATGACAATGCAATAAAAATAAAAAAGGAAAAAAATAAAATAAAAAACTTAAAAATATAAAAAGGGAAAATGCACAAAAAATTTACATATTAAAAGGGAAAAAAGACATTCATTAAAAAAAGGTCGTGTAAGCTTTTCTTAAATTATACTTATTATTAAGTCGGTTAAAAATATATGCTCTATTATCCAGAAACTCGATACGACATGACGCCACTAAATATTTAGGAAATCTAATTAGGATCCTAACTAGTAAACGATTGGAACGTTCACTAATTAGGATCCTAATTAGATTTCCTAAATATTAAGTTAGTGATCACACTACACCAAATTGGATTCTAAATCGGACAGACGAAGCAATCGTAGGTAAATTGACTTGAATTGCACGATCAAGTATCTTAACTCGGAGATTAAATCGAAACTGCAAATATTCTTAAATACTAATTAGATTTCCTAAAAATTAAGCTAGTGATTATAACACACCAAATTGGATTCTAAATCGGACAGACGAAGCAATCGTAGGTAAATTGACTTGAATTGCACGATCAAGTATCATAACTCGGAGATTAAATCGAAACTGCAAATATTCTTAAATACTAATTAAATTTCCTAAAAATTAAGCTAGTGATCATAACACACCAATTTGGATTCTAAATCGGACAGACGAAGCAATCGTAGGTAAATTGACTTGGATTGCACGATCAAGTATCTTAACTCGGAGATTAAATCGAAACTGCAAATATTCTTAAATACTAATTAGATTTCCTAAAAATTAAGCTAGTGATCATAACACACCAAATTGGATTCTAAATCGGACAGACGAAGCAATCGTAGGTAAATTGACTTGGATTGCACGATCAAGTATCTTAACTCGGAGATTAAATCGAAACTGCAAATATTCTTAAATACTAATTAGATTTCCTAAAAATTAAGCTAGTGATCATAACACACCAAATTGGATTCTAAATCGGACAGACGAAGCAATCGTAGGTAAATTGACTTGGATTGCACGATCAAGTATCTTAACTCGGAGATTAAATCGAAACTGCAAATATTCTTAAATACTAATTAGATTTCCTAAAAATTAAGCTAGTGATCATAACACACCAAATTGGATTCTAAATCGGACAGACGCAGCAATCGTACTTGGATTGCACGATCAAGTATCCTAAAAAATCCTCAAAATTTAATATCACACTAATATTATAAATCAGTGGTGTATTCACTGTCGTAAACAGGCCAATCAGATCAGAGCTTAGAGGTTAAAAAATGAATACTCCCTTATCGTGCGGAAAACTTTCTTAAACGCCATGCAGAACTCCATATATTAGACTGAGAGTCCACACAAAACGTCTTAAAATGCATAAAATAAAAACCGCGCCATCTATCTTTTATCTTTAGAAGTGTGTCTATGTTTGTAACTCATTCACGTTCAAACGGCAGAACGGATTTTGATCAAATTTAGGACCAGGATAGCTTATATCCTGGCTACCGTTCATTATCATCATCATCCGTCATCATAATCCACGCAGATGAAACCGCGGGGCGCAGCTAGAAGTGTTAGAAGCGCAAATGCTGAGCGCTTATTCGCTATGCCACACGAAATTCCTTGCAGAAATCGTGTGACGTCTTTACGACAATTTCCGAACGACTCCACGAAGATGTCGTAATGCGACGCGTTACGTGTCTGCATGGTCATAGCGAATAAGGGCCCTGGCGTTTAATTATCTGTTTTGGTATAATACAAGTTATCTTTTCAAAGTCAACGAATTTATTGTAAATAGGCAATATAATAGCAATTTTACAAGTCAAAATCAACATCTCATGAACAAGGAGAAATATATAAATCATAAAAAGATAAAATCAATAAAATTAACACGATGAAAAATAATAAACATGCAGTTAAATAATACTAGAACTAGTATATCAAGCCGCTTCCAGTGGGCAAAGTTCTCAAAATGCTGGCAGCATTGCCACGTTGTATGGCAATGCTTAGTCTTTGTGCAAAGTAAAGGCCAGCATTTTGGTCACGTGTTGCTTCGACCAGACGCCCTGATAGATCTTTAAAATTATATTATAAATTATCTTTAAAATATAAAATTTAGGTAAAGTAAGTACGTATGCATCCCGACCGCTGGGCAAAGGTCATGACACAGTGGACGCCTAAAGACGGACGACGAGGCCGGCCAAGAACGAAGTGGCGAGATGACCTAGTCGCCTACCAAGAGGGCTGGTAAGAGGCGGCCCAGGAAAGAGAATCTTGGAAGGATATGGGGGAGACCTTTGCCAAGCAGTGGGACATTATAGGATAGAAAAAAAAAAAAGAAAAAAAGTGTGCTTGAGTTTGAAAAGAAAATTTCCCTTTCATGTGCCAACAGAGTTAAATCTCACACTGGAAAAGGAAATACCCTTCTGACTCTACCGGTGCTTCGGAAATACGCCCGTTAGAGAAGAGAGCACCAAGAAACTCTACGGGGATTACATTTTTTCCATATATGTTAATGTTTTATAAATTTTTCAAATGTTATATTTTATAATAAAACATATGTAAATTACAAATAGACTTAAAAGATAAAAGTGTCAATGAGATCTCCCACAATCATCAAACAATTAAAATGGGAAAAATAAAGTAAAAATTGTAACTAAGTACCTATATTGTATAGAACAACATACCTAACATATCTTTACAGAATACCTTACTGTTTGTTATTACAGATACCAGTGCTTACCGACAACGCATCGCTCTCCCTGCCTCGAAGACCAGCGTCGCCGACCAGCAGCGCCAACTCTCTGGCTCTCTCCGACCAGGGCTCGGCTTCTATCATGCCACAGACTGCGATTGGAGAAGTCCAGAATTTAACCATCAAAAAAGAGACATTGTCAGGTAAATCCTCTTTCGTATGATGATCACATTATTTATTACACTCTAAATTTACTAGGCTATTTAGTCCAGGGATCATTTGCTTTGTCTGGGATTTCCAGAACAGGTTATTTTTTTAAGAAGAATTTTATTTTTAGGATCTCTGATTACATATCTTTTTTTGACGTATCTTGATCTCAGTTCTATCTCACTTGCTTGGTTCATACATTTTAGCTATAGCATGTGGGATGTATAAGGTGTCTGTCACCGGTATATTGTAAGAACGGATAGATTACAATCTGACGGATACTAATTAGTTTTATTACAAACAGACGAAAAATTGTGAACTAACTTGCACGATCGAATATTACCGACCAATCACTGTATTAAAATATATCTGATTTCCGAGATTCTATCGCCAAATTGTACATTTGACAAATTGTACAAACACCATAGAGTTACAAATTAAACAAATAATTAACAATTCAAGCTCCGATTCCGTTTCGTGAGCTTCTATTTCATTTATAGCTCGAAGGTGACAAACCTACACCGACCAATCAGGAAAAGATTTACAATATAACAAGCGATGGTATCTGTAAAATCGTACAACTGCGCACTGATTGGTCCATCAGCTAGCGAATAGCAACTCCGTTGACGATTTTTCGTTTATTTACAATCTGACCAATTAGGATCCGTTAAATTGTAATCTATCGGTTCTTGCAATCTAAGCGTGACATGTCTACCACCTAATATAACTTACTAATACAATAGGAAACATAAGGTGAACCAACATAATTATGCCATTACAGACTAATGGCCGGTTCCTATATCTAAAAAACGAACCGTTTTCGCTTACTGTCCGTCAGCTTTTGACATAAACGCCATATAAAAATAACGAGACGTTTGAAAAACGACTCGTTTTTATAGGAATTTTAGTTATATATATAATTATGTATCTAGGTAGCCCAAGTGAAAACCAAGCTCAAGCCTTTGTAGTTGTCGGCCTATTACGCAAGAGTCCACCTTGGGAAGTACTTTGGTCAGATATTCAACTTCCAAGCAGTAGTGTGTAAACATTTCTGTGTTTCGGTTTAAAGGGCAATGTTTCCGGCGAAATTACCGGGCAAAAAACTATTTGACGGCTGAACGAATTTTGAAGAAAAGTAGTATATTGTACTTTATAGGTACTTTTGGTCCTGGAATAATACGTAACGGCTATTTTTACGAAGTGACCACGTGGGCAAAGTCGCGGGCACAGCTAATTAATAATAATCCCTCTTGTCAGATTAACTAACAACATGTTTGTTATTGCAGAGCTGAAATGTGAGCCGTCCGTGGGCATGGAGAAGCTTCTGGGAGCGCTACACGGGTCTCCGCTCCTGGGCAGGCTGCCGAGGGTCCAGTCCAGCGCCAGCACAGACTCTGCCGTGCACTCCATGTACACGCACAGGTAAGCTATCTAGGTCTACTCATCATCATCATCATCAGCGTATACCAGGGTTGATAGATTTAAATCATGTTTTAAATCTTTTTTTTTTCCATAACAGTACATCGATTAATTAAAATCATAATGTTATGATACTAGAAATAAAAAATGCGTAGTATAAAATGTAAGTATGTATTTTTGTTGTTACTACAAAATTTGTTTCCCCGAAGATACTGCAAAAATATATTTTTGCCCTAAAGTAGGGGTAAAACTCCTAACCCTGCCGGTGAACAAAAATGAGCATAATATGCCGTTCGGTTTGGACATTTGTGGGCGGAATTAGCGTTCTCAAATGTTTTCGACCACCGTTCGTTTACATGTTTAGATTACATACTTATACTATTATTTATTTAGTGATGATGGTTAAATTTGATATAGTAAAAGCGACTTCATTCCACAGGGAATAGAGCAGATAAAACATAAAACTTAACAAAAATAGTTATTTGTTATGCAAGGCTGCAAAGTGATTTTTTGGCGAGAGTACTTGTATTGAATCCTGAGCGTAGCGAGGGTTTCAAAAGTACGAGACGCCAAATAACTTTGCTGCCGTGCGCAACACACAACTTTTCACCTCACTACAGCGAGGAAAATGCTAAAATAATATATATAATTAGTGTTTATAATAATTAATAAAAAATGGGCCTTCGAAGGGATGCCTGGCAGATGTGTAAACATAATAGAATAGAGTCGAACAGCATCGAATAGAATAGAATCGAAAAGAGTCGAATAGATTCGAATAGGGTCGAATAGGGTTACAAAGAGTCAAATTGAAACGAAAAGAGTCGGTTAGAGTCGAGAAAAGTCGAGTAGAGTCGAGTAAAGTAGAATAGAGTAGAATAGAATTGAAAATGAAAAGAGTCGAACAGAGTCGAGTAGAGTCGAGTAAAGTTGAATAATGTCAAATAGAGTCAAGTAGAGTTGAATAGAGTAGAGTAGAATAGAGCAGAACAGAGCAGAACACTGTCGAACACTGTCGAACACTGTCGAACAGAGTAGAACAGAGTAGAACAGAGTACAACAGAGTAGAACAGAGTACAACAGAGTAGAACAGAGTAGAACACAGTAGAACTCAGCAGAATAGAGTAGAGCACAGTAGAACACAGTAGAACACAGTAGAACACAGTAGAACACAGTAGAACACAGTAGAACATAGTAGAATAGAGTAGAAAATAATTGAAAATGAAAAGAGACGGATAGAGTCGAGTAGAGTGGAGTAGAGTCGCGTAGAGTCGATTAGAGTAGTAGAGTCGATTAGACTCTAGCAGAGTCTAGTAGAGTCGAGTAGAGTCGAGTAGAGTCGAGTAGAGTCGAGTAGAGTCGAGTAGAGTCGAGTAGAGTTGATTAGAGTCGTGTAGAATCGAGTAGTGTCGAGTAGAGTCAAGTAGAGTAGAATCGAATCGGATAATAATATAGTATAAATTAGTAATAAAGTATTTTCAGTGGACTGGCGCTATAGAAAATTATTAAATAGAAAGGTTCGAATTTTAAAAACCCTTTCCACGCTAGCGGGTAAAATGCACTTTTGCACTCAGATTTCGAATGACAAACAGAATCTTTCCGAGCTTGTGAGGTGAAAAAAAACTTGATTTATTTGTTTTTTTTTTTAAATAAATCAGTAAATCTATCATAAACAAAAAAACACGTTTTTATCAACCCTGGCCTATACTTGTCCACTGCTGGACGCAGGCCTCTCCTAATGCACTCCACTGAGCTCGGTCTACAGCTCTCATCCATTTTCTGTCAGCCGCTTTTCGCAGGTCGTCACTCCACCTGGCCACAGGGCGTCCTACACTACGTTTGCCTAAACGTGGTCTCCACTCGAGAACTCGTCTACCGCAACGGTTATAGGTTCTTCGAGAAATGTGACCAGCCCACTGCCACTTTAGCTTGCTTATCCTTACAGCTGTCGGTTAGCTTGGTTCTCACTTCATTACGAATCTTGTCCTTCAGAGAATCTCCAAGCATAGCTTTCTTCATAGCTCGCTGTAACTTTCAAATGACTCGTCAACAAAGTATGGTGTGAAAAACAACATTGATTCTCATGAAATGAGGAAGACTACCGTGATATTAAATTTCATCAACATCAGCCCGTGTCAGTCCACTGCTGGACATAGGCCTCTCCCAAAGCACGCCACTGAGGTCGATATTATATTTTATAAGGATAAATACAGTTTATCACAAAGAGCTCTGAGAGAGAGAGAGAGAGGCTCTGTGAGCTGTAGACCTCGCGCGTACCAACTTTTTTGTATACAATCTAGCGGAGCACAGTAGCGCCATCACCTTATTGTAAAACTAACATTAATAACCAAGGTGGTCCATCAATCTCTACCTAGTGGATAAAGGGAAGATTCCACGCGTAGAAACCTGAAAGTGAGAAATTTACTGCATTTTGAGGAGTTGTTCTGCTCATCACGCCGAAGACCCTCATCAGATCTTCACCAATTTTTTGTGAGGCCAATTTAATAATACTACCTTTCAAATAAAAAAAAAAAATCGTCGAAATCGGATCTAATAAGGCGGAGATATTCAGTAGCCCCCTTTTGCACCTTTTTGGTTGCAATAGATTCTAAAAATTCGTTTAACCTGTTTACCAAGTTTCGTCTAGATCAGTTGAGAAATGCGACCTGTAGAAGAGTACAGCCGGACAGACATTCGGACATACGAAAGCATTTTCGCTCGGTCAATTTTTTTTTGTTACAGAATAGCTTTTATTTTGGGCTTACGACGTTAATGGTACGCATTTGTTATTTTTTTAAGAAGAACAATCCTTTCATACATTTATTTCATACATGTACAATGGTACCGTACGCAAAATATTTCATACATGTATAATGGTAACGTACGCAAAATATTTCATACGTGTACAATGGTACCGTACGCAAAATATTTCATACGTGTACAATGGTACCGTACGCAAAATATTTCATACGTGTACAAGGGTACCGTACGCAAAATATTTCATACGTGTACAATGGTACCGTACGCAAAATATTTCATACGTGTACAATGGTACCGTACGCAAAATATTTCATACGTGTACAATGGTACCGTACGCAAAATATTTCATACGTGTACAATGGTACCGTACGCAAAATATTTCATACGTGTACAATGGTACCGTACGCAAAATATTTCATACGTGTACAAGGGTACCATACGCAAAATATTTCATACATGTACAATGGTACCGTACGCAAAACACAACTACAGGGACGGACGTTTTTCCGACATCGTTGAGAAAGTTCACCCTAAGTCGACTAAATTTATACTAAACATTTGTGAATATTTCTTTAGTTAAAATTAAAACCTTCCTCTTGAATCTACCTGCGCCTAGGCACATAATAAATATAGATGAAAACCGCAACAAAATCGGTTAAGAATTTATTGCGATATTTGGGTACAGATAAACAGACAGACTGATGCGTTTAGTGATTGTCTTTTTATACGCTTTATATTAGCTTCACTTGTGTGTTTGTAACCGACTCCTTTGGACGCTATTTTGACCCACTTTAAACGGTCAGATTTCATTCAAATTTTGCACACCTGTCAAAGACCGATGATAATGCAATAATTCGAAAAAAAAAGTAGAAAATAAATAATAGTTTAAAAAAACTAAAAAACACGCTTTATATAGAAAACCAAACTAAAAAATAGAAAATAAATTTTAATAGTGTAAATAAGAAAAAAATGTTTTATTTAAAAAAAAGCGTGGGGCTTCTCATATCTGTCAATGAAATATTTATAACTATTGACCCATGCACACCACGATTTTTTATTTTGGTTTTCTATAAAAAACGTGTTTTTTAGTTTTTTTAAACTATTATTTATATAATACTCGTATGTAGACAAAGACATAGCTTTATTGTGAAAAAAAAAACGTTTCTACCATATTAAACCATAACTAAATCTAATAATTCTCGTCTATTTTTATTAACAGTAACATATCTCTCAAGTTCATGTTCTGTTTAAATGAAAAATATTAATAAATTAAAAAAAATAACAGCTAGTTTATTTTATTCGTTATTAGTTTATAGTGTGACTAATAAAAAAAAAACAGAATTTGTTAAGGTTTACTATGGTAGAAAAGTTTTGTCCAAAAACGAAAATTTCTCTGAAAATGTGACAAACCTGTAGAAGCCGCGTGAGTTTCCTGTACACATTTTTTTATTTAGAATACGCTGTCCCACTGCTGGGCAAAGGCCTCCCCCATCTCCTTCCAAGCATCCCTATTCATGGCCGCGTCAGACCAATCTCGCAGAAAGGAATCTCGCCATCGTTTTCTTGGCCTACCCCGTCGTCTATGACCTGCTTCGGGTGTCCACTGGGTGACAACTTGGGCCCAACTGTCCAGATGCATTCGGCTCACGTGGCACGTCCAATCCCATTTCAACCTGGCTGTCTTTTCGCCAACATCAGCAATACCTGTTATTGAGCGCAGCGTAGTGTTTGGAACTCTGTCAGTTCTCCTTACTTGCTTGCTTCGCTCCATTGCTCATTAGTCATATGTTATAAGTATTTTATTAATAAACATCAGTTTACATGTCAACAATATCCAAGTTTACAAATGTGTATAATTATACAAAATAATAGTAATAATAATATACCACAAATCGAATCTAAAAAATTTGTACATGTCAATAATATAAATTTAATTAAAAAAATGTCAAAATAGAAAGATAAATGATCATCAATTCTTATTGTTTACACTACTTTTTAAAAATTCGTCAAAGCTATAGAAAGTTTGCTCAATAAGCCATCGTTTTAACCTGCTTTTGAAGCAACTCATGCTCCCGCGTCTAGGGCCCCCGTTACATTGCCCGGTAGGCGGTTATATACAGTCGGTCCCATAACGTGTGTCAGTTTGCTTGACTTCTTCATAGAACGCGGGATACCAAAAGCTTGGCAGCATTACGTGTTTTGTAGGCGTGCACGTCACTAGGGGTTTTATACAGGTCGGGAGAATCTCTTACATACACTGCCACCTGGAAAATAACAATGACAGGTAATGTAAGAATCCCAAGCTTTTTAAAATGGGGTCTAGCGGAGGTATCTTGCGGCACTCGTACAATGGCTCTTACAGCACGCTTCTGCATTCGGAAGGCACGCTCCCAATCCGAAGCGCACCATAACCCAAAGTTCAGCACCATACTGCAATACAGAGTGTACCGTGGAGAAGTAGCACGCTCGCGCCTCCTCCGCTGACACTACTCGGGACACCCTCCTGAGCGCAAAGCATGCACTACCTACTTTGCTACACAGCTTGTGTATTTGTCTCTCTCAAGTCATACTCCTGTCGATCTTAAAACCAAGGAATGTTATGCTGTTCACTTGCTCGATCGACGCCGACACCATCAATGATCTTGTGATGTGGCCTGAGAGACAGAAGTGTATGAAGTGTGTCTTTTTTACGTTTAATACCAGGCCATTCGCCCGAAACCACTTAGAGAGATTAGAAGCCGTGACATTCAGCATCTCCTCAAGCCGATCTACGGTGGCCGCAGTTACTATCGCAGCCACGTCATCGGCATACAAGAGGATGTCTGCACATTTCACGGCGTCAGGAAGATCATTAAGCAGGAGAGAAAACATTATGTTCGAGACCGACGAGCCCTGTGCAATTCCCATTGCTGACAAACCTTGAGCTTGGACTTCCGACACTCGGTCAGTGACCAAGTCTGAGCACCGTAGGTTAGGTTAGGCAGAATACACGTATCATGGAGTATGCGTTTTAAAGACAGTGGAAGGTAGTGGAAGGCCGTTAAGTACCGCCTTCATGGACCAGTAGCTCTTCAAGGCATTGTCGATTCGACGATCGATCTCTTTTTCTTGCCTGTTTTCGAAGGATACTAACTGGCCCAAGTAGACGTACTATCCACTTAAGTTATCAATCATGCGATCCTACCATTCAACTTTTGGAGATTGAACAAGCAACATCGACTTTTATTGAACTGCAGTCCATACATATCGAAATAGGAACTCGATCTATACTCCACAATCTGTGTATGCCGATATTGCCAATTATATCTTCAAACGTTTTCTATAATAAGTATAATTTAAAACATCATATAAAAAAACGTTTTTTTTTTCTTTCGACCTTTTTAATGTATTTATTTTTTATTTATTTTCTGTTTTACGTCTTTTTCCTTTTTTTCCTTTATTTTTATTGCTTGACTTCGCTTTGTGAGCTACCCTGAAAATTTCAGCCGGATACGAGTAGTTCATTAATCGGAAGTGCTCGAAATTTGAATTGCAAGATTCCAGGACAAAATACATAGATACATCGATACATACATACATATATTTTGACGACTGGTTGGTCTCGTGGCTAGAGATCCTAGGTACGAAATCGTACGGTCGCGGGTTCGAATCCTGTAAGGTGCAATCATTAGTGTGATGAGCAGAAATGTTTGTTTCCGAGTCATGGATGTAATATTCTTATCTATGTATGTTTATCCGTTATCTAGTGTCCATAGCACAGGGTATCCTAGTTTGGGGCTAGATAATTGGTGTGGAAATGTCCCAAATATATTTATTATTTATTTATTTATTATATATACATACATTCATGCATACATATGATACATACAAGTGAAGTTAAATAAAAGCTTTTAAAAATTTGTTGCAGCGTGTACAGCAGTCCGTCGGCGAGTCCGCGCGCGTCGCGTCACTACACGCCGTCGCTGTCGCGGAACAACAGCGACGCGTCGCACAGCTCCTGCTACTCCTACAGTTCGGAGTTCTCGCCCACTCACTCTCCGGTGCAGGTGAGGATATTACAATGAAATGACAAATATTTTTTTAAAGGGAAAATTTGGATTACTGTCTGTACTCGAACTCGCATCATCCGTGCCTTCGCGCGGCACGTGATTTGCCAAGCGACCGTAACCGTCGCATTCTAGACGCAACGTTAAATTAGTTATTTTTACCTGACTACAGTAAAGCAAGGGAAGGGTAATGGGTAATGGGTAATTTAACAGTCTATGTATGTATCTATATCTAGTTATGTGGATGTTCCACCACTATTGCTTAGATTTTGAGAAGCGAGGTGTCAATCTATTCGTCTTCAGGTATAGAGTGTCATAGGCTATTTATTTTTACCCGGCTACGGCAAGGCAAAGTAAGGGTTATGTATTCAAAGTAAAAACTTGGTCCTATTTTGAAAAGCGATGTATCAATCGATTCGTCTTCATCGCAATAGTGTCATAGACTATTTTTTACCCGACCGTAGTCGGGTTTTAGTTTTTAAACTTGTCTTGTTTCAAATCAATACAATACGCGTAACCACATGTCATAGCTAGCGCGTAGCGAGTATAGCTAGCGGCACGTAAGTCTAGCGCTGATCGAAACGTGGCGGGGATCTTGGCACAGTCAGTTTTCGGAATAAAAAGTATTCAGTCAATAGTCAATATTCATTTATTCATACGAAAATATACGTCATAAAATAACACATTATATTAGGTACATTGAGTACGAAATAATAATGAAATAGTATTGTTTCAAAAGTAACAAAATAATATTTATATATTAAAATTACATATAAAAAGAAATTAAAAATAAAAATTTATTAAATTAATTTATTTATAATTTATTTTAAATTATAAATAAATCAGTGCAAAAACGAAATTCAATAATAATAAAGTCAAAATTAAAAAGATCTAAATACAATTACGAGTAGGTAACAAATTCGTCATATGAGTAGAAGGTTTGGTCGACAAGCCAGCGCTTCAACTTGATTTTAAATGAATCTAGGCTCGGCGCAGCCGTCACGCATGCTTTACCTCTCTGTAAAACCTGCACTACACTACTCGCGAAGTTGCTTCGACAAAGTACTGTTCGAAGTTGATCGAAGTTCGAAGTACGTGACTACACACTCATGCCACTTCGCGAGGAGCTCAGTCGCCTGGCGGCGCCCGCACGCCATGCATCATGGATAATGTTCGAATGGCAGCTGCTTTTGCAATGTGCACTCTCCCGTATTATATCTACGTGCGTATATACCACATGAAGAAAAATAATATGAAAATGGTGGATGATTGCAATGCACCGGAACAGAACTATGTTAATAGAATAAACAAGGCACAATAAATTTTAACTTTACCTTTAATAATCTATCATACGAAGTGAACTGAGTAGTGTAGTGAGACGCTTCGTTGTAGAACTTCGGGACGCTTCGAGTCCTTTGACTCGGGCGCAAAAACCGACAACGATCGGAAGTCGTCCGAGGCGAGCTAAGATTGTACGAAGCGAACCGGAGTGCCCTTCTACACTCTCGTATTCGCTTAACTTCGATCAACTTTGCGAGTAGTGTAGTGGGTCTTTTATATTAGATTGACAAGTACAGGTTCGTACACAATGATTTTGTGTTTGTTTCATTAAAAATGAAATGAGTAAATAGTTTATGGTAAATATTTGGGTTTATGTAGACCACAGACTATTATTACGGGATCAATCAATTGTATAAATATCCATACCAATATAAAAAAGTGAAAAGTTGTGTTTGTTTGTTTGGGGAGTTTTATCGCCAAAACAGCTGATCAGATTTTGATGAAACTTTGTACATAGGTACTGTACAATAAATGGCAGCCATTTTACTTTTTCAAAAATGAAAAATATTTGATTGTCTTAAATACTTAATGACTGGAAAGTAATGGCCTTCGATACAAAAATAATGACTCATTGAAGAGTGAAAATAATACTTATTGAGATAATATCTTTCTTTTCAAATATTTACACATTATGGCAAAAAAATGGACAATGTGAAATGTTGTTTAAAAAATAAGGTAGCTTTATTAAATTTTCTACTCAATTACAAAAACTAAACTGTTAACACTTAATTATTGTAAACGTAAATGATAGATCTGTTCCACATAAAAATAATGCATGTAAAGTTTTTAGAATTTTAGTTTAGGAGCTATTTTTAACAAATTGAACAAAAAGAGGTTTTCAAGTCTTCCGTTTTTTTTTATGTTAACTCATATCTCCGGAATTTATGAACTATATATTCAGTAAAATTTTATTAAAATTGGTTTAGCAGTTTTTTATTGATGAATTAATTTGTAGCAATTAAATGTGTTATTTTGTTTGTTCCTTCATAACTCCAGGATTTATTTACAGACATGAATGTTTTTTTTAATGTAAAGTTATACCTTCATAGTTGTCTTGCATAAATTTTATCGAAATTGGTTTAATAGGTTTTTTTGTTATGTGTTCCTTCTTTTTTTTTGTTATGTGTTCCTTCATATCTGTATGAGTCTGAACCAATTTGAATAATTGTTTCTTCACTTTTAAGGATTATATGAGACTGAGATTTTCATTATAAATTTTCTCAATTGGTACACAACTTTAAATAGTAAAATAAAATAAAGTTAGTTATCAATTGTAAATCAATGTTAAAATATAATATATATATATATATATATATATATATATATATATATATATTGTAAAGGCATGAAAGTGGGGCAAGACAATCCTAATAAAGTAAGTAATGTTCATTGCAGTTGTAGGTTAGGAAGTAAGATAATACGGGCGCGGAATCATTTAATGGAATCAAACATAAAATAAAAATGTTTGTACGAATGTATTTAAAAAAAATACACGTTATTTTAATTTTAATATACTTAATATTATTAGATATACCTAGTTTGGAATTTGTGCTAACGCTACTTTACGATATAAGTACGCCAGTAAGCGTCATTGAAAATCTTTTATTATTTAGATAAAAAAGTATATCATATTATTCAACATATTTACGATAGACACGCTTTCAAAGACAAAACTTGACGTATTGTTGGAAAGAGCAACCAATAATCAATTGATATTAAGTCACGAAATTCGTGAGAATATCGTCACCGCGAGCTATTTTGCATGTTAACGCCATCTAGTTTCATTTGTTTAAACTACAAATGAAACTATGTTCAAAGACAATTTAGACTTTAGAGAAATGATGGCTTAACTGGCGTAAAACTAGATGGGTCGGGAGCATAGACAACTGTACATCACTCCGGTCGGGAGTAATTTCGTCCCGCATACCGCATACTCGGCACGCGGGCTGAACTTTCGAAAAATGAAATACGAGTATTATCCCAGCGAATGTGTTGTTATTTATTGTATATATTGAATGACTAGCTATGCCCGCGGCTTTGCCCGCGTGGTAATTTTACTTGGATATAAGGATCATGTGTGTTATTCCAGAAACAAGGTACCTACCAATATCATCAAACTTCATTCAGACGTCAGATAATATTTTTATCGCTTTCTCGGCTTCTACTCATCGGATTGAGATACCAAGTACCAGTTTTTAAGTTAAAACCCTAAGCTATCCAACAGTAAAAACCGCAATCGGGCCAGTAGTTTTTACATGAAGCGAAAGACACCATTTAAAAAAATTGTTATATGATTGTTCAGTAGCTTATTTTATGTCCTCCAGACCATTTTTTATATATATGTTTATTGTACACTATTTACTATTGACTATTGACTATTTGCTCCTTACTGGTTTATTAGAAGTATAGATAGAATGGGGCATCGTAGTGAAGTGCGGTGCCTACTCTAGTAGCACAAACAATGTTCCTCGATGATTCCAAGGGATCCTATGTTAGTGCTTAAGGTGATATTTGGATTTATAGGGGCGGCATCCGCACGTGGTGTACCGCGAGGCGGCGGGCGTGTTCCCCGCGTCGCCGGCGCACGACGAGGATGCGGAGGCGGACGAGCGGCTGCACCACCACCAGGGCATCAGTCGGCAACAGCTCATCAACAGGTCAGCATACTGTCAGTGTCGGCACTGTACCGCGAGGCGGCGGGTGTGTTCCCCGCGTCGCCGGCGCACGACTAGGACGCGGAGGCGGACGAGCGGCTGCACCACCACCAGGGCATCAATCGGCAACAGGTCAGCATACTGTCAGTGTCAGCACTGTACCGCTAGGCGGCGGGCGTGTTCCCTGCGCACGACGAGGACGCGGAGGCGGACGAGCGGCTGCACCACCACCAGGGCAACAGCAACAGCTCATCAACAGGTCGGGATCAACTAGAACCTGGCGAGCCTCATGCCTCCGAATGCATCTTGTATGTCAATATCAAGAATCTAAAGCTTGATTGCCTCTTTTTAGTCTTGTTCGCAGTTGGGTTTTATGTATTTTATTTATAATAATTTACTTTTTGTCTATGATAAAATTTCATTAGTTAAAACGCTTACTTCACCAATTAGAAACTTATTTTTGTGGTGTTAACAGCCCATGTCCGATTTGCGGCGACAAGATCAGCGGGTTCCACTACGGGATATTCTCGTGTGAATCCTGCAAGGGTTTCTTCAAGCGCACCGTGCAGAACCGCAAGAACTACATGTGTCTGCGAGGCGGCAACTGTCCCGTTACCGTGGCGACGAGGAAGAAGTGTCCCGCTTGCCGGTTCGACAAGTGCCTCGGGTGTGGGATGAAACTAGAAGGTAATAGAACTTTCTACATCTACAAATACATTAGTAAATGAACTAACATTTCCCGCACTTATCACATCGCGCCCTAAGCCAATCCACAATCCATCAGCGATAAAAATCGTCGAGAAATCCCTAAGATCACTAACACTTCCAGCCGCCGCCCTTATCACATCGCGCCCTAAGCAAATCCACAATCCATCAGCGATAAAAATCGTCGAGAAATCCCTAAGATCACTAACACTCCCCGCCGCCGCCCTTATCACATCGCGCCCTAAGCCAATCCACAATCCATCCGCGATAAAAATCGTCGAGAAATCCCTTAGATCACTAACACTTCCCGCCGCCGCCCTTATCACATCGCGCCCTAAGCAAATCCACAACCCGTGCGCGATATAAATCGACGATGAATCCCTTAAAGCACTAACACTCCCCGACCCCGCACTTATCATATCGCGCCCTGAGCCAATCCACAACCCGTGCGCGACGTAAATCGACGATGAATCCCTTAGAGCATTAACACTCCCCGCCCCGCACTTATCACATCGCGCCCTAATCCAATCCACAACCCGTCCGCTATAAAAATCTGAAAGAAATCCCAGAACTAGCACTCCCCGTCCCCGCATTTAAACCAGCGCGGTGCTTTACTTGCTCAAGCAATTCCATAAAACAAGCGCACGAGTTATTCCTAAACATACTGCCATTCCCCTTTCCCGTATATATCGCACCGCGCCTCATGCCATTCCATAAACTGCCCTTAAATAAACACCTCCGTTCCTGCACTAACCCGCGCCTCAAGCCAATCCGCAAACCGTGCGCGTCTCCTAGCGTTTAGTATGTGGGCTGAATTGAGGCGCGGTGTTCTGCTTGTCTCATAATACGTCTTAAACTTAGAACATGACGTATATACTTTAATAATTTTCGAAAGAAATTTGGAACCCGCATACATCCACGCCTCTGCGCGGCACATGCCTCTAACCAATTTGGCTACCGTGACTACTGCATCGTCATCCAAATTTTTCGCTTAGTTTCTGAATCCATCTTACGGGCACGATAACGCCATCTATTCGTAGTGTTTTGAACTGACTGATCGAACACGGCTAATATTGATTAACTTATTAGATAATATTCTCGCTAAGCAGGCGTAACTGCTAAAATCATAAAAAACTATCTTTATTTTTTATTTGTTTCATTGAGTGATGAGACTGGCAGGTCGCTCGCCTGTAAGAGTCACGCCTACCCATAACAGTAGTAGTGCCACCCAGAACTCTGGTTGCAAAATCTTGCGCGTCACTGCACTGCGCTCGTCACCCTGAGACATCGGTTGTTAAGTCTCATTGCCCAGTAATTTCGCTGGAAACATTGTCCTTCAAACCGAAACACATAAATGTTTACACACTACTGCTTGTCGGTTGAAAAACTGACAAAGGTGTGGTATCAGACCAAATATTACTAAAGTAGGTGTGGTACTTCCCCAGACGGTTTCTTGCGTAAGAAGCCCTAATATTACAAAAACTAAATGTTAAATAAATATAAAATGTTATGTAACTTCCCCACAGCGATACGAGAAGACAGGACGCGCGGCGGTCGGTCGACGTACCAGTGTTCTTACCCGCTGTCCGGTGCGGCGTCCACCGGCTCGCTGCTGTCGGCACACGTTCCGACCACGCTGCGGCACGCCTCCAGTCTCACTTGTGTAAGTACAGTCCAACCAACCAGTTTACTACCAGCAAGCTACAACCAACTATTATATCCACCTACCAACAATACATTTATTTACTTTGAAATTCAACGACTTCCTGGCACCATATCATTCTATTACCATAGAATATCTAATCGTTCGCTCCGGACCACTCTGTAAACGAAATATGTGAAATATATAAATAAATAAGTGAAATATCGGAAACTCATAATAAAATATGTACCTACTTATGAAATATCCAAGAAATATCCCATTTCTAATGTTGACACAAGTGTAAGTGACGTCAGGTTAAACACTTCTATTGACTCCCGACGGCTGATTAGATAATTCATAATGAGGTTTTCTGTGGATATTTTTAATGAGGAGGGATTATGCTCATACGAACTTAACTAAAAAAACTGAGTATTGTACCTAATCTAACAACTTTCAGGATAATAATTATTATTCGTCTTCTTAACACTACATCACAGTCCAACAGTATCCACTGTGATACTAATTAACACTACAGCACAGTCCAACAGTATCCACTGTGATACTAATTAACACTACAGCACAGTCCAACAGTATCCACTGTGATACTAATTAACACTACAACACAGTCCAACAGTATCCACTGTGATACTAATTAACACTACAGCACAGTCCAACAGTATCCACTGTGATACTAATTAACACTACAACACAGTACAACAGTATCCACTGTGATACTAATTAACACTACAGCACAATCCAACAGTATCCACTGTGATACTAATTAACACTACAGCACAATCCAACAGTATCCACTGTGATACTAATTAACACTACAGCACAGTCCAACAGTATCGACTGTGATACTAATTACAAAATATTCTCGTCTTGCAGGTAAACGGTCCGGGGTCGTATAGCAGCAGAGGAGAGTCGAGTAACAGCCGCCTCACGCCTGACATACCGCCGTTATTACAAGTAATTATACTACACACATGATAGTTAACTATTTAAACTGGACTTACTTGGTCACGATCAAATTGATCGAAACGACGAGGTAAATAAAAAAAATCAGTGCGATTACAATAGTCGCGGCGGAAGTATGTGTCTCGGAAGTTGTCTGCTAGTCGCTGCGCAAACTGCTATTTTTCAGGCGCAATCCCAATGTTGAAGGTGAAGACAGCATTGTATAACTGCCTCGCTCACTCGCTTACGTTTTTCGGATATTCTATCTCGCTCTTACTTTATTCTATTTTATCCTCACAGCAGTACCTGCGCAATCGTTCTCCAATCCTAACTTCACAACCACAAAGATCCGCTGCGACTACTATAAATCCCGTTTAAATATTTAACTAGCGTTTGAATCGCGAAAGTTTAAAAGCCGCACACGTGGAATTATACTGTAACGAACTGCGGTACAGATAAAATTAATTTATGCCAATTAAACCAAAAATTAACTTTTATTCTATAAACACACACAAACAAATTAAACCTACACACAATCACTTATCACCAAAAGCTTCATAGCTTATTAAAATAAGTTACCTACTGAATCTTATATTAAGTCTGCTAGACATTTTTTTTTAATTATTTTCTTTGTTCATACTTTTTGTTACTTACTACTTTATTAGTATAGATGACACTTTTGTAACATGAAGTCATCACAAAATTAGTATAGATGACACTTTTGTAACAAGAAGTCATCACAAAATTCCAGGAAATAATGGACGTAGAACACTTATGGCAATACAACGAGTCAGAGCTGAACCGGCTGGGGAAGAGCTCCAGCGGCAGTCCCTCCGCCAACCCCCTGCTCGCGGCGAGCGGCATCACGGCGCAGAACTCCAGCCCCGACTTCCTGGCAGACCTGTGCAACATCGCCGACCACAGACTGTACAAGATTGTCAAATGGTGCAAGAGTCTGCCACTCTTCAAAAACATCTCTGTAAGTAACGGGTGTCTTAGATCCTTATCCAAAAGATTGAACCTTAAGGTCCGTCCGAAGCAGTCTGAATCTCGACTGGAATACATTATAGTCATAAAAAAATGCGTACCGCAGATTTGTTCGCGTCCTAACTTTGTCACTTCCGTTCACCCCTTCAGATATTTAATTTCAATAAATCTCTCCTCAGTTCAACCCTAGGGTACTCCAGAAATATTTCCTCCAACGACCATCTAACATTTTTAGAGTTCCGTACCTCAAAAGGAAACAAGGAACCCTTATAGGATTACTTCGATGTCCGTCTGTCTGTCTGTCAAGATCTTTTTTTAGGAACGCGTGGAGGTATCAAGTTGAAATTAATATCAAATACGTAGATGTGCAATCCCTTGGAGCTGTGAAAAAAACAAACTTCAACGCTATCGAAAGATACGGCCGTTTGACGTATATTTAGACACTCGGAAGTGAAAGGGTTGTATGTTGTATATGTAGTATCATTAAATTGGAAAAAAACAATGTCCTATGTAACAAGTAACGGGGAAAAAACCGAAAACCATAAATTTGTAGATACAACAAAAAGTTTCTATTTAGTTTTCTTCCGACTTGATTCCCGAGATGGACGAACTATTTACATACGAACAAGTTTGTACGGAACCCTCGGTGCGCGAGTCTGGCTCGCACTTGGCCGGTTTTTTTTATGTAGCCTGGCATACCTAAACTTCCGCCATTTTGAAATAAACTCGATTTCTCGGCCATAAATTAAAATAGTGTCAATTGATAGGGAACATATAAATATAAATAACAAAAAGTGTTCTATATAGAAATGTAGTATATTTTGGGCCTGGAATAATACATAATTACTTTTAACTAAGAGAAATGACCTCGCGATTAAAGCCACGGGTACAGCTAGTTAAATAATAAAACCGTTGAATATGTATTTATTTACACTAAATAATAAGTACATTTGCAACACAAGTAAACAACATATTTGCACACGTCTACATTCGCCATGGTTCCACATGTTTCGTAACGCGTTCGTGCGCGCCATTGCGTTGATAAAATTGTTCCCAGAACGCGGTCCTGTTGGGGAACGGTGTAATTTTACAAGTCAGCTCCGAAGTTACTTCTAAATAATTGAGAATCCCTTTAGTGACAGGCTCCCATTTCACAGGTAACAATGAAGTCTTCTCTGGCGTTGGGTTCCTAAAAATAGTAAATAATGTACACTTCACATGAAATAATGTTATGCACTACTAAAGTGCTACAAGGATCTTTTGACACTCGAAAGAGGGGCGTAGTTGTTGTGAAATGACTTGTGAAAGTACGGTGGCGGCGTTAGTTCCAAGCGATTTTAGCCGCAAGCCTTAAAATGACTTGTGAAAGTACGGTGGCGGCGTTAGTTCCAAGCGATTTTAGCCGCAAGCCTTAAAATCTTGTAACTCTGGGTTTTTTGGAATGTGGCTAAAATCGGAACTAACGCCGCCACCGTACTTTTACAAGGAAGACCCCGTTCAAGGGCCAAAAGATCCTTGTAGCACTTTATTGTAAAGTTGTAAATCATTCCTTCGTTTTTCCGAGTTTCACACATTTTCCTGAATATAAAACCCTGTGGCTGAACAACTAAAGGATCTTTGATTTCTTGAAAGTAACTTAAGTATTCGATTGCTTTTTTGTAAAATATATAAATAGTCTCAATTTTTATAAGTTGAAGACTTCTTGTTCTTTTTAGTGACATTTTGTTTCTAAACAAAAATAAAGAGGCAGTGAAAGTGAAAGTGACAATAGTTCCATTTCATAACACGATAACCACGCGCATGCGTAAACCGCGCACTGAGCCTTTAAATGTGGTAACAAAACTCAATGCAATACATACCCGTATTTCACGAAATTAGCCCATAGAGTAGTCATATAGTCAATAACAAGTTGATCTTTTGTATCAGGTTTTCTCACATAAGGTGTATCGAACAAATACCCCAGTACATCGCCTCGCGTAGCGCCGTCCATTGAAATATTGAAAATACTTTTCGCAAAGTTTCGGCCTCCATTGTATGAAAATATATTGTAGTACACACTCTTGGGATTGACTTCAATAAAATTCTGTATAGCTCTTTTAGTTGGATAATTATAATGAAGATCAGAAACGAAATCGACTATTTTCTGTTTTGTTTTTTCACCAACTGTCTCATTTTTTATGTAGTATTGTCGAACTTGCTTTTCCATTTTTCTCAGTTGTTCATCATTAACATTGAAATTTCGTTCAAGTTCATCTTTGAATATGTTACGATATTCTTGCCTTTCTAAAATACGATGTGCATATTCGCGCAGCATTTCTTTATTGCTATGACTTATAAGAACGGGAACTCTCGTAATGTTTCGGTCGGTTCTGTTATTTGTTATAAAGGCTTCATCGCATTGTTTCTCAACGCATGGTCTGTAATTAAGGTGCAAGAGCATTGATTTTGCAATCACTGATTTGACGCTTTGCTCATTAAGGTAACTCAGAGCTTCAGATTCATTTTTGGTTTTAAAATGTAGCTCTTCTGCTAACTTTAAGATGGCAGATGTTTCATTATCACCTCTATCTTTTTTAAATATGCCACTGTCAATAATAGCATTTTGGAATAGTTCTTCTTTAGCGTAAGTCAAATGTAAATTGACGCTCTCTCCACCACTTCCGACACCGGCAATCGTAACCTTCATAGGGTCTCCGCCAAAATGTACTATGTTATTTTTTATCCATTTTAGTGCCAAAATCTGATCCTTGAGGCCTTGATTACTAAGCTGCGGTACATCAGAACATAGAAAACCGTATGGTCCAAGTCTGTAGTTAAAAGTAACCAAAACAATACCGTGCCTCACTAAATATTTCGGTCCGTAAAGATTTTTCCTAGCAAAACCAGCTTTGTAGTCTCCTCCGTGTATGAAAACCAATACAGGATGACGCGTCTTGGTATTGGTAAACTTTGGCGTGTATACGTTGAGACGCAAACAGTCTAGAGTTCCAGTTATGATTTTGTTGAACTCTTCGAATTGTGGGCATATCGCTGTATCGTTGTCAGCTTTGAAAATGTTATCTAATTTGTGCTGTGGAATAGCTGGCTGGAAAGAGATACATTACCATTTCTGAATAAGGAATGATGATAAACTGGGACCTGATGTCTGAGAGTCTTAACAATCATTCTATTGAAAAAGATAGGTACGTTACTGGTAGGATTTAAGACCCCGTATAATACAAAACAGATTCCGTTTATATTCAAACTCACAAGTTCTATTACTATTACATAACTACATAACTAACGTCGATTCGTCGTTTGAATAGCGTACGTTGTTCAGAAGTAGAAAGTAGGTATGTAGTTACAGTATCAAGTTCAACTGGGGAAAACACCACGTTTGAAGACTCATTAAACACGATTCATTAAAGAAAAATACACTTACCCCAAAAACGTTTGACTTATCGATCTGAGCATAAGGGATACCCAAATACATGTCATATTCTCCATCGGATGCGTGCAAGCCCTCAAATATTCCTACTTTAGTTTTGGCCACAGGATTCTTGGTTGATAGAAGCACGGCGTATGCTGTAAGTCCTATTGATATGATAACTGTAGTAAGTGTAATAATTATAAAGAGAGCAATCTTTTTTGAAATCGTCATCGTTAGGTGGAATTTGAAACGTTAATAAGTTTGCAAACGTACAAACGTGGCGCGATGTTGGTGTAGCTCTGTGCAGTTGTACAAACATTATAATGTCTTCAATGTTCCATTCTCTTCTTTAGAAATATAAAATATTGTTTACATTTGTTATTTTTTATTGAAAAAATGCGGTGTTTGTTACGGTTTCACTTTTATAGGTACGTCCATTCAAATGATGTCCTTGCCTTTGTCATCTTCTACTGGTTTTATAGAAAACGGGTCTTCTGCTGCTAGGAAATATACGAATTATTCCTCTCCATAATTTAAACGAGGGCTTTGCGCATATCTACAGCCTTTGGCCATTGGGTGACTAATAGTAATGGTGATTATGATGCGTTAAATATGAAATAAGAAGAAAACTTGTCCGTTCATGTATTAACCCTCAATTGAATATGGCCTCGTTGTTGCAGATAGACGACCAAATCTGCCTGCTGATCAACAGCTGGTGCGAACTGCTGGTGCTTTCTTGCTGTTACCGCGGCGTGAGCACGCCGGGGGAGGTGCGGGTAGGAGGCGGCCGCGGCATCACGCTGCAGCAGAGCGCCAAGTTAGTACATACAAGCTAGTGGAACAATAGCTGGTGCAGTCAGGCTGCTACCGCGGAATCATGGCAACAGTAGGCCAGGTCACTACGACTGTTACATACTCGTACAGTAGGCTAGTGGATCATCCACTGGTTCTAGTTGCTGGTACTCTTGCTGCTAATGCAGCGTGAGGACGCCGGGAGAGGTGCGGGTAGGAGGCGGCCACGGCATCACGCTGCAGCAGAGCGCCAAGTTAGTACATACAGGCTAGTGGAACAATAGCTGGTGCAGTCAGGCTGCTACCGCGGCGTGAGCACGCCGGGAGAGGTGCGGGTAGGAGGCGGCCGCGGCATCACGCTGCAGCAGAGCGCCAAGTTAGTACATACAGGCTAGTGGAACAATAGCTGGTGCAGTCAGGCTGCTACTGCGGCGTGAGCACGCCGGGAGAGGTGCGGGTAGGAGGCGGCCGCGGCATCACGCTGCAGCAGAGCGCCAAGTTAGTACATACAGGCTAGTGGAACAATAGCTGGTGCAGTCAGGCTGCTACCGCGGCGTGAGCACGCCGGGATAGGTGCGGGTAGGAGGCGGCCGCGGCATCACGCTGCAGCAGAGCGCCAAGTTAGTACATACAGGCTAGTGGAACAATAGCTGGTGCAGTCAGGCTGCTACCGCGGCGTGAGCACGCCGGGAGAGGTGCGGGTAGGAGGCGGCCGCGGCATCACGCTGCAGCAGAGCGCCAAGTTAGTACATACAGGCTAGTGGAACAATAGCTGGTGCAGTCAGGCTGCTACCGCGGCGTGAGCACGCCGGGAGAGGTGCGGGTAGGAGGCGGCCGCGGCATCACGCTGCAGCAGAGCGCCAAGTTAGTACATACAGGCTAGTGGAACAATAGCTGGTGCAAGTTTCTAGTGCAGTCAGGCTGCTACCGCGGAATCATGGCAACAGTAGGCCAGGTCACTACGACTGTTACATACTCGTACAGTAGGCTAGTGGATCATCCACTGGTTCTAGTTGCTGGTACTCTTGCTGCTAATGCAGCGTGAGGACGTCGGAAGAACTGCGCGTCGGCGATGGCGTCACGCTTTTAAAACTAGCTTAAAAGCTAAATAAACACGCCTGCTTTGCCAAAAAAGAGCTTTTGCTAATAAATTATATACTGTTGGAATGTGCCTTCAATTTGATTCCCGCAACGTAAAATTAGAAGTTTTCATTTGAATTGAGAATGGAGCCATACTCCCGCTATATTGAATGTTTTCAAAAAAAAAGCCTATGTTCTATGTTACTCGGGGGATGTAAGAATTGTAAGGAACGATACCCCATACATCTAAATCTGTTCAGGCATTTAAAAGTTATGGTCGAAAAGAAAAACTCATATACATACAAACATACATGAATGCTAAAAACAATACACTCCTGTTTTTGGGCAGTCGTATAATTATTTTTCAAAGAAGACGCTCTTTGAACTGGCATAAGCCTTGTTTCAAGATCAATTGCCCCTTAAAATATCCAAACTATGGACATTCATTCAGTCAAGTTCTTTATCGTATTGAGCGTATAATTAAGAGAATTGGAGTAAAAAACCAAAACAGCGATTCGAGTAAGGTTTATTTCAGCATTCCACAAGGAAGCGTACTTGGCCCCGTTCTTCTCAATTTTTGCGTTTTAAGTAATACAGTAAATTATTTGAGATATATTATAGCTTGTAGTGTGCCACAGATAAGCATATATGGCGTCGTTTTTCTCAATACCTTGCTATTAAATACACTTAACTGCCATTCTTTGCTTACAGGCTGGGTTTGACACCTTGTATAGAGCGGATGCTGAGCTTCACCGACCACCTGCGAAGACTGAGAGTGGACCGTTACGAGTACGTCGCATTGAAGGTCATCGTGCTGCTCACGTCAGGTAATTGTCAGTCAGTTCAACATTTATGATCACAATTGTTTACCCTATTTACTATAGTATAGAGTAGAATAAAGTGCCTTTTACCTCCCCATGCACAGTTTCCAAATCTTACGTTTTAGGACATTTCAGGATCCTGTGGCAGTCAAACATAGTGTTCATCCCTCAGACCGTTCTTTTGCTCATTGAAATGTACCTATGTGTGTGTCTTTTTTGGGGTACGACATTGGTCTTTCTGGTAGCTTTGCAGCGGGATTTTCATTCGGAAGTAATACATGATTTTGGTTAATCGCATCATCTCTTAACGTCAGCTGAGAATCTCCGTATGTTTTTATCAACAGACGCGCCCGAACTTCGTGAAGCGGAGAAAGTGAGAGCGTCGCAAGAGAAAGCGCTGGCAGCACTTCAAGCGTACATCGCGGCCCATTCTCCTCAAACTCCCGCCAAGTTCGGGGAACTGTTACTTCGCATTCCAGAGCTTCAGCGGACTTGTCAGGTGAGACTACATCCATCATATTATTATCTAATTTTATGTTAAGGTTCATGTGTTTTCATCACTGGCCCGCAGTTCTATGGGAAGTTGCGGATCTCCTTTTAAGGGTCAGAAATGCGCGAGTGGTGCCAACTAAGACCCATCGTGCTCAAATACTGGTCACCGTATGGCACTGAAATTGAAATAAATGATACTGAAAAATATACCTCACAACTGTACCGAGTCCGAAACATGAAAAAAAAGTGCAAAATAATAATAATAATAATATATATATATATATATATATATAGAAATATAAAAAAATAGTGCAAAGTTGCATGGTACAAGAAATCGACTTCGAATAGATTAACTACTAAAAAAAACGACTCTTCCAATTTTGATACAATTTATGTGGGACCTGGCCGGTGACCGCCTAACTCAAAGCTATAGCGATAGCGATACCAATACACTGTCCGTCCTTGTCATTTGTGTACGATATGACAAGGACGGACAGTGCATTGACGTCATAAACGATTACATTTCCTCAACCGCGGTCGCCCTGCTGGGTCTACCGAAAATATAAATAATAATTCTAAATCGGTCCGCAATTGACGGAGAAATCGGTGAACATACAGTCGAAGATAAAACGAAGTCGATTAAAAATGCCAAACACCTCACCTCTGAAAATAGCCAAATTATATACTACATTTCATGGTCATGATACTTCACCTAAATATTGCATTAACATTACGAATTTAATCTCTATTTTGTGCTATTCCGTAAGAGTGATTGACGTAACAGCCATGTTACAGCGCACGGTAATATGGACGTTATATTAATGGCAATTCGTTCGGTATATGCACTGACCCGCATCAAGCTGCTTAACTCGCAAACCTTATGGCCCATCTTGTAGTTAACATTAATCTTTCATTGCATTATAAGATAACAGATCTGCTCACGTAAACCTTATCAATAATAATCTAATCGTAATCATTTTTAATTTATCTCTCAATTATAAAATAATCAATTATAATTATGTATGCAATTTAATATTTTAATATAAATCAATAGTTTCTTTTTTGGTAGGTACTAAGTACTTAGGTGTAATCAGGTATAGTGTTTAACTTCAGCTTTTCAAGTTTAATAGTTAAATAAATCAAGAAAAAAAGAGAAAAAATACAATAATAAAAAACAATAAGTATGGGTCAATGTTAGTAATAGACCAAATCTGTGTAAACCTACTCCAAGTTTGAAAAAGAAAATTTTGTACAACGACGACAATAAATTAAACACCCGTGGTTCATATTTGCTTTGCATTCTTTCAGTATCATTTATTTTCTTCATATTTATCATATATACCATCGTTAATCGACTCGTCACCAATTGCGTTACGAAGGCTATCATATCCCATTCTTCTAAACTGCTTCTTTTTGTTACAGTTTTTCATGCAAGTCGGCAAAGAGATGCTCAACCCAGCCAACAAAAGCAAAGATGGCGATGGACCCAGCTTCAACCTGCTAATGGAACTGCTTAGAGGTGATCATTGACCTTCGTGGGCTCCAAACTTAAAGGAAAAAGGTCTTACAGATGTTCTTACAGGTCTTCCTGCTAGCGCCAGTCAAGTTTTACAATAGGAGTGCTGCGATTTTGTAATTATTATAAATGTCTATGCCCTATTCCACAGAGCAAATTCAAGTCACTAATTCCACTCTTTAAATTTCAATCATTTTTTAATTTTTCATCCCTCAAGTGCTCTTTAAACTCTCTCTTTTTATCACGTATTTTTTCTTTATGGTCTAAGAATGTTCGTGAAACAGGAATACTCCTTAATTTCCAAATTTGCAATGCAAAGTGACGAGTGTATGTTTAGAGGTAAGATTTTATCGATAACCACACAAATATAAGATATTTGTGTGGTTATCGATAAAATCTGAATTCTTTAATTAATATGGGTTGTACTCAAAACGATAGATTTCTCACCAAAATCATTGACACCGACATATCGACCCCAAGGACTGAAATTGAGCGTGATATTGTAAACGGTCTCTCGCCAGAACTCGCATCGTCTCGAACTCTGCGAGCTTCTAGCTCAGCGTTTTGGAATTGAACCCGGGGGCAGAGCAGAGTCGGACCATGTGGGAGTCGGGATGAAATTGTGATAAAAAAATAAATAGAATTATTTTGGTGACAGATCTAACGTTTCGAGAACGAAGTTTTAGAAGACACGATTTGATTATAAACTGATTGAAATGATTTGAATGAATGATTTGAAAAAACTTTGGTTACAAGAAATATTTATGCCTTTTTAAAGTTGCAGAATAGCTTCGTGGAATAGGAGCCTGCAGTTTATCAGTGTCTCCATAATATGAGAGCTTTCAATAGTCAAACGTATTAATTCTGGTTTTAATCTAACTTGATCATGATCGTAGCAGTGTAAAACTGCTATCAGACGTTTGCCAACCAGAGCGTAACCAATAAAAAGATTAAAATTTAATTAACCTCGAAAGGTTTACTAAAGACATGAACTGTCGTATGACATTGCTCAATGTGTGTTTGATGATTGAATGAATTTATTCTATTGCCTAATTTCTTCGAGCTTTCAACGTCTGCTCGATGCCTAACTTACATGAAGTATGTACTTAAGTAGTCGATTGTAGAATCGAACCCCTGTGCAGTAGTCTTCCGTTCCTATTTGCTTTCAACAAATCACTTTCGAACAAGTGTGGGAGTTTTCAAAGAAACTAGTGCGTTTACGAACCGGAAATCTGTTAATTTGTATAATTTTTTGTATTCATTATATAGATAAACTGTTTGACTACCGTAAATTATTTAAATCTCACCAAAAAAACTTTTAATAGACCTTTTTATTTCAGCTGCCCGCGATCACGCACGCGCATTCTTAATAAGCATTATCTATCGATTTTTATTAATAATTTTGTGTAATTTTAATAATTTAAGTTAGTAGTTCAATATTTTATTCATAATTATTACAAAAAAAATATTGCAAATCAGTCAAACTCATCAAACAGATTTCCATTTCGTAAATTAGAATACTAGTATCTATGAAAAACACGTACACTCTCCGAAACAATTTAATTCAACATGGCGTACGTGCGGCTCACGCATGTGCAATGCGACTGATGAAAAGATATTTTATTTAGATCAAGAGCTGACCGACTCAACCACTTCGCCTGGAGGCTCATTTCGCATATATTTCCTTTATGGCGACAAAAGTTAACAAAACCTAACAAAAGTTTAACTGAATTCAGATACGAGTATCATTATCAGCCTGCCCAATGCTGGCCACAGGTGGACAAACTGAGATTGGGCCGCGCTGGGCCATCACGTGTCAGTGAATATAAAAATGGTATATCGTGTAAAATCACCATTTCAACATAAACTTATGAAATATCTAAATAGTTAAATCATTTCCTGTCTAAGCGGGTGTTAGCTACAGCCACACAGTATGTAGTCTATAAAATCTAAATCATTAATTGTTTTGGCCTTAGGAACTATAAGACTGCTTTTAATAATACAATCTATGCGTAACTGACAATTTATTTCCTTGTATTTGTGCCAATTTAGACGATGATTGCATTTATAATATTTTTTGTAGCTCTCGAAATGTGGAACGCAAACGACTCCCAAAGATAATTACACTAATTTATAAAGGCGAAAGTTTGTATGCATGTGTGTATAAATTTGTTTGTTACTCCTTCACGTTTAAACGGCTGAACGGATTTGGATGAAATTTGGTATGTAGATACTTTGTCACAGGGTAATTTTCATTATCATCAAGACTAAGTGTCAAATTGACAGGTATCAAGTGACAGGTGTTAAAGTGACATATGGTGTCAAAGTGACAGGTGTCAAAGTGACATATGGTGTCAAAGTGACAGGTGTCAAAGTGACAGGTGTCAAAGTGACAGGTGTCAAAGTGACAGGTGTCAAAGTGACAGGTGTCAAAGTGACAGGTGTCAAAGTGACAGGTGTCAAAGTGACAGGTGGCAAAGTGACAGGTGGCAAAGTGACAGGTGGCAAAGTGACAGGTGTCAAAGTGACAGGTGTCAACGTGCATAACTGCGGGACGCAGCGCAGTACATATATCCTGACGACCATCTACGAATATCTATACTTGCCAGAAATGACAAATGCATCACACCAATAGGATCGACATTGATTTCGTCGTTCGCGACAGTGACAGCTGTCAATTATTCGTCATGATTACATAATTTGAGCCTATTAGCACAGTACATATAGTCCTTAGGCTATATAATGTACTTTGGGGTGCGATTTTTGAATATCACCGAGTGATTAAATATCAGCGAAACGATAAAAAGTCACCGATTTCCCAAAAGTCGTTTTTTGAATTTCAATTGGTGATAAAAAATATCATACGTATGATTTCATTTACGAGTGCCACTCGTTTTGAAATCACCCGGTGATATTTTTGACATTTCGTTCATAGTTTCATAAATTAACCTTACTTTTCGGGTGTTGTTTTTCCTAAAATACGAACAACGAATGAACGAGATAATACAGGCATGATATTCAAAAATACCACTTTTGCGAAAAGCTGATTTCGAAATCACCGGTGATCTTTTTATGGTGATTTTATGGTCTTACCGGTGACACTCAAAAATCGCACCCCAGGACCTAAAGTATATATGTACCAAATTTCATCAAACTCCGTTCAGCCGTTTCAGAGTGAAGAAAAACAAACATAAACACTCAATCACAACACAAACTTTCACATTATAAGTAAATGTGATTTTTACACAATTTTTAACTTTCTTTTTTTTTTGTCGGTATCCCATTTGTTGTTTACGACTTATCTTAGTAACTGTTGTAACCTATATGTGTAATATTTGTACATGATGTGGTTTGGTTCCACACTTTGTAAACTTCGTATGTACTCAATACAGTATCTCTATTAGGTATTCAGTATTTTACTAATAAGCAACATTCTGATATTGCGGCCTTAATCTTATCTATAATATTATGCCAAGGCCTCGACAATGTCAAATATATCTTATATTTGTAAGCTTTTTGACCTTACACAGTTTAATATTTATTTGCAATTTTATAAAGTATTGTTTTAACAAATAAATGCTGGACCACACGACACAAATATGCTCCAAATCCAGCAGTTACGTTTTAGAACAATGTTTGCGAGTAATGGTCCGAAATATTTACTTATATTTTCAAATCTCGAAAATTGGCGCAACATTCATACATAACATATGTAACATTAGCATACACAAACGCAAATAATTAATGTAGGTCGTGTGGACCGATCTATATTCTACATGCTTGACATGTAACATTTTTTTAAATATTCTATTACTTTATAGTATAATGTACATTGCCACGCATGCTTTTATACATATACTTACTATTTATTACTAACATAAGGCCGAGGGAACAACTAATGATTAGATAAGTCGTTCTATAATCTAAATAAAATTTAGATTGTGTAAAACATATAATTACATGTACCTAGGTACAGTTTTGATAGCATCTTTTAAATATTATATATTTTAGCGTATAGTAACGTAAAAATAAATATGGTTTTAGATGATTTTTCTACGACTGTGTCGTACTTATTTTAAAATGTAATAAGTACCCTTTAGAACAACAAAAATATCATAGTTCAATTAACTTGACTTTTTAAATCAATAGTCAGTCAAATAAACTACGCAAGTCGAGTTTCAACATCTACGAATATGTTCTAAATGACAGTTAAGGCGGCAACAAAGCTTTAAAGTTAAACCATGGCCGCGATACACAGATAAATCCGAACACACTATCTATCCCCTCACTATCTATCTCTATTGCTCGCGCATAAATGTGTATTGACGTCTCGCTCGCACGCGCTCGCACAAATTGACGGATTTATCACTGAATCGCGGCCGTGCCTTAGTAAATGTATAGTAGTCGCAGCCAATGTTTGTGAAGTTAGGCTCAGTGAACGATTGCGCAGGTACTGCTGTGGAGATAAAACTGCATAAAATAAGAGCGAGACTCTGCTGTCTGCGCAGCGACTTGCAGACAACCATCCGAGACACATACTTCCGCTGCGACTACTGTATCAGATTGTAATTTTGTAGGCATGCCAAGACTCTTTAGATGATGTGTGTAAGAAAAAGAACTGTACTGAACTCTGTAGTACCTAAAGGTTAAATTAGTAATAATATTAAAAATGTATTTTTATAAAATAAACATTTAAATAATGTAAATTGAATAGTCCTATTTTTCTACGGACACTGTAACCATTGCCATTTTGATTAAGTTAGGTACTTAAATAATGTAGTTGATGTTCTTAATTTGTGCAGCTTAGAGTGACAATCTGAAGGTGAAACCTTTCAGCCTGTATTTTATTAAATGGATACAATATGTATTCTAGATCTTATTTTTTTAATAATATTGTCACATATTAGTTTTAAAAATATATAAAAAAACTGGCGGAAATAGACCCAAAGTATATTTGCATAGTTCGAAGGTCTAACTTTAGTGACTGTCAGTTGTAAAATTAATATTCTCATAACAAATAGTTTGTGTGTAATTCTTTTAAGAAATTTATTTTATCCTTTTTTGTTATTCTTTTGCCAGATTTCACCAACGCTCTCTAAAACTAAAAATTATTAACTCTGATATATTCATTATTTTGAAATATTTCAGATACAATAATTTTATGCAAACAAGGACTAATTCTATGCTAAAGTTAAGTATAGAGTTTAGAATTTCTTAAATGTTAGGGGACGTTGGGGTAATCGTGCTTTATTGTTTTGTTTTTATTTTTGATTGGTGCAATAATACATAGCATAAATATTTTGAATGTTTGGTTAGATTATTTAGAAATGATGTGAATCTATTTTTATGCTTAGTATTTGCCCATTATTATTATATTCTGTGCTGATCATAATGACAGCCTAAAGAACCAGTCAGACACTGCCTATAATTATAACAGAATGCAAAATATTGCTCTAAGCAAGTTATGTTGCAATATTTATTAAAAATATTCTCAATTAAGTAAATATTAGATTTAAGTAGACATTATTATTTAGTAGTTACGTAGGTATTTTTATTAAATGTACGCCTACATAGTTGTATTGCGTAATGTTGCCTTAAATTCGACTAGGATTCGGTTTGAGATATGCACATGATTAAATTTCTTAACGTTTTGTTACTCCAAAAGGTATTAAACATCATACTTAGTATATTATGTCCCGGAAAAGTCACTTATTATACAGAGAAGAGACTCAATTACATAATATGAAATACATTATGTTTATTTTCTACTAAGTACTTCTTAAGATATACAATACAAATTCTTAATAGTTGATATAAAGTTCAAATTTTGTTTTAAGCATACATACCAAAATGTATCATAATACTGAACTGAACATGTATTTTTATTTAATTCTTGGTTCATATTACCTATACTCACCCAACACGAACACAACAAGTACTTATTCATAGTATTTTGTGTCCAAACCAAGCAACATACAATATTAACTTTGAATCATTAAAAGGGCACAAGTACTTCAGATTTATAGCGATAAGGTTACAGACAAGCTAGACACTATTGTTAATAGTTAATAGTAAAAATGTTTTTAAAACAATGTGCCACACTATAATTTTAAATTGAGATTTTTATGTGATTTCGCATTCAGAGAAAATTGCCAATATTATGATTTAAAACTTTTTGTACCGTGGCATCTGTAGTGTGTAAAACTCTTTACTGAACTGATAAGTATAAGATATTAGTGTTTAATTTTATATTTTTATATTCAGTAAAGTATAGTGTAAGTATGGGTATGTTTGTATAAGATGAGGTAGCGACTGGGGTCCGAATAATTTTTATATTAAAAATTACAAGGAGCGAGAATGGTATGGCGTCCATGTATTCTTTAGTTATGTTATTATTTTATTACTTGTAAGTATTATAGTAATATTGTATTCTTATTATTTCGTACACTTATGAAAAGTTTTTTTATATATTGAGCAAAAAATAAATTCAATTTTGATTTTATGAAATGTATTTTATTACATATGTATCTGTAGTTAAAACCGAACGAATATAGATACAAATTGAAAACTCAGCCCTTTCGTATGTGTCTTGCTCTTATTGTCTATTACATATCATCTCGTATCAATATAGTGATGAAAGAGACTCAGCCTTTTAAGGCCTTTAAAAGAGACTCGACTATTTTTAGCGACTCACGACTAGACTAAGTCTTTTAACCATCAAGTCTTGAGTCATAAGACTAAAACTGAAGACTACTTTGAGTCGAAGTCTTTTAACCTCATGCCTATAAAACTGAGTCATTCCTCATCATCATCATTTCAGCCTTTAGCAGTCCACTGCTGAACATAGGCCTCCTCCAAAGAGCGCCACGACTAACGGTTTTGTGCCGCCTCCATCCACCGACTCCCTGCGATGGCTACACTACAATGTCGTCCGTCCATCGTGTGGGGGGTCCCCCTACACTACGCTTGCTTGTTCGTGGTCGCCATTCTAGAACCTTTATTCCCTAGCGGTTATCGGATCTGCGATCTATATGGCCTGCCCATTGCCACTTCAAATTTCAAATTCTGAGAGCTATGTCGAGAACCATGGTTCTTCTACTGATTTCCTCGTTACGGATCTTATCATGTAGTGAAACTCCAAGCATAGCTCCATTGTACGCTGCGTGACTTTGAGCTTATGTATGAGACCAATAGTTAGCAACCACGTCTCAGTGTCATCACTGGCAACACGCACTGATTATAAACTTATGTCTTGAGGCACTGCGGTATCTGTGACGAGAAGATGTGGCGTGATTTCCCGAACGCTGCCCATCCGAGTTAGATTCGTCGGTTGACCTTTTGTCGAAGTTAGATCTACCCAGTTGGATCGTCTGATCCAAGTAGACATAGTGATCAACAGCTTCGATTATATCGTTCCCAACATAGGAACGAAACCAAACGGTCGCGGGTTCGAATCCTGCAAGGTGCAATCGTTTGTGTGATGAGCAGAAATGTTTGTTTCTGAGTCATGGATGTGATATTCGTATTTATGTATGTTTATCCGTTACCTAGTGCCCATATTACAGGGTATCCTAGTTTGGGGCTAGGTAATTGGTGTGGAATTGTCCCAAATATATTGATTTATTTATTTGCTTTATTTATTATAGACCGGCATGGGTGCGACATGGGCATTTGACATGATGTTCGTCTTACCCATGTTCATTTTAAGACTCACCTGTTGGGAAACAATATTTAGGTCACTGAGCATTGTGCTTAGGTCTTCCAGGGATTCTGCCATGATGACTATATCATCAGCAAATCGAAAGTGAGTGATGCATTCGCCATTGATGTTAATAGGTACCATATCCGTTCCAGTTCAGAAGCTTGAATATATCTTACAGTGCAGAGGTGAAAAGTTTCGGAGAAATAACGTCTGCCTGTCTCACCCCTTTTAGCAGCTGGATAGAATTCGTGATACGATCCTGAAGACGGACAGTCATGGTGGCCTCTGTACTTACACTTCAACACTTCGATGTATCGCTAGTCAATCTGGCACCGCTGTAATGACTGTAGCACTACCCAGGTTTCGACTGATAAAAGGCTTTCTCGTAGTCCACAAACGCTAGACATAGTGGCCGATTATACTCTTCGGTCTTATGTATAATCTGCCGGAGCGTATGGATGTGGTCTACGGTGCTAAAGCCTTTCGGGAATCCAGCTTGTTCGGGAGGCTGAAAGTCGTCAAACCTACGAGCGGAAAACACCTTGTAGACGTGGCTCAGCAGCGAAATGGGCCTATAATTCTTCAAGAGGGTTTTATCTCCTCTTTTAAAGAACAAAACCATTACGCTCCTGTGCCACGCCTCTGGCGTAGTACCCTTGAGGATGACGGAGTTAAACAGTTTTTGAAGGACTTAAAGTACGGTGTTCCACCCGTTTTCAGTAGCTCTGTCGTTCTTCCGTCCTCCCCTGGTGCCTTGTTGCTCTTAAGCTATTTGAGAGCCATTCTGATCTCGTATAGGCTGACGTCCGGGATATCTTCGGTATAATGTGGGGTCAAACGGGCTCTTGCATCGCTAGTCGTGCTAGGACTAAGCGATGAGGTGTATAATTGTCCATAGAACTTCTCGAGCTCACTCAAAATCTCTGGCTTCAACGAAACGATGCTGCCACTGTCGGTTTTCAGCTTCGTCAACAAGCTTTGCCCAATAGACAGATCTCTTGCGAACACTTTGGAGCCCTTGTTCCGCTCTATTGCGTTCTTAATACAAGTAATAAGAACGCAAACCGTGTCGCATCGACTTGGAGATCTGTTTATTAAGCAAGCTGTAACTCGACATATCCACTGAAGACTGCAGCTTAATTTCGCCTCGTTCTGCCATAAGTTTGAGTGTATGCTCAGAGAGTTTCTGTGTTCTACTTTTGCGGTGGGTCTTAAAGAACTCCGAACTGACTGCTTGAACAATTTCCACCAGCCCGTTATTTAGTTCGTCCACTGTATCGCATTCGGTAAGGATTTGGAAGCGATTTTGGAGCTCCAAATGAAAGCTCTCGGGGTTTTGGATTTGTGCAGGACTTGGGCGAAGAGTAGATCTCATCAAACGAGACCTCTCCAGCTTCACGTTGATATTCAATGAGCCTCTTACCATGCGGTGATCACTGCCGGTCTTAACCCTGTTGATTACAGAGACATCATTGAACATATGCCGATAGTTCGTCAAAATGAAATCTATCTCGTGCTTATGACCGCCGGGGTGCAGCCACGTCCATTTCCAGGAGGGGCGCTTCTTAAAAAAGGAGTTAATCATAAAGAGTCCCTCCTTCTCCATGAAGTCGGCCAATCGCTGACCCATTTGTTTCCGCTGTCCAAACCCAAATTGCCTCACTCTCAGTTCATCGCCATCATTAGAAATGTCGTCATACATAGCCTCCACTTCATCGTCCGGGCGTTTTGAGTTTGGGGCGTACACCTGTATGACCTTCAACGAATACTGTTCGGTAAATCTAAATATAAGGTATGCCACCCTGCTTGAAACGCTTTCGATCTTCACAACGTTGTTGACTTGTGGATGAGAAACCCGATACCGTGTTGGGACTGCTGGTCGCCCTCCCGGTAATAAAGTAATTGCCGGAATTGAGGGTCATCGTATCCTCTCCCTCTTCGGATTTCTGATAACCCTATAATATCCCAGCCAACTTACTTACTACTTCTTCCAGCTCTATCAACTTCTCATCGGTCCTCAAGGTGCATGCGTTGACCAGACAGTGCGTGGTCCAGAGATCATGGGTGTTGGTAACTGGGTCTCTGCCGGGGATTCTTAGCACCCCCTGCTCCGCCGTTACCGTGGCTGCTACCAGTGCCAGGTTGCCGCCGGGAATGGGGGGCCGTCTTTTCGGTGTGTCTATCAAGTTGGGGGGGTTTGCCATAGTCACCACGCTTGGCATGCGGATTGGTGACCGCAGTGTAACAAATACTCGTACGTACTCGGAGGACGCTGCTGCCCATCTTCCGGTGTGTATTCCCTTAGTCGCTTCTTACGACATCCATGGAAGGTTTGGGAGGGTCCTTATTCTAAGCCGAGCTCTACGGCACAGAGACTCGCTCGCTGCTTATCGCCTCGGAATTACGAATTGTGAGGCGTGAGCGTACATCGCCCGGAAAACTAAATGATTTACATTTATACCAGGTGAAACCGTAGTCAAACGCTAGCCTGTAAACTATTTAAAAAATACGGAATTTAAAATAATTGTATTAAATTAATCAGTTAGAATAGTTATACTGCCTTTGTCTGGTGTCACTTTCTAGTGGTAATGTTTTGGAGTCAGGGGTATTTTCATTAGTCGTAATTATTTCTACATATAAGACGTTTATTTTGCAATTAATGACATAATGGAGTATATGATTCTCACCGCGCCCGCGCTTCGTAACCCAATATGCACCGCGCGCTCTCATTGGTCAAGCCTTCATTATTTCGTGATAGGTATATACTAACTTTTCGGCCTAGTAATACATGTCTGGATAGCTACCACGGGAAATAGATCGACTTTGGATTATTAGTACCGGAGTTCAAATCCCAACTCTGTAGTGTTTACAATTTGCACATTATAAATAAAATGCGACGGCTTATAATTTGAATATGGCCGAGCTAAGGCGGAATCAGCCGACGAGCCACGGAAATTTATTACTGCCCTCCCTGAAAGTCTTCAACAGAAAAGACCTACTTTGCTTCCACTTTTCGACGAACCAATCAGTGTTTTTCGAATAGATGGGATGAAAAAAACTTTCAGCCATCAAACAGATTTTTATCGATTGCTCGGCTTTTTCTTATCGGATTGAGATACCAAGCACCCCCAGTTTTAAGTCAAACCTTCTGTCCTACATTGAAAACCGCATCGCAATCGGTCCACTAGTTTTTATGTCATGCGCGACATACAGACAAACAAACAGATGAACAGACAAACAGACAGACACGATTTAAAAAATGTTTTATTCTTTTTCAGTAGCCGTAGCCGTCAGTAATACTTTTATCAATTGCTCGGCTTCTTTCTCACCGGTTTGAGATTCCAATTCACCAGTTTTTAAATCAAACCCTAAGCTATCTAACAATGAAAGCCGGATTGCAATCGGTCCAGTAGTTTTTACGTGATGCGTGAACGAACAAACATACAGATAAACAGACAGAACAAACGATTAAAAAATTTGATAAATTCTTGTTAAATACCTTTTTTAAGCACCCAAGAGCTTTTTTTTATCTTCTTGCCTTTTTCATACCTATTGCTTTATTATAAGTATAGATATATGACTGTGCCAATTTGCATAAAAAAACCGTCCAGTAGTTTCAGCGTGATACGTGTTCTTTTTAATAACTTTCAACCCCTATCTAGCGGAAACCCTTTAATTTTTTGGGATGAATAGTATCCAATGTCCTACCTCGTACTCGTAGTATGAACTCAAATCATACCAAGTTTCATTTGAATTCATTCAGTAGTATCGGTGCAATGCGCGGTCAAGATACGGTCGAACAGACGGACAAAAATAAAAAGTAAAACAGTTTTGCCTTGAGATCGAATATAGAGAACATTGGCAGTCGCCTATTGGTATTGTTACACTTTAGAAAGACGGAGATTGGTTTAGAGGACTCTTTTTAGTAGAAAAAAAAACACGCTTGCGTTTTAGTAGCATTAAACTTAATCAGGTTAGCATCACCCCAATCGGACACGGCTTCTAAGGCTAAATTTAAACGGTCTACCATAGCCTCTCTCTGAAACTGGACAGCGTCACAGATGGCTTGAGCATTGGAAGTGTATCTCTCAACTACAGTACTGTCCCTGGGCTAGTGGAACAAACACAAAGCCCTGGACCGCCTCGCGACAGTACTGTCATCAGCATACCCAAAGGTACCGGGCTTCAGAAGGTGTGCAGTAAAAACAGTGTAGCCGAGAGAACCGATCCCTGAGGTACACCGGCTTTGATAGCCATTTGATCAGACGAGCAGACCTCTAGGACTACTCTAATAGATCGTTCCCTCAAGAAATCAACTATCCAATTGCATAAGCCAACAGGTAAACCATATGAGGGAAGCTTGTAAGGCCATCGTGCCAGACCCGATCAAATGCCTTCGACATGTCAAGGGAGACGGCAAGCGCCTCACCATGCATCTCTATGGCTTCGCTCAGTACGTGAGTTTCATACGCGAGAAGATCCCCAGTAGACCAGTTTCGGCGAAATCCGTATTGCCGATCACTGAGAAGATCATTGTCCGCAAGGTATGCCAAGAGCCTAATGTTTATGACACGCTCCATACACTTACAGAGTAAGGAGGTTATCGAGATGGGACGATAATTGGCCAGATCAGCACGACTACCCTTTTTGGTACTGGTTGTACATTGGCAAGCTTCCAGCTCTTCGGAATTTTACCTGAGTGGAGAGAGAGGCGGTACAAAAGCGTTAAGATAGGAGATAATTCAGGCGCATAGTTTTTCAACACAATCGCTGGAATGCCATCAGGACCACTGGCCTTGTTCACATCTAGAGCTCGAAGCGTTCTGAGAACCTCCTTCTGGCGAATGCGAATTTCGGGCATAAAAACCCCGCAATGAGGAAGGCAGGAAGGTGTCTTGCCAGAAGCATCTAGATGCGAGGCTTCTGCAAAAAGAGAAGCAAATAAATTCGCTTTATCTCCAGCAGTGTGAGCTAGTGATCCATCAGGTTTCAGCAATGGTGGCAGTGAGGGGCGGCAGAAGTTTACTTCGACTGACTTGGCCAGGGACCAAAAAGCTTTGCTACCCGCGGGGTATGAAGCCAGTTTGGCCCCAATTCGACTTACGTGATCAAAATGGGCCTTCCTAAGTATCTTCTTGCAGGTCTTAGCGGCAACGTTAAATTTTCCCTTCTTAGCCCGAATATCAGAAGACTTGCGCTTTCAAGCATCAGCCCAGTCTAGATATGCTGCACGCTTTAGAGCCACAGCATGACCACAGCTGGATCCAAACCAAGGCTGAGCTTTGCTGGAAAGAGTCTTGTCACTGAATGGAATGAAATATTCCATTGCCTGACATATTACCTCTGTAATAGCAGAGGCGCAACTCGACGGGTCCTGGGAGGTGTAACATGTTTGCCGCCAAGGGTACGATGCAAGGAATTGCCGCATCTCGTCCCAATCTGCTGAGTTTTATCTCCACACGCACCTATTACCCTTAAGGCTAGGATCAGGTGGGGAATACACTGAGACGGACTTTACCAGGCAGTGATCAGAGCTACCAAGAGGTGGGGATACTGATACGGAGTATCGGTCTGGTTCAGTCGTCATCAACAGGTCGAGACAGTTGGCAGTGTCACCGTCACGGTCAAGTACAAGTGTCGGCTCCTGCACCAGCTGAGAGAGATCTAACGCCAGGGCAAGCTTCCGCGTCTCTCTACCAGCGTGGTTGGTTTTTTGGTATGGGCCACTCTTTGTAGTGGGCGTTAAAAAAGCTTCCGCCTCACCTAGATAGTCTACCAATAAAGTCGTCCCCCGATCTCAACTGAATAAATTCACATATATTTACTTTTTTTTTATATATATATTTTTTCATGTTAATGTATTTTTTTTTACTTTTACAAACTGGCGCTCAGGTACAGTGGCGTTCAATGTAAATTTGTTGGTTTTTTCTGCATCATACGAGTTATAGGGATTTAATGTCATAGGTAATAGGCACAACGCTTAAAAATAAATACAGGCAAACAGGTGTGTACATGAAAGTACCCCAAAAAATACATGCACACATTACACAAAATGTAACTAATTACACAAAACACATACACACATTTTTCCTTTTATTCATTGTATTTTAGGGTTCCCCCAAACTACCCCATGGTCACGTGTAATATTACTGTGTGTGAAACTAAACTGTAATATCACTTTGTGTGTTGAACCCATAATACTGTTGTGTTATTTTGAAAACTGTGTATTATTTGACTGCTTTAGGATAAATATTATGTGTATTTAATGGTAAATCATGTGTAATTGATTGTATTTTTTTTCATACATTGAATTATGTATTGGTGTGATATTTAAAAAAGTATAGATCTGTTAGTAGAGTGACTTTTACTTTGTAGGTAGGTACGTACCATTTTATTGCAAGTGCGTCACAACACAACAGATATTTTTTTATATATTGTTGGACATATCGGTTCCAAAACATTATAAAACAATTTAGTTACACAAAACACATACACACATTTTTCCTTTTATTCATTGTATTTTAGGGTTCGCTCAAAATATTTGTGAGGTTTGTTTCCCTAAGGTAATCATCATAAGGTCCAGAGATCAAATTTTGGTGTATTTTTTTAGCTTAAATATTTTTCTAAATACAAAGGCCGGACGCACCGAGAAAAAAAACAGCAAAAAGATGTTTTTGTGATCTTTATTTCGGTATAACTCGCCATTTAGACATTGACTTATATGTACTGTAGACACATAATGTAGACAGGGTAGCGTATTGATTACGGTGTTTTGTAGATCTCGTTGAGAACATTTGATAGAATATGAAAAATATTACCAATAAAAAGAGGGGGCGGAAATAAATTGAAAAATCACAAAAGCTGCGGCAGCGCCCGGAAAGTCCGTGTTAAAATCTAGATTAGACACATTGCTGGAAAAGAGAAGTTCTGGAGCTCACACCGGTACCCTTAATTCCAGCGCAGAGTGAACGAGAGGGTTATTTAGAGGCATAGTTCTGACACTTATCGGCGATTTCAGGCAATTGCCTCCTGTAAATATCTATATCTGTACATATAACTAGCTGCATCCGCAGCTTCGCACGCGTGGTCATTTCTCTAGGTTAAAATAACTCTATGTGTTATTCCAAGACCTAAAATACGGATACCAACATTTGATCAAAATTCCTTAAGGCCAGGCTCCAAGGTTATATTTTCCCACGCCTCACTCCACTGCCACCTACCCTATACTCTGCCACCCGCTACCCGCAATAAGCACTGAAGTGCCTGCGTAACAAGGCTGAATATCGCGAGCGCTGTTTGAACACACAATTTAGCTCGGAACCACAGAATAAATAATAGTACAAGTCGGAACTAAATGACGTATGTCCCAAAAGTTATTTGTTTTATTGGCAGACTAATAATTTAGTTAGGTAAATTTTGTCTTAGCCCTACATAATAAACTATATTTTCTTGCTGTGAGATTTATTTTAGAGATAAAACTTAACCCGATGAGTAGAAAAATGTAAACATTACCGAAAATAATGTAATTTTTGATAAGAAAATGTAATTATGAAAAAAGAAAATTATGCTAATCATGTTTTTGTCTTAGTCTTAGAGAGATAAAGATCTCAAAAACATATATGTTAAGTTTCACATTTATCAGGTTTGTGGTTGACCCAGCATATTTATGCAAAAAACCCTTAAAAAGCAGAGCCTGTTCTTAACCTGTCAAAAAGATTTTTATCGGTTGCTCTGCTTTTACTCATCTAATTGAGATACGGGTACCAAGTACTCCAGTTACTGAATGTCAGGAGTCCCGACTTAAGGTTTGTCAAAGGGATATGGAAAGCAGCATTCTACGTTCCATGACAGGTATTGCAGATACACGAGAAAAACTGCAAGGCTCAAGTGGGATTGGTTGGGTCACGTGAGCAGGATACATCCCTAAAGATGGGCAAAGATCGCCACACATTGGGAACCCAGTGACCGACGAAAGCGTCGAGGCCATCCACGGAAGCAGGGTGGCGCGACGTTCTCGATACTTTCGAAGACAACTGGATTGAACTTTCAGAAGATAGAGATAAATGGAAGGAATTGGGGGTGACCTTTGCCCAGCAGTGGGACACCACAAATAATATAAAGTGTTTTTTTTACATAAGCCTCACAAATGGTCTTACGGTAATCCTTACTCAGAAAATTACTATATAAAACACTACTTCGACTTTGAGTTCATGCCATCGATCATTATTATGCATATGGCTTTTATCTTAATTAATTACATTTATCATATCGCTGTTTGTTTAAGGAAACGTTTATAAATAGGTTGGTGGTGATGCGGAACAATAGATTTTTGCGAAGATGTTGAGGGTATTGGTCGTTCTGTGCCTGGTCGGCGCCTCGCTCGCTGGACCCCCCGTCTCCAGGACCAGGAGTGAGATCGAGAAGTTCAGGGAGTTTTTGGAAAGCACCAGGACTGGTAATTACCCTTTGGATTAACTGATATTAGAATAACGGCATTGGATAATCCTTGCGTTGATTGGGGTTTTTCATTCACTAGTGATTTTATTTTCATGGGGCTCAAGTTTAATGGTTTTTGTTTTGGTAGGATCAAAACAGATTGGGATAAAACTAGACAGTACCTACTTTAAGGTCCATTACAGATGCAGACTCCGGAGTCCGATCGTATGCATACCGCGTCATCATGTTCGCTCATAAGATTCCGCCGTGTCTGAACGTGTGTTTGCACTAATCACGAACAAAGCGATGCCTAACTAAGGAACTCCTAATCTAAGCAATGTCTTAAGCGTAATCTTCTGTTTCACTAATCCTTTTTTAACAGTGACTCCTGAACTAGGCGCGTACACTCACTAATTTACATGAGTGTGTGTGGAGCTGTGGACTGAGCGACCACATAGAAAATTATTCTCAGTATTGATTACTTATTTTTCAGTTGCCCTTGGCAACTCCTAAATATTTAGGCATCTGATTTAGGCAACGACACTAAGAAATGTCTAGATTTAGGCGATTCCTAGGGTTAGTGAAAACGGGCATAAGCTTCCTAACGATCAGTTTATAGTTCAGTCACGTAGTATTTGTATACTCTCTGGTTCAGTCGGGTAGGGCGCGCCGTACTGATTCCACCGATTTCAAATTGTATTTCTTCATTTATAAACTGTTGTCCGAACGTTTAGTCTGCGTTGAGGCTTTATATTGAATAGTCAAACAAACTTGCATGCAATTATGTAAAGTTCGACTATAATTAAGTGAAAATGTCCAGCTGGGCCACTACTACCATCAGCTATTAGCTAGCATTCGATGTTGGGGCTACAGCTATGACTATATACCAAGAAGGCTTTTATTTTGCAAAAGCGTGCCGTTCGAACCATTGTACGGACACCACCATGGGAATCTTGCAGAGACCACTTCAAACGGCTAAACATCCTAACGGTTCCTAGTCTGTACAAATCCTCCTCACAGATGTACTGTTTAGGAACAAATATGAGACAGCAGAACAGAAAGCTATTAGACTGGGAACTAGAAGGAAGATATGATTGCTGATCTCTCACCAAAACTTAATATAGCAAAGCATTGCTCGAGGCACCAGGCGGTCAGGTTATTTAATTGTTTGCCGGTGAAAATGAAGGCAATTGACAGTTTCAACATTTTCCAACAAAAATTAAGAAATTTTTGCTGGAAGGTGCTTCTACTCTGTCAATGACTTTATGTTTAATACAAATAAATGATTATTTTAGACATATTAATGTATATTTCTATTATTGTAACACGTGGAATTGATATAAATTGGGCATATTTTTATTTTGTTAATTTACCAATATCATATGAAGGTTTTTTTATTTGATGTGATGTATTTTTAATTAATTTGAATTATGTTGTTTAGTTTACCACATTTTTTTTTTTTATTTATTGTAAATGTAATGTTTGTTTTTTTTTTAATATTTCAAACACAATGTAAATTGTTAAATAAAATGATTATGATTATGATTATTACGCTAAGTACCATCGACGTCCCTCTAGTTCCATCAATTATACAACTGGTACTTGATTATACTACCTACTATACCATCATTAGCATTAAATTGTGCAACTAGTTATAACTATTATTTCTCCTGTGCCCACTAGTACCATTAAGATAGAGTATAATATTACTGACACTGCTAGTCAATGGAGGTACAAGTGGTACTCGGAAGATAAACCTTCCCTTTACTTATAAAACCCAACTTGTAGTTCATGTATGCTGTATGAGGGTTATGTTTCCATACCTATTATTATTAAGTAGTAATGCTCTCTTTTAGCTCTCTCTTAGTTATTTGCAATGTGAGATGATACGTTGAGCCACAAAGAATTCCAAAGAATAGGCGCTTGTACCTAAATAATCCAAGGCTGCAACTGAAGACTGTGATCCTCTTGGAGTCCTCTTGGAGCTCTATCTGGTTGTATCCTCACTTAACATCAATAATAGAGAAGAACTTACAGCCAATTAGATCAGTCAGAAGCTCTTCAAACGTGAGCAATGATTCATTTTCCCTTTGCTTGTCTCATGTTCACTACCAATCTATGCTGTCTATCTTCCTTTTTCTGTACTATTTGAGACAAGGGGTAGGTCTGGTAACAGGTTCTATAATGTAATTGTCCACTAACTGCTTTATAAGTGTCTGTTCAATGTCACGAATGTTAAAAGGTTGTCTTCCTACAGGTTGTGATCTAATTTAAAATAGGGCATTTAAAAAAAATAACTGTTATTAAGAAAATGGGTAATTTACACAAAAACTTTTTTGATGCCAGTCGATCCTGTTTCTTTTATACGGATCAAAATTCTCAATCGGACCAGCTGAGGTTAGATAACAATACTAGGAAAAAATACAGTTTAATTTAATTTAATTTACAGTTACAGTTTTTGTCTAATTTTACGTACTGCATAAGCTGCAGAGCTCAATCTAATAGCTATCAACGATAAATGAGGACCACACTGTAATTTTGAGTCTACAGTAATACCCAAAAATGTGGTTCATTTAGTGATGCCAGTCGATCCTGTGTTTGGTTCAAATGTAGTTATTGAGTGCACTAGGTCTACGGGCTCATCATTTATTAAAATACCTACTTGAATTCGTAAGAACCCCTCTGACATTGGATAGTGAGAATTTGATACATTTAGGTTTCTTAGGATTTAAAATTAAATTATTAGTTGTAAACCAATTAAGAGAGGAGGTTTATGCCCAACAGTGGGATGACAAAAGCTGAAAAGAAGAAGAAGAGACCAATAAAGAACGCCAACTACTCGAACTAACTAACTGTCTGTTCGCGCATGATGTGAAACCTAGGTTATGACATAAAAACTGGTGTAGGTGGAGTACGTCAAGCCAGTGAATAGAAGCCGAGCAATCAATAAAAAGCTATTTGACGGCTGAGTGAATATGTACTTTTGGTCATGGAATAACAACACATAGATCACTTTTAACCCAGAAAAATGACCAAGCGGGCAAAGCCCCGCTCAGAATCAGCAAAATTGATGTTTTTGTGATCTTTAATTCGGTATAACTCGCAATTAGAACCTGGCGTAGACGGTTCACGACAACGATACATCCGCACCCACTTTTTCACTATTGGATGGGTTTTGACTTAAAATCTGGTTTGCTTTGTATGGAAATCCGATAAAGTAAAAGCCGAGTAATCCATAAAAAGTATTTGTTGGCTGAACTAATTGTGATGAAAGGTAGCATTATTGCATTGTTCTTTTGGGAAAACGCATAAGTAACTTTAAACCCAGAAAAATCACTACGCAGGCACATATAGTGAACGCTCATAACCAAATTGACGATCAAGATTTGCATACACACGCCAGCAATTAAAAAATTACTTTCCAACTTCTGATCACTCCACAGAGCATGGAGTAGTCATCGGAGAACGCGTTGCCGCCAACCCCTACGGTAGCGTATGGGAGAACAGCGGCAAGTACCAGGGAGACATACTCCTGGACGATAAGCAGCTGGAATCCATGGTGGAGCAGTTCGCGGCCGGCAGGAACGCCTACATCTGGCCCAACTCCCTGTGGCCCTCGCGCACAGTCGTGTATGAGTTCGCCGCTGGACATTTCAGTGAGTGATCGTTGGAAAAAGAAGGTTTCAATTCAAGTCTATCAAACTTATTGCTACAATTATCTCTTCAAGTTTCTATTTCATAAGGTCATCAGCATAATTGATCATAAATGCTGAAGGATGCATCATAATGCATCTCTATGCACCTATTAGGGGCTGAATACTCAACATCAAGAGATTACGAAGAAAAGATTTATACATCGTTTTTCAGATGCCGCCCAAATAAACCACATCATGTACAGCATACAGGTGCTGGAACAGCGCACCTGTGTGAGATTCCGCCGCAGGAACCCTGGAGAATTTAACTACGTGCTTCTTACTGTAAGTAGAACCTATTTTTTTTTTATTAATAGGCTACCTGAATATAATTATGTTTTTTTTATTATTACGGTCTAGGCAACCGTTTGACCACAATCTCACCTGATGGAAAGCGATGATGTGGTCGAAGATGTAGCGCGTTTGCCTAGAAAATACCTATTCGCTCTTGACTTGTACACAAATGGGTTATATTTTACCGGAAACACTGAGGAGGGCAGAGCATTCCACTCCTTTGCTGTTCTTATAATAAATGAAGAAGCGTAACGCTTCGTTCTTGTGAGAGGTATTTCAACCATAAAAGGGTGGCGCTTTGCCGATCGTCTAGTCGTACGGTGATGGAAAGGTGATGGGGGAATCAGATTGTGCAGTTCTTTTGCACACTCTCCATATTGCAATATGTCCTCATGTCGATGCGCCAGACTTTGAAGCTTACTATTTATCAGAGTATCTTACCCAATGAGCCTTATAGCACGTCTCTCAATTGAATCCAAAGCCTCGAGCAAATACTTGGTAGAACGGTCCCTGAGGTGGCAGCAGTAATCCATGCAAGATCGTACCTGTGCTTGATAAAGATTCAAAAACTGTCCCGGTGTGAAGTAACGCCTAACCTTAGACAAAATACCAAGTTCTTTTGCAGCTACCTTGGCTTTGTATTCAATGTAAGACCTAACATTCAGGTTCAGAGTGAGCACGAATCCCAAAAGCTCCAGATGGTCGTCTATTGGTATTGTTACACAACGGAAAGATGGACCTTAGTTTAGAGGACTCTTTTTAGCAGAAAATAAACACGCCTGCTTTTTAGTAGCATTCACCCAAATCAGACACGGCTTCTAAGGCTAAATTCAAACGATCTAACATAGCATCTCTCTGAAGCTGGACAGCGTTGCAGCTGGCTTGAGCATTGGAAATGTATCTCTCAACCACAGTACTGTCATCAGCATACCCAAAGGTACGGGTTTCAGAAGGTCATTAATGTGCAGTAAAAACAGTGTAGCCGAGAGAACCGATCCGCGAGGTACACTGGCATATAAACTACTCGAATAGATCATTCCCTCAAAAAACCAGCTGCCAATTGCATAACCCAACAGACAATCCATGTGGGAAGCTTGTTTAAAAGGCCATTGTGCCAGATCCGATTAAAAGTTTCCGATATATCAAGGGAGGCGGCAAGAGCCTCACCATGCATCTCTATGGCTTCGCTCAGTATGTGAGTGGCATAAGCGAGAAGATTTACAGTAGACCAGTTTCGATATAATGCGTATTTGCTGCTGGTCAATGCGGAAATCATTGTTCTCAAGGTATGTCAATAAACTAATGTTGATGACACGCTCCATATATTTACAGAGTAAGGAGGTTATCGAAATGGGGTGATAATTGGCCGGATTAGTACGACTACCCCTTCTTGGACTGGTTGTACATTGGCAAACTTGCTACTCTTTGGAACTTTATCTGAGTGAAGAGTAAGGCGGTACAAACGCGTAAGGATGGGAGAAAATTCGCGAGCACAGTTTTCAACACAATCGCTGGAATGCCGTCAGGACCACTGGCCATGTTCATATCTAGGGCTCGAAGCGTTCTGAAAACGGATCCTTCTGGCGAATGCGTATTTCAGGCATAAAAACCCCGCAATGAGGAAGACAGGAAGGTATCTTGCCGGTAGCGTCTAGAAGCAAAATAAAAAGAAAAGTGAAGTAATTAAATTCGCTTTATTTCCAGCGCAGCAGTGTGAGCCAGTGATCCATCTGGTTTCAGCAATGGTGCTAGTGAGGGAAGGCAGAAATTGTTTTCTGCTTTGGAAGTAGTTTTTTTTTCTGCTTCTTTTTTACTTGTCCAGGGACCAAAATGCTTTGCTACCCGCATGATATGAAGCCAGTTTGGCCTCTATTCGACATACGTGATCAAAATCAGCCTTCCTAAGAATCTTCTTGCAGGTCTTAGCGGCAACGTTGAATTTTCTTTTTTTAGCCCGAAATTTCTTTTCTTTTTTATATCAGAAGTTTTGCGCTTTCGAGCATCAGCCCAGTCCAGATATGCCGCAAGCTTTAGAATCACAGCACGACCACAGCCGGATCCAATCCAAGGCTGAGCTTTGCTGAAAAGAGGCGTATCACTGGATGGAATTAAATGTTCCATTGCCTCTGTAACAGCATACGCGCAAGTTGACGGGTCCTGGGAAGTGAAAAATGTTTGCCGTCAAGGGTATGATGCAAGGAATTGCCGCATCTCGTTACCATCTACTGAGTTGTATCTCCACATGCGTCTATTACCCTTAAGCGCTGAGTTGTATCTCCACAACCAGACAGTCTCCAGACAGTCACAGACAGTATCTTGCGTCTTAAGGCTAGGATCAGGTGGGAAATATACAGAGATGGACTTGACCTCTTCTTCTTCTTAGTCGCTACACTCTAGGCAGAGTGGTCGTGGTTGTCACGTTGGGGGTTGTGGCTGTCGCTTTACCAATTTACGCCACTCTTCTCTAACAGCTGCCCTTCTGGTGCATTGGTGTAGAGGGCCATCCAGTGCTGCCTTAACTTGGTCAGTCCATCGCATCGGCGATCTCCCTCGTGTCCGTGTGCCCTCGACCCTGCCCTGTACTACAAGGCGCTCTATGGACTTAACCAGACAGTGATAAAAGCTACCAAGAGATGAGGAGCACTGACACGGTTTTTTTTCTATGCCCGAGTCCACCAGTACCCAAATCACCAAGAAAATCAAGATTTCGGAAACGCAGACGTATAAGTACACTAACGCCGGCGTTTGGGGTAAAAAAGTACTCCAAGAAATAGCCTGGGTAATCCAAGTATGCCGTATCAGCTTGACATTTTATCTGCGTCTCTGACAAGAAGAACAAGTGGGGCTTAGAGGTCTCCAGATGATAGTGGAATGGTTGGAGATGGGAGTGAATCCCACGAATATTCGCAAGATCCACTTCAGTGTGAGGACTTGCAATTGCCGTTTAAGCTTATTTCTTCTTTGGTCTTTTTTCATCATAAGCGTGAATAGCTTGGACAAGTAATAAGCAAACGAGATGCCCGAATGGCTAACCCAAGGAAGTCAAGGCCTAACTACGACGATGGAGAACTAGCGGGATGCCTGAACCCTCCTGAAATAATTCATAAGTTCCTCATATGCGGTCGCCAGCCAGCCCAATGGATTTTTCACAAGCAGCGGGGCAGCTTTTCGTAGCTGGCTAAAATACTACTGCCCCCTCCACCCTCCCCTTCCCCTCCCCCTCCCCCCTAACCCCTCCCCCTCCCCCTCCCCTACAACCTGCGGTCGGCCAGCAGAGAACATCGTGCTTCGGCTCCCGCTGCCCTCCTTAGCAAGGCCTCCGACGCAGAAACACCATGATTCCACAACTGTATCCTGCTCATCCAGTCAGCATCCCTGAACATAATGATGGAACACGACATGTCGTTTGGCACCAAGGCTTTGACCAGAAGGTGGTAAAAGAAAAAGCCGGCGGCTGAAGCCTACCACCAGTTGATTCGGTTGCTCATTTGACCGAGGGTCATCGAAGGCTGAATCCTACAGACGCAAGCAAACATTAACTCTCAAAAAGAATTATTGATTAAACAATGTCATGAATCTAGCGTTATAAATAACTTAAAAGCTGCCCGGTATGCCAATATTTGTTGATCAATAGATGTGGACATCGTGTATAAATAATATGTAATGACAGGTGCATCACGTAATAATAATAATAATAATACTTTTTCAGTAAATAGTTGATTAGTTTGTTGATCGATATCAAATTGTTATTTTTTTAGGCTGAACCGAAGGTTATAGATATATGAAAAATCCAAAACATAAAAGTTGCATAGCATAAAAATATGTTTATAGGTAGGTACTAAACTTAGGTATTTGTTTACGTTTGTTTTTTGTTTTGGTTATATATATATATATAACATGATTTTACACTTAAAGAGAAAGTCATCAGTTACGCAACAGTGGATAACATCCATCAGATGAAATATGTCCACTGTTAAACATAGGCATCCCCATAGCACGCCACAACGAGCGGTATTTTCTCGCTGTTTATATCCAGCGGCATAAAATATTAAATCTGGCGTTAATATCCAACTCACCCCAGGTCGTCGGTCCACCTCTAGGGAGGCAGTCCTTCGCTTTGTCTGATTCGTGGCATTCGAGAACCTCTCGTCTCCAACGGCGGCCGGTTCGGAAGAACATACGTGGCAATTTTATTATGCTACAGCTGAGCCCCGGGGTTTCACCCGCGTGAAAGATAATGATGATGATGATGATGCAAGTATTAAATATGTTATTCCAGGGTATAAGCTATCTCCATTCCAAATTTCATCAAAACCCATCCAGCCGTTATCGTGTTAAAACTCCCCAAAGAAACAAACAATCAAACAGACGTTTCAATTTTATATATTGATATGTATGATTGTTGATAACACCCTCTAATCTCTTAGGGTGACCCCGACGGCTGCTACGCCCACGTGGGTTACTGGGTGGAACGCGGAGTGCACATAATGAACCTGGCGCGCGACAACCCTGGCCATGGCTGCTTCCACACTGTTGTCATGATCCACGAGTGGCTCCACATCATCGGCTTCTTCCACATGCAGTCCACTCACGACAGGGACAACTACGTCCGGATCAACTGGGATAACATCATTAGAGGTAACATTGAGTTTTATAATTGGCTTTAAATAGCAGTGCCATCCAGAATTTTGTTGCAAACTCTGCCACGTAAGAATGCGCTGCATTTTCCACCTTAAAACATTATGTTTTAAGTCGCATATGCCTTGAACCATTGCATTTTGTTTGCACACGTTCCTTAAAGAGATCAAGGAATCTTATTAACAAAGTAAATATTAAAATGATTGAGAAAATTTAAAGTAACTCCGTCATCACATATTTACTTGGTTACTATAAAATAGACTTCTTGAAATATCCTGTCGTATGTAGGTAATTTAAGAAATTATTGTTTTATATAACCTAATAAACTAACTGAGTAAAGTCATTTAAATAAATAGCGACTCTCGCTACAACGCTATAAAGTGCAATTTAACTCGCAGGGAGCTGCGAGCTTTCAATTATATTTACCTAGAAGGCGCTCGCCCACCGCGTGTAGGCTAGAATGCACCGTATCACAACGCGCGAGAACTTCCATTGCTCTAACCGTTTCAAAATCGCTCTGTCCCTTTTTCGCTCGGTAGGGTTGTATTAAGATCTGACTAGGTACTTGTACTACTAATTATTCTGTGGTATGTTATGACTTAGATATTGTAACAGAATAAATAAGTAATAATGTATTATGTTATTACTTATTATTATAAATTAAAATAGTTCTATTACATACAATGACATTCTTATCAGAATAGACCTACTACCTCATTTTTAGTACCTACCTATCCCGTTTTTAGAACGCCGATAAGTTTAGTGAGATACCTACCTACGTGTCGTTGGTTGATTATGATTATATCCTATAGGTATTGCACTTTTATGAATAAAGGTGCCTGTCTGAATTCCATGCTTTCTAATGAGTGAAAAATAAATTGCTACCTACGTAATAAAAGGTATTAAAAGTAGGTAGGTATTATACGAGACATATATTATATAAATCCTAATTAGTTGTAGGCTACTTACTAAGTCAGCACAGTAATTCATTTTCCGATCAACAATACCTACTATAATCAATTATAAAATTACGTTGATCGATTTAATAAACGACTTTATTTCTGCGCGGAATAACCTTAAATATGCGTAGCTTCGGTATGGAACACAAATGAAATAACATAAAACTATAGGAACCTACGTAATAAAATAATATCAATATCTAACTACATAACTAGGACATATTATATAGGTATTACAATTTATTACCTTTCAATATCCTTTGGAAACGTAAAGAATGACAATTCGCCATTTCAATCACTATTCAAACAGCCGAATGCTATGCAGTACTTTCTAGCTTTCTTCTTGGTACTCATAATTAAAACACGAATAAAGTTTGTCAATAACTTTACGTAAGTAGGTGCTCTATCGCTAAGTACAAGGTGCACGACTCATCGAGTACTCTCTGTTTATGCTGCAAAAAATCTTTAAATCCTTTCTTCTTTCAAATTTCTTGATGCATACTCCCAAAGAGTCACACTCCCATTTTGGCTTGTTTTTGTTGTTTTATGGTGTGTTGTGTCCATCACAAATCATAAAGTATTATCTACAAGTAGTGTCCATCGTCCCTACGCTAGACGAGAAGGTATACTCAAATGCTTAGCTTTACGAAAGATTGAGAAAAATAATGCTTGTATTGCATTTACCCTATTAAACAAAGGTTGTATTGTTATAATTTTAACGCTGCCGCTGTTATAGTTTCAAAATCTTGAACATTTATTGAGGAGTCTTATAAACTTTCTTCCAACTGCAGGCATGGAGTACAGCTTTGAGCGCTACGACTCCAACCTCGTGAGCAACCTGGGTCTTCCCTACGAGTACGACAGCTGCATGCACTACGGTGCTTATGCCTTCTCCAGGAATGGCAGGACTACCATTGACCCTCTCAGGGTAAGCCTCCTCATAATTGTATCGAGAATTCATATCCCTGGGATCTAGACGTGGTACTTATTTACCCACTTTTGACTGAAGACTGAAGAAAGCTTTCGTATAACTTTTTTCATATATTTTTAGGCAAGCAGAAACGTTTAGTCTTCTTGCATTCAAAAAAAAAACTGGTTAATGATATAGCCTACTAATGCTCATAATTGAAGAGGTGAGATCAAAAAGGGTTTAACTAAAATTTTTCTTCAAAATGACATATGGGTATCGTTGGATTCAGCGTGAAATTATCTATCTTACTAAATTATCAAAATTACGAACTGAGGCCTAAATCTCGAGTTAATGTTTATCTGACATAGGAATCGAGTTAGCTTAGTATGAAAACGATACAATGTTCCTCAAAATAATATAAAATACATCACTCTAATTTATTTCAAAATAAAAATGTTATTATATTGTCAAGTTCGTTTAAATGGGTTTTTGAAAACAGGTTAAAAGGCTTTTAAATCGTTTTTACTTTGTTTTGAAACTGTTAAATATGCACTAGTCGCGCTTTAAGTGGTAATAAACCTTTTCTACACTAAGAGGGTAAACGGAGTGCCGCGAATAAAGTAAATGTGAAAGAGACGGATATAGTGCGTTTCCTGTATAGTGAGTCAATTTGTTTGTTTGCACACAATTTGTTTGTTTGTCAACGACAACAATATAGTAGGCGCAGCCAATCTATGTTTGTGAAGTTAGGCTCTGTGAACAATTGCGCAGGTACTGCTGTGGGAATAAAACAGCATCTATTAAGAGCGAGATAGAGTATGCGAAAAACGCAAGCGAATGAGCGAGGCAGTTATACAATACTGTCTTCACCTTCAACATTGGGATTGCGCCTGAAAAATTGCATTTTGCGCAGCGGCTAGCAGATAACTTCCGAGACACATACTTCCGCTGCAACTACTATACTTGTCGTCGAAACTTGTGTGGGACCCAGTGCTTGGCGCCAAAATTTCGTTGTGTTTTTTAAAAAAAATGTTTTTTTTTTATGAAATAGAAATTGAAAAATATTTAGGCACCTACACACATGGCAAACAAGGACAGGAATCATGGTGTGATGTGCCCATGTATAGAAGATGTTGACAAAAAATAAGCGTCAAAATATCCTGTGTCTAATATTATCTGGCTATGTATTACCTAAAAAGTACAGCAGGAACGCAATTAAACACCCAATTATTTGGCCATTACTTACTCATGCAATGGCCGTTTTAAAAAAAAAAAAACTTTACTATTACATTATGATTATCAAACAAATGGCCAACCACAGTCTAGACGAGATTAAGATGGCCCTCAAACTACTTAGAACCACAGGAGAATAACTTTGGAGCACTTGAAAGCAGGATAAAACCCGTAAGGAGCTTCAGGGGCTATTTAGCGCCTCTCTCAACGATGGGGAAACTCCAGAGGCATGGAGCAGGAGTTTGAGAATTCTTCTTTAAAAACGGGACAAAACCCTTTTAAAGAGCTACCGACCTATTTAACTCCTGGGCCACGTCTATAAGTTTTATTCGAGGGTCATCTCAAATCGTCTTGCAAGAAAACTTGACGAATTTCAGCCTCCTGAACAGGCCAGGTTTCAAGGTGGATTTGGCACCATAGACCACATACCTACACACAGTGACGACACACACATACATAACTCTATAGAGAACTCTCGATACAGAACTCTGAAGAGTTCAACCAGCAAAAGCAAGACACAAGGTTGTTTCGTGGCCTTTGATTCTGTTGAAACCTTGGCAGTTCTGGAGTCCTAGCAGCGTTGCTAAGTAGACTGGCGGTATATCGTCATGCTGAGTTATCTTTATTACGCCGCGATCATGAGTGTCGAAGTACAAAACCAGAAGTATATACATCTATCCAGGGGAGTGGGATGTTATCTCCTCAAAACTGTTCACGAATGCCCTGGCAGATATATTTAAGGAGCTTGGCTGGAAAGGAATGGGCATTAATATCAATGGCGAGAATATCTCACACTTACGATTTGCGATGTGAAATCATAATAAATTAACACAAAAATACAGAGGAATTTTGAATCTCATTGTAAGCTGACCAACCTACTTGATACTTCTCGACGCATTGGTCTCGGAATGAACATAGATAACACACAGATCATGTTTAACGATCTTATTGTCCTGGAACCGGTTGCAGTATCTCTTGAAGTTGTCCAACAATATGTTTACTTAGAAAGGGCAAATATTGCAATTGGGTAAGAACAACTTTGAGAAGGAAGCCATTAGAAGAGTTCAGCTAGGTTGGGCATTCGGAAAACATCGACAAGTCTTCCCATCTTCCACACGTCATGACAAAAAGTCTTCAATCAGCAAGTCATTCAAGACCTACGGAGCCGAAATGTGGACACTCACAGTCAGACTAATCCACAAATTTATGGTAGCTCAGCGAGCTATGGAGAGAGCTATGCTTGGAGTTACTCTGAAGGACAGGATTTGTAATAAGGCGATCCGTCAGAGAACCACTATATTCATCATCAGCCATCATCAACCTACAGTAAGAGATCAGAGATGTGATATTTTCTTAATATGAATGGTTTACGTTTTAATAACCCGAACAAAAAGAGACCAGATGAATAAAACGCTAAACCAAAAAGATTTGTTCTCCAATAAACCGTTTTTAGACTCAAGAAGCACGTCACTTGTTTAAGCGTACGGTGTTCAAAGGGAGATCAAACTTAAACCAACTATACTTTCAAGTTTAGATTTCACTAATGGGTACAGTTGGTACACTCACATTATCTGTAATAATCATAGACAACTGCATATTACCCCGTACTCTATACAGTCTCCTGACAAAAGTCGCAATGAGAGCATTTGGTTATCGCTATTTTGGCGCTGATAGCAGTAGGTTGGAAGTGGGGATAAAATAATGTAAATTTTAGTTCCATGAACGCTGGGGGGGGGGGGGGGGGGGGCGCTTTGTATCGGCGCATACGAAAGTACGGCAAAGCCAATCCATAGATATAGAGATCAGTGCTAACAATGGATCCTATGGGATGGGATGCAGGTAAAATACGTCTATAGGCAAAACGTGAAGACAAGATATCGTTATAAGCGCTGTAATTTTCCAGCCTCATAGCGGTGTGATGGGCCAGCTTGACTATGACCTACCAATATATAAAAGTGAAACGTTGTCTGTTTGTTTGTTTGGGGAGCTTTCACGCAATAACGGCTTGACAGATTTTTATGAACTTTAACTTATACCCTGGAATAAAACATAGGATACTTTTTATCCCGGAAAATTGAAAGTTTCCACGGAAAAACTGGAAAATGATGATTACTCACTGTAAGGAACGGTTGCCATCACAGAATGGTCTGTGGTTGCCATGGAAACGAAATAACAAGTCTGTCAAAAAACATCAAAAGCATTGGTCATAGACATTATATATTATTTAATTCTATGGCATTGGTGCTATAACTACTTTTAAGAAAATAAGATGCTATTTTTCGCAATAAACAGTAGTCCGCACGTAGGAAGTTGCGGGCGGGAAAATTAGTATTTTATATTGCTCTCTAGCTGTAATGTTCATTGTTTCTCTAAATGGAGGAAACTATAGATACCTAGATATCTACCTACTATATACTATTACAGAACTACAAGCATAATAATTATCTACTATAAAATATATGATGATACAATTTGTTTTAAAGATTCCCAAAAAGGGAGATCAAACTTAAACCAACTATACTTTCAAGTTTAGATTTCACGAAAGGGTACAGTTGGTACACTCACATTATCTCTAATAATCATAGACAACTGCGTTTTACACCGTACTCTATACAGTCTCTTGACAAAAGTCGCAATGATTTGATTATCGCCATTTGGCGCTGATAGCAGTAGGTTGGAAGTAGGGACCGTCCACGGAAGTAACGTATTTGTACTATTATTGTTCTGTGACTAACATCAGGAGATAAAATAATCTAAATTTTAGTACCATGAACTAACATTCGATGATGGGGGCGCTTTAAATCGGCACATACGAAAGTACGGCAAAGCCAATCCATAGATATAGAGATCAGTGCTTACAATGGATCCTATGGGATGGGATGCAGGTAAAATAAGTCTATAGGCAAAAAGTGAAGACAAGATATCGTTAAAAGCGCTGTAATTTTCCAGCCTCATAGCGGTGTGATGGGCCAGCTTGACTATGTAACCGGCTACGACTTCTGGCGTGTGGACCGCCACTACGGCTGCGCAGCGTGGCGCACGGCGGAAGACTACCAGCCCTTCAAAGTCGAAAGAACCGGGTCGGAACTGAAAGAGGAAGAGATCAAACTCCAAGACGAGAACTGAAACGTAATAATTCGGAATGATGTAGTATTGTACCTGTTAATTTGCTTGTAATCAAAATGTTATTGTTGTTGTTTGATGATTGCGAAATAAATATTGCAAAAGATTGTTTTTATTAGGATATTATTTTATTTTCGAATTCACCCCCTATTTTTCCCAGCAATACTCTGTTGCAACATACCTACACAAATTCATCATGTCAGCCTTTAGAAGTCCACTGCTGAATATAGACCTCCCCCAAAGAGCGCCATGACGAGCGATCTTGTGCCACCTCCATCCAACGACTTCCTGCGATGGCTACAATGTCGTCGGTCCATCGAAGCAAGCGAAGTGTGGGGAGTCTCCCCACACTTCGCTTGCTATCCTATGATGAAATTCTTATGGGAAACACGTTGTAACTCAAAATGCAGTAAATTAATTATGCCCACTCACCATGTCAATCATCCAGGCCCACCTGCAACTCTTCGAGAGGAATTACTGCAGAGCAGAATGAGTCTCCAAGACAGGCGGCGTCGTGGGTAGGGTACTCCAGCCTCAGGTGTGGTGAAAGACACGCAGCACTTCCAGAAAGTTCAATGTTCGATACAAACATCTACTCCGCAAATGTGTTCCGGAAAAAACAAGCTTTTTCCCTCCCGAACAAGCTGAATTCCGGAAAGGCTTTAGCACCGTAGACCACATCCATAAGCTCTGGCAGTTTATACAGAAGACCGAAGAGTATAGTCGGCCACTTTGTCTAGCGTTTGTGGATTACGAGAAAGCCTTTGATTCAGTCGAGACCTGGGCGGTGCTACAGTCTTTACAGCGGTGCCAGATTGACTACCGGTACATCGAAGTGTTTAAGTGTTTGTATAGCAAGGCCACCATGATAGTCCGTCTTCAGGATCAGAGCACGAATTCTATCCAGTTGCAAAAAGGGGTGAGGCCTGGAGACGTTATTTCTCCGAAACTCTTCACCTCTGCTCTGGAAGATATATTCAAGCTTCTGAACTGGAACGGATATGGTCTTAACATCAATGGCGAATACATCACTCACCTTCGATTTGTTGATGATATAGTCATCATGGCAGAAACCCTGGAAGACCTAAGCACAATGCTCAGTGACCTCAATATTGTTTCCCAACAGGTGGGTCTTAAAATGAACATGGGCAAGACGAACATCATGTCAAATGCCCCTGTCGTACCCATGCCGGTTTATGTTGGGAACGATATTATCGTTTTAATATATATGCGTTGGTCTGATGTACTCTCCGAGGAGATTGCAGCATCTTCGTACCTACTTTTAGTTATTCTGTGGTGTCCTAGTGCAGCGACGCTGGAGCGTTGGCGAGATACGGGCGGTGCACATACTTTTTATTCATAGAAATATTTAGAAAAGCCTAGCCTTATAGGAGCTGTAGCGGGTCGCTAGTCGCTACGGCGTCGCTCGTTATCTGGTTAGACGTGTAAATAGTCTAAACCTATGATGTACTTGCGTACTGATTATGCCTGAAAAACTATTTGAAATTCCTATGGAAAACACGTTACAACGTGTTTTCTCAAAATGCAGTAAATTAATTATGCCCACTCACCATGTCAATCATCCAGGCCCACCTGCAACTCTTCGAGAGGAATCACTGCAGAGCAGAATGCGTCTCCAAGACAGGCGGCGTCGTGGGTAGGGTGCTCCAGTCTCAGGGATGGTGAAAGACACGCAGCACTTCCAGAAGGTTCAATATTCGATACAAACCGCAAATATGAGACAAGTTTTCCGGAAAAACAAGCTTTTTCTATATTAGTATGTCCGAGGGCAGTATTAGTAACCAACCATACCGGAGTTCACGAAGGCAACCTCTTATATGCTTTTGAAAGAAGCCTCTTGAGCGAGAAGCCTTTGCTGGGCCAATCATAGGCGAGTGCCACGTTTGAAATTATCTATGTGTTGCGACAGCTAACGCCATCTCTTAAGCCTAGGGTGGAACCCGAAAAATATCAATGAGAGCGGGCGCCTACATATAGGTTTTCCACAGCTTTATTATGTATCGTAATAATATGCGATTTAATATTAGGTATGGTATTGACGCTTCACCACTATCCACACATATAAATAAAAGTGAAAACGTTTGTTTGTTTATGTGGGGAGTTTTAACTCGACGGATTTTGATGAAATTTGGAATGGAGATAGCATTATACCCTGGAATAACAAATGATTACAATTTGATATATTTTAACCCGAAAAATAGTAAGTTTCCACGGGAAAACTGGAAAATTTCGATTACTTGCTGTAAGAAACAGTTGCCATGAAAACGAAATAATAAAAAGTCAAAAAGCATCAAGAGCGTTGGTACCAAATTGAATACAATACGTAGATGGTATATTTTCCCATTGTTTTTCAATATCCTAAATGAATACAGGATGCTTTTTTCGCGATAAATTGTAGCCCACGCGGACGAAGGTGCGGGCGGATATAGTCCACGGTTTGGCCACCAGCTACTCTGCTACTACCGGCGACGATAATAAGTTTTACGTGAGCTTTGTACTCATGTATGACGTTAGCTATCTTTCCTTTCGATTATCTTTGCTACTGAGGATGTTGTTGAAGTCCATAATATTGTACACGACGACCGCCGAGTGAAGGTGCGTGAAATAGCTGAGAACACAGGCATCTCCACTGAGCAAGTACATAAAATCCTGCATGAAGATTTGGGTATGACAAAGCTGTCTGTACGATGGGTGTTTGTTTTTTGACGTTTGTTGAAAATCGAACAAAAACGCGAACGAAAGCGAATTTCAAAACTATGTTTGGATATGATGAAGCGTAATCGTCGGAATTTTTTGAGTCGATTTGTCACTGTGGATGAAACTTGGGTCCATCATTATACACCTGAATCAAAACAGAAATCAAAACAATGGATGGCGACTGGTGAACGTGCCCCAAAGAAAGCCAAGACCGTTTTGTCGGGTGGGATGGTGATGGCGACAGTCTTCTGGGATGGCGAAGGAATCATTATGATTGATTACTTGGAAAAGGGAAAGACTATCACAGGCCGTTTTACAAGTTATTGGACCGTTTTAATGCCGAATTGTTGGAAAAACGACCAAAATTGTCCCCCAAGAAAGTCATCTTTCATCAAGACAATGTCCCAGTGCACACGTCTGCTATTGCAATGGCCAAAATCCACGAGTTGGGCTTCGAGCTGGTTCCGCATGCTCTGTATTCGCCGGACCTAGCTACGTGCGATTATTACCTATTCCCAAATCTGAAAAGATGGCTTGGAGGGCAATTTTTTTTGACAAATGAGGACTGCATCGCAGGTGTAATTTTGAAGACCTCGACAAATCGTATTTTTTGGAGGGGATAAATAAATTGAAAACTCGCTGGAACAAGTGTTTGGCCCTCAAAGGAGACTTTGTTCGGAAATAAATGTAAATTGTTAAAAAAAATGTCTATATTTTTACTTTTTAATACGACTTATCAAACAGGGCTGTTAGCCTCCACTTCATCGTCCGGGCTTTTCGAGTGTGGGGCGTACACCAGTATGACCTTCAACGAATACAGTTCGGTAATTCTGAGCATAAGGTATATTATTGACGAGGAACTTGTGGAGGAGCAACCCGACATCGTGTTGTGACTGCTGGTCGCCCTCCCGGTAATAGAATAAGTTGCCGGAATTGAGGGTCATCGTATCTCTTCGGACCTCTGATAACTCTATAATATCCCAGCGCAACTTACTACTTCTTCCAGCTCTCTCAACTTCTCATCAGTCCTCAAGGTGAGTGCGTTGTATGTTGCCAGGTCCAGAGACCATAGGGGTTACTCTGTCGACGGCATTGTGCTGTTCGTCTGAAAGAATCCTGTGGCATCACCAAGGTCGAATCAAGTAGGATCAAGTTTTCTTTACATTGCCACTGCCTAAAGATATTTGAAAACTATCTTATTATTGTGTAATATTAGTTATTTTATCTAACAACATGTTAGAAGTTTGTGGCAGACAAGCAACAGATGGTGAGTACGCCCCAGGATAATTATGACAGTGATGAATATAAAACTGAATTAGTTGTACCTAGTTATATTACTTAGATGATGTTGCTATAATTATTACTATCACCCTCTGACACTATCATCTCTGCCTTCAGCCAATCTTTGCCAAGGTCATATCAAATTTAGCTTGACCCCTCGTTGCTGCACTGGTCTTCTACGGCTGCGATTTTCAACGCGGAGCCACCAATCTTTGTGACCTACTTCACCTGCTGTCAATACATCTTTCCAAGAGTCCTTCCCATCGCCACTTGAGGTGTATGTCTTCCACCTTGGTTTTTCTTTGTATCTCCGTCTTTCGCATTCAATCACTCAATGTGAGTTTAGAAACAGTAAGTAAAATAAGAAAACACATGGTGTAGTATTGGACCTACTACGTAGAGCAAAACAGCAGTTGGTTCAATATTTCACTTTAAGATATCGTAACATAAAAGAACAGGGGAAAAATGTTTTAACCTGTTCTATAAAATAATTGTTCAGTTGGTTTTGCCGTAACAGTTCCAACGTGTTCTTTTAAAATACCTCCATAACTGTTATTTTGAGCTGTTTCGGTAAATATGCCTCAATCCTACATTGCAGTAGTACCACATCACTGCTTAGCAAGGTGGTGCGGGATGAATTTTAAAGAGCTAATGTAAATTGCGTTTAAGACTATAAAGATTTTTTGCATATTATTAGTTTTATTCGCAGTCAGTTTTTTTTACTTTTCTTTCTTTTTCCCCACAAACGTAGTAGACCCTCGCCTGTCACACGAACACTTTAACAATTAAAATACAAAAGTTTTGCGTAAGCACGACATTCGACTGGTTCAGCCAAACAGTCTTCGTCGTGGCGTCGAATTTAAAACACCTCGCATCTGTATATTCGCTGACCGGTACAAGCAAGAGGCGCGGGTCATATAGACGTGTCGTGGCTATATCATAGAATTGATCATTTCATGAAATGGTCGGCCACATCATGAAAAAGTGATATTTCATGAAATTATCGGTCACATCATGAAATGTTTTGGCCAGATGAATTAACAATCAGCGTTTGACGATATGAACAGCTAAACGCACTAAACGCACGGCTACTTTATGATATGGTCAAACGTTAGTGATCACATCGTGAGGGTGAGGGTGGAAGCCTGACTTGGCCGTGATAGGTTAGAAGGCGATCGCCTTCATGTTTTTTTTAGGCTTGGAAACTTATCAGTTTGAAAACTTTTAATAGGTATCATGAAAACCCTACATTAATAATATTTAAAGTTTTTTTTTTGTTTTTTGTGTTGTTTTTTATGTTTTGTTTTTGTTTTTTTTGTGTGTTGTATGTGTTTATTTTTTTTGTGTCTAATGTCTTCTCTGTATTGTATTTGAACAGTACCTAGAATACATACCTACCTATTTTTAAAACTTCATCATAGCTGTTTTTCTGTGACACCGCAGCGCAGTGTTGTGTCCAAGCCCTTAGTGGTTATTATAAGCTAGGTTTTAGTTAGCATGTGAATGGAGACGAACAATCATAATTACATGATAGAGACCTTCCTCTACCACGTGATTATGATTGCTTGATTGTGTAACGAAACTCCAAAATAAATTATAGGTAAGTACCATAAAAAAAGCCAATGTCATTGTAGATTAAAATACCGATCAAAATTATTATCAATTAGACATAATGAAATGCAAAATAAAATCGAAACGAACATGTTCACGTACCTACCTCTACTTATTTATAAAAAATCTTGAAATCCCGACTTAAGCACAGAATACCTATTGATACTACTTAAGTCTTTTGCATAGACGCAGTGCCAACTAAAAAATGTCGACGAACTCTTTTTTTTTTGTAATTTGTCCCCTTTGGAAGGCTAAAGGAGACATGTATCCTCAATGTAATATACCCACATGAGGGGAAAACTGTTCCCGACGCATTCAAGCCTTATTTTGATGGTCTTAAAATAGAGTTGCCTATTAGTGCTATATATGAATGGACAGAGCTTGAACCGAGGGATTTCATTGGTTTATAAAATATTTCGACGTCAAAACATTTTATGTAATTACATGCAGTAGGATGTCAAACTTGCGCGTGCGACGTCATCGACAGTGAAGTGAGTCATTGTGATTCTTTATTTGTGTTGTTTTTAGTGATTTTGTGCTTATATTTTGTGTTATTACGTCTAATAATACTATAAGGAACATATTAAAATAGTTTTGCGTTTAGTGTACCGCAACTGACGTTCGTCACAAAGTGCCTAAAGTGCTTTTCGTCACTTTTGCCGGGAAACTACTGCAGTTTATTAAATAATGATTTATATGATATTATTTTTATTTATCCTTATTGCTACGTTCAACAGCTTTCAAAAATCGTAAGCATTCTGCAATTATCCCCCGATACCTGCGGTTATGCCTGCTGCTGAATGTCAGTCACGGTACCCGTGGCCTTATACGGTTTGAGCCTTGCGGGGGGTGGCCTGCCAAGGGTTGTTTCTTACTAACAAATATACTTATTGGTGTAGGTTATTTTTGACTCTTTTTATTTACTAAGATACAATCAAGAAGCATTCATAATATAGTGTAAGTAAGGAAGTTCACATATAACTTCCTTACTTACATTATCCTATACATACAACTTCCTTGTATACACTTATATGTATGTAAGTTTATAATTACTTGTAGCTATATATTTTAACATAGGATTTAAGTAATTATTACTGTGTAGTTTATTTTATATTTTATTTATTTAATTTTTATTTAAATTAAATTTGTATAGAAATTTAATATTGCCACACTACCGACCCTTATTAGCAATTAACTTCTTTCCATCCTAAGGTTGTCTGGAAGAGATCGCTATAAGTTTTAAGATCGCCCATTGTACATATTGTTTATTTTATTTCTATTTTGTAATTTTTTTAACTGTGTGTCAAAAAAGATTTATTGTATTGTAAGATAATTATAGGCTTCTTGGATACAATAAATGTGTTTAGACGTAACCTTTTGGTTATGAGGACAAATGTGTGTGTGTGCGCGCGCGTGTGTGTGTGTGCGTGTGTGTGTGTGCTTAGTTTTAATGGCAATAAATACTTTTGAAGTTTTAGTTGTAACAATTATTATTTTAATTTTTTTAATCAGACACACAAAAATGATCATATCTGGCCATTGTTACGCTTTCAACTTTAGAACCTCCTATTTTCTAGTTGTCGGTTAAAAGTGTTAAAACTACCTTCACTCCACGGAATAGGTGCAAATAATATGAATTGTTTTTTATATGTAATATCTTTCCGCTCGCTTTTCTGCAATCTATGGGAGTGATTTCGTGAAAAGCGTAAATCATCTTACTCACTCACAAACGGCTGAACAAATTTTTAGGAAATTTGGTATGGAGATAGCTTATATCCTGTAATAGCACATAGGATACTTTCATCGTCATCATCATCATCATCTTACTTCACTCTCAAGCGGCTGAACGGATTTTGATGAAATTTGGAATGAAGATAACTTATATCCTGGAATAATAGATAGGATACTTTCATCGTCATCATCATCCATCACGCGTCATCCCTTAGATGTCAGATATTACAAATCAAATACGACTACTGTAAAGCTCGCTCGTTTTATTTTATGTAATCCACAAATGGACTTACGGTAATCCTTACTGATTCAGAAAATCACCCTCAAAAAACATTCTACTGCGACTTTGATTTCTCTGGTTTACAACAGACAGACAAATGTAGCGTAGAACTTTACTATGAAACTTGCAAGTTTCGAGATAAGGGATCAGGGATATAAGCCATTATATCCCAAAAGATAAAAGCCATGATGTCAATCGATCATCATTATTCATTTGGCTATTATCTTCACTAATTACATTTATCATATCAACATGTTTTAAGTTAATGTTTATAAATAAGTTGGTGGTGATATAGAACAGTGATTTTTGCGAAGATGTTGAGGGTATTGGTTGTACTGTGCCTGGTTGGCACCTCGCTCGCTGGACCCCCCGTCTCCAGGACCAGGAGTGAGATCGAGAAGTTCAGGGACTTCTTGGAAAGCACGCGGACTGGTAATTACTTTTGGATTAGCTGTAATTAGAATAACTGCAATAACAGACACTGGGTAATCCTTGCGTTGATTGGGGTTTTTCATTCATTGACTCGTGATTTTATTTACGTGGAGAAATGTATAAATGGTGGGATTAAAACAGATTGGTATACATATAACATACCGCGTCATCATGTTCGGTCATAAGATTTCAGCGTGCCCGAACTTTAGCACTAAGCTTAGAAACGATCGGTCTAAGGTTCAGTCACAGACTCACAGTACAAAATATATAGTCGTAGGATTACTATTATATTTCTCAGCTTAATTCTTAGCGATTTTATTAACATATTGTAGTCAGGTCCCCACGTCTCAGCCCTCGCACGGTTTGTTTAAACGAGTATTTTTCTTATGGCATGGCAACCCGTCCCTGCCAATCTCAGGTACCGCCACCTTGTTCTCATTCGTATTTCCATGCTCATAGCCTTCGCACGCGCTTAGTGCGTCTACCTACAAAAAATACAAAATTGCCTACCTTCAAATATGGCTAGGAAGAAAACGAGTACTTACAGGTGAAAAAGAATAATATATATTCATTTTACAATAAAAAAGTTGCATACAAAAGCAAAACACTGCCGGGCGATGCCATCATTGAATTATATTCCATATCCTCGGACAGTGAAACAGAAGGTTAGTATACAAATTATTATATTTTTTCCTTACTAAAAATGTTCTTACTGTTCTATGTTCCTACCTACATAGTTCTACCTAAAGAAGAAATGTGATGCGTACTACCATGAAGGGTTCCTACTGTCACTATATTTCTTCATCAAAGAAAGTACAAAAAGTGATGCGAGACGCCAGCGGGCCTATCTCTGTCATGTAAAAAAGAAAGTGATGCGTACTACCATGAAGGGTTCCTACTGTCACTATATTTCTTCATCAAAGAAAGTACAAAAAGTGATGCGAGACGCCAGCGGGGCTATCTCTATCATGTAAAGAAGAAAGTGATGCGTACTACCATGAAGGGTTCCTACTGTCACTATATTTCTTCATTATGGTATGTTCAAAATGTGACATTACTATTAAATATGTTATAAAAGTACTGCGAGACACCATCTAAGCTATCTCTGTCACGCAAAGAAAAAGTGAGTGATGCGTACTTCCACGAAGGATTACTACCGTCAAGATATAATTTCTTCATAAAAATATGTCCATAAAGTGTTTCCATCTGGGATATCTCTTGCGAAAAAATTTGAGTCATAGCCGAGTCCAGTGTGGACCGAGTCACATTCTACCCTCAAAGGGTTTCTATTAAAAAGAACATACCTTCTGTTCGTTTAAGAATATTTTAATGGTGTACCCTCAACTTTTGCCTCTGCCGAGGACGTAGCACCGCCTGATACCGTCTCTCTCGCCTGTCGTATGAACCCATCTTCCAACGTCAGAGCCGAACGGCGAGTTCATCAAAATCAAATGTTATGGATGATGACCCCGAACTTGACAAAGAAAATATTTCTTTGCATGGTGAAAAAACCAAAGGTTGGTGAAAAAACCTTATGTGCTGCTAACTTTGTTCAGAAAAGCAGCACATAAGGTTTTAGCTTCTGTTAGCGAAGGAAGGACAAAAGATATATTTTGCAAATTAAATCAATGAAAAGAAAACTAATGTGAACTATTTTAATATTTTTCTATTTTGACAACTACTTTTTCTTTTTTTTATTACGGACTAGGCAATCGTTTGACCACGATCTCACCTGATGGAAAGCGATGATGTGGTCGAAGGTGTAGCACGCTTGCCTAGTAGATACCTATTCACTCTTGACTTGAACACACCGGGGTTATAATTTACCGGAAACACTGACGAGGGCAGGGCATTCCACTCCTTTGCAGTTCTTATAATAAATGAAGAAGCGTAACGCTCCATTCTTGTGCGAGGTATTTCAACCATGAAAGGGTGGCGCTTTGCTGATCGTCTAGTCGTACGGTGATGGAAAGGTGATGGGGGAATCAGGTTGTGCAGTTCTTGTGCACACTCTCCATAGTGCAATCTGTAGAATACCACCAGGCTTGCCACCTCACGTCGATGCGCCAGACTTTGAAGCTTACTCTTTACCAGAGTGTCATCCCCAATGAGCCTGATAGCACATCTCTCAATTGAATCCAAAGACTCGAGCTGATACTTGGCAGAACCGTCCCAGAGGTGGCAGCAGTACTCCATACAAGATCGGACCTGTGCTTGATAAAGATTCAAGAGCTGTCCCGGTGTGAAGTACTGCGTAACCTTAGACAAAATACCAAGTTTTTTGCAGCTACCTTGGCTTTGGATTCAATATAAGACCCAAAATTCAGGTTTGATGTGAGTTCGACACCCAAAAGCTCCAAATGGTCGCCTATTGGTATTGTTACACTTTGGAAAGACGGAGATCGTTGAAGAGGACTCTTTTTAGCAGAAAACAAACACGCTTGCGTTTTAGTAGCATTAAACTTAACCAGGTTAGCATCGCCCCAATCGGACACGGCTTCTAAGGCTAAATTTAAACGGTCTACCATAGCTTCTCTCTGAAACTGGACAACGTCACAACTGGCTTGCGCATTGGAAGTGTATCTCTCAACTACAGTACTGTCATCAGCAAACCCAAAGGTACCGGGCTTCAGAAGGTCATTAATGTGCAGTAAAAACAGTGTAGCCGAGAGAACCGATCCCTGAGGTACACCGGCATTGATAGCCATGACACTATGATAGTACACTTATCAAACTGATTCGCACTCTCTTTTTAAAAATGACAAGTGTGCTTCAAGGAGGTGGCGCGTCGTCTACAGCTTCTATAGCAGGATAACATTGCCATGATTTTATGGAGTGTAACCAAAAAAAACTAAAATACTTCATGATTATTAAATTTTTGTGGCAGTTGAACTAATGAATACATGACAGCCATTGCGGAGAGACGAGGTCACGACGAGGCTTTGTCGTTAGTTAATCAATGCTGATTTAAGACGTCTCTTATTAAAGTAAAGAGATACATTTTTTTTATTAGTTGACGATGTAATTTTATTATCTGAGAAGTTAAAGTCAACAAAATACATCAAAACCTGCTGGTTCTGTTTTAGGTACCTACCTAAAATAAATTAGAAATGAAAAGTTTGAGGTATGTTATAATAACAATATATTAAAAACAACAGGAATGAGAAACGTTTACTGAAAATCCCAGCTTCGAAAAACGACGACCAAGCCGATGCAGGGAAGTCTCATCCAGCGCAGCGACTATTCACCTTTCAACAGTGGGAACCAGCAAGGCAAGCACCAGCCATTGTCTGAGATCCCACAGGAGATTTAGAGGTACAATATTCCGGTCTTTGTCACTTCATTCGAAGTTAACAACAAATTACCGATGGCCCGATATCATCTTAGTGGTTTACTAGGTTACAAAGTTCCATTTATTTCACAGGAACACATAGATTTTAGTGAATCTGTGCATCTCTGTAATCTTAAATGTCAAAGTCAAAGCAAAGAAGTCGTGCTTTGACTTTGACATTTAAGATTACAGAGATGCACAGATTCACTAAAATCTGTGTGAAAATATTGTTCTGCATCATCATACATTATAGCCACATGTTATATTTTTTGAAAAGATCTTTCAACGTTTTTGGATTTGTCCGTTCCTTCATGATGGAATCCAATGAACTAAACTATGGCACGCAGACAGTTCAATCAAATTCAACGATACCATAACTATTATTACTCGACCTCTGCAGCTCGGTAGATCCTCGTTGGCTGGGTGCGAATACTACAAATAAAAGAAAAACCGCAAGAAGGATATTCTGTTTTTGCTATGACTTAATAACAAATAACTAAGTAATCTAAGTTAATGGTTTATATTTTAGAAAAATACTACAAAATATTGTTTATCAATTATCATTACTATAATACCAGTCATAGTCATAAGACTCCTAAAAAGCATGACTTACTGTTTAAAATTTTTAATATGTAAACTTTAGGTGTTTTTTAAACTTCTACTATAATAGTAACTCAAAAATTATAATACTGTAGAAACTATAATAGTAACGCATGAATAATAATTCTTTCTGCGTAAAGGTATTGAATTCTGACTATTGAAGTTATAAGTATAGCTTAAAATATATATATTATTATAACACACGAGGATACAAAAACAAATAAAGAGGATAAACTTCACATTTTATTTCTCTAAACATCCTACAATATGTAAATAAAATCGCTAAGAATTAAGCTGAGAAATATAATTAATGATCAAATGAACTTACCTGTATGTGAAGTTCGATCATAATTATATGATCAGCTTCATTCTTAGCGATTTATACTTACCCTCCCTAAATTTATCTATAGCTAGCTATACTCCCGACCCAAAAATGATAAATTTGTTTTCGTTTTACATCTTTATACAATATGAGAACAAGGTGGCGGTACCTGAGATTGGCAGGGACGGGTTGCCATGCCATAAGAAAAATACTCCTTTAAACAAACCGTGCGAGGGCTGAGACGTGGGGACTACAATATGTAAATAAAATCGCTAAGAATGAAGCTGATAATATAATTATGATCGAATTTCACATACAAGTAAGTTCGTTTGATCATTAATAATGTATTATGGTTTAGTCGAGTAGGGCGCGCCCTACTGATTCCACAGATTTCAAATTGTATTTCTTCATTTATAAACTGTCGGCCGAACGTTTAGTCTTCGTTGAGGTTCTGGTATTGGATAGTCAAACATACTTGCATACAATTATGTAAAGTTTGACTATAGTTCAGTGAAAATGACTTGCTCTACCATCAGCTAAGTACCATCGATTGTACAATTGACACTCATTTGTTCCACCAATTCAAAGGTGTTGGGTGTACAAGTGGTAGGTACTTATTTATACCACTAGTACCTACCACCGATATCCATCTTTCCGTAGTGTAACAATGCCAATAGGCGACCATCTGGAACTTTTGAGGGTCGAACTCATATCGAACCTGAAGTCGTATATAAGCCTATCGGTATTCCACAGATGGTACTATGGAGAGCGTGCCCATGAAATACATAATCTGACTCCCCCATCACCGCACGACTAGATGTTTGGCTCAGCACCACCCTTTTATGGTTGAAATATCTCGCATAAGAACGAAGCGTTACGATTCTTCATTTATTATAAGAACTGCAAAGGAGTGGAATGCCCTGCCCTCTTCAGTGTTTCCGGTAAATTATAACCCAGGTGTGTTCAAGTCAAGAGTGAATATGTACCTACTAGGCAAGCGTGCTACTCCTTCGGCCACATCATTGCTTTCCATCAGGTGACATTGTGGTTATGATTTAGGTAATCGTCCGTCCGTAAAAAAAAAAACACCTGTTTTAAATTATGACACTAAGTTAACGTACAACTGACACTGCTAGTCAAATGGTGGTGTACAAGTGGTACTCGGAAGATAATCTATAATATAACCTGCCTTATTAAATAAAACCAACCTGCAAGTTCGTTTTTATTCGCGTCCGAGGAAGAGGGTTATAAATTTTAATAAAGTTGGCAAAGTGCGATGTAAATGCGCCAAACATAATAAAAGTAGGCGTTACACGATCTAATATGTGGTGGTTTCAAAATGTTGGCATTATAATACTGATAGCTTGAAAATATTGAATACTCAACTAATAGGCGCGGTGCTACGAAACATGTATTGTCTACTTGTCTAGCGCAGGGACGTCTGGGAGAGAGACTAAACTAACTGTAGTTCAGATCAGTATTTTTCTGTCCCTGTATGAGCGTAATAAGTTAATAACATTTACGTAGACATAACCACAGATTACTTAATAATACTAGTTACTACTTACGTTCATCATTATCAGCCCGCATCAGTCCACTGCTGGACATAGGCCTCTCCCAAGGCACGCCACTGAGCCCGATCTTCGGCTCTTCTTTTCCAACCGCCACCAGCGTAAGTCATCGCTCCACCTAGCCGGAGGGCGTCCTAAATTACGTTAGCCGAGTCGCGGTCTCCACTCAAGAACACGTTTATTCCAACGGTTATCGGTCTTTCGGCAAATATGACCAGCCCACTGCCACTCCAGCCTGCTAATCCTTTGGGCTATGTCGATAACTTTAGTTCTCTGACGGATCACCTCGTTCCGGATTTGATCTCTCAAAGAAACTCCGATCATAGCCCTTTCCATAGCACGCTGAGCGACTTTGAATTGGTGAACTAGTCGTACCGTGAGAGTCCACGTCTCACGGTACGACTAGTATGTCGTACTATGTGGTACTATGTGGTAAACTTTGTCCAGTCAAAAGACTCGACACAGTTTACCACATGCTGCCCAGTCCAGCTGTATTCTTCTACGGGCCTCTCTCCCAAAGTTATTTTTACCCAACTTCAGCGTTTGCCAAAGGTAAACATACTCTTGAACAACTTCAAGAGGAGATCCGTGAACAGCAATCGGTTCCGGATAGACATGTTCATTGAACATTATCTTGGTTTTATCGAAATTCATCCGGAGACCGATGCGTTGAGATGAGTCAGTTAGGCCGTTCAGCATCTGATGTAAGTCCTGCAACGTTTCTGCCATAATGACGAAGTCATCCGCAAATCTCAACTGTGAGATGTGCTCGCCGTTGATGTTTATGCCACGTAACCTACTTACGTTACTATACATAAACTCTTACGGTAGGAGAAAACATACTTATAAATCAATAAATATTCAGTTATAATCTTCCGCAAGGTGCGCAATTTTACTATATGCAATGGTTTCGCGAACCATAAAGCTAATAATAGTAAGTACTATAAAACTACTTAGTTTTACTCAAAATGTTTTTAAATCTCTATAGTCCCCATTTACTTGCAAAAATAATTATTTCAATCAGATTTACACCGGCCACATATGACCACTTTTAACTGAACTGATAGAACTGACAGAGAAAACTGAAGTTGTGTAGCATGAAAACTGACAGTTTTTAAACAAACAAAAAACAATCAACACAATCAAAAAAAAAAAAAAGATATTCCACGATAACATGATTCGCGACAATTAGTAACATTAAAGCAAGCCTTCATACATATTAAGTCAACTATAACTGTTCAAAACGTATGTGGCCGGTGTTACGTACTCAGAAAAATAATTATTAGCTACACGAGTCAACTTGAGGACCTCCTATTTCGGTGTCGTTTTTAGAATTCCGTACCATAGAGGTACGGAATTCTCAATCCGATAGGTAAAATTTTATTTGATGGCTTAACGAATGTTGATGAAACATAGCATTATTGTACTTTATAAAAATACATACTTACTTTTAACCCAGAAAAATGACCACCCAGGCAAAGCTGCTGGCACATCTAGTGAATGTGTAACACATATAACCAAATTGACATACGCCAAAAATTAACTATCCAACTTCTGATCAAATCCACAGAGCATGGAGTAGTCATCGGAGAACGTGCTGCCGTCAACCCTGACGGTAGTGTATGGGAGAACAGCGGCAAGTACCAGGGAGACATACTCTTGGATGACGAGCAGCTGGAGTCCATGGTGGAGCAGTTCGCGGGCGGCAGGAACGCCTACATCTGGCCCAACACCCTGTGGCCCTGGCGCACGATCGTTTATGAGTTTGCCGCTGGTCATTTCAGTGAGTGGCCCTTGAAAAAAAGAAGGCTTGCTTTATTCAAGTCTATCAAACTCAACATTTCACTCACATATTCACATAATTGTTGCTGAAGGATACGTCATAATTCGTCTTTATGCAACTACTAGCTTACGCGCCCGCGACTTCGTCCACGCGGACTACAGTTTATACCGAAAAAAGCATCCTACGTTCTTCTAGGATATTACAAACCAATGCAAAAGTAGACTTGACTTCTTGGTTATGGCCTCTGTGGCTCGTTGTTGGTATAGCATCAACTACTTACTCTGTGGCACCAACGCTCTAGATGATTTTTGACAGACTTGTTATTTCGTTTCCATGGCAACCGTTCCTTACAGCGAGTATTCAACGTGTTCCAGTTTTCCCGTGGAAATTTCCACAGAATTCGTGGAAATTTGCGGGATTAAAAGTATTCTATGTTTTATTCTAGGGTATAAGCTACCTCCATTCCAAATTTCATCAAAATCCGTCCAGCGGTTATCGCGTGAAAGCTCCCCAAACATAATAACAAACAGACAACGTTTCACTTTTATATATTGGTATCATCTATAACAGGATCAATGATTGGTATGGATTAGGGGCTGTATATATAGTAAAAGTGATTACTACATTGTTTTTCAGATGTCGCCCAAAGAAACCACATCCTGTACAGCATGCAGGTGCTGGAGCAGCGCACCTGCGTGAGATTCCGCCCCAGGAATCCTGGAGAATTCAACTACGTGCTTCTTACTGTAAGTGGAACCTAATATTATAATTAATAGTCTAAATGAATCAAAAATAATGTTAGTTCTAGTTTTCTGAAACAATGTCATGAATCTAGCGGCATAATTTGTTTGTTGATCAATAGACGTGGACATCGTAAATAATGTATGATGGCAAGTGCGTCACGTAATAATAGTAATAATATTTCTACGATAAATAATTGATTAATTTGTTGATCGATACGAAATTGTTTCTTATTTTGGCTTAGTTATCGATTAAGATCTCTGAAAAATCCAATAGATAAAAGTTGCATGGCATAACAATATGTTTGTAGGTATTATACTTCGGTACTTGTTTACGTTTCTTTTGGTAAAATATATCAACATGATTTTATACCTATGGAGAAAGCCATGAGTTACGTCACTGTGAAGAACATCCATCTGACGGAATACGTCCACTGCTAAACATATCCCCAAAGCACGCCACAACGAGCGGTATTTTGTCGCTGTTTATGTTCAGCGGCATCCCCGCAACTCTCACCAGGTTGTCGGTCCACCAATCCAGTCAAGTCTTTTGCTACGTCTGATTCGTGGCATTCGAGTACCTTACTTCCCCAACGGTCAGTTCAGAAGAACTTACCTGAGAATTATATTATGCTATCATCGTCATCGTCATCATCAGCCCGTCTCAGTCCACTGGTGTACATAGGCCTGTCCCATAGCAAGCCGCTGAGCCCAATCTTCGGCTCTTCTCTTCCAACTGCTGCCAGCCACTTTGCGTATATCGTCGCTCCACTTAGCTGGAGGGTGCCATACACTACGTTTACCGAGTCGCGGTTAAGAACACGTCTACCCCAACGGTTATCAGTCTTTTGACAAATTAGACTAGCCCACCACTTCAGCTTACTAATCCAAAGGCTTATGTCGAAAACTTTGGTCCTTTGCCGGGTCACCTCATTCCGCATACGATCTTTCGACAAACTCTTAATTATGCTATGGTTATTTCTAATACTCTATAATCTCTCAGGGTAACCCCGACGGATGCTACGCTAACGTGGGTTACTGGGCGACCCGCGGAGTGCACATCATGAACCTGGCGCGCGACGTCCCTGGCCGTGGCTGCTTCAACACCATCGTCGTCATCCACGAGTGGCTCCACATCATTGGCTTCTTCCACATGCAGTCTACCCACGATAGGTACAACTTCGTCCGTATCAACTGGGCGAACATCGTTAGAGGTAAAATTAAGATTTATAATTGGCCTTTAATTGCAGTGCCATCCAGAATTTTGGTTATAAAATCTTGCGTGACACTGCGCAGCTTTTTTCAACTTAAAACATATGTATTTAAGTCTCATATGCCTTGAAGCGTAGCCTTTTGCTTGCACACTACTGCCGTCTAGCATTATTAGTTATATTTATTCTACGCTATGGCGTGACGACCTGCATAAAGCGGCTGGAAGAAAATGGATGAGCTCAGCGAGAGCTCAGCTCACCGAGCTCAGAGCGTGCATTAGGAGAGGCCTACGTCCAGCAGTGGATGGATATAGGTGATGATGATTCTATGCTACTGCATTCAATAATATGTATATATGAGTTCTTTAAAAGATGGATGAATCATAAGGACAAAGTAAAGATTAAAAAGATTGAGAAATTTTTAAGTAATTCCATCGTTTCATACTTGCTTGGGTACTATAACAGACTTTGTGACATATCCTACCGTATGCAGGTGATTTAAGCCCGTCGTCTTCGTCCATTAAATTCTTGTGGTATACAAAGTGTGTTAAACTAAGTAACTTTATGAACCTAACTTATTTAAAAATGCGAGCAAGAGACGTTAAATTATATTGGAGTCAAGTTTTTATCTCCGCTCATCAGCTTTCGGGCGGCATATTATTTAAATCCTTTCATCTTTACAATTTCTTGATACCCAGTCCCATTCTCGGCTTGATTTTGTTGTTTTATTGTGTGTTGTGTCTGTGTGTTGTACTTTCAAAAACACCGTTGCTACTCCAGATGAGATAGAAAAGTGATCAGCCTTTACAAAAGATTGGAAAAAATAATTCTTGCATTGCTATTTTTCAACGCTGCCGCTGTTATTGTCTCAAAATCTTGTACATTTCTTCAGGATTTATAGAAACTTTCTTCCAACTGCAGGTATGGAGCACAACTTCGACCGCTACGACACCAACATCGTGAGCAACCTTGGTCTTCCCTATGAGTATGACAGCTGCATGCACTACGGAGCTCATGCTTTTACCACGAATGGCAGGACTACTATTGACGCTCTAAGGGTAAGCCTCCTCCTCATAATTCCTACTTACCTATAAACCTACTTTTGACTGTAGAGTGAAGAAACCTTTCGTATAACTTGACCATTTTTAGGCAGCAAATATTTTTGATGTTGTTGCATTTAAAAAACTCAAATCTGATCAATGACATAGGCTGCTGATGCTCCTAATTGAGGGATAATATCAACTTATCTAAACAAATAGGAAACCAATATCTTTGCTTACATTTATCTTCATCTTATTAATCTCATATTTATATTACACTCTAGCTGTAATGTTCATTGTTTCTCTAATTGGAGGAACTGTAGAGAGCAATATAGATACGAGATAATAGGGTGAAGATAAATGCAAACAAAACTATAAATAATAAAGGTATCCCTAGTATCTTTACTATTACAAAATTCCACAAAACTAACCACTATAAAAAATATGATGTTTGTTTGAATGATTGTCAAAAAGTGAGATCAAACTTAATAGGTACTTAATACTTTCAAGCCTAGATTTCACTAATGGGTACAGTTGGAACCAGTCACATTATTTCTTAGGCCTTCCGCACCGTTAAGCGGGATCCCGCGGCGGAGGAGCTCACTGTAAACTGGTGATTTCTACAAAAATAGGCACCAACCAGCAAAACTCTGGCCGCACGTTGTTGCCCGCCGCGCGTAGACACCTTAGGTCAACTTACGCTTGTTGGTGCCTATATTTGTAGAAATCACCAGTTTACAGTGAGCTCCTCCGTCGCGGGATCCCGTTTAACGGTGCGGAGGGACTTACAATGGAGACAGGAAATATAAGCCCACGGCATAGACAAAAAGGAAAGACAAGACAAGATAAAGTTAAAAGCTCTCTCATTTCTCAGCCTCATAGCGGTGTGATGGGTCAGCAAAGCTACGTAACCGGCTACGACTTCTGGCGTGTGGACCGCCACTACGGCTGCGCGGCGTGGCGCACGGCGGCTGACTACCAGCCCTTCAAGGTCGACGACACTGGATCGGAACTGAAAGAGGAAGAGATCAAACTGCAAGACGAGAACTGAAACTTAATCATTCGGAATTATGTTGTATTGTACCTGTTAATTTGCTTGTAATCAAAATGTTGTTGTTGCTTATTTTTGTTGTTTGTTGATTGAGAAATAAATTTAGCAAAACATTGTTTATATTAGGATATTATTTTATTTTAGAATTTTACAAAACATATCTGGTCCTTCGAGCAACGCTCTGTAGCAATAGCAACATACCTAAGAAAAAATAATTAAAAAATATTAAAAAAAAGGCGTAGCCCATCATGATAACAAATTCTAGCTGATCCCGTCAAACGAGAAATAAAATTCTAGCTGATCCCGTCAAACGAGAAATAAAATTCATAATAGGAAAATAAAATGCACAAAGGAGAACAAAATGCATAATATAAAGATTGTTAGTCTATTTTTAGTTTTATTCGCAGTAGGATTATTTTGATAATAATTGTTATTTTTTATACGTTTTAGTTTCCCCGCAAACGAAATATGGCGCGCTTTAGATGATCTACATGATTTTCTATGATGTCGTGTTTGGTATCAAGTGAAAGGGCTTAATTAGCACATTTCGAAAATATACATATATTATAACCAAATCAGAATAAAAGTATAAGTTCAAAAACTAAAACCCGCTATGGTCTTAGTGGACTAAAAAGTCACAAACAAGAATATTTAAACGTTTTAGAAATTTAAAACTTTACGATATACATTTATCAGTATTGAACCAAGCAGGAAGCGCACTCCCCGTTCTAAAGTTTTAAATTTCTAATTAATTTTAATATTCTCGTTTATGTCTTTTTAGTCCAATAAGACCGTAGTCGGGTATTAGATTTTGAACTTATATTTTATTGCTTTTCAGCCCCGCGATAGCAGAAGCACGCACTGCGAGCTGACCGCCTGCAAAAATAATAAGATAGCAGAAGCACGCACTGCGAGCTCACCGCCTGCAAAAATAATAAGATAGCAGAAGCACGCACTGCGAGCTCACCGCCTGCAAAAATAATAAGATAGCAGAAGCACGCACTGCGAGCTCACCGCCTGCAAAAATAATAAGATAGCAGAAGCACGCACTGCGAGCTGACCGCCTGCAAAAATAATAAGATAGCAGAAGCACGCACTGCGAGCTGACCGCCTGCAAAAATAATAAGATAGCAGAAGCACGCACAGCGAGCTGACCGCCTGCAAAAATAATAAGATAGCAGAAGCACGCACAGCGAGCTGACCGCCTGCAAAAATAATAAGATAGCAGAAGCACGCACTTCGAGCTGACCGCCTGCAAAAATAACAAGACTAACTGGAGTTTAGTACCTACATAACTTTATTAATCTAAAATTGAAAAAAAAAAAACATACTACGAGTATCAAACATATAACTGTCTCCTTTTGTGAAGTCGCCTAGAAGTAAGAATTGTAAGAAGTTAAACAGGCAAATGCTACTGTTTCGTTAAAATAGTTATATGTTTTTGGAATGGTCTTTTAAATACCTTCATTATTATAACCTCACTCGATAGGTTTTGGTGTTTTTCTTATTCCATCTGATATACAATGTAGCAGCTGTAAGCCGTCTATTGGTTTTCTTGACACTTCATAATGATACCTCATTTATTAAAATCCATCAAGCTGTTGCTGTAGGACGACAAACGAACTTAAAAATATACCTACATACATACAACCCAAAAATAAAACCCTCCGCAGTCGGGTAAAAACCACTTTTTTTTTCGGTAATTACTTATAGAAAATCCATACTAATATATAAAAGTAAAACGTTGTCTGTTTGTCTGTTTGTTTGGGGAGCTTTCACCCGACAACGGCTGGATGGATTGTGATGAAATTTAGAATGGAGATAGCTGGAATAAAACATAGGATACTTATTATCCCGAAAAATTGTAAGTTTCCACGGAAAAACTGGAATTTGTTGATTAAATAAAATAATAATAATAAATTTGACGGCCGGTTGGTCTAGTGGCTAGTGACCCTGGGAACGAAATCAAACGGTTGCGGGTTCGAATCCTGCAAGGTGCAATCATTTGTGTGATGAGCATAAATGTTTGTTTCCGAGTCATGGATGTTGATATTCGTATTTATGTATGTTTATCCGTTATCTAGTGCCCATATTACAGGGTATCCTAGTTTGGGGCTAGGTAATTGGTGTGGAATTGTCCCAAATATATTTATTTATTTTATTTATTTACTCACTGTAAGGAACGGTTGCCATTATAGAATGGTATGTGGTTGCCATGGAAACGAAATAACAAGTCTGTCAAAAACATTGGTGCTATACCAACTTTTACATTGGTTTTTAATATCCTAGAAGTAAATAGGATGCTTTTTTTCGCGATAAACAGTAGTAGTCCGCGCGTACGAAGTTGCGGGCGGGAAGCTACAGTAGTCGCAGTCAATCTATATGTTTGTGAAGTTAGGCGCTGTGAACGATTGCGCAGGTACTGCTGTGGGGATAAAACACCAAGTAAGAGCGAGATAGATTTGGCGAAAAACGTAAGCGAGTGAGCGAGGCAGTCATACATTGCTGTCTTCACCTTCAACATTGGGATGGTGCCTCAAAAATAGCAGTTTGCGCAGTGACTAGCAGACAACTTCCGAGACACAATACCAGTCCGGTACAACCACAAAGAAATTCTCAAATTTGGGTCATATGTATGGAATTTGGCAGAACAGTGAAGTTCATTTGTTTTTCATATCCCAATGAACGAACCAAAAAGAACGAACTAAAGAGTCCAATCATGGGGCCCGTTCACATAAACGTTCGAGGACGCACGGATCACCCGCGCGTACACTCGAAATCGTTCACGGCGTCGTCCGGGCGTTCGCCTGGGTCATCCGAAAAATAGTAGTGGAGGGGAGGAATAGTATGAAACTGACACTTGACAGCTGTCAGATGTATGTGGACGTCCAAAGTCGTTCACTATCTCCGGATGATCGAGCGATAATCGCACGGATTCGAGCGTGTAAGTGAACACAGCCCTGATAATATTACTAAACTCTTTGGTCCAATCTCTTTGTGGTACTGGCATCCCACTAGCACAGCATGCTTTCTCTTTCTCGCATGTGGATTCTGAAGATATATTCTTTGTTTGAAATTTGTCAAGAAAAATCTAAAATTTAGGTTAGTGTTCTGCGAATTTTAAATTTTATTCATATTATTGTTAATAACGTGCTGTTTTGTGTTTTCTGTGAAGAATCATATAATTATAGTGTTAAACCGGTTTATATGATAATTTTAAAATGCCACCAACTTGAAAAAGCTACAAAAGATGTGTTTTATGTGGAGTGCCAGTTACGAAAACCAGAACAAAAAGGAAATTTATGGCATGATTTCCTATTGATCAGCTCCGGTAAGTATTAATTTTGATATTGCTTAGTGCCACCTCCTATTAACGTAGCCATACATGATAATTTACATGATTTTTATTTTGTATTTTCATATTGTTTTAACACTAGGGATACGCAAGGTCAAAGAACTATTAACTATCGATAAAGCTATTGTAGGCTGGGTCAGGCTGCCTATAACGTATTTCCTTATCATTAATCAACATGTTTATTTCCAGATGCAGAAAATGAGGATCTGCATACATTCCTATAGAGACCAGTCGTAACATACATTTATGAATGTGAGTGCGTGAGATAAAGGTAGAGTAGGTACATCGCATGGTCTCTATTCAGAGTGAAGCACTAGTAGGTAAGCTTACCTGTTTGCAAAATCCATTTTCATATTTACATCGTAAAAAGTATTATAAATAAATTGTTCCGTTGTTGAAAAGTGTTTTATTTCAAAGTATTTTATTACATGGCTCCATATTTACATGTTGCAATGGGTATCCAATAAGCCCAACGCTGTTGCATTGTGAGAAAACAAGTTGTGCATATTGGAACCGTCTTTCATTAATATGAAACCTCGACGAGGGCATGCATGTTTTATCGATATCGATAAAACCAAGAATACGTGCAAGCAAGCACTACTCTATCCGTTATGTTGTTAGTTTGGTAGCATTGTCGAGATATTAAGTCCATTGAATGAGAAATTGGCGATCAGGAGCTTTACGGATGGTTTGCGGAATCGTCAACTTAGCACGATATTATCAGCGCGCAATTATTCTGCCCTTAAGGATACTATAAGAGCGGCGAAGGATGAAGAGCCTTCGTGCAGTCGTCAAAACACAGAGTCATCCTTGTACTTTGGACAGCGAGGACGATCAAGTAATCGGAGATTTGCAGGTAATAGAGGTAGATTTAATAAAAACAACTACCAAAGTAATTATGCGGGGCGAGCAGGTCACTCTGGTAATGTGCAATCTTCAGAGGGGCGCTACCAGGGATACTCACAAAAACGTGGTCAAGTAAACGTACAACGTACGTATCGGGGTAGTAACTCTCGAGGATTTTACCGAGGTAGGCAAGGTCATACTAATAATATGCATTATATGAATAATGATCAGAACAGCAATTCTGAACCGATTCAACACACAAATCAGAACTCAGAAAAGGCAATGACAAGCTTTTTAAATTTTTTCGATAATAATTTTATATTGGCATGTGATTATAGTAGTTCAGTACAATTTTTTGTTCAAGGTTCCAAACATAGTTTTGTAGATTCCGGAGCATCATTATCGGCGTTGAAATATGAAACTGTAAGGCGTTGGAATATTCCGATACATTCAAAGTACATTCACATAAATGGTATTGGAGGCAAAGTCCAAACAGTAGGTTATAAATAAATAAATAAAATAAATATATTCAGGACCATTCCACACCAATTACCTAGCCCAAAACTAGGATACCCTGTACTATGAGTACTAGATAACGGATAAACATACATAGATACGAATATTATAACATCCATGACTCGGAAACAAACATTTCTGCTTATCACACAAATGATTGCACCTTGCAGGATTCGAACCCGCGACCGTTTGATTACTTACCTAGGATCACTAGCCACGAGACCAACCGAACATAACACTGAACATACATGGTCAGGAATTTTCTCATAAGTTCTATGCGATCAAAAGTTTACCTTGTATGCAAGATGGAATTTTAGGACGAGATTTTATGAAAAAATATAAAGGAATTTTGGATTTTAAAAACAATACTGTTTCGATTAGTAATGATAGTGGTAGTGTAACATTATCTATGAACAAAAGCTCATTAGACAAAGAAAGTTATTTATGTATTCCACCAAGATGTGAAAAAATATTTAGTATAGACTGTAGAACTGAGAAAGACTGTGTGGTTTTACCAGGTGAGTTGAGTAAGGGAGTTTTCATAGCAGGAAGTATTTGTAGGCCTAGTAATGGAAAGATTATTATACAAGTAATGAATACTCGTGAGTTTGAAGTGAATCTTAGTTATTTTAGACCGGAAATACACTGTTTATTGGGTTATAATGTAGGCAGTTTTGACGAAAATAGTAGTGTTAATGGAGAAAGAGTACGTACGATGTTTACTCATTTAGATTTGAATCATTTAAACAACGAAGAACGTACATCTACTGAAAATATTTGTGCGAAATTTTCAGACGTATTTCATTTACCGAATGATAAATTAGCCACAGCCAACTTATACGACCAAACGATACAACTAAAACCTAATATAGATCCTGTATATGTAAAACAATATGGGTTACCTTTTTCACAACGTAGTGAAGTTGACAATGAACTTCAGAAAATGCTTTCTAATGGTATTATAGAACCAGCCAAAAGTGAATGATCAAGCCCTGTTTTACTGGTACCCAAAAAATCAAATATATATATATATATAGCAATGGAGACTGGTAATTGATTTTAGAAAATTAAATGACCGTATTATAGATGACAAATTTCCTCTTCCAAACATTACTGATATTTTAGATTCATTATCAGGTGCTATGTAGTTTTCACAATTAGATTTATCTCAGGCTTATTTTCAAAGTAATTTGAATCCAGAGTGCAGAAAGTATACTGCATTCACAACCAATTCAGGTCAATACCAGATGACACGTCTTCCTATGGGACTATAAATCAGCCCAAGTTCTTTTTCTCGATTAATGACAGTAGCCATGTCTGGCCTGACATACGAAAAACTATTTATATATTTGGATAATATTATTTGTTTTGGTAGAAATTTAGAATTACATCATAAAAACATGATATACAGATTACGAACAGTTAACTTAAAATTAAATCCAAGCAAGTGTGATTTTTTAAGAAAAGAAATGCAATTTTTAGGACACGTAATTTCAACGGAAGGCATAAAACCAGATTCCGAAAAAAATCAAGAAGTTCAAAACTATCCGGTTCCGAAAAACGCAGATGAAACAAAAAGATTTGTGGCATTTACAAATTTTTATAGAAAATTTGTACCAAACTTTGCAACGAAATCATTACCTTTGAATAGACTAGGTCGAAAAAACGTTAAGTTTGAGTGGACACAGGAATTCCAAGAATCATTTACTTTGTTAAAAAATGCACTGATTTCTCCACCAGTGTTACCAGTTGTTATTGTTGTATCCAAATTTTGACCCTTCAAATACATTTATTTTACAAACTGATGCTTCTGGTTATGCCATAGGATCTGTATTATCGAATAGTAACAATATGGCAGTAGCTTATACCAGTTGAACTCTTAATAAAGCTGAAATACGATACCCAACGATAGAAAAAGAATTATTAGCAATCGTATGGTCTATTCAATATTTTAGACCGTACCTTTATGGACGAAAATTCATAATCAGAACCGACCACAAACCAATTGATATACTTTTTTAACACGACGAATCCTTCTAGCCGTTTAACAAAATTTAGGCTGTTATTAGAGGAGTACGATTACGTGATAGAGTACGTGAAAGGTTCGGATAATGCTGCCGATGCTTTATCGTGCATTAGAATATCGAGTGACGAGTTGAAAGAGATGTGTGAACATACTATGTGTGTGTTGACTAGAGCTCAGAGAAAACGGAGAGATGAAAGGAAAGAAAATAATGAAAGTGGCTATTGTAAATCTACGGATGATAGGGTTACCACTAGCGATTGGACTGATCACCCAGAAGTTGTGGGAACACTTAAAAAACCAAATGATTCTACAGAGTTAAAATTTTTGAATGAAAGAGAATGGAATATATTATTGAAAGGTAATTTACAAGAAAAGACAAATTTATTTGCCTATTGTAATAAAAAGTTAGTAATTTACATAAATCCATCATTTCGATCATATTGCACACGCGATGCCTTTGTGAGAAAGCTGGAATGTATGTGTAAATAGTTGAATATAGATTGTTTATGTTATAAAAAATAAATACAATAAAGAAATAATAAAGGAGTTAACTCGAACTATAAATGACACACCAGATTGGTCCGGACCTCGATTATGTGTTTTAAATGATATTATAAGAATATATGATGATGATACGAAACGTGTAATTTTAAACGATTACCATATGTTACCGACAAGTGATCATGCAGGTATAAGGCGTATGACAAATAACATTAAAAAACGTTTCTATTGGCCAGGTTTAGATAGAGATGTGACCGTATTTGTGGGGCGTTGTGCCAAGTGTTTATATCAAAAACACTTCACACCAATCAAGAAACCGATGGTAATCACTGATACGGGACAGTCGTCTTTTGATAGAGTATATTTAGATATAGTTGGGCCCTTAAGTAAGGATAGTGATAATTATTCGTATATACTAACACTACAGTGTGATCTTAGCAAATATGTAGAGGCTTATCCTATGAGGAATAAGGATACTGTTTCGGTAGCAAGTGCCTTTGTAAATAACTTCATATTACGTTAAGGAATACCAAAAAACGTCATATCTGACAGGGGAATGGAATTCGTTTCAAAAATACGTAAGAAAGTATACTTAACTATAAATTATGTTGAATAAGTACATAAATAGAAAAAAAATATATACATATAAATATATATATATATTTTATTCCTTTTTACCAATGGGCGTGTACTGTATGCCCAAATGTATACTCATATACCTAATTGTAGACTAATATTATTAAGACAGTAATAAAGATACTTCCAAGCCATTCGGTCGTTTTACCATTTGACTCCCCTCAACGAACCTTACACTGTCTTGAAAGTTTTGTTTTCTTCTTTTAGCCATATAACTATGTAAGATACCATCATATTTTAATAATTACTTATCTACATACTTTTGTGACTTCCATCAAACAAAATTTATCTGTTTTGCTTATGTAATGTATATTTAAGCTGTAACATAACTGTAGCATATAATGTAACAATGTAAATTTAACTATTTTTTAAGCTGTATAATCTAAGTTAATAAATAAATTAAAAAACAAATTTTAATTTTTAAAAACTAATTACCCTCACCACATAATGAACCACTACGTACCCTTACAATGTTCTCAAGTATACCGAAAATGCATCTACCATATTTTAGTCAATATTGTATACACACGCACATTAACGCAAAATTTAGGACAAATCGGTGTAAAAATCCTTACTGACTCACGAAATAGCGATCGGAAAACTCTACTTCAGCTTTGGCTTCTCTGATTAACGGACATACAATACAAACAAACGTGTCGTACAACTTTACTATATGCATCGATAAACAACTTGCAAGTTCTGAGATAAGCGACCAGAGAAATCATTCCATCGATCATTATTATTTGCTGTTATCTTTACTAATTACATTTATCGTATCGCCGCGTTAGTGTAGGGTACACTTTATAAATAGGTTGGTTGTGATGTAGATCCGTGATTTTGCCGAAGATGTTGAGGGTATTGGTCGTTCTGTGCCTGGTCGGCGCCTCGCTCGCTGGACCCCCCGTCTCCAGGACCAGGAGTGAGATCGAGAAGTTCAGGGAGTTTTTGGAAAGCACCAGGACTGGTAATTACCCTTTGGATTAACTGGTATTAGAATTATGTGATCTAACTTGTTTAGGTACGATGAAAATAAATTAGGGAAAAACTGGACGTACAGACGCAGCGGAATCTACCCAGATTTTTATACCATCGTGTTTATTCGTATACCTACGAATCGCTTAGAGTCCCCGCAGCCCGCAGACTACAAACGTCGTGCTCAAGTGGGATCTTTTAGTCTGAGGGCCTCTATATTGAACAGTCAAACAAACGCTTACTTGCAACCAAGACATCGTCCAAAATTATATTAGGTAATAGATTGTGTGCGTAATCTGGCGCAGCTTTTTTTATATTTTTTTATATGTAATGATTTACTACGGTATTGTGGTGCCTCATTAAAATATAATCTAGCCTTAAGACTATATTTTGGAAACGTTGAATGATCTGTATATTAGTGGATTTGGTACAGCCCCATAGCTGGATACCGTAAGACAATATTGGCATGAGGACTTGCTTGTATAAAAGTAATTTATTGTAATTTGACAACGAAGAATGTTTTCCCAGAAGCCAATACATTTGTGTGTAGCGAAGCTCCATTTCATCGCGTTCCTTTTTGACATGGGCCTTCCAGCGAAGCTTTGCGTCTAATGTCATACCAAGATACTTGGCCGTATTTTCGTGTGGTATTACTTGCTCGTTTATAAATACAGGATGATAATTCGTTTTCTTGTTTGTAAAATCTACATGTGTGGATTTTGATTCGTTAAGTTTAATTCGCCATTTTTTAGTCCAATCGATGATATTGACGGCTGTAATACATCTGGCGCAGTGACTGAGAAAGGTGGGATTCGGTAACTATATAGAAATTAACATGTAGGTATAACATGAGCGTAATACAAAATGTGTAATCAAATAAAAGTAATTGTACGTATCACGTCTCATCTTACGAGACAACTGAAAACACATTCTGCAAAGGATACTAAATTTTACTCATGTATTCTTGAAACTCAGCAGTAGAAAGATGGTGATTAATGCCTATGCTTACCTTCACGACGATCAGCACGATTCGCTGAGAAGTAAAAATTCACATTCCAATCAAATCCACAGAGCATGGAGTAGTCATCGGAGAACGCGCTAACGTCAACCCCGATAGTAGTGCATGGCAGAACAGCGGCAAGTACCAGGGAGACATACTCCTGGACGATGAGCAGCTAGAGTCCATGGTGGAGCAGTTCGCGGGCGGCAGGAATGCCTACATCTGGCCCAACACCCTGTGGCCCTCGCGTACGATCGCTTATGAGTTCGCCGCTGGACATTTCGGTGAGTAGACCTTGGAAAAAAACTAGGCTTGTGTTATGCAAGTAAATAAGTGTATTAATCTATCTATCTATATACTTACTATAATAAATTGTAACCGGGCCAAATCAGTACATTGAATATTTTTTGAAAATTATAATTGAGGATAGCTTTATTATCGACTAGCTGAACTCGCGGCTTTGTCTGCGTGGTCATTTCATTTAAAATTAACTCATATGTGTTATTGCAGGACCAATGTAGGCGGGAGCGAACCGTTGCGATCTCTATCTTGACTTTGTAAATTTCTTAGTTATACTTAAAGTGCATGTTTCATTTACAATCCTTCATAAAAAGCGCCCTTTTGCGGCTGTTTGTATTGGTAACTGCTTACTGTTTTACATGTTGTACTAACAGAACTGTCCCAGCTGTGCGGTCGCCCGCGCATCCACGGGTTCTTCCGTGATGCTCTAAAGTGAGGGCAGACGTCGTTGCGTATTTCGAAAATACACATTAGGTACCTACACAACGATCTTGACGTCAGAGACCGTGTCGGAATCGGGTATGTTTTAAAAACCAGAAAGCGAAAATGTATTCTTCGAAAGTATACATTCAAATATTTATGACGTCACTGATCGAGCTGAGATCGGGTATAGGTAGTTTTGAATTTAAGATTTCACGTGGCGTATTTCGAAAATATATCTCTGTTGCTACCGCAACACAGATAGATTTCTGTCAAAAACCTTCAGTTGCGATCTGACATGGCCGTTATAGGTTAGAAGACGAAAGCGGGAGCGAAGCGTAGCGAGTTACTTTTAAATGAACAAACCACGCGAGCAAAGCCGAGGTTACAGTTAGTTAGATATATACATATATATATATATCCTACATTAATATTTAAGCAATTTTTTTGCAATTTACGTCACGTAAAATGCAAAAACTTTACGAGTTTACATAATCATGTATTTAAGAAATAAATCAACTAAACAACTTAAAAAAAAAACGGTAACTTTCCTACTTCTATCAGTTGATGATCAGTAGGAAATACCTTAGTATTTCCTACTTGTAAGGTATTTCCATACAAGTAGGAAATACCTTACATCAACCTTATTTCCTACTGTCACAGCTACGGTATTTACAACACCTAAGTGTTACCTATTACTTATTTACGTAGGTGTAGGTAGTCTAGGTAAGTTTCCTGCACATAAGACTGGAGGGTAACTGTGATGTGCTGAATACTTAACAACCAATGATCAAAAATAAGATATAATTGTGTTTCAGATGCCGCCCAGAGGAACCACATCCTGCACAGCATGCAAGTCTTGGAAGAGCGCACATGCATTCGATTCCGCCCCAGAAACCCTGGCGAATTCAACTACATGCTCATTACTGTAAGTGGAATATAATACTACACAGTAAGTATTAGGTATACCATATTATATTGTTTGACAGTAATAGCTGAATATAAAATAATGTGTATCTGACATCCACGCGGCGTGGCTTTCGTAATCTTTTTTACAAAGATATTATGAATTAAGCTGAACAACAACTTGAAAAAAAAAACTGCCCGGTATGCAACTATTTGCTGATCATTAGATGTTGAGCAATGGAGCGCGCCATGCTAGGAATCAAGCCTAAAGACCGCGTACCGAAGGTCGAGATTCGTCGAATGACGAAGGTCGAGGTTGTCCGTATGCGAATTGGGCAGGACAAGTGGTACGGCGGAACGACGAAAGGTAGACGAAAGGTGGACCGAAGCAGTCACCGAGTGGTGGGAAACACTTGAAAACCAGGTTCTGAGAATAGCACAATATAATATGAAATTTGGGTGGCGTTAAAAAGAGGAGACATATAACCAACAGTGGGTTGATAAAGGCTGAAAAGAAGAAGTTGAAATAAATGTTGATAAAATATATAAGAATACCCAAGAACATAAGAATGCACATTGCACAAGGTACTGAATACTATTTTGTACATCCACTGTAAATCAAACAGCAATAATAAATTATAAATAAATTAGTATAACGTAAATGACATGTTTATTGTATAAATTAATAATATAATAAATTTCCGAAAAATTAACTTTTTTTTCCTCACCTCGATGAAGATTTCTTTAAAAATACGTTAAAATATGTACCTACTTTATGTTTGTTTTGGAACAGAATACATAATAGTACAATTAGTGCTTCTAAGTACATCAAGATGATTTTATTTACATTATCATTACAGAAAATTATCAGTTACGTCACATTATTCCTTACGTGATAAGTAGATAAATTATCAGTTACGCCACACACTTGAAAACGTACATCATTCATCGTTAACCGGAGCATGCTATGGAGCCTATGTTTAGCAATGGACTCGATTGCTAAACATAGGCTCCATAGCACGCTACAACAAGCTGTTGCTTGCAGTGCTGCTCCTCGCAACTCACACCATCACCAGGTCGCAGGACTAACTCATGGGAGACCGTGCTTTGCTAAGTCCGATTCATTCGAGAAAATTTCTTCCCTAACGGTCGATTCGGAAGAACAGACGTCGTAATTTAATTATGATATGGTCTAAATACACTTTAATCTCTCAGGGTAACTCAGATGGCTGCTACGCCCACGTGGGTTACTGGGCGACCCGTGGAGTCCACACCATGAACGTGGCGCGCGACGTCCCTGGCCGAGGCTGCTTGCACACCATCGTCATCATCCACGAGTTGCTCCACGTCATCGGCTTCTTCCACATGCAGTCCACCCACGACAGGGACAACTACGTTCGGATCAACTGGGAGAACATCTACAGAGGTAACTTTCAGTTTAGCGTTTTTAGCCTGCTTTGACCATATATTTTTGGTTAAAGTAGGCAAAAACACTAAGCTGAAATCGTCATGCAACTGATTCTTTGGAACTAGGCCATTTATCGTATTACTACATATTGTAACGCTATTTTGCGATCAAAATTTTGATGTTTCGCCAGGATTCTTAATGTTTTTTTCCAATTGCAGGTATGGAGTACAACTTCGACCGTTACGACACCAACCTCGTCAGCAACCTGGGTCTTCCCTACGAGTATGACAGCTGCATGCACTACGACGCTTATGCCTTCTCCATCAATGGCAGGACTACCATGGACGCTCTGAGGGTAATCCACATCTATATTATAAATACATATATTAGCTACTAGCTTTTGTTCGAGATTTCATGCGCGTGTATTGCAGTTTATCGCGATAAAACGTATCCTTGTTATTGTTATTGTTAGTAGTCTTGTAAAGGTAACAATCAGACAGACAGACAGACAGACAGACAGACAGAGCGAAAGAGCTCTCTCTCTGTGTCTGTGTGTATCTTTACTAAAGATATTCTTACATTTATCTTTGCTCTAATAATCTCGTTTTTATAATTTGCTCTCTAGCTGTTATCTTCAACTTTCTCCAGATGGAGAAATTATAGTAAAGTTTCTACTAGGTATTACACGAATAGTACACAAACAATCAGAAAAGACAAACACTATCTGTATATAATATGATTTCTCCCACGATTATATGGAGATAATTATTACTACCTTTACATGCCTCTACCATCTTTAGTAGTTATTTACTTTGAGAACATAGTTCTATATTCTCAAAGGTTATTTATTTAAGATGTATTCTCAAGTTCTTGGTAGAGTGTTTGTTTATGTTCCTTGGTCTACAGATTGACGAAAAAGTGAGATCAAACATGACTTAAACCAACCAACTTGGTTGAACCTGGGTCTCACCATTATGAAAGGGTTTCATCAGCCGCTATATACGTGCGTGACCGCAATGTTGAATGTATTATTGTTATTTAAATAATTGATGATAGTTAAATAGGCTTATTTATATAATTACTATAAAAATATCAGCAAATCAGCTTACATCCCTGTTCGTAAATGTACTAGTTTCTTTGAAAAAACGCCCACACTATTCGAATCAATTAAAGTCAAAACGGTGGTCAAGCATGCACATAGCGGGTGATAAAAAGGTCTTTATGTACCAAAGACATTGTACTCATTAGTGGTCTCGTAGGTAAGCATAATTCTACCTCTTTGCATTACCTTTATTTCTTTGGGTTTGTTTCCTGTCCAAAGACAGAAAGTGAAGACAAAATAAACCAATCAACGCTCTCATTTTCCAGCCTCATAACGGTGTGATGGGCCAGACTAACTACGTAACCGGCTACGACTTCTGGCGTGTGGACCGCCACTACGGCTGCGCGGCGTGGCGCACGGCGGAAGACTACCAGCCCTTCAAGGTCGACGGAACCGTGCCGGAGCTGAAAGAGATCAAACTTCAAGACGAGAACTGAAACTTAATCATTCGGAATGATGTTGTATCGTACCTGTTTATTTGATTGTAATCAAATTATTGTTGGTTTTTCTCAATGTGAAATAAATCTTGCAACACAATGCTTAATATATTATTTTGTTTTTTTTGTTGACTTTTCTACCCGTCATTTTGCAACATATAATCATATTGCAAACCAATATACAGCCATCAAAAATTATACATACCTACAAATAGACTATCTCTATGACGTGAAACGTCTTTATTAGGAGTTTCACTCCGATAAATACTTATGAAAAGAGTTAGATATGTGGCGACCTCTACCGCCACATTGAAATCAGCGCTACCTAGTCCAGTATTGGGCGAATAACACAGACCGCTCATAGATGGCGCAAACATCAAGTCCGTACTAATCCTGCATCGCGCAAGTGATATTCTCGCCGCGAATTAGACGTATAGAATTTCCAACGAGGAACAGTTGGCCGGCTGTCCCCGGGCTAACAACACCTAGCTCGGTTAGAAGTACCTCCGACTTAATAACTCTTTCTTATATTATGTTGTATTTATTCATTATTATTACGTTGGTAATTTCAAAAAAGTGTTTTTTTTTTACAAAATATCTTCAATTTACAAAATTTGGGACATTATCCCGCAGGAATTATTTATTTTTTCGACATAAAAAGTATCCTTAATTTTTACCCATTATATAAACTATGACTATACCAAGTTGCAATAAAATCCGTTCAGTAGTTTCAGCGTGATACGTGTTCTTTTATATAAGTTTCAACGCCTATCCTGCGGGAACCCTTTAATTTTTCGGGATTAAAAGTATCCTATAATAAACAAACTTGTTTTAGAAACAAGTTAAAAATATTCATATGTAAACACCAGATTAGTCAGTAAACAGTCTGTAAAGATACTAGTGCTTTTTAAATTTTGCGCAACTTAAAAAGCACTAGTATCATAATAATATAATATATAGGTATAATATGTAATTATTTATAATATATTTTTAAATGTAGATATTTATTATTTACTTGCCTCTTTAAGATATATACTATGTTGCCACATGGTTTATTGTATTTAGGGTTGTTTAAGACGACACGTAACACTGGTCGTGGAGAGACCCGTGACGTTACCTACCGGCCCCAACGGAAGACCAGCGCTGGTTTTGATCTGTCGATTACAACCAGCATAACGCTGAGTTGGGACCGATTCATGTCAAATTTTTTTGCATTTATTTATTGTGTTTTAATTTGTTTTGTTTTTGTTGTGAATAGATGTCTTTTCTTTCTTTCTTTATAACCTACCTCGTAGTATGAACTCAAATCATAACAAGTTTCATTTAAATTCATTCAGTAGTTTCAGCGTGATGCCTAGCCAAGATACATACAGACAGACAGACAGACAAAAATGAAAAAAATATAGTTTTGGCTTCAGTATCGAATATAGAGTATCCTCCAAAAGAAAATTTCAAAATATCTTCAATGTACAGAATTGGACCCGTTAGTTTTATTATAAGTATAGATAGATGATGGATTAAAATTCAGGATACTTTTTATACCGAAAAAATAAAGAGTACCTGCGGGATAATGTCCCAAATTCTGTAAATTGAAGATATTATATCTTTTTTTTTGTTGCCGTTCTATTTTTAATACTAAAGCCAAAACTGTATTTTTTTAAGTTTTGGTCTGCTGTCTGTCTGTCCGTCTGTCTGTCTGTACCTTGGAAGTGCATCAGGCCGAAAATACTAAATGAATTCAAATGAAATTTGGTAAGATTTGAGTTAAGACATTGGATACTTTCATCCCGAAAAATTAAAGGGTTCCTACAGGATAGGCGTTGAAAGTTATTTAAAAGAACACGTATCACGCTGAAACTACTGGACGGATTTTTTTGTAACTTGGCACATTCATAGTTTATATAATGGGTAAAAATTGAAGATATTTTTTATCCCGAATAATAAAGTGTTCCTGTGGGATAATGTCCCAAATTCTGTAAATTGAAGATATTATGTAATTTGTTTTGGAGGCCGTTCTATATTCCAACACTGTATTTTTTTATTTATTGTCTGTCTGTCTGTCTGTCCGTCTGTCTGTCTGTACCTTGGCAGCGCACCATGCCAAATATACTCAATGAATTCAAATGAAATTTGGTATGATTTGACTTTTCATCCCGAAAAGCAAAAGTGTTCCTGCAGGATAGGGGTGGAAAATTATTTAAAAGAACACGTAGTACGCTGAAACTATTGGACGGATGTTGATGCAACTTGGCACAGACATAGTTTATAAGATGGGGGAAAATTTTGGATACATTTTGTCCCGAAAAAATAAAGGGTTCCTGTGGGATATTCTGTTCATTAAAGATATAATGTTTTTTTTGGAAGTTACTCTATTTTCTATAATGAAGCCTAAACTGTATGTTTTTTCATTTTTGTCTGTATGTCTGTCAGTCTGTATCTTAGCCGCGCATCACGCCACCGGAACTACTGGATGAATTCAAATGAAACTTGGTATGATTTGAGTTCATACTACGAGGTAGGACATAGGATACTTTACATCTCGAAAAAATTATTGGTTCTCCCAGGATAGGGGTTGAAACTTATTTAAAAGAACACATACCACGCTGAAACTCATGGAAGGGTTTTTATGCAACTTGGCAATGTCCTAAGTTATATGATGGGTTAAAATTGAGGACACGTTTTATCCCGAAAAAGTAAAGGGTTTCTGCGGGATATGGGTCCAAAGTTATGTTAATATTTAAGTAATAAAAAATATTTTTCGAATGGTTCTCTATATTCGATACTGAAGCCAAACTATTTTACTTTGTAATTTTGTCTGTCTGTTTGTCCGTATCTTGATCGCGCATTGCACCCAAACTAATAAATGAATTCAAATGAAAAAAATGCTCTTGGGTGCTAAATAAAGGTATTAAACATTTTTTTTTTGTTAATCATGTCTTTCTTTCTGTTTGTCTGTATGTTTGTTTGTTCACGCATCACGTAAAAACTACTGGACAAATTGCAATGCAGTTTTCATTGTTAGATAGCTTAGGGTTTGATTTAAATCTGGTGTAATTGGTATCTCAATCCAGTGAGTTAGAAGCCGAGCAATTGATAAAAGTATTTTTGATGGCTGAAGAAATTTTGTTTAAATGTTGGTATATTGGTTCTGGAATAGCACAAGGTACTTTGAACCTAAAGAAAAGAACACGCGTGCGAAGCCGCGGGAACAGCTAGTCTATTATTATTCTGAAGGGTCTCATCTGGACACATCTCGGGCTGCGCGAAAATTCAGGCGAGGAGCTATAATCAAACATCTCTTTTAAGACCAAACAAAGTAATCCTGTAGGTAGTAATTTGGTAATTCTCTAATTTTCTCTATAAAACTCCTAGTTGAATCATATAAGCTTTTAATAACTCTATTAAAAGAATAAATAGCGATTTGTCACAGCCATGGTGAGCTGACGCCTTCTCGTTCAACTTGGTGTCGACCCCAAGTATCGCAAGAAGGCCGCCTCGCTTCCAATGATGCAACGCTCTGCTAGAATGACTTGACAACGGTAGATCACTCCCCGTGTAATGCTGTCAATTTAAAGATGTGACTACATAGGCATCGATTATGCTCATATTACAAACCATAATGTTAAAAAAATGGATAGCTAACCGACTTATCATGTATAATGAATATTATATTTTATATTTTTTACATCACCCGCGGTGTTTATCTGGAAACCAGCATCCAGTTTAATGTGACTCACTGAGCATTTGCAAAATGCGCAAGTATAAAATTGGTTTAACTTAAAACCTTAAAACATGGTTAAAATCCAAACCGGTAACGATTTGCACTTACGTAGAATGAAAAAGAATACAATTGAAGTATTCTCGAATCTCAATTTTATTGTTAAAAGTAGGTAGGCTTAAAGTAATAAAGTTACAAGTAGGTAGGTTTAAAATAAACATTATGTAGGTAGGTATGGATTCATTGCCGATCCCAATCGTAACAAGCTAATCTTGATTAGAACAATAAGTCCGAGACTCTGGTGACGAAATTGCGAAAGCAAACTGTCCGAACGAATCCGGTGGAGCTTGCAGACGCCTCATACTTTACAAGAGCCAAACTGTAGCCGGAACGAATCCGGCAGAGGTTGGCACTCGCCGCAGACTTCACCTTCTGACTTCCATGGCTGCTCCATAAATAGGAACTAAATTCCCTCGATCTTAACGCTCTGTCACCTAATCTAGGATCGGCAATAATATCAGCATCTCCACCATGTCTTGTCACCTTTAGCAGGGGGAACTAGTAACTCCGAGTCGTGGTGACACCAAGAATAATAAACTTATCGCTATTAGCATGCGAATTAGATTAGAGAGCCATCACCATGTGTATCGATAGTGATCCTGATACAGTAGCAGTAATCGCACCTTGACGTCCAAGCATGCCTTAAGAGCCTATGTGCTTGGGATGGGAAATCAGATCTCCTGAGAGTGATCCACATCGTGGGGGGTTACCTCCAACAGGCCTCCACACGCCCCTTACAGCCTGCCTTCTTCCACCAAATCCATGCGCGTTCCTCGGTGAGAAGGTACTCCAACTGATCAAGGGCCGCACCCAGGATCCGCCTGCATTGGCAAAGCCGGAAAATGGTCCCACTGGGACGATAGTACCTTCTCCATTATGATCAAGGGCGCACCCAGGACCTGCCCGCAGTGGCAAAACCATCAAATGGTCTACACTTCCTTCATCGCCTTTGTATCGCACCTGCTTAATTATTATACTGGAAAGGGCTCACCCGATTCGCTGATATGTTCCTTGCTCAACCGTTACCACACCACACCAAGGCACGTTGTCACACCGCAGTGCAACCCTCAGCCAAGATAGAGGCAGCATCCTCGCACTTCGTCTCGCTCGCGCCATCCAGCCTTGCTCCGATCACGTCCCGCCAAAAAGTGAAGTTTTCGCAGCCATGTTTTTTACCGCGCGCAAGTACAGCCACAGACAATCTACCCGTAGTATGACAGTTGAATCGTGTCAAAGTTGTCAGTCTCAGAACTAGTCATTTTTACACTCACCACTAGATGTAGTTTGAAACTCGCGATACGTCGCGACAATTTCCTTATCATTTCTTTAACAAGTGATTTCGTAATAAATTACAATATAATCGAAACATTTTTAATCACCATATTATTTGCTTTAAAATATATTATAGAAGACCCTATTAACCATAATACCTAGGATCCTGCCAGAAGCGAAATCCTAGCAATATGCTAACACTGTTAAACAATGTTTACTTTGTACTGTATTTAACACTGTTGTTAGCGACGCGCTCATATGTTTTAAATAAAATGTAAATTTATCTAACATTATCTAACATTATCTAACGTTATCTATATATATATTAACAAAAAATTATATTTTCAAAAATATGGTGAAAAATCACTATTTGTCTAACCTCCGACACAGATGCTTAAAATTTTTCATTTAACTATTTATGTTGATATGTATTAATTTATTATAATTATATATTTATTTTATGTAATATATATTTATTAATTATATATATATATATATATTTTATGTCATATAAACTTTTTATATAAGTAAGTATTTTTAAGTAATTCATAATTGTTCTTAATTGTACACCACCGTCTATTTCTGCTTCCTCTGATACTGTCCATCCAAAGGTTGTCTGGAAGAGATCGCTTTAAGCAATAAGACCGCCAATTGTATTACCTTATTTAAGTTTTGATATTGTTTGTTCTTTGTTTTGGTATACAATAAAGTATTTCGTATCGTATCGTATCGTATTAACATTTATCTAACATTAAGAGCGCGTGCTGTGCACCGCATTTTTATTATCAAATTTGCCACTAAATCTGTGTTTTTCACCAATAAACAAGTTTAAAAGTGTACCTAAATAGTTTATCTGCCGCCACCGACCATCACATCACCCACAAATGGTCATTCGACCGGATTTAACAAGGAATGTTACGGACGCCATCGGCGTCACGCAAGATGGTCGGTACGCGTAGTACAGTGAAACGCGAACGTGAACAACGCGAGCTTGAACAACAGAAGGCCAACAATATGGAATATGAGTGCAAATCAGTTTGCACCCCAGCATCACAAAAACTGCAAAATAAAACTCATGCAGTTTCATCGACCGTCAAAACCGAAACGAAGCAAAAGTCCAAAGGTCATAGTGAGACGTCATCGGTTAGAGCTAAAAGGATGCAGCTGCTGTTGGAAACTTCTAAACAAAAGGCACAGATTCGGATAGAGTTCATAGATAGACAGCTAGCAGCGGGCTTAGCTGATCTAGACGAAGAAGGAAAAATATACAGTCCACACGATGAAGATCGCACTCGAGATGTGGAGCAATGGCTCGAACAGAGTCACAACGAACTGATGCAGTTAGCCCCCGACCATGGGAATTCTACGGGCAAACTGCACACGCCACGGGCACAAGCAGCCGAGGCGACACATGCAATTGCTTCGTCGGCACCTGCAGCACCACATGTAAAGCTTACCTTGCCGCAGCCGCTGCCATCTACAGCGCCGCATCTGCTGATGGAGTCGCTGTCTCACGTGCCACCCGCGCCGCCACCACCGGCGCAGGGCCCCGGCATCAACGAGACTGTTCAGATGCTAGCTCATGCGTTAAAGGACCTGGCTTCTACGACTGCACCAAATACCAATGTTTTGACTCGATTGTGCACGCCGAAGGATCTTCCCGATTTCACAGGAGATCCACTAGAATGGTTGCAGTTCAAGCAAGCCTACAACGAGTCGACCGAGCTATGTAACTTCAGCCCCAAGGAAAACTTATGGAGACTAAGGAAGTGTCTTCGCGGAGCAGCCAAGGATGCAGTTTCAGCTATACTGATAACCGCGAGTCCACCGTGCAAAATTATGGCAACCTTGGAGTTACGATTTGGAAATCCTGAGTTCATAATATCCAGGATCATACAGGATATCAAAAGGTTACATCCTATGTCACAAGACTATAAAGAAATTGTACAATTTTTAGTAAAAGTTCAGAACCTAATAGAATCAGTGCGGGCAGTCGGACACGAAGAGTACTTGCAAGGTATAAGCATTGTTTATATTATATTGTCCAAGTTCCCCACAATATTATTATCAAAATGGTCCTACTATTGTTTCCCGCTTATCACTGAAATACAAATGTCACGATTGGTTATTTTATCAGATTTACTAATTGAAGAGGCTGTAAAGATATCTACTACGTCGAATATTTACTTTGCGAGCACACGCACTGATCAATTTCAATTTAAATATAAGAACAATGACAGTGCCGCCAATCGCACGCAAACTTTATTATTGCAATCTGAACAAGATGATAAGTGCAAATTCTGCCGCACCTCTAAACATAAACTTACCGAATGTAAACAGTTCAGAATGGCCCTACGTAAAACCAGATGGGATTACGTCAAAAATAACGGTATTTGTTATAAATGCCTACTGTCACGACATGACCGGCAATCATGCTCGGCGCCCAACTGCGACAAGGATAACTGTGGCCAGGCACATAACAGCTTACTCCACTATGTAAACAAACGGAAAGACGGCGCAGGAGGTCACCAGGATCCGAAGCTGAATCCGACAACACCGACACCGAAGACGACGCTCTCTGCCGACGACATTATTAGTATTACTTAAAGTCGTTCCTATTCGTTTACATACAAATAACGGCATATTTAGTGCAAATGCACTACTCGACGACGGGTCGACGGTATCGTTGATAAGTGCGGGGTTAGCCGAGCGTGCGGGGCTCCACGGTCGTCCCGAGACAATGCGCATACGCGGCGCCTGGTCTGATGATGAACGTGTGTCAAACAATAGTCGCAAATGTTAACATTTCCGGTAGTGACAATAAGGTGCATAATATCAGATTACGTTGTGTTGATAAATTAAATCTGCCCGTGCAACATTTCTCTTTGTTAATTGTAATGATTACATAAACTTAATGAATATTCGTGATGAATTATGTACAGATGATGTAAAACCTGAGATACTTATAGGTCAAGATAACTATCATTTATTGTTACCACTCGAAGTGAGGTTAGGTAAATTAAATGAGTCGTCCACTACTTTAACCCCCCTCGGCTGGTGTATGCACGGTATTTTGCGAGCACCGCGGAATGCGCGCGCGCATCCCGCCAGCGCGGTGCTATCGCCGGCACACGCGACGTTTCTCATGAGCTCGTGTGGCACTCCAGCCGACACCACGGGCGCCGGCACCGCCGCTGCCGAAGACACCGACGAAGAGCGCTCGTTGCGGGAGCTTCATGAGGAGGTACGACGCTTGTTTGCTGTTGATTCTATGGGAGTGTCAGGTAAGCCTCGACAAAATGTTAAAGAAGTCAGCGACGTCACTCAGCTTGAGAAATCCTCTGAACTCATCGATGGCCGTTGGCGCGTAGGGTTGCCGTGGAAGGACGAGACCTGTACCATGCCGGAAACATATTTTAACGATTTCAGAAGATTAAAAGGGATAGAAAGGAAAATGGTACGAGATAAAGCATTTGCTAGTAGGTATAAGGAGCGTGTTGATCATTTATTGGAAAATGATTATGCTGAAAAGGTCACGGATGTACGCCCTGCACCCAGGACGTGGTACCTATCCCATTTTGGGGTGGACAACCCTAACAAAAATAAATTATGTTTGGTGTACGATGCGGCGGATGAAGTTGATGGTAAATCTTTGAATGATTATTTATTGACAAGGCCAGACTTGTTATCATCTCTTTTTGGTATAATTCTGCGCTTTAGGGAAAATATAATTGCAGTAACAGGTGACATCAAGGACATGTTTCTTAGGGTAAAAATCCGCCCCGAAGATCAGCACGCATTTAGATTTTTAAGGCGGATCAGCCCTACCGATCCGGTGGATACTTACGTTATAACATCCCTAATATTTGGAGCCAACTGCTCACCGTTCGTGGCCCAGTTCGTCAAAAATTTAAATGCCCGCCGATTTGCAGCTTCATTGCCGGCCGCAGTTAATACGATATATAAATCGCATTACATGGACGATTATATTGATAGCTTGCCCGATGAAGCGACGGTAATAGATATGGTAAGAAATATTTCTAACATTCATAAAGAAGGCGGTTTCGATATCCGGAACTGGACGAGTAACAGTGTCGCCGTTTTGGATAGTGTTTCAAACGAAACCTTGGGTACCGCTGCAGTAAGGTTTAAAATTGCGTTATCTTTTCCCCCTTCGGCGCCCGCGCCAGGTACTGCTTGCAAATTATCTTCTACGAAGAACTGCTACAAAAGGCCAGCTACCTATGCTACGACGATGGGGCTCAGCGCTACGACGGCAGGTACAAATTATAATTGCTTACAGTTGCATTTATTTAGCGATTCATCTAATAAAGCAATGTGTTTCGTAGCGTTTTGGCGATGGATTGTGAACAACGAGGTACGCGTCGCTTTTATAGCAAGTAAATGCCGCGTTGTACCTGTCAAACCCATGACCATTCCCCGTGCCGAACTGCAGGCAGCCCTGTTAGCTGCACGTCTAGCAGATACTATTCTCAAAGAGCATAGAATGGTACCCAAGCGACAATATTTTGTGTGTGATTCCACTACTGTGCTTCAGTGGATAAGAAATAACACACGTTCGTATAAAACGTTCGAAGCTAATCGGTTAGGATAAATCGACGAACTGACGAGTGTGTCCGAATGGAGATATATTCCTTCCAAATTAAATGTAGCCGACTCAGGGACTCGGGATGAATATAACCAAACTTTATTTGAAGGTGAGTGGTTCACAGGGCCCATGTTCTTATAAAACCATGAATCTTCATGGCCCGTAGATGTCGTAAATCCTAATGAAGATGAGATGAGCGCCGAGTGTGTGGCTGTGATGCAAGAGTCCGCCGCTTACCTACCTGTCCCGGACCCGCAGCGATTTTCCGGCTGGCTGCGTTTGCTGCGTGCTACGGCTGTCGTGCTGAAGTTCATAGACAAATGCAAGGGACTTACCGGTGAGGTAGACTGTGACGCGATGGTTCGAGCTGAGAACCTGCTGCTAAGGAAGGCGCAAGCTGACTCCTTTCCCAATAAATTAACTGGAATCAAAAATGGTAAATGTATCTCACGAGAAAGTAAACTACTTACCATGTCACCGTATATCGACGAAAATGGCTTACTCAGACTCGGTGGCCGCATCGATGCTGCAGCAGACGTGGACCTGGAAGTGAAAAGACCTGTTATATTAGATGGGAAACATTTAATAACCCGTCTACTTATTAGATACTTACACATTAAAGCGGCGCACGGAAACCAGGAAATGGTGATAAATAATCTGAAACAGAGATACTGGGTGATTAGAATGAGGCCAACGGTGAAGCATGTCGTTTCTGGATGCATGTTGTGTCGTATAAGAAAATGTAAGCCACAGGTACCAAGAATGGGCGACTTACCACAAGCTCGAGTGGCCCATCATCAGCGACCTTTCACTTTCTATGGACTGAATTTATTTGGACCTATGAAAGTGACAATTGGAAGAGGAAGACAGAAAAGGTATGGGGTTATTTTTACTTTCCTCACAATACGTGCCATACATATAGAGATAGTTGCGTCACTTACCTCAGATGCCCTGATTATGGCGCTGCGACGTATGGCAGCCCGTAGAAGTTTTCCCGCTCATATTTTTTCAGATAACGGGACAAACATGAGATCAGCTGATAAGGAGATACAACAGGCCATGAAAGGGCTTGACATGGACGCCTTAAAGACTGCTGGAGTTAACAATTCCATGCAGTGGCACTTCATACCCCCCAATAGTGCCCACTGGGGTGGGGCACGGGAAACACTGATACGCAGTGTCAAAAATTCGCTCCATGTGATAATGAAAGAGCGCGCACCACGCGAAGGAGTGCTGAGTACATTATTGGCGGAAGTGGAAAACACGGTCAACGGACGTCCGTTGTCGCATGTTTTGGTCGATAACAGTTTGGAGTATTTGACTCTAAACCACTTCCTTCTAGGTAACTCGTCGAATTTGCCTGTCATTGGATCATTCGATGACTCCGATATGTGCCTGCGCAAACACTGGCGTAAAGCCCAAAGATTGGTCGACATATATTGGGGTAGATGGGTCAAAGAAGTATTACCCGAGTCGTTACCTAGGAAAAAATGGAACAAGGAGGTCGAACCTCTGCAGGTAGGTGACCTGGTGTTAATTGCTGATCCTGACAGTCCCCGAAATTCTTGGCCAAAGGGTGTTATCCAACACGTATATCCAGGTAAGGATGGACGTGTCAGACTGGTCGATGTTAAGACTAGGACTGGCATCTGGAAGCGATCAGCAGCCCGCGTCGCTCGTATCTCACTTAGTGTTGAGTGCTGAGCCAGCACTAGCGTGGGGAATGTTAGCGACGCGCTCATATGTTTTAAATAAAATGTAAATTTATATAACATTATTACGATATATTTTGGGAGACAGGCGGATTGAACGTATTTTCAATGTTTTCTTTAACTCTAAATGTTTGTATTTAGGTAGCCAGTAATATTTTTATATTTTTTCCTACCGCCTGTCCTACCGTCGGAACATAATTAATTTCTAAGAAAAGTGAGTGGGGGACCTTCTGCCGCCCCGCCAGCTAGTGAAATGAAATTCGTCCATCAGGTATAAAATGCTTGTATTTTCCACTAGTCGCTTATATTCTACTTAACATTTGTAGTAAATAACTTCTTCAGACATAATACATATGTATTTTCAATGGTCACTTATATTCTACTTTACAGTTGACTTCTCCGTTCCGATGCTCAACAAGAATTGAATAATCTACCTCCTCTCAATCTTTTCCCCTGCAAGAAAAAAATGGCGCCATCGTCGTGAGACTATGTTTCCGGTAGAATCATGGTAAGGCAAACGATTGCCAGGTGGCGCCACCTTCATCTGACGTTCCGGTAGCCATACTTTTTAAATATTGCTGAAGTATTAGTCAAATTGAATTCGAAAACTACTGCAAAAACCCTTCAATTTAAACATAAAATTAAAAATCATGACATTCGGCCATCCGGAAACGTGTTGCCTCCCGGCAACACATCATATCACAATTAATTAAAACATATAGATATAATGTAAGTGCTTAACCTAAATCATGACATTACAGAAATAATGCTCAAGAGGTTAAATATTACTCCCGAAATATACTTAGGTAACTTACCAACTTGAATACTTTACACAAATTTTAGAAAGATCTGTAATTAAAAAAAAAAAACTTTTTCGAAATGTGCTGAACTCTAATGTCATTCATAATCATTTATCGTAAATACTGTCAAAATTAATAGTACTAGATATTATTTTCTAATGCCTTAGACAACACATCTATTTTACAATCATGATATTTGCATTAATGAACTTTTGTTTTATATCATTACTTAATATTAAAATATTTAATACTTTGCAATATTGCTTATACATTAATATATTTCATCAACTCCTACAATTTGATCATTAATAACATGATATATTTTTTATAGGTATATAACTTTAAGTAGTGCATGCACATCTCGTAATTTATAACTAGTTATGATAATTACATACTGATTTATAATTACTGTCAACACAAATGAATGCCTGCAGCTATCATCGCTACGCCGTACGCACGAACGAAAAACATAAAGTAACCTAAAGAAATGTTACGAATAAACCATTGCTATCATCTTGAATCCAGTAATAATCCTGCTGACTTGGTTACAAGAGAAATGCTTCAGTCCGAACTGAAGAAACGCAACTTGTAGTGGAAAAGCTCGACGAGTCTTCCGAAGTGCAGCTACATCATTGCACCTGGACAAACAACGAACCTTTTCTCTTCTTCTCGTTACATTTCTTGGTCTGCCGTCTTCGCCTTGAATTCATATTCAGCAGTGTACCAGCTTTGTCATCTGAAGGCATTGCTTCAGCTCTCTGAAACAAACATTTTCTGCGCCATAATCCATTCATAACAAATTATAAGGTTTTATCCTAACTTGAAATCTCAATGTTACCCTTCTATAATTAATGTCAACCATTTTATAATAATGTTATTTTGGTAAATAAACAAATGCTAAATAGCAGAGTTCAGAAATCATTATTCGTTTAATCGTTTAATATAAAATAACAAATAACGTTATCTATCAAGTCAGCTCAATGCGTTTAGTAAACATTATTTACTCAACAAACCGACTACTAGGAGATCATTCAACATTTCAATAATAATTAAGCAGATTGAGGGTAGTATAAATCATAGTAATTTTTTATGTAGTTATGACTATTTAAAGATTAACATCAAATAACATTAGGCAAATAAAGCTCACTCAATCCAGTAAGTTAGTCAATAGTTTAGTCAACATTTTAACAATAATGTAACCAATTTTATTTTTACCTAGGATTTTAAATTATCCTCTATTTGAACACTATCATAACTTTTTTTTTTTTACTTTATCATATTAACATTGTCATTTTAACTTTATCACTTAAAATTATCATATAAGCTTTATCATATAGCAAACCCTATCATTATAACCTCTATCATAATATAACCTTTATCATTTAAACTATAACATTTCATTATTAAATATTTATCATTTTATCATTTATCATTTGACGAAACGTTATCATTTAAAAACGGTATCATTTAAACTTTACCATTTTATTTTATTATTTAAACTTGATCGTTTCATATTTATCATATAAGCTTTATCATTTCAGATTTACCATTTAAGCTTTATCATTATATTAATCTATCATAATAATTATTAATTGTTATCTTTATTAATTTATCAATATCATTATATGTATATTTCCATTATAATTTGAATTATTAATTTATTTTATCTATATTATTTAACATATCATTTATCTTTATGATCTATCATAATCATTTACCATATTTATAATTTATCATTAACAATTATCATTAGATTATTCATTATAGAGGGGTAACATTCAATTAAATATGTTATCAGTTATCAATGAAATTAAATAACAATTTACCAAAGTAGCTTTGTTATATTATATATGTTAGATAATAATAATAATACAGGGTAACTTTATAACATTATCAGATATCAAAGTAATTGTTAACTAACGATTTAATCATCCAAGGGCTAACAATTAAACATTATCAGATACCAAATAAAATATTCATACCTTATTCCTACATTTATTATTGTGGTACATAAAAACCTTTATAAAAGAAATCCATTAAACTGCATTAAAAAAAGAAGATAAATCATGTTAATTAAGCACAACCAACGTTATGGTTGAAGTAGGAACATTAACCATTACCAGGAAAATATATATTGGACAAGACCATCCTATTAACATTTTCATTGATCACACATTATGACTTAACATTGTACAGAAAAAAAAGGATTATGATATAGAACCTCTTGCTGTTTTGTTCTTTAAATTTCATTGGGTAGCTTCAAACTAAACATGCTCAAAATCCTTATTATACATTTCCTAGTTTTCCGGGAGAAAATGTCAATTTTCCGGGATAAAAAGATTTCCATATTTTATTCCAGGGTATAAGCTTCAATTTTCATCAAAATCTTGCTGTTATCGCGTGAAAGCTCCCCAAACAAACCAACAAACAAATAAACAACATTTCACTTTTATATATTGGTATGGATTATTAATTCGAACCTGAAATTTACATTTGTGACAGTTTCCTTTAACAGTGCTCTGCTACATCATCACTTTACATAAAATCATCAAAAAACATGTGCGTAATAGACAAGTAAATTACGCAGATATCTAATTATTGTTTTGTTCGTTAAATGTCTTTTGTGCCAATAAACATTTTTCTCTCTTTTCTCACTCCAAATAGACACAACCAAGGTGTACGGAACGCGCGTTTATACACACTGTTCCATAAACACAAATAATTTTCGCATAACCCTATCAGGGAGTTGCCCCTACCTAACACTTTACGCAAATTTATCACGGTAATGAGAAACTATTTGAAAACTATTTGAAAAATAAGCACAAGTCAAGACATTTGATCGTCAGCACCCATACTCTCAACTAAAGCGCATCAAAATAGATGTTACACTGCTATTGCATAGACCCAGCCAAGATAACTTTATCACACCGCGCAATATGGTGCTCAATGAAAACAAAATTAAAAATCTATCTACGATTAGAAAGTCACGCCATGTAAACTTACGTAACACTTGATAATATCATCATTAGTGGGCGTATAACCGAGTGAAAAGGAAAACGAAATGTTAAAAAGTATAACATATTACCTTTTGTGTGTATCGCCTGTTCTGAGATGAAATGAAATTCGTCCATCAGGTATAAAATGCTTGTATTTTCCACTGGTCGCTTATATTCTACTTTACATTTGTAGTAAATAACTTCTTCAGACATAATACATATGTATTTTCAATGGTCACTTATATTCTACTTTACAGTTGACTTCTCCGTTCCGATGCTCAACAAGAACTGAATAATCTAAATATATATATAATAGCAGTTTTTCTAAATACCTCGGAATATGGTGCCAATTCCAAAAACCCTCGGAATAAGGTGCTTTTACCTTACCACGCCGTCATACAAATGTATAAAGGCGTTTTTACTAGTGGAGCCAGCTTAACTCTACACGGTAGTGGCAGTTCATAATCGTTTTCACTGAAGCCCAGTCTATATAAATATTACCGTTAGGTAAGTGTTTTGGGCTATGTATATAGCAAGCGCCCGGGGCGCGCGGCCGTGCTAAAATGTATGGCGCCTTGACACATATTACTAAATAGTTACTATGGCTGAGCGTCTGGGCGCGCACCCTGGCCTCTTGCTATAACAACTCCCTAATTGTATTAAATTCGTGACAACTGGATCCCCTGCCTTTTTTCCAGGCCTGATAGTTTGTCTTCAATCAGTGCGTCCTACCAGTCATGGCCTACGGAGCTAAAACATGGACACTCACAGTCAAACTCGTTCAGAAACGAGTATAACTTGATTTCGAAGGTCATCTCAAATCGTCTCGCAAGAAGACTTGACGAATTCCAGCCTCCTGATCGGGCCGGGTTTCGCGGAGAATTTAGCACCATAAACCACATACACAACCTGGGCGGTTCTCGAGTCTTTGCAGCGGTGTCAAGTGAACTGGCGATTCATCGAAGTGCTGAGATTTTTGTATGATACCACGATAAAAAGTGTCCAAGTACAAACCAAGCAGTCTAAACATATCCAAATGCGGAAGGAGTGAGACAGGGGTTATATCCCCGTAGCTGTTCACTAATGCCCTGGAAGATATGTTTAAGACGCTGGATTGGAAAGGAATGGACAAAAATATCTATAGCAATGGCGAGAATATCTCACTCTTACAATATGACGATGATATCTATTGTCCTAATGGTGGAGTCGCTGCAAGACTTGCAAAGTATGCTGACCAACGTAGTTGATGCTCCTCGACGCATCGGTCTCGGAATGAACATAGATAAGACCAAGATCATGTTTCACGATCTTATGGGCGATGGTAGAGCGATGGTTGCTTAACGGCGTAGTATTATCAGGTGTTCTGTGCTAACGGTTCAATAGTACAGCTTAGAATCCAACGATACCGGGTTCCTAGGGCCCGCACCAATATTGTAATTATGTAAGAACAACTTTGAGAAGGAAGCCAACAAGAATTCAGCTGGATAAGGCAGCATTTGGCAAGCTTCGTCAAGTCTTCTCGTCGTCCATGCAACAGTGCATGAAAACAAAAGTCTTCAGTCAGTGCGTCCTACTAGTATTGACCTACGGAGTTGAGACGCGGAAAATGAAGTGGCAGTGGGCTGGTCACATTTTCGGAAGAACCGATAACCTTTGGGGTAGACGAGTTCTCGAGTGGAGACCACGTTTAGTCAAACGTAGTGTAGGATGCCCTGTGGCCAGGTGGAGTGGCGACCTGCGAAAAGCGGCTAGAAAAAAATGGATGAGCTCAAGAGCGAGCTAAGTGGCGTGCATGAGGAGAGGCCTAAGTCCAGCAGTGAACAAATAAAGTCTGATGATGATGATGATGACACTTCACTGCCCTAAACTAAAGTGATGAGAGGATTCAGTGCTAGGCAAAACCATAAAGGAACAAAAGATTCAAACTGTCTTCCTAAAATATGCCTCACTGTAACCTTATAAAGTCCTGCAGGCCAGAGCTGAGGCTGTCTCCATCACCTGGTTGACTGAGAACCGTGTGGTCATCTGCCGCACACACGTGCCGAAGAAAAGAAGGATCTCGATTTTAATCTCTAGCCTTGAATGAGTAAGAAAAACGTAGAAAGTATACCTTCGATAGTGGATTTTTCCATGGCAGTTTTTATGACCAGGATTGCCTACTTACTTAATAAAAAATACCTACAAAATAAAATAGGAGATAATAAACTGTGTTATCATTATTAAAAATATTATGTAGAGAAAAATATTTTATCGTGGGTGCAGGCAGCGCTTTCCCCTTCAGTTTCTACTAGCGATTGCGACCCGCGCCGCTTCCGGCCCGCACGGGTTTCTCGAAATACTTATTTGTACTATAAAACGTTGTATTGAATTTATTCAAGGCCATTTTTCTCTATGAACAGTCACACGCGTAAAGCGTCTCGCTGTGGAATCGTTCGGAAAAGTACGGCAATTCTCAAACATGCACAAGCAATTCCACGCAGATATCTTAACGCGGCGCGTTACGTGGCCGAGTGGCAATAGAGAATAAGGTCCCTGATCACCAGTGATCCGCCCGCACTCCCGTCTTTGCACTATGACACCACAGAAGTTCCCGGATATACCAAAACAGCATCAAATAATTAATAATATTCTACCTTTACTGCACGTAAAGGTAGAATATTCATAGGAAATGTAGTCGACATATATGTAAATTTTTCTAAGTAAAAATCTTATTGAATGTGCGATAACCTATATTTTGGCCGTTGTAAGTATAATACATGACAATTGTGTATCTACCTATACCTAACTATTTAACAACTAGCTGTACCCGCGGCTTCACACGCGTGGTAATTTCTCTAGGTTAAAAGTACTCTATGTATAGACCTAAAATACCAATATACCAACATTTGATCAAAATTCCTTCAGCCGTCAAAAAGTTTTTATTGATTGCTCAGCTTCTACTCAACCGATTGAGATACCAAGTACAACAGTAAGTCAATCCTTAAGCTATCCAACAGTGAAAACCGCATCGCAATCGGTCTAGTAGTTTTTACTGTGATGCGCAAACAAACATACAGACAAACAGACAAAAAAACAGTCAATTTAAGAAAAAAACTTGTTCTTTAGCTTATTTTAAATACCCATAGAGCATTTTTTAGTTACCTTCTTTATACAGACTTTTTCGTTCATATTGCTTTATTATAAAACATTCGATGATACACAAAAAAATCGATTTCCACTTAATATGATGATTTTTTCGTAGAACCTTTAGAGAAGGAGCTTTACAACCGAAATCGGTCGCAAAGTCCTAAAGACCCGATAATTAGATACCGATGAAAATTGTTAGCTTTGATAGAAGCTATCGCTATGAGATATGAGAGATCAGCGAGATCGTCTACAGCGCACCGTTGATTCCTGTATCCAGGATCAAGACACATATGAGGCGGCCCTCAGGCTTATAAGGGATTTAGAGCAGGAGCTTAACCTTAACAGGGTTAAGTTAGAGACCTTAGATTTTTCATCTAAAAATAGTATTAGGTTCGAGATGGAAAATAATAACACTAATTTATATTCGGAGTTAATTGAAACTAACTCAAATAAGTCAATAGTAGGTAATAATATGTCATTAGTGGACCTGACTACAACTAAGTTTGTAAAAAAAAAACAATTCTAACATTAACAGTATTAGAGGGTCTAATAAGATTAAAAAATATGTAAAGGTTAATAAATTTTTGAAAAGAACCTCAGTCATGTTAAAAAAATATAATATTTTTTTTAAATGCTCAAAGATATGCAAAGAAAAATTAAATTTAAATAAAGAGCTTGATGAATGTTATAGTTTATTAGGCCGCAATAATTGAGAAATAGATTACATGAATACTAAAATTACTTGCTTAAAAAAACAATTGTGTGACTTAAACGGCAAATATGTGGCATCAAATAAGCAAATCAAAGGCCATATTGCAGCCATGGCTTTCAAAGCCCTAGCAGCTCTGATAAGTGCACTTCCAATGTTCAGGTCATAGAAAACTCCAGGATAGTGCCTAACACACTTGGAGTAAAGAATAGCCCCAATGATGTTCCTGAGCACAAGTCACCTGTGCAGGATCCTCCACTACCTATCCAACAAGCTCAGATTGTTTATTGAAGCCATCTGAGTGCCCTAGAAAAACTTTGGTATTCAGTGATCAAATAGGTGCAAGCATGGGCAGCCTGCTTCAAAATTGCTTAACTCAAACAGTCTGTAATAATAGCTTCTCCGGTTTGCCACTAAAAGGTTTTCAGTCAAAAATAAAAAACTGTACATTTGACAAAAATACCACAATTGTATTACAATTAGGTAACAGTCTAGCTGTAAAAAAACTGATATTATTAATCTTGTTGAGACCCTAGTAGATATAGAAAATATAGGTGTAGGCAGGATTATTGTCTGCTCATTTCCATATTCTAATAAAATGACGCAAACGCAAAAAGATCATGCCTATGATCTGAATTTGACATTATATAATTTGACTTGTCGTCATAGTGACATTTTGTATTTTAAAACTAACAATTTTGTTAGAAAAATTATTTTGACAAAGAATACATTGTATCTCAGCAAAAATGACAAGGTGACCATCGCTAAATTGTTAGCATTTAATATATATGATCCAGTTGTACATGGTATAATGGATCACTCTGACGGTGCCACGGTTAATAGCAGTATTAGACGTGGTACAGCGGAGCCAAATTTATCTGTTAAAATTTAAACTGACTGTTAAGACAATGGAAAGGCCTGGTAACTTACATATTTTTCATAATAATATACAGGGTCTTTCCAGCAAAGCATTAGAGTTAGAACTTTTTTTAGATTTTTCTAAGGTCGATGTTATGTGTGTAACTGAGCATTGGTTCACGATAGGTACTTTGATACCATCCATTAGAAACTATGTGATTGGTAGTTCGTTCAATAGAAGAAAAGTGAAGTCTCATGGTGGTTCTTTAATTTATTTAGTGAATACATGTAAATTTAAGGAGAGGAAAGACATTGTTGCCTTTTCTGTTGAACGGACTATTGAGTTATCATGTGTTGAGCTGGAGCATCATATAATTGTATGTGTATACAGACCCCCACTGGCTGATTTCAATGTGTTTGAGTCTGTTATGGAGGATGTTCTGAGGAAATGTTCTAACAATTCAAAATTCCTTGTTGTATGTGGTGATTTCAATGTAGATATACTTGTTAAATGTCCATTAAGCCATAAATTTCTAAATTTGTTTTTTTGCTTCAACTTAAAAAATCTTTTTAATCAGCCAACCAGAATCACTAGCACTTCTGCGGCCTGTTTAGACAATGTTTTTTGCAACTGTGAACCTCGTAGCAGGGCTATAAGTGGTGAGCTTAGCTCTGATCATAGTGGGCAAAGTGTTGTGTTTCAATGTAAATCAGGTAAAAAGTCTCAGGAGTTCACTTACAGGCCTATTACTTGCAAGCGTTTGGAATGGTTTACAGATAACATTGATAATCAACTTAGTCACTTGCCGTTTGATGGGAATTCTGATGACCTTTACAATTCCTTGTTTAATATAATGGATAAAGAGTTTAACGATATATTTAAATTAAAAAAATGTAAGGGGGGCATAAGGGTGGGATTTGATGACTGGGCTACAACAGGTATTTACAAAAGTAGAAACAAATTATACGATTTATATTCTCAAAAAAAAAATATGCTAATGATACGAAATTTGTTGAATACTTAAAACAATATTCTAAGACATTTAAATCCGTGTGTAATACCGCGAAATCTCTTCATTTGAGTAGGAAAATTAAACAATCAGAAGATAAAATCAAAACAACATGGAAAATAATAAATACCGAAACCAGCAAAATTAAACCTCAAGACCGAAATTTTATCCTAAACATCGGCAATAAATTAATTTCCAAAGATCACGAAGTTGCCAATGCATTTGAAGATTTCTTTACAAAAATACCAATAGTTACTACCCAGTCTTTAAAATCTTCCGCAGTTGAGGCTTCTTGTATGCTCTCAAGCAACGTTGAAAAGTGTGATGTTACATTTAAATTTAAACATATTAATGTTAATTCGATTGTTAAGACATTTAAATTGCTTAACATAAAAAATACAGAGGATCTCTGGGGAATATCTACTAAAATTTTAAGTTCCATTATTGGTATAATTGCTCCATACTTAGTAATTATTATTAATAATTGTGTTGATGAAAGAGTTTTTCCCGACATAATGAAAAATAGTAAACTTATTCCCTTATTCAAGTCTGGCAGTAAAAATGATCCGACTAACTACAGACCCATTTCTATACTTCCCGCTCTAAGTAAAATTTTTGAGAAAGTAATATTTAATCAGTTATTAACACATTTCAATCTCAATGGTCTGTTTCATAATGAACAATATGGCTTCACTAAAGGCCGTTCAACGATAGACGCAGGCACAAGGCTCTTAAAGCATATATTCAATGCTTGGGAGGAGTCACAGGACGCAATTGGCGTTTTCTGTGATTTATCCAAAGCATTTGACTGCGTTTGCCACGAAAGATTAATTTTTAAATTGAATCATTACGGAGTTAATGGGAAAGCTCTCGATCTTTTATCCTCGTATATTAGCAATAGAATCCAAAAAGTAGATGTAAATGGTGCGAGGTCATCAGGATCTCTCATTACAATGGAAGTCCCACAGGGTTCAATACTTGGGCCATTCTTGTTCTTGGTTTACATTAACGATCTTCCCTTTTTCATAAATAAATTATGTGATATTGTTTTGTTTGCAGATGATACTTCTCTAATTTTTAAGATTGACAGAACATTGAATAATTTTGACGACGTTAACAAGGCAATCGCGCTAGTTCTTAGTTGGTTTACAACTAACAATTTAATGTTAAATCCTAAGAAAACTAAATGTATCAAATTTTCCCTACCCAATGTCAGAGGGGTTCCTACAAATTCAAGTATTTTAATAAATAGTGAGCCTGTAGACCTTGTGCAGTCAACCACATTTTTGGTTATTAATGTAGATTCAAAATTACAGTGGGGTCCTCACATATCGTTGTTAGCTGGTAGATTGAGCTCTGCAGCCTATGCAGTACGTAAAATTAGACAGTTTACCGATATAGCTACTGCAAGATTAGTATATTTTAGTTACTTTCACAGTATTATGTCATATGGCATTTTGCTGTGGGGTAAGGCCGCGGAAATTCAATCAATATTTGTGCTTCAGAAGAGAGCAATTCGTTCCATTTACAATATGAAAGCCCGAGATTCTCTTAGGGAACGTTTTAAAGAGATCAATATTCTTACAGTGGCTTTTCAATATATATATGAAAATATAATGTATGTTCGGAAGAATACCTTTGTTAAATATAGGGATGTTCATAATTTTAATACTAGAAATAAAAATAAACTAAAAGTGTCTGGATTTCGGTTAAAGAAAGTTAGTGGTTCATATATGGGGAACTGTATACGATTTTTTAATAAGTTACCTGACGGCATTGATCAATTACCAATGCACAGGTTTAAAACTTTTGTTAAAGTAAATCTCATAAAGAAAGCGTATTACAATGTAAATGATTATATTAATGACAGAAATGCATGGCCTGATGTCTCCAAGCTCCATGATAATAATAAGTGATAGCTTCGATGTTAACGTTAAGTGATTGAAATGTTCAAAGTACTTTGTGAGATGTCTCAAACATACCATGAGATCACGTTGTTTTATACAACATAATTATCGAGTTAGAAGTTTTTACCTTATTTTTCCAGTATGATTGTTTGATGTTTGTAGGATATCTCATTGTCACTTTTACCTTTTATATTTGTAGTTTACATGTTTTGTTATAATTGTGACATTTGAAAAAATATAAAGAATGAACAAATATGGGAAAAATACATCCCCGTAGAGTTTCTTGGTGCTCTCTTCTCTAACGGGCGTATTTCCGAAGCACCGGTAGAGTCAGAAGGGTATTTCCTTTTCCAGTGTGAGATTTAACTCTGTTGGCACATGAAAGGGAAATTTCCTTTTCAAACTCAAAGAATACTTAGTTTATCTAAATTTGGATTCTGATCTTTTTATAATATTTTATGTATATCTCTTTGTTCATGAGATGTTAATTTTGACTTGTAAAAGTGCTATTATTTTTGCCTATTTACAATAAAATACTTTGACTTTGCTATCTTTGTCGAGACTGCAGGCCCTTCCACCACAATGCCAGTTTCGGTGTGTAGAGCCTTTGGTAGAGCCCTTTAGAGAAACGAGTCTTTCTGCACAGATAGACATACGCGATCGGTGACTTTCTTTTATAATAAGGAAAGTAACTTTCCGCTTCTCCACCCACTTTTCTAGCCAATATACCTAGCCATCGTGATATTCCATAGCCACTTCATCAAGGTAATCCTTTAAGACGAGGTCATGGAAGGTATTGCGTTTGTTTCAGCAACAAATACACTACCTGGGAAATTCCGGGGATCGATACCTACATTTGAAATGAAAACTGTCAAAATGTAGGTTCCTAAGTAATATAACGGATAGTAATATAGTAATATAATTTACGGCCGGTTGGTCTAGTGGCTAGTAACCCTAGGAACGAAATCAAATGGTCACAGGTTCGAATCCTGCAAGGTGAATCATTTGTGTGATGAGCAGAAATGTTTGTTTCCGAGTCATGGATGTTGATATTCGTATTTATGTATGTTTATCCGTTATCTAGTGCCCATATTACAGGGTATCCTAGTTTGGGGCTAGGTAATTGGTGTGGAATTATCCCGTATATATATATAAAGGGTTTTACCCGACTCTCAGATAGGTTTTTGAAAATACGATGATTGGTCCGTACGGTCCCAATGTTTCAACACCAAAAGGCTCTTATGTGTCACCACTACCGAGGTTAGCAAATATGACACCACTACAGTGGTTATCAAATATGTCACCAATAAAGACGTTAACAAATATGTCACCAATAAAGACGTTAACAAATATGTCACCAGTAGAGAGGTTAGCATATTTTCGCCGCTTGAGCCGCTCTGCCTCAGTAGCCGCGGTGCCAGCCCTACTCTACTGTGTCTCAGAAAGATGTGACGGCGTCAAAAAGTCGACACAAGTCGACAATAGAGGCCGTCTCATCTTCCAGGGAATAAGGGTCATACCGACAGATCTTTTACCATCGTCACGCATCTAACCATTCGGTTAGATAGCTGCAACGTTGGTCCTAGTAAAAGCCTGACGAATGATATCGTTAAGGCTGGCGTTACGGGAAATTCGACCAGCACTTCTAGAACAAGAGTGGCCCTGATGACCGAGCTGACTTACTGCAGTAGTACACTGACAGCGACGATCCATGTCGTCCTAGCGTTAGACCACTTCTTGGGAATCTTTCCTTCGAGGGTCTTATAGTATAGCCTTATCTTTTGATTTGAGAATTTCGAGATCGATAGAGCCATAAAAAAACACGTCAAGAATATAACTTTGGCTCTGGGTTTCTCTTTGTTTTTCAGATCCAAGAGTGCAATCCAAGAGAGAGAGTGAGTCCAATATCCAAGAGTGGGTTACTGGTAGATCTCCATGATGATGATAAGGATTTTCATCACACTTCACCACCATTTTAGGAATGGCAAGGCATCATCCCGCTTACTTTGGGGTCCTATAAGCGCAAACGAAGTAGCGGCGAAGTGCTAGTATGTATAATTAGAGTGGGAGCACAGAATAAATAATAGTACATGTGGCCGAGCTTACACGAATACAGTGCGCGAAACATGGAAACCTCGAGTTACACTTCGGCTACCACATCTACCACTGCTTTGGTATATTACCTATACCTACTGTTAATACAAATAAGTCCTGTTTAATATCCGCCCAATCATTTCGGTTTTACCAAAAAAACAATCCCATACGAAAACCCATAATCCTCTTATCACAAACCAAAAGTTTCAAATCTTAATGACTGGCACGCTTTGTCTCATGAATCAAATTACGTAGTTAGGTATTAATTTTATTGATAAGTTTATCTGGAGTGGGCGACAGGTCGATAGTGTCTTCAATATAAGGGCGAGGGTGGAGCTATCTTCTTCAGAGTGCAAACATGTTGCGTGTGGCAGTGTTGGTCTGTGTTCTTGGGCTGGCTGCGGCCACGCCAGCGGTCTTTAGGAACCGGGAGCAAATCCAGGAGTTCAGGAGCTTCTTGGAGAGCACCACGACCAGTAAGTTGATTCAGCCAGCTTATTATTAGATAATGATAATATTGCGTGCCAGTCTTTGTTTTTTAGCTGGCAAATTCAGGAGCTTTTTGGAGAGCACCAGTGCGTTAGCACTATGAGTAATTATTTTACCAAAGTAAAGTAGCCTGTAAAAAATAGGTGAAATGGTTGGAACGTGCAAGATCTTTCTCTATAATTTTACTTATTACCTAATATAATTGACTAGAACAAGAATAGTAAAATAACAATTTAATAGAAAAATAATAGTAAAATAAAATTTTTATAGTAAAATAATTGCAAATTTTCAATATATAGGTTGGGACAAAATAATGTGGCAAAATAAAGAAAGTACCTACCCTCAAGGGTAAGGGTAGGTACTTTCTTTGCATTTTCTTTGTAGTTAGAAGCTTTTTTCCCTATGAAGCGTTGGGTCTATTTTGAAGAAAAAATAAATGGCTTTTCCTCATAACGGCACTACATAGAAAATGTATGAAAAACGTTGTGTTTTTTTCTAATTTTACAACTTGTTTCGTGAAATATGGAGTTGATTCAACAAACTGGTGGTTTTGAAAAAATATTTTTAATGTCAACTTTTTTGAAATTCTAAAAAATCTGTTTATTATTTCTTCAAAATAGACTCGATGTTTCGTACAAAAGCTTCTTACTATTAAGGAAAAGACTATCCTTGATGCCCCATCATTTTGCTTCAGCCTGTATATTTTGTACTTACCTATTGAAGGATTCTTGAACATCCAGCCGCATAGAGATTCGATTCTACAAACAATAGTTTAGGAGGATAATTTTTCAGTCATTTAACATTTTAAATCCTTTTCATTTTTGGTTTCCAGTGTCTGCCTTGCAGGTAGATGCATTATTTACTCTGCTCTCGTGCTGTATTAAGTGCTCATGCACTTAATAATTCTACCATATGATTCTAATAAGTATTTAGGTACAAAATAATTACATTTGTGGTTTTTATTTGGGTAAATTATAACATCTGCTTTTAAAAATGATTTACTAAAACATCTCATTGACCTTGCTCAATTATTCTAATCATTGATGGACACTGAACCCAATTAACTTCTTAATATCCTTATTTCCACAGGCGATGGATCCCAATTCCTCGCTCGCACCAGGACCTCCCCCCTCGCCAACCCTGAAGAGAACAGCGGAAAGTACGAGGGGGACATAGTGCTGGACGACTTCATCATTGAGGACATGGTCAAGGAGTACGCCATGGGCCGCAATGCCTACACCTGGCCTAACACCAAGTGGCCCAATGACACCGTTGTCTGGGAGTTTGGAGAGGGAGAGTTCGGTAAGATATTCATGAAGACATGGTCAAGGAGTTCGCTATGTGCCGCAAAGCTTACACCGGCCTAACACCAAGTGGCCCAATGACGCCGTTGTCTGGGAGTTTGGAGAGGGAGAGTTTGGTAAGATCTTCACGAGGACATGGTCAAGGAGTTCGCCATGTGCCGCAACGCGTACACCAGCCTAACACCAAGTGGCCCAATGACGTGGTTGTCTGGGAGTTTGGAGAGGGAGAGTTTGGTAAGATATTCATGAGGACATGGTCAAGGAGTTCGCCATGTGCCGCAACACGTAAACCGGCCTAACACCAAGTGGCCCAATGACGCCGTTGTCTGGGAGTTTGGAGAGGGAGAGTTCGGTAAGATATTCATGAGGACATGGTCAAGGAGTTCTCCATGTGCCGCAACGCGTACACTGGCCTAACACCAAGTAGTCCAATGACGCCGTTGTCTGGGAGTTTGGAGAGGGAGAGTTCGGTAAGATATTAATGAGGACATGGTCAAGGAGTTCGCCATGTGCCGCAACGCGTACACCGACCGGCCTAACACCAAGTGGCCCAATGACACCGTTGTCTGGAAGTTTGGAGAGACAAAGTTTGGTAAGACATTCCGTTATTGTTATCCGAGTACGGCAAAGCAAGGGAAGGATAATGAACTTAATAGTTTATGTATGTATGTATGTATACATGTGGATCACAGACTTCTAATATACAGTAGATGTGGACGTTCCACCACATCTTCGCCCTTATTGGTCCAATTATTACAAACGAGGTATCAATCGATTCGTGTTATAGGCAATTTTTTACCAAACTACTCGTACTACGAAACAAATTAAGGGTTATGTGTTCAAACTAAAAACTTGGTTTTATTTTGACAAGCCAGGTATCAATCGATTCGTCTTCATTGCAAGAGTGTCACAGGCCATGAAGACTAATACCCGACCCGACCGACTGACCGACCCGACAGTAAACGGGTTTTAGTTTCCTGATCATATGTCTTGTTATCATTCAAATAACAGTCTTCTCTATATCAGTTAGTATGTACTATCGTATCTACTAAAGAGACTATAATGAACAAGTCCACCGTGGTGCTGCAGTGACTAAACGCCACCAAAGGCATTGTTTTACGTGAGTTTAGAAAGGTATTTTTTATCTTCTAACTAAATGACAGTAGATTATGATCAATAAGCTAATTGGGCCACAACTCCTTTAAAAAGTCCCAAATAATACAAATGGTCCAATGACACATTTGTGCGTAGGAGAGGGCTACAGTGATATCTAAATTATCAACGCTTTTCTTTGTAAGCAGTCCTTTTTATACCAATTCTTTCGAAAACTGCTAAGTAGACTACATATAAGTCAATGTTAAACATACGTTGCTATATGTATGTAAGTATGTATCCATACCAATATATAAAAGTTAAAAATTGTCTGTTTGTTTGTTTGGGGAGTTTTAACGCGATAACAGCTGGACGGATTTTGACGAAATTTGTAATGGAGATAGCTTATACCCTAGAATAAAACATAGGATACTTTTATCCCGGAAAATTGTAAGTTTTCACGGGAAAAATGGAAACGGTTGCCATGGAAACAAAATAACAAATCTGTCAAAAAACTTGGTATTATTGGCATTGGTGCTATGCTATACCTACATTTGCATTGTTTTTTAATATCCTAGAAGAACATCGGATGCTTTTTTTAGCTACAAACAGTAGTATGCGCGAAGTCGCGGGCGGGAAAGCTAGTATAATAATAAAAATACAAACAAACATACATTTTCTTCTGTTATCTAATCAGTAGCTAATTGCATTAATAATTAACCATGAGAACCGGGCAATTCCGGGTCACTGAACTAGTTAATTTTGTAGATAATTATTATCTTTGGCTATCTTCTTGTGATAAAAAAGTAAGGTAGGTATGTACTGTACATACTTACATTAATCAGGATTAAAAATTTGACTTTGTTTTTTTGAAATCTAGTCATTAAATAATAATGTTGGAGATAAACGTACTTATTAAATTAATACTTTTAGCCTATCGATGATAAAGATAATGCGATGATTAATCAAAGAATGGATAATAATTATCTAGGCGTAATACTATCATTTATTCTGTGACGTGGTGCACACGGCGCGTGCCGTTTGTGAATATTTTTGTAAGAATTGATATACCTACACCGTGGCATTTAATTCGATATTTATCTTAAATGCATGTATTCAGTCCATTATTTAGAAGCATTCTATAGCATTTAATTTAAAAAATATTCATATAAACAACTGATCAAAAAGTAATTAGTATGATGCTGAACTGCCTATTTCACTAAACACGCTACTCGGCCGCGGCGCGGGTGCTCCGCCAGGCACGCGATCGTCACGTTTATTATAGTTGTTTATTTTCTAATGTCGCAGAGATAACAAGTTTATATATTTACTATATTTACCGGTTGGTCTCGTGGCTAGAGATCCTAGGTACGAAATCGAGCGGTCGCAGGTTCGAATCCTGCAAGGTGCAATCATTTGTGTGATGAGCAGAAATGTTTGTTTCCGAGTCATGGATGTTAATTTCTTATCTATGTATGTTTATCCGTTATCTAGTACCCATAGCACAGGTTATCCTAGTTTGGGGCTAGATAATTGGTGTGGAAATGTCCCGAATATATTATTATTAGGTTTATTACATATTTACTTTTCATATTTAGTGCTACAGATACATTCTGTTGCATGGACTAATTACATACATTTAAGAAATATATCGAATTCAATGTTACGGTGTATAATAAGCTTAGATTTTGCAAAAATATAATATGGGCGTAATCAAATAACCGACTCATTCAGTTACATTCTAAATAATGAGAATCGTATTGGATTAAAACCTAAGTCTGCTCCATGAAAAATCTGTAGAGATCCAAACCTGATAGGGTATCACACATTTCGTAAAAAAATACCCTAATTTTATTCAAAATAAATTCATAATCATGAACTTTTATGAGTTTTATTTAAGTACTGTAAAATTGATTATAATACAGTGTTTATTTCATAAAGTTAGTTCCAATATTTTGGAAGTTATTGAGGTTATTGTTTACCGACCCGCTTACTTTGTGGCCCCGTGTATATTCTACCTAGATACTTGATTTGTGAGTCTACGCAACTCAAAAAGGAATTCTAGACGGAATCCACCTACAGTCTCTAAGTTTCGTCTGAGATAGGATAGAATTGATTGGATTTGAAACACCTATGTATTTCAATATTAAAGTCTTAACGTGTGCCTATTTACTCCAATGTACCCATTCCTTGAACTTATATTTATTCTGTGTATATAAGTAGTCGTGATCTCCTGAAACAACAATTAATTCGTTATGTCAGGTCCCCTGCAGTCAGCGGCCATCGAGGAGGGAATCGCCGACATCGAGAGGCACTCGTGCGTAAAGTTCCGCTACCGCAGGCCCGAAGACACTGTATTCGTGAGGCTCACGGTGAGTACTACATACTGAGTACAAAGTATTTTGTTGTATCTAATACTTACTTTGATATGTACAAGTTTAATGGCTTGTTATTAATTTATTAATGCACAGAGGAGCAGACATAAAAGCAGATCGGATCTTTAAGTAAACTTAGTGATTGATTGATGATTTTGTTTATTGCTTCACCAGGGTCTTGCTGGCGGCTGCTACGCTCACGTCGGCTACTGGGAGTCCCGTGGGGTGCATACCCTTAACCTGGCCCGTAACGAACCCGGCGTGGGGTGCTTCCGCCACGCGACCATTGTCCACGAATGGTTGCACATCCTCGGCTTCCTGCACATGCAGTCCACCTACAACAGGGACGAATACGTCCAGATTGTTGAGGAGAACCTCGTCCCTGGTTAGTAAACTGTGCTATTTCGCTTATCTGGCTCACGTTTAGGCTGTGTGTAAATGTGCAGTAGCACTTTTGATTTATCGCCAACAACTGCAATGAACAAGACGCCAGCCAAGAGTGGTGATTATGGCCAAAACCTTGCATAAGTTAGACGTACATCGAGCAACCGCGACCGCTCAAATCAAATCATTTTATTTGTCAGAATGTAGGTTTACAGTTCATGTTGTTAGTTTAAATATATAATTTCCCCTATATTCTCACTCACCATTAGGCATGCAAATTATTAAATTGTATATAACTACAAGAAATAAAAAAAACAATATAATTAAAGTAAAATGTCACACAAGTAAATAAAATTAAAGTCCAGGTTTAATATCTATACATACCAAAATAAAATTTCCCATTGATCATCCTAAAAAGTAAAAAGCCGCTATCCATAGTTTTGAGCCGGGGCAGCACACATAACTAATCGACTACGCGCGCTGACACACGCTTGTGTGCGTAACACGCAAATGTTTGCGTGGAGCGCACAGGCAAGCGATACGGGTTAAGCGATACGTGTGGAAAAAAGATGGCACAATTTCGTTTGTTATCTTTTGATGACGAACTGTGATGGACGTTTTTGTACCACGCGACACGCACACCACAAATAGTCGCGTGGTCGCATTTTGACTAGTAGTAAGTATTAAGTTATTATTATATATTCAGGACAATTCTCACAAATTACCTAGCCCTAAACTAGGATACCCTGTACTATGGGTACTAGATAACGGATAAGTGCTTGATCCTTATGTGTTTCTTTCATCAAAGGTCGTGACCCGTCCACCCACTGGCTTCACTAGTGGGTGCACGGGTAATTCGCATTAACCCTCCACCCACTGCAATAGAGTTGGAAACTAATAAAAAAAATAAGACGTTTATGAAAAAAACATACGTATTATAATTAGGTAGTAAGACATTTTAAAGTGACAGGTATCAAAGTGAAGTTTAGGGGAGGGTATAAGTATAATAAAAATAAAAATATAATTTTATGCAGTAGCGATGTAATGTCACGAGAACCAAAGGTGTGTGCCTAATTTCAGTCCGATAGTTCTCTAATCGCTCGTTGTTGGTGTTTTCTTATGTAAGCCGCTGGTGATGTGATGTGATGTGGCTTGTATTTGTAACTGCCTAGCTATATACTCGTAGTTCAACTCGCAAGCAATAAGTCTATGGCAAGACCCCAGCAGTTGAGAGTCACTCACTTTCTTAGACTTTTTTCGGAAATTCCCCGTCATTGCCATATGGAACACATGCCCATGCTGGACATGGATATGTGTATGTCATGGCATTAGTCTAGCTAAAACTCGAGAATGTCTCGACTGAGTTGAATAAATCATTTTTTGTTCCGTTAATAATTGTACAGACGATGTTCAAAGTGACAGTTGACAAAGTGACAGATGTCAAAGTGACAGAAGTCAAAGTGTCAGATGTCAAAGTGACATGTATCAGTATTAAAGGTGTCAAAGTGAAAGGTGTCAACCTTAGGGGTGCAACAATGAGGGATTTTTGAAATTTCTCTCCTAATGCTGTGACGGGCGTGACATATAAATTATATTATAGTTCTTTTATTATTTATATAGTTTGTGTATGAGTGCTGTTTTTCATCATCATCATCATTATCAATCCACACGTATGAAACCGCGGGGTACAGCTAGTAATAATATCAAAGCGAGTCTCTGTGTCTGTTTCCTTTTCGCGACTAAACGGCTGAGCCGATATTGATGAAATTTGGTATGGAGATAAAACCACGATAAACTGTATGAAATTTGGTATGGAGATAAAATCACGAAAAACTGTAGAGTAATTATAAGCCATTGATGTATAGTAGAGTCGATGCTCGAACGGGGTGCCGTCACTCAGTCGGATTGTGAAGCGCAGAAAATCATAAACTGCTAAATAGGCGAACGTCAAACTACCTAATGATGACGTCATATAAACCGCTAAATAGGCGAACGTCAAACTACCTAATGATGACGTCATATAAACTGCTAAATAGGCGAACGTCAAACTACCTAATGATGACGTCATATAAACTGCTAAATAGGCGAACGTCAAACTACCTAATGATGACGTAATATAAACCGCTAAATAGGCGAACGTCAAACTACCTAATGATGACGTCATATAAACCGCTAAATAGGCGAACGTTAAACTACCTAATGATGACGTCATATATTTTTTTACCCGACTACGGCGAAGCAAGGGAAGGGTAATGAGTTTAACATTATGTATGTGGATGATCCACCATAGCGTCGCCTCTTTTGGTTCGATTTTGACAAGCAAGGCATCAATCGATTCGTCTTCATCGCAAGAGTGTCATAGGCTATTTTTTACCCGACCGTAGTCAGGTTTAAGTTTTCGAACTTATGTAACTTATGTCTTGTTTCTACTTTGCAGGAACTGAGAACAACTTCGCCATCTACAGCAACGACCTGGTGGACAACCTTGGAGTAGAATACGACTATGTGAGCTGCATGCACTACGGGCCTTACGCCTTCTCCAACAACGGAGAACGCACCATTATACCTTTGCAGGTAAGCATCGAGGTTCTTGTACGAGCCTCAATCAGGGCTCCAAGTCTATTGAACTTCGCTAACGCAAGTCTATTGCAAGAAAATCTCCGATTTTGACAGTTCTCGTAGTCTGCTCGCTATTGGGTCGCTATTTAGGCGCGATCGGGGGTTGATAGTTGCTATTGATTCATTTTGACTAGATAACTACAATAATGATATTTTGACGCTAATGATTGATTGAAAGCTATCAATTTTATTTCAGTGGCATCACTTTCGGATTTTTGGAAGCCGTAGCACATCCTTGCTGATGCGTTGCTTTTGCAACGCATCAGCAAGGATGAGTCCTGATCGTCACGTTCAAGAATTTTGAATTCATCGCGGAGTAGGATTTGAACCTGCGACTTCCTATAGCGTTCTATCACTTTGACAACTAAGCGCGCGTTCAGTATCGTAACTAAACTTCCTCTCATACCGGATTATTCTTCCGTTCCATTTGCGTCTTTGGGAAAACCGCACGTTATAAATAACAATGTTAGAAACAAGAAGGACTAATAATTAAAAAATGACGGAGTCCGCAACTCCAAACAAAGCATAGCAAATTAAGGCTGCGTGCGTGAGAGGATAATTTACAAATTAATCACAAAAGACTGCATTGTTTTTTATTTTTCTTTGAGAACTTGACAGAATTTATAGGACTAAAATAATAGTTTAAAAAAACTTAAAAACACGTATAAAGCGTGTTTTTTAGTTTTTTAAACCATTATTTATTTTCTACTTTTTAGTCTGGTTTATTTATAAGAGCGCATTTTTTTTCGCATTATTGCATTGTCATCGGTCTTTGACAGGTGTGCAAAAATTTGAATGAAATCTGACCGTTTAAAGTGGGTCAAAATAGAGTCCAAAGGAGTCGGTTACAAACATACAAGTGAAGTTAATATAAAGCGTATAATAAATAATAGTAAAAAAAACTAAAAAACACGCTTTATACAGAAAACCAAACTAAAAAATAGAAAATAAATTTTAATAGTCTAGTGTAAAGAAAAAAATGATTTACTTCAAAAAAATAGTGGGGTGCATGGGTCAATAGTTATAAATATTTCATTGACAGATATGAGAAGCACCCCACGCTTTTTTTTTAAATAAAACATTTTTTTCTTATATACACTATTAAAATTTATTTTCTATTTTTATTTTGGTTTTCTATATAAAGCGTTGTCACGTTGTCGATTAAATAAAGAAACAACGTACAAATAAAATAAGGTATATTAAAACTTAGTACAAGTTTTGAAAAAAAAAATAAGTTATATCTCGGGTACGGGGTAAGCCGAGGTCAAGTCGGGTTTTGTACCAACAGTACCTTGGTACCAAACACTGTGCTTAGGCACCGCACTTCCCTGGTCTCCGGTGCGCTCTGCGTAAGTAGTCTTCGGCCAAGGTGGAATGGAAAGAACGAGGCCGACGGTACGGGCGGCAGTCTTCTTTATCTTCCTGTTATTTCTGAAGTTGACTCCGTACGGAGTTCCTGTAAAGTTGCAGAAGATATCCAGTGTTAGCGTACCATGGAAGCGAGTTTTCTTTCCAACATTACATTTATTGACCGCGAGCTAGGCATTAAAGTCGACGCAGAGAGACTCGACGCTGCGGTAATAAATCAAGCCACCAGCGAGAGAACATAAGGAAGTTTGGTACTAATTACAAATTCCGAGTGGTAGTGGCTTTTAGAATAGGCATTCAGAACGGTTACATATCTATTGCTAGTGGCAAAGAAAGACAATAACTACGTTCCTAATTGGAGAATAACGACATGTACAAAATACTAGTTTAGGTACATTATTATGTTCTATCATGCCTATGATGCTGATGGTGATGATGATGATGATGATGCACAAGCATAGTACTACCATACAACTCTGATTGGTTCTAGCACAAACTCATAATCATAATTTACTAAGTAAAAATCCGTCTACACAATTATTTTAATGTACCTACCTTAGCTAACTAGTTAACATATTTGTAAGCAAAACATAACTTACCCAGTAACGGGATGGCTTAATAACACTTATTTGCTATTAAATATTCGTAGTAAGTAGGCAAAAGAGAATACCTACAAATTATTGTAATTTGCGAATATAATAAGAAAGAAAGTACAGTCGTCCGCAAGATATCAGACTGACCGTCTCACTGGCCGCCTGCGAGTCGAGCGCCGAAGGCGTAGGTAACTAAACCGGTCCCACGACGTAATCGCAGCGACTCCGCACGCTTTATATAAGCAAAAATGTGTGTCCTTTTGTATGTATGCGTAATAATAGTTTTAAATTAGTAATTATAATAATAGTAGCATAACTTCGTATTAAAATAAGCAATGTTACAGCGTGTTTTTTAGTTTTTTTAAACTATTATTTATTTTCTACTTTTTTTCTTTCGAATTATTGCATTGTCATCGGTCTTTGACAGGTGTGCAAAATTTGAATGAAATCTGACCGTTTAATGTGGGTCAAAATAGCGTCCAAAGGGGTCGGTTACAAACATACAAACATACAAGTGAAGCTAATATAAAGTGTATAAAAAGGCCGAGACCTTGTTGCGATGTGGCGGCGGATCGGCATAATTCGGTGTAAGTGTTTGCGTGAGGCACTTATTGTTTCACTTTCGATTAATAAATAAATACATAGTTCCAAACTAATATCATAAAAGTGAAGGTAAATCTGTATCTCTGTTTGTCTTTTCGTTGCCCTTTCACGACAAAACGACTGAACCGATCTTGATGAAATTGGATATAGAGATAGCTTGAAATTTTGAACCCTGGATAAGGACATAGAACACTTTTCATGGCGATAAGCTGTAGTCGCGCGGGCAAAAGCTAGTTGATAATATCGCAAGGTGCTACAGATTTTACATTACTTGCTTGTCGTATGAGGTAGTGCTGGCCTCTTGTGTCAGAGTTTATCAGGCCACCCGAAGGCTTCTGACATGGCTTAACGACAGCTATTAATCAATAACAGCCGGGACCGACAGCTTAACGTGCCCTCCGAATCACGGAGCGATGGAAAACCGCACATAACTTAATATACTGGTGTCCTTATTTCTTTCGTCTTTTCGTTTCCAGGAGCACGAGGGTGTGATGGGCCAGCGCGTGTACATCACCGACGAGGACTGGCTGCGCCTCAACAGGCACTACAACTGCCCCGGCGCTTGGGACTAAAAAATGAACTTGATGAGCTTAAAATTATTGTCTATGCACTGAACCAAATATAATATTGATGCACCTTAAATTATGATATGAAAATGACAATTAAACAAATAATGATGCATACTCAATTTTTACGTTATTTTACAACCAATCTAAACTGATTATGTGGCTCGTAATTATCATCGCAATAATCGTGGATCGTCAGCCCTTCACGTGTGCGAAAGCTTCATATACGCTCCCCCCCCCCCCCCCTCCCACCACACCACAACGTACAAATAAAAGAACATTACATTGAAATGTATTGTTTTTAATCGCATTATTTTCTCTGTATGAGTGTAGTGAACCTACGCTTGTGTGTGTGCGTTACATAACTCTTCTAATGATTGATTAAATAAGGCTGATTTTTTAAGCTTTCAAAATCTAGTTCACTTTAAATTGTCTCATGGTTAAATCTGTATCAACGATCTGTTTTTTTTAATAAAATCAGTGTCAACCTATTTACTTTTTTTACCTAACATCCTTCATCAAAAAGTTACCCAAATGGGTTGGGTTTTTTATACATGAAAATTTTCTCCTAAAGCCATAATTGTTCACTTTTTGTATGGAAAGGAAAAGTTACCGAAATACCACTTTTGACTAGGTATTTTATAAGGTTACCCAAATAAGATGTAGCTCCCTTTCTGGGCTGGTGTGGGGCTTGAGGAACTCGTCTTAAAAAAAGACGGATTCCACGCCGGCGAACCAACCAGTGAAGCATAGCAGATGGCGGTTGCGTATGTGTGAGTGAGCGGATAATTTGTGGTGTTCTCTGATTGATACACAATTTCAAAAGACTGCATGGTGTTTGTTTTTTCGTGAGAACTTAACAGAATTAACTCGACTAACAAGAACTAACACGGACGAGGTCATGCTGTGATGTGGCGGATGTTTGGCATAACATGGTGTAAATGTGTGCGTGAGACTTGAGCGTAAGAGCGTTCGGCATATCTTGGGTGCTTCACTTTCGATTTGGCGGTGTGGCTTCCATCATTTTAAACATTCTTGGCTATATCAATGTTGGTATCAGTGATATACTATATAATATATATATTCGGGACAATTCCACACCAATTACCTAGCCCCAAACTAGGAAACCCTGTACTAGATAACGGATAAACATACATAGTATACGAATATTATAACATCCATGACTCGGAAACAAACATTTCTGCTCATCACACAAATGCTTGCACCTTGCGGGATTCGAACTCGCGACCGTTTGATTACGTACCTAGGATCACTAGCCACGAGACCAACCGAACCTTCCTATCGTCGAACCTTGCAAGAATGTCTTGAAACATGAACTTATTAGTTTCACTTCTAAAAAAACATTGAAAAGCACCGATTTAAGCATTACCAGAAATTAAACAGTCGCCGTCTATCTATAACGACACAAAAAATACGCAAAAACAAGCCTCCCGTTCGTCGGAAGGACTCAAATAAAGTATTAAATTCAAAGCTCGCTGTCAAGGCATAGTTTTTTTATCCGTCCCCTCGGGGCTGACCTACAAGTTGTCGGCACATGCGCGCGCGCTACTTTGATGTCGCACCCGCCGTAAATATTGTCACGACAAATTCCCTCTCTTTGAAATCTTCGAGATTTAAGCACGGCAGTCGTTGGTTAATCAGATTTATTGCAGTTTAACTGCGGGGATGAGTGAACGGTAAAATCGACGGGGTTCGATTGCTTGGGAAATTGGTGTGAACGGTAGCACTTAGGAATTTTAAGGGTCCAAGCGAAGTTTCTATATTACTAAGCCTAGCTACATGTCCGGCTGTCTGTCCTACTTTTATAGCTGTATCTTTTGAAATTTTCACAGAATATGTATTACAAGCTTTCGTCCGCGCGAACTACAGCTTATCGCGAAAAAAAGCGTCCTATGTTCTTCTACGATATTAAAAACCAATGCAAAAGTATAGCACCAACGCTCTTGATGTTTTTTGACGGAATTTTGTGTCCATGGCAAACGTTCCTACAGCGAGTAATCAACATTTTTCAGTTTTTCCGTGGAAACTTACCATTTTCCGGGATAAAAGTATCATATGTCTTATTAAGTATCTATGTGTCTATGTGTAATATAGTATAAGCTATCTCCGTTCCAAATTTTATAAGCCGTTATCGCGTGAAAGCTCCCCAAACAAACAGACAACGTTTCCCTTTTATATATTGGTGTGGATAAATGGCTGAAATACTATTACGCATAAAAAAATAGGAGAGCCCCATATTACAAGTACTGAATGGATGCCTCAATGCGCGAGTCCGACTCGCACGCTTTTTTTTTTTTTTTCATTGAGAAAGGGAATAGTTAGTCAAGGCAAGGAGTATTTAACTTGTTTTTTTTTAAAACTTGTCTATGGGTGGTTCTAGCACTGGCCCTGAGCCAGTACTAGCTGTATCTGCGGCTCGCACGCGTGGTCATTTCTCTAGGTTAAAAGTACTCTATGTGCTATTCCAAGATCTAAAATACCAATATACCAAAATTTAATCAAAATTCCTTTATCCGTAAAAAAGTTTTTATTCATTGCTCGGCTTCTACTCTTCGGGTTGAGATACCAAGTACACCAGTTTTTAAGTCAAACCCTAAGCTATCCAACAATGAAAACCGCATTGGAATCGAACCAGAAGCTTTTACGTGATTCGCGAACAAACAAACAGACACGAATTAAAAAAATGATATATTCTTGTTCAGTAGCTTATTTTAAGGACCCTAGACCATATTTTTTTTATTATCTATGTACAGACTTTTTCGTTCATTTTGCTTTAATATAAGTATAGATATAAATTCCTTGCCCTGAGCTTTATAGACACAACTCTAGTTTCTATAAATAGTAGTATACCTATAGGTAGCGGCACGTAAGTATAGCGGTGAACGAAACGTGGCGGGGATCTTGGCACAGTCAGTTTTCGGGATATATGTATTCAACATTTTCACACATTATATAAACTTTGACTGTGCCAAGATGCCCGCCACGTTTCGTTCACCGCTAAACTTACGTGCCGCTCGCTAGGTATACGTGAATTACCTAGGTGTTCAAAGTTAGTTCATCTTGTCGCTGCAGGACTTTCTTTTTGTGATATAAAAATAGCTACCAATAATTTAAGCTTGTTTGGCTCTTTTAGGTTCGCAGCCGGATTTTTGTTTTTTTTTAAATAATGTATTTTTGTTAATAACTTTTTGGTTTCCCTTATATATTTTTGAAATGGTATTTTTAAGACCTTCAGTTTGATACCTCACTCAATAGGTTTTGGTAATTTTTTGTTCTGTCGGAAATACAATAATTTACTTGACACTCCATATATCCTATCACTCTCGTAATTAAGACGAATCCAATGATACCTCATTTATCAAAATCCATTAAGCCTTTTATGCTGTAAGAAACGTACAAACAAACATACATACAACCCAAACACATAACCCTCCGCAGTCGGCTAATAAAAAAGTAAGTACTTCAAAAGACCCAGCTCTATTGCTCATGACGAGTCTTACAAGATGACAGGTCACGGTCCAGTGACATTTCCGCTGACAGGCGTGACGCCGAAGCAGCCAAGAGCTTGTAACCGATACTCCTGCGCCGGCGCAAGTCCTGCGGGGTGGTTGGTGGCGGGTGGTCGTGATCGGCTATTTGCGACGTTTCGCCGAAACGCACCCGAAACTCTAATATTGAATTACCATGTAGATAACTAATAAACACTTTGCAGACTCTGTTTGAAGAATCACGCGCGTTTTATCGCATTTGTTTGACTAAAGATACTATTAATGATGAAATGATGTTAGGCATAAAAATAGGTACACATTTAAACAAAATTAGAAATAATAATTTGAGAAGACTATGGCCAAATAAATAAAACGGTCATAGAAGACCCGACCCTACTCTACACCTGTGGAAATTACACATACGGCGGTAATGGTAAAATCCGAAATAGCAAAAAGGGCATGTCAGCGACTTGACAGTCCCTAGAGGGCCGAAAGGTAAAGAGTCCTAACATTGACAACCACTTAGCAGCACCCGATACAAAGATAAGCATTCCTCAGTAAAAAGTGTCAAAGTTTAACGACATTATCTCCAGAAAAAAAAAACGTTAAAAAGCTGCTGTAACACTCGAGTCTATTTCTGTAAGAGTGTTTTCAATTAAAACGAAAGTTAGCGTCTACAAATTATATATTTCCTGAGGAAATATGTGATTAAAATTATCTTTATCTCGTAAACTTATTTGTTAGTTTACGATCGGCGTGATTAGCTTTCAAGATACGAATAGATAGACAAATTGACTGTACGTACGAGTAGAATCACAGAGTACAAAGAAATAACACACAGAGAAGGGACTGAGAGAGTTATGTTCGCGAATTAAGCTACAGTATACCTAGTATATAGCAGGGCTGTTAGGGCTAGAGAAGATTACGAGTCAAAAAAATACATGCATTGGGATATTGGCATATTTTTTTAAATGGTGTTGTCATTTTTCTCCTTTAAAATGTTGTGAATATCAAAGTCAATATTATTTGTAACGTGCATGCTAAATTGCACTTAAATATCGCGCATTAGAGTTGATATTACTATGCGCCGTATTATGAATATCTTACTGCAGTCTGGTTAAGAACTCTGTAATCTGACTATTATATATAGATTTTATAAAATTCATTGTCGAATAAGCGCTTTCACATAGGTATACTGTATTGGCACATAGGTACCGCCCATCATCGAAAGCATTTTTAAATAGTTTTTTTTTTATATTACGGACTATCGTATCGCAATCGTTTGACCACGATCTCACCTGATGATGTGGTCGAAGGTGTAGCACGCTTGCCTAGTAGATACCTATTCACTCTTGACTTGAACACACCGTGGTTTTAATTTATCGGAAACACCGACCAGGGCAGGGCATTCCACTCCTTTGCAGTTCTTATAATAAATGAGGAAGCGTAACGCTTCGTTCTTGTGCGAGGTATTTCAACCATGAATGCGTGGCGCTTTGCTGCTCGTCTAGTCGTACGGTGACGGAAAGGTGATGGGGGAATCAAAATAAAAAAAATAATTGAATTGTTTGGGAAAACGATTACAGAGGAGCTTATATTATCTAACCCTCTTTCAATAGTAGATTGTATGACGAGGGAGCAAAATAATATTTTGATGACTAGGGCGCTATTTTGAATCCAGATTCTTAAGTAGAATCCTGAACGTAGCGAGAGATTCAATGTACGTCGCCCGAGGAAAAAATATTTTGCGTCCGAGTTAAACACTCTACTTTTCATCTTTTTTAGAAAAAAATATAAAAGGCACTTTTAGATACTTTACAACTCATATTATTTATTTAAGAGGGTATTAAATACACTAAAAATAAAAATAAACTAAGTAATTACTTATCTATATACTTATAATAAAACTGTAACGGGTCCAATTCTGTACATTGAAGATATTTAGAAAACATTTTTTGGACCTTACTCTAGATTCGATACTGAAGCCAAAACTGTATTTTTTTACATGTTTGTCTGTCTGTCTGTCTGTCTGTATCTTGGCTAGGCATCACACCGAAACTACTGAATGAATTCAAATGAAACTTGGTATGATTTAAATTCATACTACGAGGTAGGACATAGGCTACTTTCCATCCCGAAAAATGAAAGGGTTCCCGCAGGATTGGGGTTGAAAGTTATTTCAAAAAACACTTACCAACTCTGAAACTACTGGACAGATTTTGATGCAACTTAGCACAGTCATAGTTTATATGATGGGTTAAAATTGAGGATACTTTTTATCCCGAAAAAATAAAGAGTTCCTGCGGGATAATGTCCCAAATTCTGTAAATTAAAGATATTTTGTAAAAATTTTTGGGGGCCTTTATATATTCAATAGTAAAGCCAAAACTGTATTTTTTTTAATTTTTGTCTTTCTGTCTGTCTGTCCGTCTGTCTGTCTGTCTGTCTGTACCTTGGAAGTGCATTACGCCGAAAATACTCAACGAATTCAAATGAAATTTGGTATGATTTGAGTTCATACCTCGAAGTAGGACATAGGATACTTTCATCCCGAAAAATTAAAGGGTTCCTGCAGGATTGGCGATGAAAGTTATTTAAAAGAACACGTATCACCCTGAAACTACTTGACGGATTTTGTTGAAACTTGGCACAGTCATAGTTTATATAATGGGTAAAAATTGAGGATACTTTTTATCCCGAAAAATAAAGTGTTCCTTCGGGATAATGTCCAAAATTCTGTAAATTGAAGATATTATGTATTTTTTTGGATGCTGTTCTATATTCAATACTAAACCCAACACTGTATTTTTTTATTTTTTGTCTGTGTGTCTGTCTGTCCATCTATCGGTCTGTACCTTGGCAGCGCACCACCCCGAAAATACTTAATGAATTCAAATGAAATTTGGTATGATTTGAGTTAACACTTCGAGGTTAGGACATTTGATACTTTTCATCCCGAAAAATTAATGGGTTAGATAGATAGATAAATTCTTTATTGCACACACCACAAACAAAATCAACAAAAAATAAAGGAACAATAGCAGAAGAAGTGTTACAATGGGCGGCCTTATCGCTAAAAGCGATCTCTTCCAGGCAACCTTTGGATGGAGAGGATTTGTTATAGTTGCGAGGGACGGGGTGCATTATGATATAAAAATACTACTTAGTGAGAAATAGTAAATCAAATTTCTAATTATACTAAAACTATTTTATGATTAATAATAGATATATTTTACAATATACATTCAAATATAAATTTCCAATATATAAATATATAAATAAATATATATTATATGAATACATAAATACCCAAATATAATTATGAGATGATAAAAAACAAAAAAAAACTGTAATACAAGCAACATGACAAACGTGATAATAAACATAATATTATCTAGACTTCCAAGTAAAACTGTAATACAAGCAATATGACAAACGTGATAATAAACATAATATTATCTAGACTTCCAAGTAAAACTGTAATACAAGCAATATGACAAACGTGATAATAAACATAATATTAGCTAGACTTCCAAGTAAAACTGTAATACAAGCCACATGACAAACGTGATAATAAACATAATATTAGCTAGACTTCCAAGTAAAACTGTAATACAAGCAACATGACAAACGTGATAATAAACATAATATTAGCTAGACTTCCAAGTAAAACTGTAATACAAGCAACATGACAAACGTGATAATAAACATAATAAAGTCAAAAGTCAAAGTCAAAGTATTTTATTGTAAATAGGCAAAAATAATAGCACTTTTACAAGTCAAAATTAACATCTCCTGAACAAAGAGATATACATAAAATATTATAAAAAGATCAAATCAATCCAAATTTAGATAAACTAAGTATTCTTTGAGTTTGAAAAGGAAATTTCCCTTTCATGTGCCAACAGAGTTAAATCTCACACTGGAAAAGGAAATACCCTTCTGACTCTACCGGTGCTTCGGAAATACGCCCGTTAGAGAAGAGAGCACCAAGAAACTCAACGGGGATGTATTTTTTCCATATTTGTACATTCTTTATATTTTTTCAAATGTCACAATTATAACAAAACATGTAAACTACAAATATAAAAGGTAAAAGTGACAATGAGATATCCCACAAACATCAAACAATCATACTGGAAAAAATAAGGTAAAAACTTCTAACTCGATAATTAATATTCAAATAATTAATTAATATTAGCTAGACTTCCAAGTAAAACTGTAATACAAGCCACATGACAAACGTGATAATAAACATAATATTAGCTAGACTTCCAAGTAAAACTGGAATACAAGCCACATGACAAACGTGATAATAAACATAATATTAGCTAGACTTCCAAGTAAAACTGTAATACAAGCAACATGACAAACGTGATAATAAACATAATATTAGCTAGACTTCCAAGTAAAACTGTAATACAAGCAACATGACAAACGTGATAATAAACATAATATTAGCTAGACTTCCAAGTAAAACTGTAATACAAGCAACATGACAAACGAGATAATAAACATAATATTAGCTAGACTTCCAAGTAAAACTGTAATACAAGCAACATGACAAACAAGATAATAAACATAATATTAGCTAGACTTCCAAGTAAAACTGTAATACAAGCAACATGACAAACGAGATAATAAACATAATATTAGCTAGACTTCCAAGTAAAACTATAATACAAGCAAGATCACAAACGTGATAATAAACATAATATTAGCTAGACTTCCAAGTAAAACTATAATACAAGCAAGATCACAAACGTGATAATAAATATAATATTGGCTAGACTTCCAAGTAAAACTATAATACAAGCAAGATCACAAACGTGATAATAAACATAATATTAGCTAGACTTCCAAGTAAAACTATAATACAAGCAAGATCACAAACGTGATAATAAACATAATATTAGCTAGACTTCCAAGTAAAACTGTAATACAAGCAACATGACAAACGAGATAATAAACATAATACTAGCTAGACTTCCAAGTAAAACTGTAATACAAGCAACATGACAAACGAGATAATAAACATAATATTAGCTAGACTTCCAAGTAAAACTATAATACAAGCAAGATCACAAACGTGATAATAAACATAATATTAGCTAGACTTCCAAGTAAAACTGTAATACAAGCAAAATGACAAACGTGATAATAAACATAATATTAGCTAGACTTCCAACTAAAACTGTAATACAAGCAACATGACAAACGAGATAATAAACATAATATTAGCTAGACTTCCAAGTAAAACTGTAATACAAGCAAGATCACAAACGTGATAATAAACATAATATTAGCTAGACTTCCAAGTAAAACTGTAATACAAGCCACATGACAAACGTGATAATAAACATAATATTAGCTAGACTTCCAAGTAAAACTGTAATACAAGCCACATGACAAACGAGATAATAAACATAATATTAGCTAGACTTCCAAGTAAAACAGTAATACAAGCAACATGACAAACGTGATAATAAACATAATATTAGCTAGACTTCCAAGTAAAACTGTAATACAAGCCACATGACAAACGAGATAATAAACATAATATTAGCTAGACTTCCAAGTAAAACTATAATACAAGCAAGATCACAAACGTGATAATAAACATAATATTAGCTAGACTTCCAAGTAAAACTGTAATACAAGCAACATGACAAACGTGATAATAAACATAATATTAGCTAGACTTCCAAGTAAAACTGTAATACAAGCAACATGACAAACGAGATAATAAACATAATATTAGCTAGACTTCCAAGTAAAACTGTAATACAAGCAAGATCACAAACGTGATAATAAACATAATATTAGCTAGACTTCCAAGTAAAACTGTAATACAAGCCACATGACAAACGTGATAATAAACATAATATTAGCTAGACTTCCAAGTAAAACTGTAATACAAGCCACATGACAAACGAGATAATAAACATAATATTAGCTAGACTTCCAAGTAAAACTGTAATACAAGCAACATGACAAACGTGATAATAAACATAATATTAGCTAGACTTCCAAGTAAAACTGTAATACAAGCCACATGACAAACGTGATAATAAACATAATATTAGCTAGACTTCCAAGTAAAACTGTAATACAAGCCACATGACAAACGTGATAATAAACATAATATTAGCTAGACTTCCAAGTAAAACTATAATACAAGCAAGATCACAAACGTGATAATAAACATAATATTAGCTAGACTTCCAAGTAAAACTATAATACAAGCAAGATCACAAACGTGATAATAAACATAATATTGGCTAGACTTCCAAGTAAAACTATAATACAAGCAAGATCACAAACGTGATAATAAACATAATATTAGCTAGACTTCCAAGTAAAACTATAATACAAGCAAGATCACAAACGTGATAATAAACATAATATTAGCTAGACTTCCAAGTAAAACTGTAATACAAGCAACATGACAAACGAGATAATAAACATAATACTAGCTAGACTTCCAAGTAAAACTGTAATACAAGCAACATGACAAACGAGATAATAAACATAATATTAGCTAGACTTCCAAGTAAAACTATAATACAAGCAAGATCACAAACGTGATAATAAACATAATATTAGCTAGACTTCCAAGTAAAACTGTAATACAAGCAAAATGACAAACGTGATAATAAACATAATATTAGCTAGACTTCCAACTAAAACTGTAATACAAGCAACATGACAAACGAGATAATAAACATAATATTAGCTAGACTTCCAAGTAAAACTGTAATACAAGCAAGATCACAAACGTGATAATAAACATAATATTAGCTAGACTTCCAAGTAAAACTGTAATACAAGCCACATGACAAACGTGATAATAAACATAATATTAGCTAGACTTCCAAGTAAAACTGTAATACAAGCCACATGACAAACGAGATAATAAACATAATATTAGCTAGACTTCCAAGTAAAACAGTAATACAAGCAACATGACAAACGTGATAATAAACATAATATTAGCTAGACTTCCAAGTAAAACTGTAATACAAGCCACATGACAAACGAGATAATAAACATAATATTAGCTAGACTTCCAAGTAAAACTATAATACAAGCAAGATCACAAACGTGATAATAAACATAATATTAGCTAGACTTCCAAGTAAAACTGTAATACAAGCAACATGACAAACGTGATAATAAACATAATATTAGCTAGACTTCCAAGTAAAACTGTAATACAAGCAACATGACAAACGAGATAATAAACATAATATTAGCTAGACTTCCAAGTAAAACTGTAATACAAGCAAGATCACAAACGTGATAATAAACATAATATTAGCTAGACTTCCAAGTAAAACTGTAATACAAGCCACATGACAAACGTGATAATAAACATAATATTAGCTAGACTTCCAAGTAAAACTGTAATACAAGCCACATGACAAACGAGATAATAAACATAATATTAGCTAGACTTCCAAGTAAAACTGTAATACAAGCAACATGACAAACGTGATAATAAACATAATATTAGCTAGACTTCCAAGTAAAACTGTAATACAAGCCACATGACAAACTTGATAATAAACATAATATTAGCTAGACTTCCAAGTAAAACTGTAATACAAGCCACATGACAAACGTGATAATAAACATAATATTAGCTAGACTTCCAAGTAAAACTGTAATACAAGCAACATGACAAACGTGATAATAAACATAATATTAGATAGACTTCCAAGTCAAGTTCAAGTGAAGAGGTTTTCTTCACTTGACACTTAAAAACTCTCAGGATAGGGGTTGAAACTTATATATAAGAACACTCAGCACTCTGAAACTATTGGACGGATGTTGATGCAACTTGGCACAGATATAGTTTATCAGATAGGTGAAAATTATGGATACATTTTGTCCTGAAAAAATAAAGGGTTCCTGTAGGATATCAGTCCAAATTCTGTACTTTAATGTACAGAATTTGGACTGATATCCCACAGGAACATATAGTGTTTTTTTTTGAAGTTACTCTTTATTCGATTACGGAGCCTAAACTGTATCTTTTTTCATTTTTGTCTGTTTGTCTGTCAGTCTGTATCTTAGCCGCGCATCACGCCGCCGGAACTACTGGATGAATTCAAAAGAAACTTGGTATGATTTGAGTTCGTGCTACGAGGTAGGACATAGGATACATTACATATTGAAAAATTTATGGGTTATTATTTAGGGGTTGAAACTTATTTAAAAGAACACGTACCACGCTGAAAGTAACGGATGGGTTTTGATGCAACTTGGCCCTGTCTTAAGTAATATGATGGGTTAAAATTGAGGACACGTTTAATCCCGAAAAAGTAAAGGGTTTCTGCGGGATATGGGTCCAAAGTTATGTTAATATTTAAGTAATAAAAAATATTTTTTGGATGGTTCTCTATATTCAATACTGAAGCCAAACTGTTGTACTTTTTAATTTTGTCTGTCTATTTGTCCGTAACTTGACCGTGCATCGCACCCAAACTACTAAATGAATTCAAATGAAAAAAATGCTCTTGGCTGCTTAAAAAAGGTATTGAACAATTATTTTTTTGTTAATCGTGTCTTTCTTTCTGTTTGTCTGTATGTTTGTTTGTTCACGCATCACGTAAAAACTATTGGACCGATTGCAATGCGGTTTTCGTTGTTAGATAGCTTAGGGTTTGATTTAAATCTGGTGTAATTAGTATCTCAATCCGGTGAGTTAGAAGTCGAGCAGTTGATAAAGTATTTTTGACGGCTGAAGAAATTTTGTTCAAATGTTGGTCCTGGAATAGCACATTATGGTACTTTGTACCTAAAGAAAAGAACACGCGTGCGAAACCGCGGGTACAGCTATTACTTAACTAAAAATGTATTTTCACTTTATCAGTTGAAAAGTTCAGTTTTATGGCAACCCAAATAATACATGGATTGACGAGATAATTTTTGAATTTGAAGAGCGATTTGTGCATTTCAAGGAATTAGAGATTTCACTTTTCACTCATCCATTACCGATTGCTAATGAAAGCGTAAATACTGACCTGCAATCCGACTCCTTTTACAAAGGCTTTTTCATCCCATCTATTCGAACAACGCTGATTGGTTTCTCGGAAAGTGGGAGCAAAGTGCGTCTTTTCTGTTCAAGACTTTCAGAGAGGGCAGTAATGAGTTTTGAATTTGGAACGTGAATTTTGCTAAGACATTTCCTACGTACGAGTATATATGAATATAACATAAATTTAATTTTCGCTTTTTTGCGACATAATTGTTAAATATGCCCGCGGTGCGTGGTTTGGACAGCCCTGGTATACTGCATCGAAATAATAATATACTCGTAAAGTTAGAGGAACTTCGAAACATGGTGGTATTTTTCGAACAACGCTGATTGGTTTCTCGGAAAGTGGGAGCAAAGTGCGTCTTTTCTGTTCAAGACTTTCAGAGAGGGCAGTAATGAGTTTTGAATTTGGAACGTGAATTTTGCTAAGACATTTCCTACGTACGAGTATATATGAATATAACATAAATTTAATTTTCGCTTTTTTGCGACACAATTGTTAAATATGCCCGCGGTGCGTGGTTTGGACAGCCCTGGTATACTGCATCGAAATAATAATATACTCGTAAAGTTAGAGGAACTTCGAAACATGGTGGTATTTTTTATAGCCGGCGCCTGCGCACCTCGGTGGCATTCCGGAAATGCTCCGGCACGGCTAGTTTGTGCCGAGCGCTATTAATTTGGCGAACGTCAACACGGGAGTGGCCCGCGATGAGCCGTGACTTAACGATGTGTACCCACTCCACCTTAATTAATTTGCAGATTCATGTAATGAAGTAAAAAATGTGAAACGGTATTCCAGAAAGTATTACCGCTGGAATATCGTTACTGTTACGTTAATACTGCTATATGTTTGTTGATTTCCCTTTTTACTTACTTACTTACTGTTTTTTATTAAAACATCATCATCATCATCATCATCATCATCATCATCATCATCATCATCATCATCACGGAGACCTTTTCTTGGTCTATTAGGTGCGTCGTTTCCACACACATCAATCTTTACCAATGTATAAAAGTGAAACGTTGTCTGTTTGTTTGTTTGGGGAGCTTTCACGCTATAACGGCTGGATGGATGTTGATGAAATTTAGAATGGAGACAGCTTATATCCTAGAATAAAACATAGGTTACTTTTTATCCCGGAAAATTGAATGTTTCCGCGGGAAAACTGGAAAATGTTGATTACCTGCTGTAAGGAACTGTTGGCATCACAGAATGGTCTGTGGTTGCCATGGAAACGAAATAACAAGTCTGTCAAAAAACATCAAGAGCATTGGTGCTATACCTACTTTTGCATCGGTTTTTAATATCCTAGAAGAACATAGGATGCTTTTTTTCGTGATAAGCAGCAGTCTGCGCGTACGAAGTCGCGGGCGGGAAAACTAGTGTTATATATTATTAGAAACCTAAGTATTCTAAAATTGATAAAAATGAAATAATTTCACGAATAAATTCATCAAGTTCATCAAGTTCAAGTAGCGAAAGTTTTTTAATAACACCTGATATAAGAACATATAAGAAACGACGCAACAAAATGTTATACAGTATGTATCTATTACCTACTAAATCCATTTTGAGAGAATATAACAATTTGAACGAAAATAAATTGTATTTATGGCCTATTTATAACTAGGTTTTTTTTTTTTTACTCTTTCTGACGGCCGGTTGGTCTAGTGGTTAGTAACCCTGGGAACGAAATCAAACGGTCGCGGGTTCGAATCCTGCAAGGTGCAATCATTTGTGTGAAGAGCAGAAATGTTTGTTCCCGAGTCATGGATGTTGTTATTCGTATTATGTATGTTTATCCGTTATCTAGTGCCCATATTACAGGGTGTCCTAGTTTGGGGCTAGGTAATTGGTGTGGAATTGTCCCGAATATATTATTATTATTATTTTCAAGAATTATCCAAATGTAAGCAACTTAGGAGTACGTTCAGAGGATATCCGAAGTCATATGCCCTAAAGCTTAGGATCGCTCACTACTGTTAGAATGTATTGTTTAGTTGGGGTGGGTGGCATCGACCACGGCTATCCTTTGAACATCACTATGAAAAATTGATTACGTGTAAGTTGATAAATATTGAATTGTTTAAACGTAACAATTTCACATAAGAATAGTTTCTTGTTTAATACTTATTAGAGCGTGATTTTTCAGAAGTCTGATTTTAGTTTGAACTTACTTTTTAAGTATTTAAAATTGATGCCGAAGTTCAGTATTTATATTTATGTAGCATATTTAGGTAGAGTAGTGGCTCTGTGAGCTGTAGACCTCGCGAGTACAAACTTATTTGTAAACAATCTAGCGGTGCATCGGTGGTACCTTATTGTAAAACACTATTATTTATTCTGTTGTAAAACTAACATTAATAACAAAGGTGCTCCATCAATCCCTACCTAGTAGGTAAAGGGCTGATTCCACTGGTGAGCAATTTACTGCATTTTGGGGAGCTATTCTGCTCATCACGCCGAAGATCGAAGATATATAATTGTAATGATTATGTAATTATATTATTATTATTCGTATATGCGATAAATTTTTTGGTGTTATTTATTTTTTCGATTTTTTGTTTCAGGCGTCAATCAAAAAATCGAAAAAATATCTAAATATCTTTCTCATGTACCATATGTGGATGACTGATAGAAAATGCTTTAGCACTAAGCCCTCCTTTTTTACTTTCTTAGTGCAATAAAGTATTCAATAAATGATAATAATAAGATCCTCATCAGATCTTCACAATTTTTTTATGAGACCAACTTGTAGTTACTTCCTTTCAAATAAAGTAGAACCATCGAAATTGGATCTAATAAGGCGGAGATATTCAGTAGAAATAATCCCTCAATCAAAAATCTGACTAAAAAAATCTAAATATTTGTTTAACCTGTATACCAAGAGAACAGAGATCCGGACGCACGCAGGCGGACAGCCGGACATACGAAAGCATTTTTGCCCAAGCTGAAACGGAGACGCTTCGCTGGCGCGTCGCTCTCGCTCGGTCAATTACGGTAATAATTATTATAATACTTATTTACATACTTATTACTTACTATTATTGGAATCTAATCATTATACTATTTACATGATACCTAAGTAAATACTTATCGGAAACACGAAGAAGTCATTAAAAATATAGAATAAAATCACCCAGAATTATCCCAAAAATCTCAACAGCAGAAAGACATATTTCATCCACCACGTTACTCCAACTAAAAATCATAATCCATCATCAATTATCCCGTGCTATTTGCGTACTGAATGGCCCATGTTTTGGGTATTTTTCGTGCAAGTGCTAAAATTAAACTGTAGTTAATCGTCGAGGCGAAGCGATGCGTGCGCGCCGTGAGCGATGGCCGAATTCAGTTGCGGTAATTGTCAAGCGGATGATGCGGCCGAGCTCATTGGTGACAATGATTTAGATAGTAATTGGATAGACAAGCAAGACATAGATAAAATAAAAAATATAATAATGATATATTTATTGACAGTTTTTTTTTACTAAATAATTTAACATTTGAGCAATAGGCTCCCAAATCCCAAAGGGAAGGGTGGGGGGAAATGAGAGGAGGGTTGGGGAAGATTGAAAATAGTGAGGGGAGGGTAGGGGGAAGTGAGAGGAGGTTGAGGGAAGATTGAAAATAATGAGTGGAGGGTGGGGAGAAGTGCGGGTAGGGTGGGGGAAGTTGGAAAAAAGTCAGGGGTGGGTTGGGTAAGTTCGGAAAAAGTGAGGGCAGGGTGGGAGAAAGTGAGAGGAGGGTGGAGTGAATCACGCTCTCCTCACTTTTTTTCATCTTTCCAATAGTCCCGTCACTTCCCCTAACCTCCCCCCACTTTGCCAAACTTACATGCCCATGCTTTTTGCCCTTCTCTCACATATTTTCTTATTTCTCCACCTTCCTATCACTTTCCCCAAACCATCCCTGACTTACCCCATCCTCCCCTCACATTTTGCCAACCTACCCCACCCTCTTCCCAACTTTCCCCACCTTCCCATCACTTTTTCCAGACTTACCCTACCTTCCCCTCACTTTTTACCAACTTCCCCAACCCTCCCCTCACTTCCCCTCCAGCCTCCTCCGACTTTCCCTACACATCCCTAACATTTTTAAATTCCCCCCCTCACCCCTCACTCGGATTCAGACGTGACCAGCACAATGGATTTCAAGTCGTCTTTATTTTATCTACTATACTATTCTTCCAAACATGAAATGCTTTGGTAGTGATTTGACTACAAGTCTGTATTTACTTAACACAATTTACCTATTTTTAATTATTTTATTCTATTCTCGCTGTCCCCAATACACTTGTTTTCTTCCCACACAAACACTTACACTTGTTACATTTACACTTGTTTACTTGTACCCTTCCTGTGTTTTCCGAGGTCCATGGCCAACATACCAGAGGATGCGGTGACAAATGTTCGTGTTCACGGATTATTGCGCCGACATCCCGAGATGAACTCGTCAATGTGACCGCACCGTGAAACGCGTGTGGCGTCTAACATTCTGATTTATTGGAAACTCCTAGCTGCGAAACTGCATGGATTGGAATTTGCAGTGTAGCTATTTATGCTCCAAATCCAAACAGTCTTTTTTGTCAGTGATGCTTTGGAATGTCCCTTACCTTACATTTACGAAGGAGTAATGCTGTAATATTAGTTTAGTTACTCATTAGAAACGAGTGTTTTAGGTAGGTTCCTTATATTTTATTAAAAGCTTTTAACTACACTTGTATCTATCTATGTATCTATCTATGTATGTATGTATTTTGTCTGTCCTGGAATCTTGCAATTCAAATTACGAGCACTTCTCGATTAGCTATCTGACTGAAACTTTCAGGGTAGCTAACAAACCGATGACCATGCAATAAAAAAAAATGAAGAAAAAAAAAGTAAAGAACTTAAAAATGTTAAAAATGCCTAAAAGAAAAAAAATAAAAAAAAAACAAAAAATTGTTAAAAGAGAAAAGGAAAAATAGAAAAAAAAACAACTTAAAAACGTATAAGTTACAAAGCAAAAAATTTTTTTTTTTTTTTTTTTAAATTATACCTACTTAGTTGTTTGAGTTCTCGATATTTCGGCACCGTTGCAGGCGCATGATCGCTAACGAGCAGACTGTTGTTCTAGCGGTCGGGTAGTTTTAAAAGCAGAACATATCGACCTAGCCTATTTTTCAGACGATTTTACGGTCGACACTAGTCCTTTTCTAATGATAGCGATGGTAGCGTAACGGTATAGTAGTGCGAGTAAGAATATAACGATACCGGGTTTAGTGCTGATGCACCAGTGCCTTTGCTATGTATGTGCGGTATTCCATCGCCCCGTGCTTCGGAGGTATTTTTTTATGAAGTTTTTGCACTGCTGGTCTATAACTGACCTCTACAGCGTCTCCGGTGGGGCGGGCGGGGACTGATAAAGTCAAAGTCAAAGTATTTTATTGTAAATAGGCAAACATAATAGCACTTTTACACAAGTCAATATTAACATACAAGGAGATATACATAAAATATTATAAAGATCAAATCAATAAAAAAATTGGTAAACTAGGTATTCTTTGAGTTTGAAAAGGAAATTATAGATGCCGAAAGCGACTTTCTTTTATACCATGTATTGATGTATATGTTTTGATTAGCAAAAAACGATTTTTGCGAGCTTTGACCTTGAATAACTTAACACGCAGACTTGAAATTTTATGCGACTTTTGAGAGAACTTTTAGAAAGCCATAATAAAGGCGGACTCATCGAATTGAGATACCAAGTACCCCAGTTTTTAATTCAAAACCTTAGATACTCAACTGTAAACTGCATCGCAATCGGTCCAATAGTTTTTACGTGATGTGCGAACAAACAAACAGACCAGATTAAAAAAAATACTTATTCAATAGCTTATTTTTTTTAGCTTATTTTTTTCAATTGCTTTTTTTATTTCATAGCAAGAAATGAGAGCGATGGTGGCCTAACGGTTCTATAGTGCAATTTAAAATCCAACGATACCGGGTTCAAAACCTAGGCTCCGCACCAACGGAGGGCACGTTAAGCTGTCGGTCCCGACTGTTATTGATTGATTAATAGCAGTCGTGAAGCCATGTTAGAGGCCCGCGGGCGCCTTGACAAACTCTGACACCAGAGGCCAGCACTACCTCGTTCGACAAAAGACAAACAATAGCAAGAAACGTTTACGATTTGCTTACTAGAACCGGTGAACCTAGAAAGGTTTGTCTTGGCACTATGGTCTTCTTACAGCCAACAAAATATAAATAGTAGGTACTGTTAACAATAATAAAAAACAAACGAATGAACGAGCGCGGCACATTTTTAAGTAATTTTTATTTTCTTTGTACAGACTATTAACACTGATATTTTATAGTTATCAGTGTTAAGCCATGTCAGAGACCCTAGGGCGGCCTGGCAATGACAAACTCTGCCACCAGAGGCCAGCACTATCTCACACGACAATCAAACAATAATAAAAGTTTAAAATTGTAAAGTGATTTAATAATGACTATACTGGGTGAGTTTCTGCGGGGAAATCTGATAAACTGTTAGATGGAAATGGTCTTAGGAGCCTTGGGCAAAGAAAACCTTGGGCCAGTCAACTCGTATCTTTCTCAAAGTCTATTCGATACGGCGACCAGACAGACAGACAGACCAGACAGTATCTGCGTCACCAGTCTAACAAACTAGCAATTATATTCCAACCGTAAATTAAATTATGTTCCTCTTTAATGTCGTTCCGTCTACATTATTTCGAAAGCTCGAGACGGAGAAGTCCTCGTTACGCACACCCTCAAACGAGATGTCTTGCGCGCGCGCAGCGTCTCCAACTGTCACCCCCAATTATGGCCGCCATGACAGTTCCGCGCGTTTGCTTTTAGATCGTTCGCTTTGTAAGTGGAATCCGGATATTTTATTATTTTTGTTTGGGATTGCGATGATTGTACAGACTAACTTCACGACAAGCAATATTTTTGCTTTGTTTATTAGATACTGGGCAATTGTGAGACTCTACATCAACAAACCAAAGTCGTCCACTTAGGTGATTATATTATGGGCTTCCCCCATAATATGGAGAGTTTTACCATATACATCTACACTATCTATCTATACTTATAATAATGTAATAAGTACGAAAAAGTCTGTACAAAGTTGTACATATATTTCAGTGGTACAAAGATTATTACAAAAAACTAGGTTACTTAAAATAAGCTACTAAACAAGAATATAACATTTAAAAATCGTGTCTGTCTGACTTTATGTTTGTTCGCGCATCACGTAAAAAAAACTGGACCGATTGCGATGCAGTTTAAAAACTGGAGTAATTGGTTTTTAAATCCTACGAGTAGAATCCGAGTAATCGATAAAAACTTATACACGGCTAAAGGAATTTTGATCAAATGTTGGTATATTGGTATTTTAGGTCTTGGAATAGTACATAGTAGTGCCTTGCCTATCAAAGATACTGGAAAAGGTGGTGCATGCTCAACTCACTAAATACTTAGAAGATAATGGCCTATTACCTGAGGCACAGAAAGGATTCAGAAAAAAGAGAGGCACTGTTACAGCACTTTTAGATGATACAGACAATATTATTAACAGTCAGGATGAGGGCATGGGTACCATTCTTACGCTCCTGGATTTTTCTAGGGCTTTTGATTGTTTAAATGTTCAGCTATTGCTATCAAAACTTTCTCACTATGGTCTTAAGTCAGAATCTCTTGCCTGGTTTCGCAATTACTCGTCCGGTATCTCAAGTAGTGCAGGTGGTAAAGGAAGATGGTTGTCGTCTTGAATCAACTTCTTTATCAGTTAGCCATGGAGTTCCACAGGGTTCGATACTAGGCCCTCTGCTTTTTATAATTTATACAGCTGACATTTTAACCCAAATAAATAACTGTCGTTTTCATCTGTATGCTGACGATGTTCAAGTTAAAAATTTTTTCTTCCTTCTGATTTCTCTAACGTCGTTATATAAATGAATGAAGATCTTTCTCGGATTGCATACTGGACTGAAAAAAATATTTAATGCTGAATGCGTCAAAATCAAAAAATATGGTTCTAGGATCTAAAAAACAAATTGCAAAAATCATAGCACTTCAACCTAATATTTGTATTCTAAATGATAGTTCAGTTGTCGAGTCTAGAAATTTGGGTATTGTTATGGATAGCCAACTTCGATTTGAGACTCATGTGCTTAACCTGGTTAAGCAGTGTTTGTTTAGAATTAAACTATCTAAACTAACTTACGGTGATGTACTGTGTGGTCCACGTTTGCTCTCCACCACCAAGCGTTTAATAAAACGTATCCAAAACGCGTGTAGCCGTTCCTGCTTCAACATACCACCCCGATCACATGTAACTCCGTTCCTTAACAAGGCTGGGTTGTTGAACATGTCCGCACGCAGAGAGCTGCACTTGGCAACTCTGTCTTTGATATAGTTAAATTTAAACAACCATATTATTTATATAAGACGCTTGTGTGGGCATTCACTCATTATACCTTCAATACGAAAGCCTCTGCATACCTTTTAATAATAAATAAACATAAAACCACTGCGTTTTGAGGTAGTTTCCGCTATCAGGCTACTAAACGCTGGAACAATATACCACCACCTTTACGAAAACCTATGTTAAAACTACTTTTAGATTGAAATTGAAATTCATTTTACTTTCTCAACAAAAGTCAGTCTGGTAGTGTAAACCCGCCCTGAAGAAACATTATTATTCTTGTTCTCCATTTCATTACTAAGCAATATTTATGTGACCATGTTAAATTTGTGACGAGGTCAAAACCTCTTTCGTAATAATACTCTTTTGGATCTCTTAATTCTTTCATAATCCATTTCTTTTAATTTTGATAGTTCATTATTTATTCTAAATACAAATATCCTGTCATACACATTGATTTTTGGTCAAAATAGAAAAACATTCCACTTTAGTGTTTTCATTGATTTAATTGGCAAAAATATATCTTTCGTCCTTCCTTCGCTAACACTAATATAAAAAATCTGAAAGTCTGCTGCTCTGGTTTGAGGAACATCGTTGAGTTGCAGCGCCCGATCGCGTTGCACTCGATGAACGGCTTCGCGCGGAACTCTTTTAAGCAAGGCCGGGCGATATCAGACTCTGGCCTGCTGAGTCTGCTCCCGCCGTGTGCTAGAATCAAGCGGAAGGAAGTTCCTGCAATTCTGTGTCACTGAGGTTTGTGTCTGGAATAGTGGGAGCAACCCAAACCCGGGGACCGCCTCGTGACAAATTCATTACTCTTATTTTTTGTGTATCATATTTTAGTAGTCAAATCTGTGTCATTCATTAGTTAAACCTATCTAATAGTACCTACAGCATAATTTTTGACTCTTAATTTCGTGTTACTCTCTGCAACTGCTCGCTGCGAAGGGTGCAACTGAAAATCAGCGTGTTATTTTTTTAGTAAAATAACACATCAATGCTGAGTTGTGCTCTTATTTTGTAGATAAAATGCAACATGGTGTTTATAATACTTTTTATGTAACTCTTTTATTATAATTGTACAAATTAATATGTATGTATTTGGTTATAATTAAAAATATTTTCTTTATTTTACATAGAGTGCTTTTAACCCAGAGAAATGACCACACGTGCTTACCCGTTAATAAAAATGATAAGGTACTCAAAATAAGCTACCGAACAATATTTTTTTTAATTCAACTTGTAGTGTCCCACTGCTGGGCAAAGGTCTCCCCCAATTCCTTCCATTTATCTCTATCTTGTGCAAGTTCAAGCCAATTTCCTTCGAAAGTATCAAGATCGTCACGCCACCGCTTCCGTGGACGGCCTCGACGCCTTCGTCGATCATTGGGTACCCAATGTACCGAACAATATTTTTTTTAAATCTTTTTGTCTGTCTGTTTGTCTGTTTTTTTTTTGCGTGAAGGAATTTTGATCATATGTTGGTATATTGATATTATAGGTCCTGGAATAACACATAGATTACTTTTAACCTAGAGAAATGACCACGCGTTCGAAGTCGCGGGCACCAGCTAGTCTACACTAATATTATAAAGAGGAAAGATTTGATTGTTTGTTTGTTTGTAATGGATAAACTCAAAACATACAGAACCGATTTTAAAAAATCTTTCGCTTATTATAGATAGCTACATTATCCAGGAGTAACATGGGCAGCATTTTATTTAATACTAGCGACCCGCCCCGGCTTCGCACGGGTAGATAATTATATAGAAAGATAAAATTAGTAGGTACTTTATTTGGACAAATAGAACAACAACAATTTCTTACACAAAATGTTTATGTTTATAGGATTTATACTCACGTACCATTTCGTCAATAGTATTATTCTGTTTAACGCAAGGAGGTTGAATTACGGTTACTATTTCGTGTATTATTAACATAGATCATTTCCTACGTGTGATTTCGTTCTGTGATTACGTTTCCATGTCAACGTTCCATATAGAAATACCTGTATCTCCTTCTTAGTTTTTGAATTTATATACTCTTTGGTTTGTGATACAAAGTAATCGAGATTTTTTTGCAAAAATTTATACCTCGGATTTCATTATTGCAATTTTCGAAGGAAACTCTAATTTTTAAATAATATTATTAATAAAATCCAGAAATTTTGTTCAAATGTATATGGTATATTGGTCCTGGAATAGCACATTATGGTACTTTGAACCTATAGAAAAGAACACGCGTGCGAAGCCGCGGGTACAGCTAGTTAATGCTAAAATTGTATATACCTATTGTCCTAATTGACAGCGGTAAAAGGAAAAAGTTTAAGTCAAACCCTAAGCTATCCAACAGTGAAAACGGTCCTGTAATTTTTATGTGATGCGTGAAACATACAGACAAACAGACAGACACGATTTAACAAAATTATATATTCTTGTTCATTCTTGACCATTCTAGTTTTATTATCTTCATGGTACAGATTTTTTTGGTACTTAAAGCTTCATCTATCTATACTTATAAAAAGCAATAGGAACGAAAAAGTCTGTACAAAGAAGATAATTTTAAAAGAAATGGTACAGGGTTTTTTTTTTATTACGGACAAGGCAATCGTTTGACCACGATCTCACCTGATGGAAAGCGATGATGTGGTCGAAGGTGTAGCACGCTGGCCTAGTAGATACCTATTTACTCTTGACTTGAACACACCGGGGTTATAATTTACCGGAAACACTGACGAAGGCAGGGCATTCCACTCCTTTGCAGTTCTTATAATAAATGAAGAAGCGTAACGCTTTGTTCTTGTGCGAGGTATTTCAACCATGAAAGGGTGGCGCTTTGCTGATCGTCTAGTCGTACGGTGATGGAAAGGTGATACTCTTTACCAGAGTGTCATCCCCAATGAGCCTGATAGCACGTCTCTCAATTGAATCCAAAGACTCGAGCTGATACTTGGCAGAACCGTCCCAAAGGTGGCAGCAGTACTCCATACAAGATCGGACCTGTGCTTGATAAAGATTCAAAAGCTGTCCCGGTGTGAAGTACCGCCTAATCTTAGACAAAATACCAAGTTTTTTTGCAGCTACCTTGGCTTTGGATTCAATATAAGACCCAAAATTCAGGTTTGACGTGAGTTCGACACCCAAAAGCTCCAAATGGTCGCCTATTGGTATTGTTACACTTTGGAAAGATGGAGATCGGTGTAGAGGTATCTCAATCCGATATAGAAGCCGAGCAATCACTAAAAACTTTTTGACGGCTGAAGGAATTTTGATCAAATGTTGGTAATATTGGTATTTTAGGTCTAGAAATAGTACATAGAGTAGATTTAACCTAGAGAAATGACCACACGTGCGTAGCCGCGGGTACAGCTGGTTACAAGTATATAGGATATATGCCTTACCTAAAATCTACCTTTACCTACTCTATTCTGCATTGTATATGTACCCGTAGGCACCCACTAAACTCAGATTTGTATGTAACAAGCTGGTACATATATGTCAATGGTAACAAGCCACATTTTTTTTAAAACGCGCCTGCTCTGCCCAAAAAAAACTTATGCCAATAAATTATATATTGTTGTATGTGTTACATGTAGTCATACTTATTACACTCCTTTTTTGGGCAGTCGTTTTCAGTAGCCGCGTCGTAGAAAGAGGATACCAATACATACTCGCGTATATCTGCGTGGAATTGTTCGTGCATGTTCGAGAATTGCCGTACTTTTCCGAACGATTCCACAGCAAGACGCGTTACTCGTGTGACTGTTCACAGAGAATAATGGCCATGTAGTCTTTGGTAGCCGTTGCGAAACTGTAGGGTTGTGAAGTTAGGCTTGTGAACTATTGTGCAAGTACAGCTGTCAGGATAAAACATCATAAAGTAAGAGCGATATAGAATATGCGAAAAATGTAAGCGAGTGAGCTAGGCAGTTATACAATTTCAACATTGGGATTGCGCCTGAAAAATAGCAGTTTGCGCAGCGACTAGCAGACAACTTCCGAGACACAAACTTCCGCTGCGACAACTGTAACAGTGATTACGGCACCTGCCATAGACAACTGCACATTAATCTGTTATTTAGTAATTACCGTCAAAATCTTGTTTTCATCAGACTGCGCAACGCAAAGGCTCTCGGTAATGTGTTTATCAGCCTATGTATGTATGAATGTATGTATGTGTGTATGTCTGTTCCTTTGTGGCGCTATTTACAGGGTGGATTTTTGAGACGGGACAGTTAAGCCAGGTACCTATATCCATAACTTTTTGAGATATTCTGAACTGCATTCACAGATTTTGGAAAAAAAAATACAGTCAGCAAGAAAATGGTAATTTTGAACAAAAACTTTTTGCCTCATTTTAGTTTTGTTCGCAGTCGGGTTTTCGTTTTTATAATAAATTATTTTTTACAACGATTGTTTCAAAGAAATATTTTCATCAGGCAATAAAATAACGTCTGTCGTGTCGGTCGCGGCGCAGGCGGCTCCCGGCGTTTTTCAACGTTTTACGCTAATTCGAAGCGACGGGTCCCGGTTCTATTCCCGTCGCGCATGAGCCCGGCTTGGTGCGGATGCGCTCAAATACATGATACACTCAAACACTATCATTTGATGTAGTCTGAAAACATTTTGTATCTATCTCTGGCGATCTGCTTTTGAAAATAATGAGGGGAAATTGAGCAATTTTTTTTCAACCTACTCTCCTTTAGACCCTCGCCTGTCACGCGCATTCTTTAATAATTAATAGCCTACCTAAATATCTCTCATCTGTGAATTAAATCACAAACTATTTTCGTAAACAACACACTCGACGGGTTAGGTAAGGACAGTTTTAAAAATATTCTGGTACGTTCCTAACCTAACGGTTCCCTAAGGTTTTTTTAATATCTACGTTCTTAATTCATATCCTCAAATATGTTGCAGCCAACTACCTTCATTAGCCGTTCAATTAACAGCCTAGCCTTTTAACTAAACGGCGTATATTCACATTAGCTTGATAGAATTGCACCTACAAAACTAGGTAGGTTAGTTAGATTGAGCATTAAAACTATGAACATCATTCAGGCCGCTAGTTGAATAGCGTCGTTTAGTAAAAAGGCTAGGCTGTTAATTAAACGGCCAGTTAAGCTAGTTGGTGCGAAATATACATGGCGAAATATTTTATCAGCACTTAAAAAATATGAATATATTCAGGAATTATTCACATAATTATTAAAATAAATATGAATATATTCAGGACAAATCATTCCAATTACCTAGCCCCAATCTAGGATATCCTGTACTATGAACAACGAATAAACATACACGTTTTATGTTGGGAACGATATTATTGAAGCTGTTGATCACTATGTCTACTTGGGTCAGACGATCCAACTGGGTAGATCCAACTTCGACAAAGAGTTCAACCGACGAATCCAACTCGGATGCGCGGCGTTCGGGAAATTACGCCATATCTTCTCGTCGCAGATACCGCAGAGCCTCATACGAATATTACATCCAGGGCTCAGAAAAAAATACATTTGCTTATCACACAAATTTAATGTTTGCAATTTGCTAGATTCGAACCCGCGACCGTTAGACTTCGCAGTTAGGGTCACTAGCCACTTTGCAACCGGTCTTCATATAGTAGGTACTTGTATATTGTAGCACAAGAAATCACCAGAATCATCAGCAGGTAAACGTTCACTGCTAATCAACACATAATCACCACGCTTGGAAGGCGGCTCGATGATCGCAATAGTTGGTTGGTGATAATGCACAGCAAAATTCATCTGCTGAATTCGTGAATTCCGTTTGCTGACTAACAGCACGATACGTAGTCAACACCGAAGTGGACAGATAAGGGCTGATGATGATGAATAATGATTCATCATCATCAGCCCTTATCTGTCCACTACTGAACGTAGGCCTCTCCTAATGCATTTATTTTCTGCCAGCTGTTTTTCGCTGGTCATCACTCCACCTGCAGGGCGTCCTACACTGTTTGCCTAGACGTGGTCTCCTCTCGAGAATTCGTCTACCCCAAAGGTTATCGGTTCTTCAGGAAATATGACCAGCCCACTGCCACTTTAGCTGATCCTTTAGATATGTCAGTTGCATTGGTTCTCCGTCGGATATCTTCATTATGAATCTTGTCCTTCAGAGAAACTCCAAGCATAGCTCTCTGCATAGCTCGCAGAGCAACCTTTTTATGGACTAGTCTGACCGTGAGTGTAGTTTTGTTTCCGTAGGTCATGACTAGTACTGATTGAAGCTTTTGTCCTAATACCGTTATGGCGAAGGTCTATTCCTCGAAGTCTAATCATCAATTGCAATGGTACGTTTGCACGAATGGTTAATTCGATGAACAGATTTCGAGGACTAGACATTCGCAATAACGTCATTCTAAATTTCCAAAGTCCCCTCGCAGCACCCGCGGGATGAGAATCAAGGGCGCTATACATTAAATACATAACTTTAAAGAAATGTAGGTTAGCAGAAAAATAACTTTTTGGTAAATCAAGTTTTCTTTCTTAACTTTTGAACTCAAAAAGAAAGGAGTGTTATAAACTTAGGGCGTGTATGTATAATAGTATCATTGTGCCTGTCTGTGACATCGCTTCCAAACGAATGGACCGATTTTGATGCGTTTTTTTTCAGTTAGAAAGCTGATGTGATCGAGATGGTTCTTAGCTATATTGGGGGTCGAGATCGTAGCTCACAAACGAATGGACCGATTTTGATGCGGTTTTTAATGTTTGAAAGCTGATATGATCGAGTTGCTTCTTAGCTATAATGGGGGTGGAGGGTTATATTTTTTTTTATTTATGCTTCTATTCAAACATATTTGAAGACTCAACATATCTTTGACAGAGCTCTAGATTTTTAACTATTTACTGCTGTTTAGGTGTGGCAATTTGATCCAGATTTAATCCGGTTTCTTTTAAGGAACTTACAAGACTTTAGGACCATCATGCCTACCATATTTTAATTATATAGTTTTTGTGAATGTAGATCAAATAAGTAAAAGTACGCTAATTTTATTCAGATTATCAATCTCTCAGATCTCTCTACTCGACTTTCTTTGAAAAAATACTTTCGACCTTATTTTGTTTCCAAGATAACATTGTTAAGAGACTGTGCTTAACTTTTGGAGATATTTTGACATGCATTCACAGATTTTGAAAAAAATGTACAGACAGCAAGAAACTGAGCAATTTACACAAAAACTTTTTTGATGCCAATCGATTCTGTTTCATATAAGGTCATCTAAGTGGCACGGTAAATCGACAACAAATCAAAGAAGGTTGAAAAAGTTCTCGAACTCGCTCGAACCAGCTTTCCACAAATGGAAGGTTACACGATTAGTTGGCCGGACGTGTAAAGTATTATCGCCTCTTATTCAAAAGGTATGCTACCACAATTACGATGTATGGTTAGCATGCACCATACTTAATGTTTTTTTAATTTTTAGTCTTCTGTAGGCTTGAATATAATAAGTGTATGGACTGATCAGATACAGCTCAGCCGCACTTATCAATTCAACGTTTGACCGACCCGAACGATTGAAGTTGGTGGTCTGGAGCCCATAATATGACCCAGAATGTATTTTTTTTATAAAATTCACTATTCAATCTAGATTTACTAAACTTTCATTCAATTGATCAGAATTGCCTAGTCCTTGCTATGTATCTGTATGATATTAAATACGAATACTTTGATATAAGAGTAGACTATAGTCTGTAACTGACTAATATAATAGGAAAAGCTAGTCTAATATACTTAATATAACCCTAAATTGTTTGCTCATGAACGATAATTAATTCTTTTAAAAGAAATATAGCTCTTAAAAATATTAGCACAATTTAACTAGGTAACTGTACATCACTTTAAGAACATTGGCGATGTTCTTAAAGTGATGTACAGTACAGATGTACAGCTAGTGATGTTGCAGTACCAATTACTACCAAAGTATACCTACCGTACCGTACCGTATGTACCTAGTTCAGTAGAATAGTGTGTAAGAAATAAAATTCTGTTCAACTTACCTTTGTCTTTCGAATCTAATTTGGATGCTCATAAAAAACTTCTCTCTTCACGTCCGCCGCCGCAGCATAAACTTATCAAAACCAATTACCTAAAAAGTTTATGTTAATTTTCTCTACTCAGTAGCCATAAATAATACATGTTGACGTGTCAATTATTGCCTCAAATCTCGAATCGCTTCCCGCGTTTCTTTTTAACTACGGGCGGGACAAGGCAAGCCACGCCCTTGCATTCGGACCAATTTTGAAATTAGAACTTGACAAAACTCCCACTATAAACCATTCGCATTCAAAGTCGATTCTATCCCATTGGAATAGAGCATTTTTTTAATCGATTGTTTTGAGTGTTGGCTGTTCGAAATTTGAAACCCTAAGACGAAGGCATAGAGACGTAATTAACTTTTTTGTCTGTGAACTGGGTGTTTTCAGACAGTGTTTACAGGGTATTTTTTTTCAGCCAGTGCACACATGTTTCTTCGGAAGTGGTTTCAGCGAAGCCAGAACACAGCACAGACTCCATTAGTTCACACATTAGCATGAGTTAGCCGAATTATTTAATTAAATAAAGTAATTCAATAAGCTGGTGAATTAATAACAATTACTTGGTCCACGTTCGATTGGATTTTGTATTTGATAGAGCTTTTATTTAAAAACGGATGTGACAGTGTTGGGGATCTGTTTCAAAACAATTTGTTTGGTATTAAATTTTGTGGCGAATATTTGTGGCGGCGCGATGGATCAAAATAAAGGTAAGGTTAATAATATTTTGACTATTTTTTATTAAAGTTACGAAAAACAAATGAATTGAAATGACTTCCTATTAGTGATGTGTAGTTGTCTATGCTTCCAGCGAACTGTATCGAATTATCATAGTACATAATTATCAACGACAGTAAGAAATATCTATACGATAACTATATATTTTATAGTTTCTTGTTTATCTGCAGCGCATTATCTATACCGTGAAATCCTCCAACATTGCTCACTTTTTCAACGACAGTAAGTAATGTCTGTTACTCTATGCACTTTTTATACTGTATAAGCCACTGTCTAAAAAATACGGGATATTAAGCCGCATGTGACATATTTATACTTAATTTAAACGTTTTAAAATTGATTAGACTGGTCAAAAATCTAGATTTTTGCGTAGTTTCGCAATCAAAAAAAGAAAATAAGAGGCCGCAACTTTACCACCCTTCACTTGTGAAGCCATTTTATGACATATGAGGCTGGTTTTGAGAATCAAGCATGAAAAAGGAGCAAAGATGAGATCCAGAACATAACAGTAAAATAAAAGTCATTAGTTTGTTCATTAGTGAAGTGGGCAATGCTGGGCTGGCTTTTATTTCAACGTTCATACAAATATGTTACAGGAGTAAGGGCTACGCCATCAAATGCACTGAAATACCTTGGGCAATGTTGGCACTGTTGATTCTGTGCCACACTGCCTAAAATTGCCCAAGACCATAACTTGAATAATAATAGTGATTTTTTTAGACTGGAATCAACAAATCTTCCTTATTTCAATAGGTTTGTCCTATGCTGCCAGTCATGATCACGTATCTTATGTAGTTTTGCCGCTCACGGAAAAGTTTTTGGTAACGAAATTTGCACCATTTTCACACACGCTACTTTGAAATAACCTTTTGACTAAATGAAAGGGGTTAGAAACTTCTGATGTAGCAGTGTTAGCCAGTATAAATAACGTAGATTCCTACCAAAGAGTAAAAAAGTCAATAGACATAATATTTATTTTGAAAAATCGATTTGTAAATGGTGGCCTAACGGTTCTATAGTGCAAATTAGAATCCAACGATACCGGGTTCAAAACCTAGGCTCCGCACCAATGACTTTTTGAAGTTATGTGCGGTTTTTCATCGCTCCGTGCTTCGGAGGGCACGTTAAGCTGTCGGTCCCGGCTGTTATTGATTAATATCAGTCGTTAAGCCATGTTAGAGGCCCTCGGGCGGCCTGACAAACTCTGACACCAGAGGCCAGCACTCCTCATACGATAAACAAACAAACTTTTACATGGGTAAAGATTTTAAGGAGAGCGCCAAAACTACATATGGTACGTAACTAGTTACGTACGTGGCTGGCAGCATAGGAAATAAAGTAGTTGAGATTTTTTTTGTTCAAATTGAATTCCTCAAAATAAACGGCACTTTCGAAAGAAATACAATTTCATTGAGCCTGGGTGTCCCTAATAGCCCACAAAAAGCAGTAGGTAGGTTAGGTTGACATTCATAAATGATTTTAGATTCAAATGGCCGAGAATGTTTAAAAAAAAGCAGAAAATTAAACTATATTTATATTATACTTAAATTGTACTTTTAAATGCATTGTCATCGAGTTGTGAGTTGTGAGCTACCCTGAAAGTTTCAGCCGGGTAGCTAATCGGGAAGTGCTCGTTTGAGTTGCAAGATCCACACGGAACGTCAGACAAACAAGAAAGTAACTTAAGAAAAAAGTGGTAAAATGACGGATTCCACACCGCCAAATCGATAAGATATGCTGATCCGCTCGTACGCACTAGCCTCACGCACACACACACCATGTTATGCCGAACAGCCGCCACATCGCAGCCAGACGTCGACCTGGTTAGCCGTGTTAATTCTGTCAAGTTCTCACGGAATATCAAATGCAGTCGTTTGTTGACCGAGCGATAGCGAAGTGCGAGCGAAGCGTGAACCAATCATTTCTCACAAAATACATTTTACTATTCGTAAGCCAATCATTTCTTACGGATGGAATTTTAATGATATTGCGAGCCAATCAAATCACGCAACACCAATATATTTTTCTTACCGTAAACCAATCATTTCTTACGGAAGAAATAAATCATTATTATCATTGACAGTATTGCAAACCAATCACTTCTTGCAATACTTATTAATTAACGTATTACTTACTATATCTATTTATTTATTAGGTTTAATAGCATATAACAAAATGATTAAAACGAAACAATGAGTTCACATTATGACACTTACTATTTACATATATTTGCACTATTCATTTTATAGTTGGTATAGGTAGGTAGGATTTATATATTGTGCATAAACTTAAACAAAAATATGTAGCGAAAGATTGATCAGTATACATAAACCTTAGTAAAGTTATATTCACTTTTGAAAACAAATAAATGTTAAGCAAAAGGTTAACTTAACAATCACTGTAGCTACTAGCAGTATTTTGATGATCACTATTGGATTCATGTATATCTAGGGCGGCTACGTGAACCCAAGGTAACATCCTATCGGCAGTGACAGTTCATCGTCATCAACACTTGTGCGTTTATTTTTAGTGTTGGTTAAGCCTGGCCAAAGCTGCAGCCTGACGTTTCCTAAAATGCCACTATATGGGGCCTACATTTATGATGGAAGAAGCTTTTTTGCTCTTTTCATCGTAGATACGGTTACTGGTCTTTGTTATTTTTACCAGATCTCCATACATTCAAGGACGCCTAGTCATATCGTAGTTTTCTATATATATTTTTTCTGCTCTAAGTAAATGTCTTTAACATCTTCCCTAATAAAACTCAAGTCACTTATAAAACTCAACTCTTTTGCCACATGTTTTATGCAAGCACACCTTGTCTACTTGTATATTCTACACAACAGCTTCTATTTGATGTCAAAATATGAAAATTGGTAAATAATATTTACTTACACTGCCAGTTGGCAAGGGCCATTTAAATTGTTCAACGTCATTACTTCCTTACTGGTCCAAGTGGACATAAAATAAATAAATAAAATGTACTGTCGAAACGAAGAAAAAGATTGCTTTCTAGATAAAAAAAAACGGGTTCAAACGATAACAGAATCAATTTAGTTGTTCAGTTCAGGTCTTAGAATGTAACATGTTAATATACATTTAGTTGCCGCAAACGCAGCATAAATTCCGATAAAAAATTCATGCTTTAATATCAAATTAAGTAGGTACTTACCACTTCTGATATATAATAAAAACTCCGATTACTTTCCAACACTTCAAAATATTTCACCGGATCACCTTAATTCTAGACTTTAATCTCTCACCTCCTTCGACCGCGCTTTTAACTAGTCTATCCACTTATTTTTAATATCTCAAACTCGCCATGTATTCCTTTAAACCATTATCAGTGACACTAACAGTCCCATCAAAGCAAGTAACTTCAACGTGAGACTAATTATATAAAACATTAAGGTGTTATCACAGTACATAATTATATAGTCTATGGGCCGTGAGGCTCCAAGAGTTTAATCAAACCTAACATATGTGTCATTATTATCCAAGACAGCTTTTTTATTCGAATACGGCGAAGCAAGGGAAGGGTAATGTGTATAACAGTCTATGTATATATCGTGAGGTTTGTAGTATGTGCGTACCTATGTGGATGTGCCACCATAACGTCGCGTCGCCCCTATATTGGTCCAATTTTAACAATTAAGCGAGGTATCAATCGATTCGTCTTCAGGATAGACAAAGATTTTGAATAGGTAACGCTGACTAGAGTCTCATAGGGCAAATGATATTTTTTTACCCGACTGAAGCAAAGGAAGTATTGTGTGTTCGAAGTAAAAACTTGGTGCGATTTTGACAAGCGAGGTAGGTATCAATCGGTTCGTCTTCATCGCAAGAGTGTCATAGGCTATTTTATACCAGACCGTAATCGGCTTCTAGTTTTTGAATTTGTCTTGTTAATTGTAAAGTTTGTATTCTGCATTTTAGCAGACTATCTTTACCAACGCGACTTTTGCATCTATGATCATTTCTTTTCGCGCACGCGCATAATGCGCGCAATAGTGCGCAATGGTAGATATATCGCCAAATAGCAAGCGACTGGGAGGGAAATGTAGACTGTTCCGCAATCTACCTACTCCTTTTTAGGGTTACAAAGTCAAACAAAGAACCGTTGTAGTTTCATCATGTTTGTCTGTCCGTGTGTCAGTCTGTCCGTCCCTCTGTACGTCACAGCCATTTTGAAACCCCTAACTTCATAGAGTGTTATAAGTTTAGGGTGTGTTTGATCGAGATGCTTCTTAGCTATAATGGGGGGAAGGGGGGTGAGGATCGTAGCTGCCAAACGTCGTTGCCATAATCCGTTAAAATTAACATGACATTTTGGCAATATCAAGTAAATAAAAAAAAGAAAAGTGTCTTTGTATTTTTATGCGTTACCTAGTGCCCATAGTACAGGATATCCTAGTTTGGGGCTAGGTAAATTGGTAAGTGACTTCTTTTTTTTTTTTAAATTGAATATTAAATAAATTGCAATATGATGCGACCAATTTGAGTAAATGAATTTAATTTCAAGTAATTTTACAAGAATTACATTTAGTTATCTACGTTTCATTAAAATATGAACTGTTTTCTTTAATTATTTTGGTGGTATCTTCAAGTTAATAACATAATTCACTTTTTTTGTATCAAAAATCGAAAGGGTGGGTGGGAGGTAGGCGGAGAGTGAACGATGGGGAAAGAAAAGAGGATCCTCTCCCTTCCTCTTCCCCTTTCCCAGCCTCCCTCCCCACTCCTCTGCCTACACTCGCCTCTCTTCACCTGCCCTTCCACTGCCCCTCCCCTGCTTTTGCCTCTTCTAACTCCAAAACAATACAACGACATGGCTACGGTACGAGAACGATATGCAATAGAATCGATTTGGTTCATCGAAAAGTTCTGAATCGTGGGGCTGACTTCGCTTACTGGCGACTAAAAACATACCTTGTGATCACACCACAGTGATATTCAGTGTAGCTCCAATCAGTGAATAGGTACCCGGGTACCCCGCGGACTTTTCTATCCTAATAATTATAAAGAGGAAAGATTTGATTGTTTATGTTTGTTTGTTTGTAATGGGTAAACTCAAAAAATACGGAACCGATTATAAAAATTCTTTCACATATAGAAAACTACACTATCTGCAACAAGGGCAAAATTTTATTAAAAAAAAATGAGTTCCCTACGAAAATTTCAATAATGTAACCCATGGTCACAGAAAACCTAACCATAATATCAAAAATACAGGACGCAATGTCACGTTGCCATGGAAGCGAAATAATAACAAGTCTGTCAAGTACAGCGTAATAATGCAGTTGTCTCTGGTCAAAAAGCATTGCTGCCAATGATTTTGAATTACTCTTACTGGCGTTTTTTTAGAAGTTACGACGGGTATAAAAATGCTAAAGGTAAGGAAATTGCCACGGTGTGAGCGATACCCGTGCAAAGCCGGGGCGAGCCACTAGTATGCATTAACCTCAGAAAAAGCGAATTCTTTTCGGCTTCTTTTCATAATATAACTAGTAGAGTACCTACCGCAAACATCAGCGATCTTCTCATGTTCAGAGAAGCATAAAAACAGATCCACGTGTGCGGCAGTAAGCGATAGGCCTGCGCCCGCGCCGCGCCACCCGCCCGGAACAATGATCTATACAGCCGGCAAAGATCGCAGTCGTTGCTTCTGTGTGCGAAACTGAAGCTGAAGGCTGTGCTAAAGGCATGTTTACAGAGACAATAAAATCCTTTGTTTATTTTTAAAAGGTTATATTTAACTTCACTTGTATGTACTCGTATGTCCTGGAATTTTGCAATCAATATTTCATTCACTTCGGGCTGAAATTTGGCACACACGTTTGGTTCTCGTGACATGACATGGCTACTGCACAAAAGCTTTCTTTTTATTTAAATGTTTTTAAATTATATCAAAGAATAGGATTTATCTATTTCTTTCTTCTTCTATCTATACTTATAGCTGTGGTTCTGTGAGCTGTAGACCTTGAGCGTCTTTGCGTAGCTTAAAACCGTATAAATGTTCACCGCGCCTTCAACCAACATGTGTTATATTGGTCGAAGCACCGCGCACATTTTTTCATTATTTTTCACCCCCTCTCACTCCCCACCCCTTCAATAAGGGTAAAAAACAGTATTGTGTCATTTTACATTTTCCGAAATTGCTGAAATTTGTTTTATTTTTACATTTTCAGTCCCCGTATCCACAGCCATTTGGAAAAATTTCGAAAAATTAATTCGGTAATTACAAATACGAGTAAATGAATAGCTCACAAAATTTCACGAGAATCGGTTGAGAAATGCGTATAGGAGAACAGTCGGACATCCACCGGTCGGACATATGAAAGCATTTTTGCCCAAGATGAAACGGAGACACTTCGCTTTTACTTCGCGCTCGCTCGGTCAATAAAGCAGTAACGATGACACATAAAATCGGTCGTATGAATAAGGTACACACGACGTTAACGATGGATGCTTGAACAAATCTGTGACTACGCAGAAAGATGACAATGTACGTTTTGGTACTAAGGATATTGACGTCGCTGTATAAAAAATATACTAGAGGCTATGTGAGCTGTAGGCCTCGCGAGCACAAACTTTTATGCAATCTAGCGGTGCACAGTAGCGCCATCTAGTTACCTATACCAGTATAGTTACCATTAATAACCAAGGTGCTCCATCTATCCCTACTAATAGGTAAAGGGATGATTCCTTTGGAAACCTAAAAGTTAGCAAATTACTGCATTTTGAGGAGCTATTCTGTTCATCACGCTGTAGGTCTTCATGAGACCTTCACCAAATTTTGATGAGACTAACTAAACGTTAACTTAACAGTTACTTACTCCCTATCAAATAAAAAAAAGAACCATCGAAATCGGATGTAATAAGGCGGAGATATTCAGTAGCCCCTTTTTTGCCGGTTTTTGGGGGAAGAATTAGATTTGGAGAGTACCCAAATCAATCCCCGGCGACATTTTTTTTTATAATTTTTTTTTAATATTTATACTAAGTTACGACTAGATCGGTTGAGAAATGCGACCTGTAGAAGAGAACAGCTGGAGTTCCGGACAGCGCGCGGATTGACATAAGAAAGCATTTTTAGCCAAGCTGAAACGGAGACTTCTTCGTTCGCTTCGCTTCGCTCCGGCTATCCGACTGTTCTCCTCTACAGGTCACATTTCTCAACTGATCTAAGTAGACGAAACTTGGTATACAGGTTGAACACATTTTTAGAATTTTTTATTCATCGGATATTTTTGATTGGGTGGGGTACTTCCCCCAAAAGGGCAAAAAGGGGGCTTCTGAATATCTCCGCCTTATTAGATCCGATTTCGACGGTTCTCTTTTTATTTGAAAGGTAGTAACTTTAAATTGGTCTCATAAATTTTGTGAGCAGAATAGCTCCTCAAGATGCAGTAAATTTCGCACTTTTAGGTTTCTACCAGTGCAATAAGTCCTTTACCTACTAGGTATGCATTGATGGAGCACCTTAATTATTAATGTTAGTTTCACTATAAGGTTACTAGAAGACGCTACTACGCACTACTAGATTGTGTGCAAAAAAGTTTGTAAGCGCGAGGTCTACAGCTCATATAACTACAAGTTATCTACTAGTTTTGCCCTTTTTTGTAGGTAGGTACCAACTTAGTTAAAGAGTATGTACCAGTCTTTTATGTTTTATTACATTCAATATTCCTTCCGCAGACACTCCCACCGCTCGCCCAACCAAACCCTACGACGCGAAGCAGCCGATTAACTACAATGTGACCACCGGTTCCTATCCCGACGGGAACTTGTTCCAAATGATCAAGTGCCACGAAGACAGCCTGCTGCGTCTCCACCACCTGACGGCTGGTCGCCAGATGAACGGCTCTTACGAACCGACCTACCAGAACGACCTAACTTGGTAAGTCAGTTTGATCTACAGGACTGTTACTACAAGTAGACACCTATTCCTATGGGAACTTGTTCCAAATGATCAAGTGCCACGAAGACAGTCGTCTCCCAAATCTCAACGGCTTGATGCCTGATGAAAGGCTCTCAACCCATCGTAAACCCCCCGGTCCCGTGAACTGCCCTACTGTCAGATATACCTACGGTTGTCAACCTGTCACGAGGCGGTCCCAGGGCTTGGGTTTGTCCCACTAGTCCAGGACCCAAACCTCAGTGGCACAGAATTACAGGAACAGGAACAATAGGGAGCACTTTGAGAATTTCGTGGTGATACAATACGGATGAAAATAATCTCTTATGTAGGTATTATCATATATATATTTAAAACAGTAATTCAAGTTGTTATAAACTTATTTATGAATTTTATAATATTATTTCGGGTTTTCCAAAAATTAATATTCGAATGACAGATTATTTGTATTTACAATGAATCAATGATGACCAACTATCAAAAATGAAAAGAAATGGAGAATTAAGAGATCAAATGCGTATTATTATGAAAGAGGTTTGGACCTCGTCACAAACCTATGGTCGGATCATCATACGAACGTGCGATCTCACTTACCCTAAAAGAAAACTGTATACTTCTGGCAGAACTGAATGTGGTTTGTTTATTTGTCGAATGAGGTAGTGCTGGTGTCAGAGTTAGTCAGGCCACCCGAGGGCCTCTGACATGGCTTAACGAATGCTATTAATCAGTAACAGCTGGGACCGACCGCTTGACGTGTCCTCCGAAGCACGGAGCGATGGAAAACCGCACATAACTTAGAAAAGTCATTGGTGCGGAGCCAAGGACCCAACCCGGTATCGTTGGATTCTGAGTTGCACTATTGAACCGTTAGGCTACCATCGCTCTACTGAATGTGGTGATCATACGATAACATGTGTTCTTCACAAAATGATGATACCCGGTTTGAATCCTGCCCTGCCCCATGGCTAATTTAATAAGATAATTGCGGATTTTGATGTCTTCGTTCAAAAACGGAGAAGGGAGAACCATCGTAAGAAAACCGGTATGTAAAAGAGCCTCAACTACTAGAATCAATGTATAGGATCGAACTATTACAAATTAAAGCAGAGAAGCAAGAATTTAACTAAAATTGTGTCTTTTTGTCCACTGAACTAACGTAAAGTTAAATAAGCTCAACAGTTAGGCCTCATAAAGTCGACGCAGAGGGACTCGACACTGCGGTAAAAAACCATCCTCTTCACTAACCTGCGCTGGGCCAGTTTGTCAAGAGTGTGTACACGTATTATGCCCCATTAACTCTGAGAGAAAACGAATGCCCGAGTTCCAGCAGTGGAAACATAATAGGATGATGATGAAATACAATGAACAGAACACCGATTCCTACATCAGTGTAGAGAGGAAATAGCCAGTACAGTTTTAAGAAACTATCCTTAGACCCAGGATTACCGCATGTGTAGTTTTCGAGCGATGGTAGCTAGCGGTACCTATACTAGTGCGACATTTGCTTCGGAAATCACGTTAAGATGTCGGTCCCGGCATAGCAGTGGTCCAGCCACGTCAGAGGCCCTTGGGCGGCCTGACAAACTCTTATACCATAGTCCAGCACTACCACACCTCACACGACAAGCAATCAAGCAACTGCAAAGCTCATTTTACCTCTGTCTACTCTTTGATAAGTAGACAGAAGAACAAAAAGTTCTGTTCTTAGGTTGGTTTTTTGTTGCTTATTTCACACGACTCCCTGTTCTTTCAGGTACCAGAAAGACATTCGGCAGCCGTACATAAAACCCGTCGACTACATAGCATACGAAGACATGCGGAGAAAGTACGAAGACAAATCGAAAGAGAGGGAAGTTCAGAAAGAGTCTGAGGAAGAGAGGGACGGGAAGGACGAGAGGAAGAAGCCGAGGCGGAACCGAACTACCTTCACGAGTCAGCAGCTGGCGGCTCTGGAGAAGGTGTTTGAGAAGACCCACTACCCTGACGCGTTCGTTCGAGAAGACCTGGCTTCGAGGGTAAATCTGACTGAAGCTCGAGTGCAGGTAATATTGTAAAGGCGAAACTTGGCTTGTTATTATAGGGTTATAATAACACATAGGATACTTTCATCGTCATCATCACTCACGCACACCTGATGAAATTTGGAATGACACATAGGATACTTTTTGTCCATCATCATCAACACTCACGCGGGTGAAACCCCAGAGCACAGCTAGCTTAGGTCTATAGGTTAGGTCTATAAGTACCTCTTTGTAGAACATATTGTAAAAATGTAGAGCGTTATCTGTTTCATCTGTCTTTGACCATCGTAAAGTCCTAGTTATCATAGCTTTGGTAAACCTTCTCTTAAGCTTCATGTCTAACGAGAAAAATAAACACGGACTAATTATCAGACACTGCTGACCTATCAACTTAATTCCAGGTATGGTTCCAAAACAGACGCGCAAAGTTCCGACGAAACGAAAGGTCCGCGATGTCCAGTCACAGGAGCAACACCAGCCAGAGCTCTCCTGAGCCCATCCCGGTCCCCATTGGAATACCTCACCAAGACCCTCGACAGGACTTCTCGAGGAACTCCAAAGAACCTTGGCTGCACCACTTCCAGGCAAACAATTTGAACCTGAACTTGAGCATACCGATAGCTAACAGTGGGCTGTACCAGAATGATTATTCCCTGATGATGCAAAACGTCGGCAATAGGCAATACGTGTCCAATTCTAATTCTCTGATGAGCCAAGTACAATACAGTGGATCAACGGATAACAGCTACGGTTCCTGTTTACTTGGAGGTTACACCGCCCCTCTACCATCAGCTCATCCCAGTTCGTATAACTTGAATTTACGATTGCGACCACACGATTTTAGTATAAACAATATTACTTTATGAGATTGGGTAGACTTGTTTGAATTAAATGTTTTAAGGTATAGTTATGATCTGCATTGTTTTGTTTTCTTTGTTATTTTATCATTAATGTTAAATCCACTCCCACCCAATCCAATTAATGCAATAACACCACATAAGTACATAAAGTACGAGACTTATAGGGGATAGTATGGGAGCGAAAAATGATTTCACTGCTTCATGCCAACCTCACCTGCACGCGGTGATCCTGCTGGAACGAAGGAGGCTCTAGCGACTGACAGCGGTATATAATCATCCCAAAAACAAGCGTAGTCAAATGACACAGGCCGGTGACGGGCAGCAGCATCAACCGGTGTGAGAAGCTACGCCCTGCGATGTGTTTGTACCATCCGATCGCGCGATCCATTTGGAGTGTCAACGGATCGCAGTGACTGCGCTGGCAACTAATATCGCGATCCGTAGCCACTTTATTAAATTATTTTATTAAATATTTTTCCCATCAGTTCGCGAAGACTCAAATAAAATAAAAATATTTTCCCATCGGATCGCGATTTGAGTTAGGTTAGATATTGCTATTTTTACGTAATTTTTAGTGTTTCTTTATGTTATATACCTACGGTTAGGTACATATAAAACCTAAATTTTGAATTAAAAATTTAGTTAGGTACCTACATACTTCGAAGATCCGTATCTGAACACGAAAGTACAATAGAGAATATGGTATTGGGAACGGTATCAGTAATAATTGCAAAAATACTTGTTGGAATAAAATTCATGTTTTTTTAGGGAGCTGTTTGGTGACCAAAGGTGACTTATTATAAACTTAAAACTAAAATTTCTCATAAACTAAGCGTCGCGTCGCCTGTGGGGGGGGGGGGGGGGGGGGGGGCTGCCCCCACCCCCAACCCCCTCAACTCCTGCCCCTCGTTTCTATATATTTCCCGTGTAATGTTTTTAGGATTAATGTATATTTGTAAATATGTTTGTATGTATATTTCTATGTATGTGAGTTTCTTTACTCCACCATAATTTTTGAATGCCTGAACAGATTTAGACGTGTAGAGTATCGTTAGAATCCTTACATCCCCCCGAGTAATAATGGCTACAAATTTTTTTGAAAAAAAAAAAAGAACAATATTGCGACAGTGAGGCTCCATTCACATTATTATTATATTTCATTTACTTATTTGTTTTTTCAATTTTTCTCCTGATTTTTACACGATTATATAAATATATCAAGGAGTCCATAAAAAGGAGTGTAATGTTTTTAGGATTCATGTATATTTGTATGTATGTGTTTCTTTATTCCACCATATATGAGGATGACTATATGAAGGGAAGGAGGAGGGATGTAATGGAGTACAAACACCACCTCAGTACTCCATGTCATGCTCACCTGCTCGTGATCATCCTACCGAATAACGAACGAGGCTCTGACGACCGACAAATGGTGGTATAAACATTCAGAATTAGCGCAGTTAAATTCTACAGACCAGTGACGAGCAGCAGTGTCATGTTGAGTTGTATGCGAAGTTCTTCAGAGAGGTATGGTCTTAGCTTGTATATTGTCTTAAGCCTATAGAAACAATTTTGGACGGATTCAGCTATATGATTTTCGAACCTTAGTTCAGCATCAACATTCAAACCCAGGTTATGCGCCTCATAGACCCGATCTATTTTTTCACCCATCAGTGATAAGTTAACGTTCGTTGATAATGAAGCTAACTGATGTTTACTACCCAAAATCATAAATTTTGTTTTATTAGGATTGAGCAAAAGGCAGTTATTTTCATACCACGTGGCTAGCCTATGCAGGTCTTCCTTAAGATCATGTATGGCACCATCAGTGTCCTTTGGATGAAAAGGTATATGCACCTGTATATCATCTGCGTAAATGTGATATTTACATTTTTGTAAGCATTTGATGATGCCGATACTGTATAAAATGAAAAGAATTGGGCCTAGAATTGAACGTTAAGGAACGCCTCTCTTTACGGCTGTGAGGGAAGAGGATAGTGACACACCTGAATTTACATGAATTTCTACGTACTGTTGACGGTTAGAAAGATAGCTATCAAACCACTTAAGCGCAGCGGAGTCGAACCCATAAAAACTAAGCTTAGAAAGAAGTAGCGCGGTGTTAATAGCGTCGAAAGCGCGGGAAAAGTCTAACAATACTAACAATGTGCACATACCCTCATCCTGATATGCCAAGATATTATCGGTGACGTCCAACAAAGCAGTAGACGTACTTTTACCCTTCCTGTATCCAGACTGGACCTCGGGGAGAATTTGTTATTGTTCTCAATGAATTCTGTTAATTGCTTGCAAACGACTTTCCCTACAATTCTAGAAATGCATGGAAGAATACTAATGGGCCTGAGGTCTTTGACAAGTATTGGGTTGTTAATCTTAGGCAAAGGACGAACTATTGCTATTTTCCATTGATCTGGAAATATTGAAGTGGCAATTGAGGTATTCACTATCGCAGTCAAAGCCTCTAAAGCATGAGGCAAGGTCATCAATAACATATGCAGTGATATATGATCAAAGCCTTCCGCATTAGACTTAAGATCTTTGATTATTTTAAAAATGTTATTAGAACTAATGAAATAGATAATGAAAGAATTAAGAGATCAAATGAGTATTATTATGAAAGAGGTTTTGACATCGTCACAATCTACCATGACTTAAATAGCGACCGTAACTAAAAGAGCTATATCGTCTCTCTTTTGTGACTCTGTTACTATTACCTCCAGAGATCTAATTGTGGTGTCATTTTTAGCTTTTACTAGCTCTCTCGCCCGCGACTTCACCCGCGCGTAATATAGTTTATAGCAAAAAAAAACCCTATTTCCTTCTAGAATATTAAAAACCAATGCAAAAGTAGGTAAATTAACAATTTGATGTTTTTTGATATACTTGTTATTTCGTTTCCATGGCAACCGTTGCTTACAGCGAGCAATCAACACTTTCTAGTTTTCCCGTAGAAACTTACAGTCTTCCGGGACAAAAGTATCCTATGTTTTATTCTAGGGTTTAAGCTATCTCCATTCTAAATTTCATCAAAATCCAGCCGTTATCGCATGAAAGCTCCCCAAACAAACAGACAGACAACGTTTCACTTTAATATATTGGTATGGATAATAACTCGATTTATTTTAGCCTCGTGTCGTGGTCACAAAACAAAACGGTGTGACCACGAGAACGGTTGTCATCACAGAATGATCTGTAGTTGACATGGAAATGAAATAACCAGTCTGTCAAAAAACATCAAGAGCATTTGTGCTATACCTACTTTTGCATTGGTTTTTAATATCCTAGAAGAACATAGGATGCTTTTTTTGAGAGAGGGTTGGTTACTGTGTTCATTTAGTCATAATACGTCAAAAAAAGAAGTACTCAGGTCATGTCAATAAAGTTGAAAATCATCTGACACATTTCAAATGATTTTGGAGCTATGTACTCGTACATTACAAAAAATTACGTCACATTTTATTGACCCTTATTGACATTAACCAGATTTAGTCAGATTCGGGATTTACTTTGTTGGATTATTCCCGAAATCCTCACCAGACCGACCCAAACGGTATGGAGTTCGGGAAAAAGCTAGGAAATTTCTATAATATTTTCTCGATATTCTTTCCATGATCTTGTTAAGCTATAGCTGTAACTAGGGTTATAACTTTGAAACTATTGATCCCAGACTAGTAGTTTCTTTACAGAAGTGATAGATCTCATCAATATTTTTGGATGACAGCTGTCAAACCTAGAAGGGTCATAACTCTGAAATGTTGAGGGTTTATTGTTTGCTCGCGTCCGTAGGATTTAGCCCTCGATGTCCTACACGTGACCCGCGGGTGGTGCCTAAAGAGCAACCGAATCACCTGGTAGTAGGCTTCAGCCGCTGGCTTTTTATTTTTACCACTCCCTGGCCTTGGTGCCAAACGACGTGTTCCATCATTATGTTCAGGGAAACCGTCTGGATGAGTATAGAATACAGTTGTGCTGGAAGGGTGGACCGTGATCGGAATCATGGTGTTTCTGCGTCGGAGGCCTTGCTTCGGAGGGTAGCGGGATCCGAAGCACGGTGTTCTATGCTGACCGACCGCAAGTTGTAGGGGGCCCAAGTAGTAGTTTAGCCAGCTACGAAAGGCTGCCCCGCCGCTTGTGAAAAATCTTGAAATGATTCATTGGGCTGGCTGGCGACCGGATGTGAGGAACTGATGAATTATTTTATATTGCGTGGAGGCTGCGGGGACGGCCCGAACCCCCCGTTCGGGCCGTCCCCGCAGCCTCCACGCAATTTCTCCAAAGTCGTAGATAGAGACGCAGATAGGATGTCCAGCTGATACGGCATACTTGGATTACCCAGGCTATGTCTTGGAGCACCTTATTATCCCTATCCTTATCCATCTCTGTTTGTGTTTACGCCCTTGATAACATATGTTGTCTGCGTCTCCGAAATCTTGAGCAACCTAACTTCTCGGTGATTTGGGTGCTGTTGGACACGGGCGTAGAGAAAATTATTTATGCCTGTGTGGACCGTTCTCACAGCGGAGATCAGTGGACGACTCTATTGGTGGACTATTTGTGAGGCGGCTGGTGTGGCCCAACAGCGTTACCCGTCTGCTTAATTGGTGTTTTTGGGGGATTTTAACGCCCACCACAAAGAGTGGCTTGTCCCATACCAAAAAACCGACCACGCTGGTAGAGAGATGCGAAAACTTGCTCTAGCGTTAGATTTCGCTCAGCTGGTGCTTGAGCCGACAAGGGTACCTGACCGTGACGGTGACACTGCCAACTGTCTTGACCTGCTGATGTCAACTGAACCAGACTGATACTCCGTGTCAGTATCCCCACCTCTTGGTAGCTCTGATCACTATCTGGTTAAGTCCATCTCTGTGTATTCCCCACCTGATCCTAGCCGTAAAGGAGGACACGTGTGGAGATACAACTCAGCAGATTGAGACGAGATGCGACAATTCCTTGGATCGTACCTTTGGAGGCAAACATGTTTCACTTTCCAGGACCCGTCGACTTGCGTGTCTGCTGTTGTAGAGGTAATATGTCAGGCAATGGAATATTACATTCCATTCAGTAATAAGCCTCTTCTCAGCAAAGCTCAGCCTTGGTTTGGATCCGACTGTGGTCGTGCTGTGGCTCTTAAGCATACGGCATATCTGGACTGGGCTGATGCTCGAAAGCGCAAATCCTCTGATATTCGGGTTGAAAAACAAAAATTCAATGTTACCGCTAAAACCTGCAGGAAGGCTTATTTTGATCACATAGGTCGAATAAGGACCAATCTGGCTTCATACCCCGCGGGTAGCAAAGCTTTTTGGTCCCTGGCCAAGTCGGTCGTGAACTTCTGCCGCCCCTCACTGCCACCATTGCTGAAACTGGATGGATCACTGGCTCACAATGGTGGATTTTCGCATCTAAAGTTACCGGCAAGATACCTTCCTGCCTTCCTCATTGCGCAGTTTGTATGCCCAATATACGCATTCGTCAGAAGAAGGTTCTCAGAATGCTTTGAGCTCTAGATGTGAACAAGGCCAGTGGTCCTAATGAGATTCCAGCGATTGTTTTGAAAAACTGTGCGCCCGAATTGTCTTCCATCTTAACGCATTTATGCTGCCTCTCTCTTCACTCAGGTAAAGTCCCGAAGAGCTGGAAGCTTGCCACCAGCACCTAAAAAGGTAGTCGTGCTGATCCGGCCAATTATCACCCCATCTCGATAACCTCCTTACTCTGTAAGTGTATGGAGCATGTCATAAACGTTAGGCTATTGGCATACCTTGAGGACAATGATCTCCTCAGTGACCGGCAATACGGATTTCACTGAAACCGGTCTACTGGGGATCTTCTTGCATATGCCACTCACGTATTGAGCGAAGCCATCGAGATGCATGGTGAGGCACTTGCCGTCTCCCTGGACTCCCTTTTGATCGGGTCTGTCACGATGGCCTTTTAAACAAGCTTCCCTCATATGAATTACCTGTTGGTTTATGCAATTGGATAGCTGTTTTTTTTCAGGGAACGATCTATTTGAGTTGTTCTAGAGGGCTGCTATCTCAAGGGTCGGTTCTCTCGTCTACACTATTTTTACTGCACATTAATGAACTTTTGAAGCCCGGTACCTTTGGGTATGTAGATGACAGTACTGTGGTTGAGAAATACAGTTCCAATGCTCAAGCCAGCTGCGACGCTGTCCAGATACAGAGAGAGGCTATGGTGGACAGTTTGAATTTAGCCTTAGAAGCCGTGTCTGATTGGAGCGATGCTAACCTGGTTAAGTTTTATGCTACTAAAACGTAGGTGTGTTTGTTCTCTGCCAAAAAGAGTCCTCTTACCCGATCTCCGTCTTTCCGTAGTGTAACAATACCATTAGGCGACCATCTGGAGCTTTTGGGTGTCAAACTCACATTGAACCTGAATTTTGTGTCTTACATTGAATCCAAAGCCAAGGCAGCTGCAAAGAAACTTGGTATTTTGTCTAAGGTTAGGCGGTACTTCACGCCGGGACAGCTTTTGAATCTTTACCAAGCACAGGTCCGATCTTGTATGGAGTACCACTGTAACCTCTGGGACGGTTCTGCCAAGTATCAGCTTGAGGATTCAATTGAGAGACGTGCTATGAAGCTCATTGGAGATGACACTCTGGTAAAGAGTAAGCTTCAAAGTCTTGCGCATCGAGTCCTCCTAGCACGACTAGCGATACAAGAGCCCGTTTGACCCGACATTATACCAAATATATCCCGGACGTCATAGTCATAGTAAAAGCTGACATGATGATGATGATCCCGGACGTCAGTCTATACTATATCAGAATGGCTTTCAAACAGATTATGAACAACAAGGCACCAGGTGAGGACGAAATAACGACAGAGCTACTGAAAGCGGGTGGAACACCGGTACTTAAAGTCCTTCAGAAGTTGTTTAACACCATTTTACTCGAGGGTACTACACCAGAGGATTGGCACAGGAGCGTAGTGGTATTGTTCTTTAAGAAAGGTGATAACACCTTCTTGAAGAATTATAGGCCGATTTTGCTGCTGAGCCACGTCTTTAAGCTATTTTCGAGAGTAGTTACAAACGGTCTCGCACGTAGGTTTGACGACTTTCAGCCTCCCAACCGAGTTGGATTCCGGAAAGTGGGTGACCGTAGGCCACTAAAAACTAAAACAAATCGACTTGGCTACGTATAATGGACGAACGCTTAGGCTAGATGATCATTTGGCACAGTTAGAATTGGAACTAGATAGGATACGGTGGTAGATTCTAGGGTTGAGCGAAGTCCGTAGAGAGGGAGAGGACACCCTAGGATAAGTCTATTTTATGTATTTTCGAGATGGAGTTAACAATCCCAGGGTGGCGTTAGATTCCTCGTCAATAAGGCCCTCGCTGACAATATTGTAGAAATCACCAGTGTATAAATTAACTATACATGAATGCTAAAAACAACACACTCCTTTTTTGGGCAGTCTTGTAAAAATAGGAACTGTTCATGATGAACTCTTGCTTTGATAAAAAGCCCCAAAGAAAGTGGACGTGGCAAAACCCCGATTCTGTGACAAAAACTGAGATTGACTTCATTATTACAGACCAGAAGCACATATTCATAGATGTCTCAGTGATTAACAGGTTTAATACCGGTAGCGATCACCGGCTTGTCCGAGGCTCTCTGAATATCAACTACAAGCTGGAAATATGTTGAATGATGAAGTCAAACCGTTGCGGGATCAGAGGGATCAGAGTAGTTTCAGCTCCACCTTCGAAATTGATTCGCTGCTTTGGAAACCAGAGAGCTCGTAGAAAAAAGTCTCCAATAATTGGTAGGAGTCCTGAGGGAAGAGGGTGTGAATTTTTGCCACCTGCAACGTATGGGCCCGAAGTCCAAGCTCTCGGCTGAGACTCGCCAGCCTATGGAGAACAGACGGAACGTTACACAAGCCACGCCATCAGAAAAGCGAGCGGTCATTATTAAAATTAGGAAACTGGTGCGACGTGACCTCCGATGCTCCAGCATCGGAGGCAAAACACAAACACACGGCAAATCTAAAAGGCGATTGGGCAAAATTGGGGATCAAAAGTATTTGCCCTGCAGTTGAAGCGCTTGCAACTGGCAATGTTAAGGAGTTCAAGTGGCCAAATCGTAATTTCAAAGCCGGAGATCTTAGCTGAGATAGAAAACTTCTATGGCCGATTGTACGAGTCGCATGCTTCACAACATGGCCATATTGCAGAGGATTCCCGAGCCACTCTTACTCACCACTACACGGAAGACCTGCCAGAAATCTGCCTATATGAAATTGGGTTGGCACTCGGACAGTTTAAAAATGGGCTTTACCAGGTGAGGATGGAGTCACTTCGGAGCTATTGAAGGCAGGAGGTAAACCTGTACTCCAGGAGCTTTAGAAGTTGTTTAACTCTGCTCTGAATATTGGGAGAACTCCAAAGGCGTTGAACAGGCGTGTAGTAGTTTCAATTCACAAAAAGGGTGATAAAACCCTCCTGAAAAACTACGGCCTCATCTCACTCCTGAGCCACGGCCCTAAGCTGTTTTCGAGGGTCATCACAAATCATCTCGCAAGTAGACTTGACGAGTTTCAGCCTCCGAGCAGGCCGGGTTTCGTAAAGGATTTGGTACCATAGACCACATACAGAGAGAAAGATTATACATAAGTTCGAAGAGTATAATCAGCCCCTGTATTTTGCTTTTGGGACTGTATTTTGCTTTTGGGCCTTTGATTTCGTAGAGACCTGGGCTGTTTTGTAGTCACTGCAGCGATGCCAAGTGGACTGATGGTATATCGAAATGATGAGTGCTGAGATATCTTTAAGACGCCGCGACTATGAGTGTTCAAGTACAGAACCAGAAGTCTTAACGTATCCAGTTGCGCAGGGAAGTGAGACAAGGGGATGTTATATCCTCGAAACTGTTCACGAACGTCTTGGAAGATATGTTTAAGACTCTGGACTGGAAAGAGGAGACATACATCTCAAACTTTAGATTTGCCGATGATATGGTCCTTATCGTGGAATCGCTACAGGAACTTGAGCGAATGCTGAACGGCCTGGCTGATGCTTCTCGATAAATTGGTCTCAGGATGAACTTGGGCAAGACCAAGATCATGTTTAACGATCTTATTAGCCCGGGACTTGTAGTCATCAATGGTGAACCCCTCGAAGTTGCTAATGAATATGTCTATCTCGGGCAAACTCTGCAGTTGGGTAGACACTACTTCGATATGGAAGCCATCAGAAGAATTCAGTTGGTATTCGGAAAACTTCGTCAGTTCTTGTTGTCGTCCATTCCACAGTGTCTGAAGACGAAAACACTTATTTATTCTGTGACAAAAGTCTTAAATTAGTGCCTTCTACCAGTTATGACATACGGAGCCGAGACATGGACTGGACACTAACAGTGGGACTTGTCCTCAAATTTAAAGTCGCTCAGCGAGCTATGGAGAGAGCTATGTTCGGGGTTTCTGTGAAGGATAAAATCAGAAACGAGGTAATCTGCCAGAGATCCAAAGTCACCGACATAGCTCAAAGGATTAGCAAGCTGAAGTGGCAATGGGCTAGCTGGCTGGAAATTTTAAATAAATATATGCCAATAACACTTATAAAACTAAAAGTAAATAAAAAGTATACATGGCAAACCAAAGGTATAAAGACCTCGTGTAGGAATAAGCGACTATTAAAAACTTTTGTAACATACTGTAAATACCCAATTCTCACTAACCACTATAATCTAAGCCCAAAAATATTTTAAAAAAAACCGTTAATAAATCTAAACATAATCTAGGCTAGGCATCACGCCGAAACTACTAAATGAATTGAAATGAAACTTGGTATGGTTTGAGTTCATACTACGAGGTAGGACATAGGCTCCTTTTCATCCCGAAAAATGAAAGGGTTCCCGCAGGATTGGGATTGAAAGTTATTTCAAAAAACACTTACTACTGGACGGATTTTGATGCAACTTGGCGTAGTCATAGTTTATATAATAGGTAAAAATTAAGGATATTATTTATCCCGAAAAAATAAAGAGTTCCTGCGGGATAATGTCCCAAATTCTGTATATTGAAGATATTTTGTAATTTTTTTTTGGAAGCCTTTCTTTATTTAATACTAAAGCCAAAACTGTATTTTTGTAATTTTTGGCTGTCTGACAGTCTGTCCGTCTGTCTGTACCTTGGCAGCGTATCATGGCGAAAATGAAATTTGGCATGATTTGAGTTCATACTTTGAGGTAGGACATTGGATACTTTTCATCCCGAAAAATTAAAGAGTTCCTGCAGGATAGGCGTGGAAAATTATTTGAAAGAACACGCAATACGCTGAAACTATTTGACGGATGATGATGCAACTTGGCACAGAAATAGTTTATAAAATGGGTTAAAATTATGGATACATTTTGTCCCGAAAAAATAAAGGGTTCCTGCGGGATAATGTCTCAAATTCTGTAAATTGAAGATATTGTGTAAGTTTTTTTGGAGGCCGTTCTATATTCAATAAAAAAAACTATATTTTTGTAATTTTTGTCTTTCTGTCTATCTCTCCGTTCGTCTGTCTGTCTGTACTTTGCAGCGCATCACGCCAAAAATACTCACTGAATTCAAATGAAATTTGGTATGATTTGAGTTCATACTTCGAGGTAGGACATTAGATACTTTTCATCCCGAAAAATTTAAGAGTTTCCACCTCTATCCTGCAGGATAGAGGTGGGACATTATCCCGCAGGAACTCTTTAATTTTTCGGGACAAAATGTATCCATAATTTTAACCCATTTTATAAACTATTTCTGTACCAAGTTGCATCATCATCCGCCCAATAGTTTGAGCGTATTACGTGTTCTTTGAAATAATTTTCCACCCCTATCCTGCAGGAACTCTTTAATTTTTCGGGATGAAAAGTATCCAATGTCTTACCTCGAAGTATGAACTCAAATCATGCCAAATTTTATTTTCGGCATGATACGCTGCCAAGGTACAGACAGACAGACAGAAGGACAGACTGACAGACAGACAAAAATTACAAAAATACAGTTTTGGCTTTAGTATTAAATATAGAAAGGCTTCCAAAAAAAATTACAAAATATCTTCAATATACAGAATTTGGGACATTATCCCGCAGGAACTCTTTATTTTTCGAGATAAAAAATATCCTTAATTTTTACCTACTATATATACTATGACTATGCCAAGTTGCATCAAAATCCGTCCAGTAGTAAGTGTTTTTTGAAATAACTTTCAACCCCAATCCTGCGGGAACCCTTTCATTTTTCGGGATGAAAAGTAGCCTATGTCCTACCTCGTAGTATGAACTCAAATCATACCAAGTTTCATTTCAATTTATTTAGTAGTTTCGGCGTGATGCCTAGCCAAGATACAGACAGACAGATAGACAGACAGACAGACAGACAAAAATGAAAAAAAAATACAGTTTTGGCTTCAGTATCGAATAAAGAGTCCCCTCCAAAAGAAAATTTCAAAATATCTTCAATGTACAGAATTGGACCCGTTACAGTTTTATTATAAGTAGTATAGATAAATAATATTTTTTGGATGGTTCTCTATATTCGATACTGAAGCCAAACCTGTTTTACTTTTTATTTTGTCTGTTTGTCCGTCTGTTTGTCCGTATATTGACCGTGCATCGCACAGAAACTACTGAATGAATTCAAATGAGACGTGGTATGATTTGAGTTTATACTATGAGGAAGGAAATTGGATACTTTTCATCCCGAAAAATTAAAGGGTTTCCGCAATATGGGTTGAAAGTTATTAAAAAGAACACGTACCACGCTGAAACTACTAGACGGTTTTTTTAATGTAAATTGACACAGTCATATGTCCATACTTATAATAAAGCAATAGGTACGAAAAATGATGTAAAAAAAAGATAAATTATAATATGCTCATGGGTGTTTAAAAAGGGTATTGAACACTTTTTTTTAATCGTATCGCTCAGTCTGTTTGTCTGTATGTTTGTTTGTTCACGCATCACTTAAAAACTATTGGACCGATTGCAATGCGGTTTTCATTGTTAGATAGCTTAGGGTTTGATATAAAAACTGGTGTAATTGGTATCTCAATCCGATGATTTAGAAGCCGAACAGTGGATAAAAGTATTTTTGACTGCTAAATAAAGTTTGATCAAATGTTGGTATATTGGTCCTGGAATAGCAAATTATGGTACTTTGAACCTAAAGAAAAAAGACCACGCCTGCGAAGCCGCGGATACAGCTAGTATATAATAAAATACCCGACAAAATAAAAGAAGAAGAAAAACATAAAGTTTTTATAAATAAATTAAAAATGCTTTTAATTAATATATGTTATTATAATTTAAATGATTTTTTTTGCTCCTACTTTACAAAGTAGGAGCAGACCGAATCATTTAAAAACTAATTCCTGTTGGATAATGTATTAGAATAATTTAATAATTCATAAAATCATTTAAATTAATTTTATTATTAGAATTTTTTTTTTTCATTTTTTTTATCGTTAGAATGACATATTACCCTCATAGGGTGTAGCAATGTATTGCTATACCCTATGAGGGTAATATGTCATTCTACCTATTAATTATTATGATCTTTTGTAACATATTATGGCAATAAAAGATTGAGAATGAGATTGAGATTGAGCATAAGCAGAGGTACAGACAGACTCACAACCTCATAATATTAGAATGGATTGGAATCGTCCAAAAGCTCCTGATACAAAAACAAGAGCAAGCGTATACCTAATGTACACGACATTAATCTAAGCTCCAGGTGCATTGTAAAAAAATATTGCTATACCTTCGACCACACCATCGGTCAAACGATTGCCAAGTCCATAATAAAAAAAGTAACTTTATATCAAACAAATATATTTTCCGGTCTTCCAGAGGATTTAAAACCAGAACTGGTATCTTGCAAGTACCCAGCATTCTACTCTTGCAAGTGGAAAAAAATATGGAGTTGTAAAGGTTACAATACGCTATTTACAATAGAAACGTTTCACAATAACTGATTATAATTGTTATAATAATATCTGCATTGAAGAGTCTGGAGCAGATTAATAATACATGACCACGATGTGAGATTAATTCCCGTTACACAAACGTGATAAAAAATATATATTAAGTAGGTCCTATTTGTCCCAGTCTTCGGTAACATCGCTAAACTTAAATATTTATACAAAGTCAAAAGTTGCGTTTCGTAAACAATTGTGTCTGAGTCTTCGACAGACAAAGCACCTGTACGGTACCTGCTGCCAAGTCATGCCTATCCTACGACATCATTTTCATCTCCGGCTACTATTGTCTTAGAAACAAACGTAGCTGCAACTTTATACCGATTGAATACCCACTGTATACTGACTGTATACATTTTAGACAACTGAAGTGTACCGTCTAGTGTTGAGTATACTCGGGAAAGTGGCCTTTGGTCCGTCTCGTTACTCTCACACACGTCGAGAGTGCGGATGTGAACAAATAATGGGAAGGTGAGAGTCGAACTCGAGCAAGGAGAGTTCACATAATAATAATTATATTACAGTATGGGTAACGATGACAATTGTTAGCTTTTTACAATATCTATTTTCATAAGTATGTGTACTTTGCGACTGATTTCGGTTGTAAAGTTATTGCTACCCATGTCGAGCCTGTATCCCCAGGGTTTCTATTTTACCTTTTAGTTCGGAATCATAAAACAGGCTAGCTCGTATGTACCTAAAGTACTTCTAGTTGTTGAGGTAAGCACGTCTATAGGAGGTACCCACACTCAGTGTTCAGGTTTCAGGATTTCAGATGGCTTTGTGTGAAGATTGTCAGGGAATGTTACACACCGAAAGGAATGATGGATAGATGTAGAAGTGGTTGCTCCGCCACGAGTGCCGCCTGAGAACTTCCACTTTGCTAGATATTTGACAGACAAGAACGCTTACACTCTATTAAAATAAATATTGATTAAAAAAAATTACTTCAATGGATTTACCACAAGAGCAACTGAATCTATTTCAAGAAATGTAGGTATGCCTTTAGAATTCTATTAATTGTATAGCACGGTGCCGCGCAAGACTACCTTACTTACTACTATGTACCTAATTCAAATTTTGGTGGTAATACCTAGTCTGTTAATTTGTAACTGTTTAATTATCATATATATTATAATATATATTTATTTATATATGTATGTATATATATTGGAAATTTATATATTATTATATACTATTTCTTACTAAGTAGTATTTTTATATCATAATGCACCCCGTCCCTCACAACTATAACAAATCCTCTCCATCCAAAGGTTGCCTGGAAGAGATCGCTTTTAGCGATAAGGCCGCCCATTGTACACTTCTTCTGCTTTTGTTCCTTTATTTTTTGTTGATTTTGTTTGTGGTGTGTGCAATAAAGAATTTATCTATCTATCTATCTATCATTTTAATACATATTTTAAAAATTCTAGATATCTCTACAATATTTTGGGCAGACGTGACACTCATGACCTACTCATCTCTCGGTACAATGAACGCAAATTTAGAAGAGCATTAATATCTATGATCCAAAGCTTAACTGGACTGCGTGTCTTAATGTGACAGCTTCTATTATTATGTCTGTCATTTCCAAATCCTCCATCGCTGTTGACAAACAAAACAAAATGAGCAAAACTGTAATCTATTCCTCCAAATTTCCACGAGTGATTTGTGAGTGCTAACAAATCACTCACAAAGCACTCGATCAACAAAAAAAAACACAAATCATCAAGCTGTAATTAAGCACGTAAGACGGTGTAAGTTAGCGCCTAGGCATTGTTTGATGAGTTTATGTCTAGCTAGGGAGTAGGGGGTATGAAATTGTTCAGGAGCATGTTTATCTGGGGCAAACTTTGCAACTAGGTAAAGCAACTTCGAGAGAGAGACCCGCAGAAGCATACAGCTGGGCTGGGCAGCATTTGTAATCTTCGTCGAGTCTTCTTCGTCGATACCGCAAAGTTTGAAGACAAAAGTCTTCAACCAGTGTGTCCTACCTGTTATGACATACGGAGCGAGTCGTAGACACTCACGGTATGACTAGTCCAACCAATTTAAGGTCGCTCAGTGGTTTATGGAAAGGGCTATGCTTGGAGTTTCCATTATAGTTTTATTTTTATTTTTTATTCAATGTTTTTGAGGGACTTCTATCCACAGTGTGGCATACCAGTCCCATCGTACCCTAAAAAATACACATTACGCAACGAATTTCAATGATTTCTAAACATCTCAAGTAGCAACATAGCAGCTTCAGATGTAGGATCTGCTAAGATGTGTATAAAAACACCCATATCAAATTGACTTAGATTTAGTTTAAGCATCAATGAATGTCTCTGACTTTCGTTCTGGACACATTCCAAGTTTTAAGTCTATGAGCTTAGACAACATGTATTCTGCTCATTTTTGCTCTGACAAACCAAGGCATTCGAGGAGGCTGACATTGAATAATGTTGTACCAAATACCCTTTCCTTTACTCCTCTCATCAAAATATTCTTTGTACTTATCACAGCATTTGTTTTTACATTTATATAATTGTTCCGTATAGTTTGGATTTATTAGAAAATCGGTTTCTTCTGTCACTACTAATTTTGCTAATCTGTCAGCTTCCTCGTTACCTCTTGTGATGGAACCCACTGCAATTTCAGTTCTATGTTCTTAATTTTAAGATTATTAATCTTTCTCAAAATTGAGTAAGCTACCGAAACACCTCTGTAGCCAGACGCGCATCGAGCTAAATGCTGCAGTGCACTTTTACTATCTGTAAATATGGCTATGTTTTGGTGGCACGAGTTACATGCAGAATCAAGAGTTTCTGAAATTGCACTGAATTCCATCGTCATAATCGATACATCAGAAGTTGTTTTGAACATTGCAGATCTACGTTCACTACTGTTGTAATAAGCGGCTCCAAGGCCATCCACATTTTTAGACCCATCTGTAAAATATATAACCCACCCATGATATTTGTCATTAATTTCTTTAATAATATCCAATTTAAGCGATGCCATTTCATGGCTTATTTTTGGACCCACATTCTTTGTGTAACACATTCTAAATTACACTGTATAACTCCACTTATATGAATGTAAGTAACCCAAATATCAAGCGAGAACATTTCGAGAGGATTTGAAGAGTGTATGGTAAAATCTTTGCATACATCATATGCGACTAGCGACGGTTTATTTTTATTTTGCCAATATCTAGAATTTGCGAATCTATAAAGATCAGCCAAAAGTTGTATAGTCACGCTATTAGTACAGGACATACTCTTCAAACAAAACTAATAAGCGAGATATAGTCTTCTGATATGTAAAGGTGGTAAGCATAGTTCACTCACCATGACATGTTTGGGAGTGCTATTAATAAAGCCGCCTACTATTCTCAATGCCTGGTTTTGTATTTTATCCAGCTTATACATATGCACTTTTGTACTGTTATCATAGAGAAAGCAGCCAAAGTCTAATAAGTCTAGTCTACTTCTTACCAAAGAGATACACAATGTTCTCAAATATTTAGGGTGTATTCCCCATGAGGATCCTGCTAACACTTTTAGAAGTTTTATTTCTGTTAATGTTTTTTGCGAAATTTCATTAACATGTTTGTTCCATAATAAAGACTGATCAAGCCACATACCCAAATATTTAACATTTTATACTATTTTGCTTACGACCTCTTGTGAATAAACACAACTTTGATTTGCTGTCTGACAGTACCAGTCCTATATCTTTTAATTAATCTATCATAGGATTGAGTGCAATTTGCAAAATATCTTCACAGTAAGTCACATTTTTGCTACATATATAAAATACAAAATCATCAGCATATTGGGAGACTCACTACCTGCCTGTTACTATTATTATTATGCCTGCTATCTCGCTACATATTTTATGCGTAGTTAAATTAAAAAGTAAAGGAGATAAAGGATCTCCCTGCGCGAGGTCTTTGTTCGTCCATCTATTATACACTGATCTATTGGATTTTATTTGAAGAAATCTTGAGCTTAAAATTGACCAAATATAGTTACATATGTAAGTAGCATTATTCATCTCATCAAGTGTAGATACAACTTTTTCAATTAAGATATTGTTATAAGCTTTCTCGACATCAAAAAAACATGTAGCCTTTGGGGTATTCTGCGAAAAACCTATTTCTATACAAGTTATCAATCTAGCCAATGAATCTAGGCTGGATTGGCCTCTTCTAAAACCAGTTGTGCAAGATGACAATACCATATTTTTCTCCATATACCACTCGAGCCTCTTTGCAATCATATTATGAAATATTTTACATAGGCATGAAATTAATGATATAGGTCGAATCGTTGTCTCTTTATTAGTATTACTTGTTATTTTAGGTATAGGCACTACAGCTATTATGTGGCACTATTCCGGACCTGTATTGTTGTTGTATTGTATTTGATCACCAAAAATACTTTACTTGCAAGAGATAGATGGTATAGCATTGAGTAAGTAATTTCATCACTACCCGGAGCAGTGTCTTTCTTCTTTAAACATTTTCCGAATTCTTGTAAAGTAAATGGCAGTTGTAACAAATCGTTAGTAGATATAATTGTTCGAGCTTTGCATGCTAGATGGAGGGTAGTTTGGAATAAACTTCAACGATGCTTTAAAATCTACTACCGTTTACTGGTGGTAGTCAGTCTGTTAATGCGACTTGAGCCAAGAGCACGTTGCTCTTCATCCTACCGACCCTTGACGGATATTGTCGTGTGGACTAGTGGAACCACCCTAGGCCGTAACAAAGGGTGCTGGAAGTGTTTGAAGTGATATGGACACAGTTAAACCGACTGCGCAGTCCGGCCGAGCTTGGCTGCGACGGATGCTGCTGCCCTAGGCGGGCGTGGATAAAAGGTTGGTGGAGTCACCTTATTACTCTCTTAAGGCTTGCAGGGATAGTCACATCAGTTCCTCACCTTGTTCACATTACGCACCTCATACAGTCCACTTTTTAAAAATACCTCCCCCCGAGACTGTGCGTGAATCGTACAATAATAATGGGTTTAATGTTCAAAACAGAATCAGGTGCAAGATTATGTAACAGTTTCTTTAACTTATCTTCAGAAGTATAATGTTTCGGTTGACATTTATGCTGCTACAAAAAATCCGCCAAATCGTTGTTCTAGACTTATTTATTAGTAGAAGTGTATTCGAAGCTTTTTCTTCAAGTTTACTTATGTTATTAGGAGTAGGATTTCGTCTAAATGTACTCTACGTTCTGCCACTGCTCCGGATAATGAAGGATTCCAATACTCCTTTGGTCTAAATTTTGTTGTGGGATTTGTACATTTTTAAATGTATGGTATATTTTTATTAGCTGCTAAGTTCATATGTTTTTCTATGTAGTTATACATTTCCTGAACATTATTACCATAGCAAGAAGGGTCCATATTAAAAAATGTGTCAGTTAAGTCTTTATCAATTGGCGTCAATTGGCTCTCTTATAATTCCTTTTACTCCTAAATTTTATACAATCTTGGTAACTCACTGATATTTTTATAAGAAGGTGGTCACTGCCAAGATTTTCATTAAACACCTTCCAATTAAAATTTACCGCAATATCAGAACAGGCGAATGTTACATCAGGTGTGGATTTTTGTAACGTTCCATTCACGAGTTTAACCCAAGTTGCTTCGCCATTGTTTATTGATATGAACCCATTTTCTAACGACGAATCTAACAACTGTGAACCTCGATGGTCAATCTTAAAGGACCAATTAGTATGGTGCCCGTTAAAGCCCCTTCAACTATTTTTTTCTTAGAAACTATAGAAAGAGTATATCCCAATCAGTTGGTAGCATATATACTGATGAAAGACAATATATAGAGATAATATTTTCTAAATATTTTCAATTTTAAATGAATGAAATTTTAATGTTTATTGCTTCAACTCCTGTATTTAGACCACTAATAGGGTAAACACATGAACGTATGGATTTGTGTACAATAATTGCCACACCTCCCCAAGAGTCATATCTGTCTTTTCTATATACATTGTAGTTACTGATATTTAAAGCGTCATTTCTTTATAAACAGGTTTCAGACAATATAGCTATATGTCTTTTCCTGACTTAAAGTTAAGTTTAGGCTTTAAACTTTGTGAGTTCCATTGAATTATATTGATTGCGAAATCTTTATAATTAGGGTGTGTTATCCGTCAAAAAAGAAAAAAACTAATTTTAGCCTCTCTACTTCAGTAAATAGACTTACTACATAAGACTTAAGTTTAACCCATAAATATTTCGCAATCAACTTTTCTACTACTTTTTCTTCGAGTTTCTTTTCAGAGAACACTAATTCTTTTATTTTTTGGAAAATGTTCATCCACTCAAATGACTATTCTTTCTTCTTATTTATTTCATCTGCTGGCAATTTAGGCTCCTCAACTGTTTCTACTTCCATGACATAGTATTCAGTACATTTTTCTTTTTCTGTTCTATTTTTTGTTTATTATTTATCTTCTTTTTATGACCTTGCTTTTGGCCACTCTCTCTTTGGATCCTATCTGTTAGTTCACTCTCTTTTTGGCTCTGACGAATATTTGTTGAACTCCTTTCTTCTTCTATTTTTTCTCAGTTACGGTGTGACCAAACTGCAGCGGATGTGGTGGCTGAGGTGCTTAACTGATTATCCGAATTTTTGTTATTTATATTGGAGTCTGCATTAGTTTTATTTAACAACGGGAAGTCAACTGTATAATCCCGGTGCCTATTGATGCTCGTATGTCTCTTTTCTCCTAAAAAAAACCTCAAGAGCTTTTTTATATGCTATATTTTGCTCACTCATTATAACTAGTAATCTCTTTTCATTTAAGAAAAAAGGACAGTTTTTATCCAGTGCCATATGAGGCCCTTTACAATTGAGACACCGAAATGTAACACTTGTACAATTTTCATGCTCCTTTCCACATTTAGGGCAAAGTAACTTGTTGAGTGGACAGAACTTTCTTGGATGTCCAAACTTCCAGAATCCTGAGCACTGGGTTACAGGGAAAACATATCGCTACACTTTGAACCTACAGTCATAGGAGGCCTTGAGGAGGTGTGGTCATACCTAAACATAATCAGAGCAGATAGAATCTTTAAAACAGAGCCTGATTGTTTCACTATCAACCCATTTTCCGTCACTATTCACACGCTTTAATCTTCTTATTGACAGTATCTCGGCAGAGCTAGTTAATGACCCCAATATTTCCTAGTCACTCATTTCTAAGCCCGCTCCTTTAATTAAGCCATATGATAAATTACCCTCATCCGTAAACTGAGTTCTTATACCTAATTGTAGAATTTTTGGGCAATTAATCAATAATTCAGCCTGTATTTTATCGCCAAACTGTACAAAGGCCTTGCAAGGGCTCTTATATTTGATTCTTGTACTGTTTTTGATATTTTCATCTCTCAAAAGTTTCGCTAAAGCCATCTGTTTTGGAAACATCTGCATGGATGTTAAAAATACTTCATAATATTTTTTCCGCCGTACCCACTATCATCCCTTCTTCACAGTTGTTTACTAATCTTTGGGTATTATTATTATCAGCAGAATCGCTTCGAACCAATGTTTTTTTTGGCCTTCTTCGAACTATAGAAACGAATCCTTCTTCACTGCTTCCATCACTGTCCCTTGGTCTTTTATTATCAGAGTTTTTCTCAGTAATTGACTGATGAGTCTGTTAACGTACCATCTCAACATTCCAATCTGTCATCTGCTGCATTTCTCGCTCACACTCTTGTATTATCTCTGTATCACTCTTATCAGATAGTTCAACAGTACACACATTGTTTTCATCCATCGTTAGACGCGGGAAAGCGCCCGGTCACCGCCCGTAAACAAACAATAAACCGTAAGCGCAAGAACAAGTAGTCCAATCACTACGTGCGCTTGATACTGTGCCCACCACGCGACTGTCTCTGAAAGATCGTATCCGGAATAAGGTGATCCGGCAGAGAACCAAAGTTGTCGACATAGCCCTTCGGATTAGTAAGCTGAAGTGGCAGTGGGCTGTTACCATTGGGGTAGATGTGTTCTTGAGCGGAGACCGCGATTCGGCAAACGTAGTGTAGGGCGCCCTCCGGCTAGGTGGAGCGACGATATACATAAAGTGGTGGGCAGCGGTTGGAAGAGAGGAGCCGAAGATCGGGCTCAGTGGCATACTTTGGGAGAGGCCTATATCCAGCAGTGGACTGAGGTGGGCTGATGAAGATGATGATGATGATGTGGGAGTACCGGCTTGTGAGACTGAGCCTGCCAAACGCAGATCAAAACATGCTAGAAAGAAGTTACAGAAAAATAAAGAACAGTCCGTATAAAATAAAAATATATAAACATATTATACGTCACAAGATGCTAACAAGACAAGTAGTTAAGTGTGCCCCTTCTGCAAGAGTCCGTCTGGGGGACGTAGATATATTTTCAATGAAAGTACCAATTTCACTCACAAAATTCACTTCCGTAGAACATCTGTAACATATGCATGTAACAAAGAAAGTTTAGGACAGTACTGCCGCGGTATGTAATGACTGCGTTGCTGGCAGCAACGATGATCGTCGAGAGCGTAGCTAAGTTCGTGGCTATCACAGCGCGATCAGCATTGCAGCCCTTGATGGCCAAGCTGGAATGAAGGCCAAGACCGAAGGTCGAGGCCTTTATAGCGCGGACAGCAAGGGCTGCAATGATGGCCAAGCTTGAAGGCCGAGAACTTAACTAAGCAAAGCTCGAGGCCATCATAGCGTGGCCAGCAGGGCAGTCATTGCGGAACAAGGCTTGTATAGTGCTTTACTCAAACAATGCGAGGAATTTAAATAAAACCAGCTTAGTATAATAAGAATTTACTCAAACAATGCAACAACAACGAAAACAACAACGACAAAGACAACAACAACAACGATCACAAAAACAGAAACAGAAACAGAAACAGAAACAGAAACAGAAACAGAAAAAGAAACAGAAACAACAATCACGATCACGATCACATCACCTTTCAAACAGAAAAAAATTATCAAAATCGGTCCATTCGTCTGGGAGCTACAACGCCTCTCTTTTCGCGTTCGGGTTTAACAACCCACGGAATAAATAATAGTGCTACGACAAAAGACGACAATAATGGATTTTTAAAGGAAATTGCTGGCCGCAAAACACGACAATAATGAAATTCCATACTACTTTGCTGGCGCCTATTAAAGCAGCGCGGCAAGTTCGACTTTGCCCAAAGAAGGTTGTCGAAATAATGACCACATTACTAGTATTGTTTGAGTAATATGTATTCATAGTAGTATACACTTACACATACACTTTCTTTGTTACATGCAGATGTTTCCGTTCAACTCGAAGGCACAAATATGCTTCGTATTTGTGTCGCAGGTTCGAAATCATTTATTGCCCCCAAACTAGCCACCTACCAAGTGTCTTCACTGGTTCGCTCGTTCGCTGTACAGTACTATTATTTATACTGTGACAGAATAAATAATAGTACTGCTAATCGGCCGAAAAATAAGCACTAGTAGTTTTCCATCAAGGCAAAATGTCGTTGTCGTTGTTACAAATTAAGTAAACGATCTAATTAACAACTGTATTCATCATCATCGTCATCATGTCAGCCCTTAGAAGTCCACTGCTGAACATAGGCTTCCCCCAAAGAGCGCCATGACGAGCGATCTTGTGCCACCTCCATCCACCGACTTCCTGCGAAGCTTCACTTGCTTGTTCGTGGCCGCCATTCGAGAACCTTTATTCCCAGCGGTTGTCAGTTCTGCGAACTATATGGCCTGCCCATTGCCAGTTTAACCGGCAAACTCTGAGAGCTATGTCGGTAACCTTGGTTCTTCTACGGATTTCCTCATTTCGGATTCAATCACGTATGAAACACCGAGCATAGTTCTCTCCATTGCACGCTGCGCAACTCTGAGTTTGTGTATGAGACCAATAGTTAGCGACCACGTCTCAGTGCCGTATGTCTTCACTGGCAACACGCACTGATTATAAACATTCGTCTTGAGGCTCTGCGGTATCTGCGACGAGAAGATATGGCGTAATTTTCCGAACGCTGCCCATCCAAGTTGGATTCGTCGATTGACCTCTTTGTCAAAGTTGGATCTACCTAGTTGGATCGTCTGACCTAAGTAGCCATAGTGATCAACAGCTTCGATAATATCGTTCCCAACATAAGCTGGCATGGGTACGACATGGGCATTTGACAAGATGTTCGTCTTACTCATGTTCATTTTAAGATCCACCTGTTGGGAAACAATATTGAGGTCACTGAGCATTGTGGTTAGGTCTCCCAGGGTTTCTACCATGAACAACTGTATTAGTTTAAAATATTATGCCTACTATTGTCTCATCCGCTAGTGTCAAAGTGTAACAGGCCGCTCGAGGGCTTCTAATAAATGGAAAAAAATATATATCATAAAATGAATAAAATAAAATAAACTTTACATTATAGCTCGATTTCTGTGTTCTCTGGTTAAACTGACACCGTATCCAGTGTTTAAAGAAAACCACCGCTAAAGACACGACACTTAAAAACCAATATGTCAGGCTAACTAGTATTTCATCATCAACAGCCTGTATTTGCCCCTGCCGAGGCGCAGCACTGAATCCTGATCTTCTATTCTTCTTATTCAATGACTAACTACCCCCCAACTATGACTATTAACCTTGCTCAGTTCGTTGCTCCATCTAGCCATACATTTGCTTTCCTGGACTCTGGCCTGACTTCTGGGTGGCAAAAAAGCTGCTGTCTGTTTTAAAAGTAGTAGCGTGGTGCTTACCAATCAGTCAAACGACCAGCTTGTCTCGTCTCGTCACGCAGTTTATAAATAATAGATTGTATTTCTAGGGAGCAAAATTATATTTTGCCGGCGAGGGCGCTATTTTGAATCCAGAGTGGAGTGCAGGATTCTAGAGTAGAGTCCCGAGCGTAGCGAGGGATTATTTAGTAGAATCCTGAACGTAGCGAGGGATTCAAAGTACGTCGCCCGAGCCAAAAATATATTTTGCGCCCGAGTGATACACTCTTACTTTTCATCCCCCTCTATGAGAAAAAGAAATAAAAGGCGCTTGTAAAACTTTACAGCTCATAAATTTAACCTAACCCAACCACGTACAAAGCGATCTGATCACGGATACTTACTTATGGCGTACTTTTATACGCCGCTTGTCTTGTCGCACTCTTACGAATCGTATATTTCTGTCCCTTTCTGCAAATTGCGATTTACAAACAATATCAATTAGTAGAATTTTAAAGAAAATTATGATTTAATAATCTCACTAGTGAAAAGTAATGCCGTGGAACTTAGTATTGGTTCTTGAGCTATGTTATTGAGTATATATGTGCACCTTATAAAAGAACAGGAATGCATTTTTGCTGCGAATTCTGAATAATATTTGGTAAAGAACACGCACCTGTTACACCAACGCAACTCCGATTACGAGTGGGCCAATTGTGTGCACCGTTGCACCTAATATACGTCCACGCTGTGTCCCTAATTCTTCCTTTCTTTAATAGGATAATGAGTCTCACACACGAAAGTTTAATGCTATCGCGTACGCTTAAGCCGTAAGCTACACCGTAATTTTGATTTTGGATCCTAAATATTATATCATTGACCGAGCAAGCGCGAAGCGCAAGCGAATGGTCTCCGTTTCAGCTTGGGCAAAAATGCTTTCGTATGTCCGGATCTCTGTTCTAACTACAGGTCGCATTTCTCAACTGATCTAGACGAAACTTGGTATTTAGAATTTTTAGTCGTCGGGGATTTTTGATTGAGGAGGGGGGGGGGGGGGGAGGTCACTTCCCCCATGATGATGAGCAGAATAGCTCCTCAAAATGCAGTAGATTTCTAGGGATTTCTAGGGAGAAATGGAACTAAAGTATATATTGTACCGACCCCACATATTAGTGTGATAAGGGTAGGGAACGGTCACGGATTATGATATGATCCAACTAGAAGGCTAATCATCATAGCCTTCTAGTTGGATCATAATCCGTGAAAATCTAGAGAATAGTGGAATTTTTCGAAGCATTCGTATTTATTTCGATTATTAAACTTTTTAAGACTCATTAATAAATTAGCCAGCTTATTTAAACGACTGAGATATACGTTTCCTACACAGGTGTCTCAGTGTGGTTTCCAGCAAGGTTTAAATGAAGATGAGATTTCCGGGATTGTCCCAGCTTTTGTCCCGTGTCCCGGAATTTAAGTTTTAAGTCAAGAAGATTGTTACTAACTGTACTATTGTACTATTGTTACTTGATGTATTTATGTATGTATAATTATACACTTATATGTATGTAAGTTTATAATTACTTATAGCTATATATTTTAACATAGTAATTAAATAACAATTACTATGTTGTTTATTTTATATCTTATTTATTTCTTATTATTTACATTATATTTGTATATAAATTTAATATCGCCACACTACCGACCCTTATTAGCAATTAACTTCTTTCCATCCTAAGGTTGTCTGGAAGAGATCTCTATGAGCATTAAGACCGCCCATTGTACCTATTGTTTATGTTATTTCTATTTTGTAATTTGTTTAACTGTGTGTCAATAAAGTGTTATTGTATTGTATTGTATTGTATTGTATTGTTTATATATATATATATATATATATATATATATATAGGTACGGTTAAAACTATGATAAATATAATTTATCATAGTTTTAATACGCATAGTAAAGTTGCCAGTTCCATAGGTATGATTTTGATATCCATATTTCCATACTCCATATATTATAACAGCGAAAGTAACTTTGTTTCCCTGTCTTGTTAGCTTTTCATAACTAACAGCTGTATGAATATAGTTTAAACCCTGTGGAAGGACGTATGATATATATTTAAAAGTAAGCACAAGACAGTAGAGGTAATTTTAAAATAAATATTTCCACAAAATTGCCTGTTTTTTATTTTCAGGCCAGACCTAACAAATGTCCCCCAATTACATTTATGATCTAGCCACCCCTCTTCCAAGCTATCTAATTTGGCAATTCCAACTGAAATACAGCTAGAATTTACATCCTGGGATCTTAATGATTGAAATACCTTTGTCTAAAATGTTGATGTTGATCTTCTGTACAATAAATAAACAACAAACAAGAGAAGAAGAAAAAACTGACAGCGCTGAACGAAACCTTCTAAGCGCTTTTCTTGAAGTTTGGTTATTTTTGTTTAACACTTATCTTTTATTTTCACAGAAAGGTTCCATAAATTAAATTGATTGTGAACAGGTGTTAAGGCACGTCAGAGGCCCTCGGTTTTCTCAGGAATAAAAAAAAACATAATAAATTGATAATAGTCGTTAAAACCCTTTGGGCTGCCTGTCTAACTCTGACACCAGCAGCCCGATTTCATAACTTGGCTTCAATCGAATTCTCAGTATCGCAGCCACTAATGCCTTGCGATAGAGTCGAATTTGCTATGAAAAAAGTGATAATCCGATTGTAGCCAAGTTATGGAATTGCTGTGCGGTACCTCTATTATGAGTTCAATCAAACGCTCAAATCTGTACTCGCTATACGCGCGCAGCGCAACTAGCGGAACTATTTGTTACTATATTTTCCAAATTGTCGATTAGACATATTTAAGAAAAACTCTTTTTTGATGGCTATCAAAATTTATAATAAATTGCCAAAAGATTTAAAATCCATGTGCATACATAAATTCAAACAAAAACTAAAAGTCTGGTTATTGGACAAATGTTTCTATAGTGTAAAGGATTATTTACATACTAAATTATGATTAATAATGAAAAATCCCTATGTATTTAAATTTGACATATTATTAAAGTTTATATAATTATTTTGTTCATTAAAACTTTGACATATTTTACGATTACTATTATGATGACTTAATTTCCATTATTATTGCAACTATTTGACATTGTGATGAGAATATTTAATTGAGATATAACTTTTATTTGTGTAAATTGTGTAACTAACATAAATGTAAGAATTACAATAACATAGTTATAATATATTATAACATGCATGCTAGACATGTAATTATTGCACACCTCTGTTGAGGTAGATTGTACGGGACTCGTAGCACTGTAACAACTATCAATTTACCTACATCTATGGCAATAAATGAATTTGTATTTGTATTTGTATTTAAATCTTCAGCTCTATTATGAGTTTGGCTAACTCTACTTCAATAGAAATAGACAATACGTGAGAAACTGTAGATATTACGCCGTCATGCTGGCGCCTTCTGAGCATTCGTCTATTTCTAAATATATAAAAAATACAGAGAAAAAACAGCGACTAGCATACGCAATGTCATTTAGGTTTACCCAAATCCAGCTAGATGGCGTTGTAAGACCCTTCATCGAGCAAGAGATTGTGTTTTCCATTTTAGAGTAAACAGATTTGTTTTTTTTGTTTGTTTGAATGTTTGTCAAAAAAAAAAACTTATGTAAAATACGATTATAGTGAAAATAATATAACGAATAAACTCAAAAAATACTGAACCGACTTTAAACATTCTTTCACCTATATAAAGCTACATTATCAGCGAGTAACATGGGTGTCTATATTTTTTTTACAAAAAATTATCAATTCCTACGAAAATTGTAATGTAATCCAGCCCCATTCACTCACGATGATATATGGCAGTGAGTGACATATTCAACTACTGCAGCAGCGTCGTTAACTAACGATAGCCATTATCGAAATAATGGCCTATAATATCAAAAACATGCAGACTGAGAATCCGTCTCACGAAAGAATTAGCAGCGATAACAGGAACTAACGGTGAACGCCTAAACATTTTTGATTGGTAGAAAATGTAACAGGTGTGAAAACAAAGAGGATTGGTAGAAAATGTAATGGATGATTGATGAAGTGACTATTCTCGAAGTGAATTTGCAAAATAAGAAAGAGGCTCACTCATTTGTTACACTAAGGCGTAGCGGTTGTATTCTCTTTGACTATAAGGTTAGTAAAATAATGTAAATGTAGATAACATTCTGTATATTTGTTTGTGCTACTTAAACCCAAATCGCACAGTTATGTGAGGATTTGATTCTGTATATTTGTTTGTTCTACTTAAACCCTCACAGAGTTAAGTGAGAATTTGCAGCATTTTTATATTGTTTTGATTTATTTACTTGACATAGTCCATGATAATCTAGTGTTACCTTATAGATCACTAGAAATTCGCCGCTCGTACTTATTCAGAGTAGAAGGCGGGCTGCTCTGCTTGTTTTGTTTTACTACATTTACCAACAGGCTAAAAACGAATTATTTTTAGGTGTATTGAATTAAAAAAGCATGTCGAGGAGAAAACCTTTGTTTGAATTCAGTATATTGTAACAAAAAAGTTCCACATGGGCAACTCCGCGGGGCGCAACTAGTTAAAACATCCGCTCAAATTGGTAACAAATCAACGAGGTTTATAAGTACAAAAAGAAGTAACTTAAAAAAAATTATCACATGCAGTGTGCCTCCATTTTTATTTCAGAAACCCATTCGAAGGTTATAATAATATTGTCCGAGATAAATTGAGTTTTCTCCAGTAATAACTGTTTTAAAACCGTATCTCGTGAAATTGGATTATTAGCTTATTTTCTTTTTCATAGGGTACAATCGAAAAGAGGGTGAGGTTAAAGAAAATACAGGCTTCGTGTTTTTTGACATCAAACATTAAAGATGGTGAGTGCAGAGTGCGTCACTCGAAGTGCCTACTTAACACTGATCAAATCGCAAGATTGCTTTTTCGTTTGCAATCTAGTAAAACGAGCGCGAGACAAAATGAAACGAAAATTTTAATATCAGGCAATAGCGTGATTGCTTGCATTTGGCTGGAGAATCACAAACAACGATTACTACTGCAGCTGAACAATCTGAAAGTGTGGATACGCTGAAAGCCGCGTTTGGTCGGGGATGGTACCGAATACCACAATAACCTACCCTCGTGCAGCGTGCGATGCCTTTATCGGAAGACTCCATGCCATTATTCATGTTAATAATGGCATCGAGTAAAGAAATAACTACACGTATAAAATACGCCATGCGGGCAAGACCACGCGGTGCAGCTGGTCCTCATTAAAAGTCGAAAAATGCCGTGAGTAAGGTTTGTAATATTGAGAGTTCTTACGCGAACACACATACGTGTCTTCTTAATGCTTTGTCAATATTGGTCAGGGATTCCGTATGGGCAAGCAAAAGTTATAAAAAATAAGTTTATAAAATCATTTTAAACAGTTTTTTTGGCAGTAGCCATGTAATGTGAAACTTAGAACGGGCCATCACAGTTAAATGCCTATGATACATTACGTGTCTGTGGTGTTAACCGTTGAAGAGTTCCCTAGTCAGGAGCCAACTCCGAGTGCAGCAACCATGTCATAGTAAAACTTAAAACTGGCTATCATAATAAAATGCGTACACAAAATTTCGTGTCTGTACTGTTGACCGTTGAACATTTCCTTTATCTGAAGCTAATCCTGGAGTCATGCTTACCATAAAAAAGCATCGTCATCAAAACTAAACCAACATGCAAAAAGATAGTTCTAATTCAGCTTGCAAGATTTGACTTAAACAAACATTCATACATACGTAAGTTAAATGAAAGCTTTTAATCTTTAACTAGATCTACAAATGTATTTAAATCATAAATTAAACGCAAAAGTTCAAGTTAATATCCACATTTATTATTTTACACCATGAAACGGAACATTCGCACGAACATTTTACAATCGCGACCAAAAATAAAAGTAAACATTAAAATTTAGGCCGCTAGGGAAGTATGTAACGTTTGTTTGTACATCGTTCATTCTTCTCAATGTTTGAGAGCCTTAAAATTGTTGTAAATAACTTAAGAATAAACTGCATTATATTAAATTCTTACAGTTAAATATAATTTAAATTTTAAATAACATCGTCTATGATTTTAGCATACTATCGGAAAATAAATGTGTAGTTATTTTAAAATAGACATTCACATATAACATTGATAAATATGTTTCTTGTATAAATCTCTTTACATATAACCGATATATTAATGTTTTATAATAATAACTGAACGTCATTTTACTCCATTAAAAATCTAGTAGAACACATTTTTTTTTAATATTTAGATTAATCATCTCGAATGGATCCAGTGGAGTTTTTATTTTATGTGAAAGTTATATATATTCAATTTCAATCGTTATGAAATAAAATTTGTTCAGTAACATTCAAAACAATCTCGAAAGTGTGCCACGGTCTATATCCATCATAAAGAAAGCTATATTTAAAAACATCTGATCAAATCCGCAACAGTTATTTATTTTTTATTTTTTGTTTATTTCGATCGATGTCTTTCACTTTTTAAGCGTCATCTCTTTGCGTCACTGTGAGTACTTTTAAATAGTAAACATGCCGATATTACGTTTTAATGTAAAACAACTTTTATTTTCGATTAAAATACTCTATTAAAATACTCTTTTACAATCAAAATTCACAAACATTTTTAACAAAAAGCTCGCCATTTTACAATAAAGGTATGTTTTATGAGATACATTTTAATCTTATTTTATTTTTAATATTATGGCAACTTCGTATTATCATACTAAAAAGGTAATATTTACATTATTTACATGTACAATATTAAACTTAGTATTTTAGTCATGAACTTTATGAATGCAAACTTTAAAAAAGTGTTTATGCCATTTATGTAAGCAATTTATACTGGAAAGATGAAAAAGATAAGAACAATGTTAATTAATATATATATAATACATAGTTAAATTTTATGAGCAAGTTATTCCTTTATTCCAAAGTTATATGTATATAAATAATCATACAACAGACATGCGTACATATACTTGAAGATTCATAATTAATACAAATATATACATTCTCAGTCTTAAACATCTTTACAAAGATGTGCGAACTAATTTTATTTAATCAGCAAAATCAATTATATAAATATGTTTAGCCTTGTCAATGCATGAACAAATGTTAAAGTTTAAAAAAAGTTATCCATAGTATTATTTTTTTATGGTGACAAAAGATCAAGACAATTTATATAATTACAAAACAAAACACACACAAAATGACATTTATCAAATACCCACCTTCTCTATAAAAACGTGATATTTTATTTATCCATTTTGGCAGTGTTTTAAGTACTAGCATGTATTGTGGCCCATTAAACAAAAACTATTGTTTTTCATACATTTTCGCAAATAAGTTCAAAAACACAAAAAAAAGTGTGATGAAATGATACACATTAAAGACAAAATTGCACGACTAGCGATGCAAGAGCCCATTTGACCCGACATTTTACCAAAGATATCCCGGATGTCAGCCTATACGAGATCAGAATGGCTCTCAAACAGCTTAAGACCAACAAGGCACCAAGGTTACAAACCGTCTCGCTCTTAAGTTTGGCGAAATTCAGCCTCCCGAACAAGCTGCATTCCAGAAAGGCTTTAGCACCGGAGACCACATCCATACGATCCAACAGATTATACAGAAAACCGAAGAGTATAATCGCCCACTATGTCTAGCGTTTGTGGACTACGAGATTTGATTCAGTCAAGACCTGCAGGCTGATTCCATAAGGAGTGAGGTTGAGTGATTGCCACCGAGCACCCATTGTGGATGCGCTTGAAGGTCGTGAAGGTTTTGGAATTCACCAAACAGTTAACGCGCACCCGTCAAGCACCCGCAATCAACACTAATACCGGGAAACCGGTAACTATGCGGCAGAATTAAGCTAAACCTAGCCTACAAATACTTCTAGCAGAAAAAGGAATTTTTAAATTTTGGCGGGTTTTATGTTCTTGGGTGGCGCGCCAGCCAACCAATGGCGGCAATCGCCCTGCAACAATCATCGTCTAAATTTATTTTCTGTTTTTTCTCTCTCGCTTTTAATCTATCTAAAATTTTGTTCCCATGTAGATATTAAGTATAATAAAATTAAAAGTTAATTAGCATCGTAAGTTTTGTAGTGATCTAATAATAGGCCAATAACCTTGTTGATTGTACGTCTCTGAAAGAAAATCTAAACATTGATATTATTTCTCAGCAATAATGTACCTACTTACCTACTTCAAATAATTATTACGACTGCCGAATTAAAAATACCATGTTCCTATAGGTATAGTGACTATAGTGCGTCTCAGGTAAAGTTTAACTTCAATAGAAAAAAATCTTTGCCGTCGAGTAAAAATGCTGTGAATGAAAACATGTCATTCCTTGTTCACACTACTTTTGTGCAAAACAATTAAATCAATAAATAATTATAACGCCAAAAAACGAAGAAAGAAATATATTTGCGATATAGAAATGTATTTCTAGATGAAATCTATTGCTTTGTACCTATATAGAAGTGTATTGTATCTATCTAAATCTTATGTATCGTTGTAGATTCACAAATCTCAAGTCTTGGAGAGAAATGGGAGCTCGACAGTTGATAATTATAGCCTAGGACTTGATAGACAAGTACCTTACTATATTAAATGAAGAATCTACTTGATTATACTAATAATATGATACATTTGTTTCAGGTGGATGCACACAGAACGGCAGTTCATAAGAATGTATAGATCTCCACTTTCTTTTCAGCTCATAGGATAGTGTAAATCTCAATTTATGTGAAAATTATAACATTATTACATGATATTTAATACTTACACTTGATTTCGTTTTGCTTATATTTGCATTGACCCCTCGTTGTTAGTAGAACTTCACATAATTAGGCTTTGTAAGAAAACTACTAGATTTTAAAACCAGTAGGTATTTTTCTATTTAAGGGTTAAAATCCTACTCTAGCTATGAAATAGTTAGGTAGGTTCTATGAAATACCACATACATACATGTCATTAAACCTTCCTTTCACAAAAAACAACACAATTTCATGGCACGATAAAACATGAAACAAAGTGTACCTAGGTAGGAGTTAGATTCATAAGTTTCATAGTAACTATGCATTATCAATGATCTTCACTAACCAAACACTGCTAGATAGTAAATGCAATGAACGCACCGGGTGCTCTTTGGTTGACGAAAACTGATTGCTACTGAATTCCTTGTGAATTTCGATTTTGAATTACCGGTTTTGTATTTCCTAGTAAAATATTGTTTCAGTGCGGTTGAGTTAAAGTGAAGTGCGCATCGCCTTGACGACGTCATTTGACATGCACACTGAGCTTAGTGAATTCGAAACGAGTGATCGGTGGCAATGAATGGTTCAAGTGGCATTAACCGAACCGCACTTTAACTACGGAATCAGGCCCCTGGGCAGTGCTAAAGTCATTACAGCGGTGCCAGATTGACTACCGGTACATCGAATTGTTGAAGTGTTTGTACATTAAGGCCACCATGACTGTCCGTTTTCAAGATCGGAGCACAAATTCTATCGAGTTGCAAAAAGGGGTGAGACAGGGACGGGACACGTTATTTTTCCCAAACTGTTCACCTCTGTACTGGAAGATATATTCAAGCTTTTGAACTGGAACGGATATGGTGTTAACACAATGGCGAATGCATCACTCACCTTCAATTTTCTGATAATATAGTCATCATGGCAGAAACCCTGGTAGACCTAAGCACAATGCTCAGTGACCTCAATATTGGTTCCTAATAGTTGGGTCTTAAAATGAACATGGAAAAAGACGAACATCATGTCAAATGCCCATGTCGCACCCATGCTGGTTTATGTTGGGAACGATATTATCGAAGCTGTTGATCACTATGTCTACTTAGGTTAGACGATCCAACTTGGTAGATCCAACTTCGACAAAGAGGTCAACCGACGAATACGACTCGGATGGGCAGCGTTCGGAAAATTACACCATATCTTCTCGTCACAGTCGTCTTTGTCTTCTTCGTCGTCGTTTCTCGTCCGCAGTGTCTCAAGACGAAAGTTTATAATCAGTGCGTGTTGCCAGTGATGACATACGGCACTGAGAAGAGGCCGCTAACTATTGGTCTCACACACAAACTCAAAGTCGCGCAGCGTGCAATGGAGAGAGCTACGATTATGCTCGGAGTTTCACTACGTGATAAGATCCGTAACGAGGAAATCCATAGAAAAACCAAGGCTAACGACATAGAGCTCTCAGAATTTGCAAGTTTAAGTGGCAATGGGCAGGCCATATAGTTCTCAAAACCGACAACCACTGGGGAATAAAGGTTTTCAAATGTTGACCATAAATAATTAAGCAAAGTGTAGGGAGACCTCCCACTCGACAGACAGATGACATTGTAGCCATCGCAGGAAGTCGTTGGATGGAGGTAGCAAAAGATTGTTAGTCATGGCGCTCTTTGGGGGAGGTCTATGTTCAACAGTGGACTTCTAAAGACTGACATGATGATGATGATGATGATGATGAAAGACAAAATTGAATGAATAAATGTGTTTCAATAAATAAAAAATTAAGAAAAAGCGAAGTCACCTTGTAAAGATTTTTTTCCTCTGTTGGTATTTACTTACAAATTAGTAAAGAAACAATCGTACGCTCCAAATACACATTTATACACACTTTTTTACACTCTACTCTATCTGTCTACCATGTCTGTGTCACTAACATGTCTGTTGTCACTTAATTATAAAGTTATTCTTTCGCAATAATTTTTATTATGTTCGTCAGTTTCTGTAGATTTGTTTGCACTTTGTTTTGTTTCACTCGGCATTTGGGTTCGCGAATTTCCTGAAAAATAAAGAAAATAGGAAAAAATATATTTAAAAAAATGGCTGGTATGGCATGGCTTGTTTTAGCTTAGTAAAAATTGAAATTAATACGCAATGCAAATCGTAAAATTATATTTAAAATAAAACCTGCCTCATAATTTTAAATTATTAAAATTGTACAGCAAAGTTAATAAAAATATGCAAAAGGATATGCGGGAGTTTTTAGACACTTCGGTAGTTGGTTGTACTTAAACCGGCTGAAAGTGTTTATTTGTGAATGGAGTACAAAATTAAAAATACGACAACGCTTTTGTACCCAACGGTACAGTACTCGAAGGTCTCAGTGGCGTGTTTTCCAACCATCTGGGCTTCTTGGTTCTTTTAAAAGCAATACAAGGGTAATAAAAATTTGTTTTTTTAGGGTTTCGTAGTCAAACACTTATAAAGTTTCGTCAAGTCCGTCTGTTTGTATGTCTGTATGTCACAGCCATATTATTCAGACACTATAAACATTACAAGGTTGAGGCACATGTATTTATAACAGCTATGTAGCGGTACATTTGCCAAATTTCAACCAACTTTCCGCTTTGTAGGTGTATTGGTAATAATTATTTTTAGTGGCAGTTCATGAATTGTAAAAAGTAAAGACGAAAAAACTTATCATGCTTGTAAAGTTCTTGTTTATTGTAGGTGGAAGCGGAATTTACTAACAAAATTATAACGACTATCTTGAATTAATTACTCGTAGCTATACGAGTTAACAAGTTTTATGAGTTAACAAGTTTTACGAGTTAACAAGTTTTACGAGTTAACAAGTTTTACGAGTTAACAAGTTTAACGAGATAACAAGTTAGATTAACTGATGATTTTTGTAATAATTATATTAAAAGGATATGGATTTCCGTAAAAAAAACCTCCGAGTCTATCGAGTAAAAAAATACCTTACCATTTACCCTGGTCATTAAGTGTGGCAGAGTGTTGGTGGGCCTCTCAATTATGCTCTTGCTGAAGTAGACCGTGTTGTCGGTGTTGAACCTCACCGGGGGGGTGTTGGAACAGCTTCTGGAGTCTGGCATCGTGAGCCTCGGTTCTATGTGATACCTGCAGAAAAATCCATACCAATATATTAAAGTGAAACGTTGTCTGTTTGTTTGTTTGTTTGTTTGAGGAGCTTTCACGCGATAACGGCTTGACGGATTTTGATGAAATTTGGAATGGAGATAGCTTATACCTTGGAAAAAAACATAGAATACATTTTATCCCGGGAAATTGTAAGTTTCCACGGGAAAACTGGAAAAACTGAAAAAAATGTTGACTACTCGCTGTAAGAAACGCTTGCCATGGAAACAAAATAACAAGTATGTCAAAAACATAAAGAGCATTGGTGCTATACCTACTTTTGCAGAAAGCATCGCCATCAGTACAAATGCTCAATTCGTACAATTCGTGTTTATTTAGTAGTTTGTACAGAATTTTCATTGACATATTATCAATTCGTACAAAACATTGGTTTTTAATATCTTAGAAGAACATATGATACTTTTTCGCGATAAACAGTAGTCCGCGCGGACGAAGTTGCGGGCGGGAAAGCTGGTAACTGTATACAACCGAGAAGCGGCATTCTCCTTCATTATCATTAAGTCGGAAGAAATCCAATGCCAATTTAAGCCTCCCCTAATAAAGCTACAGCGAGCTTGTTTTGGATCGTGCGGCACTTCGATCCACCTCGTGGGGGTTATTAAATCGATATGCTTACGTTTCGCAATTACCAAAAATGAATGTCGAATGTATCAAATAAAAGTCATTAGTTGGATAACTATTGGGTTGGAACACAAAATAAACATAATGCCAGTTTGTTGTCCAAGTAACTAACTTATTTATTTTTAATACTTTTGCACGCAAATGATAAGTGTGCAAAGAGAACTTATGCTTAGTAGCATTATCTACCAGTCATCTTAAAAATGCCAAAAAAAGTGTAGCGGTAACTTTGGTATAAGCACAAATGATTGTGAACCGCGATGCAAGCTGAACGGAACTTTTATCTTCTACATTGGCACATTCTGAAAGCGAGTCATGGGTCACTCGCGACAGTCACAAGTGGTCGGGTGCCTGAAGCCAGACACCCAACGGCTACGGCTGTTACGGCTGTTAAGTGGGGGCGGCACAAAATAAATAATATGACAAGCAGCATCACCCATCACGCAAAAAGGGCCGAAATCCGGCCTTATTGCGGAAAAGAGCCCACGTACCAATTAGTACCAAATAAAGCAGTGGCGCGACTGGCGCCCGACAGACGTCACTAGACTGTGTTCAATGCAGGCGATAGGTGGCCATAACTTTAATTTTATGCCCCTTTTATGACCATTTTTTCTGTTTTAATCATGATTAACAACGTGCCAAGTGGCGTTTTGTAACTTGTATTGACTTTAATTGCCTTTCTTCACCATCGGCGATGATCGTTACTCGTGTAATCGTCTGTATCGGTAAGGTAATCGTCATGATCATCGTGCCAGTATCCACACGACCTTCAGTGATCATTAGTTGAGCGGCAAGCCTTCAAGATCCACGTGGAGTTGATAGCTGCTGCTACAATTCATTTAACTTCAGATAATTTTGTCAATTTAGTTGAACGAAAGTTGTGAAAAAGAATGAGCAGTGCTGAGCACGAGTGGCGCGTCGCCACGCCACGCTGCCCGCCCTTGTTGATCGATCGCCACGCCAAGAGTCGGCCTTACTCCTGCGCCATTAGATGTTTCACATCAAAAATACTGAAGAAGAGATGGTGTTTAAGCATTCGTCGTAATAGGACATAGTTGAAATTTTCCTATCGCAGTAAATATTACTAAAGTATTTACTCTACACAATTTAATAGGTAAACCTAGTGCCCAGTCATAGTACTCACTTTATTATTCAGACTTAGTTTTGGGATTCTATATTTCTGGGTGCTTAATATAATGTCTTCTAAACATGCGGCTAAACTAAATCTTACTGCATGCTGTCTTACCTAGGTTCCAGCTCCGGCATATGCGCCAGGTTGATGGGGTTCCGGGTGGTGTTGGAGTACAGCGAGGGGGGAGGGGGCGTGGCATACAACTCGGGTGGCCTCAGCTGTTCTGCTGGGAGCTGGACAACAATTTACATAAATACAAGGTGCGTCAAAAGTAATCAAGTAATAAGACGTTGTTTTGAAGTAAATTTATTTTGGAATGGAAACTTATGGTTCTACTTGTGGATTATGTTTATTTAATGAATATTTTTTTTCCATCAAGTCGAGATTATGATATCGGTAAAGTGGCCACCGTCAGCACTCGTTCGTTTTACGGCATTTTCCATCATTTGTTTCAGAACTTCCGGACATAGGTTCTCGCATTCCTGTCAGATATTCTCTTTAAGGGCTTCAAGAGTCTGAAGCTTGCTTACATAAATTTGGGACTTCAAGTAACCCCACAAAAAAGGTCTGGAGCGGTCAAATCGGGTGATCTGGCCGGCCAGTGCAAATGCGAGAATAGACGACTCGTTTTTCCGTTACGTTCCGTTTATTCCGCGTTCATGAGGAGTATAGCGTTTCATGGCTTATAGACGTGTATTCTGCATCTGTTTCCTTCACAAATGTCAAATCAGAATTGACATTTGCCGCCATTTGCCAAATATACGTAGTCTTCCAATAGGATGATTACTTTTGCCCCACCTTGTACAACAACTTTGGTATGTAAGTATGTAATTTAATTTTTGACAGAAATCAGGCAATGGTTTGCAGATTCATGAATGCTAGCTTGCTATCTAAAGATTCAACAGGATTCTGCAGACAAAACTTCGCAGTTAATTATTAACCGCGTTGTTCTGCCTGCAGAAACACTGCGCAAGTTCCGTAGTGAGAGGCTAGAATCCAATTACTGTAAAACAACTTTGTTGCGTAACACTAAACAATTACTGCACCGATAGCAAAAGGTATGGTTTTCACAGTTGGATGAATGAATGATAGAACGAATGAATGAATTAATGTCATTTATTTGCTGTAAATATGTGTACAATATAAAGGTGTGAGGTACAGTAAAGTTTCAACATATTTTACCATTGCTGGTGTGCGAATGCTGCTACAAATTTATTAAAAAAAAAGTTATTTTCCCCTGTTATGAGAACTGTTGTATCATCAGCGAATATAATAGTCTGATTAGTTGTAATGTTTGGTAAATCGTGTATATAAATGATAAACAACAGCGGTCCCAGAATACTCCCGTGTGAGACTCCGAAACTATTAGAGCGAGTAGTAGATTTATGAGTTTCTTTCCTTAAGCTATCTGATGCTTGTCAAATTTCAGTATACTGCTGTCTATCATCTAAGTAGGGTTTAACCCAGTCAAGTGCAACTCCTCTGATCCCATATTTTTCTAATTTGGCTACGAGTTTGCTATGATGAACGAAATGGAAGGCTTTAGTCATGTCAAATAATAAAGCTACGGCTCGCTCTCTGTTTAAGCATTCAGTAAATGATTTCATTAATTTGAATACTGCCAAAGTTGTCGACTTATTTTTCATGAAGACTAGTCTTTGATACATGACCTTTTCAATTACTTTGGATAGTACAGGTATCAGTGTAATAGGCCGGTAATTTTTCATGATGGTTTTGTCATCTTTTTTATGCAATGGTTTCTCAATTGAAGTTTTTAATTTGCTTGGAAACTTTCCTTTGCAAAATTAAAGATTAATATTATGAGACAGGGGTACTTCAGCAAATCATAGCCCACTGCATTAGTTTTTCGTAAATATAACTGTATATATCTCATAGGGACCTGTTGATTACAAAAATATAGACGTAGGGCGATAGGTCAGATTGTTATCAGCATTTATATGGGTTTGTAAATGATTTATCGTATCAATTAAGAAATCATTAAAGGAGTTTTTGATATCGCAAGGTTCCTTTAATATCTTATTTTCATAGTGAATTTCATTGATGGAAGAATCTTGCAAGGTGTCACTAGAAATAGAGCGTACGATATTCCATACTGCCTTACCACTGTTTTTGGTATGGATAAGGTACTTCTGATTTCCTATCTTTTGCGATTCACTAATGCATTTGTTTAATATTTCAGAGTATTTTTAATAAATAAATTTAATTTTCTTTTTACTCGATGAGTATTGTGACTTAGAGTATAAACGTCTTTTAAGTACACAATTTCTTTTGAAACTTTTGGTCATCCATTTTGTAGTGTTGGTTTTGTTTCCTATTTTAAATTGTTAAAAGCACAAGTCAACAAACAAAAACACTAATTCATGAAATATTTCAAAGGCCATATCAGTTTCTACAGTTTTTAACACATCGCTAAAGGATAGTGCTTTCATACAATCATTGAATTTACTTAAATTTTCTATATTATATCCTTATTTACTCTCAAACCACTGTTTCTGGCTTTTCTTCAGGGTCATATTGAATTGTAATATTTGGGCTGTGTCATGTCCCCATTTACAAACCGTGCCATTTGCCGAAGCAATATTGCTAATTATTACGTTGTTGCAAGATGATATTATGCGAGTAGGTTGCATTGTATGTTGGGTAGCTACGGTTGGTTGGTTAGGGCTACGGAACTTTAAGTCTTTGCGTGTCCGTCACGCACTTGGTCGGATTTTGTGTATTTTTCTCTAGTCCTCATAGTTTCCGAAGTAATTCACCTAAATATTTTACCAAAAGTAAAGCCCAAAATACAACATTTTCATTAATATTCGTAATACCGCCTACTAGTTTCTTTTCGATTACTCATCTTCTACTCCTCGGATTGAGATACAAAGGACAAACCATATTTTAAGTCAAAATCTAGGCTATCCAACAGTGTAAACTGCATTGCAATCAGTCCAGGCGTTTTTACGTGATGTAAAAACAAACCTATGAAACTAACATACATCCAGACAAATAAACACTATTAAAAAAATGTTATATTTGTGTTCATTAGCATATTTTAAGTTTCATAGACCATTTAAAAAAACAAGACAAGTTCAAAAACTAAAGCCCGACTACGGTCGGGTAAAAAATAGCCTATGACACTCTTGGGATGAAGGAGAATCGATTGAAACCTCGCTTGTCAACATCAGACCATATTTTTAGTTTAACACGTAACTCTTAATTTGCCTTGCCGTAGTCGGTTAATAATACTTCCTTGTTACTTTATTATAAGTATATAGATAATAGACTTACCAAGCCGCTCGTATTCAGTGGTAACGCGTTCTTGTACTTCGACCAGTCTTCGTAAGCTGTGTCGTACTGTCTGTGACACTCGTTTGGCGTGTGAACACTGCTCATAGGACCCACGCCCTGTATGCTCGGCCCTAGAAAAGCATTACAACAAAATATTATAGACAATCTTCAAAAAGTCATAAAACTCAAAAACGTTTATTGTAAACTAGCTGATGCCCGCGGCTTCGCACGCGTGGTCATTTCTGTAGGTTAAAAGTACTCTTTGTGCTATTCCAGGTCCTGAAATACCAATATATCAACATTTAATCAAAATTCCTTCAGCCGTCAAAAATATTTTTATTGATTGCTCGGCTTCTACTCATCGGATTGACATATAAAATACCCCAGTTTTTAAGTCAAAACATAAGCTATCCAACAGTGAAACTGCATTGCAATTGGTCTAGTAGTTTTTACGTGATGCGCGAACAAACATACAGACAGACAAACAGACAGACACGATTTTTTAAAATGTTATATTCTTAATTTGTAGCTTATTTTATGTACCCTAGACCATTTATTTTTTATTTATCTTCTTTGTACAAACTTTTTCGTTCCTTCTGCTTTATTATAAGTATATAGATATAGATAAGTAACATCACATTTACACGGCAAAAACGCATGAAAGTCACCGGAGGTTTCATAGAGACTTGTCAAGTACTTCATTGGTCAAATCCTATACAAGTTAAAAACTTAATTAGTCAAATTAAAAACTGGTCAGACCCTAAAATTAAATAATTGAATAGTCAAATTTGCTATTAGTCAATCACGCTTTGTTCAGTCAAGAAATGAAAAATATTATAACCAGAAACGTTTTCTTCTATTTCAAGGCCTTTTTATAACTGAAACTTAAAATAACACTGTGTGCAATAAATAACAACATATTATTAAAACTAAAATCCAACTAATATATTATTTATAAAATGAGTTTCCTCGTTTCTTTGTTACGTTTTCACGCATTATTCACTAAACCGATTATAATGGAATTCTGCACACACGCTGTCAGGGATACAGAAAATTACATAGGATACCTTTCATCAAAATTTAGGAAAAAAGCACTACAAAATTAATTTTGTTTGCCACTTACACACAATAGTGACAGGTGTCAAAGTGATAGGTGCAAGTGTGACAGATGTCGAGTGACAGGTGCCAGAGTGACAGGTGTCAAAGTGATATGTAATCAAAGTTAAAGGAGAATTAAACATTACTCATTTAAACAAAAATTACTCATTCATCAAAGCCTTAATTTTTTTAATATGTAACAGATAAAAATTTATTCTTACGGAAGGTTGTGTCTGATTGTACAATTACTTTACGAATCACGTTTTTAACGAAATAGGGTCTTGACAAATAACTGTTACCAATGTGAAGTATTAAGGGGTTTGACGAATAACTTTTATGACGAATCACGAAATTGACAAATTAAGCATTTGACTTGTGTAGCATTTGACCAACAAAGTATTTGACAAGTCTCGGCTAAACCTCACCGCAACGAGGTGAAACAAAACGAACTCAGTATTGTATTTAATTGCGATTAATTGATTTCTGAAATGCTTGATTACCTCTCAGGTATAAACTGATATTAAAAAAACAGTGCAGGCATGTATTTATGAAAGACGTGGAGCAGTAGTTTGCTAATAGGTACTATTCTTTAAAAAAGGGGTTAAAGGTTCATCATCATCATCATCATCATGTCAGCCTTTAGAAGTCAACTGCTGAAAGTAGCCCCCAATGAGCGCCATGATGAGCGATCTTGTGCCACCTCCATCCACCGACTTCCTGCGATGGCTACAATGTCTTCGGTCCATCGTGTGGGGGATCTCCCCACACTTCGCTTGCTTGTTCTTGGCCGCCATTCGAGAACCTTTATTCCCCAGCGGTTGTCGGTTCTGCGAACTATATGGCCTGCCCATTGCCACTTCAAATTTCAAACTCTGAGAGCTATGTCGGTAACTTTCGTTCTGCTACGTATTTCCTCATTTCTGATTCTATCACGTAGTGAAACACCGAGCATAGCTCTCTCCATTGCACGCTGCGCAACTCTGAGCTTGTGTATGAGACCAATAATTAGCGACCACGTCTCAGTGCCGTATGTCATCACTGGCAACACGCACTGATTATAAACTTTCGTCTTGAGGCTCTGCGGTATCTGCGACGAGAAGATATGGCGTAATTTCCCGAACGCTGCCCATCCGAGTTGGATTCGTCGGTTGACCTCTTTGTCGAAGTTGGATCTACACAGTTGGATCGTCTGACCTAAGTAGACATAGTGATCAACAGCTTTAATAATATCGTTCCCGAAAAAACGAAAAATTAATAAATGTTTAAACCCTTGTAATTACACTCATATCGTAAAATGGGGATTCATGATCATCATAATCATCATGTCAGCCTCTAGAAGTCCACTGCCTCTAGAAGTCTATCGCTATTAGCGATAAGGCCGCCAATTGTAACACTTCTTCTACTATTGTTTTTTTTTATTTATGTTATTTTTGTTTGCGGTGTGTACAATAAATAATTTATCTATCTATCTATTAAAGAACTACCGACCTATTTCACTCTTGAGCCACGACTCCGTTGAAAACTGGGTGGTTCTGAAGTATTTGCAGCGTTGTCAAATGGGCTGGCAATACAATATCTAAGTGCTGACATTTCTGTATGATGCTGCGACTATTAGTGTCCTAGTACAAAACCAGCAGTCTAAACAGATGCAACTGCGCAGGGGAGTGAGACAGGGGGATGTTATATCCCTGAAACTGTTCACTTACGCCCTGGAAGATATGTTTAAGATGCTAGATTGGAAAGGACTGGGCATTAATATAAATGGCGAGAATATCTCACACTTACGATTTGCCGATGATATCGTCCTAATGGCGGAGACGCTACAAAACTTGCAAAGTATCATGACCAACCTAGATTGTGCTTCTCGACGCATAGGTCTCGAAATGAACATAGATAAGACCGAGATCATGTTTAACGATCTGATTGACCTGGAACCGATTGCAGTTAATGGTGTACCTCTTAAGGTTGTCCAAAAACATGTTTACATTGGACGTATATTGCAATTAGGTAAGAACAACTTTGAGAAAAGCCAACAGAAGAATTCAGCTGGGTTGTACAGCATTCAGCAAGCTTCGTCAAGTCTTCTCGTTGTCAATACCGCAGTGCCTGAAGACAAAAGTCTTCAATTAGTGCGTCCTACCAGTAATGACCTACGGAGCCGAAACGAGAACACCCACGGTCAAACTAGTCCACAAATTTAAGGTCGCTTAGCGAGTTATAGAGAGACTATGCTTGGAGTTTCTCTGAAAGAAAGGATTCGTGATGAAGATATCCGACGGAGAACCAATGTGACTGACATAGCTCTGAGGACAAGCAAGCTAAAGTGGCAGTGGGCTGGTCACATTTCCAGAAGAAACGATAACCGTTGGGGCAGACAAGTTATCGAGTGGAAACCACATTCAGGCAAACGTAGTGTAGGACGCTCTGTGGCCAGGTGTAGTGACGACCTGCGAAAAGCGGCTAGAATAATTTAATTTCAGCCGCTTTTCGAGACGAGGAGAGTAGAAGACCGAACTCAGTGGCGTGCATTAGGAGAGGCCTACATCCAGTAGTTATATGTCAGCTTTACAATATTCCATCTATCTCACTTTTATTCTGTGCTTTTATGTATTTCAAAGTTTTATTAACACAACCAACTCACCTAAATTCAGTACAGCTCACCCAAATTCAGCTTAGTTTACCTGAATTCAGCATAGTTTACCTCATTTTAGCATAGTTTACCTAAATACGGTACAGCTTACCTAAATTCAGCATAGATTATCTAAATTCATCACAATTTACCAAATTTCAGCATAGTTTATCTAAATACGGCATTGCTTACCTAAATTCGGCATAGGCCTCGAAGTGGGCGGCGCATACATCGGTCTTCTATAATCCACCTGCCTCACTTGTATGTACTGATTGCAAGAGTCTATGTTATGGTCGTAGTACCGCTCGCAGTTCGGTTTTATATCGTATTTGTCTGGAGTATTTGATATCAGAGGTCTAATGGAGCTGTAGTCAGTAGTGGAAGACTTGTTGGAGCAGCTGTCGCTTATTTTGCCGTCTAACGGGATTATATCTGGATTTATATCTGTGAAAAAGAAAACAAACTATTAGTTTATTGTGGGTGTGTAAATACTGTGTATAAAAGAACAAAAATAAATTATATCAAAACCAGTTCAGCCGTTTCATCACTGAATGGTAACATACATACTTTTTTTTTCTCTTAAATATAATAAGTTATTATGTAACATGCATTCGCTGATATTTATTTGCGATAGACACGTTTTCAAAAAACGAATAACTTATATTAGCTATCGCCCGCGACTTCGTCCGCGCGGACTACATGTTTCAGTGAGAAAAAGCATCCTTTGTTCTTCTAGGATATGAAAACTTATGCAAAAGTATAGCACCAATGCTCTTGATGATTTTTGACAGAATTGTTATTATTTCGTTTCCATGACAACCGCTCCTTACAGCGAGTAATCCACATTTTCCAGTTTTTACATTTTTTTCGAGATAAAAGGTATCATATTTTGGTCTCTATATTGTAAGTCAGTACCTATTTGTAAAGTTTCATCAAAATTGGAACAGCCGTTTTGGCTCAAAAGCTCCCCAAACTAATAACAAACAGACAACGTTTCACTTTTATGTATTGGTGTGGATGGTTCCAGACTTCTTCCACATTTTGTGCTTCTACTTCCAAATTATCATTCGTAAACGTCACGCGTAAGAATAACATCACCGCGAGCTATTTTGCATGCTAAAGCCTTCCAGTACACACCAATATATAAACGTTAAACATGGTTTGTTTATTTGGGTAGCTTTCACGCCAAAACGGCTAATCCGATTTTTACGAAACTTTGTAAGTAGATACTGTACAATATAGAGACCAACATAGGATACTATTTAATCCCGGAAAATGGTAAGTTGCCACGGGAAAATGACGATTACTCACTGTAAAGAACAATAAGACATGAATGGTTGCCATGGAAACGAAATAATAAAAAGTATATCAAAAAGCATCAAGAGCGTTGGTGCTATATGTTTGAATTAGTTTTTAATATCCTCGATGGAACATACCATGCTTTTTTTTTTCGCGATAATCTGTAGTCCGCGCACGAAGTCGCAGGCGAAAGCTAGTTAACAATCTATCACTTACCTAAGCAAGATTATCTTAGTTCAGTATCTTTGAATATCATCATCATCATCATCATCATCATCATCATCATCAACAGCCTGCATTAGTCCACTGCTGGACATAGGCCTCTCCTAATGAGCGCCACTGAGCCCGATCATCAGTCATCGATCTCCTTTGAATATGATTAATATTAAATCTTAAAAACACCCACAGAATAACGAGACATGCAAGCTCAGCCGCAAGTCACCGCTTACTACCGAAAATAAGGAATAATGCCAGGATTATTCGCTTATTTTTTCTCATCGGAAACAGAAAGAGGTTTAAAGGTTTTAGGAAGAATAAGATGTTTTATGAAAAGGATTGATTAAGATTAATTAGGGAGACTAAGATGTTTTAGCGGCTGTTTTCTAACACTTTTTATGTAAAGGAGATTAAGTTCGAAGTTTTTTTTTATCGTAAATTAGTTTAATGGTACTTGCTGTTCTTAACAGGGCCATTACCGGTCCGTCTATCGTCAACAAGAGCATGATCGAAAAGCTTGCTGTTTCATCCAACGCAATGTTTGAAAAGGAGGCAAAGCAAAAAAAGGGAGAGTATGTAACTTCCACATTATAACAATATAAACAAAATTGAACGAAATGTAATTGTACGGAAATTTCATAAAACTTGTTCCAGGATATAAGTGTTTTTGAGTAATCCTTATGAGTTAGTGAAATAAATATTTTTCATTTAGAATCTCCATTACATGTACAAGGCGACGAAGAAGTTTTTTTACTTTTACAATATAAGTGTACATTATGAACGGCCAAAGTTCAGATACATTCGTGCAAAAAAACAGATTTTGGAGGCCTCCAAAAAAACTGCTTTTTCGCTTTTCCAAATTTTTCGTTTTTTCTTTCACGGAAGCCTAGATAGAGTGCACAAGATCCCTATTAGTTCAAAAATTGTGTAACAACGCCATTCTAGCGTACAAGCGTTTGTATTTAAAGTATGACGGGTTGGCCTGGCATATGGCGTCATCAAGACCCGGATCCTTCTAAAATGTTCTAATACCAATGGAAACATGCAGAACTTTCCACCCTCTTCCAGTACAACCTAGTAGGTACTGGAACATTCTAGATCGATCTTACTAGAACCTTCTAGACCCCTACTGTTTATCTAAAAATCGAGGCGTAAATTATCAAAAAAACTTAAATAAAGATGCCTGTTTTTTACAGGCAAAGAGTAAGTTGGCATCTTTATACAAGCTAGCACTCTAATAACGTTAGCGATTAAAAAATTAAAAAATGGTGATAAGTTGTTACCTAAACTATCAATACTTTCGGATTCCTTTGTTCCTGTCAGTGGTATATTGGAAGTTTCATCTCGCTGTATCTTGTCTTTTTCGTTTTTATCTGAAACAATTTTCAAGATATTAAATAACATGCTTTTTAAATTTTGGATTGGAAAGTCGCTCGTTACCCTGAATCATTCGTTTTAAATCTCATATCCCATACCAAGAAGGTTTAAGTAAAATAAAAGTATTTTTTTAAACCTTCTTGTTCCATACAGCGATAATAGCCGTGTATACAAGTGAGCATTAGAAACCAATGATACTGGGTTCGTTCCTCATCTTGGCACAATTTGCGGATTTCCATCGCTCTGAGGGCACGTTCAGCTGTCGGTCCAGGCTGTTATTGGTTAATAGCAGTCGTGAAGCCATGACAGAGGCCCTCGGGCAGCCTGACAACCTCTGACACCAGACGCCACTACCTTTAAGACAAACAATCAAACAATCTCAGATCCCAATAATTACTCTGGCTTGTCTGGCTACGATTTATACAGCATGAAAACTGAAGTGTTTACGATGTTGAACGTCACTTCACATTATTGTTCAATTTTGTAACTTTTTTTAGTTCGTTACAATTATCGAGTCTGTTTTAAAACTGTTCACTGAGGTGGCAGAAACAACATCTTCTCGGTAGAAATAAGATATTTTATGGCAGAAAACTTATTTGAATGCATCTCTGATGTGTGACCTATTTTATAATCCCCCAAGTCCGCTGCCCTCCTAAGAAGATAGTCGCTAGACGAGATCTTCGCAAAGTAGGTATTCTGTAAATGTATTGTTATCCCCTTCCTTCCCTCCAATCCCCCTATACGAGCGATAGAGTTGCTAGTCGTGAGTGTTAGTAGTACAGTGTTTGATAGAATTGGTGATTTGGGGCAAAGCACTTTCCACCTCCTGAATTGTGGTGAAATCTTTTGTTATTATTGTCAACCGGTTGACTAGAATATAATCTACGCTTATAAGATTTTTTTAAGGAACCCTTCTTGTTGTTGAAAATGAGCATTTATATATTTTATATATATCTAACAGAAGTTATTGAAAAATTTAGAAAAACTAAATTTGAGATCGGTTAATATTTAGGGGTAGATAAGTGTTTTTTCTTTTTGTATGGCTGTATGCGCTATAGGATTTCTCCTCAAGATGCCCTACTAGATGTATACTCACTTTCCCTCTTATTACAGTATCTACAGCAGAACACAGCGGCAGAGACAGCGGTCACGGCAGCAACCACTCCGACCGCGCCCAGCACTATGATAAGGACTGTTGTCAGCTCCATCAGTGGGGCTTGTGCTGTGGACAGAAGGTTATCTTATAATTGTCGTTATCTCATCGTGGAGTTAGTTGACCTCTAGCTGCTAGAGACTTGGGACTTAAACCATAGCTCAGAACTGGATGACAAAGATAATGAAACTTGTTTGATTCGTAACGACCCTGTGGCAGTCAATACAAAATTCCAAAAAAAAAACGCCATTCCATTTGGTTTACCAAAGACAAAACAAAGGTAAAGTTTGGTTTGTAAGAAAACTAAGATTGCAATGATACAGTTTTAGAAAATTCTCATCAAAAATTCGTGATTTCTTTTAGCACTTCGCTATTTTACATTGTTTCAGATTTGGCTACGCAATTGAAAATTTGCCTTGTAAGTTCGTTTATCTGTATACCTCTGTGGGTATGCCTCTGCGGCTTTAATTAATTAGTGAGAGTCAGAGCTTCACAAGCCCCCATTCAGTAAAACACTCTAACTAACTGATACCCCGAGGACGTTGGCAGTTGGCAGCCTTATCACTTCACTCGGGCTCCCGTTTGTGATATTGTGAAATAGCAGCCCTGGGAAACAATTCCCGCTACTGACACTTTGTCCAAACAAATACGCGAATGTCGATTGAAGACCAATTTTTATATTCTAGAAGTTTCGCTATACATATTTAACCCCAAAGTATATATTATCAACGAAGAAGCTCCTATTGATGTTAATTTTGTATTTAACAATGTATTTGACACGAGTCCTGTTGTTAAGTCGAATAGCCTCTAGTTCTCGTTTACTGACCTGTGTGTCTCTGCGGGTACTTCAACAAATTAGAAGTGAGTGTCAGTGGCTCACTAGCCCCCTTTCTGTTGAACGCTCGAACTGACACCCCGAGGGCGTCGCCAGCTGACAGCCCTGACACTTCGAACTCGGGCTCCTCGTTCGAAACGTTGCGGAGTAACAGCCTTGTTGACATGTCGAATATCTGGGGAAAAGGTAGCGTTAGTACCTGACTTGACAAGGGTACCTTTTTGACCGTAGTTTAGCTTATGTTACAAGTTACGTTTTGGGAAGCTCTTTATAAAAGTTCCTATTTGACTAAACTCGATTTCATCATCATCTGCGAATTGTTCTTAAAATCTCGACTGTAGAGACTGAATCCCACTAAGCTACCGACAATACCTAAAGATCGACAAACACATTTTCAATCTTAAATCATTAAATAAGTTTTAATTTTTTTGAAATAATCCTTGGGTAGTTGCTTACGGGCTTACAGCATTCTTTTTTGGGTAACTATACCCTACGGCTCCGTGCGAAGTTTTCCCGTTGACCCGGAAACTATTGATTTTCCCGGTGAAATATTTAGGCTATGGTTCATTTTCGATCCAGTAGTATAGCAATAGTATAGCTTTCTATCACTGAAAGAATCCTACAAGCACACATACATACTTAGAACTGTATCAACATTTGATCAAAATTCCTTCAGCCGTCAATAAGTTTTTGTCGATTGCTCGGCTTCTACTTATCGGATTGAGATATCAAGTGTTTTTTAAGTCAAATCGCAAGTTATCCGACAGTGAAAACCGCACCGCAATTGGTCCAGTAGTTTTAATGTGATGCGCAAACAAACATACAGACAAACTCACAAACTAACAAACAGACAGACACGATTTAAAAATATGTTATATTCTTGTTTAATAGCTTATTTTAAGTACCCTAGACTAGACCATTATTTTTAATTATCTTCTTTGTACAGACTTTTTCGTTCTTATTGCTATATTATAAGTACTAGCTGTACACGCGGCTGCGCACGAGTGGTCATAACTCTAAGTTAAAAGTACTATAATGTCCTACTCTAAGGCCTAAAATACCAACATACCAACATTTGATCAAAATTCCTTCAGCCGTCAAAAAGTTTTTGTCGATTGCTCGGCCTCTACTCGTCGGATTGAGATACCAAGTGTTTTTAAGTCAAACTGTAAGGTACCCGACAGTGAAAACCGCATCGCAATCGGTCCAGTAGTTTTTACGTGATGCGCGAACAAACATAAATACAAACAAACTAATAAACTAACAAACAGACAGACACGATTTTTAAAAATGTTCTATTCTTGTGTAGTAGCTTATTCTAAGTAACCTAGACCATTTTTTTAAACTATCTTCTTTGCTCAAACTATTTCGTTTCTACTGCTTTATTATAAGTATAGATAGATTAATACATATATAGAATAGCGGTGATGACCTATTGTCAAAACCGTGTGGTGTTCTATAGAGGAGTCCGATGTTTAGCAGTGGACCTACACCGCTGGTGATGTGATGTACATTGTTGGGACACAACACACAAACATTACTTTTAATTTTGGGTCTAATGCCCAAAATTAATGAATAATTAATATTAGCCTTATGGAATAATTATTACAACAAAAAGTGATAACTTGATAGCGGCGCCTTACCTGTAAAGTTAATATTATGGACAGTTTAAAACAGTTTAAAATCTAACCTGCAACAGAAACGCCTGTTGTATGCCCCCGTCGTGTCCCGGCGTGCAGTTCAGCGAGAGCGAGTCGTACGTCACGTTGGTGATCTCGCATGCCTTCACGGCTGACGGCTTGTCTGTCAAGTGATCATGAACATTTATAAAATGGATAAATATTGTATTTTGGATATGTATGGCAATCTTTATTCTCCCACACACAATAGCTTTGTTTTAAAGCTAGGTGTCACTTCGCTGACGATTTTGGGGATTGTATTCATAGAGAAGAACAATATTTTTGTTTCACTTTTGTGATTATATTTGACAAAAAACAAAATGGTTGTCCTTTGTCGGACTTTTGCTGTTTATAAATGGAACATCAGCTCATTTATTATGAGTCAGTGTCAGGGTCTAAATATTGCATAATATCCTTGTTGTCAATTCACATTAACTTGATCTTTTAAATCTCAAAACTCTCTAGATTTGGAAAGTACCTACCGTCAGCAAGTCTGGTTTTATTGTACCTACTCTGTAAGCTCCAAACAAACTTTGACTTCCGCAAGTCTATGTTGATTGTAGTCACAAGCTCTGCAACTGCAATGTAAACAATCTTGGTGTACCAATATAAAATGAATGGACGGGCCTTGTCCTTACAACTTGCTCAAAAACATCGAGTCAACAATCGGATTCCGGTTGTCATTACTTTACATATATTTCAATTTATTATTTATCATGCATTTATAACAAAAAAAAGACAAAATGTGTAGAATATGTAAGAGATAACATGTTTTTATCTATTTCTCACGTGTCGCACCTCTCAATGACAGAGACCTCAGTTGCTCTCATTTAAAATGAGAGCCGGCGCTCACTAGACGAAGTCACGGTCAAAAGCTAGTGGCTCTTAACTTCTTTATACTATGATAATTAAGTTGTTTCCTCCTACAATTCATAACATAACAAACAAAAGTAAAACCGTCTCACCAGCTGGCAGAATCTGAAAGAGACACGGCTGCGTCTGCCGCCCGACGGAGTTGCTCCCCGAGCACTGCACCCAACCGTAGTCAGCAGAAGTATTCACCATGTATAGGAATGAGCCTGGAAAATGTTATGACTATTGCAATCTAAATCATTACAAATACTATCTTACGGTGCCGTAACTAGGGCGGTGCCAGCGGTACCCAGGCACAGGGCGCAGACCCTGGAGGGGTCAGAACCGGCTATGATTAGAAAATATTTTTATAGCAGCTCGCACCGGGCGCATAAAAGACTACTTACGGCACTGCTCTCTTATAGCCAGTCTCTTCCGTCTAAAGACTCAAGAGACTGGCTGAAGGTAGTCTTCTGCAAGTCTACCTGGCGAAGCTCCACTTCTTTGACAGACGCTAGATATTCAAACACCAAGCAGCAGTGTGCAAACATTACTGTAGTAAGGTTTAAGGGCAATGTACTAAGCAATAATTATTATTACTTACTGCTTTATGTCACTGAATGAAATTTGCTGAATGATCAAAGGGGAGAAACAAACTATTCTTTAATAAATAATTATGAGAAGAGCAGCTCGTTCTCTTATGCGGATGAGGAGAAATGGCTTTATTAAAAAAAAGTGCACGATGGATAAAACCGCCGCGGATGGAGTTGGGAATCGGACTGGAGGTAGGTATATGAGAAGTGAGCTGAGACAATATGAAAATGAAGACTATGACAGATTTATGTATAGGTGTGCAGAAGGACAAGGCGAAGTAGAGTATAACAACCTCCCGAACAAGAGTAAACTTACCGTAAAAATTAAGTTTACAGAAAAGATTCGAATGAGCTGGTAAGTGAGTCAGTAAGTTAGGTGAGTGAGTCAGTGAGTGAGAGAGTCAGTGAATAAATGAGTAAAATGAGATGTAAGGTAAATTATAGTAAGATATGGTAAGGAAATATGATGCGCCTTTAGATTTAACATATTTTGAACTTATAAAGTAAGTACTTTACCTATTCTTAATCTAGGTAAGGGAATTTCTTCCACATTTAAATCTACTTCTGCATGTGAAGTAGGCTTTCTACATAAAGATAGAATATAAGCTTTACAATAGAAGTTAATCAGAAAAGCAATAAGACTACTATAATAATGGTAAGAATAGGAGAACTGATATGATTAGGTAAAAAAATATTATTATTATTATTGTTTATGAATCTGTCTATGTCCTTACTCAGTAGTGCTGCTAGGTTTTCAAATTTTTTAATCATCTTGGTATCATTTGAAATTGTAATTGCGGATGTATTAATATTCAATTTCAGAAAGATTTTAGAATTGCAACATTTGTCATTTATGAGATTAACATCAGAATTTATGTGGGACACATTGATAATAATTTTACATTTTGGCAGAAGGCCACTGGTGCTAAGCCTGTCCAAGAATGTTTACCTCTTTACTATTAGAGTTACATTGTACAGATAATTTTGTAGATTGAGATTGAACAAATATACAATGATTATAGCTAAGATTTCGCCAAATGTCGACTTTATCATAGATGAATTTAGTTTCACACTGTGAAGGTAAAGTTTTAATAATATTTGTCATGACTTCAATTTCACAAATCAGGTTAGTATTGACTGACAGAAATTTGGAACTTCACAAGCAAGAGTTTCTTTATATTCAAATTTACAAGAATTGATATCATCCAGAGTACAATATGTGGATTTATCTTTGCTTGGAGCTACTAAGTTTTTTGTGGGAATAATCATAACGTATGAATTAGGTAAACTTACATTATGAGGTAATGGAATACTTTTGTACAGGTCGTATTCAATGTGGTGGACTAATGGATTTTTTATAACAAATATAATTTTATTTAAAGTATAATGGAATTTTTAAAACAAATATAATTTTATTAAAAGTATAATATGTATGTATCTAATTCTTAATATTAAATGTATATTTCTAGGATTCGTAATGCTAATAAGAAATTCTTTATGTTTAGGCAGATGTCTTAGATTGCTTTCTATGTCAGTATACAGCTGTGTTGGAGTAACACCTTAGGGATTTAGAGTATTACTGTTAGCAAAACGATATTTTCTAACTTAAATAATAACGTAAGTAAATTAGCCTGTAAGGCGTCTAAAACTTCACTTATCCTATTTCTAAATAATAGTTTATTACTAAGTACTGACAAATTTGTTAACAGGATGTTAGTAACTTCATTTAAACGGGCTTCATTCTTAAAAACATCATCTAGTTTTTTAAATAAAATCGTTAATTGCAGATTTCGAAATAAAAATGATTTGTTTTACTAAAGAGCTAGCTTATTGTCATCCGAATGAAAAGTTTCAATAGCGTTGTAGCATTTTTCAGAACCATCTTCATCCATTTTACCAAAAACTGTTTTTTAATTGAACCAATACTAGCAAACCATGCAGATCGTTTCGATCTACTTGATATAAGATGGGAAATTGCATCATAATAGAGAAAGGTAAGCGGTTGAATCATATTGAGACATCGGAAGTCATCTAATGCGTTGTTCTGTTCACAAATAATTTTATATTATGTATTGAGAATATTTTCAATATTTTATATTAGATAAGCTTTAAGTATATAGGAATAATAAAATGAATATGATCATTTACGAGTTTCAAACTGCCAATGGGATCGAAGTATATATCCTTTTATCCAGTGGTTGAACGAGTTCGTGAGCCAAAGATGTTGCAAGGAGAAATGGTAGTATGATTCTGAAATATATTGCAGATTTATGTATAGGTGTGCAGAAGGACAAGGGAAAGTTGGGTATTACAGTTCGCTTGATGGTAAGCTCCACGCTTTTACAAAAGGGTTGTAGTTCCACTTAGAACATAAGATACAAAACCTGGCGCGGCATTGCACTGCGCTCGTCACCCTGAGTCAATGCTCTGTCTCATTTGTCCTAAAATTTTGCCGCAAATTAGGTGTTTTATTACCCGACTGCGCGACGCAAAGGAGGTAAATGTGTTTATCAGCCTATGTATGTATGTTTGTTCCTTTGTGGCGCTCTAGAGAACGATTGATTTTGATGATACTTACGTCAACCAATTTATCTTAATCTTGCGAGTGTCAAAATTCAATATGGACAAATATAACCAGACGCCATATTTTAAAAAAAGTAAAAAATTACGACGAACTATGTTAATTGAAAGACTGAATATAGGTATTTAAAAATCATTTTTAGGTTTCTGTTATCATTTTTAATTTCGTGTGACCATTTAGGATCTACAACGATTTAAAGTTTGTTAGGTTAGTTTAATATCCTACTGATGACCAAAACCTACCGAGTGAGATATCAAAATTAAGTTATTTATAAGACCACTCGAAAAATATTTAATTCTTATAAATATAAACTAAAAATCAATTTTTATGTTTTTTATACTAGTTAACGCCTGCTTAGCGTAAACATCCATACCAATATATAAAAGTAAAACTTTGTCTGTTTGTTTGTTTGTTTGGGGAGCTTTCACGCGATAACGGCTTCACGGATTTTGATAAAATTTGGAATGGAGACAGCCTATACCTAGGAATAAAACATAGGATTTTTATCCCGGAAAATTGTAAGTTTCGACGGGAAATCTGGCAAAATGTTGATTACTCGCTGTAAGAAATGGTTGCCATGGATACGAAATAGCAAGTATGTCAAAAAACATCAAGACCATTGATACAATACCTACTTTTGCATTGGTTTTTAATATCCTAGAAGAACATATGATGCTTATTTCGCGAAAAATAGTAGTCCGCGCGGACGAAGTCGTGGACGGGAAATCTAGTATATAATAATTTTCTAATAGAAAAATTTGGATCACGGACGAGATTCGAACTCGCATACTTTGCCTCAGCGCGGCACATGCCCTTACCAATTCGGCTACCGAGACCTAAGCATCGCCATCCAAATTTTTCCACTAGCTTCTTTGAACCCGTCTTAAGGGGACGGTAACGCCATCTATCGGTAGTATTTTGAACTAACCAACCGCGCTCACAGTATGCGAATTTGAATCTCGCCCGTGATCCAAATTATTCCATTAGAAAATTATTATATAAACTAAAAAGTTCAAAATAAAACATAATTCAATTCAATTGTAATTATCCATAATATACGGAGGCATGAGGAGCTCGCCAGGTTCTAGCTGATCCCGTCAAAGGATAAATTAAATGCATGATGCCTCCGACTGTATCTTATATTTCAAAATCAAGAATCTAAAGCTTCTTTGCCACTTTTTAGTTTTGTGCGCAGTCGGCTTTTTTGCTTTTTTTATAATAGTAAATTTTTATTTTAGTGACTAGACGAGCTGGTCACTCACCTGATGATAAGCGACACGCCCATAGCAGTTACAGTGCCACCCAGAACTTTAGTTGCATAACCTTGCGCGTCACTGCACTGCGCTCGTCACCCTGGGGTTAGAAACCATTGGTCTTGAATAAGAATCCAGATGGACACTTGCACGAGAGACGCTTCCTGTTGGAAAGAAGTGGATTTTTCCTTATACCTACTCACTTGGCATGGTCTGCGCCGGTGTAAGGGACGACGAAGCGGTGAGCTCGTGTTTACTGTGCGCTGAGCTGTTGAACCACCACTGGTACAGCATCGACTCCTGGGAACAACGTTTAGATCAACGAGGTTTAAAAAAAGGCAAAGGCTACACCGCCAACGAGTGAAGAAGTGATAATTTGTGGTTCACAGCTTCATCACAAAAGACTGCGTTGATTTTATTTTTTGTGAAAACTAAACCGAACAAGGCTAATAAGGTCGAGATCTTGACTGCGGCCAATCGGCATAACATGGTGTGTGTGCTTGTGTCTTGTGAGTACGAGTGGTTTGGCATATCTTGGATGCTTCACTTTCGATTTGGCCATGTGGTCTCCGTTTTTTTTAAACCTTGGTTTAGATTTAGATACATTTTATTTGCGAAGACAAGGCAGAAATCTGATCTGATGAAATATTTACACGGCACCTATTACGTACTAGACAGTGTTCCCTAGAACTTTTCTATGATTCCGTAGTCAAACAAGGAAAAAGTTTCGCCATGTACGTCTGTCCGCCCACCTGTCTGTAAGCCACAACTATTTTATTCAGAAATTTGGCACATCTACAGATATATAAAACCGCTACATAGGTGTAAAAATATATATTAATATATAGAAAAACAATTTTCTTCAAGTGGTATACACGAAAAGTGAATAATTAAATAAAAGTTGTTTTACAACATCTGGGTTCTCGACTAGGTATTTTAATTTAACCCATAGTGGGCCAGCGGGGAAACCTGTCCCCAAGCGTGAATGCGTAAGGCATGTATGAGTCACGCGCGTGGCCTTCAATAATTTAAAGGCTGAATGATGAGGTTTTTTTGTCAGTTTCATTGCCGCGGATGAGCGATCATGGCGATGATGGTTTTATTTACGTTTAAGTTTACCATTGACGATTACTATCGAATAAAAATTGGTACCGCGATGAGTAATCGTATTGTAATGGTTTATTGAACGAATGAATAGTTTTCAATCGTCTGCAGGGCGACCGCCGATACGAAAAGTAAACGTAAACGTTATCAATTTGTCATTTTAAAACCATAAACCTCTACATTAGTACTGACTTTCGGCGGGAAACGAAATCGAAACGGGTGTTTTGCTTTGTTTTATTTCTCAAACTGCAGGGCGACAGCGGATACGCAAAGTAAACGTAAACGTTATCAATTTGTAATTTTAAAACCATAAACCTCTACATTAGTACTGACTTTCGGCGGGAAACGAAATCGAAACGGGTGTTTTGCTTTGTTTTATTTCTCAAACTGCAGGGCGACAGGCGACAGCGGATACGCAAAGTAAACGTAAACGTTATCAATTTGTCATTTTAAAACCATAAACCTCTATATTAGTACTGACTTTCGTCGGGAAACGAAATCGAAATGGGTGTTTTGCTTTGTTTTATTTCTCAAACTGCAGGGCGACAGCGGATACGCAAAGTAAACGTAAACGTTATCAATTTGTCATTTTAAAACCATAAACCTCTACATTAGTACTGACTTTCGGCGGGAAACGAAATCGAAACGGGTGTTTTGCTTTGTTTTATTTCTCAAACTGCAGGGCGACAGGCGACAGCGGATACGCAAAGTAAACGTAAACGTTTTCAATTTGTCATTTTAAAACCACAAATTATTAAACAATTATACCATTAGCAAGGCCATAACCAAAAAAGTTTAGAACATTAAGTAGTACCTACTTTCGGCGGGAAACGAAATCGAAACGGGTGTTTAACTTTTTATTATTTTCTAAACTTGTGTATCTTCGAGTGTTAATGTGTTATATTGGTGGAATATTAACCGTAAGGTATTCGGTAACGTGCACTAGTGTAGGTAAATGATATAAGCGTGCCATTTCGTGTTCTTTCCGGAACTCCCTAGGAAGTTTTAGTAAAGCTCCACCACTTTACTGAATCGTGACATGACTAGACTTTTGAGTATCTGACTGACTGAGACTAGACATTTTGAAAATCTGTTGATAAAAACATACAATTTGATATATCTCTTTACCTGGCACTGGCTAAATGTACTGGTCGTGCAGAACAAAATAACAAATATACAATAATAATTTAATACCGCCAAACTGTCGCCGGTAGCAGTTGGGGATTATTTTCTCGAACAACCATTGAAATAAACCCTTGCTCAGTCTGTAATTGGCCCTGTTCTTTTGGCAGTTACAATGGGTTGTTGAGATCACGTAAGACATACACGCCTCTTTCTATGAGCTGCCTTCTGACGCTCCTCCTCTGCAGCCCCAAGCAAATAGGCTCTTGCCGCCACTTACGTAGGTAAATGAACTAAAATTGATTTATAGATCACTTTTCATTTAGGTAGTAGATACTAATACTACTAGGTACTTTATTTAACAACTGGGTCTATGTTTAGACTTAACATAATCTAAAACCAATAACATAATCTAAAATGAAAACATTGACTTCGAATATAAATCACAATCAATTTGTGTATTCAAAGTATTAACTTGATAGTATGTAGCATAAAAGGTTGCTCATTAGTCACCGTTTTCAACAATCACCATTACGATCGTTTTCAAAGCCGCGAAAGCGTTCGCGGTACCCTTTTTTTGTAACATCTGTCATTTCGTAGGAAATCATTCGTTCAATAGTTGTCCACCAAAAGTTTTTTTCGTAATCGTTTTACAATGGTAAACGCGACAGTTTGGCTGTACTAAATTAATGGTTTATTGTTTTAAAATGACAAATTGAAAACGTTTCCGTTAACTTTGCGTATCCGCGGTCGCCCTGTTGGACCGATTGCAACACAGTTTTCACAGTTGGGTAGCTTCAGATCCTGGCTATGAAATTCAAAGTTTATGCATATCCGACACGCACAAGGCTGGTTTTTTTTTCAGTATTATTATTTTTACAGACATTATGCTTCTTATTGCTTTACTATAAGTATAAATAAAACATGTTCATATCTACAGTTCCTATCAACGGCGAAATAATTTCTCATTAGGTCAGATGTCGGTCAAAGGGCCTTTTGTATACAAAGAGTGCTTTCTAGTGCACTATTACATCATGGGGCATTTTTATACCCTATTTTCCCTGAAGACGCATGTATTTCATGAATAACATAATAACCCCGCTGATACGTATGTATAACGACAATATGGGTACAGGTAATAACATAGTGGTCACGAGACTCGGAGACTGTTACATACTTTTTAACGTTTTTAAAGTCAAATTATGAACTACCAACTGATCTCGCGATCACCGATATGACTTCAAGGACTGAAATTGATCATGAAGTAGTAAACGGGTTTTCGTCAGAACTCTCGCATCGCTGTCCCTTCTCTCCACTTGCACATTCGACTTTCACTCCGCTTTGGAAGTCACCGCCTCGCTTCGCTCGCCCCCTCGCAGGAACTCTTTGCGAGCTTCTGGCTCCGCGTTTTGCGTTTTGTTTTAACACTAGGGGGTCGGGGTGCTCCGATTCCTTTTCATGAGTTTCTGTTTAATTTGTAGCTCTATGGTGACTAACTTAGACCGACCGGTCAGGAAAAGGTTTTACAATATAACAGGCAATTGTATCTGTAAAATAAAATTGTAAGACCGTGCACTGATAGGTCCATCAGCTGGCAAATAGCATGTCCGTTCACGATTTTTCGCTTGTTTACAATCTAATTAATTATAGGATCCGTTAAATTGTAATCTATGGGTGAAATCCCACCAATATTACGAGTATAAAGGCGAGAGTTTGTGCGTGTGTATGTTTGTGACTTCTACACGCCAATACGGCAGTACATATGGATTTTGATGAAATGCTGTAAATAAATACTTTAGGTCCTGGAAATACCACATGGGATACTTTTTATCATCATCACGCGAGTGAACCCGCTGGGCGCAGCTAGTATACAATAATGTTTATCTCCATCTAACCCCAAATGGAACTTGGCCATAAAAATTCTGCTTGCGTTACTGCGTACAACGCTTCTACAGTCGTTACCCCGCGGGTAACGACGACTCTTCTCACGCGTGGTCATTTTAATATATCGCCTATGACACTCACTCAATTGGTAAAATTATTTTCAAATTCGGTTCTGTAGATCCAGAGATTACCCCCCTACAACCTCACTAACTTTACCCCTTTTGGTAGTACATAAGTTTGTATGGAAAATTCATACAAACTTATGTTTTCGCCCTTCAGTAAAGAGAATGGAGTGATTTATAAACGGAAACCTAATAGCTAGAAAGATACTTTGCAAAACTAAATTTTATGTGCGCAGCTAAATACCGAAAGTGGGCTGGTCACATTTACGGATTGACCGATAATCGTTGGGGTAGATGAGAACACGTTTAGGCAAACGTAGTGTAGGCCGCCCTGTGGCAAGGTGGATTGATGATCTGCGAAAAGCGGCTGGAAGAGAACGGATGCGGGGAGCTGAAGACCGAGCTCAGTGGCATGCAATTAGAAGAGGCCTACGTCCAGCAGTGGACAGATATAGACAATAATGATGATGATGATGAGCAAAATACCTATATATTTAAAATGAAAAATGATAATACTTCTAACCATGTCACAATGCTAATAGTTTTATACGCATTTCTTAGTCTTTTAACTAAATTTTCACCTGAGGAAAAAACGATTGTACGTTTTTTTATTGATCAAATGATATTTTTAACCTGTCTGTTTCGGTCTTAAAACGAATTATTTACTTATATTTTCTCTTTTTAAAAGCTTTTATTTAACTTATCTTATGCCGTGGCGGTCTCGGCTTAGAATAAGACCCCTCGCCATCCTCCCGTGGATGTCGTAAGAGGCGACTATGGGATTACACACCGGAAGATGGGCAGCAGCGTCCTCCGAGCACATATTTGCTACACTGCGGTCACCAAACAACCCCCCCCCCCCCCCCCCCCCAATATGATAGACACACCAAAAAGACGGCCCTCAGTTCCCGGTAGCTCCGTTATTCCTGGCACCAGTAGCAGCCATGGTAACGGCGGAGCAGGGGGTGCTAAAATCCCCGGCCGAGACCCAGCTACCAACCCCCACGATCTCTGGACCTGGCAACTTATAACGCACGCACCTTGAGGACCGATGAGAAGTTGATAGAGCTGGAAGAAGTAGTAAGAAAGTTGCGCTGGGGTATTATAGAGTTATCAGAAGTCCGAAGAGAGGGAGAGGATACGGTGACCCTCAATTCCGGCAACTTACTCTATTACCGGGAGGGCGACCAGCAGTCCCAACATGGTGTCGGGTTTCTCGTCCACAAGTCCCTCGTCAACAACATTGTGAAGATCGAAAGCGTTTCGAGCAAGGTAGTATATCTTATACTCAGAATTACCGAACGGTATTCGTTGAAGATCATACAGGTGTACGCCACGCCCCGCACTCGAAACGCCCGGACGATGAAGTGGAGGCTATGTATAACGACATTTCTAATGCCATACATGCCCCGAAAACACACTTCACAGTGGTGATGGGGGACTTCAACGCACGGCTGGGCATGAGAATGGCGATGAACTGAGAGTGGGGCAGTTTGGATTTGGACAGCGGAACCAAAGGGGTCAGCGCCGACTTCATGGAGAAGGAGGGACTCTTTATGATGAACTCCTTTTCCAAGAAGCGCCCATCCAGGAAATGGACGTGGCTGCACCCCGGCGGTCATAAGCTCGAGATAGATTTCATTTTGACGACCAATAAGCATATATTCAATTATGTCTCTGTGATCAACAGGGTTAAGACCGGCAGTGATCACCGCATGGTAAGAGGCTCATTGAATATAAACGTAAAGCTGGAGAGGTCTCGTTTGATGAGATCTACTCTTCGCCCAAGTCCCAAAATCGCTTCCAAATCCTTACCGAATGCGATACAGTGGACGAACTAAATAACGGGCTGGTGAAAATTGTCCACACGGTCGGGTCGGAGTCTTTAAGACCTCCCGCAAAAAAAAAAAACACAAACTATCTGAGCATACACTCAAACTTATGGCAGAATGAGGCGAGATGAGGCTGCAGTTTTCTGTGGATATGTCAAGTTACAGCTCTTAATAAACAGATCTCCAAGTCAATGCGACACGATTTGCGTTCCTATAATACTACTTGTATTAAGAACGCAATAGAGCGGAACAAGGGCTCCAAAGTGTTCGCAAGAGATCTGTCTATTGGGCAAAGCCTGTTGACGAAGCTGAAAACCGACAGTGGCAGCATCGTTTCGTCGTAGCCAGAGATTTTGAGCGAACTCGAGAAGTTCTATGGACAATTATACACCTCATCGCGTAGTCCTCCTAGCAGGAATAGCGATGCAAGAGCCCGTTTGACCCGACATTATACCGAAGATATCCCGGAAGTCAGCCTATACGAGATCAAAATGGCTGTCAAACAGCTTAACAGCAGGAAGGGCGGAATAACGACAGAGCTACTGAAAGCGGGTGGAACACCGGTACTTAAAGTCTTTCAGAAGCTTTTTAACTCCGTCATCCTCGAGGGTACTACGCCAGAGGCGTGGCACAGGAGCGTAGTGGTTTTGTTCTTTAAGAAAGGTGATAAAACTCTCTTGAAGAATTATAGGCCCATTTCGCTGCTGAGCCACGTCTATAAGTTGTTTTCGAGAGTAGTTACAAACCGTCTCGCTCGTAGGTTTGACGACTTTCAGCCTCCCGAACAAGCTGGATTCCGGAAAGGCTTAGCACCATAGACCACATCCATACGCTCCGGCAGATTATACAGAAGACCGAAAATTATAATGTCTAGCGTTGGTGGACTACGAGAAAGCCTTTGATTCAGTCGAGACCTGGGCAGTGCTACAGTCATTACAGCGGTGCAAGATTGATTACCGGTACATCGAAGTGTTGAAGTGTTTGTACAGCAAGGCCACCATGACAGTTCGTCTTCAGGATCAGAGCACGAATTCTATCCAGCTGCAAAAAGGGGTGAGACAGGGAGACGTTATTTCTCCGAAACTGTTCACCTCTGCTCTGGAAGATATATTCAAGCTTTTGAACTGGAACGGATTTGGTGTTAACATCAATGGCGAATACATCACTCACCTTCGATTTGCTGATGATATAGTCATCATGGCTGAAACCCTGGAAGACCTAAGCACAATGCTCAGTAACCTCAATATTGTTTCCCAACAGGTGGGTCTTAAAATGAACATGGGCAAGACGAACATCATGTCAAATGCCCATGTCGTACCCATGCCGGTTTATGATGGGAACGATATTATCGAAGCTGTTGATCACTATGTCTACTTGGGTCAGACGATCCAATTGGGTACATCCAACTTCGACAAAGAGGTCAACCGATGAATCGAACTCGGATGGGCAGCGTTCGGGAAATTACGCCATATCTTCTCGTCGCAGATACCGCAGAGCCTCAAGACGAAAGTTTATAATCAGTGCGTGTTGCCAGTGATGACATACGGCACTGAGACGTGGTCGCTAACTATTGCTCTCATACAAAAGCTCAGAGTTGCGCAGCGTCCAATGGAGAGAGCTATGCTAGCTGTTTCACTACGTAATAGAATCAGAAATGAGGAAATCCGTAGAAGCACGAAGGTTACCGACATAGCTCTCAGAGTTTGCAAGCTGAAGTGGCAATGGGCTGGTCACATCTCTCGAAGAACCGACAACCGTTGGGGTAAACGAGTTCTAGAGTGGAGACTGCGATTAGGCAAACTTAGTGTAGGTCGCTCGCCAGCCAGGTGAAGTGACGACTTGCGAAAGACGGCTGGCAGGAACTGGATGAGAGGAGCCAAAGATCGGGCTCAGTGGCGTTCACTAGGAGAGGCCTACGTCCAGCAGTGGACGAACATAGGCTGATGATGAATGTTGCAATCACAACTATTGTAGTAAAGTGAAATATAAAAACAAAACATAAAAAAGTCACATTAAATTTATATATATACTAGCTGCGCCCCATGGTTTCACCTGCGTGCCTCCGGAACCGTGCATATTTACGGTATTAAAAGTAGCCTATAGCCTAGATGTGTTAATCGAGGGTATAAGCTACCTCCATATTTAATTTTTTGAGCTATGTCGGTAACTTTGGTTCTCTGTTGGATAACTTCGTTACGAATCTTGTCCTTATGAGAAACACCGAGCATAGCTCTTTTCATAGCTCGCTGAGCGACCTTAAACTTATGAACCAATCTCACCGTGAGTGTCCACGTTTCGGCTCCGTAGGTCATGACTGGTAGGACACATGCATTTAAGACTTTCGTCTATAGGCACTGTGGTATGGACAAAGAGAAGACTTGACAAAGTTTACCAAATGCTGCCCATCCCAGCTGAATTCTCCTATCAGCTTCCTTCTTAAAATTGTTCCTACCCAATTGCACAGTCTGCCCGAGGTAGACATATTCCTGTACAACATCAAGAGGTACACCGTTAATGACAGCTGGTCCCGGGATAATGAGGTCGTTAAACATTACCTTAGTTTTGTCTATATTCATGCCGAGACCAACACGTCGAGAGGCGTCAGCTAGATCGTTCAGCATTCGCTCAAGTTACGGCAGCGATTCAGCCATAAGGACGATATCATCGGCGAATCGGAGATGTGAGATGTACTCGCCATTTATGTTTATGCCTGTACTGTGCCCAATCCAGCGTCTTAAACATATATTCAAGGGCGTTAGTGAACAGTTTCGGATACATAACATCCTCCTGTCTCACTCCCCTGCGAAGCTGGATATGCTTAGTCGGCTGGTTCTGTACTTGTACAGACATGGCCGCTTAATGGCGATCTTTTAAGCTTCTCACAAATCTCAAATTGAAAAATTTGTGAGAAGCTTAAAAGATCAGATCAGTAATTTGGTCATTTTACTCTTTAAACTAAACTAGACTAAATTTCTTCAAATGTAATTTAAACCTTGTCGACTTCGTAACAAGGTCAAAGCTGGATCAAGCCAGCTGCAACGCTGTCCAGCTTCAGAGAGAGGCTATGGTGGACCGTTTAAATGTAGCCTTAGAAGCCGTGTCCGATTGGGGCGATGCTAACCTGGTTAAGTTTAATGCTACTAAAACGCAGGCGTGTTTGTTTTCTGCTAAAAAGAGTCCTCTTAACTGATCTCCATCTTTCCGTAGTGTAACAATAACATTAGGCGACCATCTGGAGCTTTTGGGACTCAAACTCACATCGAACCTGAATTTTGGGTCTTACATTGAATCCAAAGCCAAGGTAGCTGCAAAGAAACTTGGTATTTTGTCTAAGGTTATGCGGCACTTCACGCCGGGACAGCTTTTGAATCTTTACCAAGCACAGGTCCGATCTTGTATGGAGTACTGCTACCACCTCTGGGACGGTTCTGCAAAGTATCAGGGCGAGGCTTTGGATTCAATTGAGAGACGTGCTATCAGGCTCATTGGAGATGACACTCTGGTAAAGAGTAAGCTTCAAAGTCTGGCGCATCGGCGTGAGGTTGCAAGCCTGTCGGTATTCTACAGATTGCACTAAGAGTGTGCACAAGAACGAAGCGTTTCGCTTCTTCATTTATTATAAGAAATTCTAAGGAGTGGCCTTCGTCAGTTTTTCCGGTAAAATACAACCCAGGTCTGTTCAAGTCAAGAGTGAATAGGTATCTACTAGGCAAGCGTGCTACACCTTCGACCACATCTTTGCTTTCCATCAGGTGAGATCGTGGACAAACGATTGCTTAGACCGCGATAAAAAAAAGTAGAAAAAAAAAGGTTTTTAGCACGCTGTCTAGCAGCGTTTGGATAAATTCGGACACGTTCTGAGACAGCATTTGGACAAATCAAACAGCACGTGGAAACAAAGTTGATTTTATGCTGACAGGCTTTAGTGATAGTCTAGTGAGTGAGGATTAGATGCCAGGGGAAAAAATACTTTGTTACGAAGCCGACAAGGTTTAAATTATATTTGAAGATATTAAGTTTAGTTTAGGGGATTTCCGAATCGCTACCATTAGCTACTGTTTCGTTATAAGAATTGTATAATTATTTTTGAAATGTTCTTTTAAAGACCTTCATTTTGATATCTCACTCGATAAAGGTTTTGATCATCTTTTGTTCCGTCGGAAATACAATATGACAGATATAAGCCGCCATATTCGTTTTCTTGACACTTCATATGTCCTATAGCACTTTCGTTTTCAAGACGAATCCAATGATATCTCATTTATCAAAATCTATCAAGCCGTTTAGGCTGTAGAACGCGACTAAGAAACGTACAAAAAGACAAACATACATACAACCCAAACACAAAACCCTCCGTGCAGTCTGGTAAAAACACCCAAAGAAGTAGGAAGTGGCACATATTCTGAACATTCCTGAACACTGTTACGCTCTGATTTCGCCCCTGCTCGCTTTAATTGTCCGCCATCACTCGCCATTCCGGCGGCGCGGATGCACTCATAACCAGTTAATTGATGAAGCAGTAGCGTATATTGCGTGTTTTCTTTACGTAATGGTTAAGAATGCCAGTCTGACATGAATCTTTTATATAATAAAGCAGTGCTGTAGGTAAGTAACAAAAGTACGTACTAAGAATATAAATAAAAATAAATGAAAAAATGGCTTCTCCTTGTAGTTTCTTGGTGGTCGCTTCTCTAAAGGGCGAAGCGACGCGACGGTAGAGTATAGTCACTTTACCTAATTTATGTTTACCTTGTTCATGAGACGTTAAGTTTTGTAACTTGTATAAGTGCTATTTTATATGCCTATTTACAATAAAAAAATTGGTTCGTTTTTATTTCTATAACAAGAGTTTAGAAATAAAAATAATATAAAAAAAAACTTTGGATTTACTAAAAAAAAAACTACTGAATCAATTTTCATGAAATTAATATAAGAGCACACAAAATGTTATCCCTATGAAATAAAAACCCGGACAAGTTGAAGCCACGTGGACAGGGTTCCATACTATTAATAAAATCTTATTTCTATAACTATAACAGTAGTTTATGCAACGGTTGCATAATAAGGGATATCAACACGAAGTGAATTCACTACGAAACTCGCCTACGGCTCGTTTTTTAATAGTATCACTCGAGTGTTTTAATAACTAATTATGTGCCGTTTCATACACTGCTTTATCTACACTCATGCAATAGGAACTTACACTTAACGAAAAAAAAAGTCGTACCTAATATTTTCTTGATTTATCTGGTAAAAGCTAGAATCGTCATGCTCGTTGCTGTTTTCGTGATGTCAGGTGGAATCAAATTCTCCTCACTTATAACACTGCTATCGGACATTTGTAATCAGGAGACAACTTTTGAACAAAAACACATTAAATTGGTTAGATACTAATGTAAAGTAAATCATGGCACCAAAATTCAGTCCACAGCAAAATCGCACGCCTATGGTCTAGCACGCGCCACCATAGATAATAAATTACGAAAACCCTGGTAAGTGCGGAGCCAATCGGTGCGGTGCTTTTATGGGAAAAAATATATATTATAACATCGTTTAGTTCAATTATGATTAGTGTTATTATGTAATTTTTTCTCTTATTAGAGACGTGCCGTGCGTAATGTATGTCATTATGTCACCATTTTGGAGTTCTTAATCCGAATTTTACGATATGCGTGCAGATAAAACTATTTTATAAGTATAAAAAAGAATTGAGACTCTCACACAAGCTCTTTCATTTGATATTATATTCACTAGCTTTCCCGCCCGCAACTTCGTCCACGCGGACTACTGTTTATCGCGAAAAAAAGCATCTTATTCTAGGACTAGCTGTGCCCGCGGCTTTGCCCGCGTGGTCATTTCATTTAAAAGTAGCCCACACGTTTTATTCCAGGACCAAAACTCAAACCACCACCAGACCAGTTGTAGGTTTGGTCCAGGTCCAGAGGACCAGGAGGACCAGGACCAAACCTACAAAGTACAATATTATACTACATTTCTTCAATATTCGTTCAGCCGTCAAATAGTTTTTTATCGATTGCTCGGCATCTAATCATCGGAATAAGGCACTGCCTTGCCTTTTTATAACGCATATTCCGTGAAGTACGGCACTCCGTTCTTCACAGAATATGCGTTATAACAGTTAAATTTATTTTTTTATTAATAAATTACTATTTTACTATAAATAATTAGCTTAATTTCACTGCGCGTTTTACAACTGAAGTCGACTTATTCTATCAAAAAACACAAAAAACATCTCAATACGTTTTAAGAGCCTCTAAAGACCATAAAGTAAAAAAAGAAGAAAACATGTTGCTCGAGTTCATTCAAAGTTCAAACCACTTCGTAACAAACCGCTTGCGTGTTTTAAGGGTAGACAACGCCATCTAGTTTAAATGAAGTAACTTGTTATCATGACCGTCTTGTTATTGAGTAGAGAAAATTATCTCCGAAGGTAAGGTGGCACAGATTAGAGAGTAATTA